>OY720172.1:21331250-22777500 GCA_963082885.1 Parascotia fuliginaria
ACGACGGCGATGACATCTGAAATCCATTTTATTGAAAATATAATTAATAAAATGTGTTTGGTTTGATGTTTGACGTAATGGATTAGCTTCTTAGCCTAGATAAGTTAAAATATTTGATATTTTATACGATATTTTGCTCCAAAGATTTCTGAATCTAATTTGAGCAGCTTTGACTAAAGAACTTCCTCCTAGGATAGAATAAAATAGAAACCTCTTAATTATTTTTAGAATTGTGTTGGGTGGACACTGTGTTGCCATATTTCCCGCTCTTAACAGACGAGTTCGTAACAGCATTAAGGTGAAGTTTATCATACTAGGTTACGCGACTGCCTCGAAAGCAGGGTTATGAGGTGACCTCTTACGACAGCCTTGGGCAGAAAATTTGATTAGACACCTAAGCCACGAAAGGAATTTTTTTGTTTCTTAATACATTTTGGTCTAGAGTAGTGAACCACCCCATAACTCCTCATGAATGTTGTAAGAAACAACTAAGAAAATATCAAATAATGGGTGACCTGCGTTTAACAATACTTACTACTATCACCAACTCGTCTGCCAATCGTAGCAGCTACGACATGCGCCTCTTTTAAACATACCTATGTTCTGCAGTGTTGTCAGGCTTCCAATTCCAATAATTATGATTTTTTTTCAGTCAATATTGCACAATATCTGCAATGACATGATTTTCCACATAATTAGCAACGTTTATCAAACTGTATTATTAACCGAATGTGTTGAAGTCTGTTCCGTAAAAGCAAATACAAATTTGGACTACTTACGTATTTAGATAAATCATGTATCACTCACACTCGTATAAATCACACATTACATCGAGCGCAAACAAAATGTTATAATAACATACGATTTTAACGTTATTTAAAGAAAATCCAAAAAGATTTCGTACTTCACCTTTGACGTTCTACTTTCTTATAATTTCTATAATAAAAATAAACACGTGCTTGACCGAGTCGGCTTGCAGTCGGCCGCGAAGGTCCATGGTTTAGATACAAACATTAAAAATAACCACAGTTACGATGACGAGGTTAACCGCCAACCATGACAACCAGACAAACAGCAAATGAGTTTTAGTTCATTTCTCGATTTTTTCTGCGAATGACACGTCTAACGTAAGGTTAATGTAGTTTTGTTCTTTAAATAACACACGTAACTCTTACATAGTCTAGTTTACACGTAATAGTTACGTGTAACATGTAGGACGAACTCTAAAGTTGAAAATAAATAAATCTTTCACTGCTGAAATAAATTTAAATAATTTTACATTAAACCACAAAATTCACAGCTTTGTTGTTTTCTACATGGAACTGTGTCATATATTTTGGCTTTAAGAATAAATTCGTCTTTCTTTTGTTTATAAATAACCTGTAACCGGAACAAATATACAGCACACCGTCTGAGTCGAAGGTGCGAATCGATGCGCGGGCGCCTACAACTCTAGCACGGAGCATCGCAGCTTCAGTCGCCCTGCACACTCCGCACCGAACACACGCGCCTACACGCGCACGCGAAACTCTCGTCGTAACGATCGTGAATTATCAAATAAAAATAAACTCAAACTTTACGTTTTGTTTAAACAAAATATGATTGTGTAAATAAATCAAGATGTCGTTCTGTAGGATCACTGGACGCAGTAGAGGGCTGCCGAAGCCTAACTACTTTCCGCTTCTTGCTCCTATCTCGCCAGCTGATGCGAAACGATGCTGCAGGATTACCGGCAAATCGTATGGGCTGCCTTCACACCACTACATTCCAGTACTACTCACCGCCCGGTCTTCGAAGGCAAAGTGTAAAATAACAAATGTATCCGGAGAGCTTGGACCGCATCACTACTCACCTGAAATTAATTACGGCAATAGAAAACACGATATTCTACCGGACTACAGATACATCTTCCCTGTACTAGATGGCTCTACGGAAGCGCAAAAGATTCTTATGGAACTGTTGTTGGGTAAACAAGTGATTGAAGACAAACGTTACGTGTACACAGTGCAAGAAAGAAGATGCAGCTTGGTATTTTCTGCTCAAATGGAAGCGGCAGTGCGGGATGGTGATGTCAGAGATGTTATGTTGGCAAAAGATTCTGACACAGTGCTTATTAAAACAAAACATGGTCGTAGTGTCTCTATGGACATCAAAGACTTTAACGAAGATGTGGAAATGTTTGAAGGAGAAGGACCGAACGCTGAAGTTTTGAAACAGAGAGAAATCGAAGAACTAGAAGAAAGAAAAAAGAAGAGAAAACGAGCAGCAGGCCTGTCATCAATGAAAAAAATATTTGAAAAGAAGGAGAAACTTGCTGAAGTACAAGAGTTAGAAGAAGAGAAACATCGTCTAGACCGAAAAGCAAAAAAAGCTAAAATCGAAGATTACAAATACGAAAAGCACGATGTAAAGACATTCAGTTATAATAGCTTTGACGCCCACCATATGCGTTCAAAGTCAAGTATTATTATGTGTGCCAGCGAATGGCGAGATCAAATGCATCCTCTCATTGAAACATGGGATTGTGAAACTTTCGAAAAAGATAACAACGAAGAACATAATATTGTACCTAAAGCTACTAAGTTACCGACGCCGGTAAAAATAACTCCGTATCACTGTGAAGCAGAAATGTTTGAAGTCGACCGCAATATAAGCGAGGTTTCTATACCTTTGGAAAATGTGCCTTGTGTTAACCCCTTAAAACCTATCAAAACTCGACCAACGGAAGCAGTTTTGAGTGCAGTTAAAGAAATTTCTGAAGATCGTTTAATTGAGACTGCAGACATTATTGAAAAATTAGTTGAAAGTGATAAAGTGAATATGTTGCCTACGATCGACAATCTACCAGAAATTGTGAAAAATATTAAAAAAGGAAAGAGAGAGAAAGTGGCTAAAATACCTGGGCTTACATTAGATATAAACAAAGCCAAAAAGTTTATCCCTGGACATGTTGTAAATACTCCACATGGACCTGTTTTTGTTCCTGGGCAAACTGTAGATACACCAGTAGGTCCTGTATTTGTTCCTGGATTAAGCATAAATACTCCTACTGGGCCAGGATTAATACCTGGTCATATTGTCACAAATGAAAACACAAACGAACCATTTTTCCTTGCTGGTCAGGTGTTACCAACAGCTAATGGTGAAGAATTTATTTGTGGTCAATCAATAAAAAATAAAGATGATACATATCGCTTTACAGAGGGACAGACAGTTCTATCTGAGGAAGGACTTAAGTTCATACCAGGCAAAATTATAAACACGGGACCCGAAGAAGTCTTTGTTCCTGGTCAAACTATACAAACACCAGAAGGAGTGCAATTTGTCCCCGGTCAAACAATTACCGAAAACGGTGGCATTACGTTTACTCCCGGACAAAATGCAAAAATCAACAATGAATGGCAGTTCGTTCCTGGCCAAGTCATACATCAAGATGATGAGTTACATTTTGTGCCAGGTGCTACGATAGCTACACCGAATGGACTTAAATTTGTACCTGGACAAACAGTGGCAATAGATGGTGAAACTTGCTTCGTGCCGGGTATTACAAAAACAATTTCCTATGATAAATTAGAATTTATTCCTGGCACAACTGCGGAAACAGTTGACGGCTCTAAGTTCATTGAAGGTCAAATAGTACAGACCGATTGCGGGGAAAAATTCGTACCAGGAAAAACAATTGTTCATGCTGACGGTCATGTAGAATTTTCTGTGGCCAAATCTATTGAAGACATAACATTTAGCGAAGGCGCACCAGTGGGTTTGCCGATTGATATAAAGACATGTTCTCTTTCTGAGGAGTCCTTGTACGTTTTTGGTCATATGATTCAGACAGAAAAAGGAATTGAATTCTTCCCAGGTCCTAGAATACCTAAAATAGATGGATGTCCCAAAATTGTTCCTGGAAGACTTGTCAAGAATGAAGCAAATGAATCTCGTTTTGTACCGGGTATGATGGTAGAAGGTATTTTTGTACCCGGCCAAATAGTCTTTACTGAAAATGGAGAGCAGTTTGTTCCAGGACAAGTTGTGGACACAGCTGATGGACCTAAATTTGTACCTGGGCAGGTAGTAAATACAAAATCAGGACCAAAGTTTGTACCTGGTCAAACAATACACACAATTGATGGGCCACGGTTTGTACCAGGCCAAATCATTGAAACTAAAGCCGGTCCTACTTTCATACCAGGTCAAGTGATATCCACAGAAGATGAGGGATCGAGATTTGTACCCGGTCAAGTAGTTGATACCGAAGAGGGTCCACGGTTTGTTCCTGGTAGAGTGATTGAAACAGATGATAATGGAGTGACATTTGTCCCAGGACAAATCGTACAAACACCAGAAGGATTAAAATTTGTGGCACCTGATCTGACTGAAGGTGAAGAAGGTCTTGAATTTTCTGTGCAAAGTTTTGTTGTTACTCCCGAAGAACTGAAATTGTTAAGAGTGAAAACTAACCCAAATGATACTACGTCAACAAAAGGTGAATTGACTATTGACACAAACATGTTACGACAACTGTCTGAAGCCGGCATGTCTATTGGCAGACAAGTTCCCGCTGTATTACCTGCTATCAATGTTATTTTGAATCATACAAGAAATGCGGAAGCGTTAAAAGCATTTGTAACAGATTTTGGGTTCAAAGATGATGTAGCGAATCAATTAATGGATGTTATATCTTCAATCATTGAAATGAGTGCTCACTTGAAAACTGAAATACAAGAACATAATAAAATCAATGGGCTAGCAAATGAATCAAAGAAAGGAAAAGCTAGTAAAAAGCGGATAGACATGCAAGAACACACAGGTTTTAATGGTGGTAATGGACAAACTCCTCATCAAGAACATGTCAAAAATTCTATCGCGGCTGCTGTATTAGCTGCTTTAGTTACAGCTGAACAATTCGAAGAAGTCAACAATAATAATAGCAAAGAAAAGTATCAAATGATACTTAAATCTATTGATACCATTTTAGGCAAAGCTATTGATGAAGATTTCGTATCTGCTATGTTTGATGTTCTACAAAAAGAAGAAGACAAAGAACTGTTGTGCGAAGAAATCCTTGATAATACATCTCAACCAAAAGTAGAGTTGATAAGAATTGCTGTCCAAAGCTCTTTGCACAAACAGTCCTTTACACACGAAGACATAATAAGAAAAGTCGGCGATTACTTGACTAGTGAAAATGAAGTTCTGGGCCCAGCATTTAAAAATATTTCTAAAAATGATACAAGTCTTCTTGAACACGTGCTGGGCCGTATTTCAGAATCTATTTCATTTGTTAAAACTAACCATGAAGTGACCGAAACACTGCAAAAAGCAATTGTTTCCGCTGTTCAAGAGGCTAGCAGTAAGGAATTAGAAATTCTGTTCCATAATGATAACAAGGAAAATCTTAAGGAACTAATAATTCAATCAGTTGGATTAGCTAAAATACTAGGAATGAGAGACGTTGCTGCAAATTTATTGTCTGTCGTCAATGATGAAGACAGTATGGCTAAAATCGCAGCAGACCCAACAAGCCTTAATATTTTAAAGAGACTGACTGTCATGCGCAAACTGGCTGACAAAACACCAAACTTAAAATCAGCGATACGCAAACTGGAAACTCATCCAGAATTGGCTCGTACAGATTCTGACTTAAGGAGTTTGGTACGAGAAAGTGCAGCATTGATGATTGTCCCAGAAGAATCTGCATTACTGACTTCTGAAGACGTTCCGCTGAACTTACTAGACCCAGAAAATAGCATTGCTATGGAAGATTTCCTATTCCAAAGGCGAAAGCACAAAGGAGCTTTGTTAATTATGAAGAAAGGCTTACAAGCTGTCGTTCCACGTGAAGCAAGTCGTTCTGTACTAACCGGAGAAGTCGCATATACAGTTCTTGATGAAAATGGCATAAGACATTTTGAACCCATGCACGTATTTTCAGCTTTAAACCTCAGTCAGCCTACAGCTCATCGTTTTTCAATGTACAGTTGTCCTATAGTGGATGATGATGATGAAGATTTGCAATCATTTACCGGGTATTGCAATATTAGTAATAACCAAAGGATTACAAGATACGGTGGCTGGTCACGTAGATACAGCGGCGTTTTATTAGAAAGAGAGAACACTAGAAGCCGTATGAGTAGCTTGGAAACGACACCAAGTTACAAACGATATTCCACGCGATCTGTAGCGAGCTCTGATAGATCGAGATCAGACAGGTCTAGATCTAGTTGTAGTAGGAGTCCACCTAAGGTAATTTTGCAGACAATAGTCAATACAGAAACTAATATACATCTTTAAACATGTATTAAAGTCGTTTTTCTTTTATTGCAGGTAGAAGACGTTGTCGTAGCTTCAGCTGATTACACAGCTGCAGCTGACGACGAAGTGTCACTAAAAGCCGGTGACATTGTCGAAGTTCTCGACACTAAGACAGCCCTCGGATCAAAGTAAGTGCCCAAGTTTATTATTGGCATGAGCTTTGCACAACTGTGCCCTCATTGATGTATTTCGTAAATAAACTGTACGGAAATGCGAGCGATGTGAAATTGATCGTTATCCCAGCTAAACTCGGTTACCAGAATAATAATTTGTAAAATTGTTTTTGCATACACTAATTTTATTTATAGTGAACCTACACATCCAAATTAAAATAACTCAAAAATACTCCTTAATATGAAAATATACTAAAACTATACAAACCAATTTCACTACGTGTTGTATAAACTTGTTTATAGTGTTCACATAACCTATTTCTATGTTTTCATTCTACAAACAACCTTCACTGCATTTTATTTTCACAACAAATCATCTCAGCTCCACATCAACTGCAATCACGCACGTCAAAATAAGAAAACAAAAGTGTAAACATTAACAGCTGTAACGTTCGACGCTTGTAAGCTTCACACGTGCATTATAACAACCCAGATATGACAGTATAAAGTAGCAGTATTAATTTTGCAAGTAGAAATGTGTGGCGGAAGGAGTATAAATGTCAAGAATGCATTTTAATAGCTTCGATGCGTCCAGCATTCCCTGTGACTTCGATACTGTGTAATTTTAGCGGCGAGTTCGTTGCACCACCTTTGCGCAACTCACCACTATATATCTTAATTTACACGTTTGTTTTTTCATCTCTAACGTTCTGTTAATCATTCATCACCATTATTATTTCACCGCGTGTGTATAACATTCAGTGGAATTTAAGGGGGATGGTTGCTTGATGGCTGCACACGGCGCTTGTTAGTCTAATTGGCCATACGTTTTATATTTTCATAAATCATATTTTGCATTAAAAATATCAAAAATGAAAGCATCAAGTTCATTTTTAATCATCTGTATAAATCACTAAAAACATTCTGAGGTTCTATAAAATAATACCTTTCATATCTCGCATATACGCATAAACTTTGTATGTATAATTTGAGTGATAAAGCTGATTCACTGCATTAAACAATGACTCACTGTAGATCCACAACTTCTTGCCCGTAAATAATTAAATCAAGAAAACTACACTCTTCCATATTCACAAATAGCTATCACATCAACACATCATGTGTTCCAATGCAATCATCTTCACCTCTATCACCAATCACTGCAACCATCACGCTGACGAGGTAATAAAAGAAAACATTGTTGATGCAGGTACAGAGGCCGTGTTTATTGTTACGAGAATCATTTCTACAAAACCAGAGGTCCATATCTGGACTATGTGTTTAGTGTACCGACCTACAAAATGTACTATCATTAGCCGAAGACAGAAGATTTCATGCCATATTGTATATAATCTCGCTTATATCAAATATTTAAATTATATGTTGTATATTATTATATGTTGTGATCAAAACATAACTGTATTGTGATAACTTTGTATCATTTGGTTACACATTCATTTGATTATTTTAAACGGTTTGTGTTTAAGATGTATGTAATAAATTTAATAAATTCTTTTGAGTTTCTTTTCAATTTGAACTCTTGTTAGGCAGGGTTGTAAATATATTATAACTATCAATGTCATACTTTGTTTTGCAATCTTTATTTGTATTGCTAATTTTTGCCGCTCAGTTTATGACACCATCATTATTAATATTAAGTATTGCACATTCGACATGATTTATTGTCTTAATTAAATGTTTTTAAACTACATAACCTATTATATTACGTTCGTTTGGTGATAAACGGTCGTATCTGCCAAACTATACACTGTAATTTATCCTTTAAAAAATGGATTTAGATCTTAATTTAGGCTGATGAAACAGTAGGTCCTGTTTTACTTATTCTATGCGTAGGTCTTCGTATCAAAACTGACTTGTCCCTTTAGTTCTTTTATCTACATAAGTATTTTTATATCATTATATTTTTTATCAATTTATGCCTGTAGGTTTTAAATCTGAGTCAGAAATTATTTCGGTTTCGCTTTTCTCTGTTTTCGTTTTATTTTTATAACACGAAAAATAAATGTCAAGCAAAACGTGTTGGAACATTTTTTATTGATTTTATATAAGCAAATGCAGAATCTCAAATGCACGTTGGAAAGTTTCCGCTGACAAAAATATCAGCAACAGGTTAACTAAAGATAGATTGAAAACTGATAAAGCTAATTTTTCATCGGCGATCTATTTTAGACCCTTTTTCTCAAAACCTTGTTGAAGTGTTTAACTTAAGTTGAAATACGTAAGTTTGTAGGTAGGCTGTATAAAATTGACTTTTATCGTCCGTGTTTAATATCAAAATCCTTATCTTATTGCTATCTTAGATAGATATATAGTTTATCGATGTTTTGGTTGAAGCTTCTCAATATTCTATCTTTGCATTTGTTTTTGTTTGGCAATCGTAGCTTAGAACTCTTGTTTTATCGAACGATACTGACTAATCTTAGGTACATACATTTTATGTAGTATTGTAGACATATATATCTTAATATGCATTCTTTATGAGAAAAGACCTTTACCTGCAGTGGGATAATATCGAGTCGATATTGATGATATTATATTATAATTATATAACGGGCGTAGTTCAAAAATACGACTAGTTTTGTTGCTATTTTATACACCTGCAAGTGCAAAAACCTATAGGGTACTTTCCGTAGACCTAGAATCATGAAATTTTGTACTAGAAACTCGATGATGCTTATAACGTTGGACGTACTTACCTAAATAGAAGTATGTTTCAAGTTAACACTAATTTATAATCTTGATTTAGTTTATAATAAAATTAGTTGTACTGAATTAATCCTTACAAGATTTATTCCTTATTTTAATAGTCAATGATGAAAAGATAATAATAATGATGTAGTATGAAATAAATCTTTTTATTTTGATGATATTATGTATTCTAAGATGTCGTTGCACACATAGGAAGCATCGTGACAACGTACTAATATTTATGATTGACTTAAAGCGTTGGAGGTTATTTATCTTGCAATGATTCACTGTGACGCATTCTACGCTAGGTCTATTTGAATATAGTTGCTGGAAACTAAACAGTTTTCATCCCTAAGTTTATTCTTAGATGTTTTTTGAGAATTATTAAATCAGTAGGTCTGGAAGTAGGGGAGAGAGGCTTTTGCTATTGTAGTGAAACAAAACAGTTATATTTCTTTTAAACAAGAATGACATTAAAGATAACGTTTGGTATTCAAATATGTGTTTTTTAGTACTTATTTTATATCAAGGTCACAAAAGTCTCAGACAGGGTGGAGTCAATTTGGTAGGCTAATATATAAAAAAAAACTAAAGCATCATCATTTTAACTGAAATACATCCACTAAACGTATAGTATCTCCACTTCGTTCGTTCGCCACTCTGATTCAAATATGCCCAATGCAAAATCCGAATGCTGTTTTTAAATACAGATTACCAGAAACTGCAATAAAGTAATAAATACTTTTAGTTATGAGTACGTAGAAATACCGCAGACAAAGCCGCAGGCTAGCAATAAGCTGTAGTGGTAATACTGGTCACCTTGGCAATCTGCCAACCAGACGGGTCCAGGTAATGCCACTTACGTTTTAGTGCCATATGAAATAGTCGTGGAACATTTCATCGTAATGGACTAGAGTTTAGTGTCTAGATGAAGCTTGATATTGGCTTTATTATTCTAAGAAAGATGGACAGGGAAGACATCTAAATTACGTTTGAAGTTCTAAGATTGTCTAGGTTATGATCAATTATAGTTCTTTGGAATATGAAGATTGGAAAGCGAAAAATAGAGATACAAATTAGGAATACTTATATTCTTTTAAAGAGCTTGAATATAAACTATAGATAAAGAGACATACATAATATGAAACTACATAGCAAAATGTATAAAACAGAGCTATGAAACAGAGAGATCCCTATATAAGAGCGTTTACGGCTCATGGAGGCAACGTCGTAATTTAGTGGCATATTTCGTGGTTTTCAATTTATGTCATTTAATCTTGGTGAAAGCTGTTTAAAAAGTAAGTAATCATAATGCGTACAATTTCACTATGAAAATAACGCAACTTAAGTTTCAAATGTATTATTTGCATATAAATAGAACTGTAAACGCCATGGTTACTTACTTTGTATACAGCTTTAACCTAATTAAAGCATATTTTTAAATAGCTGAGATTAAATTACAAAAAATGAAAACCATGAAATATGATACTAAATTGCGAAGTTGGTACTCATGAGGCGTAAAGCCTCTTAATCGCTGAAATTAAACAATCAGACCCGAAATTATAGTAAGAAATTGTACCTCACAGAAGACTCCTACTAGAAAACTGTATCTGAGTAACATTCTGCTAGTAAATAATAAATATTGCTTATCTGTCTTGATACTCCCTTAAAAATAGAAGAAACTATATCTTATAAGTTGCTAGCGATAACCTTGTGACATTTTGGTAACAGGTAACAGCTCTTGACATTGCAATCTTCAAGAGACTACATTAATGTTTACCTTCATTTTCATGATTAAAACTAACCTAGGCAACTAACAGATTGCTGCAAAATATAACTTGTCCTTGTTCTAAAACGTAAGTAAACTTCCCGTCCACAAGGTTTTTGCACAAACGCTGCATTGAGTATAAGTATAATACGAATAATATTATTCAATGAAGATAGAACTCTTATTTACTATGATAAATTTAATACGAAAGAGGCCGTAAGTAAATCAGTAACTTCGCTTATTACCAATAACTGTTTCCTTCGCCTTCGAGCGAGATTTAAAATCAAAGGTAGATGACACCATGAATTAAAATGAACTAGATTATGATCGTTTTAAATATGATAATTTCAGTGGAAATAAAGACTTAAGTGAAGATAAGACTGTACGGCAATTTATGTCTTGAGGTAATGATCATAAAATTAAAATTGTGAAGAAACAATTTGTCATCTTACATGCGGTTTTGCGTAGAGTGCAAAAAGCAGTAGTGTTCGTTGCGTAGACATCAAATAGAGAGTCATAATATTTTTATTTCTAGGTAATACAGTAAATTATAATAATTTACATGCTTTAAAGAAGTTTTAAAGGTGTTTGTAATTTACAGTAGGTAAGTTCATTGACTTTATTACCCAACTACAGCAATATAGAATGTCTATGCTGTACATGTATTTAGTTGCAGGTGCAAATGGTAAAAATATTATTACTAGTTCAATCCTTCGTATGGTATTATTAAAAACATAAACTAAATTTGTTGATTAAAATACAAGATAGGTATACTACTATCTTCACAATTTAATAAAAACTTCTCAGATATTTTCGTTCATGAACTACATTGTTAAATCTATTGTCAATCAAAGTCTTCAAAGTTTATTAAGGGCAGGTTGTACAGTTTCATTAACCTCGTTCGCATCGATGTCATTGACGTCATTCATTTCAGGCCAGAGAAACAGCAGCTCGAAATAGCTCACGCCAACTTAGGATGTACTGCCACAGACCTTATTAATAGTTATGGTTTTTGTGTGTTGAGTTTAAAAGTATAAGATGAGAAAGATATAAATGTAATATTGAATGAATTGAATGAAAGTGTTTTTGTACTTAAGTAAATAATTGTAAAATATAAAAAGATATTGTATGATATAAATAACGTAACTACTTACTACTACGTACTTTGAATTCAAAATGATAGAAATTCATTGATAATATCATAATTCTACAATATTAAAACCATAGTTGAATTATTTTATTTCTAATTTTTATCAATGTTGCAACAGTTTGATTTCACCAAATGAAAAACAAATAAAATTATGTATTTACTTAAAAACCTGAACACGTCACGCTGCAAAAGCAAAGTTTCCTTTATTTAACTTATTCCTCATTTCCAAGAAAGTGACCTTACAAAAATCTATAAAGTTACTTACTTACCTTAAAGATAATCGAGTATTTAGTTCTCTCAATACACCGCCGATTACTGAGTTAATTAAACTCCAATAAATCAACATCCAAAATAATACTGCAAAATGTACGAAAAATACTTCATCCAAAATTCTCGCATTCTCAATGTCTTGTTAACACGTGCTTACTTCTATTTTTTAGATAAACATATTTGTTCTATCGTAATGAGTTTTATTCTATTCATAGCATATGAGAAAAGACTGATTTCTATTGATCCAGTAGATACCTCGCGCCAGCATCACTGGATTGAAAACGTTTTACATTGATACACGGAATGCTGGACTGGTTTGAAAACGTTTACATTGATACACTGCTGATTCAGTGCTGCAACCCAGTGGTGCTGGCGCTAGCTGCTGTATCAATGTGAATCAGCCTTAAACCTAGAACATCGTATAAGTAGGTTTTAATTAAATTTACAAATAAAGTCATTAGCACTGTGACCTACAAAGAGACCAGCGTATAAATAGTCTTAGATCAATGTCCGTCATGAAGCGTCTATCTAATTTAGCTATGTCATTTCGTATGTATCATTTTTTAATAATTATGTTTTAATTCTGTGTTGAACTATTTTCATTCGACGTATCCGTCATCTGGTGTTACAAACTGGTGTGAATCCGAGTCCGCAATGATCTTCATTAGCTCAGCTCATAGAGACCTATGTGATGATGCCAGGTTAAAATAAGCAAATTAACCTTTAAGTAGCTGCGTGGTCAGGATTAGAATATAGAACTATTTGTCTTTCCAAGGGTATAGTAAGAAGCGGCTACGGAATATGAAACAGGCACTGCTACTTGCGCGCTAAATATCACTAGCATGCTGGCAAAGCGTGGAGATCATGACAAATTTCTACTTTTGGGAGTACACAAAAACCTTTTTTACTCTAAAATAAATTTAATCCTATCTTACTTACTACGAACATATCATTACGAACTATTGAACATATCATGACTAAAGTTCGTAGATAAGAATGCCACAGTAAAGACTACTATTATTTTTTATATTTGATATAACAAGACAACTCATCGGTGCATGTTATGTTAGTGTCGATGGACATAATAAAGAGAAGAGATAGTAAAACCACAGTATTAATATGCACCTACCAGTAGTCCGACTCCTTTGATGTTGATTAAATGCCGCCTAGGCGTATACCTACGCACAGAAACTCAGTCAAGGGTCAGGGTTGTCACCATAATAACTACTTAAATACCCTATATATACCAAGATGTGTGGTACTTTACCGAACACTCCTTTTGTTTGCTATGATGATATTGAATGATACGAGGAGATAGTTTAGAGAGTTTGTTTATTACTTTAAAGTTCTAATGCTAAGTACAAATTGATAGAAAATGATATATGATAAAATGATAGTGAGTACACACGACGCGGTTGATGACCGGTAGTGAACTAATTTTGAAATAAATGTAATGAATTACGAAAGCGTTGTGGCGAAAATGCTGACAAGATATATAATGTCATTTCGCAATGTATGGTTGCACCGTACAATACCTACATACATATGCTCGAAAAACATTACCTTCCTTGACTATGTCAGTGAGGCAAAAAATCATTCCTTATCTCAGTAGGTACTTAAAGGAAGTACTTACATAAATAGCTACTAGTAACAATCATATTAATATTATAAATGCGAAAGTTTGTGTGTGTGTGTGTGTTTGTTACCACCGCCTAAACGATGAAAATTGGTATGTAGATAGATTCGGAGATGGACATACTTAGGCTACTTTATATTCCGGAAATTGGTCTAGTTCACGTGAGATACAACAAAACATATTTTACGCGCGGGCGAAGCCGTAAAGCGCAGCTAGTTTTACATAAATTTTAATTTGAAATAACGAAGGAATATAGGTAGTCATAATACGTAATATACAAAAATTATAAATGCGTAATCGATAAATATTTTCTACTTATTTTATTCTTAGATGTTTTTAGAGTTCTGTTATTAGATTTTACTATGATTGTAATGGGTTTTCATGCGAATATACAATTTCAATAAAAACTCTAATGGGAAACAAACGCAGGATCGTGTTTTAAACTCAACCTATTTTAAAATATCATACAATTTTATATTAATATCGTTCCCAACAAACGATCTGAAATGTTGCATCTAACTCTCTAACAGTGTATCGCAACAGTCAACGAAATCAGCTGGAGGCACCTGCAATCCGCCAAACGTATCACGACTAGTGTTATATACTCATCCGTGCAAATATAAGTTATTTAATGTCGATTCATCGGAGTAGTTGGAAGCGTACTTTATTAAACTCGTTACACCCCTTCAGAGTAGAGAGCGCAAACTAAGTGAGATTGCGCTCGTCGACCCTGCCGCTCGCTTCCCCTTGTCCCCCTCATCGTTGCCCCGCGCAAGTACATCAGTCGGCTGACTGTTAGTAATAATAAGACTGTGGTACAACACTAGAAAACGCGTAGGCATTTTTTTTAGTAGCGTATACTACGCCGGCAGTTCATTTGTTTAAAGTTGTTTAAAGTTTGGACTTTTTTTATATAACCTACCAAAGTGAATCCACTCTGCCTGATGGTAAGCCAGTAACAGTGTACTATTAGCCACTGTTAGAGAACGGAGGACAGAGGTCGTCTTCGTTCTTTTTTCGCTCTTGATACGACATGACTTCAAGGTTCTCTCTGACACTTTAGTCGCTAGGTGTCTAAAATGAACATATAGTATGACTTCCTATTTTTCTTTCTAAATTGGACAGATAAATCAATTGGTCACATAAGACAAAACGATGTATTAAGCGCCTATGCTACCACTCTTTGTTCACAGTCCTCAACAACTGCCTTCTGTTAATTACATATATAATTATATTCTATATATCTTTATCAGATGTTTACTTTACATACTGCGCGTTTTCACCATTTGCCAAGAAATGGATATCCACTACTCATTTGACATGCAACCTGAGCCTTGACAGTGAAGTGTCCCATTCTCGTGACGTCATTCACATTGACGGATAAATACACAGTCGTTCTTTGTCGAGACACTACGTCACTGCCTTGTCACAATGTATAATTTATAAATACTAAGAAAAATCTTAAACACCATCCTATTAATATTATAAATCCGAAAGTTTGTGTGTATGTTATATGCATGTGTGTGTGTATGTGTATGTGTGTGTGTGCACGTGTGCGCACTCAGCACCTAAATAGCTGAACCGATTTCGATTTCAATGAAAATTGGTATGTAGATAGATTTAGTCATGAAAACGGGCATAGGCAGGTAGGCATTGTAGCTAGTGAAAGCACTGAACATGTGTGAAGTACAATCACTGAATCACTCTAATTGGATACATACAGATTGCTGTTTAGATCAAACTAATGGTCTTGAGGATTATATACTCCAAGTAAACAGTGGACTTATAAAAAAGTTTCATAAAATCGCCAATCTACATTGAGCGCACGTAGCTCAGCCTTCTCTAAGAGAAGAGGCCTTTCCCTGCAGTTGGATAATAATGGTAGTATAAGATCCTGATCGTAAAATTTATTATCTGTTAGTAGAAGTCTTTGACCCAGTGTATTGTGTTTTGATATCTTACGACCGTTTACCATCAATATGTTAATTATAAGAAAACATTCAATAGATCTACAAAATAAAACAACGATACAATATGTATTACTACACAAATCCTAAACACATTTATTCACAATAGTATGGTATACCATATCTAACTGAATAATAAATCAATCTGATAACATTATACCTTTAACAAAACTATATATTGTACAAATTCAAATTAAGTCCACAAACGACTAAAATTACATATCAATTTTATCCGTTTGTCTTTTTGAACTCTATCTACGATAACCCTGTTTTTATTTTTTAAATGTTGCCCTTTAGTAGACTAACGACCATGTCATCCAATTAACTATAGTCCCCTACCCCAGGATCTCCCGGCTCGACCCCAGCCTGGATATCAAGGGGGAGCTCCTGGACGCATCGGCTGCAAAACACAAGATGAAGGTTCGACCGAAAAAGAAACATCCCAGAAGTGCGAGTAAGGTACTCGGCAGGAGTGATGAGAAAGGAAGGTAGGTAGCTTTTTAAGTAATTTTATTTTGTAAATATAAAAAATATGTGTAAATAAATAAAATAAATATGATTGGATTTTGACTAAATGAGTCAAAAGTGAAGCGAAACAACTTGGCGTCGATTTCAATTTCGGCAAGAGCCCGATTCAGAAAATTAAATATACTTAAATAAATAGATAAGCATGACCGTGTTTAATAAGAGTAGGTAACATATTTTAATTAAAAAGAATGATTAATAAGCTTAACTTTTAGTCAAGAAAGGAAAGGTCAGATAAAAAAGATGTCTATTCAAGGGACAGTAACTTGACAGAACTTGGAGAATTAAATATTCCTGAATGAACCAAGTAGCTACTTGAGATCTTGTGATACCTAATAAACTAAAATTATAATTAATTTAATTATAACAGAATTGAGATACGGTATTGTACATGTCACACTATTTTTACTTTTCCTGTCCCTCAAAATCGGGCTATGAAAACCACATCTGTGAAATATTAGTTCAATGCCAATTAAAAGTTTGACTGAGATCAAAACTGAACGAATATAAATCAAGTTTGATGTGATTCGCTGTCACACTGTTTCAGTCAATCGGGGTCATGGTTTCGTAATACGTAGGTACCTAATTTTAGAACTCCTTTATATTATGGAGTTCATGTAACTGTAGTTTAATATATATACAGTGTAAATAAACATTCGATAGACTAATAGAGAAGTTTGAATTAGTTCCTAGAACATTTTTGGTCATGTTTCCTGCATGAATACAGCAACACAAGTTTTATAAACACAAAACTATAACAATCTTTTTTACAAATTTATACTGTTTAGGATATTTTATCAATATATAAACACAGATTAGCATTGCCTAGCTACTTCACTGTCTACTTATATTAAAGAAAAAAACCCCTTTTTATACTAACAAACTTTACAATCGCCATTGCGTGATTCAAACTCCATGGATTACGGTAACTGCATACTCATCATGAATAGCATATCACTTGTAACAACTCTATCTTGAATATTTACAGCAAAAATTAAATATATTAGTCATGAAAGGGTTAAGCAAAAAATGGTCGCCGCAGCCGAAATCGGCATGGATGCATCACAATTAGGAGAATGTTAGTTTGTTTGCTATGTTTGCCTTATAAAAATACTTAAACTAGTACAGATCAAATTCAAATACAGTGATTGTTGATCTAATGCAGTGTTCATAAAGAAATATACACAGTGCAGGATTCTACGTTTCTTAAAAATCTAAATACGACTTTGTGTCGCACTGTTGTTTTCATTGTCATAAATTTTTCCTTAGTTAAGAGCTACTGACGTTTCAAGGTTTCTGTCAATCTCACTACCAATAGTAAAATTCACTAACAAAATAAATAAGCTAAGAATACACGTAAACTGTTTAGACTTTTCTAGAGTTGTTGTTTAAGAATAACTATTCTTGGAAGTTGTGTTTTCTTAGCAGTCTGATCCCATGTCGCTCTACTGGTGTTCAAATAAAAGTCTAAGTCGAATAACGATATAATGTATTATGTCGTTAGTACGGAGTTTAAAGTCATTAAATAATTAACTGTACCTCTTCGTTCTGTTTCTTAAAATGATCATTCTAAAACTGAATAAAGTGCCACCCTTTCACAGTAGAATCTAAAGGGTCTCGAACTAAATGGTTCTGCACTTCATACTTTGTCGCTCAATTAAAGCCTGGAACTCTTTGCCAGCGCATGTGTTCCCATCTAATTTTGATCCTGGGTTTTTAAGCGGGGCGTGAAAAAGCATCTTACTAAGCCGCCATAGTGGCGTCCACTATACCAGTAGTTTGGCTTTTGGATCGGTGTCAGCTACTTCTGGATTACACTGACTGCTTACCTTCAGGCAGAGTGGAGTCACTTTAGTAGGCTAGGTAGTACTCTTCAATTCATTTCATAATCTACTACGTACATCTTCGAACTTTATTTGTTAACTATTGTGTCACTTAGTTTAGAAATTGTTGCAAAGAGCTATTGGTGAATCTAACGACAATAAATTAAACCCAGTTTAACACAATTAAATGTTGGTAAAAACTCATATTAATAGCCAGCTTTTCGCGTCTTTGCTTACTACTCCACCCTTCGCCAGTAGCGTGATATTACATAGCCTATAACCTTCCGCGAGAACTGGGCTATTCTCAAAAATATTTTTTTAAATCCGACTGTTAGTTCCAGGGATTAGCGCGTTCAAACAAACAAATTCTTCTGCTTTATATAATAGTAAAGATTAATACAAAATAAAGAACTCATTCCATATTCATTGAGTAGCAAACGAACAGACAAAGAGCAAGCCCAAACTCAAGTGCTTCGTGACCGTGTTAAAAATTGCGTGTGTATACAATTGTGTACATAAATCTGTCCAGATATTACATAACAATGATGTATAGCCGCGACGGTTAAAAGCTACGCGACCTCATTGCAAAATGTTACGAAATACGCAAATTTTAGGAGGAAATATATTTAGTGCTGAAGTGCAGCTTTGCGTGTAATTTAGAAAAAGATTAAAAGAGAATATTTGGTCCGTTGGTCAGTTTGTGTTTGATAAAGCAACAGTAAACTAAATAAGTTAACGTTAATTTAATTGCCAATCATCGACGGGAGCAGAGCAATAGGCCAAAACGCAGGTGAAACCGCGTCGCGGCAAGCTAGTTAGCTATAAAGGGTAAAAAAAAAGCAAAAGTAAAAAGTAGGTATCGTAAGAGACGACATAGTCTATCCAGAGCACCCACCGAAGAACACCTGCACGATAGACGACTAAGAACTACGGAATTAAGGAATTAAATAACGGTAGCAACGTACCTAACCGCCCATTGTACAACTTCTTTCTATTTTCTGTGTATGTCTCGTGTAATGTTATTGTAAACATGTAATTGTAGGAGTATCTATCTATCTAACCTCCGTATTAAATATCAACTCACGACTTACTCACCAATTCGCCTGGCAAGCGCGGTGACTATGACCGACCTTACTTTGGAACAAGCCATGTCCTATAGTGAATGTCTTTAGGCTAATGAGGTGATAAATAAAACCACAAACAGAAAAATATTTCTTTGCACCAAGGACTAAAGCTACAAATTTTATATAGCGAGCAACCATTGACAGTCTAGTAATGGCTTCCTCTGAACTGTTGACGTAAAATATATGAGTACAAGAGATACTACTCGAGAACATATCGGTCAAGACTATCTGCAGGAACAACGTGTCGGATGCAGTCTTTAATGGCTGACCTCATTTACACTTTTAATAGAATCAACTTTCTTTCTTTGATCTATATTTTCACTTCATCATAGAGATGGATCTTATATATTTACCTACAGTTGTAACTAAGTGGAAAGTTGTAAGTAGTAAATAGGCTTAATGCCCAGCCGATTGTAAAGCATGTTGTCAAGCGTTTTTAGGAAAATATTTGCCACAAGTTGGCGTCACTTTCACTTTCACATTGGGCCAATCAGGGCTTAACTTTCTAAAAACGCTTGACAGCTAGCTAGACCTGAATACCTACATTTTAGTAAACACCTTCATTGTCGCCAATGTGGATGCTTTCTGTTGCAAAAGTAAATACCTGTAGATTTTACTGACTGTAATGAAAATATTTGAGATGGCCAGATTGTTCTTGAACATTGTTCGGCCTACATCTTTATGATAAGTGCCAACGGCTGTCCATGATCATGACTTGTTTTTAAGTGATACAACAATGTTAAGAAAAATGGAAGGAAACATGTCGTAGTCGTTTAAAAGGAACTGAAAGAGAAAAAGTAAGGAGATTAACAAGAGTAATTTATTTCCCAGTGCTGTTTTTATATTTTTTTTGTGGTACCCGCGCCTATATTACTTCGCATCATACGTTACCTGTATCTTTCTTCGGTGATTTTGTCTCCTATATCAATTTTGCTTCCCCAATTCATAAAAATTACAATTGCATCTTTACAATATTTACAGTACACGTACAAAATCAGTACAATCAAGAAAACAAGTCACCAATATATAAAATTACGCAAGAAATAAATTTGTTGTAAATGAGCGAGCACTTAATTCAGTTGTTAAAAATGTGTGGGAGTAGATATTGTCTTATACCATCTGCCAGTCATTTAGTTCATTGTAATTAACAGTTACGTGATGTTAATAATGGAAATTAATTCGAAAAACACGCAAAACTGTCTACTACACTTTGAAGAAATACTAGAAATTTCAATAAAAAAATGTTATTGGAATTTCATTTTGTTTTGATACCAAGAAAGTCAATAGTTTAACAAAATAAATCAAATCAAAATTAAAACACGACCTGATTATTGTCAATATGTAACACATTAACACATTATAAATATTATCGTGTGCTGTTAACATCTGATAATTTAGCAACAGGTGCTTTGGCTTCTTCTCATATGTAATCAACATACGATATGTTGATTGCATTTATGCAGCTGTAATTATTACCATCTGCCCTAAATCTATATTATTCTAGACTTGATTTGAATACTAGGCTACAAACTGTTTATTATTAAACTCAGGCAACTTTGTTGAATTTAAATTACACGTGAATACAAATATTGAGTATTTTGGTGGTAGTTTATGATTGTGAGCAAATAGAATAAGATGTAATGTAAAGCGCAACGTGGAAATCAAATCCACAACTTTATGTACAACAGTCGTATTCACGCCCACTGCAACATCGAGATAGTCAATGGGTAATTTACGTTTTGAGAGTTTGCACCTTGCCAAGTTCCCTTTTGGATTTACGGAAAATAAACTGTAGATTTACTTGCAAATAAGCAACAAAAATGACCTTATATCTTGTATAATAAATGTTCGGCAAGTTAATATTATATAGATATGAGTTATTATCAATCTAAAAATAATTATGTAAAAATTAGCTGAGCTTTCTTTTAATACGAATTGTTAAATATTACTGTCATTATGTATAATGTCATATCGAATCTTGGGATCATTACATCAGAATGCATACTGCAGGATGTAGACCTCTCAAAGGAAGGAATTAGTCATGTTTCTAGACATGCGAGTGGGTGCAGTCAGGTGACTTAGTACACAGATAATACTATTGTCTTTGTTCTAATAGCTCTATTAGGCGACAAAGAAGTAGTTTCATATTTAATCTAGCCTGGAGTCCACAGCCATAGTTGTACAAATTACTTTTTTACTAATTAGATTAATTATCTTTTCTTAACTGGAGTGAATAAGAAAAGCTACATCTTGGTATAGCAACATTTATATCACACCTTTGCCATGGCTAGTCGCCAAGAACTGTTTTCCGCTAAATGTTCCATTTGCCCAATTTCGTCGTGTGACTACACCGTGACTTTGTAATTAATTGTCCACACATCATTTGAAACTTTTGATATATTGAGGAAGTTATACGGTGGAGTACATGTGTGATGGTTCGTTTGTTGGTGAACATTCATGCATCTATAACCAAGAAGCAAGTAACATTTAAGAGGTAAACAGGAATATGCACAAAGTTTTATTATCTCTGATTTATTTATCACTACATTGTGAAGAAATTTGACGTATAGACACAGTAAAAAATCGCAATAGTTCTGATCAAAACTCCAAATAGAACTCAGAGCATCAGTGCTACCAAACTTCAAATGTGCTTGCAGTATGAAGGCCATTTCTCGTACTGAGAAGACATGAGAGAGAAATGATATTCACATTTGCTTAATATACAGACCACAATAACAAACTGCAGCTTAATTCGGCATATATCACAACGGAAAATTAAACGCAAAATTACTTTTACTGACCTACTCCGAGACCTTAGAGTGACAGGCATACTGCCACCAAACCAGCATATAAACGTCCGCAACTTGGATATTTTATGCTCATAAATTTTCGAACAAATTTACGATACAAGAAATGCATTTTTGAATTGCATAAATAATCTTATTATTTCATTGCTTCATATCAGGTCAACGTCCTCTATATTGAAGTAAAAACTACATAATCATTTCGCGGATACGTGAGCTTCAACCAATTTTAGGAGATCTGCCAATTCTGAGAAGGTCTTTAGTCAATTTTAATTTTATAAAAGTTTTCAGAAACAAGACAGGTCGTGGTAAAATGGTTAAAGAAATTGGCGTGTATGTTGTTCCCGAAATAATCTACGGTACATTATTAGTGTTATTAACATGGCTTGTACACCCACTCGAAGACAAACCGTTCTGTATACAGTTTCACTATTCTTATTGTCTGTCCCAGTTATCGTCTACCTATGCATCTAATTCGGGATCTGCTGGACAAGGCGTTTCAGCGTTTTGACGTATGCAAGTCTTAAATGTTTATAATAGGGTGCTCGTGTCTCGCCCATTTTACTAACTAACTGTTAGCTGCAGTTTCTTAATGTTTTGACTTTCTTATATTTGGTTTTTGTTAATTCGATTGTGAGTATAATGTGGGTGAGAAATGTCTATGAAACTAAATTTGTTACTTTAAAAGCTATTTATTTTTGGATAATATTAAGAACGGTAGATCGCAGAAAGATTATTCGCTACCCGTTACGTAGCAACATCCTATGACCTATTAAAGGTGGTAGAGCATCAATGTGTAAGGCCAAAAACAAACAAAATGAAAAGTCTATACAGCATTAGACATCTTTCGACACAACTCAAATGATGAAGATTCTTTGCTAGATCTACAGTATTATACTTTAACTTGTGAAGTAATTAAAAACGAATGGAATAGAATCTATCTAGTTAACAATAAGCCACCTGTTTGTACGTAGCGACTAGTAAATCGTAAACGTTTAATGTGATTTCAAAAGAGCACGTCAGAGTAATGGCATCGTTATCTTTTATCGTTGTGTAAAATTCAGCTCTAGTGGCGGGACACTGAACACGTGGCTTTCATCTCGTTGCTTTTCATTTAATTCAAATTTATTCGTGTTTATTATCTAGGTCGTGTTTATGGATTGAACGTATGCGTATGTATTAACCAAGAAGTAATGAACTTTAAATATTTGTACATTATCTTACGCCATAATCTCGGAAGAGGTCGGCAGTCGTGTTACTTGCATCCACATTTGACCGTATTAAACTTCATTAAATATTCACTTCTATATAAGAAGAGGCCTTGCCCTGCAGTGGTATAATCACCGACTCGTATGATAATAATGATGATGAAATATTTTTAAGTTTTGGGAACAATTTAAAACGATTGATGTATTTTTCCAGTATAATAAAGTTGTCCTCAGTCGCTTTGTATGACACTCAAAAGATTAAGGATTTGAGTGATACTTATAGCCACCACATATTACAATATTTATAAGATACACAAAATATTTATTTTGAGCGTCTGTGATTACATTGTCCTCGATAAATTATTACGATTAGTATGACATAATAATATTGTACACCTCTATGGTATGTCACAGTCAGAATTAACATTGTGTAATTTTCTTCCACATGTGACAAACAATAAATGAATTTAAATTTGAATTTGAATTTAAGTTTAGGTTTAAAATCGATGGATGAGGGCAGCAAACGACCGGCCACGGTGGCGAACATTGGGGGAGACCTATGCCCGGCAGTGGAGGTCTTTTGGCTGATATGATGATATAAGTATATATCCAAACTTGTACAAAACAGTTTCATGAAAGAAAAAGCAACAAATTAATTTCGGGTGTAGTCAAAATTTACTTAAACTATTTAGAGTAGATCGTCGAGACAAAACAATAAACGGTTCTATTCTATTGTTCAAACATTTTATGTCTCAGAAATGGTTTCAGGTGTAATAAAATAGAGATAATGAAACTTTGTAACTAGGTGTTTAGTGTTAGAAATAGAGTAAGAGGCCAAACGCCTACTTACCCTAACTTGCCACACTGTTGTAATAGTTCTAGAAAACGCTATGAGAAAACTGTCGCAAAATATAAGTCCTTCAATTTTGCCAATCTGTCCTAGGCAAGTCTGGAGTTCATTGTTCATACCTTCTCTGTTACAAGAATCACTTTTATTTAGGATTTGCCATATAACGTAGGTATTAATAAATTTTGTTTGTTTATTCAGAATTAGTGTTTATTTGTGTTCCTTTTGTTTGTTGTCTAGGTTTTAGATGAAATGTATCTACGTATTTTATATTTCGAATATAAATGTTAACGATCACAAAGGTTTTAAATAAGCAGAATTTGATAGTTAAAGAGATCAGAGACGGCATAATTAAGCCGCTGACTTTGCAGTATTATTTTATACACCCAAAAGTAGAACATTGTCTGGTAGAACATAAGCAATAAAAGTCCGACTATTTAACTTATTATATTTATTTTGAGCTAGTAACAATGTTGATAATCTAGAAAATATTCAACGGTTGCCGTCTGCATATGTTTTATAGTTTTAAAATTTTATATTTGCTTTTCTTTTGATGATTACATTACTGGAGGTTATTTCTTTAACCCTGCGCCATGAACTCGTAGAGTGACGAGTGTGGGACAGTTAGTTAAATATAGAAAGATGATGAATGATCTGTTTAATGTGTAGATGTAAGTTTGAGAGGTTTGATTCTTGTATATTGTTTGAAATTGATTTCAAGTAGTGAAATTGTATTTTTGTTTAACATTAATCTTTACCTGAGAGAAGATTACAGATGGGCAATTCATATTTCTAGAAGTATACCTATATAGAAGGACAGTCATTTACTACCTATATAACGGAAAAAATTACAGGTTTGGGCTAATTCTGAGAATTTCTAAATACCACTGAATCACAACAGTCTCATTGTTATCATTGTCCTTTGTACATATTGGTTTATTTTACACATGTCCAGGTTTATTGTAAAGGTAGACAAAAACCAAATGCAATTTTACAAATCAAATCAAAAGATCTTTATTCACTTAGGTTAATTGAATTAACACGTATGAACGTTAAAAATTACAAAATGTCAGCCAATTAATTAAGCTACAGCCAGTTCGCTGATGTTAAGGTAAGGCAATGAGAAGAACAATATTTTTCAGTATTTTAATATTTCTATTTTCAATTTAAATTTAGATACCTCGTGAAATTTTCTAGAATACAGAAATGAGACGATATGACTGGTGTTTCATACTTTTGACCAGGTTTTACTGAAATAAAATAGACATTTATCATGAATACGTCTAGAACAAGTGAACGCGACATGTAAACGTCAAACGTCAGTTAGTTATGAACAGACAGACAGACTCGACGTTTCCTTATTGCCGTTTTACTAGTGCATACATAATACTAGTTGTTTTAGGTCAAAGAAAATATTTAAGTTTTGAAGATATTTATTTTGATTATCTTTTTAAAACTGGATAATTAGGTTGGAAACTAGCTTTTCACCCGCGCAGAGTTACAGTTTTCGTTACTGCTCTGCTCCCGTCGTTAGTGGCGTGATATTACATAGCCTTTATCCTACCTCAAGACTTAAGGTATAAAACGCAAGAAAGAAAATTTAAAATTGACTAGTTTCAGAGATTAGCGCGTTCCAACAAACAAACAAACTATGTGCTTTATATATTAGTATAGACATAATGTAGTCTAGTCGTGATGCAGTATTGGTTAAGCACCTGCTTCGACACCTAAGGTTGAAACCGGCATGAGTACTTTCTAAGTGTACCTTGGACATTACTGAATACAGTGAAATACACCATCGTCGTCGGGAAACCTGAAATACGGGTAGTTCCAGAGATTAGCGCGTTCAAACAAACAAACAAACTCTTCCGCTTTATTTAATAGTATAGATATAGATGTATCATGCAGTAAGATTATGAAACTAGGTTGTTTTCAACACGGTTTCATAAAAGACCTTTTGTTATTGTTACTAAATATGTAAACAATATATTTAACTACACCATATCTATTTGTGTTCGTCTTTTTATGTTTGGTATAGTTCATAAACTCTTCTATTTTGATAATTATTAGAATTTATAACAGCGTCTCTTCTTCTCTTCCCGATTTGTCTGAATAGATATTTCGTTACGTCACGCTGTCAAAATCCATTCGAGGTTGACGTTTTGTCAGTTTATTCCAAATTTAAATTTGGAATTTTTTATATTATTTTTTTAGTACGCTAACATTTTTAGTTCTGTTTTTTTTAGTCAGCTTACGCTTTATCTGTATTTAGTAATTTGGGCTACGGATATAATGTGATGCTCTTGCTACAAAAACAACAGACAACGGTTAACTACTTACCATTAGGCAAGATTCTTAATAATTTTAGTAAAATATTTCATTCTTAAATAAGATGACAAAAAGAACATTCCGATACCGGGAATCGAACCCGAGCCTCCTGGGTGAGAGCCAGGTATCCTAGCCACTAGACCATATCGGATCATGCTGAAGTGAGCTGATTTGGTATTCACTTTACAAATATAATGTTGATAGATAAAAAAAAAATTCTAAAATATCATTGCGTTTAATCTTAATTTATGGCCGTTAAGATTGTCATTAATAAATACCTACATGAATAGATAGGTGATTCCAATATTGCCATAATAAAGACGGAAGAATAAATAATTTTTTTATTGTTAACATAAAACCAAACGTAAATATTCTTCACAACATAAAAAGATGCCATAAACGGAAAGCTCACTCTTAAAATATCACGCTTTAAACCTGCTTTCACTGCGTTCTTCTTTCTTTTCCGCGTTATATTTTAAAAAAGGAAACTGGTCCGGCCAATCAACGACATCCTAATTAAGTGTTACTGTCACCACATTTGTCCATCGCGCTGATAAAAATACATTATTATTTTTTGTTCCATATTTAAAATCCAGCTGGTTTGTACAAATGACTGCCATTTAAACTAAGCTGCATGCTGAATGCCTGTGCTTTAGATTTTTAAATAAAATGTAGGACTCATTTTGTCATTCAATTTTATTATAGAATATTCTTTTTTACAATTCGGGAATAATTTAATCGACGAACAATATACTACACATTGTCGTTTTTTCAAAAGTTTTTGTCTTAATTATTGAAAGATTAAAAGTTGATCATTGTAAACTTTTGCATCGCATTTTCTATAAATTGGTATCTTGTGACAATATTTTGTTTATTTTTATTTTTAAATTTGGCGTTATTATTTTTGACACATTTCCAGCAATAGGGATTGCACCATGAGATAGGTACTTACATCACGAACATACAATTATATTAACGTACTACTCAACAATTTTATAACTGACTGAATGACATTTTACTTATTACACTCAAGACTCTGCTGTCATAGTAGCCCTCACTACTCTGTGCTTGATAAAAGAGCTTACGACACTCAATGTAAAGTGATTTTATTGGTATTACAACTAAATTCTGAGCAACAATTTGTTTTGCCCTTTAGCTTTAACCGACAATCACCTACTAGTAGGTACCTACATCAAAGCTTCCTCTAGAAACAACCGCATCTAGAAATACCTAGCCGACATACGGTCTGCGTTACGCCATACACTGCATTATAACATTGCATCCGGTAAACTGTAGTATTATCGTAAACTGAATACGTCACCACAGGTCAATAAACTGCTATGCAATACAATAAGTAAACATTGTTATTATTAGCATTCTTGAAACAATTGTAATTAAAGAATTGAATAGAAATTCAAATTTATTTGTTAAAAACATAAAATTTTTTTTTGTAATTTACCTACGTCTACAATAAGGTTACGAAACTATTCTATCAATTACTTTCTATAAAATCTAACTATTAACGTATTCATAAGCGTTGAATACGACCACTTTAGGGCATAAACCTCCTTCGAACCCTTATTAAAACCTCCATGAGTTTATCACAATCATCACGCTTGGTATACGTCATAAGGAAGGAAGATGATTTAAAATGTGCAGGTAATGATGCTATACCTATTAGGTACACCTAGTATTTATTTAATCGTCTTTTACGACATCCATAATCTTTCTAGACCAAAGATCACACGACATTAATAACCACTTAGCCTAATAAATTCTCTTTGATATGACGTAGGTATATTTACCTCATGTACGTAATTACACCAATTGTCTACACCAATTACCGGTTTTACGTGTTATAAACCCTATTTTTGTAACTTAGTGCCATGAATTGAAGCCGAATATGACAATATACAAATGCTATTCTAAAAACGCTCAACTAACACTCTAGATAGGATTAAAGCTCGTCAAGTATTTCGTATTGGTCGTTACAACTTTAAAGAAAACTTTGCATACTTAGTACAGTCATTTGCTAGTTTTACCTGGAAAGTTTTCCGGGAGTTTTGAAAATTGGTAATTTTATAGATTTTGATGTGTTCTTGCTGAATTTTAACTTTGCCTCCTCGTATTTCTGCTCCTCGGGCCGCCATATTGAAAAATCAGTTTTTTGACAATATCTTCACTCCATTTCACGATAAAAACGTGTGTTACAAAATAAAACTAGAGAAAATTTATGTATTGAAATTGTTTTCATAAATGAAATCGAAATTCGGAAAGAGCACATCAAATTCTATAAATATACCAATTTTTAAAAACTCTCGATATCTTTCCAGGTAACTACTATTTTTCGAACCAAATGATTGAATACTAACTTGCATTTGAATAAAATTGTTATTATACTATTCTTAATTCGTATGAGCAAGTCTTTGTCGATTTCTGTTTAGTACAACAATATTAACCCATTTAAGTAAACGCAAATAGGTATTTTTTAGCTATCTAAAAAATAAAGCAATGTCGCGGTTTTCTTCTGCTTGTTTCTCTGGTGATATCTTCTAAACCACGCACCGGAATTTGAAACAGTTTTCACTATTATTTAGAAAATTTCTTCTAAAATATGTATAAACATATACATATTTTAGAAGAGAAATACCGATAATTTTAAAGATTTGTAATTATTGTCGTTGAAGTCAGGGCGGCTTGTTAGTACAAAAATGATTTACAGTTCTGGCTTGATTCCCGTTTATGATAGCCAAAAGAATTGGTGTTCCTGTGATTTTAAATGATCTACTTTATTATAAGTGACTTTTTGATATATTAAGCGTAAGTATGTAATAGTTTTATTATTTTTCATATTCGTGGTCGATTTAATTCTAAGAATTACACGCTAACAGCGGATAAAGAATGGGCTCTACCTACTAATATAAATAGATAGCCGTTTGTTGAAGATATTTTATGTTCCTTATGGTTAACTATATAGTTTATTTTTATATTAGCCTACCAAAGTGACTCCACTCTGCCTGATGGTAAGCAGTCAGTGGAATCCACAAGTGGTGGCCACCATTACAAGAACCATGGTCTGAAACTGCTGGTATAGTGGCCTCTACTATGGCGGCTTAGTGAGGTATCTTATTTAATCAATGTAACAAATACATAGATTAAGCTTTGCTTTTAGAAGTGTGAAAGCCACTAAATTGATTTTTGTAAAAACGAAGATAGCATTGAGGGCTGGCACCATGTTACAAGAGGGTGCTCTTGCAATCCGCTGTCAGAAAAATTCATTTAACAAAGAATATAATTCCCGCACACTGCAAATATTTGTGTGCATGAACATGTCCATTTGCATTAGTCTGGGTGTTTCCATTGATGTATTCAAAGAAACAAAGCATATAATTGAGCGACATAGAAATGAAATACTATACCGTTTGATGAAACTCAAACTTAAAGTATTTATTTCATTTGGATCATAAAATGCTTATGAACGTCAAAAATAGAAGAAGTCAGCCAATTAACCTACAGCCAGTTCACTGACGAGGTAGTGCCGTGAGAAGAACTGGCAAAAAACTCAGGTCACTCTTTTCAGTCGCCAGGTAATTACGCAGTATTACAATTACAAACTAGAGATATTATCAAAATCTAAAGACTGAATACTTACACACTAGATAAACAATTTTAATATTGTTTTCTTAGATAAACTAACAATGTACACACAGCTTTACAAACCATTGACCCAGTCGCTAAAATGCCCGACGATCCGAGAAAGTGACAATTTATCAAACAAATATATTCTCTTAAAAAACAAACAAATGAGACACACATTCCACAAATATGATTGTGCTTACATATTCGCATTTGTTATATAAAATAAGGTTACCTAAATTGCAGATAAAGTGATTTGAGTTGGTTCTAGAAACTAGCTCGTAAATTTGTTATAGAAGTCAAAAGTGTGAATATTTTACGATTGGTCTCACAAAATTCTTATTAAATTCGCTCTGGTAAATTTAAATGCAGTATTGGAATTAGTTACAGCTTTGAAACAAACACATCAAATTATTAATTCGTACAATCATGAGTTGTTGCGCTGTTTGTCTCACCAGATAACTGACATAATCTAGTTTTTAAAGTAAATACCAAGAGCATTGTTCATTTTTCATATTTTGGACAAATGCACATTAACTACAAGTATAGGTACTTGTAGTTAATGTGCATTTCTTGTGATAATTACTAATTTAAAAAAAAAATTTACTTACTTTAAAATCCATGACGTTTAGGCGGCAGAGCGTGCCAAACAAATAGACATACATACATATATACATACATACATACATACACACGCTCAAAAAACATTACCCTCCTTGATTTCGGCAGTCGGGCAAAAATCGTTGATATGTTTGACTTACCCTACCATATACATATAGGATAAATTATTTAAATGATAATGAAATTCGAAGCAAAGTCCGTTGCGTGATTTATTTATTTAGCAGTGAAATAGGCAGAATACAACAGCGACCTTTTTTTATATCACGCTACCAAGGAGACTTCACTCTGCCTGATGATAATCAGTCAGTGGAATCCAGAAGTGGAGGACACCATTCCAAAAGTCATCGTCTGAAACAGCTGGTGTGGTGCTCTCCACTATAGCGGCTGCATTGACACAATAAAAATAATATTATTAAAAAACAAAAGACAAAATAATAATAATAAAAACAGTGAAAATAACAAAATATAGGTACTGGTGCTTCCTAAACTAGGGTATGACCTGTAATTTAGAGTGCTAATAGTTATATAAATGTTATAAAATTCTTACGAGCACATTGATGTCTTAAATATGTCGCCAAATGTGTGTTGTTTCATTTATTGATGTCAAACCACTTTTACAACATATTTTAAATTGTTGCGGTCAAATTGTCACAACACTATTAAAGCAATGTTTTAGAATTTAATGTATCTTATGTAGGTGTTACGGATAACTTTGTAATATATGATGTAGAGAAATATACTAAGATAAACAGAAGAAATAATTAGGGATAATGTATAAAAGAAGGAAGACGCTTTTAAATGAGATTCTAATGATATTTTTTTTTAAAGTCATCTCCTGCACTAGGCACAGGCACTAAGCTCTGTGTTGCAGGGTAACTTTACAAACATAGAATTAATGGATCACACAAAGTTTTGTCCCGTGTGGGAATTGAACGCACAACCTCGTGCACAACAGTCGCTTGCGCTCCCACTGCACCACAGAGGCAGTCGATTTAAATATAAACATTTTTTTTATTGCCGACGGTGGCAAACGAGCCCCGAGCCAACAGCCCACTTGATGGTAAGTAGTAACTGTTGACCAGAGACTTCTTCAATGTTATGGAGTCTGCAAAGCCGCTGCCTAGCGTGAAAAGAATGGGGTAGGTGAAAGGAATGAGCGAGTTCAGGAACAGGGAAAGGGAAGAAATTAGACCTATGCGTTCTTCTATGAGTTATTTTAAAACTTTGTTCTGTAGTAAGAGATGCGTTACATAGGCTGCTTAAGTGCCGACACAGCTGCCTTTGTTTTTACGTGGTCCTTCATACATACGATACTTCTGGTTCTCTAGAACCTACAAGCTATTAAAACTGATCACTTCAGCTGTGTTTTTTTTTTTCAATTTTATTTTTATCTTTGACTAACGATGAAGGAAAACATCGTGAGGAAACCTGGACTCAAAAGTCTGAAATTGCCAATCCACCTAGAATAAGTGTGGTGATTAATCCTCATGCCTTCATTAATACTTTTTCAATAAATAAATAAATAAATAAATAAAATAAATTATATGAGAAGAGGCCTTTGCCCTGCAGTGAGATCATAAACAGGCTGGTAATATTATTTTTACTACACAAAATTATTAGAACATGACTAAAATTAATTAGCCACGCCACATATCACTCAAAGTGCGTGATATCACGATGCAGCATCTGTTGATTACCTACTATACAAAAAGCTAGACAAAGGCTAATTCTAGGTAGACCAGGTTAATGACCGCGCGACGTACGTCACACTTTTAAAAACAGCCGTGAGATTGACAGCGAAATCAACAAATTAGAACAACTAGGTTAAGAATTTTCAATTAGAAACTAGTTGTTACCAGCGACTGCGGATATACATAATATTCCACTAATATTACATACAATATGTATAAAAATTATAGTCTGCTAGCTTTCGTCGTTGCTTACTAATCTGCTCCCGTCGCCAGTAGCGTGATCTTACATAACCTATAACCTTCCTCGAAAACTGGGCAATATAATAATAATAATAATACCAGCCTATTTACTGTCCCACTGCAGGGCAAAGGCCTCTTCTCATATAGAGAAGGTATGAGCATTAATCACCACGCTTGCTCAAGGCGGATTGGCAATTTCAGACATTTAAGTCCAGGTTTCCTCACGATGTATTCCTTCACCAGTTAGTCAGAAATGTCCAAGATAAACTTAGAAAGTACATATGATTTGTAAAATCACATTGGTACTTGCCCGGATTCGAACCCACTACCTCGTGTTTACGAAGTGGGTGCCTTATCCACTGGACCATTTCGACTGTTTTCGAAAACTGGGCAATACGCAGAAATAATTTTAAGGTAGTTCCTGAGATTAGCGCGTAACAAACAAACTCTTTCGCTTTATTTTATTTCGATGCATGATCTATATTATTGTAAAGTTTTATTAAAATCCATTCGGTAGTTCAAACTTTCGCTTATTTTACAATATTAGTAGAATTTTAGAACCGATTTGCTCGAACAGTGTGTATAACGATGACCTACTATACGCACAATTTTCTCAATAAAGTGTGTTGCCACAATTCTTCACATAAAGAAAGATCTGAAACTTTTAAATCCAGGTCTTATTTAGATAATACGGATTCAAAAGCTTAACCCCGAAGTTTACGTACACATATACGTTTTGAAGCAATCTTGCAATAAACTTTAAATTATTTGTGAAATTTATTATAATACAACGTAGCATTACGCTTGATGTTTACAAAGGGGTGGGCAGAAGTGTATAGCACTAACGCTAAGCCAGCAATTTTAGGTCACATGACGGGATAGGAGCTAGATGCCATTTAACAGCCACAATTGCAGATTCCGGTCTAATACCGAGAACTTCTTGATAGAAAAGCTCAATATAATTTCTCTGATCGGTGGCAGTACTAGTTAACCTCTCACATGGACTAATATGTACCTAACAGATTCTGCTACTAAGCAGGAGGTGAGCCCATTGTTAATTATAAATAACTAGACGTAGTGCGGACGTCTGGTCTAGGCTTCGCTTCGGTACCAAAAGTTTTATTCGGTCTTACAACAAACGCCTACGAAAAACATCATAGCAATAGTGTCGTATTACAATATGCCGCTTAAAATTTTAAAATTCTGAAAATTATTATTAATATATGTTAAACATACTATAATATAACCTATGTTACCCGCTTCATTCATTGATTTCTAAAGGTAAAAGAGTTCTTCAAATCTGTAACGTGGATTTTTATAGTTATATTGTTGCAAACAAACAAACAAACATACAAATAATCATATATTTTCTTTTCATAATATTAGTTTAGACAAATATAATTATGACTATAAATAAATAGTTAGATGCAAGAAACACTGGACCGTAATTCCATAATTAAATAGGCTAAAACTATCTTCTTCTGTTTCAATATTTCCTAGGCATCATTCTTATATAATATTCTTCTGTTTCCAGATGGCTGGTTCGAGTGATAGAAGACGTGCAAAATGGAGAACTGCGCACTCGTCAGGGGTTCGTGCCATCCAACGTGCTTCAGGAGAAACAGAGCGCTGAAAGAGATCAAAATGCTTTGGCTGCGAGACGACAGTAAGTTTAACTTGTGATGGATAAAGTTGGCAAAAGTTTTATAAATATACCTGCATATTTTAGTAAGTTTAATACTACTCACTTCACAGAAAATAACACAAAAGATATTTTCGTTTTTTAAAATAATATTTTAACTTTAGTTGACATATTAATTTATATTACTGCATTACACTCTTCGTTACCTTGTATTCTCGTTTGACACTCCAAAGGTCATTCTAAAAGCAAACGTAATTTTCTGATGACCTTACACTTGAAAACTGTAGATTTTACACGTACGTACTCGTTATATTATGTTACAATTTTGGACTAATAATACAATAACTCTGCCAAGTGTAATAAGATGTGGTAACTGAAAAATTATTCCTTCAAAAACAATGGCAACAAACAAAACATTTTTTTTTGCGCAAAATGCGTTGAGACTTAAAATAGCTATATTATTTTTGTAATTTAGGATTACTAATGATAGTTATATATTTAATTTAAAATTCTAACAAACTTAAGCATTATAGTTACTACATCATTTGATTCTTCTACAATCTCTGTGGTTGTAATGTATAGATAATATCTAAAACAGTATTTGAATATGTTTTTCCGCATTCTAGAACCCATATCACAAGCTATTAAATTATTCTTACTTTGGGTCTAGATGGCGTTGTGTAGTTGTTGTGGTTTTTATTATTATTATATTATTTTAAAGAATTTATCATAAAGAAACCACACAAGACGACTAGTCTTAAGCATCTGTCATTCAAACATAAAATTAATATCACTCCTGTCATGAACACATCGTCAAGATACATAAACGTAACAAATTTATGACATTTCCTTTAAGTTAAAGTTATTCAGAACGAGATGTTAAAACATCAACACCTGCCTTATTTTAGCTGAAGCTTATATCCGAGTCAATGTACTGTCCGACCAAAAGTATTTTCTCACTTTAAAAGAGTATCAAAAGGTCCAGCGTATGGGAGGGTTACGGTAGTAGATCCACGCTGATTTCAGCATGAATGGGCCGGATCGTCCGGGGAAGTACTACTCTCTCATAGAAGATCGACTTAAGAGTAGTAGCATCCGTACTACTGCGTTTCGTTCGGTGAGTGAGAGCGCCGGAGGCCCGATTTCCCCCCTTTGCTCTTTCCTCACCTCCCTCATTCCCTTCCCCTAACCCTATTCCCAGCCGCCATAGTGGAGGCCACCATAGCAGCAGTTTAAAACAATGGCTTTTGGTATAGTGGCCGCCACTTCTGGATTCCACTGACTGCTTACCATCAGGCGAGGTGGAGTCACTTTGGTAGGCTATAATATAAAAAAAAAAAGGTACCTAATTAAATAACGATACTATCTGAACAATAACTAAAATTACTATTGGCATTATGGCTCTAACCCCCAGTTTCTGAAAGGCTGATCAACGAAAAATTAACTAACCATCTGTTAAATCTTTTGTGAAGTACTAATTGGGTTGCTATCTAAAGAGATATAAGATCGTATGTAGAAAGCTACTGTTAGGAGGAAACCAGCAAGGATCTACTAACGTAATCTTAATTTATTATGAAGTGACGTCGATGTGAATTTGCCATATGACTGTGTGTGTGTGTGTGTGTGTGCATAAGCTCTGCTCCTTTGTTTGCATCGATCTTGTTACATTATTCTTCTTACGAATACGCAAGTATATGACTTGCGTATTCGTATATTTTATTATACGCATTGTCTTCGTGAAAGGTATAATTAATGGTAGATTATTTTAGGAGCTTCCTTGCTTGTGTTTGTGAAAGGTCGGATTACACCTTTGTTATGAGAAATGTAATAAGGTTCTTAACTTTTAGCTTTGTTGACCGAATGCTGATTACTTATACTTTTGTATTAGTATGTCAATTTGAGGCACTCATAACTCGTTACGCTCACTGATCGGTAAACGATCAGCGGGTTAAGCAACTAAGAGTGCGGCTGGTCTATAGATGGGTGCCCGCATAATGAAATTTAATCTGAGCCTCACCGTGTTTTGGAGGGGAAGTTAAAAGTCAGTCCTAGTTGTGACCATGTCGATAACAGTGGATAATTTAAGTCGGATACCTGTATAATAAATTATGGGCGACTTGAACAAATCCTGACACTAGGTTGACCACTAACCACTCCATGAGAAGAACTATGTGAAAGTCTTTAAATATTATATTTTTCATTAGTAAAATATATTTAAACTGATGTTAATGATATTAAAGTTTTGTTGTGGAGTTCAAAATAGTATGTTTAGGACTTGCTATTCATGGTTCTATGTTATCAAGAAACGATGCGAGCTAAGTTTTCAACGACTCCTGTAAGGAGTCTTGAATCAAATAAGGTTTTTACGAACATAGATGAGCAATAAACACAACCAGACTCGAAACAAATATGTTCGGCTTATGGATCACTACTACTATAATAATTTTATCCAAAGTTAAAATCAAAATAACAGTCTCTCTTCTGACACGCACTCCCAATACGACCGACGTCACATTGTTTCACACATAATTTATTTGCAGCCCCATGTCATGTAGCTATTGACCATATACTATTTCAAACTTTCATTATTAATATTCTTGGATATTTGCCTGCTGTAATATATGCATATATATTACGTCATACGCCGAACACAACTGAGCTATGTTTCCAATAAATAACCATCCGAAACGAGCCAAATGGTCAACTATGTCAGTTTTTGATATCAGCCAGAATGTATACTTCATTTATTTATTCATATCAGCCAAAAGATGTCCACTGCTAGACTTCCTTCCCCAATTTTCGCGAACCTGGCCGGTCATTCGCTGCCTTCATACATCGGTTGCCCGCCACCCTTATGAGGTCGTTGGTCCACATTGTGAGGGGTCTGCCCACGCTGCGTCTTCCGGTTCGTAGTCGCCACTCTAGAACCTTTAGAGATGCATTTACTTTTTTAATTAAAATACTACTTTTTAAATAATACGTACCTAGTCAAATTACCATACTAGATGAAATTAAATAATTGATATCCTCTTTTTTTTAATCTTGGTAATTAAATTAATTAGTTGATTTGTAATAATTATTTTGTATGGTTCTTTGGTTGCGCTGATGTGCTAAAATTGTTAACTCTTAAGCAAATAACTTTCTAATCACGTACATCAATAGGCTTTGTGTTTAACGTTAAGGATCAGACTGGCTTCTAGATTATACCTTTTTTAAATATAAATTAAATTAAACAAGGCGCTTTTAAATTACGTTTATTAAAAAAGACACTTGTTCTACAAAGCCTAGATATCATGTACACACGTTTATTGATCTTTATCTTTAACAACTTTACTGGACTTTTCATAAGGGCTAATTTGCAGTGCTGATCCTCCAATACCGGAATCTATGCTGCTGGCGCCAGCTACTGGATCAATGTAAATCAGCCTTAACTAAACTTCTAGTATTAGAAACTTACCACTCAAAACAAGGAATAAATACTTCGTATAATAACTCATATTACACCAACAGGAATAGATAAATTATGTTCACGTCCAATTATTCCAACTTGTCTCGTAAACCATTCATTTAGACCTCATGCCAGCGCAAATATAATAATGCACTTTTAGTACAAAAAGGTTGTAACACTAGATACATCAACGTAAATTTAGTATCTAAGTTTATTGATATAGAGTCGAAATTTCCGTGGTAAAATTTGTTACCTTACTTACTTACTGACTATTTGAAGGTGAGAAGAATTTAGCCAAAACTGCCAGCATTTGGTGCATGTTTAGATATTTTGGCATTTCCTCTGTCTTCTTTGGAACAATAACGTAAAGTAAATCATTAGCTACAGTTGCCCTATGTTTGTTTGTGATTGACTTGCAGCCAACTGATTTATAGTTAGGAATATAAAGTGCTAACGACTCGTGAAATGGTGAGTGAATCATGATACTGTGTAGGTTGACTAAACTTGGGGTTGGTGTAAATAGACACATATGATTTAGATCTGAAAACGTTCAGAATATTTAGCACTACTTTAGCTATTTAAACTCCTAGAAGTTGACGTAGTTGATTAACAAACAAATAAAGATATTTGCCGCGTCACCTTACAGCCAATATGACGTCAAAGAGTGTTATAGGAGTACGGTAGATGAAGGAAAACCATTTAGAAGATATATTAGAATCTGGCATTTGGATGTTACTTTGTTCGACTTCTTCTTCTTAACGCGCCTCTTCATTAATGAAAGTTGTATTTTTTCATTTAATAATAATAAATCTTTATTTGCCACAAAGTGATGTTACACAAAGACCTATGAAGCCTCTGGTTTCCAAACTAGGTAAAACTGTGTCTCAGAAACTAGCGTCTTCTCCCAATTATTTGCTTAACTTATGTCATCAATTTAAAACAAACTGTTTATAATATGTAAACAAAATATATAGATAAAAAGTTTGTTTAACTACTCAATTAAAATGCGTTTAGCTCATAATATTTGACTGTTTTAGGACTGGACTTGAAAAGTTAGCCAGAAATAAATAAATAGATAAAAGTAAATTTTCAGAATTATCTTCTATATTAACATTGTTTGCCACGAACACCTTGACATTCAGCAAGTACACAACCTTCTCAACTTTGTATCTTTCACTAATAGAATCACCCACGCCCTTACCTCTTGGCAGCCATCATGCATGCTCTCTCTCTGACTCAGGGTGTCAGATATACCAACATATTTATGATAATGTTGATCATTGAGCGCATATCACTGAACGATGACGGAAATATTTCGCTATTGATCTTTAATGATCGGTTTGATCTTCTTGGAAATCCACGAATATTCTAATTTTAGATCTGAGTGATATTTTTAAATTTTCATAGTGATAATAAGTCTAGCTAGCACCACTATTCATGTTAACTCATAAACGAAGTAGACGTTAGTGACTTTTTCATTTAAAGCATCAATCAGTCCACTGCTGGACAAAGGTAAAATGCGCCATCTTACCAAATTGTTAGTTAACAATATTGAGTACATTAGTTTTAGCCGCTCGTTGCAAATCATTCCTTTATCTACGCGGGTCATTTCACTCTACAGTTTTTGTTCTGTACGCGAACTCTTTGCCAGGACCTTTCGCCTTTTTGAATGTTGAATTGTCGTCGGACGGACGGTCTTTCAACTTGTGTTACCCAAAGAAACCACATCCTACTTACAAGTGTCTACAGGACACAATTTTTCCTTATAGATACTTTTATTTCTATGAACCTATATTTCATAATCTGGCTCAAACATTTTAATTACTTATTTTACATGCAATAATAACTTAAATTGATAAACCTACAAGTTTAGTGTTCAATCACAGAATAAATAAAATTATGTTATTTATGCTGTGGTGCAATGCAATGTACACAGTGAGTTTTTTGTTAATATGATGGTAGATTTGTTTATTTGTCAAATAGTTAACTCCATCGTATCGGGTCGGAAAGTCAAGTTAATCAGCACAGCAAGCACTATTCTAATATTATATTTTGTCTACAGAGCCGTGGTCAGAGAACTGGTAGAAACCGAAGAAGAGTTTGGCCGAGACATGCAGCAAGTGGTGTCTCGCTATATGAAACCCATCGACAAGGCCACAGCTCCTAAACCTGTCTTCGAAAACCGGGAGCTCCTGTTCTCAAACTTCAGACAAATCAGTGAATTTCATAATACGTGAGTAATCGTTACCTTTTTGTTCTACAATAGCCTTTTTTCATGTATCATTAGAAATAAATACATGCATTTTTTATATATTATTTGATTATTTAATCGCAATTAATTGTAAGTTTAAACAACAGTTTTCTTTTTTTGCCACCTAACTTTTTTATTTGTTCTAATATGAACCCATATTTGCAGCGTCCTGCTTGAAGGCATAAAGTACTATGCTGGGGAGCCAAAGATGCTTGGTCGAGCATTACTTCGTATGGAGCGAGAGTTCGACAAACACGTCGCTTACTGTCGCGATGAACCACGAGCACAACATCTGCTTGCCACCGATCCTGTTGTGAATAAGTATTTCCAAGTAAGTGGAATCATAGATTTTAAAAATGCTGTAATATTCTAGCTGACAATTTTGGGGTGATTTGACCGACTGCCACTAGTCGTAGCTAGCCATGTGGTCTTCGGTCTTAAATCTGCAACTGCCCCATCTCTTTACATGTCTTAAGAGTGAAAAGAGAATTAAAAAACGGGCAACAGCGTGCCTACGATTTATTTTATTGCTAAAAATCATTAGTTATAATTAAAATGAAAAAGTGCACTGAAACTTTAAACTTTATTCATGCGTTTCTTTTTAAATAATAATAATAATAATAATATTCTACCACATTCACACAGCGCTATCTAGCCCCAAATTAAGCAATTATATTTGCTTGTGTTATGGGTACTAAACAACTGATATACTACTTATATACATTTTTTTTTTTGTAAATACATACATATTATAGATAAATTACACCCAGACACAGAACAAACAATCATGCTCATCACACAAAGGTTTGTCCTGGGTGGGAATCGAACCCACGACCTCCGGCTTAGCAGTCAGGGTCACTAACCACTAGACCAACAGGCCAGTTAAATCAAATCAAATCAAATCAAAATCGTTTATTGCGAATATAGGTAAATATTTTACAGGTGTTATATATAGTCAGTACATGTTTGCTGCTATATTCTGCCATTTGGCGTGCAATATTTTCTACAATAAATGTAGATAATAAAAACTAAGTATTAATTTACATCATGTAACCTATTGAACTAAGCTAAAATATTCATAAAACTACTTTTAAAATATTAATATAACTAAGTACAATAAAACAAAAATATAAATAAAAAATGGTAATAAAGTTAGGTATAAAATAGGTAAGTATTATTAATTTAATTCGTCATCCTCAAGGTACTCTTTGATGGTATAATATGCTTTATTAATGAGGAATGTTTTTAATTGTTTTTTGGTAGGTGGTTGTAGATACGTGGTGCCATACTGAAGATGCTATTGCTAAATTGCATTGTGTTAATTGTTGGGCAAGCCAGTTTATGGTTATGTCGCTTAATTTTTAGATGCTCAAACATGGACATATGTGCAAGTACAAACATGGTTACTTCATAGATGTAAACACATGGAAGCGTTAAAAGTTTTAGGCTAATGAAATGGGGCTTGCAACTTTCGATAGGTTTTAATTTACAAATTGCCCTCACACATTTCTTCTGAGCCTTGAACACTATTTCTTTGCCTACCGAGTTGCCCCAAAAGATGACACCATACCTTAATACTGATTCTACGTAACCATGATACGCAGTGATCACAGCAGATTGGTTCACAGTTTTCCCGAGCATGTGAAGAGCATATGAGAATTGATTTAGTTTAGAGCGTATAGTTTCGACTTAAATTACAGTCAATGTTTAAACCTAAAAATTTTGTATTTTCGACCTCATTTATCTTTTTCTCATCGAATTCTACATCAAGATTCGATACATTATTTTTCCTATTTCTAAATGACATGATATTAGTTTTATCTAAATTAAGTAGTAAATTGTTGTATGATGAAAACCATTGACTTGTTATGTCAAGTGATTGGTGTATGTCTGCTACTAATTGTGATCTACATATTGTGTTTGATCCAGTTATGCATTTGAGCTTTGTTCGGTAATATTGGACATATCGATAGACTAACTAATATAATAAATTATGATGTAGTTTTAGCTAAAAATATCTTATCCTTACTAGCGCACTCTACTGACGATTTCAGTAATAATAAACGCCATCTAGCTTAAAATTGAAGAATCTGTTTTCAGTTAAAGCGCCATCTAATGTCATTTTGTAAATGTGTTTTAAAATTTTAACGCCATCTGTGTGTGAAATCTTGACAGTTTTAACTAGACTAGTATATTGAATTTCAACGCTCTGAAAATAACGGTTTCAGCCGCTGAATTTCTTTCAGTATTTCATAGATGGCAGCACCAATAAATTACTTTTGCTACACGCACGATATGAAGACGAAAACTATATTTTACAATTACTCAAGCCATTACAAAGACCCTGATTGTTTCTATAGTGAATTATTAAATATTCTAAATTCCTTTGTTTTCATTCATTTGCATGACACATTCATAGATTATATTTACCGCAAATACATGATCGTTCCAACAATCGATGTATGCATCCCATAACAGTTAACGCGTAAGGATAGCCGGGGCGCCGACAGTTTCGGGTGTTAGGCAACCAGCCAACAACTAGAATAGTTTGGATGCCGCCGCAACTGGGGGCATGACTGCTGTCAATTCAACCAGTCATATCGAGGGCAATCACACTATTCCCACTATAAACACTAATATTAGCCATATTACTAACATAAGTATAAATATATATATACTCATTTCTGGCTAGGCATGACAAATTGATTACATAAATCAGCTGACTGCTCGGATTTTCGATGCATAATATTACTTAAATAGAACAATGAATTAACCGAGCAGTGTTTTAGTTAGATGGGCCACATTTTTCACTTCAGAAGAACGAACATGTTTCCCATCTGTTAAGTGGTAGCCGTAACCTATAGACATGGCTAAGTAAACAACTAAGCCCTTGTCAACTTTGTACCTATAGAAAGGAATGAAGAAGGGATAGAAAGAAAACAGCATGAGGCATAACGTTAACCAAAGCAAAAATATATAAAACATTGTTGTTTAAGGTCATTAATAATATGAATATTAAGAGTTTTTGACAATTGTAAAATTATTTTATCGTGCCGAAATCAAAAAAAAATTCAAATAGGTAGGTATTGTAAATTTGTGAGTTCGGAGACATTAAATAAACAGGCATTTAGCTTCATCGGCAAATCACACATCAATTAATTTCGTCCCAATAACTTTTATATTATTCTGAGTACAGAATGGATATTTACAATGGCAAATATATGACACCTTGAAGACCATCGCGTAAATCAAATGTCACATTTGACCCTGATACGTCTTCTGGGACGTTTGAAATTGTTCAATGAAAGTTAAAAATGGCCGTTGCTATTTAGTGGTTATACTATTTCTATGGCCTATGTTCATTTTCATAACATTTAAAAATTCAAATTTTTGCTGACCTTGGTGGCGTAGCTTCGTAGAGCGTCGTCGTAGAGGGTCTACGCGAAGTTAGATCACGTCGGACAATTTGATGAACCCATATCACAAGCTATAACATAATTATGCTCCAAATAGCGCGTTGTGTAGTTATTGTGTTATTGTCACTGTTATTATTAATAACATTATTTATTATTTTAGAGACTTACATTATATTTTCACCAAAATTATACTACGAATACGCAAATATCATTTGGATTTAAATTCACTTTCCTACTTGATGCAGAACAATTTAATGCAATGCTGAAACACAAATCTACCATTCAATTTAGCAGAACTGTAATCATTATATAACTTTACGACGATGATAATATCGGTGAGAAATAAGTCTGTAACACAACTTCTCAAACTCCTATTACGTCATCATCATTTTAGGCGATAGACACTCCCAAACACTTTACTTTTTGGTGTTTTCCCAGCAGCCGATCACAAGAAACTGCCCGTATTGTTAAATGATTTTCCTGCCATCTTCCTAAGCTTTAAGTGCCATATTTCGGTTGACTGATTGCGATATTTTTAACCGACTTCAAAAAGGAGGAGGTTATCAATTCGGGTCGTATGTTTTTTTGTTAGGGTGGGATTTGCAAATTCCTTTTCTTAAGTCTTACGTACTTTTATTGATTGGCCTAGGTGGCTATGAACTTTGTAGAGTAGAAATAATGAAAATGGTTTTTTAACTGAGTTTGTAGAATTTTTTCTTTATTAAAATTTTTGTTTTTTGCAATTTTTGCTCAAACGTTCAATGTCTTGTATGTTTAATCTCAAAGTCTAGCCAGTTATTATGTGACTCTACTTGGTTCTTCTCACCATTTCCTCTAATCTTGCAACGGCAACTGCTAGGAAAAGCTTGAAATAGGTACTGTAATTAATTCGTATTACATAATTTTTATGGTTAAAAAGTCGCATTAATGATTGAACCATTTGCATATAATGGCACAGCATTTAAGAATTTACATATATCTTCGAAATTTTAAAGCTAACTTTGAGTAACGATGTCCTAAAACAATACGTTTTAACATCTCATTCACCGCGCTGCCAAATACGTAAAACTGAGGTAAACTGCATGTTTACATGACAACGTGGAGTACTGCCAACTGTGGAACTGTGCTACATCGGATATAGTAGTTGACTTTATGAGCATGTCAGACGACAGACGTTGGATGTACACTGATTTGAAATGATTATTTAATAATTTATTCGTTTCCCGATCCGCTTGATATATTTAATCAATCAATCTGATTCAATTGGCTAAGATATGATGCGACCATCACCATTAATAATACGCTAAGTGCAACACTTACTCGGTTTTTATATGTATATACATAGCTTTACGCCTTTTATCCCCAAAGGGTTAGGCAGAAGTGTTTAACCACCCACTTTTCGCAATTTTTTATATTAAGTCCCATGTAACAGGGGGCAAACCTATGCCATTTATGGGCACAAGTCCAGACTCTATGCTAATACTGAGAATTTAAAAAGAAAAACGCAACATCACTTTACCCGATCCATGGATCAAACCCGTGGTAATCTGTAAGCAGCCAATATATGTTTTTATATTTATATATCTATTTACATGCTATACTTTTATATTCCTGTCTAATACTGCGAAATTATTGACAGGAAAACCCAATTTCACTATGCTTTTTACGAAGACCAAACGCGAAACTTATGCATGGTAACCTCGTAGAGTACTTTTTTTAACTTATACGATTCTGCTGTTCAATGATCTCTTACATGCATTACCATCTTTTTAATTGATTCCTCACTTCTCCAATCCATATTATACCTGTTCAGGCTTTTCTAGTCTTTAAATATTATTATAAACTGCCTCTGTGGTTCGGCGGAACTGTATACGGACTGCCACAGAGGTCACGGGTTCGATTCCCGCTCAGTGCAAATAATTGTGTGCATAAACATGTCTATTTGTCTGAGTGTTTCTATGCATAATATTTATGTAAGTACAAAAAAAAGTATTATAGTATGTATATCCGCATTCTAGAACCCATAACACAAGCTATAATATATGCTTACTTTGGGTCTAGATGGCGTTGTATGTAGTTGTTGTGATATTATTATTCTCTTATTTCTCTTAATTATAAGCCAAAGGCACTGCATTCATCTGTCTTTTGTTATAACTTCTTTTAAAACAACATGCAATGGGTTTTGATACAGTTTCAACTATAGCTTTAAGAATTTCCTCTGAAAGGATTATATGTACGATATTAAGATTATTTAACTAAATATTCATTCGAATGTAATCATGACGTAAACCATATAAGTACCTACCCACATCCGTGCTATCAAAAAGTTATTTTTGTCAAGTGATATGCCTCTTTTCCATCCATTCTAGAACAATAACTGAACTCTATACGACGTGACTATTTAGTCAGCGATATGAAAATGAACAACATATTGGAATAAAATCCTACGCACACTCGTCATGGCTGACTCAAGGCCTGAAATAAATGAATTGCTTCTCTTAAACTTCCTTTGTATATATATACGAGCTTTTCGCTTACTGCTCTGCTTCCGTCGCCAGTAGCGTGATGTTACATAGCCTAAAACCTGCCTCGAGAACTGGGCTATCATACGCAAAAAGAATTTTTCAAATCCGAATGGTACTTCTAGAGATTAGCGCGTTCAAACAAGCAAACTCTTCCGCTTTATTATAATATTATAGATATCTCTGGAAGATTACATTACATACTTAAATCGTAACTATCTATTGAAGCATAAGTGCGTCGGTTAACTGTTATTGCAGGCTGGTTAGGTAAATGATTACAATTGAGTTTGGTTTCGAGCTAATTCTTTATTATATATTATATCTATGGTAGTAGATCCACGCTAATTTCAGCGTGAATGGGCTGGATCATCCGGAGAATTACTACCCTCTTATAGAAGATCGACTTAAGAGTATCCGTACTACTGCGTTTCGTTCGGTGAGTGAGAGCGCCGGAGGCCCAATTTCCCCCCTTTCCTCTTTCCTCACCCTCCTCATTCCCTTCCTCTAACCCTATTCGTAGCCACCATAGCGGAGGCCACCATACCAGCAGTTTAAGACGATGGGTTTTTGCTCTCCATCACGAGTATTGTAACGTTACAGATTCGAACATTATATCAGTCAGGGAAGCGAACCGAACATTACCGTGCACAACGTAGTAATATAATTCGAGCATTTCATTGGTGAGGAAGGCGAACGGAGTATTACTATAGAAACTTAATGATACAAATGTGTAATGTTTTTGAACCTGGAATGTTAAATTACAAGCGAATGCTCAGCAGTCAGGCAATTTGTAACATTTGTAACGTCTGTACTTTTACATTACAATTACACAACACAAGACTCATTCCTGCCAATCTTGTCTTTAAGCAGTTTTAAACAGTTGAGCCCTATGTGCTTGAGTGCGGGACTGTCGGTAGATTCTTTAATGTATATCAAATTCATACGGTAGTAGATCCACGCTGAATTCAGCATGAATGGGCCGGATCGTCCGGGGAAGTACTACCCTCTCATAGAAGATCGACTTAAGAGTAGTAGTATCCGTACTACTGCGTTTCGTTCGGTGAGTGAGAGTGCCGGAGGCCCAATTTCCCACCTTTCCCCTTTCCTCACGTCCCTCATTTCCTTCCCCTAACCCCATTCCCAGCCGCCATAGTGGAGGCCACCATACCAGCAGTTTAAATGGCTTTTGGTATAGTGGCCGCCACTTCTGGATTCCACTGACTGCTTACCATCAGGCGGGGTGGAGTCACTTTGGTAGGCTATACTATAAAAAAAAAAAAAAAAAAAAAATACAAAACGAGTCAAATTTTAACAAATAATAGTTCTAACATTAAAAAAGATCTCATTCTGATGGCAATAACATATTAGTGAATAAAAACATCGCGTGAAAACTGAACTCATATCTAATAAAATTTATACCCTGTCTGTTTGAGATGAAGTTCTTGTTTTGCAATGAAACAATAAAGAATAATGAGCTTATTCAAAGCTTATTATCCAATATTGTTTCTCATACTCACTGCCGACTCACTATCGAGGGTAATATTGGTGTAATACACCTCTGTCTATGACATCGGGTAAAAGGTTTATTGCTATTAGTTTCGGCTGAATCTCTTGATTTATTCGTAAGCACTAAAATGGCAAAAAAGCGTGCTATAAGCTGGATAGTAAGTAGCATGTCAACAATGGACATCAAACACGCCGTTTGTATCTCATCAAGAACGAACGAAGTATTATGTAATTATAGTAGCCCATTATTTAGATTATTATTTATAAGACTTTCGTCAATATTTTGTGCACCTTATGAATTAAAATAAAATGACTTGATTTTGAACAAGTAGATGTCACTAATAATTCTGAGTAAACAACTCTGAGTAAATCCATAAAATAGCAATAATATTGATGAGACGCTCATTGAAGATTTTGGCATGTCAACACCGTTTATTGTAATTGAACTAATTCGCTAAGCGATCACCTGTAATGACCACTTGACATTTCGCATACCAAACATTATCACCGAAGGCGTCTGCTGTAACCGTTTGGTGATACGAAGGATGTTTCAAGGTTTGTTTGTCGACCTTGCGGACCGGACGAAAGCAGTGGCGAGTTCCCCAGTAGATAACACAACGTCACCGGTGAAATGGTGTTATCCTCTAAAACTCATCGTGTGTGCGGGTGTGCTATGTTTAGCGGGCGAAGTGTACAGGGCCAGGAGAAGAGCAGTCGCTTGGAAGCCGCGGACGCGACCACCTCGCTCGCTCCAGCGCATCTTCGACCTTCGACCACTCTATCGAGTGAAGTGTGTGACTGTGATTGTGATCTCGTGATACCTTTACCGACCGCCCCGCGCTCAGGTACGACTTCAACATTACAATTAATATTGGACGTGTTATTATTAGACCGGCTGTTAGCTGTGGCGAAAATATCGTGAATTTTTTCCTCCTCGTTTCAATGTTACGGGTGTAGTGTTACAAGCAACGCGTCTGGTTTATTTCTAGTACTGCGTAGGAGGTGTTTCGCGGCAATGTTATATTTTTCTGTCCGCCGAGGCGTGAACACGAGTCGAGCGCACGCAGGATGTGTGTTAAAGCTCTGAGCGGTGACCTTGACCTAAATGTCACATATGTTTTTGAGGGAGCTGATGAGAAAGTTGTAGAATGTCTCTTTGTTCAATTTTTTATTATTTAAATAATCCATACATATTATAACAGGCTTTGTCCATATTGACTGACTGACTGACTGACTGTCAAACAATGCACAGCCTAAGCCGATGGTCGTAGCGACTTGAAATTTGGGGTGTGTGTTTGTCTTAATACCTAAAGGTGTATTAACAAACGGATGAAAACAATTGTATGAAATTACTTTGTTTTTTAATTTATAGTTTTGCAAATTTGTATTAGGATACTACTATCAAAATAAAAACAAAAGGTATCGTTTACAATAAAGTGCTTTGGGCAGATACGCATCGACCATAGCGTCTCTTAAATATGTACCACGCGAGCGAAGCTGTAGGCAAAAGCTAGTGTGTAATATAAATAATTAAATAGGTAACTAATAAAAATAAATTGAGTAGCAGCAAAACTCACGTGAAAATAATGAATTATATATAACTGATTTATCATTTGAACCTATTCTATGTGTAATATGCTACTAACACGACTGAATAATCAATTCTTAAAATATAATCAATCATTATGATAAAATCTTATTACTGCTAAACCATATTACATGATACTGCTATCATTGAAATGAACATAAATCATTTTAATGTTATTTACGTCAAAATAACATATTAGAATGATATTAAATTAAAACCAAGTTTATCTCTGCCAAATTACATCTCGTCTGTCTGTCTATCGTTTTTAAATCAAAATATGCATACAAATTATAATATAATTAAAATAATTTAAATTAATATAATTATTTTAATAGAAAGTTCAAAATAAGTAACGAAATAAAAGTCCTTTGTTAACAAGTTTGTCCTCAAACTCAAAGCATTTATTTCATTTTGATCATAAATTATGATGCTTATGAAAAGTCAAAATTACATGAAGTCAGCCAATTAACCTACAGCTAGTTCACTGACGAAGTAGAGCTGTGAGAAAAACTGGCAAGAAACACACGCCACTCCTTTCAATCGCCAGATAATTACAGTTTTGTATGAGTTACAATTTAAACACTCAACGCAACCAAAGAACCATACAAAGTAATTATTACAAATCAACCCATTAATATAATTACTAAGATTAAAGAAAGAAAAGAGAGCATTTCAATTGTTTAGTTTCACCTAGTATGGTAATTTGACTACGTATTTTAATTAAAATGGACGACAAGGTAATACTGGATTAAGTTCTTAATTATTAATGTCTAATATATTTTATCTTTAAACGGTAAGCAAAATCCACTGTTTTCTTCGCTATGTTTTTCTAAACCACTAAACCAGTTTTGATGCGGTTCGCACTATCGCTTACATAATTTCTGTCGAAAAATATGTAAATATGTATGCCTAGAAGGTGGTCTATCAGTTTTGTCAATTTTCTTTGTACGATTTAATTATCAGTAAGGTTGACTTAAGGTTGATAATTATAAGGCATAACGTTAATACAATAAATGATAAAAAGAGTAATGGTCTCTGTCATAAGATTATTAGAAGATATTTAAGGAAAAATAGACCTTGTTGTTTCATGACGTTCAAATGAAACTTAACCTTAGGATGGTTGACCACATTTTTGGCTGACTGTACCATACATAGATAAAGTGATTTGTAAATATTTATAAAAAGTGAAAAATATACATTTAAAAATATAAAAAATAGTTTACCACCGGCATCGCGACTAGAGTCCAAGCTACCGGCGGTTAGGCTTCCAGAGATAGGAACCACCTCACAATACGTGCCGTGTCAAGCAGCACTGCCTTCTGAATCTGGCTCTTGACCCATCCACCTAATGCGAGCTTCTTTAGGTGTTGGTCGAGGCTCTTTGCTATTAAGCCATTTACAGTAACAACTATCGGTACAATGACAGCTGAATCCACATCCCACATGTCGACAATCTCATGGGCTAAGTCGAGATATCCGATACCGATCGAGATACCGATTTTATCTGTTTGTCTTTCTCAGCTTTCAGGAGATTCTCGTCATCAGGGACAGTAATATCGACTATCATTGCAAGGCGCTCAAAACGATCCACCACCACGATATCAGGCTTGTTTGCTATAATAGACCTGTCTGTGATGATGGAGCGATCCCAGTACAATGTCGCACGACAATTCTCGAGAACCGGCTCAGGGTTATATCTGTAGTACGGCACTTCGATGTCCACAAGTTTGTATCGCAAAGCAAGTTGCTGGTGGATAATCCTGGCCACTTGGTTATGTCTGTGCAAGTACTCTCCGTTAGCAAGACGCGAACAGCCAGAAACAATATGCCTGAGAGACTCACCGGGGCGATGATATGCCCGACATATGTCAATAGTGCCGTCTTTTAGGATATATTTCCTGTAGTTGTTCGTTATGATAACTTCATCAACAATTGCACAAACAAACCCTTCGGTTTCTCCAAAGAGATCACCGAAGCGTAGCCAGGCCACGGAAGTAGAGTGGTCCGCACCAGGACCGTGTATGGCTCGAAAGAACCTTCCGTAGAGCTCCTTGCTTTGCCATACCACGCGGCGATCATCAACACCGAGTACTACAGGCCTGCGCCAGTTCTCTTTAGCCACGGCAAGCGGGGTAAGTCCAATATCCACTGCAACCACATCACGATGCACATCCTCGCTCATCTTAAGAAAGTAGTCTCTAAGGTTGCATATCGCGATTTTGGAGGCTTTTGGCATTTAGAAAGCCTCGGCCGCCGCATTTTCGCGGGATATACAATCTCATGACGGATGAACGCGGATGATGCATACGGTATGAGGTTAACAATGTGCCAGCTAGTTATTAAATAAGTACAAGTAAAAAGAAACTAAAACAGTACCTACAGGTGATACATTGTAGCTGTTAGTAAATAAAAAGACACGTGCACACAGTGAAAAGTTGTTAGAAGCAATCAAACTTTACCTTGATACTCTATATATAGATGGCCTCATATTTTCAGTGAGTTTTAATTTCTTTTGGTTGTATTCAAATATTCACAAACGATACCAAAAACGACTGATTGATTAACTCGTAGACTCAACTTGGTATATCTCGTTGCTGTAACAGTAATAAAAATAGCAAGGGCATACCATACATGCATACTAATAAAGAAAATACTTACTAATAACATTCACTCACAAATTATTCTTAAACTTAAAACAATTCATTTTTATACCAGAAATAGAAGTAATATAGAACTACCACTGAACAGAACCCAATACGGTAAGAAATCTATAGAGTATGAGGGAGCGCAACTATATAATAAATTGCCTTCAAATATAAAAGATAGCGTATCACTTAATATTTTTAAAAAAAGATTGATGTCACACTTAGTACCTAACATATTTAATTAAAAATAGATTTATATAAAGTAGATCGACAGCAAGTTTCTAATAAAATTGTAAACTTAGTTTAAGTTTCTCATTTAAGTGAAATGTTATGTTCTTTGAGAAATAAATAAATTCTACGTACGTTTTAATCTACATACAAGTTTTGTTGTAAAAGTTCTACCGTACTATAATTAATGAAAGGTAATGCAAAAGTTGAACACATGTAAAATTGGGTGGGTAACGTGATAGTGATATCATTTAAGTAGTTATTTAAAGGTTGTAGCGGATTTACACATTTGCCGCCAGTAGGCTATTTAAAAAGGTAAACATGAGTAAAAAATTACAAAATTTAAACTGTAATATTAAAATATTTTTAAAATTCATGATCATAAAAGTATATTAAAGTATATAAAACTATACAATTTAGATCATACAAACAACCAGCCTTAAATATAAATACAACTTTTCAAAACACAACCCTAGAAATAGTAGAGACATTTAATTTACTTGGAATAAACATTGATACACACATAAATTGGAAAACTCACATAGAAAGCATTAAATCTAAACTATCCAAATTTTCCAATTAAAATATTGTACAGATGAAAAAACAGCGCTATCAGCATATTACGCCTACGCTTACTCATGGTTAAGGTATGGTGTCATGCTATGGGGAAATAGCGTAACTAGTCATGACTTATTTTTATTACAGAAAAAATGTGTTAGAATAATAGCTCACGTAGACAACGAATATAGTTGCAGACCTCTTTTTATTAAATACAAATTGTTAACTCTCGCCTCTATTTATATTTATGACATCAGTATATTTGTATTTAAAAATATAGATAACTTTACAAAAAAAAGAGACATACATAGTGTTAATACTCGCCATAAAGATAATTTACACTTACCACACTCCAGAATAAAAATGCTAAATGAAAGTCCATATTACATGGCAGTCAAAATATACAATAAACTACCAGAAGAAATAAAAAAAGAACAAAGATTAATACTATTTAACAAGAAGCTTAAAACATTCTTAGTAGAAAAATGCTTTTACTCAGTAAAAGAATATTTTGAATATAAATCATAATTACAATAAACAAATAAAATAAATATTAAATTATTAGAAATATAAAATTAATGAGACGATCTGCTTTTATAAAATATGTATTAATTTTGTATTAATGTTTGTATTAGTATTAGATAAGCTATCTAGATTTAAGACCCTGCTTTGCGACGCCTGAAAAGGGCGCTAAGTCATGTTCTAATATTATACATAAGACCTTTACTGTACACTTAGCTTGCAAATAAATATTTGAATTTGAATTTGAATTTGAATTATTTTAAAAATCGTTAAGTAATTTTTTATATACAGATGTTAGAATACTCAGTATACTATATATTAATAAAATATTGTAATCTTTATTAAATTCTCGAAGTTCATTTTTAGTGTGTGTATAATAAAGTCTTTGTTTCTTACTGTAATACAAAAAATATATTGGCCTCATATTCCGCCGCCAAAAATCTGCCGCTCAAGGCTCCAGTGTACTCAGCCTGCTGGTAAATCCGCCACAGAGTGAATCGAATGTTTTTATTGTCTAGTCAATTTAAGATGCAAATGTTTCTGGGACGCAGTCGATGTCTCTCGCTCAAAATTATGATAGTTATACTTGATTTTTACCTCTTCTTTAATTATATATTTAATCTCGTAAAAAGCTAAGTATAACACGATTACATTTTACTTTATAAAATCATTAAAACACCAATAATTGCTAGTTAATTTGCAATTAGATTTATCACGATGCGCATAAGAATTTTACTACATAATGTGTCTTTGAAACGACAAATCGCTAAACTTAAAACTGTTTTGACAAACCCATAAAGCAATGAAACATGTTTAATTTGTTAAAATTAAGAATGATTTAAAATCGGTCTCTAAAAATTATGACCAGAACGAAGAATCAAAACATTAACTAACGTTATAAAACTAAAGACTGTATAATGACGTCAATCAATTAAATAGATCAGTGATTAATTAACTACATCTATTAAGAGTTAACGTGTGTATTTAGTACCTACATTACAACGTAAAATAACGAAACTAATAGCGCTTCTAGTATTTACTCTAGCAACTAAATTCTGACATTCTTTGGTATAAGTTGTCACCCTTAGAAAAATACTTTGACTCGTGTATACTACGTAAACTCCCGATAGAGAATAATTGAGAAAAGGAACTAGGGTAGTTACTAATGCCACCTTGTTTTAAGTAGCAATAGTTCGAACTTGTGACTTTAGTTCGTAAATGCATTAGAGTAAGACAAAGTTTTGTTTTTTAATTAATAATTTGGGTAAAATAAGATAATTTTTCTTCATCATTATCTTCCTAGGGCTTGACTCGTCTGGTGACGCGGTCCGTTCTCTTTTTGCCATTCTTCCATATCGCCTTATCCTGGATATCGTCAGCAAAAAGCTTGAAATTTTTTTTTGACTTACAACTATTAAAATGTTGTCCGACACCATAAAATAATAAAGCATATTTAAAAGATGTTCAATTATTAACACCTGACTCTACAAATCATTCATTTTACATTATTGTGTTACTGGTGGAACGTCTCAAATCAAAACGAGGTCATGATGACGTTTCTGGAAGAAAACATTTATTTTTTGTTTTTCTTCAAATCTTTTGATGTACTTTCGCTTTACGATTGTAAACTTTATGTTTATGACCTAAGAGTTATAATAGCTTGTTTAATCATTGAACAACTGGCAAATATAATGCAGTCATTGCCCTAATTATTCACGATGATTACGACATAGCAATTTTTACATTAAGTATACGAATTTGATATTTTATATTGTTGTCTGTGTGCTGCATCGACCAGATAAACCCAGTGCACTGTTTTTTTTATTGCTGGTAGTGGCAGTCTAGCAAACAATCCACTTGATGGTAAGTGGTAACTGTCGCTCATTGATGACTCAGAGATTTAGCACTGGTCCTGCAATACCAGGAACTCCGCGAAGCCGCTGCCTACTGTGAAGGGACCACTCCCTTAGGTAAATGAATTGAAGGTGGTGAGAAAAAAGGAAAGGAGGAAGATTGCCTACCAAGTGACTGCACTCGGCCTGATTGATGGCACTTGGTCAGTTGAATCGAAAAGAAGTGGTCACCTACCAAAAGCTATCGTCTCAAACTGCTTCTGTCTCCACTATGGTGGCTGGAAATGGGGTAGGTTGGAGGATTGAGGAGTTAAGGAAATTTAATATATAGGCGTTGAAAATTTCCAAAAAGCAGCTTGTTATTTAAAAGTTTAAAATAAATAAACCTGTGGTTAATTTAAAACTTTATCTGCAAAATTGAATTAGAAATGTGATGAACGAATATTATCGACATAATTCCAGCAAATTCATAAGTTGAAGTGGCCGTAGTGATATAATATGGCGAGAAGATAGCCTAAGCTAAAGCTTTTCGACTAAAGTTCACGAATAGAAGCTCTATCTACGACGTTCATCAATAATATGAATAAAACTCCTAGTAAAGGTGGACGGAAAATGTCAAATGCTCTTTTGGTGGCGACAAGGTCTCTAATACTGTAAACTTCTTGGCAACAATAACATTATCACCATCATAATTTATAAAGTTTAAATGATGATCATTAAAGGAAAGAAGGTTTTAAGTGATCAACTTTTTATAATTTATTTATTACAGTTTTGTCTGAGACTGGTGGACTATTCTCCTTTAAGCAAACACTATAATATTTAATTTAAAACTGATAAATTCACACAAGATATAATTCTTTTCATCTGCGGAATGTTTAAGCCAAAATATATTTCGTTCTTGTTTTTAAAGTAACAGATATTGCACAAGCTTTTGCTAGCAAACCGTAGCTCACTATGTCAAGGTGTTCTATATATAATCTGTAGAGAATTTTGATTTACTATCGCGTTTAAATCTTCAGATACTTCGGGACAAACTACTGTATTTCTCAAGTTATTGCTTTTGTAATGTGAAATGTGAATTATGTGAAACAAATGACGCTGTCTAATTATCGTGGTGTAGTTGTCCCACCCCACGGGTTCGCCCGCGCGTAAAATTATGTTTTGTTGTAGCCCTCGGGAAACCGACCGAACAAGACCGATTTTAGGGATAAAAAGTAGCTTATGTTCGTCAAAAAATTGATATCTCTGGCACCGAATCTATCTAAGATTCGGTGCCAGAGATGTCAATTTTTTTCGAAATCTGTTAAGCCGTTTAGGCGCTGAGTGGTAATAAACACACATACACACACACAAACTTTCGCATTTATTAATATTAATAGGATTAATAGCATGAACACCTTTTTAAACAGGCAACGAAAGTCAATCTTAACAATAGGAATGGACTCAATACTTTACTTATAAAAAAAAGCTATGTATAATAAGGCGAAGACAATCGTTGATATCTAGCACTTGCAATTCATGAGAATGTTAAAATGTCCATTATTCAGATCATTTGCATCTGTGTCATCATCATCATATCAGCCCATAGACTTCCACTGCTGAACCTAGGCCTCCCACAATTTTCTCCATCTTGGCCTGTCGTGAGCCGCCCTCACGCCCTCATCTTGCGAGAAATCTGTGTGTGTATTTGTAATTAAAATCTACGTTTCTATAATTTAGTAATTAGTACTCAAATTTAATACTCTTTTATATTTTCTATGTTAAGTTGGTCGAGAGTTTAAGTATGTAACGTTTTATAGCAGTTCTTGTATACTTTATAAATACCTGCTCAATATACTATGCTAATGTTACACTGCAAGCTGCTGACGTCAATCAGCTTTATTTATTGAATCTAGTAATTTCTTGATCTTTCTGACGTCAAAATACCAATGATTACGTAAAAACATGTTACACTGAAGTGGGCTGATAGCATTAAATATAATGAATAAATTAATGAACTGGCTTTGAACTATTTTTTTTTTGTAATTATTTAGGTACATAGAAACACCCAGACCAATGCAATTAGACAAGTTCATGCACACAAATAAGTTTATTTGTAGACATGTTCATGCACATAAATAGACATATTTACACAAGCTTTAATATATGCTTACTTTGGATCTAGGTGACGTTCTGTGTAGACGTTGTGATATTTAATGATCGTTTAAAAAGAAAATCTATCAAGTGTCATAATTAACTCCTCCAGGAGAAGCTAAAGGTGGTCCCTTAAGAGCGTTCACACAACGTCGCAATTTAGTGTGATATTTTCGTGGTGTTCAATTATTATCGTTTAATCGGAGCTATATTTTAAAATGTTTTCAGAACACTTTTTAGAATTACGTGAAAGCTGTTTATATAGTAAGTAACCATAATCCTTACACTTATTTTACTATGAAAATAACGCAATGGAAGTTTCCAATGAATTTTTTGACTTTGTGACTGCTTCTGTGGTTCGGTGGTACTGTGTATGGACTGCCACGCGGGTTCGATTCCCGCTCAGTGCAAATATTTGTGTGCATGAACATGTTTATTTGCATTGGTGTGGGTGTTTCTATGTATAATATGTATGTATTTACAAAAAAAAAAAAAAAGTATTTAAGTATGTATATCCGCATTCTAGAACCCATAACACAAGCATATAATATGCTTACTTTGGGTCTTGATGGCGTTGTGTGTAGTTGTTGAAATATTATATTATAGAAATATTATTATTTTTTGCATATAAATAGAACTGTAAGCATTATGATTACTTACTTTTTATACAACTTTCACGGAATTCTTAAAAAGTGTTCTGAATACATTTATAAATATAGCTCAAATTAAATAATAAAAATTAAAAACCACGAAAATATAACACTAAATTGTGACGTTGCCACTCTTTTGCGTTAACACTCTTAAGTCTTCAGAATAATAGAGAGAGAGAGAGAGAGAGAGAGAGGGAGAGAGAGAGAGAGAGAGAGAGAGAGAGGAAGAGAGAGAGAGAGAGAGAGAGAGAGAGAGAGAGAGAGAGAGAGAGAGAGAGATGGGGTGGGGGTGGGGGGAACTAGAGAGAAAAGGGAATTTCTTAAAAAAAATCTAGTTTGTTTTACCTTAGGTGAGCTGACAAACTAAAAAGCTCACCTAAAAGTAGGTAACTACAACAAGATATTAGCAATTGAAATGTTACAAGCATCACTTGCACACTTCTACGCTGTAAACAACAGTTTATTATTAGCTGTTTATTATATAAAGCGGAAGAGATTGTTTGTTTGTTTAAACGCGCTGATCTCTGAAACTACCGGTCGGACAGTTTATAGGCTATGTAACATCACGCTACTGGCGACGGGAGCAGAGCAGTTGGCAAAGACGCAGGTGAGACCGGGCCGCGGAAAGCTAGTATATAAAAATCAATATAAAAACACAACTAGTATAAAACGCAACAAGTAAAACATTACAGATTACTAGTTCTGTAGCGATAGCAACGTAAAAAGCCGTTATAATAAGAAAGTTGGCAATAAAAGCCGCGTTATCTCTTACAAATATCCTATAGTATACAATTTAAATAAATAAATAAGTAACTTAGCAACTAACTGATATAACCGATTGCAACACGGTGTCAATATTGTTTAGAATTATTTGAATAAGTGCCAACGTCCACTACCAATTAGCGTGACATCCGACGAATGTTTCAACCACATGCCCTATTAATTATTCTCGTTCGATTTCACTACACTCATGTGCACGTGGAAAAGAGACGTATGAAATAAATATGCAAGAGAATTACGATCTTATGACAATACTAAAAGACTTAATATTGCTGATTAGTATTTTGCCTTGTACTCTTTTTGCTGGTACTACGCTAGTTTCAAAGTTGGCGGTAGTGTAATTTATGTTATTTTCTGGGTTAGTCCTCATTCGTAGATTAATTAAGATACAAAATTTATTATTATTGTAATGACATCGATCTGTCAACATTCATTACTTTTTCTTTTACTTTATTGTATTCATTGCTACATTGTGGTGTACCATCTATCTGTATATCTAATCCACTAATTTTAAAGCAAACAAGTATACTTTTCGCGACAAAATTTTGAGGAAATATGAAACAAATCACCAAAAATTTTGGTTAACTACATATACGAACAAGCAAAATATATTATTAAAAACAAAAAGGCCGCCTGTCTAACACAAACTAAAAAAACTCATTGTTTTTCATGCTGGCGCTACATTGTAATATTAAATACCTAACCACTTACTCTCTATGTAACTTAGTTCTACAATTAATACAAATCTAATGACACCCTATATGAAGTACTCGGCGACTAAATGACATAAATATATAGATACGTTCGAAAAATATTACCCTACTTGACTTCGTCAGTAGCACAAAAATGTTTACGTTTTTTGTCTGAGATACGAAAAATAACAGATTGGCAGAGAGTGGTATTTTCGTTATTAATGTGGCTAAAATAAGAATTATATTGGCATACTCAAATTTGTAAATAAGTCATAATTTTAGCGCGTAAATTAAGACATAAACAACAAAAACTGTAAATGTTTCACACTTCATTGTTTTGATATATTTTAACTTACTTGTTTTGACTATGATAGAACCAAAAATATGAGTCTTATGTTTATTTATATTACAGGTGATAGATAACTTATTTTATATAACTCAGTTGTATCTTTAGGCCCTGTTTCACCACTAGCTGCTAAAGTGATATATATCTAACAGATAAAACATCTTCTAGTTAAATCTGTCTAATATTTTTAAAGAGTTTATGTCAGCGGTTATCAGGCACTTGTTAAACTGATTTTTGAGTACTATAGTACAGTTAAGTTTCGAATAGTTCATTTCGCACTAAATCAGCGATTGGTGAAACAGGGCCTTATTCTCATACACAACACACTAATGCCGAAATACTTACTCAAATGGCCAGTCAGTTATACTTTTCCGAATACTACACAGCCAAAACTTAATGTAGTAAGACATAGTTCTGGTGTTCAGTCAGTAATTTTATACAATAAATTACCCACGGAGTTTAAAGAGATGAACAGTGAAAATTTATATAAAACAAGATTAAAAGAGTTTTTATTAAAAAAAAATTATTATAGTTTTTTAAATGATAAATCTCAATAAATTTATTAAGTGAGTAAGAGTTCATTAAATGTTGCAATAATTGTGTGTTCGCTGATTATTTTGTTTAATTAATGTTTCTGATCTTATTTGTTATTATTTCTTCGCTTTATATATAGTACATAATAATTATTATTTATTGTTTCTAATGTATAATCAATGTTCAATACGAATGCATATTTGTTCTGAATAAATGACTTATGACTTATGACTTATGAGTCTTATGACTCTGTTGCTTAACACTTTCCGGGACAGTAAACGGATATGGCCGTGATGACAATAAAACATCTATTGTGTCTAAATCACTGTCCATGAAAGAGTTAAGTGTTTATTACTACTGGGTTATTTAGGGACTTCCAAAGTTCCAATAGTTAAACTCAAAAAAGAGTAAAAAGATTTACTCATTTCAAAATTGTTATTTCGTAGAAGCATGTCGTGCTCATAAGACCTTTTCATGTACATTGTTAGTGAATGATCTACTTTAAGCTTTGATGTCGCGATTATTTAATCTCTATAGTAGAGATTGAATAATTTGTCAACTTCAAAACTTAAAATTTTTCAAGTTTAAAACTTGAAAATTTTAATGATCAACTAAAATTGACTAACGTTTCAGCGGTGGTAAATTGATTAAAAGTATTAATAATCCACATCTTTTGTAAACGTCTAAAACGGTTATGAAATACATTTCTGTTTTAGCACTGTAACCTAAAAAATACCACTAGTGTCTTTTGTCAAGGCGAAGGTGGGAAGATTTATAAATAAAATTTAAAATGGTCATTTAATTTCATCCACATTTTTCTATTTTATCATTGTAATATACCATTAATATCATCAACAAAAATATTATTCTACACTTGACGCTGGCAGAAATAGCTGACACTATCGTCGGCTCTGTTGCCAGAAAAAAGGAGAAGAAGAAGAAGAAAATTTAAAATGTTAAACTTATAATTCTATCGGCATTCACGAAATTTTACATTCATAGCGCTTACGTATTGTTTACATTAATTTTAAACAAGTTATGTAAATCTTTTTTGACCCTCTGTTTAAATGATAATGTAGGTACTTTATTACTACTTACATAAAAGTTTAATATAAGGGCACAAACACAAATTACATGATTTTAAGCTTATAATCTTGTTCCGATCAAAAAGAAAACTGGCAAAGATCGCACTGTTTTAATTATCTTTCGTCGGCCAAATTGCAAGCAAAATCAAAGTATTTAGTTTTATGTTTTAATTATCATTTCGTTTTACATTACAGGACTTAGCAGACAAACTCGGTGACGATAAGGGCATTACTGAACATCTGAAGCTACCAATTCAAAGAATTAACGACTACCAGCTACTATTAAAGGTTAGTTCAACAAATTAGGTAATAAAAGCTTGAGAGGCGGCTATTCGTAACAAAGAGCTGTAACAATTAGTCAACCTCACTTAATTAGGATATTTTAGAATATTTGGCATGTTGTTGTTCTCAATAAAGAGAACAATAATTATTAGTATATGGATCATTATTTAGAGTTGATGCAATTTAAGAGATATGTCATATGTTTGAATTTCAACTTGATTTTTGATGAAATTTCATATTGATAATAGTCCCTGTTTTCTCGTAGTCCCAGGATTCACGCGTAACAAGGTTGAAAATTTTACATTATGCTCAAAAACCGTCCAAGGGAAAGGGTTTCGTACAATTATCTATAAAAACGCCAAAAAAATCACATGTATGGAAACCCTCCTAAATCCTAACCCTCCTGTTTTATTTGAATTTAATTATTTATTTTCAAAATAAATATAAAACTAAATATTATTCTGTGAATATTTCAAGCGTCTACCTGTTGTCGTTAACAATATAGAGCAAAAATGACTGGGAGCCCTCTTAAATATTTATTTTATTCTGTTTTTAGTATTTTTTGATATAGCGGCAACAGAAATAGTCTGTAAAAATTTCAACTGTCATATTATCACGGTTATGAGATACAGCCTGGTGACAGACGGGCAGACAGACAGACGGACGGACAGCGGTGTCTTAAGAACTCTAAAAAAATATTATTTTATAAAATTGCCATCAACGTACAAAAATTATTAAATACTGCGACCGATTTAATTGTAAAACTATCAATATACCTTGTCAAAATTTTCTAGTAACAATCTATCTCTTCCAGGAACTCGTAAAATACTCAACTCGTCTCGGCGAAGATTGTTCAGACCTTCAAAAAGCTTTGGAACTCTTCTTAGGTGTGCCGAACCGCGCTACTGACAACAAATTCATAGCTAGCATCGAGGGTTATCGTGGCAATATCTACAAGCTCGGCCGTCTGCTTACCCACGATTGGTTTACCGTAACTGATACCGAAGGCAAGAGCAGGGAGAGATACCTGTTCCTCTTCAAAGCGAGAATCCTCATCTGTAAAGTAAAGAGGGTTGCTGATGATCGCTCTGTTTTTGAGCTAAAAGATATTATCAAGGTATGTTTAGATTTATGAACATTGAAACATGAGCGGTAACGTCGCAATTTAGTGTCATATTTTTATTGTATGGTTACTTACAGATTTTAGATACCTATATCTCCAATTTAATGATATTTTGAAAATCATGAAAATATGACATAAAATTGCGACATTGCCACTCATGTTGGCATGTTGGTCTAGTGGTTAGTGACCCTGACTGCTAAGCCGGAGGTCGTGGGTTCGATTCCCACCCAGGACAAACCTTTGTGTGATGAGCATGATTGTTTGTTCTGTGTCTGGGTGTAATTTATCTATAATATGTATGTATTTACAGAAAAAAAAAGTATATAAGTAGTATATCAGTTGTTTAGTACCCATAACACAAGCAAAATATAATTGCTTAATTTGAGGCTAAATGGCGCTGTGTGCATGTGGTGGAATATTATTATTATTATTATTATTAAATTGTTGTCACTCTTATGTGTGAACTCTCATAATTATGACCTAATATCAGACCTCTTCCTTTTCTCTCTACATCATTGGCAATGGCCTGGATGTTTTTTCTTAGCATTGTATCGGTTAAAATGGAATTGCTTGAAGTAGGTTTATGTGCAACAGTGTAAATACGTCTTGCTACTGTAATGATAAATTATAATTTCAAACGTTTAATGTATTGTTTCGATCATAACCATCTAAATATAAATTATGTTCTGATAGAATTCATTACAATGATAAATATGATGATATTGATTACAAGTTGAAGTTTACAACTAAAAATCTTTTAAAAATAGGTATATTCTCATTTCTGTATCCGTTTTCTTACCAATCAGACATGTTATTACGAAAATTAACTTTCAAAATATTTATAAAATATAGGCTTTTTACATAATTGACTGGGATTCAACCACGTTATAAAATGAGAAAGCTGTTGTGTGATACAAGTAACCCAGTGTTTAACTACCTAAGTAATAATATTTTCTAATACTACACAAACGTTTACATTTAGCTACCATTTCTAAGAAACAGTTACAATTGTAACTCCATTCATTAACACACGATCTTGAATTCGACTCTAAAAATAGCACAATTCGAAAAATAACTATTTGGACACACTCCAAAATTATGTATGGAATGTATAATAAGTTTTAGTAATAAAATAGTCTCGCTATATTAATAAGTTAGGTACTACTACTTCTTTTTCTTTTATTATGGCAACTGAGCCGACAATCGTGTCAGCTATTTTTGTCGCTTAAATTCTTCTTGTTGATGCTGTACCTATGTTGTTTACAATGTTAAAGATAGGAAAAATGTAGATGAAATTAAAAAACCATGTTTTGTGAAAACAAAAGATAGAATCAGTAAAATATTTTGCTGTGCTGGTTTTAATAGAACATTTCAATAGAACACTGACTTCATGTCATTGGAAACAGTTGAAATGACATTGGAACGTATTACAAAATTGATACTATTTTGATGCAAGGTAGAATATTTTCAATAAAATGAAAAATATTACGAAACATCAATTTTTTTTTACTGATGTAAATATTTGATCATAATTAATTGTATTACTTAATATGGTATCTTATTTTCATTTTGTTCGCACACAAATTCTTCACAACTTTACCACATTACTTAAAATCGTAAATTATGTTCGCCAGCTACCGGACGTTGAAGTCAACGATACTGGAGAGCAGTTCAAGTTCGAGCTTTGTCAGAAGAACTCGCCGCTTAGCATCACTCTCGCCGCTCATAAGGAGCACGTCAAAACCAACTGGCTTGCTGAGATCAGACAACACGCTAGTGACGTTGGTAAGTCTTGCAAGATATTCACAAAATATAATTTTTTTACGTTTTGAAAAACACGAGCACGGCGATACTTATATAAGAACCTAATATAAAAATATTATTTCCAATTATAACTTTGTTTGCTCTATTAAGTAAATTGCAACCAACATTTTATTAAACTTATTTCAGTTGCGTTAGCTGAACACGCCGCTGACGACCTACAAGTCTTACCGTCCGATATACCTGTCGAGCCTGAGCCCGAAAAAAAGAAGAAGAGAGAGCATACAGAAGTTGCTCAAGCTGAGGCAGTTGAGGCCAAAGAAAAGCGCACGCGCGTAGAGGAAGTTCAAGTCACCGAAGTATTATCAACAGAAGAGTCCCAGCAACTCAAAACTAAAAGAAAAGCCTCCCAAGAGAGCGAGGGAGCGAAAAAAATCTCAAAAACCGAAACAACTGAAGTATCTTCAATCAGCGAGGTACAATCTGTTGAAGTCAGTTCAGCCAGTGCAGCAAAGAGTGAAGTCACGAGTTCTTTAGAAACTAAATCATCTGTGACTATAGAGAGCTCTAAGACCACTGCATCTGCTTCACAATCAGAGCAAACCAGTCAAGTTACTGTCGTAGCTGCATCTGAAGTAAAGGTCGAAAAAGAACAGTCTGTACAATCGAAACAGAAAACATCAGTTCAAAGTGCTACTGTTGAACAATCATCTCATCAAGACGATAAAGTTGAAGTTTCATCAAAAACTGAGCAAGTATCTGCTCACACCACTGTAACTGAAAAGTCTACGGCACAAGCTGCTAAAACTAATTCTTCAGTTGAACAATCTGCAACAATAAAAACACAGTCATCTGTACAAGAAACGACAGCTGAACAAAAAACATCGTTATCTTCAGTTGATCAGTCCTCAAAGCAAGCAACATCAGAGACACAAACATCATCTATTGAAAGTGTTAAAACTAACCACATAGGTGCAGTAAAAGTTGAGGAGTCTCAAGCGAGTGTAACATCACAGCAATCAAATGAACTACAAGCAACTCAACAAAGTGCCAGTGAATCTATAGAATCAAAGAAGTTAGAAGTCAGTTCAACTGGCGCTGAGTCTAAGCAAAAAGCTCTTGTTAACGGTCAAGCTGTAACCGCAGAGGAAGTCCTTGAAGAAGAGATGTCTAGGTATACCAGCCGCAGTTCGCGGCTTTCTGGAGGTAAGAATCCTAAATGTTTGATACTCAAAAAGCAATAAACTATCTAGTTACTTTGTGATTTTGATAGATAAAAAAGTAACGTTTGTAATTACTAACATCTGACGGTAACATCAACAAACTGTAGCAAAAACTTGATGTCTTTCGGGACAAAAATCTTCAAGTAAAAGAGGTTGGATCAAAATAATATCCCGGCTACGTGGAGGCATAAGTAGCCGTTATCTTAAAGCTGCACATTGTAAGCTGTAGTCTGTGGTCGGTGGTTTATCGTGAAGTAATTCATTGGAACGTAGGCAATTGAAGTTAAGATAAGTCAAGACAATCTTTAGCGGTATTATCTTTTAATTATAATTTTTATGTTTCGTCACAGAATACTCTAGTAGCAGCCGAAAATTATCCGGTGGAGGTCGCTACGAGTCGTCATCTAAGTACGAGGGTAGTGGACTAACATCATCATACTCGCGTCGTGAAAGCGGATCACGCTTGGAATCCTCCAAGTATGAATCGGGAGGAGCTATCGAGGGATCAGCATCTTCCCGCTACGAATCTAAGTATTCTTCGTCATCAACAAATGAAGGAGGTTCTAAGTATGGAATCGAGTCTAGCTATGAAAGCAAAACTGAAAACACTGGAAGTAAACTTGATAGCATCGCTTCCAAGTATGGAATTGATTCTAAGTATACTACTGAAAGTGACACTGCCAGCAAAATTGATAGCATTGCCTCTAAGTACGGCATAGAGTCTAACTATGAAAGTAAAACTGAGAGCTCTAAGTACGCAATTGAATCTGATGCTCCAAGCAAGATTGACAGCATTGCTGCCAAATATGCTTCTAGGCAATACAGCATTGAAGCCAGCGTAGACGGTGAAAAGGTTGAAGGAATATCTTCTAAAGCCGAAAGTAGCTACGAAAATGTTAAGAACGGAGGTTCTTCTTACGAGAGCAAATATTCTAAGACTGCTGTCTCCAACGGATCTATCAGCACTGGCTTTGAATCTGCCAGATCGATTTCTAAATTAATTGAGTCTCAAGACGGAAAACCAATATTCTCGAAAACTCTCGAAGGCCAGAACATTGAGCGTAAGTACCGTAGTTCTGTAGAATACTTCACATCTATAGAAGTAGACACACTATTAGTGCTTGTACATATGCTTCTAGACAATTAACTTACACTACACATTATCCTAACCAAGCTTACATAGACACATTATCTTCTTATGTATTGAAGAGTTCGTACGGTGACTTTAATAAAAGCACTAAAATTAAATAACGGTTAAGAAGGTGACGTAACACGATAATAAGCTCGTGTCATCAGAAAAAGAAATTAAAAAGTTGTCATGATACCGTACGAGCTCTCAGTTTAACAAATTTCTGAATCTCCAGCCGGTGAGAACGCTTCGTTCGAATGTACTCTTCGTGACAACACGGACGTCAAGGTGACATGGTTGAAAGACAATAGGCCTTTGACCGACCGGCTCATGGACCGTTGTTCTATCTCTTACGAGAACAACGGCAACCACAAGATGGAACTGATGCACTGCAGGGAAGACGACACAGGTGTATACACAGCCATCGCTGAGAATTTAAAAGGAAACGCTCATTGTACCGCTCAGTTAGTCGTTCAGGAATGTAAGTGCAGTTTTTCTTACTTATTTATAGGTTTTGAGGAAGTCGGTTTGGTAATAAGTAAAACGGCAATATTCTTACATTTAATAATTGCCTGATTAATATTGCTAGTTCAAGAAAATTGCGAAGCTAATTTGAATATTTAGATTAACCATTTTGGAAGTCCAAAAACTACTGCAATTAACAATAGGTCTGACATTGCTTAAAAAATGTCAATTTTAGATCAAAAGTAAAAAATCTTTTTAATTATAAATCTATTTAAGTATATTTAATATAGATCATGATGAAATGCAAGCTAGAACACCGATATCCTCAAACCTAAATAACTAAAATCAACTTTGTGTTTATAGTATTTAAGGTTATATTTTTATGTCAAGCGTGCATGGCTCATCGCGATCATCGATTAAGACATTGTAAAGCGTATAACATGTAGTTTGGACCTTATGACCTCTATTTAATTTTCTTTGTTTCCTGCACTGAATCAAGTATTGTACACGTTTGCTCACAAATAACATTATTGCATTACAGATTACATTTGAGGCACAATATTTCAAAATCTTTATCGTCTAAATTTAAACTGCAATGATACTGGCCTCCTAAGAATGAAAGTTGGTGCATGATATTATTGTTACAGAATAGACACCTTTATAGCATTTAGTTTGAGACTCAATTTTCTGATACTCATCCAATGTCTTAGTCCTTTGTCAGCAAGGTAGCACCTATAAGTTTATATATGATACTAGGTAAATTGTTATCCAATGTCTTATTCTGTTAATAGACACTGAGATAGTCCCAGGGTACTTTAGAGTAGTAGCATTTTGTCTATATAGGTATGCCTAAAATGTTTAAAATCCAAACTTTTCAATGTCTAATAAGCCCTTTGTAAAATTTATAGTAACGCCTGAAGAAAGAAAAGAACGTAATGCTCTAAAAGCTCCTTACTTCCTGGTGGCGCTGAAGGACACTGAAATTCTACAGAACACCTACTTGAGGTTCATGGTCAAGGTCAAGGGTGACCCTAATCCAGACGTTAAATTGTAAGTATAAAATACACATGTTTGTTACTAAGTCAATGTATTTAAATGTCAACCTACTGGTATTTAACACACGTAGCATAGATGTAATGATCACGTCACACCACTGAAAGCTATAATGTTTACTACAGTCACTGAGATATATGGAATAATAAATTTTAATGAGATAAGTGTTTTCTCACAAATGTCAAATGTTATTATTGTAGACCTTCACATTAAAAACGTTTTCTTACATTAAGAACTAGTGTTTAGTAAAAAATATGTTATTCATTCAGAACTTAACTTAACCTCCTCGCAAATTAAACCTAGCCCGATTCTGCTATCACAATAGTGTCAGAATGGTCGATCATTGATCTCATATTGGCTGATTTTTACAAGTTTGGTATTGATCGTCATTATGACTTCTCAATGGTCAACCACTGACACTCCATTGTAATAAAATGGCGTAATGGTAATCTCGTACACTTAATGTTGTATAATTTCACATTGAACCGCGTTTAACATAAATTTATTGTTTTTTACTATTTACGAACTTTTTACTACTTCAGATTGCATAAAACACTAATCAATAATATTTAAAATATATATAAACGAAATCTGGCAAGAATAAATGTTTAAATTTAGTAGTAGTTTTGACCGATCACTGACCGACCTAGCTTTCACGTAATTCCAGGAGGTTATAGAAACATATTTTTTAACTAAAGCTCCGATTAAAAGATATAAATTGAAAACCACGAAATATGACACTAAATTATGACGTTACCACTCATAAGGTAAAAGTGCTCTTAAAAATATGACACTATTTTGCGACGTTGCCGCTCATAAGATGGAAGTGCTCTTAATAATAATAAAACCTCTCATTTTTCCATCAGCTACCGTAACGACAAAGAGATCTTATCAACATCGGAGTCTGACCGTGTGTCCATCATTCGTACGCGCGCTGACCGCGGCTGCTACGAGCTAGTCATCGCTGACGTGCTGCCTTCTGACGCTGGAAGGTACTCCTGCAAGGCAATCAATATCTACGGAGATGTGACTTCTGAGGCCACTGTTTCTGTTGTTGGTGAGTTTAATGGGCGTTAAGATACAACGTTATTTTATACTTTAGCTTTAACTGACTAGTTCTAACTCTTTAGTTCTAATTTGCTTATGTAAATACCTGTTAACGATCATCACTGATTTTGTTACCTACATTTAATTTAAGAATTTTATATATTTGTACAATTTATACAAAATAAATGAGTTGATTTGATTTGATTTGATCATTATCATATCAGCCGAGATACATCCACTGCTGGACATAGGCCTTCCTCAGTTTCAGCCACCGTGGCCGGGCGTGAGCCGTCCTTATCCATCGGTTGCCTGCAACACTTCGGTGCATCGGTGCACCTTGTGAAGGATCTACCCACGCTGCGTCTTCCGGTTCATTTCGTTTCGTAGCCTATTAACCAGCTTAATGATAATTAGTTAAACAGCCATTAGGGCTAATTTAGTTAATGTTCTGAGTGCGGCTGTTAATTTTAAACTAGACTTAAATAACTGTCTTTAAAATTCTTAATAAAGTGGCAAAGAAACATAATGAAATTGAAGCGTCATTAGAATGTGTGTTATTGTATTAAGTGTTTGGAAGTATTACTGTCTATGTCTACGTATACTGTATTATTGTTTACATTTTTCCAAAAGTGGGTATCAGTTCCTTAAATTGTTTACTGCTATCAAGACTTATTTACTCTAAAATACAAAATAAAGTGTATGAACAGAAAACCGAAAACAAATTAATTATCCAAGAAATATACCTAATCTATTGAATTCGCGAGTTAACCTCGTTCGCCAACATACGTCAATAATTTTAACATTTTGTCGAATTATATAACATTCTGGAAATTTGCCATCTACCCACGAAAATACGTACTAGAAATAATCTAGAACGATAATATTAAAGACAGGTAATTAAAACATTACAGTTGTAATATAGGTAATATAATTAAATAAGATAATAAATAATCGAATGAGGTCATCAGGCCAGTGGACAATGCCGAAGAAGACATAAATAGAATGGCGATATTTTTAACCACTTTTTGGACGTACTCCAGCGTTTGTTTATGGATCGGAAACACTATAAATAATATTGTTTACTAGAATAAGACTGAAATTGTAACAGTTCTAAAATGTCTTATATTACTTACACCCCCTGACTTATTTTTGGGATGCAAATGTACCTAAAGTATTAAGCGCTGTTTCTCAAATTGCGTGCCGAATTTTATTTTAATGATCTCATACATGTTCTTACATACCCAGATTTATGAGTCAAGTATTAATGGTTACCACGTAAACAAGCACAACATGCATCCAACGGCTTGATTACTTGCAGTTTCCTTGTTGTATATAAGCTGTACATTGTCAGCCTTAAAATATTTTAGCTCTCAATTAACACCACTTTTTACAATATTATTGGCTGAACTACTAGGTACTACTACAAGTTACAATAAAGCAGCGTGTTTAAATTTTGATGCGTTTAGGGTCCGAAGTCTATTGTTTTCGACACGGCAACGAATTTAATCATTAGTATGTAACTTGCAGGAGTTATAAATAAAAGATATTCACTAGATACCCTTAATTAACGTCAAAATCGACATAATTAATGTGTTTATGATTGTGACTGAACAAAGTAAATTACAATACAAAATTATGTATCTAAAATTTAATATTCAGATGACAAGAACATCTTTGGCGAGTTGCCTCCTGGTGGCGAAGGGTTGCTGGCTAAAGGAGAGAAGGCTTCATTTACATGGAAACGTGACGGACAGCCCTTCGACCCAGAGGAAAGATTCAAGGTACCTAAGCGTTTTAACTATCGACGTCTACCGGTCTTAAGACAGTTTCATATTATGCACATAGCTAGTTATCTTCTTGCCACTGAATGAAAGAATGTCGATTCACTAAATTTTTCACTATCAATTATATGATTTAAGTGTCATTTTCAAAGAGATTTCGAGGCATTTAAGCAATTATACTCGACATGTAATCATGCTAACGATTTATTATCAAAAGGTGCTGTTGGGAGACGACGAAGACTCTCTAGCGCTGGTATTCCAACATGTGAAGCCAGAAGACGCTGGCATCTACACTTGCGTAGCTAAAACAAGCACTGGCAACATATCTTGTTCTGCTGAACTTACTGTTCAAGGTGAGCTGTTATATATTTTATTTATTGTCGTTCTGTTTAGATCACAGAAGTCATGAGTTAATAGCAGATAGATTATATTTTAGTAAGTATTTATATCATAACCTATCTTACGGTTAGTGATGTTCTTATGTGCTAGAGCAATTTATTTATTATTACTGTCCGTTTAAGGTCACCAGGTTCTAAGATATTAAAAAAAAATATTTTCAAAAAGTTTTCATTGACCGTAAACCAATTTAAGCTACGAATTTTGGCAAATAAACATGAATTTAAAATAGTTATTGCACCTACTTACTTGAAATCATATTTATCGATTTCTTCAACTTGACCTATACTGTTTCTTTAATTAGGTAAGTGCTTAGTATTTATAGTACTTAATATTTAAAGAATAAGAATTATCACAATTATCACAGATGCATATGAAGCAACCAGGGCCGCATATTATTACCGAACTTCGCAAACAAAACAGGGTAAAATTTTACCCGTATTTGGTATGTTGATGTATGCATGTATGTACGACTGTTTCTATGTGCAAGAGTTCTGATCGAAATAAGCGAATTTGAAACTATTGGATGTACTATCGCGCTTGTAAGCAATAGTTTAATTTGGAAGAAAAATACTTGATGTGTTCAATGTCGTGAAAGCTTTATGGAATCTTAGCAAGTTGTAGCTTATCCCAATCTTGAGAAAACTTTATAGACATCTAGACATTTCAATCGCACTTAAAAGACAACAGAACAGATGTCATATTTGTATACGAATTCAAAGCAGGAACTACTAATAAGCTTTAAAATAAAATCAGTTATAAATTTTATCTTATGTAAACTACGGGTGCACTGAAACAAAACAATAACTACCGCTATATAAAAAGGAAAATTATAATTAAGTACTAAATAGACTAACCCCCAGTTTCTGAAAGGCTGATCAACGAAAAATCAACTAATCAACTGTTAAATCTCATGTGAAGTACCATTTAGGTTGCTAAAAACATGAATAATTAATTAAATTTCATCTAGTTAATAACTAATTAGATCAAATCAAACTAATTATCCATGCTTTTAGCATGTTTTTAGGTACTTCACATGAGATTTAACAGTTGATTAGTTAATTTTTCGTTGATCAGCCTTTCAGAAACTGGGGGTAAATTACATAATTCTAAGATTCATACCTAAAAATGTTAAGCTTTATTTCATTACTATACATTCAATGTCAACTTGACAATCGTATCGAATAGGAAGATAACAAACTATGGATTCAGCTATAAAACTATAGCTTTAATTGGTCTACCTAGGTGCTGTAAACGAACTTCACCGCGAGCCTGAAAAGCCGACCCTGGTGATCGAGCACCGCGAGGCTATCGTATCAGCTGGAGCGTCCGCCATGTTGGAACTGCAGTGCAAGGGATACCCCAAACCTACCATTGTGTTCAAACACGACGGTAAAGTGATTGAAGCGGATACTAGACACAAGTTAGTATATTATTCAGAGTTCAATAGACGTAGAGTATCGTATTCCTATATTAAAACATCTCCAATTGATTCTATTTTCAAGAAATTAAGCTTGGATTCCTATCCTTACAAATTCAGATTAAAATTAGCACACAGCAAGCGAAGTTTTGTCTCTTAGAGTGCAAGAACCTACAACCTTTTTTCCTATTTTGGAGCTATCGACACATACTACATATAACAATCTTTACAATTAATTACTTTTTCTTAGATTCCTGTACGAAGATGAGGAAAGTATGTCACTAGTCATCAAGAACGCAACTCAAGCTGACGCCGGTGACTACCATGTGACAGCTAGCAATGAACTGGGCGAAGATACTACTACAATGCACCTCGTGATCAAGGCTGCCCCTAAGATCAGGAAGAAGATTGAGAACCAAACGTGCATGGTATGTTATAAGAATGTTTAAGTAAGCTTCTAGCTGTTTCTACAGTTATGATCTGCAAAACAACTGCCAAATAACTACATCGGTGGTCCATTGTATAAAGATAGTACATTGTATAAAGTGCGATATAGAGCTCTCGGTTCAATCCCTGTGGTAAGTAAAGTGATATTAAGTTTCATTGTCCAGAGATTTGTAACATTAATCCAGCGTCTGAAATTGTAATCAGTGAATAGCAACAAGCACTCCTTCTTTTATATGTGAACCATTTAGCTTTCAAAACGTGAGTGTTGTACCGCCTATTCGTGGAAAAATCATTACTATAATATCCTAAAATGTTTTGGTTTCTAGACGAGCTCCACCCACACCGTGACTATTGAAGTCGATGGATCTCCATCACCAGACGTGTCCTTTTACAAGGATGGAGTAGAGATTAAGAGCAGCGAGCGCATCAAGATTGTGAAGGAGTCTGAAGACATCTACAAGATTACCATCAAGGATTGCAAGCTTACGGATTCTGGATCTTATTCTGTTGTAGCTAAGTAAGTTTTTGTTTGTACCTATTAAATTTTTTAAATAGTTTATATAAAGCCGCTGTTTTCTTCTGTTTAATTTCAACATCACGCAATACTTTCGAATAGTTATGTATAAAACATGCACAATACCATTAGGTTAAAAGCTGTAAATTTAAAAGATTTGTAATTATGTCGTAAAAACATGCACCCACATGCGAAGTGGGTGGCGTTGGTTAAATATTTTTTTGTTATAGATACATTAATTAGTAGCTTGCCGCGAATTCATGATTATATTCTATCTAAGACCTCTTCACATCTCGTTATAGACAGGGTAAAATAGGGACATAAATATCGTGGATAGCTTAGGGTTTGCAACAATGAGAGTCAAAAAATCCTGAGCCAAATATTTAGGTTGTAATTGGAGTGACATCGTAGACATAAAAGACCTATAAAAAGCCAGCTTACTTGATATTTTATATATTACAGGAATGAAGTGAACCAGTGCTCAGATTTCTGGCAATGGCACGTGACGTCACCACCTAAGGTCACTAAGAAGATAGGTGAAACAAAAATCTGTGAAGAAAAAGAGACTGTCACTTTCAAAATTGAAACGGAATCGGAGCCAGCACCTACTGTTAAATGGTAATTATTTTAATATCAGAACTAATTTAGTTTAAAATTAAATAGACTAAGTTTTTCACCTCTATACTCTATTGTGCTAGGTTTAAGAACAAGACAGAGGTGACAGAGTCGTCTGCTGTAAAGATCTCGTCATCGGGCACGGCTCATACGCTTGTCATCACCTCGGCTGCTCGCTCTGATGCTGGAGAGTACTCATGTGAGGTAAGGATTGCGAATTTAATTCTCTGCGATAGGCATTTATTTACCTCGAGTAGGAATTAAATCTAGGATACTCGACGTAACAATAATGTCGAGACAACCATTTTAAAAAAGATAATTCACGTGCTTAAGAACAAAAATATTGCTGGGAGGGTTTTCTAAAATGGCTCCCACGAAGTGGCAGCACCGATGCGTCAGGTCTAACTGTCAAGCGCTTTTTGAAAGTCAATCCCTGATTGGCTCAATGTGTCAGTTGAAGTGGCGCCAACTGATGGCGAAAATTTTCCTAAACACCCTCATTATGATCGCCCAGGTCCGCAACGTACACGGCAGCGCATCTGACTCCTGTCTGCTGAACGTGCGCACCGGGCCACAGTTCACGCAGAAGCTCAAGGACACCACTGCCAGTGAAGGAGACGTCAACGTAGAATTCACTGTCGCCATTGATGCTTTCCCTGAACCTACTGTTAAATGGTTAGTATTTCATTTGCACTGGTTACTTCTACTTTTTGTTTTAAAAACATAACAATTTTTGTTTTAAAATCACGCTTCAGAGGCCAATTCCTGTATTTAAAACCATTTTAAACGACACCATTCGAACACATCGAATACGCTAGTAGATCCACGCTGATTTCAGCATGAATGGGCCGAATCAAGCGGAGAAGTACTCCGTAAAAGATCGACGTAAGTGTAATAGTATCTGTACTATTGCGTTTTGTTCGGTGAGTGAGAATGCCGGAGACCCAATTTCTCTCTATTCCTTTTAATACTCAATACAAAAAAAAAAAGAATAAAAAATATAATCACAACTGATAATCACTCACACGAACCTTTGTATAAAAATATTTTTTCGCAATTAATTTTATATCGTACAGTTCGCTTATTATGTTCTCACTTCAAAGTACAACCTTTTTACCTACAGAAAAGACACCTGAGTGTTAATATAAGCTTGCGGTTATATTTGTATGACTGTTTAATATTTGTCGAGATATCTGTATTAATTAATTGAAAGTCGACTGAATACCTTTTTTTACTTGGCTTTAAATTGACTCCTTTCATCATTATCATCATATCAGACACTCCATTCTGAATGAATTTTAACTATTAGGTACCTCGGCGACGTTGAGATCACCGAGAAAAAGTCAGTGTTCACCCGCGTGGACAGCGGCAACACTCACAAGCTGATCCTCAAGGAGGTCTCCGCGGAACTCTCCGGCAACTACACCTGTAAAGTCTCTAATGACCTGGGAGCTGATTCCTGCTCTGCTACATTCACTGTTAACAGTAAGTGCTATTTGTTCGTATCTTTTTGGATAGATTAGGGGAATGAAGTCCAATTTTGGGTTTATGGGTCAAGCAAGAAATATTGCTGTAATCTATAGGATCCTTGGTTGATAAAATATTTGATATAACGTTTCTAAGGTGTTTCCAACAGTAGTGGCTGGACGTATACAAATCTGATGTTAAGCGCTAGGACAATTATTTTCACTTCGGCCGTTGAACTCTGGTTCTTACACCTACAGCAGACACCAAGTAAAAAGCAATCGTTATTTATCACTAGGAATCCATTACTTCTACTAGCTACTACTCTTCTAGAGAATAGAGTGGATAAACTTCCTAAAACAGGCAGTTTACAGAACGAAACATTTTGCATAGACCTACTATTATTAAAAAGTTTATATCATAAAATTGTAGTAATGAAAACTGCCACACTCAACATTAAAGATTTACTTATGCTTGACTTACAGAGAAACCACGCTTCACCAAGAGCCTGATTGATATGACAGTAGACGCTGGTCAGACACTGAAACTAGACGTGGAAGTGGAAGGTTGTCCAGAACCCAAAGTCAAGTGGTACAAGGATGGTAAGGAGGTCAACACTGATGCCAGAATTAAGATCGAAAGAGACACTAAGAGGTAAGTTGTCACTTTGAATTTCTGAAAGTCAAGTTCAGTCAACATTCGTTTTGATGTCAGAATAGTAGGAAGCGAAGATAATTACTAGAATTAATGCTGAATTTAGAATCACTTTTTTTTTTTTTTTTTATATATTAGCCTACCAAAGTGACTCCACTCTGCCTGATGGTAAGCAGTAAGTGGAATCCAGAAGTGGCGGACACCATTCCAAAAGCCAAACTACTGGTATGGTGGCCTCCACTATGGCGGCTTAGTGAGATGCTTTTTCACGCCCCGCTTAAAAGACCCAGGATCAAAATTAGATGGGAACACATGCGCTGGCAAAGAGTTCCAGGCTTTAATTGAGCGACAAAAGTATGAAGTGCTGAACCGTTTGGTTCGAGACCCTTTAGATTCCACTGTGAAAGGGTGGCACTTTAGTCCCGCACGTGTTGTTCTGGATAAAAAGGGAGAGGGTGGGATTAATTCAAAGAGCTCTTCAGAACACTCTCCATGGTAAAGGCGATAGAAGACGGCCATTGAGGCGATGTCTCTTCGCAGCTGTAAAGGCTCAAGGGTCTTAGTAGCCTCCGGGCTTCCGATGATACGGACTGCTCGCCGCTGCAACCTATCGAGTGCATCTAGTAAGTACTGTGCGGAGCCATCCCAAAGATGAGAGCAGTACTCCAAGCAGGAACGAACCTGTGTCTTATAAAGAAGACAGAGCTGCTCGGGCGTGAAGTACCGCCTCACCCTGTTCAGGACACCGAGTTTACAGGAGGCGGTTTTAATGACGCACTCGATGTAGTTCTTGGGGTTGAGATCTCGGCTGATGTCCATACCCAGGATACTTAGGCTATCCTGTAGTGGTAACGCTGTGTTCTGAAGAGAGGGAAGGGGAAGGAACGGAGATTTTTTTTGCAGAGAACGCGCACACCTGTGTTTTCTTGGCATTGAACTCGACCAAATTCTCACTCATTCTCACTCAGTTTTGCCTCGATGTCAGTCTGTTTAGCCGCAGGATGTCCGAGATATTGCCCATGCACTGTACTATCATCTACATAGCAATGAATGTTGCCAAGGGACAACATGTCATTGACATGCAGAAGATACAGAGTGGGCGACAGGACGGACTCCTGAGGCACCCCAGCGTTGACCTGCAAATAATTGGAGGCCGATCCGTCACAAAGGACTCTAATGCGGCGCTCACGCAGGAATGCGGCAATCCAGTTGCACAGCTGGGGTGGCAGACCATATGCATATCACTATTTAAAACTATTTTTTTTAATCAGTTTTTAAAGTTAATGTGGTTCAATTTCGACTGTCGTTAAAGTCACTAAAATAAGGTTTTAAATTATCCTAATTATACCCATATTATTCTTGCCAGGTTAGAGAACTATCATCTCACCGTAACACTGGTGAAGGAGGAAGACGGCGGTGAATATGAAGTGAGAGCCGAGAATGAAATGGGTAGTGTCTCTAGTAAGAGCACGGTCACCGTTCATAGTGAGTATTACCTGATTAACAAAATACAACTTTATGTAGCAATGATAGGAATTACTTTATCTTTTGGCAAAAGCAAAAACTATGTCACAAATTAGACATCTAAATTATTAGAATCTGCACATTAAGCACAAGTATCTGTTATCACTGGTCACAGTTCCAGCAAACACAACACATACAACACACTACTAAAACTCGCACACATTTACACACTATGGCACATGGTAAGATTCCGTGGATACGAATCTGTCAACAACCGACAGTATCGGCACTCCGATGGAAATCGCAAGTACTGGTGAAGTAGTTTGCATTAACTCAGTAGTTAAACTAAACGTTAGATACTACTATACGCACGTTAGTTTTGTTTTGGTGTCCTTAGATACCATATCAGTATATGGTAATTCATTAAAGCATTCAATAGACTAGAATGCTGATGTAGTCATTCAAACATCAAAGCACTTGTCCTGCACAACCTTTGATTACCTTTCTCACCATTTGTGACGTCTATAATACAATATTTCCATTTATAATAACCATTTTCATATTACCTATTTTTTCATTGTGTTCGATAGCACGAGAGATTCATTCGAGATTTACTAAAGAAGAAATTGTTGACAATGAAATTGACGATGCGAGCAAAAAAGTTAAACAGGCAGTGGAGGAGGAAGTGGACAAGGGAGAAAAACAAAAAGGAACAAAAGAAAAATCAAAGGCAGAAGTTATAGAAGAAAAATCTTTTTGGGATGATGATGATGACGGCAAAGCCAAGAAAGCAAATGTAGATGAAATTGATAAACCAGTGAAAAGAACAGCTAAAAAATCTATTACCGAAATGGCAGAAGAAAAATCTTTCTGGGATGATATTGAAGAGAGCCAGAAACCCAAAGAGTCCTCAATTAAGGAAGTAGAGACCAAACCTAGCAAAGGAAGAAAATCTGTCTCTGAGCCGGAAGCAATAGAGGAAAAATCTATCTGGGATGATAATGAAGAGAGCCAGAAACCCAAAAAGTCCTTAGTTGAGGAAGTGGAGATCAAACCTAGCAAAGGAAGGAAATCTGTCTCTGAGCCGGAAATAATAAAGGAAAAATCTATCTGGGATGATAATGAAGAGAGCCAGAAACCTAAAAAGTCCTCAATTGAGGAAGTTGGGACCAAACCGTCTAAAGGAAGAAAATCTTTTTCTGAAGCGGCAGAAGTAGAGGAAAAGTCGATTTGGGATGACATAAAAGATGGCAATATTAAGCAACCTGTTATCGAAGAAACAGATACACCACTCCCTAGTAAAGCTAAGAAGTCTGCTACTGAGCCAGTAATTGCTGAAGAGAAATCATTCTGGGATGATGACAACGATGATAAGCCAAGTAAACCTGTTATAGAAGAAATTGATTCAACTCGTAAAGGAAAGATATCTTACTCAGAACCTCAAACAGCCGAAGACAAATCTATTTGGGATGAAAATCACAATGAACAGAATAAAAAACCGGTAATAGAAGATATTATTAGTAAGAAAGAAATTGGGAAAAGGGGTGCCACTAAATCTGAAGCCATTGAAGAAGTTCCTCTAGCCGAAGACCTGAAGTCTCCAAAACGTAAATCGGTTAAAAAACAATCCCTTGAAGAACCGTTAAGTGCTGAAACTGAAGGTATCACATTATACGCTTCGACGCTTACTCTCTTCAATATAAACAGCTTCTTGTAGGCGAGAATTTCATGTTTTCGCGCACAATATGCATGCTTTTAACACTGTGTTTTAACATCCCAAGTGTGATTTGTATGTTTAGGCCGAGTTTTCGAAACAGTAACCACGTTAAAGACAGGCGACAACGGATCTATTATAGTCTCTAAAGTTAGCAGCACTAAGGCACACGGCGCTATAATCACAGGTCAGTATCACGCTTCCTTCCTTCTCTCCCCACCTTTTAACAACCAACATTCATTAGTTAATCACTTAAGGTCAAACGATATTGCTTATAAATCTTCAAACTAAAATTATAACGCATTAGTTTCATTACACCTAACATTACTTAAAAATAAAGACAAATGATCTAAAATCAACATAATACTATTTTAACTGATAGGTCCAGCCGAAACGCGCACTTTGCACAAAATGACCTCAAAGTCAGTTTATTATGATGATGATGATGACTATTATGGTGGCAGAAGAATAATACAACCAAATAATCCACATACAACGTCTCTCGAGGTTGAAGAAATAGCTAGCCATAGTTATTTCTTAACAGAGATGGGTCATTATACCATCCCTGATCACATAAGAAGAGGCGTTTATGGTATTATTGAAGAACCACAAACTGATTCTGAAGCTGATGGAGGGTCACGATGTGGAAGACAGGGTAACAATCGTACTGTTTCAATAATGTCAGTATCAGAAGACGATATGAGCTGGCAGAACGAATCACTGTCCAGAGAAATATCTATTGAAGATCTTTCAAAGTCTATATTTGATATCGATGAAACACGAAAAGTCTTTAGCAAAGATTCATATGTACGTCAATCTTCATACAAAGAAGATTATGTACTAGATGAAGATGAAGAAGAGTCGCTTATAGTAAAAGAAAAGTCTCAAAAGATATATGAAAATGATATCACAGAAAGACTAATACACATATCGAAGGAATTTGACAACGATATGAAAGCACTCGACAAACAGATGGCTGATGTTAAAAATAGAATATTCGAAGAGTTAGTATTAGGTCCTATGAAAAATAACGATAATTTAACGAAAGATATCACAGAAGTAAGTGTTGAGAGAAAGAAGAAGAATGAAACTAGATTATTTAGTTTAAACGAGGAGGTGGATGACGAGTTAGAAGCCCTATTAAAACGAAGTCAGAGACAAAGAAGCATACTTGATGATATACTTAATGAGGAAGACGTTAAAGGTAATTTTTAAGTCAAAATATTATTCAAGCCGGAAATATACTATGATGGAGGCTGGCATTGATGATGTAACGCTACGCAGTGTATGTCAGGAGATAACAACATTAAAATGAATGCTTTAAAATTCAGAATTGAAATTGCTGTTCTTGATCCATTTGACCTGCCATTTTCTTCAAAAGCTACCTTCAAAAGTCTAGTTTCACACTTATCTATAAATTTCTTAGCCTTTTCGTATCTTTTGAAGAAAATGGCAGATATTATCCATATAATTATCCTCTAAGTATCTCTCCATATTTGACTAATGCTCTCGTATGTTTGTTTTAGCACGCATGCGTAATAACATTCCCTTCTGGCATACTAATCTTTGGGGCTCGGTGCGGCAGAGGTACTAGACTGTTCACAAACATCATCATATCATCAAGGTAAGCGAAATTAGTTTATGAATTACTGCAACGCTGGCATGTCCTTGATGCTTCTTTTTGAATAAGGTTCTTAGTATATAAGTGGATCTTCAAATATGGGTATGTATGAAAACACGCAAGCATAGCATCACACAATTATTTAGTATCAATCCAGATACGCCTGCATTTGTAAGTATCCCTTTGAATGCTCGAAAATTAAAAACGCTGTACATATTGCAAAATTACTCTACAATTTATGTATATACACTACTATGGGCTTAAAAACTTTGCTTCAGATCACGATTTTGTATGATCTTGTTTGGTTATTGCAAAGATACACTTTCTGTTACATTCCATTACAGAAGTTTGACATTATGAACAATTTTAACTTAGCAACTGCACCTTTATGCATAGTTATTAGAAACTTTATAATATCGCTTATTACAATTGTAGTCTATATTTTTCATTTTATTATGAGATCTATTTTCTAATTATCTTATATTCTTTATATTCCATTTTATAAGTATTATCTATCTTCTGTATGAAATCGTATTCTACTGTTATTTAAAATCAACAAATATTGATGCACTACATAATACTTTTCTGATTTTTATACTTATTAAAAAAAACCCTCTTTAATTTACAAATTCTCAAATCCACAGCACCACCCACTCTCAAAGACAGCAACATGAAGGACGGCCATGTCTTCGAATCTCTTCCTTTGATTTACACGGTCAATGCCACTGGTAAACCAAAACCTATCGTCCGCTGGCTCCATGACGGCAAGGAAGTGAAGCCTTGTAGCAGAGTCCATATCACCAACGAAGGTGATCTTTACAAGTTAGAGATTGATAAAGTGCTGCTGAAGGACGCCGGCCCCTGGCAATGTGAGATCAGCAATGATCTTGGGAAGCAGGTTCAGAAGGCCGAATTGTCGGTTTCACGTATGTGTTATTTTACAATATTAGTCAACCACAACTAGATAGGTCTTTCCCCAGCATCTTGGTTTTGATCGGTCCGCATAGATTTTCATTTGTTTACATATGTATTTTTCTTCAAACTTCTTACATAATTAATATGTTCATAGAAACAGACAAACTGTCATAAATTCCATATTATTTACTGCTATTTTATGCTTAGAAATATCTGGAATCCGGTTATTTTCTACACTCCTATACGTAATTAGTTACTTAAAATTTGCCAGTATAATATTTGCATGGCTTGTAGTGTCTTTTTTTAAACATATTTGATTTTAATTCTATTTCTGAACAGCCGAAGCCGAACTCCGCAAACCGAAATTCACAACACCTCTAGAAGCCCAGCGAGTGATGCAAAAGGAACCCGTCACGATGCAGGCGGTATGCACCGCTGATCCTCTGCCCCACGTGTCCTGGCTCCTCAATGGTGTTGAGCTGACTCCTGACGCGACTATTGTGACCTCATCTGATTCCAAGGATCTGGATCATGGGTTGAAGGAGTGCACTTTCACCTTGCACATTCCTACTGGTAAGCTAAATGATGATAGTAGTGTGCTATGGTATTATACTAATGCCCCACTGCAAGGTAAAAAGTCACTTTGTATCATACAAAATAAATCAATATAAGTTTGTACAAGTCAATGTTTACTGTTTTCTTGCACTGATGGTCGATTTAGATCCAAGCCAAATTACTGTTTGCTTGACTTAGCAGTTAGGTAGCTAGGTAGTTACTACTAAAGTTCATGTTAGGTACATCATTCCAGTTAAAGACCACAAGAGTTCGCGTAGTACATTAAATCAGCTACTGTTTCTTTCATTCGTGTCCTCTTTCTAGGCCGTCACGCCGACACCGGCGAGTACACAATTCGGGCTAAGAATAACCACGGTTACGGTGAAAGTTCGGCTCGCTTGGACATTCTGCTGAGGCCCGAAATTGAAGGATTGAAGGATGTGACCTGCGTTCCGTATGAAGAGACCACCTTTGTCGCTAACATCAAGGCCAACCCTATTGCTGAAGTTAAATGGTGAGTTTGCATTAACTACATTATTTTACACTTAATGTAATTAATTAAATTTCTAGTATTTGTAATGATTTTTTAAAAACATATAGAAACAGGACCTTCGTGTAAAGCGTAGCCAGTTCGCTAGTATAGAATAAAATATAATATTATGTATTATGTATTGTGGTAAACACAGGCATTCGTAATTATAAATAGGTATTTAGTTGAAGCATCCCTAGACTTCACTGCTGGACCTATGACCAGACCGTCATTAGATTGAAATGATAATGAATATAAAAGTCATACAATCACATTCGTAACTTCAGGAGCAAAGACGGCTATGCGATCCAGCCTACATCTCGGCACGATATCGTCGAAGACCTGGCCAACGAGACATACAAGCTTATCATCAAGAAGATAGGCGTTGACGACGGTGGCGTTTACACCGTCACTGCCAAGAACGAGATCGGAGAGACCGCGCAGCAAGCCAAGCTTACTGTTCATAGTGAGTACCATTTTAAAGGTGAAAAAAAAAAACCAAAGCTGAAGACGTTCTTTGAAGAATAGGTATAAGAATCTTGTTTGCCATAGTGAATAGTATTATGAATAACGGGCAAATTGGTGAGCGCTATAAGGTGATTTATTATGCAGGTACTCTGCAGTTCGTTACCTATCTATTATTTCCTTACCCTATACTATTATAAAGCGGAAGAGTTTGTTTGTTTGTTTGAACGCGCTCTCTGAAACTACCAGTCTTTTTGCGTATGATAGCCTAATTATTGAGGAAGGTTATAGGCTATGTAACATCACGCTACTGGTGACGGGAGTAGAGCAGTAACCAAAGACTTTTGCCGCGCGACTATTCCTTATACCTCCAACCATATTTCCCAACAGCCGGCGAACCGATCTTCACGAAGCCCCTGCAGAAAGAGTCTGTCAAGGACTTCGACGACGTAACTCTTAAAGTCCGCTGCGACGGCGTACCCAAACCCGAGGTGCACTGGTACCGCAATGGTAAAGAGATCCTGAACGATGATAGACATACTGTTACTACGGAGGTCGGCGGGCAGGTGGATAGTGAACTTGAGATCAAGAAGTTTAATGCTAGTGATGCTGGCAAGGTAAGAGCATCTCTTCTCTCTCTCCACACTTACAGCAATCAATCTAGAAATATATTTTGTTTAAAAAAAGCTAACTGTAACTAGTGATGCTAGCATGAACCAATGCAAGACAATAATGACCCACCATAAACTCATTTTGCCAATCTACCTAAATGCAAGTAGATCGAAATTCGCCTGAAGACAGATTTCCTTGGCAACGAGCTAGTTATTATTTTATTAGACACTGACATTTTACTAAGTACACTGTTGTTAATATTGACAGTTTTAAACGAAATATCAGCAAAATAGGTCATGATTCAGCTGGTTGGATATTACAGTATGTCTGTTTATAAGTTGAAACAATTTATGGAGCTTAATCCTTACAGAGTTATCTATAAAGCTAAAATCATTCATTAATTTGTTCCCGTTAAGTTACACCAGTTACATGAAGTATGCTCACCTTTAATATACCAGCTCCTCCATATCGATCTACTCGATTGATCCCTATATTACGGACGTGCAGATTTTAGAGCAGCGAAAAGGCTGTTCTATGTTTTACAACCACTGTCTTGTATTTTTTTTTTGATGTGGTGATGTCGTCGTCATCTTTTCATGAAACAGACGCTCTATCAAAAGTTCATACTGATTTATTGTTGCAAATTGGAGAAATTAAAAGCTCATATTTATTTCACTAAGAAAATTTTTTCAACAGTACAAAGTACGTGCAGTAAGCTTGGCGGGTGAAGCAGTCTGCGAGGCTCCGATCACCTTAGCACAAGGATCACCAGGATTCGGCTACAAGCTAGAGCGGCAGAAGGACGTGGACGAAGGAGAGCCTTTGGAACTGAAGGCTAAACTCGACGGTAGCCCCATACCTATTGCTAAATGGTAAGAGATTTTTGACAGATTGTTAGTTTTCAAATAGTAAAAAATAATATTTAATAAATAATATTTCTATTCTTAGAGTCGTATTAATAAACGCAGAGTAACGACAGAATAACTGTTCAGTGTTTTGTCCCTTTTTAAAGTAAAAAAACTACGATGAAAACACACTCACGGCATCCGTTGCTAATTTATATTTGACACTTATTGACACGTTTGAGTCATAATGAGGTTATTAAGAAAAAATTTCGCGACCAGTTGGCGTCACTTTGGTTACAGGTCTTCCATTTTGATAGCGCTATCAAAATAAATATTTTTCCGTTTTCATTTCGGCAATTTCAATGTTTAATTTACAAAATGGATAATTCACGTGCTTATGGACAAAAGAAAATTGCTGAGAGTGATTTCAATTCCTAGACACTCTCATTCAGTGACAATTGCACGGTTAAGCTTACGTAGATGGGCGACCGTTTACTGAAAGCTATTATGTAATGATACTGTTATACAATTTCAATACCCAAAACATGGTTTACCAAGCTCCGAATGTCGTTATATCGCCAGGTTCAAAGATGGCACAGCTCTCCCTGCCGATGATACTCGCGTGGTACAAACCGCGTTGCCCGACGGCACAGTAAAGCTGACCATTGACCACGTGACACCAGCTGACTGTGGCGCATACAAACTCGTCATCACCAACCCGCATGGCGAGAACTCTGCCTTATGTGCTGTGGCTGTTAACCGTAAGTTCTTAATGTAGAAGTCAGTTTCTGTTTATCAGATACAAGAATTGGGACATATTGAACTAGAATATTAGGTCAGAGCTTAGGTTTCATATGTTGAGTAAGGCAAATTGTATCTTTGTTGTGGTTTTAAGAACATGCGACCGAGGTACTTTTTTTTACCATACAAGAATGATTCCACTCTGCCTGATGGTAAGCAGTCACCTCAGTGAGCTCAGTCCAAGAGAAACAGCGTTAACACCTATTTGCACAGGTCTTTACCATCTTTCCTGCAAAGTTTTTCAGGGAATTCATGCAAAGTAAACTTCCTTATGTTCACGCGATCCCTAAATTTAATTACCAAATGGAGCCATCACATTACTAGACTACTTTTAAAATTTGGTATAAAGGGATATATTTCCATAATTACAGCAACACCAAGAAAACCATCCTTCAGCCAAGAGCTAGAAGACGTGAAGGCAGTAGTCGGTCAGCCTTTGAAGTTGGAGGCCAAGGTCATGGCTTTCCCTGCGCCTGAAGTCAAGTGGTTCAAGGACGGTTAGTATTATATTTTTACACCTATTTTTAAATAATTTTATGAATATTAGGTACCTAATGTGTTTTATTTAACTGACTCCTTACAATACGCCAAACGTAGAAGATAACATTATTCTCGCGCCAAAAAAATATTTACTCAATATCTAAGTGGCAAATAAGCATACATCCGACTGGTTGTCTTAAGCCTTGCAGAATCTACAATATACTAAGAAATTACAATTAACTCATTGTCGACCCAGCCGTGTAGAGAACAGAGCATAAAGGAAAGGAAGATAACGAGGTGGTAATTGAACCTCTAGTGATAACTATCATTTACCAAACGAAACGATCTTTACGTAGTTATTTTATGAGAGGGTAGATACTTCTGCAGTCGATCCGGCTCATTCAAGCTGAAACCAGTACGGATCTACTCGTAGCACATCATTTTTATATGATTTCTACTCTTAATCCAGGTCTCCCAGTGCGTCCATCGCAAGCTATCAACTTCATCAACCAGCCCGGCGGAGTGATCGGACTAAGCATCGACAGCTGCAAGCCTGAAGACGCTGGTGTTTACTCACTCACTGTTACCAACAAATTGGGAGAGGTACTTATGACTGTGATTTTTGACACCAAAGTGACTCCATTCTGCCTGATCAGCAGTCAAGTGGGATCCAGAAGTGGCGGACACCATTCCAAAAGTCAAACTTGGTATGGTGGCCTGCTCTATGGCGGCTTAGTGAGATGCTTTTTCACGCCCCCGCTTAAAAGACCCAGGATCAAAGTTAGATGGGAACACATGCCCAGCGCATGTGCCATCTAACTTTGATCTGAAAGAGTTCCAGGCTTTAATTGAGCGACAAAAGTATGAAGTGCTGAACCGTTTGGTTCGGGACCCTTTAGATTCCACTGTGAAAGGGTGGCACTTTAGTCCGATTCGATTAAGAATGATGATTCTAGGAAGAACTTTTAACTTGTAATACGACAGAATAAATTGTAATCTACTTAGGTACCTACTGATTTTTTTAAAAGAATTAGCAAAAATACTTCGTTAATGTTTAAGTTCACACACAAAACACATTTAGCCAGGATCGTTTATTATATGTACAATATGCAGAACATAATAAGCTTTAAAACTTGAAACTACATTTAAAAACTATTCTCTTTATCACCAGGTGGCCTCTAAAGCGAAGGTAGAAATAGCCCAGAAGGAGCGCAAGCCCGCCTTTATCGCAGAGTTGCAGCCCACGAAGGTTATTGAAGGTTTCCCTGTCAAGCTCGAAGTGAAGGTGCTTGGACATCCTCAGCCTAAGATTAAATGGTAAGATAACTTGTATCTTTCTTTGGCGTAGTGTAGCATAAATAAAATGACGTTATATCTTATATCTGTGCTATCCAAATCCATAAAAATAATTATTCCGGTTTCATTCCAAGTCCGATTCTACATTATATCTGTGAATTAAGTAATCCCCTTAGATTTGCAGCATAATAATATTAATAGAGGTATTGAAATGTTACCTATCTTTTAGGACCCACAACGGTAAAGAGATTGTTCCTGATGGTCAGCGCATCCGCATCGTGTCCCAACCCGATGGCACTCATGCGTTGTTGATTGACAAAGCGACGGCAGCTGACGGCGGACAATATGGCGTCGCGGCCATTAACGACAAGGGCCAAACTAGCAGTACTGCTGATCTTAATGTTGCTAGTGAGTATGGATCTTTTATTTAGTGTGACACAATTACCAGCACCGACGTGTGTGTATGAATTGATCAATGAATGTTTGGATCGCAGATAATGGTGTTCTATAGTCTCTGCTTACCCCATTAATGGGAGATAGGCGTATTTTTTAAAATCTATGGATATTAATCATTTTAGTAACTGCAAATTGCTTGAACTGGCGCCTCTAGTAATACTGTCAGATAAAGAGAACACTTCCAATATTATGATATCGAAGATTAAATCTCGAGCATCGGATTAATTATCAACTAATCCGGTGCATTAGATACGATTAAGTACCTAATACCTAAGTAGGTAGTACAAATGAGTACCTACTATGTAAGTACTATACAGCGAACTGGCTGTAGGTTAATTGGCTGACATTTTTAAATTTTAATCTTCATAAGTTTTATTTTAATTAACCTAAATGTATAAATATATTTTCATTTTCATTTTTTTTTATATCGAATCATTTTGTCAACCCATCTAAATACAAGTAGGTCTAAATTCGCCTGAAGACAAATTTTCTTAGCAACAAAGTTGTTATCATTTTATTAGACACTGACATTTACAGTCCTAAACCCATTTTACTGAGTACACTGATAATAAGTTAGAATTAAAAACGTCTGTGCATTGTAAACATAGTTCTTACAAGTTAGACAGCTATAAGCGAAATATCAGTGAAATGCGTTCGATTAGTACCTAAGATTTAATATGTATAACATACTATCAATTATTCAATGGGTTATTTTTGCCAATCTAACATTCTGAGTTATGTCTGGGATAAAAAAAAACACAAAAAGAGGTTAAACTTCAGCACTAAACTTTTAATATTTCTAACCAGCTCTCTAAAACACTAAATCTTCCGCAGGCCGCACAGATGACTCATCGCCGCAAGAGCGTCCTAAATTCATCCACGGTCTCCGCGACCTCACAGCCGAAGAAGGTCAACCGCTCTCGATCTCCGTGCCCTTCGTGGGTAACCCTATACCCGAGGTCACGTGGACCAAGGACGGACAACCGCTCAAACCCAATGAGAAGTTACTGCTTACTTGTGATGGGAAAAGGGTTAGTTGTTTCTTTGTTAATGTCTATACTTTTTATTTATTTATTTATTAGGATTACCAACAAGGGAAACACATACATAAAAAAAGTAACATAAACATAGGTAATGCATGCCACAATATTAAAGTTGTTATGAATAATAAAATGAAACGAAATTATAACAAAAAAAATTAAAAATAAGTAGGTAATTACAAAGGCCAATAAAATATGAGTAGACAACAAACGTAATAAATACCATTATACTACATAATATACTATTAAAAGCGGAAGAGTTTGTTTGTTTGTTTGTTTGTTTGAACGCGCTAATCTCTGGAACTACCAGTCGGATTAGAACAATTCTTTTTGCGTATGATAGCCCAGTTCTTGAGAAAGGTTATAGGCTATGTAACATCACGCTACTGGCGATAGGAGCAGAGCAGCAACCAAAAATGCATGTAGAACCGCGCTGCGGGAAGCTGGTATAGTAGTAAGTGACTATAACTGCTTTGATGGTTCAATAAGTATGTACTGTATAACTGCCACGCGCGGTCTCGGGTTCAAATCCCGAAATGGGCAAAGCAACATTGAATTTTTGCCGTGACACCCAGAAAAAAAAAATTTATAAAGTTATTTTAAACACAACATTAATTAAGTGTTTCTATTCCACAGGTGGGTCTCGAGATCAACCCAGTAGAGCTGCCTGACGCTGGTGTATACTCCATAAAGTTGGTGAACCCTCTGGGCGAGGATGTATCGGAGGGCAAGATCAATGTACGCAAGGTTTACCAGCCGCCCTCGTTCAGTCAGAAGTTCACTGACTTGCAACAGGTATTTAAATATACGTAACTCTTGAAATAAAGCTTTATTTTTTGGTATTAAATAGCCATAAAAATGACCTATCTCTACCTGCTCATAAGCAATTAATCCAGTCTAAAAGCGGTGGTCACCATTTTTAATGGAGGTTTTAAGAAAAATTTGCCACCAGTTGGCGCCACTTAGGTAAAAGATCTTCCATTCACAAAAATTCAAAATCAAAATTCATTCTCAATTTGAAATCAATAGAATCGTTCAAGGTTATCTATCAAAGATTGAAATCGCTTTGAAAGGTGCCATTTTAGAAAACCTTCATTGCTATCGATAAGTTTAGTATTATGTAGTACTTAGTAGTTAGTTTATTTTAGTAGTCTTCATTTTTTATCTGTAACTGGGCCTATTCAATAAAATCAAATAAAATTACGACTTTGATTACCACACATTATTCTTATAGATTAGGTTTTATTAGGTTTATGTTTATAGGTTTAAATTAAATGACATAAATTATATTATTATTTCGCGGAGAACTGCAAGAATGTAAGAATTCGCCAGATCGCCAGAATGCGTCACTTAATATTGCAACTCACGTCAAAAATCATTCAATAGCTATCAAATTGTTGTAGGCGTAGGTACAAACACAATAAAGCAAATGAAAAATTAATGATATTAATAAAAAATAACGGCCAACGGGAATTATTTTTCTTCTTCAAATATTTTTAGCGTTAACATAGGCGACATCTGTCGATTTTTGAAAGAACGCTTTTACCTACGTACATGAACAGCTAAATGTTCATGTCACCTGCTCAAATAAAAATTATCATTATGCCAACGCTGCAAAAAAAAAATATACTATTGCAGTGTAGGACAAAACCTAACTAAATAATTAATATAAAGTAAAATGTAGGTATGCTGAAATTTGTTTATATTTTTTACATTTACAGTATTATTCAATTTAAATAATATTATTATTAAATTATTATGAAACCCAATAGGGCAACTTATTTCGCGAGGTACCTGCATGTCTTCTTGGTCTAGTGGCTTACCAAAGGTACACAGACTATCGATGTCCCGGGTTTCAAATCCCGGCTATCCCACTAACAGTTTTTGGGAATATTATTGACTGCAATAAAATTTGTGGGCTTGCGTCAATACTAGCTGGTCGTAGTGTTAAAACATTACGTTCAGATTCCAAGACGCTATAATAACTGAAAGTCACTGAAAGTTAATAGTATAAATTACTATAGACACTAGTGACATTCAGGACAAAATTATTTATTTACCTTTTTGAAAAACTAAACAGATTTTATAGTTCACAAAAGATGTTAAATAAAAACAGCGTAGGTAAGGTACCTTGTCAAAACGCTATTGTATATTGCAATGATTTATCGATCAGCATCAAATCAACAATCTTGTTGTAGTAATATTTACTTATTTATTTTATTTTGGTGTTGTTTAACACACCAAACAAACGCAGTAGGTATTTTAATTTGATCAAATTAGTTACTAATTAGATCAAATTAAAATAATTATTCATGTTTTAGCAGCCCAATTGGTACTTCACATGAGATTAAACAGGTGATTAATTAATTTTTCGTTGATCGGCCTTTCAGAAACTGGGGAAGTGAAGATAACTCCGATACTATACTTACTTATTTTTAAAGTCGTAGGTACTGATACAGACTTTATTTCTTACGGGCGTTAAACCTACATGTTAATTTGCAAAGTAACAAAAACAACTGCGTTGGTATTTCAGTGGTACCTGCTATACCTACTTAATCTACATATTGCCAGTCAACATCTCGTTTTAGATCCCCATGTCGCTTTTATTATTATATGTGATATTGGGATTTCTATCAAGATATTCTTACTTAGTATCTACCTACCTACCGAATCTGGAGTAGAGGTCCGCCTAGGAACCCTCTGTTGTAAGGGACCCAAGATAACTGGCGTTACTGACTGTTATACACCTACTTATGCCAATAAAAATAAAACAACAAGTAAAAATTAAATTAAAATAAATTAAAATTTACCTAACTTTTCATTCTACAGCTACCAACATTTGACGCGAAATTCCCAGCACGTGTCTTCGGCATTCCTGCACCAGAGATAACTTGGTACAAAAATGGTTCACCACTGACGAACAGCGACAAATACAACATCAAACGAGACGGCGATTCTTGTTGTCTGTATGTTAGAGATCTAGTGTTGGATGACGCTGGAACTTACAAGTGCGTGGCTAAGAATAGAGAGGGAGAGGCCAGCTGTGAGGCCAATTTAGAGGTTGTGGATAAGATGTGAGTAAATCTATTTTATTATGTAAGAATTAGGATATCTTTACTTTTTCTTTTCGTATCGACAGTAAATATTTTTATACTGTATCATCCTAAATCTTAACCACGATTATTTCATTGTCTACATTCATTAAATCTAGGTACTTAGGTACCTATATCTATATCTACTGCAAAAAATACAGATTAAATCTAATGGTAGAAGTACTTATAGACTCTAGCTGGAGTTTAAATAGTTTTTTATAACGAAATAAAGTTTCATTTCTGACTGTCTTGTTTGTTCAGTATAGGTAACCTACTGTGTAGATACGGACTGTCGCGCCAAGGTTTCGGGATTTATCCCTGAGCGGATAATATATGATACTGTGTTTTCTATTGAAAATAGACTTTAAGTTATGTTTTGTACTTAAAGGCAAACTAATAAGTGTTTAACAATACATTTTCTTGAACAGCGCCCGCAAACAGAGGGTGGAGCCACCATCATTCCTAAAGAAGATCGGTGACATCGAGGTGTTCCGCGGCATGAGCGCCAAGTTCACGGCCTGCGCCACCGGTTCACCTGACCCTGATGTTGAGTGGTGAGTAGGAACTAGAACTAGTTACATAAGTATAGTAAGAGTTAAATAGTGTGATGCCCTATTGCTTACGGTACTAAGGTTTGATGTAGGTAGCATTCGAAATTGGGTAAATATTAGACGTCTTAAAAGTTATTTTAAACAGTCACATTGATAAACGTTTCGAAATCAGGACTCGAATCGTGGTTTTAAGACGAGTGCCGTAACCACTAAACTCTCACGACTTTTCACGTTTTACGTACCTACAACCGAATTTAATACAGGCGACAATACATCTACACAATATTTAACTGTAAATTAATTGTAACATGATAAAACTTATTTTAGTCAGATACATATTTTTTCATCTTCGTTAAGGAGTCTTCTAACTACAACGTACTATACCTACTATGACCATGCTATGAATGTATCAGGATCGGCAAGCAACACGATACGCTCTTCTAGAGCGTGTTATTATTATTCTTGTCGACAAATATTGACGCTCCGTGCATGGCACGCGACGGTGCTGGTCGGTGACGGAACGGTGGGCATAGTCTCATACTTTTCAATACAAAGAACAAGCACGGTCCTTATACTGGTGACTGGCCTGTTGGTCTGGTGGTTAGTGACCCTGACTGCTAAGCCGCAGGTCGTGGGTTCGATTCCCACCCAGGACAAATCTTTGTGTGATGAGCATGATTGTTTGTTCTGTGTCTGGGTGTAATTTATCTATAATATGTATGTATTTACAAAAAAAAAATGTACATATGTAGTAGGTATATCAGTTATTTAGTACCCATAACACAAGCAAATATAATTGCTTAAATTGGGGCTAGATGGCGCTGTGTGAATGTGGTAGAATATTATTATTATTATTATTATTATATGGTACGGTGTAGTAGGCAGACTCCTTTAGACTCAAAGAATCGTTAACTTTTTTTTTCATTACCAGGTTCCGGAACGATGAAAAGCTGTTCCCATGCGAACGTATTCGTATGGACAAGGAGACCACTGGTCTTCTGAGGCTAACACTCTCTGGAGTAGACCCTAGTGATGTGGGCACCTACAAATGCAGGATCTACAACCCTCATGGTGAAGACAGTTGCACTGCTAACCTTACTTATGATAGTAAGTTTTTATCTTTGTTTTTTAAAACTAGTACGTACCTTAGTAGTTTTAATCTGCAAAAAGTGTTTAATTTTTGTACAAAACATAACATTAGGTCTTATCTCACTTTTCGGCTAGCCATACTGGATGCTATTTATCAAGAAGCGAGCCTGTTGCAATTTACCGAACACACTACTTATTCCAAATACTAGGCTAATATTGAGAATTATTCAAAAGAAAAATTCAAAATCACTTTGCTCGATCGGAGTATCTAACCTCTGCCTAAGGGGTTCAATGGATGTACGGGCTCTCAGCCCGTACATCCATTGAACCCCTTAGGCAGTCATTCGAATTTTATACCCAGCAGCTAATAAAATGTATTTTCTTCCCAGCCTTGGAACCTCACACCGGCAAACGGCCGATCTCCGACCAGTATTCCGACTTCGACAAGATGAAGAAGACCGGCATACCCATGCCTTTGGCTGACAAGCCCATCATCTCCCGCATGGCTGACAGACACCTGACCCTGTCTTGGAAACCGTCCATACCTCATGGACCGAGGTTCCCTGTTACTTATCAGGTAAGTTGGTATAGATATTTGTAATATTTGCCGTAGGTATAACTGGTTCTTTAATCTTAAACTCTTTTAATCGCTAGGTAGAAATTTTGGTATGAGTTTGTTTTAACAACGAAAACAAAGATCCAAGAGTGTTACATTGTCAACAGGTGGAGATGTGTGAAGTCCCAGACGGTGACTGGTTCACAGCCCGCACCGGACTCCGCTCCTGCGTCTGCGATATTCGCAACTTAGAACCATTCCGCGACTACAAATTCCGCATCCGTGTAGAAAACAAATATGGCGTCAGTGACCCATCACCGTATGCCATCACCCACCGATCCAAGCTAGAACCGGATCCTCCAAAATTCGTCCCATATCTAGAACCTGGCATCGACTTCAGGCCCGAAACGTCGCCCTACTTCCCAAGAGATTTCGACATCGAAAGACCACCTCACGATGGTTATGCCCAAGCTCCACGATTCTTGCGCCAAGAACACGACTCTCAGTACGGCGTGAAAGGACACAATGTTAACCTCTTCTGGTTCGTGTACGGATACCCCAAGCCGAAAATGACTTACTTCTTCAATGATGAGCCTATTGATATTGGCGGCAGATACGATTGGAGTTACACTAGAAACGGGCAGGCCACATTATTTATCAACAAGTAAGTATGGTTATTACATTTACAAAGACGTTTTGACCTGTAGAGCTGAAAACTAGTAGGTAGATAGTTTATTAAGTAAAGATAGGTAACGAATTTTGCGACAGAATCAAATTAAGGGAGTCAGTCCATGCAAAGTCGGAGAAATTGTCAAAACAATTATTTAAAAAAAAGTCAAGATTGTGATTGAAAATACAACGCATATATGTTAGAACAAACTTTGAACGGATTGTAATCTTTTTAAAAATCCGTGAAGAAATACTACCTATTGTCACCACTTATCAATAACTTCTATCTCTTCTAGAATGCTAGAACGCGACGCTGGCTGGTACGAAGCCGTAGCTACAAACGAACATGGTCAAGCTCGGCAGAGAGTTCGCCTCGAGGTCGCCGAGTATCCCGCGTTCATCAGACGTCCTGAAGAGACTGTGGTACTGCAGCGCAAGACCGCTCGCATTGAAGCAAGAGTTACTGGTGTTCCATATCCGGATATCAAGTGGTATAAGGACTGGCAGCCGCTTGCACACAGCTCTAGAACTAAGGTAATGAACATCCTCGAAATGATGCAAAATACATAATCAACAAGGTTGCGATTTTGGTCTGTCATTTTTAAAAGACAGACTCAGTTTGCGTTTCCATCTGAAGGCAAATGAGGCCTTTTTTAATTAGGTACATATAAGTCAAATTTAGTACAATTTTGAAATGAAAAATTTTTTCAAAGGCAATGCATATTATTACGAGGTTCCGTAGACTATAACTACCTACACTGTTTTGAGAGTAGTGCATTCCTGATTTACAAAGGAAGCGCTGTATTAGCAGGGATTGTAAAGTGCAACTGCATGCACAGCGTTTTCCTTATTTTAGGTTTCCTGGCCAGCAGAAACACCATGGTCACGACGAACTGTACTTAGAGCTTATTAGCAAGGGTTTCTTTACTTTTGATGTCATTGGCAAATAAATAAAACGCAGTAGGTATGATTGTTACTTTCTCTGAAAACCTAACGATTTCTGCCTACCCACCAGATCCAATTCATCGAGCCTGACATCTGCATTCTCGTAATCCACGACGCCATTTTGAAGGACGAGGGTCTGTATTCAATATCGGCGCGGAATGTCGCCGGATCTGTTAGTTCGTCCGCCATGCTGCACGTTGAAGAGTCGGAGCATGAATATTCGGACAGGTAAATATCAACATAAAAATTAAAACAGATTATCTAATAGTATCTACAGAGGTTCAAATCGAAGAACCAACTATGTAGGTATTAGAATAAACTGTATTTTTTATATTTTTGTTTCACTCAGGATCCGTGAGCATCCACCACGCGTGAAGCCGAGCACTAAGCCGTTCGGTGACTTCTACGACCTGGGCGACGAGCTCGGCAGGGGAGTACAGGGCGTCGTCTACCACGCTGCTGAGAGACTCACTGGTAATTACATTTTAACATAGGTATGACAATGCTAGCCAACTACAAATAGTCACATAGAAGACATTGACCTGTGTGAGGTCAAGGTTATGTCCTTGGATGGGTAGTCAATGCCTCAGCGAACACGTCTCGAAAGTTAAACGAACACCTAAATGATGATTATGAATTTTAAGGGAGTCCGACTACTAGATAAACAATCACGGTATTGTATTGGTATTGGTGTTGCCTACTTGTACATTTTAAGTAGGCAACACCAATAGGGGATTAAATATCAGTCGCTGCATGTAAAGTGGGTTCAGTCGGACAACTGGTCAGATTGGAAGCCAACGTACCTACGTACCTAATACAGATACTTCGCTTCGTTACGCTTATCTTATTTTCTCTCGCAATCAATCTCTTTTTCATATTCTCTTAAACTTACAATTTTTCTCCAGGTCGCAATTATGCCGCCAAGATCATGCATGGTCACTCCGCACTCAAACCCTTCATGAAGAACGAGCTGGACATCATGAATCTGCTCAACGACCGTCACCTCATTCGTCTGTATGACGCTTACGAGCATGAACATACGCTCGCGCTAGTGTTGGAACTGGCTGGAGGTGGAGAATTAGTTAGAGATAGACTATTGAGGAGCCAAGGTTATACAGAGAGAGAGATCGCCGGGTATATGAGACAGGTGTTGAGAGGAGTCAAGTATATGCATGATAATAGTGTCGCGCATTTGGGTTTGACGGTGAGTGACTTTCAAGATATTTCGTTAAGAATTGTCTTAAAATTCTATTCTAAATACCCAATTGAACAACAAATGTCTGATGAACACCTGGGTTCACCTAAATAAATGTAGTAAGTAGGTTTTTTTTATTGCTGACAATGGCAGATGAGCCAACAGCCCATCCACCATCCACCATGATGATAAGAGGTTTCTGTCGCTCATGAACTTGTACACTGCCAGGGACACTAAGATACCGCTGTCTACTGAGAAGGGAGTAGGTACCTACGTTTGAACATAGGCTACTTCCAAACGGCAAAATTTGCGTCAGTCACCACAGGGGTAAACATGCAATACTTTATTGCGTCCGATATTGTGCCTGGGTAAAGCTACCTGATATTCCTTAAGACGTTTCATAACAACTACGGTTGCTCATTTGGGACCACGGGATTTAATCGCTACTATAATGCTAGATCAATCGCACAGTCTACTTAACTTCACTTCAAGCAACTCTATCCTGAGAAAAATATATTAAACCATCATTTGCTCCTCAGATCGGCGAACTCCTTCTCTCCCACGCGGGCAGCGACGAACTCAAACTGTGCGACTTCGGACTTTCCCGTCGCATCAGATACAACGAACACGCTTCCTTAGAATACGGCATGCCCGAGTTTGTCGCCCCAGAAGTCGCTCGTGGCGAAGGAGTTTCCTTCGGAGCTGACATGTGGAGTATCGGCATCATTACATACATCCTCCTCAGTGGACACTCGCCTTTCAGAGGATATAACGATAGGGAGACTTTGACGAAGATTAGAGAGGGCAGATGGGAGTGGCATGATGAAGGTGAGCTTTTTCTAAGGTTACATTGTTTTACGCGTGGCAGTGATTAAAATTGGCGCCTCACGTCAACATCACATTCAGTATTCTAGGTTCAAGGCCTAAATACCAAAAATGGCACAATGTTTTAAACTTAATTGTTCTTTAGTAAAACGTGGGTAAGCAAAATTTCTCGCAGGCTTTGTGTCGTTTAAAACAAAAGAACGTAGATATTAATCTTAGAAACTGTCAGTGTAATTTGAAAATTTCTTACACTGAACTAAAGCGACAGTTTTCTTGTATTTTCCTTACTTTCATTAGTAAAGTATAATTTTTTAAAAGTTACATTGCTTCTGTACTGTACTTGCCATTATCTTGGAGGCCTCCTACGACTCATAAGAAGAAAAAGATCTGACTCTATGTAACTGCCCGCTTTACTTTGGACCACTTTAATTTAGACCTTTGAACTTTACATTCTTTACATAGCTCTACACTATATTAATCTTCTCAGAATGGTGGTCTCGCTTGAGCACTGAGAGCCGAGACTTTATCTCGAAGCTGTTAATAACTAACTGGCACGAACGTATGGATGTAAACACCGCGCTGTCACACCCCTGGCTCACGCTCGCTGACAGGATCTACCAGGAAGAGTATCAGATCACTACTGATAGGCTCAGGAATTATTACAACTTGTACAGGTAGGTTGATTATTACATTGTTTTTCCTTTTTTGAAATGAAACCTGAGATGACTGATGACTGGTCTCCTAGCCATTGAATATCGGTCTTGTCCATTAATCCAGTGTAGTGGGCAAATGTTATTGAGTTGGTATAATTGTTATCGATCGTTCGAAAATAAACACTATAAATACCTTATCGTAAACTCACAAGACTTCGGATGTAATGATCAAAACTTTTATAATTCGGATTTATGAATAGCGTTTATACCTATATAATTAGTTAGTTAGTTAGACTAGTTTTATAAGACTAGGACCTACTGATTTTTTATCCCAGTAAGTAGTTGCGTAAAGCGGCGCAGAAAGTCAGCTGTGGAAGAGTGTGTTTCCACTGACGTGGAGCTGGGCGGAGTGGAGAGGAGCGGATCGTGAATTCGCCAATCACATCCTTTCCACTGGAGATTTTGAAAACTGTGATTGGATAATTCACGGTCCGCTCCTGTCCAGTTCGCCCAGCTCTGCGTCAATGAAAAGGCACCCTAACGTTTGATTGATCATTGGCGGTAGACTATAAATCACTTTTTAGTTCAAAATACCACACGCAATTATGTCACTAATGATTAATACATCGTTAACAATTAGCTGATGTAATCTATCAAGTAGCACACGTCGGAAAAGCCAACCATGACTCAATGTTATGTCATATCGATGTTATTGGCACTGGTCTCTATCAACAGACACATAGCCAATTGTAAAAATAACTGGCATTGCCATTGAAGGCATTAAAATATATTAAATCAATACTGAATCAGTTGTAAGCCATTACATTACGGACTATTAGTATTTTAGTATTAGTTTGTCTTTTATGCCTATTATAACCAGTGTTAATAGGCTGTATGGTTGTGTACTTTCGTGCGTGTTCTTAAAAAATCAAGTTTATTTATCACCATGGCTCCCGGAATAGTTTTCTCGCAATTGCAATCGCTGCCGCAAACAATATCGTTAGTATTTTTTATTTATAAGTGTGAACCTCAAAAGTGATAGAAGCATTAGTTCTGCAACTTTCAGCTAGTAGAGATAAAAAAATGTCTGCCAAACTTGCAGTTTAAAGCAATTTTTTCGCTACATAAACAGGAGGTATTTTAGAAGCACCGGCAACTGATACTTACTAGAGTAAGAATACAATACCGATTAGTGTTAAGAGGAATTTTGCGAGAGCCCGACTGCTCCAATTTCTTCGAGAAACCCTCAATCGAAACCTTCCACAAACCTCTATGATCGTAACTACTCGTATTGTACTAGGGACTGGACAAGCAACGCGCAATGTCGCACGTGGTTCCGCCGCCGGCCGCTAAGCGGCGCCTTCGAGCATCCCAGCAAGATGGTCTACCCGCCCGGCGAGATTTACACACCCGAAGGTTAGCTACATTACAACTATATCTATTTTTATTTTAGTTGTATAATATCTACTAAATACTTCGCATTTTAAAAACAAATTATACTTTTACTGCTAAACAATAATTTACCAAGGACTTCCACAAAGACCGATTCCAGCTAACATCATAGACATAATTTCCATTTAAATTGTATGTCACAATGGAATTATATTGAGTAAACACAGATATCCACTGCCTGTTCAGAAATGTTTCTTTGCATTGATTGCATCAATATAAGTTTTTAGGCTTCACTTCATCTTACAGCAATTGACAACTTACATATCTAACTACATTAAATTAAAATATTTTTCTAGGCACACCAGACCGAGACCGTACGCCTCACGAGCGCAAGCCCGGCGAGTACGATCTAAACTTCAAGCAATGGGACCATCCTGATTGGGAGGTGTCCGCCAAGTCTGAGAGCCAGTAAGCATTTCTACATTATTTTGTCAAATCGTAAAATTGCCGATTTTGATATGTACCTATAACTGTTGCAAAGCATATAATTTATGTAAGACATTTAACTTTTGAAAACTTTTGTCTTCAACGCTTTTCATCGTGTTTTTAGCTACCAGAATGGTCCCGACACGTACTTGCTGCAGCTTCGCGACACGCAGTTCCCAGTGCGACTGCGCGAGTATATGAAGGTGGCCTGTTACCGCTCGCCTGGATACAATCTCGCCGTCAGAGATACTTACGATCCTAGAGTAAGAACATTAATATTTATCATGTTGCTCCCACAAAGAATATCATCTACCTACTTTACCTAGTTGCTTAGTTAATCTCGATATCTCTATATACCAAATCATGAATAACAACTTTTACAGACGCCGATAATCCGCGAGCGTCGTCGCTTCACGGACATAATGGACGAAGAAATCGACGACGAACGTCGCGAAAGAATCAACAACTATGGCACTGAATCATACACCATTCGTCGGTTACGTCACGAACTCGGCACTAGGCTCGACAGCTATGCTGAAGCACAGGCCTTCATGGAATCCAAGAAGGACGGCCAACTGCCGTTCTTCAGGGAAAAGCCTCAATTACTCCCTATTAGGGAAGGTGAACCAGCCCAACTGTCATGCTACGCCGTAGGCGATCCTAAACCTAGCATTCAATGGTTCAAAAACGACATGGTACTGGCTGAAGGTCAACGCATCAAGATCGTTGAAGACGAAGATGGCAGATCTACACTCAAATTCGAACCATCTATGCATCATGACATCGGATTTTACAAAGTGGTTGCTAGAAACAAGGTCGGTCAAACTGTAGCCAGGACCAGAATCGTCGAGGCTACCAACCCTGATGCCCCTGACAGTCCGACCGCTGCAGAAATTGCAGACACAGAGGTTCTTTTGAGATGGAAGCAGCCGAAATATGATGGAAACAGCCCAGTTGTTTGCTACAGTCTTCAGTACAAGGCTGGAGACAGTGTTGAATGGAAAGACGTCGCTAACAACATTGACCATGAGTTCTTCGTAGTTCGTGGGCTTCAACCTGACACTAGTTACCAATTCAGACTGTCTTCCCGCAACAGAATCGGATGGAGTGACAAAGGCGTACCCACAAACTTAATAAAAACTAAAACAGCCGGAGGACCGAAAATCGAAGTGACCAAAGCCATGAGACATCTACAACAGCTCACAGAATCTGGTCACGAGATTATTCTTGATGAAGAAAAACCCAAGTTGGATTATACTATTGAGGATAACCCAATAGGATGGGTATCAACAGACGCCTTTACAGAACGCTTTAGCTTCGTCTCTGAATTATGGCGTGGAAAGTTCTCGATCGTTGTCAAAGGCGCTGACAAGACGAACGACACTTTAGTCGTATCGAAGATTCTGGAAATCCGTCCTGAAACCGAAGTGCAAGTTCAGAGAGAGTTTGAATGCTTGAGAAGGCTGAGGCATGAAAGGATATCTAATTTAATAGCTGGTTACCAAGCACCAGGTTCTCCAATTGCTGCTTTAATTTTAGAAAAACTTCAGGGTGCTGATATTTTAACGTATTTATCTAGCCGCCACGACTACACAGAACAAATGGTAGTGACTATTGTAACTCAAATACTTGATGGTCTCCAATACTTGCATTGGCGAGGATATTGCCACCTGGACTTGCAACCTGATAACGTTGTCATGGCATCTGTGAGGTCAATCCAGGTTAAACTTGTCGATTTCGGATCTGCGCACAAGGTTACAAAGTTAGGTACCAGTGTACCGCAAGTTGGAGATTTGGAATACAAAGGTAAGAAATTCTTTAATCCATAGTATTATGGTAAATTAGGACCAACCAGTTATTAAGGGCAAATCCTTTTGAAAGGGTCTCTAGGCATTAGCCTAAGTGTAAAATATTCTGCATCTGTGATGTAAATGTGAAATATTTTTCTTTTAGGCTCGATACTTGATCGAAGTTACGAATTCTTTCACACTTATTTCTATTACAGCGCCAGAAATAATAAACGACGAACCAGCGTACCCTCAGACGGACATCTGGTCTGTTGGAGTACTCGCATACATTATGCTGTCCGGAGTGTCGCCGTACAGAGGACAGGACGACGCGGAGACCAAACAAAACATCTCTTTCGTCAGATATAGATTCGAACATCTTTACAAAGAGATCACTCAGGTATGATAATTTAATTCTTATAAATTGATCATTCAAACGACAACACCGGAAATAAGCAGAATTTTAAACTTTTGGGAGAGGCCTTTGCCCAGCAATGGAACACCCCTATAGGCTAACAAAATATTAATATTTTAACAGTATAACTCAAATTATAAATGAAGTTATATATGGTCTAATTTAAGCATAATATCATATATCATTTTTATCTTTGTCTTTTTATTCTATATCTATGCATAAATTTTATAATTTTTTTGTGTGTTCATTTTAGGAGGCAACTCGTTTCTTGATGTTCCTATTTAAGAAGGTTCCCCTGAAGAGGCCGACCGCTGAGGAGTGCTACGAACATCGGTGGCTCACGCAAAGTGACTTCATGAACAAGAAGAGGGAGAGGGCCGTCTTCTTAGGCAACAGACTGAAGGTAAGCTCAACACAAACATAGCCTGAAGAGAAAGTGAGAATATCGTGAGTTTTTGAAGGATAATCTGCGGCACTACGAACAATATTTTAAAATCTTTCAGTATTAAAGCTACATAAATTAATTTAGACTGATAAAAACTGTTTTAACGGTTGGCGTTCAGAGCGCAGACATATTTAAAGTCTAATGTGAAATTATTTTGCCCTCAGGAGTTCTCCGACGAATACCATTAGTTTAGACTGATAAAAACTGTTTTAACGGTTGGCGTTCAGAGCGCAGACATATTTAAAGTCTAATGTGAAATTATTTTGCCCTCAGGAGTTCTCCGACGAATACCATGAGAAGAAAGCGCGTGAGGCGTCGCAGGCGGACACCGTGTCCACGGCGTTCGGACAAATGTCCCCGCGACACCTCACGCGCTCCAACAGCATCCAGGACGAACTACTCACCACCTTCGCCACACATTGAATCAACACCCACTTGGAATTATAACACTTATTCCCATTAGGGTTTAAATTTGAACAAAGGATAAATATTTCGTTAAAACATTTTTTTACTCCAACAACATTATACTTAACTGTCAAATTAGCTCAATTCTTTTTGGTCAAATGTAAGCCCCTTAGATTTTGATATGCTGAATGACTTAGTACTGGGACCTACATTTGACCACCAATAAACCAAAGATGCCATATATATCATCTCATATTATTATCATGTACATTACACATACGAAAGTCTAGTCATAAAGGGAAAATATTACGGCAATTTTGTTATTATTAAGCTATTTATTGTATACAAATTTTTACTATTTATTTATTATATACTAATTGGTATATTTGATGCTCCAGTATTAATTGAACTTAATATAGAGCATTGATTTGATATAATAGCATTTTATTTTATAAATGACCTCGCATATATTTTACAAACAATAAATTTTATGTTGAATGGATTAATTCAGTAAAAATAACTGAAATGAGCTAGAATACTTTTTTTTAATATGCTACTAAAGTGAATCTATTCTGCCTGATGGCAAGCAGTCAGTGGAATTCAGAAGTGGTGGTCACCATTTCAAGAGCCAAACTACTGGTATGGTGACCTCCACTAGGCAGAAATAGTAAGGATCCTAACTTAAAGTTTTGTTAAGTTGAACTTTAAAATTTGAGTTAACAATATTTTTATATTCAAACGCCAACTTACTTTTTCTTTTTCTGTTGGCACTACTATTTCTGCTACCTAACATCACTTTTATCTTTTTAATACATGCAAGTATAATTAAACAATACAATCTGAATCAATTTATAAAAACAAGACTATCCTTGTCTATTTACTGGAGAGAAAACGAGCCGCCGTTACTTTTCAAAAACGAAAAACTGAAGTAGCAGAGGAATCTTGCTCTCACTTTCTATTCTATATTTAATCTTAGATTCTAAATCTCTGAATCGTCGTGTCAAAAAACAGTTTTTTCTTTAATCCAAGATTCTTAAAAATCCCGATTTTTCGTTCCGCGCTGCAGCGTTGTCAATAATAGACGTAATTATTGACTTAATTGTAAAAGCGATTCAGCGCTGAATGATTCCTTGGATAAAATCGGGTTTTAAATAAAGTTCCTTTATAAAAGCCACTGATAGACATATTAAAAATGCGGTCCATTGTACAATAAATATAAAAAAAAAGTGTGTGTACTTATGTACGCACGTAAGAAGTTATACTTCTTTGGCGTAACAATCCAAAATTACCAAATAATAACCCAACGCATACATACATAAATATTTGAATTGATATAAACGCCAATATATTTTTTATTTATTTACACTGATTATTTGTACTGATACGACACACAAAGATTCGCAACTAACTTCAGGGTGTTGCTTTTTTCTGTCGGTGTGCGCGCGCATCGTAAAAATTCACTCTCATCATTTTTCCCAATCGCGCCAAAAGAAGTATAACTTCAATAAAACGAGATTATAAACTCAGATTACAGGTCGTATATAGAAATCGGCCTATAATTGGAATACGACAGTGGTTAACAATATTAACGAGTTTATATGTGATCTACTTGTTTATACCGGCCTACTAGTATGATTTTTGTGGCATATTAAACAATAAAGATATTTACTGTAGATGTAATTCAGTACAAACTTAATATTGACTGCTTATGTGGTTCAGTGATACTGTGTAAGGACTACGTCAGAGGTCTCAGGTTTGATCACCGGGTCTGGTAAAGTGATATTGGCTTGGTTGTGAACATTTCTCTACAGAAAAGAACATTTACATGTACTTACAGTAGTAGATCCACGCTGGTTGCAACATGAATGGGCCGGATCGACCGGGGAAGTACTACCCTCTCATAGAAGATCGACGTAAAAGTAGTAGTATCTATGCATTTCGTTCAGTGAATAAGGGCGCCGGAGGCCCAATTTTCCCCCTTTTTTTTTTCCTGACTTTCCTCAATCCCTTCACCTACCCCACTCCCTTCACGGTAGGCAGCAGCTTGGCAGAGTCCCAGGCATTGATGGAGCAATGCCAGAGACTCTTAAGTCGTCCATGAGTGGTAACTGTTGCTCATGGACGACTCAGTCCAACTCAGTCGACAGCAGAGACGGAGCCGCTGCCTACCGTGAAGGGAGAGGGGTAAGTGAAGGGATTGAAGGAGATTAAGAAAAAGGACAAGGGGAAAATTGAGCCTTTGGCGCACTCAATCACCAAACGGAACGCAATACTACGGATACTACTACTCTTGTCGATCTTTTATTCTATGTCTTATATCTTAAACGAGTACCTACCTACTACATAATGTCTGTACAAAGCATGATAATTTAAACAATCAACCTTCACAATCTAATTTTCTTTTTGCGTGTATTATTCAAATATTCAAAAGTTTCGTCTATATCATGTGACACGCAAATATAACAATCGATTACCTTACAAGAGTCAAGGCTTACTGTAGTTACTATCCGAATTACATCTGGCAACACTAGACTCGCACTTGCCTATGCTTCTATCTTCTTCTATCACTAAGAATCGTCATATATTCGAGCGAGAAGAGAGAGAATGCGCACACCATCTTGTTGCCAGATGTGGTTCAAACTTTATATTCCGTGCAATCGAAAGTCTAAAATATGGATTTTCCATCTTTTACCGAAGGATATCGTAGAGAGAATACCGAGGTTGTAAATGGCAGCAGCGTCCGTGTACTATATATATATCATGCTACCAATCTAGTTACCAAGCTTGGAGACTGTAGCTTTAACCTTTTGAGGGAAAACCTATATCCAACATGGTAGAATCCAGACTGATTTGGAAAATAAAATGAAATTCCTTAGATTAAAGCTTTGCGAAAGTTTGCGGCTAATATACAGACGCATAAATCTATTATTTTTAAAGTTAAGCTCACTTGTTGCCGTTAATCAGATTTTTTTTTATTGGTTTGCTGTTTGAGGACTCAGCTCTGAGTTAAGCTCGCCTTTGTTCATAAATTCTGTCTGTATCTTCTTTTCTTATATCTTTCAGAGTGCAATAAAAAAAATGTGGACCAAACTTTAGTATTAAGAATGTACGATATAATTAAGTCTGTTACTGATAACGAAATATCTGCCAAAAAATAATTACGGTCTAGGTCGTAACCTCGATAATTTCTATAAAGTTAATATAAACCTTACGTTGTACTAAATAGAGCACAAATTATAAAAGCAAATTTAATTATATGTCACGAAATATATAATTGGGCAACAAAGGAACTATCATGAAGAATTTGTGACTTTATAACTAAATTAATAGAGTCTAAAATAACTATTCTAGACTTGTTATATTTAGTTCCGTATTCGTATTTCACTAGTGAAAGAAAAGCGGACCTTGCTCAAGAGAATAGAAAGTAGAAAAAGAAAGATGATTGGCCACATTATACGTCATGACAGTTTTTAAAAGATATCATAGAAGGGAAGATAGAAGGAAGGCGAGGTAGGGAAAGACCACAGATAAGCTATATAAGACAAATAAAGAAAAGTGCTGATGCCAGGTCGAATAAGGAGGTTAAGAAGATGGCTCTGGACAGAGGGGAGTGGCGGGAATTGCATCAGTTCCACCGACACCGAACCGAATGGATGGTATTCGTATTATAAATCCATAACACAAGCTCTGCTTAGCTTGGGACTAGACGACAGTGTGTGATAGTGTCCACATATTATTATTATTATTATTAAATCCCGTGGTATGAGGTACTACTCTTTCGTCTTGGATCGGATAGTGAACTCTCCGAAATATAATGATATATACCTTATCTCTCATAGAAGATCGACGTAAGAATATTAGTTTTCATGCTAATGTGTTTCGCTCGGTGAGTGAAAGAGCCGGCAACCCAAATACTCCGTCAGTCCTGATCCTTTTCCCTTTTCCTTCCTCATTCCCTTCTCCGAGCTCAGCAACAGTTTGGTTGTGTTTTCTAAGCATCACTACTTTGCTGGGAAAACACAGCCATCTTTATAGGTTACAGTTGCCACTTACCATCAGGTCGGCCGTATGCTTGTTTGCCACCAGTCTTATAAAAAAATATGCTCAAACAGTAGACGCGAAGGCACTGAAGGATCCGAGAAGGGCTTGGAGCCTCCAGCACTTTCACTCACCGAATAAAACGTATAAGTACGATTATTTACATCCATGTGGGATAAAGAGGGTGGATATACTTTTTCGGTCGATACAGCCCATTCGTGCTGAAACCAGCAGGGATTTAATACTACATAATTATATAAATAATACTGTAACATTTCCACCAATTTATATTATTGTGAGTGTTTCCCGAACACCCTGAATGCATCACGGTATTAACTTATCATAATATTCAACAAAAATCAAATCAGTATTGCCATAGTTAAAATTTTAATATCACTGTATTAAGAATATCTAGTATTGCGATCAGGTAACTCGGCATAGAAATATTTAGTTATTAAAATTTGTCATGCACCTAAATGTATATTTGGTTAATTATAATAATTATACAATTACTGATGATTATCGTTAAAAAAAAATAATGGCAAAATAAATATTTTTTTTACTAAATGTACCAAATAGACTGGATGAGTTCATACACCGTAAACGCGAAGTCGATTTTTATAAATCCAACACTAGGAAACATGCCGCTTGCGAAGTGTTTTACAAGCATTCAAATAGAGCATAGAACACCCAGATTTCAAACTTATAAATCGCATAGCAACCCATGCCCCATAAACCTTCAAAGCGCTCTTCAAAGTGACTTAGTGCATTTAGGGTGTGGAGGATTCCTAAAACGTACCTATTTATTTACCTACGCCGGGTGTCGTGGATTCGATTCCTGCGGAAAGCAAATATTTTTGTGATGAACATTTGTATGTCTTCAGATTGGGTGTTTTCTATGTATTCTAAGTATGTATTTACAAAAAAAAAGGATGTATATGTATTATATTTCAATTATCTAGAACCCATAACACAAGCTCTGCTTAGCTTGGGACTAGATGACAATGTGTGATAGTGTCTACATATTATTATTATTATTATTATTATTAGGCACAGAACAAATTACAAATATTAAAAGAGAAAAATAAAATACATAATCAAATAAAAATAAATTTCAATCAAAATAAATTTCCATTTGCTATCCAATTACAGTTGATCATAGATCGTATTTCTCAATAACAAGGTCAATCAGGGTATTCAGAAAAAACATTTTCATTACGACTCACTGCTCCACGTCTAAATCTATACCATTAAATAAAGCGGAAGAGTTTAGTTTGTTTGAACGCGCTAATTATTGGAACCACCAGATGGATTTGTTTTTTTTTTTGCGTATGATAGCATAGTTCTTGAGGAAGGTTTATAGGCTATGTAACATCACACTACTGGTGACGGGAGCAGTTACTGCTCTGCTCCCGTCACCAGTAGTGCAAAGACGCGGGTGTCGCGCTGCAAGAAGCTCTTTATTGGAAGCACGAAACGTTACAACTAGAGTTTAACGTTACAAGTCCGTTAATATAGCTTGGTTTAGCTATCGCCAAATCATTTCTTTAACATAAAAATGCTAGCACTTTCACGATTTTTACTATACATAATAAGTATTAGGGAAGACTTCGCGGGTAGTACAAACACATGGCGTCCATCAATACAAATATTTGTGGTATACTTATCAATGATATGGCCTCCTGGTGGACCAAGGAAGAAAATGTTTCCTGTGGCCAGCCATACTTTAACCGCGTAAATTCGCAATAGAAAAGTAAAGCATTACAACTGGAAGACTAGCCTGGAAGAAGACCTATTTAAACAATCCACAACCAAATAGAAGACTAGAAAAAAAATATTTCAAGAATACTAAAAAACAATGAGCATGCGTGAAAAATTGATGAGTGATGTAAATGAATTATGTGGAAATCTGTGATTACTCCCTCGCCGCTAAGCTAAGCAGTCTTTGGAGTTCAGGAGATGAATATTATCCTAAGTGCTATTACGATAAATTGGCGTCATAGAGCGCAGAGTATGGTGCATAGAAAAATGGTTATTTATAAGAGCGTTGCACTATCAAAGGAATGACGTAACTATAAAATAGGCTGAGAAAAACGCACCTAAGTCATCTACATTATAGCATATTTTCCTAAAACATGTCTTATGTAGGATACGACATTCGTCTACAAAAGGGCAGTATATCAAACCTTTTTAGTATTTACTATTTATTTTTTGTATAAAAATATTCCTATGCCGAGTTAAGTCCCTTGTATAAAACCTTTGTATTGCTAACTGTTGACAGATGGTATATTTTGCATGTTTCATCTTTTCCCTCCTTTGATATACTCCTGCACTTTAGCTTGGAATTCCACTTTGTTCTTGTTGTACATCTCAGCTGCTTCAATGTTTAGTGGATCTTCAAAATTTAATAAATCCTGTAATTAAAATATTTATATTGTACTGTGACTGTCAATAGCTACAATAAAGAGTGATGTTATTAATAAGGTGATAGTTCTTTGCCTGTGTTTTAACAGCATGTCACTCTTTTGAATCGCCAGATAATTACAGTTTTTTGTATGAGTTTTAACACTCAATGCAACCAAAGAACCATACAAAGTAATTATTACAAATCGGCCAATTAATATAATTACCAAGATTATAAAAGAAGAGGATTTCAATTATTTAATTTTATCTAGTATGGTAATTTGTCTATGTATTATAATTAAAATGGTAAATTTATGCATCTCCTGGTCATGAAACTTAGATATTGCTATTGCAAGCATATAAAAATATAAATAACACTTACAGTAAATAAAGAATTAAGTCCCCAAATAACGTCTTTCAATCTCCGAGTGGGTGCCCACCCATGTTCATCTATGGATGTCTGTCGTAGTAAAGACAGACACACATCGCCATCTACATTAATGTTGGGGTGCCATAAACGTGTTTGACATTTCACTCTTGGTGGCTGCAAGTTAATAGAATACGTAATCATTCAACAGTAGGTATGTGTTATATAATAGAAAATATGAATTGTTAATGGAAAATGTGGCAAATTTACAATTAAAAATCAGTGCATTTGTGCCTATGAATAAAGAATGACAAACAAATATTAATAATATCATTTAAATATTTTATTTTCAATGTATAATCCCACTAATATGTATTATAAACAAGAAGTTAGTAGTTTGTGTGTGGATGTTTGTTACTCTTTTACGCAAAAACTACTGAATAAATTTTAATGAAACTTTACAATAATATAGATCAGAATAACACAAAGGCTATCATTTATAAGGATATATAAAAATAGGTGACATATTATTATCTATGCAGATGAAGCTCCTAGTAATATTGTACAATGAAAAAAAAACATTTAATTGATAAAAATAATTATAAAAATGATTTAAAATTCTAAGATTATAGATGTAAGTGCATATTTGATATACCTACTATAAATAGGCTAATATTGTGTGTGATGTATGTTTGAGTAACTGTTTAATGAGAGCTCTTTATATTTTAAACACATTATTCTAAAACCAATTTAGATCATTTTAGTTAAATATACAATAATAAGTATTGGATTATGATAAATCACACATCGATCTCACTCTCACAGTCCTCTCTTCAATAAATAACAGATAAAAATGATTAAATGACCTGCTAAAATTTAGAAAATAATTAAAAATACTACAATAAAAATAAGTATCTGAATGCTGTCTTTGTATATAGGTCATATTATTAATATATAGTAAACATAATTAGAAAAGGAACTCATAGAAGTTTCCATGATTACTGACAGTAGTTGTTTACAACTGTTTTTACTAGAAATTTCTTCAGTAACCTTTACGAAATTCCCGTTCACGTTCAAGGGTATATTGACCGTTTTAAATATAGAACGACAATATTAAACTAGTGGGTATTTTAATATACTTACTGCCATATTGTACTCCTCGGTAACAAAAACACTGAATTTAAATTTCCCCCCTCGCCAGTATCCTTCATCAGGGGCCACAGTCAACAAAAACTCATTTAACACATTAGGATCCTCGAAATGAACACTACACGTAGCAGGAAGGTTCTCGTTCATCTCCTGAACCTCCTTTATTAGTAATTTATCACGCACTGATATTCGTTTCACTGTTTCACTAGTCAAGCCATTAGGGGGCTCAGTATGTTCTTTTTTCAATTTTCTATTAAGCGTAATCATTATTTCAGTCTATAAAAAACTTAGGTTGATAAGAATTACTCTATCATAGCACTGTTAAAAATAAATTATCAACACATTTTTTGGGCAAACGCAAAATGCAAATTTCGTTTGCATTTGCCAAAATTATGACAGCATAGCTTTTTAATGTAAAAAACTCGAACATCGAGTACTGGCCTTTTAGCGTGCAACAGTACAGTACTGTATGCAGGGACCTGGTACTTGTATAATGCAGGTCAGTGACTGTTTGGTAGAATTAAGCTAGAGTAAAAGTTAAACTTATTAGGTAAATTCTAAGGATAACCTACCACTTACCTGTACTAATGTGATAAGTTCTTACAAACTTTTACTACACTTAAGCAAATAAAAATATATGATTTGATTTGATTTGAGAGTTTGTTTGTTTGAACGCGCTAATCTCTGGAACTGCCAGTCGGATTTGAATAATTGTCTTTGAGTATCATAGTCCAGTTCTTGAAGAAGGAAGGCTACCGCACTACAGAAAGCTAGTAATTTAATAATAATAATAATTTATAATTTATTCTACTACATGCACACAGCGCCATTTAGCCCCAAATTAAGCAATTATATTTGCTTGTGTTATGGGTACTAAACAACTGATATACTACTTAAATACTTTTTTTTTGTAAATACATACATATTATAGATAAATTACAACCAGACACAGAACAAACAATCATGCTCATCACACAAAGATTTGTCCTGGGTGGGAATCGAACCCACGACCTCCGGCTTAGCAGTCAGGGTCACTAACCACTAGACCAACAGGCCAGTCTTTATTTAATTTAAAAAAATATCTCTGTTTATAGCAGTTTCGATAAAAACTTTCTTCCCATAATTCAAAAGCTTTACTATACCGCTTTACTAAATTTCATTTATTTCGGTTCAGTGGTTTAGACGTGAAAGCTTAACAAACAGATAAACGGACAGACAGACAGACTGATATCGATACTTTTGGCTGTTGCTTTGGATTTTTTGTCAATTTGTTGTCTTCTTCTTCTCCTTTTCTTGGCAACAGAGCCGACGATTTTGTCAGCTATTTCTGCCAGCGTCAAGTGTAGAATAATATTCTTGTTGATGATATTAATGGTATAATACCTTAGAGCATTAAACCAACCGGAGAGGCCACTGACAGGCGTACCCCTCTGCCAAAGGTACCAGACCACCGGTCATATCCGTTAAATAAAACTAGTTGACGCGCGTTCCGCATCATAAGTCACTTAACAGTGCATGCGTAATAGCGTCTCAATAGAAATGCCGAATCGCAGTGTATTTTGGTGTAAAAAGCGTTCAGCGACATCAAGTCTACAAAAGGATAATATTACATTCCACCTGTAAGTATTATTTTGTTCTAATATTATTAAATAAGGCATTAAATTAGCAATTTAACCAAATAAAATGCTAATCAACAAGTGTTGCCAGGCTTATCATCAATACTCCAATCTGGGGTAATATTTTAAGTTGAATTAACAAAAAAACTAACCTTTCCTTTTTTATATCTCGCCTTGTTGACATATCTAATAAGTTTCATTTTGGATGTACATTATTGTGTCACCGTTACCATATTTATTTATTTTTAATTAAAACCAATCTTTTTTTACCAAGTAATGCACAAAATAATATTAAATGAACGAGTAAAATGAGATTATAAATCCAAATATACAAGATTAGTGCACTTTATTCCGAAAGATATCTGCTCATTTCTTACAAAAATAAGCGTATTTATTTTTAAGAAACTGGTCACACTTTAACATAATTAGAGATGAGACAGTTTAATCACAAATATCGATATTGGTTTTCCAGTATTAAATTAATTTTTTTTTGTTTGTTTTAGATTTTCAAAAGAAGCAGCGCCTCGAGTCGCTTGGGTCCAATATTGTAGGAACCATATAAGTGGGTTCCTAAGCGTACAAGTATCTGACTAACAGCTTAAAAGACAAAGCCTTCTGTGCTGCCAGCACTGCTACCTCCTCCCTACCCCCCAAGCGGCGGAGAGCTCAGTTTTTAGCAAGTAAACTCGCTGTGCGCTACCTCCTCTTATTGCATTACCTAGGATTAGTTAAACTAGATTTATAAGGTTAATTTAAATTGCACAGTTTTTCAGTATTTTATTATACCTACTTAAATAAAGACTTTCTGAAATATATTCTGTTGTTTTTTTGTTATCTGAACAGATAAAATATCTCTCTAATAAAAATCTACTCATACATTCTCATGTCAGTGTCTTGTTACTATGTAATCAGAACAAAATCCTCCAATTACAAGCTCTGCTTAGTTGGAACGAAATTTAATAGCAACAGACAATTAATTCAAAGTATTATTTGGTTTGAATATACATACATACTTAGGAGTAATACACGTAAAATTGACACGTAATAATTAATTACAATCTTTAATCCACACTAGAACAGATTTCAACAGGTGGTGGTTATTGAACATACATCCTTGTGCGCAGTAGTAAAATAAAAAAAAAGAGTGGGTACCCATGTACGCACGTAAGAAGTTATACTTCTTTGGCATAACAATCCAAAAATACCTAATAATAATACAACGCATACATACATAAATATTTGAATTGATATAAACGCCAATATATTTTTTATTTATTCACACAGATTATTTGTACTGATACGACTCACAAAGATTCGCAACTAACTTCAGTGTGTAAAAGGTTCGCAACTAACTTCAGGGTGTTGCTTTTTTCTGTCGGTGTGCGCGCGCATCGTAAAAATTCACTCTCATCATTTTTCCCAATCGCGCCAAAAAAACTTCAAAAAAAAAACGACTAAATGCCAGTAGGACTCGCGCGCCGAGGGTTCCGTACTATCAGGGATCGGAAGTATTGAATAAACATTAGTAAACATAGTAGGAGAGCCCGACCGCATAACCAGATTTGTTGTCGAACAATGTTTAACAAATAAATTTAGCCCGACCGTATGACGGGCTTTTTTGATAATAATTACGAAAAAGTGTGCTAGTTAGAAACACTGATTTATTCTTCCTGTAATATTGACATAAACATGAATCAACAGAATTACTTCTAGTTAATTCATGTTTATGAACTATTTACTTTACTTTCATCTATTTCAAAGTGCTTAAATATAAAAAAACCTTAAAATTATAATAGATTATTATTACCTAAAACTGTTCTATATAATATAAGATAATGCTCATTTTAATAAGCAAACATAATAATCATGAAAATAATTAAATCTTTCGCGTACTTATATGAAATCCTAAACATCGATACTAAATATCGACAGAGTCAAGCTCTAACTGTTTTATGCTAAGGAAGCGTAAACTAATAGATGTCCCTGTGTGTGAATGTGATTGTGTGTGTTTAGTTTAAGCTAGTGTGTAATAATTTTATTGTGTGCGTGTATAACGACGCGATTTAAAAATGCATTAGTAGTTAACATTGTAATTAGTGTGCGTTGCTCGCGTTACCCCGTCCCCCGCCGAAAGTGGCAGACTTTTGCGCAAGGGAAATAGAGCGCGTGTCCACTCCTGTTGGTTTAATGCTCTAAGTATAATACAATGATAAAATAGAAAAAATGTAGATGAAATTCAATGACGACCATTTTCCGTAAAATGGACTCGAGGAAATTTGTTGTCAATGTCAAGTCAAGTCAATGTCAAATTAGTCAAACAAGTCAGAGTCAGCTGCATTGTTGGGTGATGAGCAATTTATCAATATTAGTTAGTTTAAGAAATTAAATATCGATTAGGTTGAATTAACGGTGAATCAGTATGGCAGAAATTTCGTGGCCTTGGCAGTATAACTTTCCTCCCTTTTTTACGTAAGTAACATTTAATTTCTTATAGTATAAACTTACATTTTTTTTTCTTGAACCATGAAGTTACTTGGAAAATCTTGGAAATATATCAACGAAGGCAACGCCCACATTGTTGTTAACTTAGTAGATACAACGTATGTACTGCGTCTGATTAAACAAGATGAAAACCCGATACTTGAGGAACAAATAAGAGAGTCTGTGAATTTCATCAATTTAGTCATGGTACCATTAACCGAAAATTACTTTTACGGCAGCGCTGAAATTGTACACATACCAGAGCGTGATTTAAGTGAGCTAAGTCAGGAACTTAAAGAATTTCGTCCCAAAAAGAGGTTGAAGAAATCAAAACTTAGCTCTTTTGCTATCAAAGTCGAAAATTTGTGTTTTGTCAGTCCTAAATGTACAACTAACTATTGTGTAGAAATTAAACCAAAGGAGGGATTTATAGCTCATAGTTTGAAGAAATACTCTAAATGTTATTACTGTTTAAAACAGTATTTTAAAGTACATAATAGGGAGATAACAGAGACAAGTGCATATTGTCCTTTAGATTTATTTTCTGGCGACAGAACAAGAATGAAATCAGCTTTATACAGCATGCTTAAAAACCCACAAAATAATATGAAATTATTTAAAAATGGTATGTACATTAATAACAATTTAAATGGGTATAATTGTGGCGAATTCCTAAAAGATGATAATCTGTTTCATAATACTGATTTATTTATAGATTTTATTATTGAAGTGTTGCTAAGCAAAAGAGGTAAAGCAAATATAGTATATGAAACAGATAAGGAATCTCAAGGATTACCACTAACAGACTCCACTATTAAGCTATGCAAAGAGTCAGATAATTTGCAACCAAATAATCTCTTACACAATTTACTACAGTTACAAAAACTATCAGAAACAGTCTCATTTGACTATGCTGATGTTAATAACCAACATGATTATGTGCCAAAATTGTTGGATGAACTAAAATCTATGATTATGGACCTTAAAATCATGAATGATAAAGACCAATTTATCAAGACAGCGAATCCTATACATTTGGCCTTAATATCAGCTGTTGCAAAAGACTGCTCTATTATGATAAGTTTTTCTACAGAGTATGTTGAAAATATGCCATATGATGAGATAGCATACATTAATGGAGAAATGTCGAGAATATATTATAAATTGGCCTTAACCGATTTGGAGCCTAAAAAAATTGCAACACTGCTCAAAAGAAAGTGTACTGAAAAATCAATGATTGAGGTTTATGAGAAAAATGTTGGAAAAATAAGTAATTAGAAAAGTAAGTAAGTATACAAAAAAATGGATAGCAGATAATGTTTTTTTTTTTTCTAAAATAAGTATCAATGTCTCTAAAGTATAGATTGTTAATTTAATGTTATACCTCTTCAATATCTTAGAATAAGAGCCCACTGAATGCCATGTTGCCATAAATTTCTAACAAGTTAAATGGAAGCATCCAGTATGTATCCAGTCCTATATGGTATTTTAGTAGTTGCCTTTCACGACACCCACGAAAGAAATGAGGATTTTGTATTTGTTTCAAGTACCGTTGAGCAATCTTTTTCTTCTCATGACTTCGTAGCCGTAGGTTAATTGGCTGACATTTTGTAATTTTTAGAATTCATAAGTGTTAATTTAATTAACCTATGTGAATAAATGATTTTGACTTCGACTTTAATGCAACCTTGTACAACACAGCCTTTGCTGCTTTACTATTACTTACAAATTACGCTAAAATCATCTCTATTTCTTTCAGAATACAACCTCACTCGGAAACCAGAGCTAAACAACTAGAAGCATGGCAGACACTCATCGCAGAATATTTAAAAGCAACCAAACAATCAACAGTAGACATAAGAGAATCACAAAACAGCCCTTTATTTAACAACACGGAAATTAATAGAAAATTATCTCAAGAATCAATTCTAACTATATTGGAGAATATGGCTAAAACAGGCAGGGCTGCTCCCATAGACAAAAGTAAAAATGTTTGGGAAGTGTATTGGCATTCCCTTGACGAATGGGGAAACATGATTTATGGTTGGGCATGTAATAATGGAATGAATAATTCGGTTTGTACACTGTTTGAGCTGAGAGAAGGAGATAATACTGCTGATCAAGGTATGTTGTACCATACTACTAATATTATAAATGCAAAAGTTTGTGTGCATGTGTGTGTCTGTTTGTTACTACGCAGCGCCTAAACAGTTGAACAGATTTCGATGAAATTTGATATGTAGATAGATTTGGTGTCAGAGACGGACTTAAGCTACTTTTTATCCAGAAAATCAGTCTAGTTCACAAGGGATACAAAACATTATACACGCGGACGAAGCTGTGAGGCGTAGCTAGAGTAAATGAAGAGTAAAATAAAATATGAAGCTCTGATCTATGGCCAGAAATTGTCAATCTAATGTAAGCATAGCGATACATGCATCAAAAATATCACTAGTTCATGCCGTCGCCGTCGGCGATCCCCTGATAACTGAACACTGTTCCTTGCTTTTGTTATACCCTTTTTCTCCCAACAAGTTGTCACACAACATTTTTTTTTTTCAAACTCTTAATAACACTCATTTCTTTTTTAGAATTCCACGGTTTGGACATGAATGTACTAGTAAAGGCTTTAAAAATATTAGAAGTAAAAGGCAGATGTGAATTAATGGAGTTCGACGACAATCAAGGTGTTAAGTTTTTCTGAGTCTGTGTTAGGTGCGCCTATTGGTGGCACGGTACGGAAAGGGGTTTTTATGCGAACAGAAATAAAATTTAATTTATTTAATTTTTATTAATTAAATTTAATATTCATTATCTTCATCTTACCCAAATGACGTCCACTGCTAATACTATGCTAATAAAATCGAAACTTCAATGATTTGCCTTAGGACGTTGCGGCATGCCTAAATATACCATGGCAAAGTTGCCGTCAGTATGCACTTTCATGTAGTGACGCCGAAAGATCTCCAGCCGTGCCGTGCCGCCAGAGTGTGCAGGCCCTTAGTTAGCTCTGTTTCTAATTCAATTACATTAAGTACACAAATTAATTATGTCGTGAAAGTTGAACAAATAAATATAATAATGTTATAATGCATTTTGTTAGGTTTTAAGTATTTTTAATGTTGCAAATACATTAATATGATTCAGAAATTTTTGATGTTGTTTAATTTTTTTACTGACGACTTCCACACCGCGAACTTTCACTTGTAATGTACCGTTACAGGTTCGATTTTAAGTATTACGTTACAATACTATCTCTGACTGCCGAGCATTCGCTTGTACATTGTATCAAGTTGCACACTGTAATGCTCGGTTCGTCTCCCTCACCAATGTATTGCTCGGAACTGTAACGTTACATTACAGCTGAATGCTCGCGGCGAGAGAGCACCTTTATGCTTAACGTTAACAAATACTTGTGCGATTCGCACATATTTTTCTAACAGTGGGCGTGTTCCATATCCATTAGTTGTAAAGTGCCTCCAAAGGGTTTGTTTTAACTACCTATGGGACACAGATGTATATAATTTAATTACATAATACACAAATATTTGTGTCTGTCAGAAAAGCGAACCGACTGAAACGACGTGTAAGGTTGAGTGTGAACGGTCGGGTGTTTTTCTATACATTTGTCTATTCTGGCGTTACGCGACCGATAATACGCGACGCATGTTCCATCAGATATGAACCGACCCTAAGTGTCTAACCACACTATGCCAAAGTTACGCAACCGAAGTTCCGCGACTGATTTTACGTTCCGTCGTATTCGGCTGATAAGACACACCATAAGCGCGGCAATTACGACTGAAATTCGGTTACGCAACGCCTTCCTACCTTACGCTGCCCTCCGTCCCCCGTGCATACCCGGCAGTCGAGCCGAACTTCGGTCGCTTCGATATGTTGCTAGAAAAATACGTTCCTGCTAAACTTACGCCCGACCGAAGTTCGGTTGTACGCCAAAACGTGACGTTATTTCGGCTAATGTGTTGCTACTAATAGAAATAGTATTTTAGGCGTAATCACACCGAAGTTCGGTCGCGTTTCTTCGGCATAGTGTGGTTAGACAATAAGGATTCATAGGTTGTAATAATATTCTACGTAGGTTGTAACTACTCTTAGTAGTGAAAACAATCTTGTCCAGTAAACAAAGTACTTAATAAAAAAAAAAATTATAAAAGGAGTGAAATAAAAAAGATGTTTAATGTTTTTATTCTAATCAATCTGTGTAAAATTGTACAATTTCAAAATTGATCACCTTATCCATTAGTACCTATTACATATTTTACAAATTACGATACAAAACATGTAAAATTTTACAAATGTTTACAAATATCTAAGTTACTATTATGAGCCTTGTAGAATTGATCATATTTCGACATCTGTGCATTTTAAAAGAATTTGATCTTTAAAAAAATTCGGCAGCCTTTTTGTACTCGGCATAAAAATTATGTATGGCGGACAAAATATTACAAGTTTTTGATAAACATATTTTGAGATCTAGACAGTCTGTGGCCTTTATAAGGTTGTTTAGTGGACTAAAATTACGCCGAGGACTGTTCTTCATCTTTAGGTCTCAGAATGAAGAATAGACTGATTTTGGCTTTGATTACACGTAGTATGCCGGAATCGTAAGATTTTTTCGGTTACTCATACTTTGCATTTCACCTTTTATTAAAGGTACACAAGTAGTAGGTAAGTGAAAATTATAGCTCTACTAATTATAGGTACAATATTAAACATTCTTACGAATTAAAACACTATGGGAGAATTTAAGTCTTTAGGACTTACAATCATTGCAGCAACTAGGTAGGTATGGTCAACAACAAAACCTGTTCAATATTTGTTTCTGAACATTAAAAAAGTCACTTGAATAAAAATTATTGCACAATAAAATATTAAATATATTTTTTAAATTACATTGAAATTGTTATAAAATATTATAAAACTAACGCCCAAAATAGTTAAACGCCGCTATTATATAAATTAAGTATGCGATTAGAACTTTTAGATTTAATGTAGCGATATGATCAGGTTTCATTGTTCTGTTTCAAAAATGTCTTTCACGTTTTAATACTAGCAATAAAGCCAAGCAAGTACTTCACACAGTTAATAATATACAATATGCTAGTAAACAATCAGTCTTCAACCAAAATACACGTTTATAAACTAATTGTTCTTGCTAAAGACAAATAAGTTAGAAATTATTTACACTCAAACCTTAACGGTAGTAATGAATATTAGAATGAAACATAAATTGTGCCTTTCCAATTGTACTCTAATTTGATAAATACATACTACATACATAAAACATTTTATATTTTGCAAAAATACAAAGATACAATTACTTACTTAGGTACTGACTTTTCTGCGGAAAGTGTCTAGAATGTTGTGTACAAGAAAAACAGCTAGGCTAGCAAGCAGCAAGTATTACAACTAGATAAAAAGATACATTTAAGGAATCTGATAGAAACAAGTATTGTTCAAGATTTTTTTGCCACAGACAGAAGTCTCCCTAGCTATTCAGAGTATTTTTGCAAAATATATACGATTCTTTTACTGAGGGTATCTACCCACTTTGACTAAGTAATTGTTTTTAATTATCTTAACATAGAGAATATTTCCTAAACTATCTACAAACTATTACATCACAGATATTTTACAACAGAATTATTTAAAATCTGGCAACATTACACTAACTGTCGACCATCTTAACTATTATGGAATGTAGGTAGGTACATATTATTCTAAAGGTAATTAATTAAATAAACTTACAATAAGCTAAACAGTGTAGTAGTAGGTACAAAAAGTGTAAATTCTTTAAAAATGGGCAATCAAAATTCAAAGTTACAAAACGATTTATTAAAATTATTTAATTCCAAATTTAAATTTACCTCTCAAGTTTAAACTTCTCAACTGTTTGGTCAATTTAAGCCACATAAAGAGGAAAGTTTGCAATGCTAGTGCGCTGTATTATTTTCAACCATTCGTAAAGTTTCAGTGTCGTTTTTGATACCGATTCCAATGATGATAACCGAACCCGTAGACAGATACGAAATCATTTTTATAAATTCTATTCGAAAATTTACAGAGTCATCAGTTCGAATAGAACTCAAAAAATTTAATATCCAAGTTTATGAACAATACCTAAACTTTCCTCTCGATTATTTTGATAATTATATTAGGGTCGATTCAAATCTTAGCTTCAACCAATAAAGCTGCAAAAGAAAGAACTTTCTAAAAAGTTCTGTACAATACACTTTTTACAAAATTTTGAGCCTCGTTAGAGCACATAAATTCCTAACATTATCCTACAAATGATCGCTACACTCAAGTCCAGCATTACAGTACCCATTGGCGGGCCTTTCCAACGTTCCATTCGCGACGTTGCCGTTCGTCTTGTCCCCGCTGAGCACCAGGTCTACCGACGGTACCACCGCGTTGCCGTTCTTACTGCCGGGCGGGCGATAGAACCACCACGCTAGGAAGAAGAATAGCACGGAGCAAAGTTTACCGACGAGTGCTATGCCCAACATGTACCTGAGAAAAAAATATGTAAGAAAAATTGTTAAGTACTATATATGTATAGGTACTATCGAACCAGCTGAATTATGATCCATTTTGCTAATATTTCGCTTAAAGCTGTCAAACTTTAAGCTTTTTGACTGGCCTGTTGGTCTAGTGGTTAGTGACCCTGACTGCTAAGCCGAAGGTTGTGGGTTCGGTTGCCACCCAGGACAAATGTATGTGTGATGACTGATGAGCTATGGTTTGTTCTGTCTGGGTGTAATTTATCTATAATATGTATGTATTTACAAAATAAAAAATGTAAATAAGTAGTATATCAGTTGTTTAATTGCTTATATTGCTCTTATTGTTAAAGATAATTGCTTAATTTGAGGCTAGATGGCGCTGTGTAAAAAAAAACTTTTAAGCTAAATTAAAATTTTGTAAATAATGCACTTAGAACGTTTTGAACACTAACATAACAATAGTACTCAGTAAAATGTCAGTGTCTAATAAAATGATAACAATAGCTCGTTGCTAAGAAAATCAGTCTTCAGGCGAATTTCGACCTACTTGCATTTAGATCAATGGGCAAAATGAGCTTAAGGTGGGACATGTTTCACTTGGTTCGATAGTACATACCTACTATTAAACTAAGGACGTCCACGAACATCCGAAGCAGAAATTTGCCCTAAATAACTCGCTTGGCAGGTGAATTAGTGACAGTAATAGGGTCCTCACTCAAGCAAATACATGAATCTGATTTGACGTTAAGTGCGTAGGCAGCGCTGCCATTCACGGGAAAAAGCTTGATTCCATATCCACACTGGAGTGGAGACCACAGAGAAATCGTGTAGAATCATAAGAATATATCAAAAAATTTCAAGAATCGAAGTGCTTTGACTAATTAATAAAAATTTAAATATAGAAAATTTAGAAGTTATGAAAATTATTCGTTCGACGAGTAGAGGTTGCACCCTATTTGCTGTACCTAATACCTGCCTGTTTTAATGTCCCACTGCAGGACAAAGGTCTCTTCTCATATAGAGAAGGTATGAGCATTAATCGCCACGCTTGCTCAAGGCGGATTGGCAATTTCAGACTTTTAAGTCCAGGTTTCCTCACGATGTTTTTCTTCACCGTCAGTCAGAAATGTCTAAGATAAACTTTAAAATCAATTCAACCTCTTTAAAACTACAAAGCATAAAAATCAATAAAGTAAATCTTACCTGCTCATATTATAGTTGTCATACTGCAAGCAAGCCCCGGTTTTATTACACGACGTCGACCAGAGCGAACATGACAGATCTATGAGGAATCCAAACAGTAGGGGTGCGGGGATGGTGCCTAATAGACGCACTTTGATCCATTGGATACCTAGTGCGAAGGAACGTTGGTCTTCGCGTACACACCTGGTAATATAAACAATGCAACTGAAGCTTGAAGATATCGTTAATGAGATATATTTGAGTTTTACATCAAGCAGTGACTCAATGTAACACTTAAATGAAAAGGTGTTTGCTATAGTCATTCTTCTCTATTCTTCTATATTGTAAAAGGGAGGCCACCAAGTCCGTTCTTATAAAGTTAACTTTATTTTCTAAGGATGAAGGTTAATATTTCTATGAAAATTTTTGGAAGCTTAATAGTCTGTTGTGGTTTCGTTCAGTCTTGTTAGGTATAAGAAGTAAGTTTTTACTTCACAACCAGCAAGATCTTCAGCAGTAGACTGTTCTTGTAAGTATTTCTTTAGCTTAAGCACTGTTTGATCCCTTAGGCTTCGCTTTGAGCATCAAGAGATTTTATTGATTTATTTGTAAAAACATGGCTATTATACTTGTATTATTTACCACTCTTAAAGCATACAAACCTCAGTGTAGCCGACAGAGCGGGCATGGTAGCCAGGAATGTAAACAACATCACGCTGAAGGAGAGACACACGAACAGCCACAAATAAGGACAGTCCGTCGCGCAGATATTGTTGATAGCTTCATAAGTTACAGTAGAGTTGGTCACTGGAACAATTGAGGATAGGTTAATGGAGGAGACTGACTTAATTAGAGAAGTTTGTTGCAGGATTTATAAAACTCAAGTAAAACGTGAGGACCCTCTCTTATCATAAATGTTGATCTATCAGGTCAACAACGGCCAATATGGCCTACTCAATGCTAAGTGGTAACCGCTTATGGACTTTTGCAACGCCAAGAGAGGCAAGCGTTTCTGTGCTGTTAATTTGAAAAAAAAAATTCAATAATATAACAGCATTATGGCAAACAACTGTTAGGATCAATCCCGTGGGACAGGCGATAGAACGCACAAAATGTCAAAGTTTCATTGACGCTTTCGCGACTTTTCTGCTTATATAATCTGCATTAGTCGCTGATATTACCAACCTCCTCCAATCTCGTACGTAGGCAGCGTGGAGTTAGTCGGCGCGACACAGGCGCAGCCGTGGAACAGCTGCGCGGCGCCGGCCAGCGCGCGCGCGGAGCAGCCCGCGTGGCACGCCGAGTAGTACACGGTGCCGTCCGCGCCGCACACCGGCGAGTACGGCGCGCGCGCGCACGAGCAGTTCACGTTGCACGCTGCTGTTAGAGCGTCCGCACTGGAACATACATGTTTTTAGGTGATGCTGATAACAAACATAATAATCATCAAGTTATTCTTTATTCTTTTTAAAAAAGGCAACTACCGCACTAGGGACCTGTACCGCGGAGGACTTTACAATGATATACAATTACATACAGACACAAAGTAGGTACATCATTAGTCTGAACTCTGAAGAACATTCATTGCAGACCATACGCTTCATCCAAGGAATATGCCATAATCACCACGCTGATTATGTTGCCGGAGTAAAGCAATAAACAAGCAGGTAAAACTGCTGACCATTCGCCTTAGTCGACTTCCATTTTCGACAACCACCTGACTCTTAGAGGTGGGTGAAAAAGGTATCAAAGAGTTGATAATTCATTATTTTACTGGAGACAACTTGACCAAAAATAAAATGCCTTAATCTAAACAAGATTTCTCAAAGCTTCTAATTTCGTAATTTTTCAACATGTCAACAACTCACCCAGGCACACTAGGACTGCTATACATCACAGTGACTCCAGCGAAAGGATAATCATCACATGACAGCACGAAGCAGAAGGTAAAGCCTGCTGCTACCACGGTCGCTGCGATACACAACTTGATGATACCAGCGCAAGCTAGCCGCCAGCGCTTTACCAGCCATCCTCCTAGGAATGTACCCCCACCACCCGCTGGCACTGTTATTAGTCCTGTAAGATGAGAGATAAACTCATGAAACTATTGATGGATTTGAGATTTTTTTAGTAAAGTAAAAAATTTAATATTCAGTGAAAGTAACCAGTGTAAAATATGGTTTTGTGGTTTTGTTACCAATGTGGTTAGACTAAGGATGCGTTTCCTCTGTCGCGAAGCTGAGCGGAGTAGAGAGGATCGGACCTTGAATTGGGTAATCACGTGCTCGAATTCTATACTCCGCTGTGATTGGCCAATTCACCGTTCGCTCTTGTCCACTCTGCCCAGCTCCGTGTCAATAGAAACGCACCCTTAAAATGGGTCCTGACGATGATCGATGAGGCCACAAGAACAATAAAAATTTTGAAGTAAATTTGATCAAAACAAAATTTTTAGTAATAAATATCTTCGTCATCATCGTCGTCTGAAGCCGTGCTTTGAAGAACAGCCTCTTATAAACGCTTCCTTTATCGGGCATTTGGTCCACTCTATCAAAATGTCCACTGTATCAAAATGGTCACTGTATCATAAGGTCCACTGTACCATAATTTCCAATGTATCAAAATAACCACTGTATCAGAATGGTTGGCAGGAAGACTAATAAATTAAAGGTGACCGTCATATAAAAAAGTCGTCCACTACTGGATTATATAGGCCTCCTCCAAATTTATAGATCGGTTGCCTTAGATGATCTTCAGTACACCTTATGAGAGAACCGACATAAAACATGAAAATTTTGGGTATTATTGAAAAATTTACCTAATAGCAACGCCGCATCCGAGGCATTTACAGCAAACTGGTTCTCAATAAGCTTCGGCAGGAACGCCGCGAAGCCGCTGATAAGCATGCCTTCACTAGCTCCAGCCAAGTTTAAGAACATAAAGGTGGGGTTCTTGAGTAATGCGGCAGCCGCCCGAGGCAGTTCGTGTAACGCACTGAATGCTGCTGACTTTGACGCTGATTCGTGGGCTTCGGATACCTTGGATGCGCGGATTTCGTCTGCACCTGCATGGAGAATTTGGGATAATAGGCATATAAGCTGGTTTGATAAGAGGATTTGTACATAACAGTGAATTGTATATAATATAATGACAACATCTAACACATAACAGCTGTTTCATTTGTGTTCAATAAGGGAAGTAGTTAAGTAGGTATCTCAACTCAAACACTTGGGTCACATTTCTTTTTCTTCTTCTTTTTTATTACCTTATTTGTTTACACCATTTGATGATTGTTTATCAGATTAAAGCTGAGACTTAGAGGTCTTTTAAACATAAGTGACGTTTTATTACTTGGGGATAAGGCTATTATTATGTACTAGCTTTCTAATCTACAAAATACTCGACTAAGGTCGACGATATTAAGTGTGAGTTTCCATTGACGCAGAGCTGGGCGGAGTGGAGACGAGAAGAGCAGGGAAAAGTAGCAAGTGTTTCCATTGTAGCGGAGTGGAGCTAATCTAAGCAGACCAAAGCCGGATTCAGCCGCGTTCTGAGTGCCAAGTGGAGGCACCTCAATCCGCTAGACTCCGTTCTGTCCAGCTCCGCGTTAGTGGAAACGCATCCTAAATCGGACCTTCAATAATGGAACACATAGGCTATTTTATTGCGTTTTACTATCTTTTTGTTGTGCAGTGTTCAGTTGACTTACCAGGTAGTTCATATGGGAACGCCATCAGCGGTAAAGCGACGATGAGGCAGAGGATTGCTGACAGGATGAAGCCAATCCACCACGCGCCGATCCAGACCGAGCTCACCGGTGTTATACCTAATCTGGAGACAACAAAGTTTTTTAATTTTTTTAGTTTTTAAAAAATGACAACTCCCGCACTAGGCCTAGGCCTACGCATTGTGTCGCGAGGGACTTTAAAAACATACATTTAGGGGACACAAAGTACAACCAGACTCGGAACAAATATTTATGGATCACACAAAGACTTGTCCCGTGTGGGGATTGAACCCACAACCTCGTGCACAACAATCGCTTGCGCTGCTACTGCACCAAGGAAGCAGTCAATATAATTTTAACACTGTTTTTGTCCTTGTGAATAAAAATAAACTTTCGATACAGTTGGACGAACGTGTCTGGTAGCCCAAAGGCCAATAGTTTGTCATTGGAAATACAATGATGTACTTTCTTGTATAGTCGACCACATAAGTATTAGGTTAACCATCAAAATTAAAATTCAATAAGGCTTATTACGACAGTGATAACTGTCACTGTACTTAGGGGCACTTGTAAGCAAAAATAGACATTATTGTATTGTGATATGCAAAGGACATTAACTCTAATGGTGGTAAAGTAATTTTATGGTCGACTTTACATCCGCCTATTGTAATTAATACCGCAAACACAGGTTAGATTCGCGTATTACCTATCTAATCAGGATCTTATGAATTTCGATAAATGGTGACCTAGTTTGAATCATTTATTATTAAGCTTATTGTTTGTATGAGTACTACTTACCTCCATTACTTAACTCCATTAGCGAAAAAGCTGATCTTTTTACAACAAACGTTATCTCACTGTACGATAGACATGCGCCAATTCGACCAGTTAAGGTAAAACACGTGCCGGCACCCTGGCTAACAAGCAGTATCAAGGCAATCATGGCAAAAAAAGCAGCTGCAAAATTCAAATACAAATGTAGACCTACTGAAGCCAACCAGCGCAAATATATATCTGTTAGAAATCACTGCAATAAGGTGTGTAGAGACGCACAACGCCAACATATTCACAACACGGTTCAGAATGGCGAACCAACTAAGGTATGGAAATTTTTAAAAACATTGGGAGTTGGAAAACCCTGTGCAAACAACATTCCTAAAACTTTAAACATTGATTTACTCAATCGACATTTCTCAGCTTCGTCTAACATTGATAGGACAACTAAATTAAGTACAATAAATTTTCTGTCATCCCTTCCAACTCCTAGATATGATCCATTTGTTTTCACTGAAGTTACCGCTTGTGATGTTAAGAAGAGCATTATGTCTATCACCACCAACGCTGTTGGTAGTGATTGTGTCAGCCGTAATATGATCCTTCCCATCCTTGATGAAATCCTTCCCATTATTTGTCACCTTCTTAATTTTTCTTTATCTAGTGGTACATTTCCGACGTTATGGAAAAGTGCTCAAATAACTCCTATACCCAAAAAATCGAATCCTACAACATATTCTGATTACCGTCCTATATCCATTCTACCATTCCTTTCCAAAGTCATTGAACGCCTAGTCCATAACCAACTCAGTACCTTCCTTACAAAAAACCACGTCCTCAATCCTTTCCAGTCTGGTTTCCGTCCTGGTCACAGCACCGTCACCTCCTTGGTAAATATTACGGATGACATAAGACATGGCATGGAAAATCAAAACCTCACTGTTCTTGCACTCCTCGATTTTTCCAATGCATTTAATACCGTAGACATTGACATTCTGATCAACATATTCCGCTCACTTAACATATCTCCAACGGTAATTGATTGGCTTCGTAGTTACCTGCGCGGTCGTCGGCAGTGTGTACGCGTCGAGGATGTTTCATCCTCTTGGTGTGACACACATGCTGGTGTACCCCAGGGTGGCGTTCTATCTCCTCTTCTCTTCGCGTTATTCATCAATTCAATCTCTGACAAACTTATTTCTTCCTACCACCTTTATGCAGATGATCTTCAGATATATTCTCAAGCCTCCCTAGAAAATTTATCAGAAGCTATTGAAAATGTTAACAAAGATCTAGTGACACTGAGTAAATGGAGCGAATCCTATGGACTTAAACTGAACTCATTAAAAACTCAAGTTATTGTTGTTGGCAGCTCCAGGATGATCTCAAAAATTGTGTGGTCTCAGTTACCTCAAATTGTCTTGAGTGGTACTGTTGTACCCTTCAGTAGCACTGTGAAGAATTTAGGTTTACTTATAGACAGTAAGTTAACATGGAACCCACAGTTACAAGAAGTTAGCCGTAAGATCTTTGCATCAGCTGGATCCTTGAGGAGACTGCGAAACTTTCTACCAACTGCCACTAAAATCACGCTTGCAAACTCCCTATTACTTCCTATTCTTGATTATGCCGACGCCAGCTATCCAGATCTAACCGAGAACCAATTAAACAAACTAGAACGACTTCAAAATGTCTGTATAAGATTCATATTTGGTTTACGCAAATATGATCATGTTTCTGAATTTCGAGAAAAGCTTAATTGGTTACCTATTCGACTTCGCCGGAATGCTCATATCCTTTCTCTATTATACAATATACTGTTTAACCCTTCGTCACCCTCCTATCTTAAAGAACGTTTTGAGTTTCTTCATGATACACATGCAAGATTCTTACGATCATCAGAAAACCTAAAATTAAAAATGCCATTACATGCCACAACATTTTATGACAGTTCTTTTACAGTTAATGCCATACGTTTGTGGAATGCATTACCGGTCCAAATTAGACGAGCTCAATCATTGGTCTCATTTAAGACAATGGTCAAGCAATTTTATTTAACGTCGATATCCACACAACGTACACTATAAAACACCTATACGCATATCTATATTGTTATATCTTATTTGTTACATTTTATCCAATACATAACACCAAGCATTGTCACTTCTACATATTTTATCTCTAGTGTCACAATCACGTTGTATGTATTATAATATGTATTAGTATGTAAGTATATATTGTATTTAAGTTATAATATTTATATATATGTATTATATATTGTATGTATTATGTATATATATTAGACAGTTAATTTGTTTGTATATAACTTTATTTATTGATTCGAATTATTATTTAATGTACCTGTACACCATAACTGCCGATTAATATTTGCCTCAAGTCCATCCAAAGGTTGTCTGGAAGAGATCGCTTTTAGTGATAAGACCGCCCATTGTCACTACTTATTATTGTGTTGTTCTGTTATTTGTTTTGTAATATTATGTGGTGTGCAATAAAGAATATTCTATCTATCTATCTACTTACCTATTTTACGTCAATATTCTTTGATAGGGTAGATTATTTTACTTCCAGCAAGGATCAACTACAAAAAGTTACCGAACAGCCAAAAAAGATCACGAGTATGACATTGTAAGCTCTACCAAAAGCTTAATGCTCAGAGTAAATACCAGAGGCGTTGTTAATTTTTTTATAAATTTTGTAATAATCTTTTTATTTTTATCTTTCCCGACTTCATCATATGAACTTTAACTATTATTATGTAATATTTCACAATCCTCCTGCGCGCATGTCGTCTAAAAAGAAGTATATTATGTAGGTACTTGTATATATAGATTCTGTCCTTGATTCTATTTATTAAATTCTATGACTAATATTTGCGCTATTATTTTATATATCTAACCAAATTCGGAGATAGCTGTACATAAATAGCTACATCTACATTTAAGGAAAACAAAGCCCTTGTTTTTCTTATTAAAATTTTCACTTCCATTTCGTGGAGTTATTTTCATTGGTTATTCTGAAGTGGGTAAACATAATACAGGGGACGGTAGGCACTGTTTACATTATTGGCTTACGTTACCGGACTGTTTTCTTATGCTAATCAAGGTTTACTCTACAATCAGACAACGCTCCGCGATTAGCATCGGTGGTCATTGTGCTCAGAGACGGACTATACCTTAGAGCATTAAACCAACCGGAGAGGCCACTGACAGGCGTACCCCTCTGCCAAAGGTACCAGCCCACCGGTCATACCCGTTATATAAAACTAGTTGACGCGCGTTCCGCATCATAAGTCACATATCAGTGCATGCGTAATAGCGTCTCAATAGAAATGCCGAATTGCAGTGTATTTTGGTGTAAAAAGCGTTCAGCGACATCAAGTCTACAAAAGGATAATATTACATTCCACCTGTAAGTATTATTTTGTTCTAATATTATTAAATAAGGCATTAAATTAGCAATTTAACCAAATAAAATGCTAATCAACAAGTGTTGCCAGGCTTATCATCAATACTCCAATCTGGGGTAATATTTTAAGTTGAATTAACATAAAAACTAACCTTTCCTTTTTTATATCTCGCCTTGTTGACATATCTAATAAGTTTCATTTTGGATGTACATTATTGTGTCACCGTTCCCATATTTATTTATTTTTAATTAACACCAATTTATTTTTTTACCAAGTAATGCCAAAATAATATTAAATGAACAAGTAAAATGAGATTATAAATCCAAATATACAAGATTAGTGCACTTTATTCCGAAAGATAATTGCTCATTTCTTACAAAAATAAGCGTATTTATTTTTAAGAAACTGGTCACACTTTAACATAATTAGAGATGAGACAGTTTAATCACAAATATCGATATTGGTTTTCCAGTATTAAATTATTATTTTTTGTTTGTTTTAGATTTTCAAAAGAAGCAGCGCCTCGAGTCGCTTGGGTCCAATATTGTAAGAACCATATAAGTGGGTTCCTAAGCGTACAAGTATCTGACTAACAGCTTAAAAGACAAAGCCTTCTGTGCTGCCAGCACTGCTACCTCCTCCCTACCCCCCAAGCGGCGGAGAGCTCAGTTTTTAGCAAGTAAACTCGCTGTGCGCTACCTCCTCTTATTGCATTACCTAGGATTAGTTAAACTAGATTTATAAGGTTAATTTAAATTGCACAGTTTTTCAGTATTTTATTATACCTACTTAAATAAAGACTTTCTGAAATATATTCTGTTGTTTTTTTGTTATCTGAACAGATAAAATATCTCTCTAATAAAAATCTACTCATACATTCTCATGTCAGTGTCTTGTTACTATGTAATCAGAACAAAATCCTCCAATTACAAGCTCTGCTTAGTTGGAACGAAATTTAATAGCAACAGACAATTAATTCAAAGTATTATTTGGTTTGAATATACATACATACTTAGGAATAATACACGTAAAATTGACACGTAATAATTAATTACAATCTTTAATCCACACTAGAACAAATTTCAACAGGTGGTGGTTATTGAACATACATCCTTGTGCGCAGTAGTAAAAAAAAAAAAAAGAGTGGGTACCCATGTACGCACGTAAGATGTTACACTTCTTTGGCATAACAATCCAAAAATACCAAATAATAATACAACGCATACATACATAAATATTTGAATTGATGTAAACGCCAATATATTTTTTATTTATTCACACAGATTATTTGTACTGATACGACACACAAAGATCCGCAACTAACTTCAGTGTGTAAAAGGTTCGCAACTAACTTCAGGGTGTTGCTTTTTTCTGTCGGTGTGCGCGCGCATCGTAAAAATTCACTCTCATCATTTTTCCCAATCGCGCCAAAAAAAGTATAACTTCAAAAAAAAACGGCTAAATGCCAGTAGGACTCGCGCGCCGAGGGTTCCGTACTATCAGGGATCGGAAGTATTGAATAAACATTAGTAAACATAGTAGGAGAGCCCGACCGCATAACCAGATTTGTTTGTCGAACAATGTTTAACAAATAAATTTAGCCCGACCGTATGACGGGCTTTTTTGATAATAATTACAAAAAAGTGTGCTAGTTAGAAACACTGTTTTATTCTTCCTGTAATATTGACATAAACATGAATTAACAGAATTACTTCTAGTTAATTCATGTTTATGAACTATTTACTTTACTTTCATCTATTTCAAAGTGCTTAAATAAAAAAAAACCTTAAAATTATAATAGATTATTATTACCTAAAACTGTTTTATATAATATAAGATAATGCTCATTTTAATAAGCAAACATAATAATCATGAAAATAATTAAATCTTTCGCGTACTTATATGAAATCCTAAACATCGATACTAAATATCGACAGAGTCAAGCTCTAACTGTTTTACGCTAAGGAAGCGTAAACTGATAGATGTCCCTGTGTGTGAATGTGATTGTGTGTGTTTAGTTTAAGCTAGTGTGTAATAATTTTATTGTGTGCGTGTATAACGACGCGATTTAAAAATGCATTAGTAGTTAACATTGTAATTAGTGTGCGTTGCTCGCGTTACCCCGTCCCCCGCCGAAAGTGGCAGACTTTTGCGCAAGGGAAATAGAGCGCGTGTCCACTCCTGTTGGTTTAATGCTCTAAGGACTATACGAGTTTGTGTAGAAGAATAGTTATGGGTTTGTACGAAGCATAGAACAACGCCTTATTCTCTCGAAAGGCTAAGAATGTTATTACACCAATCAATCGTTCGTCGGCATGGATCAACATCGATCGAAGTGGATCGACTGATCTGGTAGCTTTAATTGATCGACGGATACCAGATGACTAACCAATCGATCGATTGCCGGTCGATGACATAAGTTGACGTTGATCGTAATCGATCAACGTCAACTTATGTCATCGACCGGCTCAGCTTGGAAGACGGCGTCGACTAATCCATTCTACCATAGATCGATGCAGTCGACCGACGATCGATCGATTGGTCTGGTAGAAACTATCGATGGACGTCGACTACTCCATTCTGCCATCGATGGATGCCGTCGATCGACTATCAATCGATTGGTTTAGTAACACCTAAGAGATCTGTATAATGCTTAGTTTTTGCCAGCTAGGTTGCCATTTATTTGACAAAATTTTTGACAGGAAAACCAACCCGAGGTCTCTGACCTCTAAACCACCTAGGCAGTGTAGTATAGGTTAGTATATTACAATTAGAGCGGTATTACATTATCATATAAATATGATTTCATATCTGTCAAATTCTATGATCAAAGTTCGACGACCCTCAAACTATGATCATAGATAATCACATGTAGTTATTATACCGTCATATGTTCTTCATTTAAAAATGACTTACACATCTTTGATCATATTTCTATGATAGTCTAATAGCGGCCTTAATATGGTTGGCTATAGGTACGGCTTAATAATATTACAAAGTCAGTAAATGTAAAATGTAAAGGCGTATCTGTATCATCTTGTAGGTTCCTACTCTTAGTAAAAACAAAAAAAAATCAAAATCAAAATATATTTATTCATTTATGTTAATTATGACTTATAAACATTAAACATTACAAAATGTCTGCCAAATTATCTACAGCCAGTTCGCTGACGTAGGGTAGGACTATGAGAAGAACTGGCAAAAAACTCAGGTCCCTCATTTTAATCGCCTGGTTATTACAATTTTTATAAATTACAATTTCAAGTACTTAGCATGCAAAGTAATGCAGTCAATACACTTTTCGTGTCCCTGTCCATTACAATATGCCCACAGCAAGGATAATGTCTCTTTTCATACAAAGAACCATACATTATTCTAACCTAAGTACCTGTGTTAAATCACCATCATTACTGAAGACGGAACTTTGAGCTCAAAATTAGTTCAACTCGTTAACTAATGTCAAAACTTGCTAATTTTATAAATGACTCTTGCAACATACACCCTGTTAATGTTAGTACGTCCCTGTACTTCAAATAATGGGTGCTTTGTTTTGGAGTGACTATGATCTCCTTCAATGGAATTTGGTAATAGAACGAAATATGCTATTATGTATTGATGTCGTTTTAGGTAAGACTAAACTTCAATGGAAATTATCTAATATTATAACTAATTAAACTAATACGGCAAGTACAAAATGAAAAACCGAAGAAAGTTTAAGGAACGGTGGTAGGTAAAATAAAAGGAATGAGACAAAAGGGACATAATTACTTTACTGATATTAAATACGTAAGGTATTATCTAAAACGCTACCTAATTATAAATTGAACGATGCGTACATAGTAAATATACTCGTAAGGTTTCTCTTTGCGAATTTTAATCAGAACACAAGGACCCTCAAAATTAAAAGTAAAGCCATGCTAAAGAGGTTATTCAAAACCCATACCGCGGAAAATCATATTTCGTTTCGGAAGCCATGAAAATATAAAATGGTGGAATTAATTTGGCTGAAAAGTTGCCAACGTATGCCTCACAATGAGATGAAAGCGAGTGGCAAGTTGGCTGAATGAAGCCGTGCCGGTGCCGAGATGAAATATTAAAAAATGTGAACAAGACGCGACGTGGAAAGCGCGGAAACAACATGGACGTTATTATTGTTGACACAAGAATATGGAATAGTCAATTGCACTACTTGTCTACCTGTACCTACCGACGACGTCTGTCTTTAAGTAAATGCATCTGCAGAAACGTCATAGGTACACACTTATCATACAAACGCGTTAGTAGTTATGATGCCTAAAACATCACTCTTTTTTATACGTAGGCACCTACCTACTGAAATGATAAATCTACCTGATAATAAAGCAGTCAGTACAGTGCAAAAGTGTTAGATACAGTCCGAACCACATTCTCATTGTGACAACTTCTATGAAGGCTATACACATCCCGCATAAAGGTACCGAGAGGAGGAATTAGAAGGAAACACGTAAAAGTTCCAAATTAGTTCTTATTCCAAACTATGGTAGAATCGGCCTTCAATTTGACTGAACCGTTGGTCTAGTGGATACTGTAACTGACTGCGACGCCAGGTGACTTGGGTTCGATTCCCGCGGAAGGCAAATATTTGTGTGATGAACATGTATTTGTCTCCAGCCTGGGTGTTTCCTATATAATCTAAGTATGTATTTACAAATAAAAGTATGTATAATAACATGTATTATAATTCAGTTATCGTAACACAGGCTCCGTTTGGCTTGGGACTAGATGACGGTGTGTGATAGTGTCCACATAATAATATTAGATATTATTATTAATTACGCCTCCTATAATTGTCAGGATTTTACAAAGCTAGAGATTTGAATCACCTTCACAAACTGATTACTGAGGTTGATAATTGAGTTTTGAGTTTGACGGTTAGATCAAGTCAGACATTCTTAGGCTTGGCTATTGCCTCCAGGGGCCTAAATTGATATTGACAAGTTTCAACCAATAAAAGATCGACCATTCTGACACTATTGTGATAGCAGACTTAGGCCCCAGTTTATTTGTAGGAATATAATCGACAGTTTAATAAATAATTACTCACGTCTCAGAGTCGACGCTAAGGAAGTCAGTGTAGATGGTAAGCATCTGTCCTCCGATGACGTAGCCCATCGCTGGGCCTACCACTGCCATCGTGTAGTATACTCCTGCAAAAATAAAATAGATAAGCACCTAGGTATATTTATGGTGGCTTACACAATACACCATATCCATTTAAGTTTATTATATTATGGAGGGAAAGAAATCTACCTAGTAAATTGTAATCAAAATCCTTACTTAGAAAGCTTCAACATAGTTATGAACCACCCATTGGGGTCGCCGGGCCACTACTTGCAATAAACACAAGTAAGCACTCGGCGTGGACGCATTATGAGTTGAACGTTATGGACCCTCGCTTACGAGAAATTATTAAAAGTGCTTATTATTTATATGGGAATTGAATGTTATTGAGAAAAGTAGTGCATATATTTTTATTATTTTTAGAAGAAATAATACACTATTTTTGTTTTAGGGTACCGTATCTCAAAGAAAACACGGAATCTATAAAGGATTACCTAATCCGTTGTTGTACGTCTGTCTGTCAAAAATATTTTTCAAAAATCCGTGGAATTTATGCAATCTATGATTTGTATGAGTTAGTAACAAATAAAACTAAAATATATTTTAGTACAATCCTTATCAAATATCAATCTTACTCTACACATGAGAACGTACACTTGAAAAAAGCAATTTGGACATGAATCTGTAGTAAAAAGAAAACAAAACTCGATCGGCTCCCTCTCGTGGAGTCTCTGAGGACCAGGAAACGTATTCAGAGAGCCGTCATCTAGCGTCAGATGGCGCGATCTGCCACTACACATATCGAGAGATTAGGATGGCATCCACTTATAGTTACGCTATGTAGGTATATATGTATTAAACAACAAATGATTAGGGGCGGCTCACGACCCGCCAAGGTGACGAAAACTGAGGGAGGCCTATGTCCAGCAGTGGACTTCTTTTGGCTGATATGATGTTGAATATATTTCATGAGAAGTATGGTACAGCGAGATCTTCACGTGAATTGGAGAAATTTGACTTAAGAAATTATTATTAACAAAAATATGTACAGCTAGGACTATATCATTTTCTTCTCTTCTCTCATTCTCCGCTCACGGTCCTTTACCTACAACTTATTCAATCTACTTTTTGAGCAACCAGTCTAAGCAGTGTCAAACGCACTAAAAACTAACAAGTCAATTATAATCGAAGTTACAATAAATATCCAAGTTAGAGGTGACAAAATTTAGGAAAGGCATATGTCCAACAGTGCCGTCATTCAGCATATATGATGATCATTAATATCAGAGTTAAAACAATATACTACATTCGACCAACTTTCGAAACATTGCTTCACTCTTCGCTATATAAAGCTACGAACAGCTCTCACTACGACAATACCTAACTACTTCAATCAAATAGATCTTAGTACTTAATGGTAGAACCACGTTGATTAATAATCCTTCTCCGCCCGTAGCTGACATGTCAATTATAATAGACATTGTACTTGTACAGTGATTTCCATTACTACCTAAATTAGTATAATTTATGTGTGCCGTAAGTGTGTTATACATCAGGAATACAACGCCTACACCTAGGTAACGTGATGGTCTACCGAAGTACTTTCTCCAGTCACGTCTCTTATTATGGTTACTATATTTAAGTACCGACTTATCAATCTTAGGGCGATTTTGAAACACTAAATTTCATTTTTTCAGACTACGAGTGTAAATTTTTTTAAAACGATGTGTTGTTTCAAACGTGCTATGATGTATGTAGGTATGGTTAACCTTCTAAATAAGTGGTCTATGAAATCATAGAAACTGTATCAAATGACAAACGCATAGTTACCTACCGAGAAATTGGTATCATTATGCTTTCTGGAATAATGATACAAATAGCGACATCGATGGTAGAGATAAATTTAACGATATTTTAAAGTGCCGTTGTAGGAATAATAAATTATTAGTTATATGGAAACTTTTAATAAAGCAGTAGGTTTTGCAAATGTTTTCTTTCTGCAAAGACTGTAGGACAGTTTCATTGCATAGTGAGGATGCGGTTGCGAGTTCAATTTTCATACTGGAGAAAACTTTGAAGACTGCAATTATTGAAACACTAGGTGCCTAGGTAGTGACGTGTTTTTTTTAGTAAGTAAGGCTTCAGACGGTACGCGCCCGCTAAGCGTAGACTTAAATTATAAAACTACACCAAATTACAAAGTATGATAGACACGTGTTAGACGCGGGTGCTGACGCTGGTTTGTATGATTTGAAAATTGGCACATTGGTACTTGCCCGGATTCGAAACCCCGAACTCATGTTTACGAAGCCGTGCCTTAGTCTTATAGCAAAAAGACTTAGGTACAGCAAAAATGTACTTATAATAATTGTGCAAGCAAACAAGAGTATTTTTTACACAAGGCACGTTTCGTAACTATTTTTACTTCTAACCTTCATCAACGTCTTCGCCTTTGCCTTACTAAGTGTTATTTAAAAAATACACTAAATTTAATTTGCTGGTCATCAAATTATCATTATTTATTAATTTACCCACCAGCCCGTTAATAGCAAAGGATTTCAATAAGATTTTCACTATCTATATCTTACCTAGATAAACAGAAGACATCTTCTTGGAGACATTCTCGTCGATGTATGTGACTCCTAGCGTGAACAGAGGCGTGGCGCCCGCACCGTGTAACAGTTGTGCGACTACAAACACGGCGACTGCCCACGCGCCGCCATCGGAACCCACTGAGTTGTCGCCGTCGCAGCCAGAGCTTAGCTATTATAACAAAAATATAGCGAATTTATTTCTGTTTTCATTTTGACTAACAAATTTTTTAGTTTTGGAAATTATTAAGGCTACAATTTCGGATGAAATCAATAAATTAGAGCATACCTAATAATAATAATAATAATAATACCAGCCTGTTTACTGTCCCACTGCGGAAAAAGCATGTGCTTAAGCATACCTAAAGCAAGTCTATATAATATATTTCCTTATCTGTTTTCCGCTAACTTCTTCGTCGTGCAAAGGCGGGATAGGTCATTAAGTAAAGAAATACAAAATCATATTTACTCTACATTGTTTATGGACTAAAACTTCTCTGAACATATTCAATAGAGTGTTAGTAGGATTCACTAGTAAATAATAGGGTCGATTCTTAGCAGATGTTGTACAGATTTCATTTTAGCCTACCTATATGAAGTCTGTATAACATTTGCTATTAATAGAACGATCAAACTTGTGTTCCACTATAGCTGTAAATTGAATGAACATTGAGTAGAAAACTTTTGATTAGACAAAGTAATGTTTGAATTAATATGCAGATAATTGGAATAAGTTTTGTATAGAGTTAAGTTAGGCAGCTTTAGTATTGGCCCTTCCATTGTATTTCTAAGGTTATGGAATATAATTATAACTTTAGGTTTTGTTAAAAACAATGGATGACAACGAGATTTCTTGCTCGACTTGGAGAAATAACTCCACAATGAAATAATAAAAAGTAATCATAAAATTCAAACACAAATACAAAGAAACAAATGAAAATTCTACTAAAACAGTAAATAGTTTCACTGTTTCAGTAGAAATTTCAGTAGAATCAGTTTTTTTTAGGACTAATTGTAAAACTATTGCTTTAAAATAATATCATTTAGTAAAATAGAAAATTATTGATGGTGTGGTTTTGAATGGATTGAAATGGGGTGGTTTCATATTTTAATATAAAACCACCCCATTTCTACCCGTATGTGTCGTAAGAGGTAGCACTAAGATTGCCTGAGGTTTTTTTAACAGTATAGTGTCGATAAATAAATCAGAAGTCTGTCAGCCAGCCAACAGGACTCTAGTGCTTCTGAACAAGGTCCATGAGTGGCGGATATCACTTATCCTCAATCTTCTAGCATTAGCAATAAAAAAAACTTTCTGCTTCTTCTTCCGTACCAACAGTTCGACAGTTTCAGTGTAGAAGAAAATTTATTAATTTATTTAGAGAACATGAAACTTATACATCAAGTTACCTTGAAGAAAATAACAGACCTAGTACAGATATTTTAAATAAACTAATTGAAAACTTACCGTTCGATTAGTCATGCACATATCATCGGCCGTATCTCCGGCGATCTTATAGTTAGGTACAAGGAAGTGTGGTAGCGCGAACAGCAAGGAGCCTGTGCCCATTAGAAGTACGCCCCAGCCGAGCCAGCGTGGTTTAGAGGAACCGATGCGACCGCCCAGGTATGTAACTGGGGCTAGGCACGCGAATGATGCCATATCGTAGCTACAAGAAAGAAGATAATGTTTAATGAGGTTTTTTATTAAGAACAACTTTTTGTACACATAGGCCGTTATACCACTTACTCATAAAGAGCTTGGTAACCTATTCGAAACTCAACTGACAGATAGTACTCAAAAATCCTTTCCACAAGTGCCTGATATACCTTATATAGTGCCTGATAAGCTTAACTAAGAAATAAACTCTTTAAAAATATAATACAGATTTAACTAGAAGATGTTTCTGTTAAATATATATCAGACACATTTAGCAGCTAGTGGTGAAACAGAGCCTTAGTATTTTAACCTTTTTGTAGGTCAGTATACTTAATCTAGATTTTGGTATAAGGGATTGAAATTCGGGAGTTAAGACTTTATAGCTGTCCTATATATTGAAGACAATTTAATTTTGTTAGTAAGTTTGTTACATGATAAAAATGCCACACCAGTTAGTAAGTATGTGTAGTATCCGTGCTACATGTGGTGTTCAGTATAAAAATCTTTGCTGTTCACTGGCTTGAGACTACACGATATAGCTAGCTAGGTACAGGAAATTGGTGTGCCCGTGCACCACCACGTGTTACTCGGTCAATGGTCAGGCAGCGACTGGCTCTCCTATGCACGCACCGGACAGAGAGTGAATACCCCCACTCCGCCCGCATACACTACAGTATGCACCAGTGAATATACTATTACCATTATGGTTAGGACTATAGGCACTAACACTTCAATCCTCATAGGGTTCTCAATTGCTATACTGTACAAATAAATACAAAAATGTTATCGTACCCTCCAGCGATGACTCCTGTTTGCATTGACCTGAGTCCAAACCTCTTCTCAATCGTCGTGATTACCACATTCACGAATCCGTTGACCACCATACCTGATAACAAAAGTAAATAAAAGTTAAAAATTAAATGATTATAATAATTAATTTAGTTAATGCAGTAAGCAGTTTGATACACCGAATACCTAAGTTGTCATTGTCTTGTGATCCTGAGCTTTTAAGCAGAGCTTGAAAAACAGGCTTATTAAGCTGTTATATAGATAGCCCTGCTATTGAAAAACGGCTAATCTACATAACACATCTTTATATATGCAAAGTGGACCTAAAGTTACTAGGTACTTGTCTTAGGAACACGACATTGCGATTGTACTTACAATAGCTTAGTTTAATTACTGTTGATGTTATTCTAACTATGCATTAATACTGTAGTCAACCAACCGTAATCCTCGTTTAGTTATCAAGATCGATCGTGTTAATCTGTCGGCATCATTTAAAGTCGCACCTCGTCACACTCTAAGAAGCCTGAAAACTGCAACTATCTTCTTAGTAATTAAACTCCGCATTGGTTTTTGTGGCAGTCATCGAGATCTTTGAGAATAGTATTAATTTCTCGTTTTAAATCTACATTCATTTATACATACTAATTTAAAAAGCGAAAGACTTTGTTTGTTTGAACGCGCTTATCTCTATAACTACCAGCCAGATTTGAATAATTATTCTTGCGTATGATAGCCCTGTTCTTGAGGAAAGTTATACATTAGGCATATATATTAGGCTGTGTAACATCACGCTACTGGCGACGGTGCAGTTCTTAAGGAAGGCTCTACAGGCTATGTAAAATCACGCTACTGGACCGAAGCAAAGCAGTAACCAAAAACGTAACTTAATTTGAATAAAGCCGCTTTGCAGGAAGCTAGTACCAGATAAAGGTGAAGTTAAAATTCCATACAGCTGAAGAAGAGAAGTGTAATGCAGTATTTTTTTATTTATTATACTACATCTACTTTGCGTGATAGTAAGAAATCAGTGGAGCCCAGGACTGAAAATGAGGTGGTCTTAGCTATGGCTGCCTCAGATTTTCACGAGCCGCTTGTTCTTGTATGTTAGACCATCATTAAAAGAGATGTATTTATGAAAAATGACAGCCATTTGATATAGAAACCCACTGATGGCATTATAATGACAGCATTTACCTTCAAATCAAATATGCGCATATCAAAACCGAATCAATTTCCAATGAGTTCGTTTGTCAAATATAGTTGGGATAAAAATAACCCGCGCCGTCCGGCTATTAAAGTTTCACGTTCGAGGTGTCTGTCGCTGTCCGCTGGTGTCCGGCTCCGGACGCTGATAGATGGGCATCGTCTGATTGCTGTATTGGAACACATACGTCGTATTTTCTATTCTTTGTGAAGTCAGGAATATATGATTGCATTGTCTAATTGTAAAGAATGCTTTTAAAGTCAAATTCATTCATTTATTTAGATCATGATACTTATGAATATCTGCAAAGAGATGTTATTCCATTTACCTACATCCAATTCACTGCAAAGGAAGAGCAGTGGCAAAAAACTTCAGGTTACTCTTTTTATGTTTATAAATAAAATCAATCAACTAAGCTATAGGTAATCCAGATCGAGATATACAATTTAAGTAGTTTAGTCTCGAATAACAACTTTGGTTATTTAGCTTCGTCTTTTAATTTAAATAGTAACTTAAATGCATTTTTATTTATTCTGTATAGGATTATGAGTATGACACAATAAAAGAACACATCATAAACAAAAATGTTAAAGGACCTATGTGATTCATAATTTGATAGGTATATTCATTGATATAATAAATAAAGTAAACAAAAACTACAGTGTACCATGTAATAGTTTCCTGAACTTAATACAATTTGCCATTAGGCCTGCTATCTGATATTATTGTTATGACGGCCATGGTATCATTGCAAGCAATTTAAAACTTTGGCAATTTTGCGATGGTAAGCAGAGATACAGAATCGATTTTGATGAAATTGAGGTTCGAGGTTGACGTGACGTGTTAACTAAAGTAAACTAGTTAGAGTATGTGTTGTTCATGAGTTTAATGAAATGACGCAATAGAGTGTTATTGTCCGACTGCCGAAGTCAAAGAGGGTAATTTTTCGAGAGTATGTATGTGTAGATGGTATTACGTCTATTTCTTTGGCACGCTCTACAGCCTAAATCTGCGCGTCCACTGCATCGGAATCGGAGCGTACGTAGTGAACGGATTTGTTGCTTTGTATTGATTTCTATGGCACTGCGTGCATCGGATAGGCATATCTGCGCCGGAGACCGGTATTTCATTTAGCATGGTTTTAGGTATTTCACGTAAGATTTAACAGGTGATTAGTTAATTTTTCGTTGATCAGCCTTTCAGAAACTGGGGGTTAATATAACGTTTTGATCACCGGTCATAGACTATATTTATATAGTTATGCTGTCTATCGCTATGCGAGTGCTTACTTGAAACATCATCATTTTAGTAATAAAAACAGCTATAAATATTACTTTGTACATAGTTTGCGTCTTTGCTAACAGCTCTGCTCCCTATCGCCAGGAGCGTGATGTTACATATCCTATAACCTTTCTCAAGAACTGGGGTATTATTCGCAAAAAGAATTTTTAAATCCGACAAAAGAGAAAAAAGAAACAAACATACTCTTCCGCTTTATGCATAATAATAATAGTATAGACAGACACCAAAAGATTGCTCTCTAGGCATATCCACCTTTAAATGCAAAATCAAAATAAAATATATTTGCATATAAGCTAAGCGTATAACAAAATTTTCTATTAAATATTGCGCATACAATATTTCAACCAATCATAATTACGTCCAAAATATTCTACCCGCAATTTATAACCGGTGTGTACGCGGAGGGTAGGCAGAAACAAAGGCTTTTAACGTTTAGATGCGTGATATTCATGCCTAGTCACGTTTACCACGAAATATCGCCACTGTACACCGAGATTATTAAAATTTAAGGCTACTTAATAGCACTTCTGGAACATTCTTCGCGGCAAAATAAAATTAGGGTGGCGGCTGCATGAATTGCGAATTTTTAGCACAAAAGTTTGAGCAACAAATGTTCTTTGCTTGTCTTATATTTTGTACTTTTGTCTAACTAGGTAAAAGGGTTATATTTATTCTACCTTTAATCAAATTTTTGTTCATAAATCAATTAAAATATGGAACTCTTTTGATAAAGGGATTGTTCTTTATACCTTTAATCTAACTCTTGTCAATATTAGAAAAAAATGGAACTCTGTACCTATTTTGTATCAATGCAAGTGTTACCTTGTAGTTGTGGTTTTGGTCTTTTGAGCGGAAGGTAAAATAACAGGGGTCCACGACATCTTTTAACAATGTTATTATAACCTTACTTAGTCTCTGTCCTTGTTTTTAATGGTACAAAAGAAACTTCTTTCGAGTCGATGGTTTTATATATGTTCAGCCCAGTAAGTGGCTACGGCAATGGCAACATTAGCGCCATTTATGAAGTCATCCTCATTGCATTTGCATGGGCAGCTTGTATACCGTAGTAAATGTGCCATAGTCTGGTCAGGGTGGTGTTGGGCCCACAGGTGTTGGGAGGCAACATTGATGATTTTCCTATTCACTTATAAATTATAGTAAGTAGGTACACAATTTTAAAAATGAGTAATACTCCACATTGAAATGATAATTTTAATACTAAAGAAAGTATTTTAATTTATAATTATTGTTTCTTGACAAACAAACTTCCTTAAATTCCATTCATCAACCTACAAACATAATTATTAATTACATTATTTATAGTTTTACGGCAGTCACGCAACATAAGTAGGTTCTAATAATTATTAGTATTATGTTTTATAATAGCACTGAATTAGAATGATAATTATTATGCGTGTCGATATTTTGCGAGATATTTAACAGTTAAACGGTCCATACCGTTACATATGGTAATGCTAATATTTTTTTAAGTAGTCTCGTCATATCATAGGGTCAATGAGATACTGCCTATATAAAATGGCCGCTAAGTGGACATAATACATATAACATTTAGATTTTAGAAGATAAAAGCCATATTGGTTATTGATGTTGTTCCTCGGAAACAGTGTTAACACAGAATAAGTGGAATTACTCTTTTTAGCATTTTTTTTTTACATTTCAGCCATATCTATATTCTTCTTATTCTTTCTGAATATTATATGTATTTCATATTTTCAACTTCTAATTCTCTATTTCGAATTTTATCTTTTGAATAGTTCTCCTATTATAATATATTAAGAGAAACATTCAACGGATAAAATGATAATATTATCTCTATCGTATTATATCGACAAACAAATTTCTATCGTAACTTTTAATTCCTGCGTATAAATACACTGAGGCTAAAAAATAAGATGCTCTAATATAAACGCAGACATAATTAAAAGATGGCGATGATTAATAAAAGCTATTATCTTTCCTTCATTGTATATCCACCTTAATTCATTTATAATATTTGCTAATGTAGTGCTAAATAGAATGATTAATCGATTTAATTTGAAACTGCTTAGTCAGAGACCTTTACACGAACTTGTAGAGGAGATTAATTACTAATATTTACTTTAAAAGGAAAAATAAACGTTAATACATTGTATAAGCTTAAAATATACATTTTTCTTTTAGCTTTTTTTTATTGTTGACAGTGGCAAAGAAGCAAACAACCTACGTGATGGTAAGTGGTAACTGTCGCTCATGGACGACTCGAGAGTCCCTAGCATCGCTCCTGCAACGCCAGCGGCTCTGCGAAGCCGCTGCCTATCGTGAAGGGAGTGAGTGAAATATTGAGGGAGGGGAGTAAAAAAGGAAAGGGGGAAAATCGAGGAAGTTGGTAATTAATGCAATTGTTTATTAATTCTATTTTACAGAGAGGTTTTCTATTTAACATAGTCTACATTCACATATTTTCAATTAAAAGCTTCCATTTATGTATAAGAAAAATTACCACGACATTTTTCACAGATTAAATATTTTTATGTATGAGATTTACACATCGTTAGCTTTTTTGGTATCTTATAGATACTGCCCAACAACTGGGACTAGGTCTTCCTAGCATTTCCAACTGTGAGCTTGTTTTGACTGAATGTTAATGACGATGATTTAGCAATAACGATATTTGATGACTAAATAGGACACTTCTGACTGTTTAGCTAGGTAAGATGTTTGTATCTTGCATGCGTACACCGCTGCTGCCACTCCTGCTGCTCCCAACACCATGTATATCACAGAGTAATGGTGAACGTCGTGATATGATATAGTGTCTGCTAACTCTCCCTGGGATTTTATTTGTTCCAGTAGATTCTCTACCTGTTTAATTTGATTCTGTCGCTCGATATGATCGTGGTCGGTCAAATTGTCAATGGAAGTTATTGGTATGGACAAATTAATGATGTTGTTGATTGGTGGGATGTCTATGTTCATGACGTCAGCTTCTGTATTAAGGGAGTTAGATAGTTTCTTGTGAGAGTAAATTGTATATGTGCCGCCTTTGATAACGCACTCGTTGCTTAGCGTTATAATACCGGCCTTATTTAATTGTTCGGTCGTAACTTGATATCCACATATCACTCGCACGGTGCATTGTCCGCAGCATATGTATAAATATGTATTTAATTTATTGAGTTCTGTCCATGTGTTTGTACAGATCATAGACTCAGTTTTACAACGATTTGTATGCTGTTCCTTGACACAAAAATCTTCATCTGCTGTCATTTGATAAATCGGGCGTTTTAACAGACAAATTTGCGTCTCTGTATCATATTGTCACAGTTTTGCACGTCACTCTCTGTCATAGGTATGTAGAAATCCTTTCTTATGTTAATTGCGGCATGTCACTAGTGTTTCTTGAATGCTCCGAAGGTTCGTCAAGACGTTGTTGGCGATGATAGATGAAATACTAAAACTATTTATTATAATAGAATCTTGAATCTCTTCCTTCAAGGTATTTACTCCTTTCTCTAGGCTAATCAAATGTTGATTAAATAGTTTATGATGCCTATCCATTGTGTTTTCCACTCTTTTTATAATGTTATTTTCCGCTTCCACAACGGATGTTTGATTTTTCCACAAGGATGTCATATGTTTCTGATTGCTTCTAATCAGTTCGATATCCTTCTGATATTGCTGGGCAAACTCTTCATCTAATACACCAAACAGGCTACGTGCAATATTTCCTATACCATTAATAAGACCGCGCTTACGTCGTACGCTGTCTGAGAAATGCTGATCGAGTAACATGCCGTTGTAGTGGTCAAGTTCTGTGCATCCGTGACGTAATTGTGTAAGTATAACGTCACACTGCGGTACCTTTGTTGTCTTGGAACATATGCTATCCAAATGATTGACATATTTCTTAAGCAGATCAAATCCTTGCCAATAAGGTTGCATATTATAGTATACGATCAGGTTCCATTTGTCTCGTTCTAAACGAACGTTTGCAATTTTATCAAAATAAATACTTTGATTAATGCTAATGCTTGATGTCTGAAATGCGCATCTTGATGGCGTCATAATTAACATAAAGAATATGAGCGCAAAATAAATAACATCGAAAGCGTTAAATATCCATATTTATTTGAAAAATTTAAGGACAAAGAAAATAGCCGAACACGGCATAAGGAAAAACTATGTCTACCTAGAATAAAATTAGAAATATTTAAAAGAAATGTGTATTGCATGTGTATACAAGTATATAACCGTTTACCTGAAAATATTCGTAAATTACCAATACCATTATTCAAGAACAATTTAATAAAATTATTAATTAATAAAAACTATTACAATATAAATTATTATTTAAGTGATAAATTTATAAATTATTTGACATGAACAACAATACAATAAATAATACAATATGCATGGACCAGTAATAAATAAATGAATGTACTAAGATTGACAACATTAAATAAATACCATTATATTTGCACGCCAAAATATGGCAGAATATGTATGAACGCAATAATACTGTAACACCAATGTACCACCATATTTGAGCAAATAAAGAAATTATTATTATTATTATTATTATTATCACACTCGGAAGTATTCTACTGATACCGAAAAGTACCTAGTATTAATCCATACTATCTATACATATAATAAAATTGGAGCGTCTGTTTGTAATATTGAAATAACCGTTTTTTACTAAATGTATATGAATATATATACGGTATAATAAAAACAATATAACATTTTTTACAATTTTTGTCTGTCTGTCTGTTTGTTCCGGCTAATCTTTGAAATAGCTGGCCCGATTTTGACAGGATTTTTATTGGCAGGTAGCTGATGTAATAAGGAGTAACTTAGGCTACGTTTATTTTAGGATTTTTTTTTTATTTTAGAAAAATAAAGTAATGTTGATCGACTGTTAGGCAGACTACTAGTTGGATTAAAATAATTCTTTTTGCGTATGATAGCCCAGTTCCTGAGGAAGGTTATAAGCTATGTAACATCACGCTACTGATGACGGAAGCAGAGCAGTAAGCAAAGACTCGAATGAAACCGCACCGCAGAAAGCTAGTAGGTACTAGTATAAACCTCACATTCGAAAGGGTATTTTAAAATTAATTTCAACAAAGCGTTATTAAATCCTACTCCACAATGTCATCCCGTGTAATCGGCTTTAAGGATTACTCGCCATACAAAAGATGCGTTTTGATATTGGACGAATATCCGCACTGTGCAGTGTATTTGATTTTATATGACGAATTCGTAGATATCGTAGTGCTGCTTCTTTATTGTTTACTTTGAGTTTCTTGCCAGTTCTTCTCATGGCTCTACTTCGTCAGCGAACTGGCTGTAGGTTAATTTGCTGACATTTTGTAAACTTTGACGTTCATAAGTGTTAATTTAATTAACTTAAATGAATAAACATATATTTCATTTCATTTCATTTCATTTCATTTCATTTCATTTCATTTCATTTCATTTCATTTCATTTCATTTCATTTCATTTCATTTCATTTCATTTCATTTCTTTAAACAGGTTACAAATCTTTAACATTTTAAACTCGCCAAACTTAATTGTTTAACGGCGAGAAGCGTTCTTAATTTAATTACATTTATTTTAATTGCCGCCAGTGGCTGAGGAGTAAACAGCCCACGTGATGGAAACTGGTGTTGCTCATAGACGACTCAACGTCCCTAGCATTGCTCCTTCAATGCCAAAGACTCTGTGAAGCCGCTGCCTACTGTGAAAGGAGTAGGGTAATTGAAAAGATTGATGGAGATGAGGAAAAAGGAAAGGAGGAAATTGGGCCTTCGGCAGTCTCACTCACCAAACGAAACGCAATAGTACGGATACTACAACTCTTACGTCGATCTTCTATGAGAGGATCACAGAGGGAATACAATCAAATCGTTGCCAATCACGAAGAAGGAGATGAGGAAGAAAAAGGGAAAGCATCAGGACCGAGGGGGTTTGGGCTGCCGGCACACACATTAGCATGAAAACTAATATTCTTACGTCGATCTTCTATGAGATATGAGAGGGTAGTACTTCCCCGGTCGATCTGGCCCATTCATGCTGATACCAGCGTGGATCTACTACCGTATAAAACTTAACTAAATACATAACTTAGGTATGTTCTAACTATTTTTAATATAAATTCAAATGTAGAAGATTACAACTATTAGAACTCAATACACTGTCACTGTCACTGTCAGGCCAAACCATCCCACTGGTGGGCAAAGGCTCTCTCTATAACTTACATTCTCTAACTCAACAGCAAGGTATTATTTACTGTTACATACGAATTTGCTTTATACAATGTTGTAGTAGTGTACACTTAATAATAAACAACAGTAGATAACTACAGACAATAATAATTTATATTAATTTTTTAATCTTAATTTTAATTCAAATACATACTAGAAGCAATCTGTTTGAAGTAAGTTCGATTATTTGAACGTTATTTAAGTAGGGAATTAAAGTTTTATGTCTTGCAAGTTTTCTTACAGTCACAGGCAAGAAGGAACATACTTACCACATAACGTACTAGTAGCTGCTACCAGAATATCGTTTTCTAAAATAACATTTAATATTAAATATTTTAAACTCACACGATTTGTACACATAACTACCTATATTTATAAAACGGGTCTACTCGTGTTAGAAAATTATTATAAGGTGTCATACCTCTTTACCCGACATTTCGGTCGAATTACACCGACCATGGTCACGGGCTGACTGAGGGTCGGGTATAGAGGTATGACACGAGTAGACCCGTTTCATAAATATAACATTATTTTAATATCTTATTTTAAAACGAATACTTTTTTATTTTACTATCATTTCTCTTTATGTTGCCTAAAATTATAACTCCCGCTACATTCATGACAAAAAAAAACAATCTTTTGCGAGTAGGTTGAAATTCTTATCGAAACGAACAGCGCTCTTAGTGTTTATTCCTAGAACAAAATTTTGACAGCTGCATGTGCAGCCATCTGCATCGGCAAGTTGGTATTATAAATATATTATTGCTTGACTAAAATATTTAAAATACAGATCTTACAAAACACAAAAGACATTTCAACGACAAACATTAATAAAAATAGAAGGAATTAGAAAGAAAGCTAGTAAAGTACGGCAATGTGTCCATTTGAAATCCAAACTAATGTGGGGTATTACCGAGACTGAGGGAAATCCCGTAAAACAATGGCAGTGTCGCGACCGGTCCCGGATGGCCCGTGATGTATGTTCAGGGAATGCACTAGGATTTCTTTGAGTTAGTTAAGCGAAGGTGAGGATAGAAACATAAGCCGCGACTTGTGCTTTTAATGTAAGTAGTATTTATAAAATGTACTCAGTTTTAACAATAAACTAAAAAAAGTAAAAATAGTGGGTTAAAAGCTTTAAAAATGTAAATAACCGAACAACACAAACTTACAACGCTGACATAATGTTGCCAACAAATTTTCCTTCACTTTCCTCCAAGTTTAAGTTACCTATTATTCAAAGTGTTACCAACTTGAAATTAGTTTGAAAATTATGTACGGAACCCATTCTCCTTAATAGAGTTCTTGACGATACTTTGATATAACTTGTTTAAATTTTTGCTCTGGCAATATCATGTAATAGAACTTTTAGTAAACAAATTTAAATCTTTGCATCCAAAAAGTAAATAGAAGGTTATAAGCTGTCCCGGTTTTTTAAACTTTTTAAACTAAAAACGGGCTTCACAAATCAAACGGTTACTATTTTAAATTCTATGTAATAGGAGCGAGTGAATTAACATATTCAATTCAATTCAATTCAATTAATTTTTTAATATTATACAATTTATTAATAAATATAAATTACATACAATATACAATATATTTGACTATGACTGCCTCTGTGGTTCGGCGGTACTGTGTATGGACTGCCACACAGAAGTCGCGGGTTCGATTCCCGCTCAGTGCAAATATTTGTGTGCGTGAACATGTCTATTTGCATTGGTCTGGGTGTTTCTATGTATAATATGTATGTATTTACAAAAAAATAAAAAAGTATTTAAGTATGTATATCCGTATTCTAGAACCCATAATACAAGCATATAGGTAATATGCTTACTTTGGGTCTAGATGGCGTTGTGTGTAGTTGTTGAAATATTATTATTATTATATTAGGTATTTAGTTTCCCTTTGGTCCTAAACTAAGCCAGTGCTTGTATCTTGGGCACCATCGGGATTACAATTCTTATATACATAATTTAAAGACTATTTACATACTTATAATATAAACTAAATACTATTTAAATAAATTACAAAAATAAAATGCATACATATACAATAATTGTCAAATAAACAATATATTTTATAAATTATTTGTGCAGTTTACACATTACAAAATCTACGAATTATCATTTATGATATACATAATTTTTATCAAGAGCATTTTGACAGAGAAACTTAATAATACATAATTTATCCGATCTAATTATGATCAACATAAGTCTGGCAACGAACACAGGTAATGACAACTTGAATACTAAAATATTTAGGTTTCTAACAGGGTCGGCAACGCGCTAGTGATACTCCTGGTGTTGCAAGCGTCTATAGGCTACGGTAACTGTTTACCATCAGGCAGGCCGTATACTTGTTTGTCGCATAATAATTTTATGTCGTAAACAAATAATTTGCTATAGCTAATTTAAAATTAAATTAGCTAATTTAAATTTCGTTATAGGCCGAGAATATCGACAACATTGAAAGTGCTTATTAATTTTTCATTTTGTAAGAAGACCTACAAATAATCATGGAATATCTGAAAGAAAAGCAAAAAACTCTTAATAGAACTTTAAACTAATAGCTAAGTAACTTTATACCAAATAGGTAATAACTTAAAGCAGATACCATAGGTATTTCATTGTATTCACTTCGTTAAAACCTTTAAGTATTGTTTTAATACCTATCAATAAAAAAAAATGTACCAAAAAGTCAAAAACCTACATATTGTTTGATATTACAAATTATGTTAGGACTAAGATTCACGTCAAACTCAGGTTTCCGATAATTAAGAGGTTCCGTTACTCCACTCCTTACCTTAATCACTGAAATGTTTCAATTATAATTACTTACAAGTGGCCCTTAAGTCCTATGCTACTTTATCAACAAAGATTTTAAATTATTTGGGCTCTTACATAACAACGTTACAAAAACAAAACATAATAAACCATATCATCGTAATAAGCAAAGTATTTTCACATACTTGTGCACCCTTCATTTAATATAAACGAAAACACGAAAGAAGTAATCAGAAACATAATATGAGTTAGTTCACGGTTCACTGCTCAATACACTCATACTTGGAGGGGAGGAGGGAGGGAGGAGCTAATACTCTGACGAGATTAATGTTAGACTCCTACTAATTTACCTGTTGGTGTGGCTGTGAAATAAGCGAGTATTATATTCGTTATTTGTATAATATCTTCTGTTTTATTATTTATAAATATCGGTTAAAACATCTATAATATAAAAATGAATCGCTGAATGTTGCTAAGCGCAAATCTCGAGAGCAGCTGAACCGATTTCGCTAATTTCTTTTTTATAATATTTCTTGATGTACGAGGATGGTTCTTAAGGAGAGAAAAATTTACAAAAATTGCCTGAAAAAAAAACACTATTCTATATTCCTATGTCATCACGTTACTGGCGAGTGAAACCGGCTGCGAGAAGCTAGTTTCTAATATATAAAATAGGGTTGCCACTTGTGCACCTACTGGGTTCTCACACCGGTGGGTGCACGGGAAATTCCTGAATGTTTTTTTTATCTTAGTGAACCACTCCAACCGCGTCCTGCCCTAAACCTTTCAGCCGATGACTGAAAGTTGTGCCCGGGCCGGACGATGGAAATAGACTTGCCCTGTATCACGCTAACTCAACGTTACTAACGTTGCGTCAGCGTGATAGAGGTCTCACACATCTCTGCCTAGCCCTTTCGGATATCTTTCTTATACATACATCTCAAGCCTAACAACCCAGAACATAACGAACACAAAATGCATCCAGAATCGAAACGGAATTACGCGTGACATTGAAGAAAAATACTGCTCGATAAGAATCAAAAACAATTTTCTTAACAAATCGCTATTTTCATGACCTAGTGACTACCCGCGTGTAATGTAGAGGCAGTATGTCGTTGATTGCAAACAAATAAGATATCATTACCGTCAAAAGATTGACTAGTCTCTTGCAAAACGAACCAGATTGTGCTTGTTTGTACAGTGATAATTCGCTGTCGCTATGGCCGTAATTAGGAGCGTGACTTTATTCAAAACACACCGATGTTTGGAGTTGTGAGACTGGTATTTAGTGTTAAACGTCGAACCGTTTAGCGACTATTAGGGTTCTAGATTCGCTCTATCGTTCGAGATCGTTCTAGACCATGATATTTTCATTGCAAGGATAGAGGCGTGTTGTCATACAAAACATCCACTCTAAACAAACATGGCAGTTCTAGATTATGAAGGTTAGTTTATGTAAGCACCTACCTATGTTATAATCCTAATATACTTTTAACTATTATAAATGCGAAAGTTAGTGTATGTGTATGTGTGTGTGTGTGTGTGTGTTTGTTACTACTCAGCGCCTAAACGGCTTAACCGATTTCGATGAAAATTGGTACCTATGTAGATAGATTCGGTGCCGGAGACGGACATAGACTAACCAGAAAATCGGTCTGGTTCCCGAGGCATACAATAAACAAATTTAGCTAGTAACTAACTAAATAACTGTGTGCTCTCAGGTCTAAAACATAGAATAATCTCTTCCCGTATCGGTAACGTAAGAGATAACTCCAAAAAATCATTCCAAATTTCCAGAAGCTAACAATTTCCTCCTATTTTATTATCAATATTCACAAAGTTCATACAATTACCATAAAACGATTCCAATACCTTCTGCCTTTAAAAAAAAGAAATCTCGAATGCAGTGTTTTTCATAGATTGGTTGCAGAATGTTTATACAATATTAGCTGGCGAGCGGCGGTCGCGTGTGTCGGACACTTTAAACTGTTTGTGTCGCCAACTCGATACACTCGGACAGGGGATAAGGTTGGAGATGCCATAAGTACCTCTCGTTATATTTATTTCATTATTAGAAAAATCAGCGACACTATACTCGTAATATTTATATAGTGACGTGAAATTTATTTTTGACGGTAGTAGATCCACGCTGGTTTCAGCATGAATGGGCCGGATCGTCCGGGGAAGTACTACCCTTTTATAGAAGATCGACTTAAGAGTAGTAGTATCCTTACTACTGCGTTTCGTTCGGTGTGTGAGAGTGCCGGAGGCCCAATTTCCCCTCTTTCCTCTTTCCTCACCTCCCTCATTCCCTTCCTCTAACCCCATTCCCAGCCGCCATAGTGGAGGCCACCATACCAGCAGTTTAAGACGATAGCTTTTGGTATGGTGGCCACCACTTCTGGATTCCACTGACTGCTTACCATCAGGCGGGGTGGAGTCACTTTGGTAGGCTAAGATATATATATAAAAAAAAAGATGCTTGTAAAAATAATCAGACAAAGTTTTCGGTGTAGAATTATGGAAACATCTCATCTCATCTCGTGACATATAGGAGACAGCTAAGGGAGGGAATATCAGATAAGGTAGCAGCACCTTCATACTATTCGCCTGGTACACGTGGACTACGGTAAAATTATTTTGGAAAAGGCCTATGTCCTGCATAAGACCCTTTTCGGCTGAATTGTGGTTGAAAGTAAAGAATAAATGTCAGTTCGCACAAAATGTATTAACCTATTTATCTGATAACAAAATGTGTGAGTTGAGTTTCTTAACAGCTATTTTCACGGCTCTTGTGTGATTTGGCTGTGCCAAATTGCCTGGCATTTTTAATGTTTCACACAATCAAATCAAGCTAATAAATAAATTTGTTTTTTTACTGAGAAGTAAAAATACTGAAATTAGTATGTATTTAATAATAGTAGGTACTTATTTAAATATTTGATAACTAGCTGACCCGGCGAACTTCGTACCGCCTAACAGTCGATTTCATGATTTTTTTCCCAGGCAATTTTACTTTTTCTCTCCGTATAAACCATCCTCGTACTTGAAGAAATATTATAAAAAAAGAATTAGCGAAATCGGTTCAGCTGCTTTCGAGATTTGAGCTTAGCAACACATTCAGCGATTCATTTTTATATTATAACTAGATAATTCTAGCTTTTTTAAATATATGTACCAATGAGTAATATAAGCAGTCAGTGTAATCCAGAAATGAGTTTAATACACGTCCAATGGGTAGTAAGACAGAGAAAAAGAAGTATTTATTTCTTATTACATTATTTTGATCTTTAGAATATTGGCTCTGTCCTCTTAGTGTATCTCTAACCGCCACGGTTCGCTGATCTCGATTACCAGAACACTCGTCTTCCACATACACTATATAACCTACCTGCTTCTGAACAAACCAATTATTTTGCAGGCTTTTAATACGAGGTTGGTTTTTAAAAGACTATCTAAAAATAGTTCGTAATACCAGCCTGTTTACTGCCCCACTGCAGGGCAAAGGCCTCTTCTCATATAGAGAAGGCATAAGCATTCATCACGCTTGGTCAAGGCGGATAAGCAATTTCAGACTTTTAAGTCCAGGTTTAGAAAGTACATATGATTTGAAAAATCACATTGGTACTTGCCCGGATTTGAACCCACGACCTCGTATTTACGAAGCGGGTACCTTATCCATCTAGAAAAATAGTTTATCTATATTGAATTTAATAAATATTGTGATGGTGGTAACATAAGAATTATTTGCGGAGTGGTTGAGTTGGTATTAGCAATAGTAAAAAAATATCAGATAAATTTGTAAAAGCACTTGTAGTCTAATAGTTAGTGTGGTGCCAATGTTGGTGCACCGAATGTCATGGATTTGATTCGTAGCATACAGGACTTATTTACATGATTACAAATATATTTTATTTAGTCAGTTATGTTATATGTATACACATTTAAAAATAAATAGGATACAAATTCTTTGTTAGAAAATTTACACAATTTCTGAACAGAATACACGATTCTCAGAATCGACCATTACCACTAGGCGAACAATTCAACGAAAAACTCATATCTAAACATTTTATATAAACAACACTCTGCAGATCAAAACTAACTCGCGTTTACACGCTCCAGTGGTTACAGCTCGTATGAGTTCACTCAGCGATTCATATTAACGTTATTTTCCCTTACGCTTTGTAAACTACTCGCCAACTTGATTAAGTTCGGAATATGCCAAGCTGTGCCCGACACGTGTGTTTTTACCTGCAAAGTTCGCTTATAAGAACGCTGAGGTATATATGTGATACTATATTGTGTAATAGGTATCTAGTTTGCTCCTCGCGATTTTCTTTTCCTCAGTTTTCTCATTTTGTTCGGCTTTGATAGCAACTTAATAAAAATACCTAGTATTTATAGGCTACGATCAGGTGGGTCGTATGCATGTTTAGATCGTTTTCTGTCACACAACTAAGCATGTGTCGTGATAGCACGGAAGTCATGTAATCTTCGGTTCTCGCACTACTTCTATCTGAACGTGTGATACTATAAAAATTAGAAGAGCTATTTTCCCTCAACACAGGTCCTATTTCTCTGTATTGTTTGGCTTTTCCTACCCTTTTTTTAAAAAGAGAGTAGGAAATTTCGAACAAAAAAAAATCTGATCTATAGATTTTTATTATTGCAAATATGTATACTAAAAGATCAAAGAAGACTACTATACCATATCATAGATACCAAAAGATAAATATTAGATTCTAACATAGCACATTCATAGTTAACGCTCTCCGAACAAAGTTCTCAACTTATAACCACAAGTTTGTACCTAAGTTTAAACGTTAAATTAGCCAACACCTGTCGCCTGATAAATTACTTGGCTTCACTTAAACTTATACTTGAGTGCGTCGTACTTAGCTTGGCATGCAGCTTCATACTAAAGTGCACGGTTTGCGTGTCATAGTTTAAACTTATACGTAAAAGGTAATAATCTTTAGTACCTGCTGACGCTGCTAATATTAAACGGTATCATGTTGAAATTGGTCATTATGGTATTCCTCACTTCTAATGATTGAGAACTGAGAATTGCGAGTTGTGGAAAAGATTGTCGATTAAATAGCCGCACGGAAGGATTTTGTACATATAAAAACATAGCAAGAAACTTCCCCTAACATTATAAATCAAATCGTGACACTTTCTAATCTAAGAAAAACACCCGCAAAACTAAATTGCCAGTCGCCAAAAACCCAAGGATTAACTTGTTATAAAATAAAATTAAAAACATGAAAAATTGTTCATAATCTCATCACCTTAGTCTGTCAAAAGTTTTTAATTAAGATGGCGGAGGTGCGAACTAATTTACGTGTGTAAATTGAGGACAAACTTTTGATTAATTTAGTACATTATTCAGATCTGTGTCGGAGTGTGATATTGTGGTGTTAAATATGCAGGGTGTTCCTAACTAGAGGCACAACGACGGCTTCGTCCTAGTACTCTAAATTTTTTTTTTTATATAACTTAGACAAATGCCTATTAATACTAACTAAATGGTAACTGTCGAGTCTCATAATATCTCGCCTGCAGCTACCAACAGATAAAAACGACATCACCGTACTAACAGTTTCGGATACAATCTCTACTGCTGACAATACAACGCATCTCTAAAAGCACTTCAAAAGCAAAAACGCTTATTCCAAATTTTAAAATCGTTAATTAACTTACAATATGTATCCGGGTATATAATGCTTACTTTAACCGCAGAGACCTTATGCTTACTGCTTACGTGTTTACAAAAAACGCTGCGACATTTTCCTAGAATAGCACAAGAAAAGCATCTAGACAAAAGTTGGCGTTGGCTCGCCATAAACTCTACAAAGTTAGGCCAAAGTTGCACGACAACAGGTGTGCCCACTCCGGTTCATTTAACTTTAGACATTTTTATCGCTTTTACTTTGAAAAGTTTCTACTTCAACTACAAATAGAAAGAAACGTCGTATTTATGGTCTGCACTGATTAAAAGTACTAAGTTGCTCATGATTTATTGGCAACTTATGTCGTTTTATTGTTGAGGCTGTTCTGAGCTAAGAATATAAAGGTTTTCTAGACGGGGTGTGTGACAAAGTAAGATGTAGTTACTAGTTAGACAGGCACAGAACAGTCGTTTAGACGTTCGGTCGTTATAGCACATGATTAAATAAGCCGTTATCTACTCATGTGGATATAGGTAGTAACTTCATAAAATTGGTTATTTATGTGGGCTGAAATAATGTGAAAAGAGGGAATAAATTATTATTTTCAATACGAGAGGGGTACAATAATTAATGAAATGAAATAAAAAACATCAAAAGAGGAAAAATAAACTAAATAAGGATTAAAAAATCACAGGCAATTTCATCACCAACCAAGTCAGAGAGATACGAGTATAATTATGTCAAAAGAAAATTTGCAAAGTAATTCATTTTTATTAACTACTAAAAATTAAATTAGGTACAAGCAATTTATCTTACTTTAACCTAACTTTTATTAATTTTCAACTGTAAAATAATAGCAAGATTGCGACATATAATCTTATTAAACGGAGGCAATGCCGCAATAAATGTAAATTCCCTTCCCCTGTTTTCATATCAGTTAATAAAGGTACAAAGCGCCTACCCTCGCCACGTAAAATTTTATAAACCTATGATTTGTGGGTGCACTAGGGGACTAGTGGGCTACCGAGGCGGTTATTTATATGAAGCTTACTCTTGTGAGATTGTTTTGTTTTAGTTGTGATATAAAATTGCTTTTTCTGACGCTAGTCAGTTTTCTCAGGAATGAAATCTACTCAGTAATAATACCTGCAACATCTACTGAAGCATTCTTCATTCAGTGAAGAATGATGACAAAAATGGTGCGAGTATGTGATGTTATGACAAAAAATGTAGGTATAATAAAAAGCATTAAGGAGCGCACTACCTGTTAAGAGTCAAAACAGTTTAACCCTTTCATGTCATCACGGCTATATCCGTTTAGTGTCCCGGAAAGTGCTAGAAGACAAATAAATATTTTTTGCAGTTTTCACATTTATACAGTAAAGATTAAACTAATTACCTAATATACTCTTTAACATCTCCGTTCCAGTAGTAACTACATTAAATATTTCACTATTAAGCAAAAAAATTAAGTATCTAATTATCTGGTGATTAAAAAGAGTGGCGTGAGTTACTTACCGGTTCCTCTTACGGCTCTATCTCGTCAGCGAACTGGCTGTAAGTTGATTGCCTGACTTCCTAAATTTTTTATCGTTCAGCATCATATTTTATGATCGAAATGAAATAAATCCTTTGAGTTTGAGTTTGAACAAGTAATAGACCGATCATTGACATTTCTACTCATAATTGGATCGCAGTACATAGTACTGTTTAGGTTTTTAAAAACTAACATTGACGGAGTACACGCTCTGAGAAAACATTCTGTGATATTTTTACCCCTCTTGTTAACGGTAGTCTACTTACTTATTAGACCTTATTATAACATCCCATGGCCTACAAAGCCGCGAAACAAATCTATATACTAATAGATAAAGCAGAAGAGTTTGTTTGTTTGAACGCGCTAATCTCTGGAACTACTGCGCCACGGAAAGCTAGTATTATTTGGGATTTATTTCATGGTTCCTCCAAATATGTAACAATAATAACATGTAACGTTGTATATTATTCTTCTAATCGCTTGGGTTAGATTTAATAGGTTAATATCGCCTTCATTGGCCCCTGACAAAATCCGACTGTTTTCCAAAAGACAACGAAAGGTGTTACAAATGAAAGGGACAATTTTATTTCGCAATTCCTAGCTGGTTATTTGTTTTTATAACTTAACGTATAGCTAGTAATCTATATAGATTGATAAAAAGTATTCTACTAAAGACCGCATAGCATATAGGCATTATGATATCCTTTCTTTATAAACTGTCCTACTCTATGTGGTTTACCGTAGACCGGATCTGATAAACTTTAGTTTTAGAATTAAAACGTGTATGTATCAAAAAAGAATCCAGTCGTTCTCAATGCTCATCAGGATGCCGAGTACGAGTTGTTTTTAAGTTAACGCAATCGAAACGTTTACCGCATTTGGCTCTCTGATTATTTATCAGTTTGGAGCAAGCCAATCGGAGCACCAAACGTCATAAACGTTACGATCGCATTAACGTAAAACAAACTCGCACTAGGCTCTCAGCACGGAGAGTTCAAACCGTGAAATAAAATACCAGGCACTTATTAATATACATGAAACTACAAAACCAAAACTATAAACTAGCCAATATATCAGTGTACCGGTTGTGAATGTACCGACTGACTTGAACTGAAAATTATCAATTTTGGTAATGGTAGATAGATAGACATTGGCTCATTTTTATCTCGAAAATCGGTCTGGTTCCCGAGGGAGACAAACACATTTTAAGCGCGGGCGAAGCTGTGGAGAGCAATTAGTTATAAATGCAGATAATAATAGAAGCATCAAATATCGCCGCATGTGTATAATAGAGTACATAGTGTACACCTGTTGGTGGTGCCAGCCATAACTCTTCATGCAGAATGCTACTGGGTACTTAATGCAGATTTATGGTAAACTAAGTTTTTGCACCGAGGGCTATCTGTGCTGGATGTGGTATGATAGATAATGCCTGTATTTACTGTCTCTGCTTCGCACACAAGACAAATATTAATTGTGTGATTTATAGGACTTTAAGGCCTTCTCTATAAGAGAATAGGTCTTACAGTGAATCAGTAAAACAGGTTGGTATTAATATTATCACAAGACTTAGAACTACTAATTTAATATTTTTTTAATATGGTGGCGAATGTCGGAGAGATTCGCTGGGGTTATATTCAACTATGCTTCTTTAAGCTTCTTTTAACCAGCGGTTATCGCTTAACATCAGGTAAGCAAAAGTCTTTTCAAAACTACAATAAATATTTGAGTATACATATACAGCGTCCGACAAAGACATTGAAAATATAATAAAACACTTAAAATATTATTTTTTTTCAACTTTACCTGAGAGGTCAAACTCAAAACAATGCCTAGTCCAGTAACTGTATATATTTGTACTGTGTGTAGTACAGCGGGTCCGGGAGTCATGTTGCTGCCTAATGTGTTTTGAATGCCTGTTCCATTTTGTTATAACAACTTTTTGTACTGCATGATGGTTTGTGTTGTAGCTCTTAGAAGCGAAACGAGTTATATACAGTCTAGTTTCACATAAATACTCGTAGGTGAGTGTGATTTTAAGGCGTGAACTCACCACGGCGCACCGAGAGGCTACGTACGTGTATTAAGCTTTGCTTTGTAAGAAAATGTATGTGGTTATGTCCACTGCAACCAACGGCAAGGCTACGCATGAATTGACGTCATTGATACATGCGTGGCTTGCTCGAATAGGCGGTTACATAGCTCAACGCTGTCAACGTGGATCTACGTTTCCACTGGAGTACACGAATATGACCCACGACTATGTACAGCTCGCTTATCGCAGTGCAGTTTTCAGTCATACACCTTGTGGAACGGACACGTTTCATGTTACGCTACACATAGTGGTGGGTCTTCGTGTACTCCAGTAGAAAAGTAGACCCACGTTGTCGAACAAATCAATACACGCAGCTAAAATGCGCCGCATGCCCGTGCACAGCATGCCCCTCGGTGGACCCGAGCCTTTATGGTGGTGGGAAAAGTTGTTTTTCCATGAATCGAAGAGATCGCATATCGTAGTTTCTAATTGCTCTATTAATTATTTAATTAATTTGTTTTGCGTGATAAAATCGGAAAGGTTAGGTATATTAAATTAAGATGTGATGGCCTAATTATTATTATTTTTGCCATTTATGTTAAAAGTTGGTTCGGCATTCATTGCCACTTCAGTTTATTAATGACCATCAAACCTCAGAACAAGGACTGAGCATCAAACACTAGATTTTCTTTTGCGTCCCTAACAGTGTAGGCGCAAAGTACAATCAGGCACTCGAAACAAATACTTGCGGAGCTCGAAGTATCACTCATGGATATATAAATGTTTGTATCGATCGAAACATAATATGATGACGACCACACCATACAGCTAAACCTCACGTTTAGTTAAATATAAGGCTCTCGCTTTTTTTTTTGCTATAATAATACGTGAATAGGTGTGAGTGAACTAATATTATTATTAAATATGAAGTTAAATTAAAGCAACAATATTAACGCTTCTAGCAGCCACTCATTCCGTTTAGCTTTTAACCTTTTTACTGTGAAATGACTATAGAGTGTTTTTACAACGACGGTAATGTGAATGCAAGGCATAAGACACAAGCGAATTTATTTGTACCTGTTATATTTTATTATTGCAGTACATACTCACTTGATTTTATATTTTGGTTGCACTTGGCTTGCATCTATTATGCTATTTTCATCAATTGTGGCGATTATAGGAAGCTCAGACTACTCATTACGAATTTACGTGCTCAGTTAAGAGTGCGTAATTAAATCTTGTTTCATAAGCTAAGCTAATTTTAAACTTTTTGCATTATCAATGAAATGGACTATACGAAAGACTGTACAGTGATTAAAAATTTATGTGAGATTCACTTTTATCTCGCCCACTTTATCGTTTCTTATACAATGTCGTAGAAAAGCAAAAAAAATGTATAATAGTTCACTTTAGAGTCCTTTTTCTTCTCACTCACAGATAGCACCATATGCCGTATGCTCATGAAAAACAATATTAAACTAAATTGTTAATTCCTACAATGTGTCAACATATTAAGTAAACACTGGTCCTAAACCGAAGTATAGCTAGCAATGATATTTTAATGACGATCAATATTTTTAATACTTATTTTCGACTAACTCGCTTCAGTTTTACACTTGGGACACCCAGTTAATATTGTGGGCGAATCACCGTATAAATCTAGTTATCCTCCTGGGTGGGCAGAGTTGCTGTTTTTTTTATATTACTTAATGTATTTTATTATTTCATTAACCCTTTTTCCTGTTTGTTTGGGTACAGAGGGTAAGAAACTTGTAGGTGAAAATTGTATTATAAGAAAAGGCTTTACCTGATGCTTTTATATGTCAGTTTAGAGGTTACCTTTATTATAATCAGTAGCTTGTACCTACTTCCAATGCTGATTAATAGGCTATTTAGGCAGGACACAGAAAGATATAACAATTCTACACTATCATCTACATTTACATAGACTTTTTATATTTATAAATTTTTTTAAGCGTTGTCCTTACGCTCATTGTATCGTGTTCATTATTTGTTTTAGAACTTTTTATTGTGTCCTATTCTTAGTCGAAGTCATAAAAATACTGCTTTAAAAGTATGATATAAAATCTTCCGTCTTATGTTCAAGGCAAAACAAAACAGTATCAAAGGTTGCCGTGACTATCGCAACGATTATGCAGAACGCAATAGCTACGCGTATTAAGGGTCCGTAAACTAAGGTAAAGTTTACACAACTATTTTATTTTCAGACGATTAACCTAAGTGATGGTGAACGCGTCTTGTGCACAAAGGTACATAATTTTGGGGCCATGATTGATTGCCATGTGGTAAAGAGAAACATCATGGAGTTGTAATATAGGTAAATAAGTCAAATATCCGTCTTGAACAAACATGTGTTTATGTCAATGATGAGCTGGTACCATTACTGACTAGACCCGACCAGACCAGAGGAGAATCTCTGATTGGTTAAGAACTTGGAAAGGGCCAATCGGAGCACCAAACGTCATAAACGTGTCGATCGCGTAAACGTAAAACAAACTCGCACTAGCCACCCCTAAGCATCAATGTACTGCGTAGTGCCTATCAAATTGATGTCTACTGAGTTAGAGAATACGGCTACACGCGTTTATGTATTATGTACTTATTTGATATAAATAAATAAACAAATGAGTTCGTTTTTGACATTATTATAACTGGTAGTACCTACTCAAAATTCTAACAAAACAAGTAAAGAAAATCAAAAAATTATGCCCAATAATTATGTCCTTTATACAGAACCATCGGCCATTGAATGATTATAATACCTACTTAACGCAGTTTTTACACCAACACAGTTTCATGTCGGAAACCAATTTCATATGGAAAGTATGTTTAAGTGATGATCACACACTGTTTCTCATGTCGGTACATAAAATACATAATAGAATGTGCATTTACTTTCTACACATCCACATCGTTCATGATCTAGATCATTTCGTTCAAGATACAGATCATTGATCATGGTAATTTGTTAGATTGGAATAAATTATAAAAGAAATGAAGAGTTGACAACTGATGTTGATCGATAGCACATACCTAAAAAGATCTCATGCAAGTACTTGCAGCAGATAGTACAATTTCTGCTAAGGTACAAACTCAACCCTTATAGTAAGTATTGTTATGACTGCAATGTTATGTACGAATTACGATGAAGGCTTGTAGTTTTTGATTGAAAAACCTCACGTACTTAGAGTAGAACTCTAAGTACGTAGGTGTTCTGCAATTATATTTTTCAGGGTTGGAAGTAATATATATATACATGAAGGCACGTGCTTTCTTATTTGTATTTGAATGCATATTAGTCAGTTATATTAACCTTACCTTGTATAGCCCCTGCCCAGCATAGCCAAAAGAGTGCCCATTTAGCAGTCCTGAACCGCTGCAGCCAGCATGGTCTGAACATGCCCCACCCGCAGCGCAGAGCCTGCTCCTCCGCTGCGGCCGCTCGACGGGGTGACGACGGCTCTGTCGATGGTTCAGCCTAGGAAGAGAAATTATAGTTTACATAGGAATATTTAGCTTGCTTAATACGGGTCTGTAATGAGTTATGTACCTATTGCATACTTTGTCAATGTAAAGTATTGTTTGTTTGAACGCGCTAATCTTTAGAACTGCAAATCGAATTTGTATAATTCTTTTTGCGTATGATAGCCCAGTTTTTGAGGAAGGTAGGCTATGGTGGACTCGCGCACAAACGGTTCCGTACCATCCTATTAAATTATAAATGCGAAAGTTTGTGTGTGTATGTGTGTGTGTTTGTTACTACTCAGCGCTTAAACGGCCGAACTGATTTCGATGAAAATTTGTATGTAGATAAATTCGGTGCCGGAGATGGACATACAGGCTACTTTTATCCCGGAAATCGGTCTGTTCGAAGGATATAACAAAACATATTTTACGTGCGCGCGAAGCCGTGGGGCGCAGCTAGTTATCTATAAAAAGCAAAAAAAATACATGTCCGTTATATGGGAGCCCCTTAATATTTATTTTATTTTGTTTTTTAGTATTTGTTGATATAGCAGCAACATCTGTGAAAATTTCAACTGTCTAACTATCACGGTTCATGAGATACAGCCTGGTGACAGACGGACAGACAGACAGACGGACAACGGAGTTTGAGTATTAGCATTCCGTTTTACCCTTTGGTTATAGCAGCAACATAAATACATCATCTGTGAAAATTTCAACTGTCTAACTATCACGGCTCATGAGATACAGCCTGGTGACAGACGGACAGACAGACAGACGGACAACGGAGTTTGAGTATTAGCCCCGTTTTACCCTTTGGGTGTGGAACCCTAATAGCAAGTCAAACTGGCGCTTGCCTGCTTTTCTTTCATTTCTGCTTGCTTTTCCGCTGTAAGCGACAGAGTGTCATTAACAGCATATCACTGATATTTAATCTTCACTTCTACATCTACACTAATATTAAAAAAGAAAAGATTTGTATTTTTGCATGCACCGAATAAACTCAAAAACTACTGGACCGATTTCAAAAATTCTTTTACAATCAGAAAGCTACATTATCACTGAGTAAGATAGGCTATATTTTATCCTCGTACTCCCACGGGATCGTGAACCACGCGTAAAACCACGTATCGTCCGCTAGTTGGTATAATAGTAATCTATTAATTACCTAAATACCAGCAGTCTCTGACGCTCAAAGGAGTCTCGAAATATTTAAACGGTCACTTATTTATGGACTAAATAAGACAAGCGAACTTATTCATGTTTCATACATTCATTACTTACTCCAATAAATATTCCAAAGCGTTATCGTTCAGCCGGAACCTGATTGAGACATGTTTTATAGAGACATAATAGTGTCATTAAAGTATTCAATTTATTCCTTTCAGTTAAACGCTCATATAAAAGAGATCCTAAGATAATACGGAACGGAGTGGGTGTTTCCGACACACCAATAATTGTAATTTATTTGATTAACTTTGATTTATTTGTTATATTACGATTAGTTAAACGAAAATGTAAATGTTACAGTATTTATGTATCCTGGTTTTAATTAATTGTGCATAAACGGCGACGAGGTAGGTATGTATAGTACAATCTTATAGAGAGACTCGATCACTAAGGTAGCGGAGTTTTAAGGCCTCCATGAGCCTATTCTATTATATTTTCTTTTAAAATTTACTCAAAACTATCCACCGATCTTACACCCTTATAATTTCAAAGATCTCACTAAAATGAATAAGACAGTCGTCCTGATAGCTAGCCTTTCAATAGCATGTCTACATTTAAAATAAGTAAATTAAATAGGTATCTATTTATAACATTCATTGTTATAGATTGAGACACGAGACTGGACACAAATAAAAATATAAGATGCGATACGAAGATAAAACGGGACGCGGTGGGCGTTTCCGACATCTCTCAAGAATTGCAGCTTGAATCATATCTCAGCAAGTGTTATTATAAGTATAGCTCTCATTTATTAAATTAAATATTTTTCTTGGATACAGACAGTTGAAGATTATTTAGTTCTCCATTTACTGTCATGTTAAAATTAATGTTTCTAATCGTTGGGCAGTTAGATGCATTTGTCTTGAAAAGTGCATACTTAATTAATTGTTTGAAATACAAATAAAACTACACTGTGTGCAAGTTTAGGCACTTACGGTAAATAATTGCTGTAACCAGCGTAATGTGTCTCCAAAAGGCTCTCTTGAGGCCAAAATTAAATTTATCTGTCAATTCTAGATTGACTTTAATATCGACATTTGTGAATTCCGATAGAAGAAAGATTTATAAAAAAAACTTTTCGAAGGTGGTGCCGCGCGCGCCACGGGCCACTTTTGTGGCAAAAAAACAGACTTCTTTAGCTTATGTTTGCAAAACGTGTTAAAAATGAAGAGTCTGAATCCAGTTCAGTTGAACACGTGGGCTATTCAAAAACTAACCTACAGCTTTAATCTCCTCTATTATATAAAATCTGAATGAGCTCTCCCTCGAACCTCGTCACCCTGAATGGTCGACGTAACGCACAATAGACTCGTAGACCAACAATGAGTGACAACAACATATATCCTGCACTTTGTGAACACTTAAACGTATAAGGGACTATTCTTGCCTGAAGAATGACTGAATTGAATTTATTGTACTGCTATTTTTGTTAGCATTGCTAGGTTGTTGTTGCTAAGGTCACATAAAGTGTAGATTGTTAGTAACACTCCACTTGACAATATGTTATTTTGCGTTTCTGGTGTTTTGCGAGTCTATTAATTTGCGAATCTGGTATTTAGAGATTCTGTTATTTTGTGTCAGCCATTCTAAAAATTGTGACTGTGACACTTTAGAGTCACTAAAGGGTAAAACGGGACGGATCTATTCTGCTACGAAAGAACAAAAGATATAAGTTGCAGGAAAATACGTCGATTTTTCCGTGTGTCGTGTCTTCTAGTTACGCCGTTTGGCAGTTTATTACAGCAGGAAAGAATGCAACAAATACGATATGTTATTGTATTCTTAAATTTATGTAAATAACGATAATGTAGCTATGTTGTATATAATAATATATATTTTACGCGGTTTTACCCGCATCTTTGCTTACTGCTCTGCTCCCGCGTCCAGTAGCGTGATGGTACATAGCTTATAACCTTCCTCGAGAACTGAGCTATCATACGCAGAAAGAATTTATCAAATCCGACTTGTAGTTAAATAATAGTTAATAAAGTAGATATAGATTTCTTACTTGTCTCAAATCTGTTAATTGGTGGTGAAATTGATTTAATATATACCATACATGTAATCCATATCATTAGAGGGTATCATTAACTCAATACCAAAGCTAATTAATACCTAACACTGTCAAACAATCACATTTATGAATCACAACACAAGATAGGGTTGATAGAATAATAACCCTATAATCATGTCCTTAAAGGTCGTTACCATCACCGTCGAAGAGGTCAAACTTAGACTAGGTAGCTATTTAATTTTAGATTTTATCAGTCTTTTTGATTGACAGTTCATGATACCTTGATTAATGTTGTATTAAAAATAATTATAGTTTTAGACTTTCGTAAATGTATATGTAAGGACTTCTTTTTTCTGCTTTTTTTCTTCTCCCTTCTTTGTTCTGCTCCCGTCACCAATAGCGTGATGATACATAGCCTATAACCGTCATCGAGAACTTGGCTATCAAACGCAAGAATTATTCAAATCCGACTGGTAGTTTTAGAGATTAGCGCGTCCAAACAAAACGAACAAACTCTTTCGCTTTATAGAATAGTATAATAATGTGTGTATTTATAAGCGACGCGTGAAAGGGCATCTCACAGATTTTAGATGGCTTGAAGGATAATATCCACCACTCCTTTCCACCACCTATTCAAATATTATACACACATATATTGTTTGCTTATTTTAGACAGAGTAGAGAAATTTTAGTACACCAATAAAAACATGTTACCTCTCGACATCACTACAGAGTTCACTTTTTTTTGCTATATTATTTAAATTATTTACAATTTCAATTCAATTTCAACAAACTTTTTTTAACATTAACTGCATAATTCTTTTGTTTGCTCAGTTTTTTTTTTATATTAGCCCACCCAAGTGACTTCCCCGGCCTGATGGTAAGCAGTCAGTGGAATCCAGAAGTGGTGGCTACCATACCAAAAGCCATCGTTTTAAACTGCTGGTATGGTGGCCTCCACTATGGCGGCTGGGATTGGGGTTAGGGGAAGGGAGTGAGGGAGGTGAGGAAAGAGGAAAGGGGGGAAATTGGGCCACCGGCACTCTCACTCACCGAACGAAACGTAGTAGTACGGATACTACTACTCTTACGTCGATCTTCTATGAGAGGGTAGTACTTCCCCGGACGATCCGACCCATTCATGCTGAAACCAGCGTGGATCTACTACCGTAATAAGTGTTTAAACTTACGTGTGTTTAACTTATTAGACTCTGTAATCTTATTACGATGTTATAATTATATTTGCATACCAAAATAGGTGAACTGTGTGAACCTATGTATATTTTTCTATCACAACTATCTGTACCACTTTTCTCGCAAATAAATGATTTTGATTTTTGATTTTGTTTTTAAAACTTACGCCGATGTACGAACACAATGTATGCAATGATTTTACTTCACTATGGTTGTTATTCACGTGTTGCAATAATTACACCTTTCGTCATCATATCATCCCGTTATTATTCCATTGCAGGTAAAAGCCTTTTCTAACCGTAGCGCTACGACAAAATATATTCGTAGCCATTAGCGATATTGTATAATAAAACTTAGTTCTCAGAGTTAACACCTAGAAGCGCTTTTCATTTGATCAAACAAATATGTTTTACTCTAATTGCAACTAAAACTTGAATGGCAGTAAAGTTAGACCACTCTTTTTATTTTATATATTAGCACATAAATATATATTTTAAACAAGACGTCAGCCCTCACTTCGCTTTAGTATCAAAAGTATCATTCACTCTCACAATAACATCACGGCAAATTTCATTGCAATAGTTTCGTATTGCATCATTGAAATGTTAAACATTAAAATATAGCCTATTTTACCCGTAATTTTGTCTGAATTTTTTAAATCGGTTACGTAGATCTTGAGTTAAACAAACAAACATACTAAAAATCAAATCTTTTCTCTATAAAATATTAGTAATACATTTTTTTAAGTAATATTCCACTGCTGGACATAGCCTAATGCCATAGACCCAATTTTTATATATGGAGAGCTTTAAAAGTAACACGCACATGAACTTTGGTTGCTAAAAGAAATAACTTTTTGTTTTAATGATAATAGAAATAGTCAACCTTGCTATTATATAAATATGCTGTTTTATTTTAACAGAGTTATCTATTAAAAGTAAAGCATTAATCAATATCCGCCGTGAGTGTGGGCGATTTGAAACACCACCCATTAAAAGAATAATATTTTAACAAACATGTAGGTGTTAAGTCAGTGAACTCCAGTCTTATTTTAATATCCTACAAAATTTATTTCCCATTTTAATTAAAATATGTAGTAAATTACCATACTAGATGAAACTAAATAAATAATTGAAATCCTCTCTTCTTTTCTTTTTTTAATCTAGTTAATTATATTAGTTGGTTGATTTGTAATAATTACTTTGTATGTTTCTTTGGTTGCGTCGAGTGTTAACATTGTAACTCATTCAAAAAACTGTAATTATTTGTCAATTAAAAATAGTGACCCGAGTTTCTTGCCAGTTCTTCTCACGGCTCTATCTCGTCAGCGAACTGGCTGTAGGTTAATTGGCTAATTTTATGTAATGTTGACTTTTTTTTTTAGCTTTTTTTTACAGTGGCAGGTGCGCCAACAGCCCACCTGATGGTAAGTGGTAACTGTCGCTTATGGACTTCTGTAACGCCAGGGGCTACCGTAATATTAGTGCTATCTTTGCAACTCGTTTGTAGAAGGACTTATATAATATAAGTTTCTCTAAACACGGTAAACAGAGGCTCCGATAACCTTATCAGTTAGTCCGTAAGCTCGATTGCTATCGGGATCAATGTAAAATTTTGGAGATTTTATTGATTAAATTTAAATATCTACCATCTGCATACATATTTAATAACTATCAAAGTCCATTAAAAAGGACATGTTGCCAATTAATAATTTATTACTACTCTAAAACCTTTTTTGGCACTTTCTTACAAGTACCAATTTAGAAAACTTGTGATCGTCCACTTTTTGACATTCAACTCTAATTTTTTACGGTTCCGTACACAAAGAGTAAAACAAGACCCTATCACTAAGACTCCGCTTACCGTATTATACTGTCTCGATATTGATAACAGCAACAGACAGACGCATGAAATATTCATTTAGTTACATATTCACTTTAAAAATAAATAATTAAATTAAAATAAAACAAATATTTAAGGAAGCTTCCATACAACAAACTGATTTTTTTTGCCGTTTTTATAGATATCGGTATGCGCGAGCCCGACTCGCACTTGGCCGGCTTTTTCTCAAAGAGAAGGTCTCTTATTGCTTACTTTTTATTATTATCATTTTATCCCTATTAAGAACATTAACATTAACCTGAAGACGTCTTCAGGTTTTTTTTTAGAAAAATAATCCTTGTAACTCTTTTCGACAGTTTTTTTACATTTGGCGGGTGATTACCGGTTGCGGCAGGCGATTTTGAAAGTAAGTTCAGTTCTACTTATTATTAAAAATAAATTGATGTCTTATTATTCTATCTTCAATATTTAATGTACTTTTCCTCCGTGTGGCATCGCTGTGGCACGCCCGGTATTTTCTTATGTAGTACAATAGACACGAAACATTAAATTATTAAAATTTGCATTTTCTAACCGATTCTACGTGATAAGAATCAGTCAACAGCTCATGGCCTTTTCTTCAGATATGCCAAACACAGTAAAATACGACACGCAATTTTCTTTTTCTTTTTAAGTTTACTCTCCGTTACTGTTTCTATAGGATTTTGTATCGAGAAATGTAAAATAAATGTTTTTTTTAAATAGACCACCAAAGTGACTCCACCCTGCCTGATGGTAAGCAGTCGGTGGAATCCAGAAGTGGTGGCCACCATACCAAAAGCCATCGTCTTAAACTGCTGGTATGGTGACCTGCACTATAGCGGCTGGGAAGTACTGGGAATGGGGTAGGGAAAGGAAATGTGGGAGGTGAGGAAAGAGGAAAGAGGGGAAATTGGGCCTCCGGTACTCACCAAACGAACTGTAGTAGTACGGATACTAGTACTACTCTTACGTCGATCTTTTATAAAAGAGTAGTACTTACCCAGTCGATCCGGCCCATTCTAGTGTTGTAAGGAAATACCAGGTAAAGGTATACCTGTCATAAATTAATTAATATAATGTAGGTAGTGGTAGATCCTCGATAGTTTTAGTAAAAAACAATAACAGTCATAAAAAGACTATTATCTCTAAAAACTGTCAATCACTTCATAAAATATATGAAAGTAAGTAAAAAATTGTAAGTCAAAAGCTAACTTACGTTCGAACAACTTATTAAGAAATACGATTAGGTCATAAAATAGGACATTGCGTGTTAAACAACATGCAGCTAACGTTGACTTCATAAGTACATGGAATTCAATTTTGCACGACATTTTTTAACATGTGATTTAATAGAAATTACCTCATTCGGTTAATATTGATTTAAGAAAATTAAAGAAGTTGAACTTGCAGTAAAAGACACAATCTTATTGCCACCAGGACCCTAACACTTAGGAAGATTGGAATCTAAAGTGTGCTTTTGATTAATTATAGAAAAAAAACTAAAAAGTGTTATAGCTAAGCCCTTTTTTACTAAATAGAGTTTTACCAGTACCTACTACTGGTTGGTAGTTTTTAAATTGCTACTAATAGCGAACATACTTTGCAATTATTACGCGTTTTGATTCTGCGTAATAGTTTTATTAAAAAATATGCATCAATAGACTTCCTACCCCGCAACTTAGTGCAGTTACAGCCAAATGCTGTAATTACCTAATTACCTTCAAAAAATCGTAATCAATAGACTGATTTATTCTACTTAAGTTTTTATTTTCTTGTTAACATTTTTTAAACTATGAAAGCCGTTTTCGGTTTAAGGTGCATTAAATATGACAGGAATAATATATTTTTTTATTTCTTATAATCTTAAAAAAGTTACCTCATTAACCTCCATTTGTGCACAGATAAAACTACCTATTTAAAATACAAAACAGAACAAACATATTACCATTTCGAACGCCACTATTCGATTCCTTTTTTGAAAGTCAGATCATTCCGTGTCACTTAGAAAGTTCTTGTATCGTGAAAAGTTTGGTTGTGCGCGTGTGAGAACGATATGGGCGGGCGGTTGGAGCCCTCGCGTAGTACTGAGGGCTGAAGAGGAACACCTCCGTTTATAAGCAGGGGTACTGCAGTATACGGGTGGAAATCAGATGCTTTTATCATTGATATAGTATAATACCTGGTAGAGGTATGTGAAATGTGAACGTATTTGAAAAGAGTCTTTGAGTATAATAATTTTTCATTGTTTTTAAGAGGCTTTACAAAAATAAGTAACCATTGCGTAAACTTAAGTTGCGTTACTTCATAGTAAAATAACTGTATGCATTATGGTTACATACTTTTTATACAGCTTTCACCTAATTTTAGCATGTTTGCAGAACATATTTTTAAAATATAGCTAAGATTAAATGATAAAAATAGAAAACCACGAAATATGACAATAAATTGTGACGTTACCACTCATGACGCGTAAACGCTCATAAGCAGTAACAGGTCAGTGATAATGTCGTGATTATAATAGTTTACAGGCTATTTTAAACTTATAAGAACCATTGTTTGATATATAAATTATTTTAATGATGAAATTGGTAAGCAATGGCTCAGGCGCTAGCATTTCTAGATCCATGTAATTTCCTCCTCTGTTTTAAATACCAAAGAAAACATTATTTTAAAAAGATGCATCATAGGCATTGGTTTTGGTACTCAAATAATTCATTAGCCATATAATGATAATAAATGATCAAATGTCAATTATTTACTTATAAGATTACAATGTATTTAATAGATAGAAAAGTAGAGTACTAAAAATAAATGCTCTCTGTAAGGATTGTATAAAGAATACAACACAATAATTATGCATATTATTGTCCTTTAATATTTTACACCCTTTCTACGTGCAATATAACAGGAAAGCGCTTTAATTTAAAACAGTTAGTTAAACCTCCTTGAAGTGGAGAGCACTCTAGTTTTTAATCTGTACCCAGTAGCAGTACTGCGCACGTGCAAACTTGACGTGACTTTAATTTGAATTTGGAATTTAATGAAATTTACGCCATATTTATGGGTTTTGGAGGGAAATCGAGAATAGCTGAGTACATATTTGACATTTATCGTTTTAAGTACATTTATGTAAGTACTTACTTTTCAATTATGTGTTGTTACGTCAAGATAGTTGCTTAGATATAAAAGTATTACATACATACAGTTTATATTGGTATTAGAGGTATTGCACTGGAGTGGTTTCGAAGTTACTTAAGAGGGAGAAAACAGCAAGTTAGAATAGATTTCTGGCTTAGTAACTCACTAGAATCTGTTTTCGGAATTCCTCAGGGCAGTGTGATCGGCCCGACGCTATTTCTACTGTATTTAAACGACTTAGCTTGCCTTCCGTTACAAAAATTTATCAGCTATGCTGACGATACAGCATTAATATTTAATGACTCTAATAGGAATGGCTGTATACGGCAAGCTGAACACGGTATGACTCTGGTAGCTGAATGGCTTAAAAAAACCTTCTTACTTTAAACATTACGGTAGTAGATCCACGCTGATTTCAGCATGAATGGACCGGATCGTCCGGGGAAGTACTACCCTCTCATAGAAGATCGACTTAAGAGTAGTAGTATCCGTACTACTGCGTTTCGTTCGGTGAGTGAGAGCGCCGGAGGCCCAATTTCCCCCCCTTTCCTCTTTCCTCACCTCCCTCATTCCCTTCCCCTAACCCCATTCCCAGCCGCCATAGTGGAGGCCACCATACCAGCAAATTAAGACGGCTTTTGGTATAGTGGCCGCCACTTCTGGATTCCACTGACTGCTTACCATCAGGCGGGGTGGAGTCACTTTGGTAGGCTACAATATAAAAAAAAAAAAAAAAAACACCAACAAAACAAAGTTCCTCTGTTTTCATAAAACTATTGCTTCATCTCCGATAGTATGCCCAAACCTTCGAATACATACATGCGACCAACACCAAACTAACATATCTATCAGCTGTAACTGTAATGAAGTTCAACGAACTAAATTCATGAAATATCTCGGGGTTATCATTGACGAGAAGTTAACTTTTAAGGAGCATATTACTGCGCTCTCTGGGAGATGCAGGAAACTCATCTACGTGATGAAAGAACTCAGAGATGTTGCAAGTATTGAACTCCTAAAAACTGTATACACATCTCTTTGCCAATCTATCCTAACATATTGTCAAAGTGTTTAGGGAGGTACTGCAACATCACATCTAATTCAATTGGAGAGAGCGCAGAGATCTGTTATTAAGGTTATGTTAAAAAAGCCAATTAGATTTCCAACAGTAGAACTCTATAAAACTTCAGGTTTAGTAAGTGTAAGACAACTTTACATACTAAATGCGACCATCCATACTCATAAAACGGTTCTAAACTTACCAAATTACAATGCTATGCTGAATTCAAGAGTTTTTAGGCTTCCTATCATATATAACAAACTAGTAAAAATATGCAATTTTAAGTATAGCTCTACACGTGAAGCTCAAAATAAAGTAAGAATTTTTATAAGCAATCTATATTACCATGACACAGAACAACTTCTGAAATCCATTATTTGACTGTTTGTTAGTGACACTCACTTATTCACACATATACATTACACACACAACATATTCACACACACTCTCTCTCTCTCTCACACACACACACAAACACACACACACACACACACAAACACACACACACACACACACACACACACACACACACACACCTTATATGGCCAAACATACACTCTCACAAATAGCTCTGGTTTTATTATTTTTGCATGTCTACCTATATCTTAGTTTAAATTGAATTGGTATGTTCTAGGCTTAAGAAAATTGTTGTTGTTAGATAGCCACGACACAGGCAGTGCCTAGTGTGGCTATCACCGTAAATTGTAACACATGTGCAAATTTAATTTAATAAACATTTACTTTACTTTACTTTACTTTATATTATAGTTTCGTGACTTGTGATGATTAACAATTTGATGGCTATGATAAACTTAAAAAATAAATACCTACGATCTTCTTTGGCATAGCTAGCTAAAAAGCCCTGCATTGCAAGAGGTTTTGCAACCATAGATAGACCTTTTTTTTAGACCTAGATTTTTATTTATGCCTACGAAAATGACTACTATCTGCTATAAGTGGTATTGGACCCTTGATTGGACCACCAATATATTAAGACATATCTTATATGTCAGTCGCACTCACAGATCACCGAGGCATTGTTGCCTATTGCATTTGTACAGTGAATGACAAAAATGAAGAAAATAAAAATGACGAACAGCCGCAATAGAAAAATAATAATAATAAATATCTAGGTAGGTAATAGGTATATATTTTATTTTAGCTATCAATACTGTACAGGTAGATAAGTACTTATTTTACTTACACCTACGTAACTTGCTATTTATCTTATGTCAAAAACAGTGCCATCGACACTGATTTTGTAATAACTGTATACCTATGGTAATATGTAAGTTCCTCTCAATAATTTGAATGCTCCTTTATACTTAAAGTAATATAAATGTTCTTTTTAACCTCTTACTTGACAGTTTAAATGTTTCTACATTCATTACATAACTTCAGTATAAGACTTGTTGCAATCAAATATCATCTCTATTTTTAAAACTCCGTAAAGTTTCATAGAAACTTCGTCTACTTACGATAAGGATGTAGAATGAGCTGCCCGTAGAGATTTTCCCGAGAGACTACAACATGGAGTTCTACAAGGAGTTGAAAAAGTTTTATGGCGACAACGCGTGAGTGAAACTCCTGGTTTTTTTTTTTTTTTTTTTTTTTTTTATAGTATAGCCTACCAAAGTGACTCCACCCCGCCTGATGGTAAGCAGTCAGTGGAATCCAGAAGTGGCGGCCACCATACCAAAAGCCACGTTTTAAACTGCTGGTATGGTGGCCTCCACTATGGCGGCTGGGAATGGGGTTAGGGGAAGGAAATGAGGGACGTGAGGAAAGAGGAAAGGTGGGAAATTGGGCCTCCGGCGCTCTCACTCACCGAACGAAACGCAGTAGTACGGATACTACTACTCTTAAGTCGATCTTCTATGAGAGGGTAGTACTTCCCCGGACGATCCGGCCCATTCATGCTGAAATCAGCGTGGATCTACTACCGTCTATAATTATTATTATAGGTATTGTAAATGTCCAAAGACTACGGTAATTGCTTACTAGCAGGCTGGTCGTATTTGTGTTTAGCACCTAAATAATAAATTAAATAATAATTATATAATTTCAACCGTATGTATGTATTCATAAGAGTCACACAACACACCTTATTGCAACAACTGTATCTATTTCATCTCAACGCAAGCTAACTCATGCCAAAACAGAATGAGTATTATGTGAAGTAGGTAAGTAATACATTCGTCATCGATCGAACAACAGACGTGACCAGGAATACTGCAACAGACTTTACTCCCCAATATTCAATTTATTTAATGAAACGACGCTCCAACACTTTTATTGGATACTATTCATCCACTTTATGCATTCCATCGTACTTTATAACATTACCTAGTTACCTATAGTGTTGGTTGATGTGCTGGCTTGAGTTCGGGTGATATGTTTGTCCCGTGTAGAAAACAAATCCACAAATTCCCAGAAGTCTCACAAATTCTGACTGCGCCACCTAGTCCATGCATATCTTTATTAACAATATATGATTTTCTCCAATAAAGGTGACTTCATAGTAAAAAGTCCATTGATTTGCGTCGCTCTCAAAGAATTAATAACTCTGTGACATGCATGGGAAGATACAGCTGATTTGACGCGTAGTATGCGTTTATCTGACAGCCCTGTTTCACCAATAGCTGCTAAAGTGTCTGATATATATAACAGATAAAACATCTTCTAATTAGATCTGTCTAATATTTTGAAAGAGTTTATTTGTCAGTTAAGGTTATTATCCGGCACTTGTGGAATTGATTTTTGCGCCATCTGTCAGTAAAGTTTCTAGGTTATCACGCACTTTATCAAAAAGTAACAGGGCCTAAGTGCTAAGGCTCTATTGTATTAGATATTTTGTTACAGTTGCCGAGTAACGACTGACAATAATTTAATTTCAGGGTAATAACATCTATCTGATATGTGAAGGGAGCCGTGTGGTCTTCGGTCTGTATAGATGTTCCATATTTTCTCCATGGTTGTCGAAGAGCAATTAATGGGAAGCGTCGTCTGCATAGGAACTAAATTCGGTCACCAATCATATTGCTCAACAGTGAGAATTTTTACACGCAATTTATTGATCAAGTTACACCTATGGACCTAAATCCACCAAACGGAAGAACGCGGCTAAGGCAGCACTAACAGTATTCCCTTCCTATCAAAGAGTGGTACTTTTGTTGCTAAAAATGTCAGAACAAAGATTGTCTTACAGTACAAGTACAAGTACAGCACGGTATTGAAGCAGTATTGGAGGCGATAATTCATAGACAAATAACTAACTCCTCGCACTACAATTTATTATAAATCGTCTTAAACAAGAAAAAGAAGCACTACAAAGAACATATAACAGCATTCTACAAGTCTAGGTACTACAGATTATTAAGCACTAAAATCCCAAACACCGTTTGATCTAGAAGATTCTCATAAGCATTACCTGTGTTCTGTTGTGGTTATCGTCAGTAGCCCTGCCATTACGCAGGTCTATCGTGTGGAAACCATCGTCAGCTCCCTCGAACGCCTTGTTCACACACCCCCCAGGTGCATCTGACGACATGGTGCTCTGTTGACAAAGAAGCTGTTATAAAAACGTTACGAATTTGTGTAATAAACTCAAAACTTATTTATTAATTTAATAACCAACTTATATTTACAAGCAAGACTATACCTAAAATAAGTTTTAGGTCACGTTTATAAAAATTTTAATAAAAGATATAAAATTAAAGAAGTTAAATAATTTTATAAAATTCAGAGATATAAAATGTTTTATTTTTGTTTGAATTTATGTAAGGAAAACATTATTAAGTTCTGACATTTTTAATTACGCTACAAACATCACCACAATATGATGTAAAGTCATATTTTATTAGAAACTACCTACCACACAACACAATACAACAATGGCAGTCGTCATCGTCATGGGAACCGACGGACATGTAGCGCGTACGCACATTATACATACATATTATTATAGGGTTGCCAAAGGTACAAAGGAATTTGGCAAACAAATTAAAAACATGCTAATTTCAAACTTGTGACAATTATCAAATCATCAATTACTAGCTGTTGCCAGTGGCTTCGTCCACGTAAGTAGGTATACCAAAAAAATTTAGTCTGTTACTCGCTGATATTGTAGCTTTCTATACGTAAAAGAATTTTTGAAATTGGTCACATAGATTTTGAGTTTATCCATAACAAAGAAACATACAACAAATTAAATACTTTTTTTTTTTTTCTGCTAATATACTACTAGTAAACAGCATTATCGTATTATCTATTAGTCTCTTTAAAATTAATAATTAGGATATAGGAAACTACACAAAATAGTCGAATTTTTGTGTGCTTTACAGAAAATTTTATGTACAAAACAACTTTGAGTACTACAATTTAAATATTATAAATTACGTATGTAAGTAACGTGGCAACCCTAAACTAATAACATCCGAATATGGGTGCGCACGCGTCGGTCGCGCGCCTTTCTACGCGTGACGTCACAAATCGATCCGGTTCTGTGTCAGTGGTCAGATACAACGCGCAACACACCTGCTGTTACCTGTGTTATGTAACTTTATTACCTGTGCTCCAAACACGAATTTTGTGAGAGGCAAACTTTTTTATTTCGACAAAGTCGGCATGCGAATAATGTAGAAGGCAATTCTTGCGACAGAGATTTCGCTATTTGCATATTTATTTTAAATGGAATACCTAACAAATTTCACACAAAACCAAAAACATCTTTTAAATCGATACATATAATCAAATTGGAGTGTCTGTTTGTAATATTGTAATAACCGTTTTTACTACATGTATATGAATATATCTTAAAAATAATAATAAGTAGTTTCCCTTTGGTCCCAAAATAAGCCAGTGCTTGTATCTTGGGCACCATCAGGATTACAATTAATAAATATAAATTACATAGAATATGATAGGTTCCCTTTGGTCCCAAACTAAGCAAATGCTTGTATCTTGGCCACCATCGGGATTACAATTCTTATATACATATTTTAAAGACTACATACTTATAATATAAACTAAATACGATTTAATAATTTACAAAGATAATAAAAAGAATACATGTAAATCTTAAAAATAATTTGCGTAAAAAATATTTCAATAATCAATATTGTGTAAATCAGATGATGCAATTAATTATTTAGGTACATAGCTAGAGTAAGTAATATTCAAAATTCAAATTCAAATTCATTTATTTAAAAAGTAATTTTACATAGTTTTACAATATAAGCTTAATCTAACATGTAAGGACAATATATTATGGGTATTACCTGAACTAGGATAAACCTGTATTTCAGGTGTGAACAATGCATATTTCTAAACAATATTTTCAAATGCTTATTACTCAAAAACAATATTCTAAAGTGAAAAACTAAATAATCTAATATTAATTATATGCTAGCTTATAACTAATAATACATGCAATACCTACATAAACATTAGTCAGCGTAAAACAATTAATAATGCTTCCGTTTCTTCATAGTCCAATTTTTGCAAATAAGGCTTTATAACATTTTTGCACTCAGCAGTTCTTAAAGTGGATATTGACAAAATTTTGTTTATTTTGTTATACAAGTATGGGCCTAAGAAAGTAAAAAATCTATACATAAAATAGTGTCTTATTTTATTTTTATAATTACATACTTTATATTTGCGTCTATTTTCAGTGGCAATATTTATATGGGATAAGCATCCGTGTTGTTTTAACAAAGTATGGAAAATGAATAGTTGACGTACTGTTAGCACGTTAAAGGATTTGTATAAGAGTTTAGTTGGGAATAGGATAGGACGGGAAGTCGCAACTTTAATAACAGCTCTTTGCGCTCGTTCAAGCGGTAGCAGTATGGTTTTACCAGCACCACCCCACGAGCCAATACAGTAAGCAACTATTGATTGACACAATGAAAAATACACCTGTTTTATTATATTAATGTCAGTAAGATTACGAATTTTTTTAAACACAAACATCAGTTTTCGGACTCTACTACATAACAGTTCAATGTGGTTTTTAAACGTAAGCGTGGCATCTATAGTGATTCCAAGATATTTTATAGTAATATTTAAGCATTAGCATTATTATCTAGGTTTGTATAAATACAATATGTTCGAGGTATGGCATTATTTATATTAGGTACTAGCTGTTGCCCGCGACTTCGTTCGCGTGAAAATTCAGATGTGTGCCTGTATGAGAATATTTGTTACCTAATCTTACGGCAATCGTACATTGTATTAGTAATAAATATCAGTATAATCCGTCTCTAAGGCGAATCCGATTTAAATCTATTCACCCGCTACCACTAAAACAGACGGAGTTTTGCGATATTTAACGAAACTTGCCACTCCTATTTTCCCACTTAATATGAATAGTTCCTAGTTTGGAAATCGTATTATCAAAACTCCCGTTTAAAAACTATAGAAGCTTTATACAAATTTTGATCCCCTTTATACTCCAGGGAAATGAATTTCGCAAAATCCCATCTTTTAGAGCACCTATTTTCAAAGTTTGAAACTCCTAGCACTTGTAGTTTTTGAGATTTCGTGATGAGTGAGTGAGTGAGTGACCTTTCGTTTTTATATATGTATAGCTTCTGCCCGCGGCTTCGCTCGCATGAATATAGTTTCTCCAATGGACATTTTTATACTGTTTAAATACTGTTTTGCATACTATTTCTAATCTCACTCTCTAACCTAAAGATATCCCCATAAAACAATATACAATACACAAAGGCAAAATTTTTACTACAATATCATTCCCCTTTCCCTTATTTCCTCTCCCCCTTTTCCCCCTTCCCCTCCCTTCCCCTCCCGTCCCCTCCCGTCCCCTCCCGTCTCCCTCCCATCTCTCTAACTTTCCCCACACTTCCCCTCACTTTCCCTCACTTCCCACTCACTCACCCCTCAATTACCACTCACTGACTCCTCACTTCCCTCACTTTTCCCTACGTCCCCCTCACTTACCTCTCCATTGCCCTTCACTTGCCCCTCACTTGCTGCCTTCTCACATCCCCCTGAGTTCCCTTTTTCTTTTTTTTTACACAACACTATCTAGTCCCAAAGTAAGCATATTATATGCTTGTATTATGGGTTCTAGAATACGGATAAGCATACTTAAATACTTTTATTTTTGTAAATACATACATATTATACATAGAAACACCCAGACCAATGCAAATAGACATGTTCATTCTACAAATATTTGCACTGAGCGGGAATCGAACCCGCGACCTCTGCGTGGCAGTCCATGCACAGTACCACCGAAATACAGAGGCAGTCGATTTCCCCCTGACTTACCCCCGCACTTTCCCGACACTTCTCCCTTCCTTTCCTCTTCCTCCCCCTCCCTTCCCCCTCCCTTCCCCCTCCCTCCAAATTTCAAGTCGCCAACTTCAAAAGCAAAGACCTTTCCATACAATATTTCATCATATTTTTTATTTAAATAAAAGTATTCCAAAACAAAATTTCAAAGCTGTAAGTTAAAAAATGAAGACGTTTCATACAATCGTTTTCATCCCTTTTCATACACTTAAGGGTTGAATTTTAAAAACTCTTTCTTAGTATACTTCTAGACATTAAGACAAACACACTCTCCAAATTTCAAGTCGCTACGACCAGCGGTTTAGGCTGTACGTTGTCTGTCAGTCAGTCAGGACAAGGCCTTTTATAATATGTATGGATGTATGGGTTAGACGTATAGCCATCAGGGATCAAAGCATACAGGCTGCTAGGAATGCTAACACGTGATAGAGCCACATAAAGCTGACCGTGCGAAAAACAGCTAATACTTAGATCCACACCCACAACTTTTAGTGTCTTACCTTGGGCTTTATTAATTAGTCATCGCAAAACATAGGCTCACTGCAAACTGGACTCGTTTAAAACTAAACGAAAGATTGTTTAATGACAGGAATTCGTGGAATAAAAACACTATCAGCTATTCCGCAACCTGTTAAAATGTCTGCTTCTATAAGATTTCGTAGTAAATTAACGAATGTTCGATGTGATTCTTTAAATTGACATAACTTTTTTATTTATGAACCGATTGACATGAAACAAACACTAAATGTTAAGTGAAGCTTACCACAATATATTAGTGAAAACCATATTTAAATCGTGAACAAACGCACAGACAAACAGACAAACAGACAAAAATTGTAACAATCATTGTTTTGGGTTCTATTTGCGTTGATATAAGTCCTAATAGTATTTTTTCTCATATATCTTCCATGTACAGACAGCGATCGGTTACATTTTTATTGTAATGAATTAAGATGCTTACATAAGTTAATGTTAAAAGGTTATTTTAATTTGATGATAAGTAGTTAAGCATATTATAATTCTAATAGTTATCTATAATAATATATTTTGAATAAGACACATACCATCATTGCTATTTCTTAATAAATTAAATTATCTAATAAATATTAATTTAGTTCTAGGTGCACTCATAATCAACAGAGTTAATGTATCTCTGCTCTGCCGCTTTTTTAGCCGGACACTCATCGTCACCCGTTTTATGATTACTTGGCTTTTTGAATCGTAGGCATGTTGCACATTTCGGCGAGTCGTTTTTCTTAGTACAATCAGATACTGCATGTCCTATTTCGCCACAATGTACACACGTAGGACCTTGCTCTCTGCATGACTTAGCAGCATGACCATACAGATGGCATTTGTAGCATATCTTCACTAGAGTAAAGTCCCTAACCGGGCAGGAAGTCCAATTTATGAAAATTCTGTTTTGGGTTATTAGGGCTTTACTTGTAATGGCTGGTACTTCAATGATATAATTGCACGTCGGCGCGTCTTTCCTGCCAGATTTATGACTTATTTTAATTAATGCTAAAAATGAATTCAAGGACATAGATGGGTGTTTGTCAGCAATGTTTTGTTCGAAAATGCATTTATAAACATCATTTTCGGTCATTGTAGCAGGTACTCCTACTACCACAATCTTTGGTTTTCTTTTGTATGGTTCATCTGCCGTAAGCCCAGATGTCGACACTTGGACTGCGTTCTTTACCTTCTCAATGTCGGTTTTCGTTTCTGTGCTAATTATTACGCCACCATTTATTGTTTTTCGTACTGTTCGTACTTGCAATTTCATTTGTTCTGAGCATATTATTTTTTGAACTAGGTTCCTAGTTTCCTCGCTTGACTTTAATTTATCCTTAGCATAAATTGCAACGGAGCTTAAGTTAGAGGTCTGAACAAAAGTATTTGAACCCTTTTTTACCATTTCGGCAAATGAAGGGTTTCTTGCAGTACAGGATACCTGAATCGATTGCTTGAGGTCTGAAATATGATCCGATAGGTCACATTTTTCTTGAAGGGCTACCATAGAGTTGGACGTTAGGAGAGCTTTCTGTTTAAGCGATTGGTACAGAACTGCCATTTGCAATGATCCATATTCAATTTTACGACACAGGTTCGAGATCTTCATTTTTTGGTCCGAATTGAGCTTACCTTCCGAGGCAATAGTGCATACCTCATTTAGATGTAGCTCAATAGACGTCCATTTCTGGATCTCAGGTGTGGAAACAACTTCAATAGAGCTACATTCATGAGCTGGCTTTGCTGGCGATTTGCAAGGACTATATTCCATTTTGTATTTGTAATGAAACTTATCACCTTTTAACTGTCCATTATTAACAAAATTACACACTATGCAATAATCAAAAATACATATAGGTACACAAGTATCTAAACGAGGTCACTATTATTTGTCCGTGTTTAATAAATATTGTTTATTCATAAGAACACGTCTATATGCGATGAGAGCGAAAATTATTATATATAAATTAAAATAACATTTTTTTAAATTTTTGTCTGTCTGTCTGTCTGTTTGTTCCGGCTAATCTCTGAATTGGCAGCACCGATTTTGACGGGACTTTTATTGGCAGGATGCAATAAGGAGTAACTTAGGCTACGTTTATTTTAGAAAAATTCTTTTATTTTAGAAAAATAAAGTAATGTTGATCGACTGTTAGGCGAAACGAAATTTGCCGGATCTGCTAGTATATGTATATAAGCTGAACTAGAAATAAAATACTGACATAAATCTGAAGTGTAGTCGATATTTGATTTCTATTATTTTAATTTAGTGCGGACGAATGATCTGAGTCAGTAAGTTGTCTACTGCTGAACAGAAGCCTGATAAAAAAAACAGACAACTTCTCAAGCCAATAGTACCTAAAGCTCGTAGTTCACTTCAAAGTTTAAGTGTAAGAAAGGCAGGTTTGTCGACATCACAAATTACGTTTGATACATAACAATCTTCAGTTATTAGCACCTCATTTAAATATATTTTAATCAGTTAGTTTAACCTTGGCATTGTACGATCCACACTTGTTTTTATAGTCTCAAGGGCATCGTACCGCCTACACGTATAATTTTATAACAGTTGTTGTAAAGTTATAACTAGGTTCTTTCACAGTAGGTCGAATTGCGTGGTCTATGTTCGCAGTGGCAGTCATCAGGCTGGTAAATAAGAATGTCAATTTGGTGGGCTTTTTGCTTACGCTTGTTGCTTTTAATGATTTGTTAATACAAATAGCTACTATACTATTTTTTTTTTCATTTCAGTATGCAGTACCATTTTTAAGGCGGGAAATGCATTTTCTCTTACCACCCGTATATCAGATCCGCTAGCCTAAGGTGGTAGGCGGTCAGGATACCGAATAAAACCTCCTGTGTTTCTATATTCTATACCCCTACCTACAATATGAACTAGGCACGTCATTAGGACTGTTCGCCGTCACTTATACACTTACCTATCTTAGGTTAATAGAAACTGGTTCTAGTTGGTATAATTTTGCATAGTTCTTTATATTGGTCTTGACATACTTTAAAGATGAGATCTAAACTATCTGGGAATCAAATTAAATTCAGCCGATTGAACTAATCACCAAATATGAACAAGCAATCTAAATAAAAAAATAACCAAAAAGCCCGCCTGCCTAAAACAAGTCAAAAGAAACATCTTTTTTTTCTCGTGCTTACGCCACATTAAATTGTTATTGTATAAAAGTACCCTATATCACTTCCACAATCAATACGAATCTAATGACATCTTATACGTTATCCATCAAGCCATTTAAGCTGTAGAGCGTGCCAAAGAAATTTACATACATACACTTGAAAACTTGTCTTCGTAAGTCGGGCACAAAGTAAAGAAATTCACGATTAAGTGGTCCGAGTTTATAGCTAGTTCTGGCTGTAGATTGATTTATTGTACATTCCAGGTTTTAATAGAGAGACAAGTAAGTGTAAACTACTGAACCTTCGGTTCGAGACTTATTAAATTTCACTGTAGTAGGGTGACATTCATCCATCGAATCCACCTAAATCTATAATAAACAGTAAAGCCGATTCGATATCGGTTTTCCACAGCAACGGTTATGATGTGAAAAGGCCACGGTTATTTTGCCCTTCGAATACATAATACTACGAACCTCCTTTATCTTATGGGATGTGAAAACTTATGCGCCATAACGATCTGTGCAAGACTGGTATAGATAGAAGGCGTGAGTTTTTATGTAGTAAAAGTTACAAGTATTGTAATTCCAAAGCAATAACTAGGGCATAGGACTTTGTCAGGAAGGATTATTTATATTATTTGTTACAATAATTGGGACCCTTTCGTTGTGCTGTTTGTGCAATGATTTGACAACACAGCCCTGAGTTATTTACCTATGAATAATCACTTCATTACTATCGGTACCGTATGCTAATTTGCCACCTAAGTTGTGTAAAAAAACCTATAAGGCCGCTATTAGACTATCATAGATGTGTGAGTCATTTTTATATGAAGAACATATGACGGTATAATAACTACATGTGATTCATATTCTCTATGATCATAGATAGGAGATCCTTTTTGACAGCTAGCGTACAAGTAGAATCATATTCAACACACTAGCACAGTCTGTATGTAAATAGATGGTGCTAGTGTGTTGATTTAAAGGAAAGGGAATAGATCCCATAGCAACGAAAAACACGTCTTGATGGTATATGACGTATTTAAGATCAATAAGTGTAATATGTAAAAATGAAGAACGTCATCATAGAATTATGATCATAGAATTTGACAGATATGATATCATATATATATATGATTTAAATATGATAATGTAATACCGGTATAAGTAACTACCAATTTACTTGCAAATATAACACGAATCGATATAAGATATTGTTTCAGAAGTAAGCTACTCCAGACGTTACCCCCATTCTGTTTATACAAATACAGATAATTAAAGTTAATTACTCTATCTATCTGCCATACTGTCTACAACATTATCCTAGTGTACACAATTGATATTATTATGGTGTTTATACTATAAAACTAGTTTAATACTCAATTATTTTAAAAGACACGGTAACTTCCAACTTCCCCCCTTTCCCTTTTCCTTACCTCCTTCATTTCCTTTCCCTAACCCCATTCCCAGCCGCCATAGTGGAGGCCACCATACCAGCAGTTTAAGACTATGGCTTTTGGTATAGTGGCCACCACTTTAGGATTCCACTGACTGCTTACCATCAGGCGGGGTGGAGTCACATTGGTAGGCTAATATATAAAAAAAAAAGACAACTCTTGTAATTATCGGCAATGCTTGCTTCCTTCCAACTTCCTTTATGTTCCCTGTTCGAATCGAACTCTTGCACAAAAGTCGCTCGCACTCAGAATACTCCACCGAAGTAGTCGCATTTTGCTGACATAATTAAATTTCTTTCAGCGAAAATGATAAAACATAAAAAATTGGACGAGGCAAACTTCACAAGGCTGTTATTTACATGCCTCTGCCACCTTGCATATTCATGTCGACGCGTATAAAAAATAACTTTAATACCTAACGTTGTGGTTTCACGCGCGAATTTGCATAAAGTAATCTCTGGTTTGATGACAGGATTACTCGACAAACAAGCTGAATTTCTTCTCGCAAACTTCATTTCAAATTGTTATAGAAGGAACCTGTAAAACCTAATAAATTCGGTCGCAAATAAACATTCCGATGATTGATACCTCAAATTTCTAAAAATTTAAAACACTGAAGTGTCATCCTTTCGCAGTGGAGTCTCAAACCAAACGGTGCAGTATATTGTACTTAATTAACACCCCTGACACTCTTTACCAGCATTTTATTTTATACTAGCTGCGCCTCACAGCTTTGCCCGCGCGTAAAATGAGTTTTGTCTCCCTCGGGAACCACCTTGCGGGATAAAAGCAGTCCATGTCCGTCTCCGGCACCGAATCCATCTACAGACCAATTTCGAAATCGGTTCAGCCGTTTAGGCGCTGAGTGGTAACAAACACACACACATACACACAAACTTTCGCATTTCTATTATTAGTAGGATAGAATTTTTAACGCGGCATAAAAAAGCATCTCGTAGAACTGCCATAGTGGAGAGCACCATATCATCAGTTTGAAACGATGGCTTTTAATGTTGTTCACCGTTCCTGAACTATCTGCTTACCATTAGGCTAACATATTTTTACTCTCTAGGTAGAAACTCGGCGCCCCTCAACTGTGGCGGCCATATTATGCAGTATAGCATATTATGTGGCGCTAAATAGCGCAAAATGCGCCAATTCATATTATGTACCTCTAATTTTTTTTATAGGAGCTGTACTTATATCAAACTTATGTCGTTGGAATCGTTATTAATCCGGGACGCGTGAATTCAAGTTCCGCTTGAACGTTGAATCTTTATCACTTTTGTTTTACTATTTAAATCAAATTAATTCTAATAAAATATGTTCAATTAGTATTACAACATTAATAAAAGTTCTTTCATTCAAGTTTTTAACAAAAAATGCGTTATGCCTAGAAACTTTATGCAGGTGTCCATTATAAAGTTATTTGTATAACCTTGACTGTTAAGCCTTCTTGATCCATGAATCATATAAGTGGTTATACCTACCACTGAACAGAAAAAAAGATGTTTATGTAAGGTATTTTTTATAAACATACCTACACTAGCGAGTAGCTAAACGACTCGGCTTCGGAATTTTTGAAATTCTTTTCTTTTTCTACTTTAATTATGTATTGTTATTAAACATTCCGAAAGAAATACTCTAACTTAACGATAGTAAAAACCGTAACAAAATTCATTGCATGGTTTAGAAGATGTTGATGATGAAACAAACAGGAAAAACAGCTTCATACTACGAGTACCTGAGTACCTATTTAGAGACTATCTTTCCGTAGCGCGGTTTCACCCGCGTCTTTGCTTACTCCTCTGCTTCCGTCGCAAGTAGCGTGATGTTACATAGCCTATATAACCTTCCTTAGGCACTGGGCTATCATACGCAAAAAAAAAATCCGATTGGTTGTTTTAGAGATTAGTGCGTTCAAACAAACAAACAAACAAACTCTTCGCTTTATATAATAGTACAAATTAATACGCACAAATAAAGTTTACATTCAGTAGACAAAGACATAACTACATCTATGTAATTACAATGATAGCTTCCAAGTAGGTACTACCTACCTTTAATATCTATTTACAATTTATATAACCACTGTACCGTTCTGTTCAAATAAATTAAATAAAAGGCTCAAATACCCCCTCGTTTCTCTTACTTTTCCTTTTCTTATCCCCTTCTCTGTGGTCGGCAACGGCTTGGTTTTCTAAGCGTTATTTCTGAAATTCTTGTAAAACACAGCCATCTCTATAGGTTACGGTTACCACTTACCATCAGGTATGCTTGTTGGCCACCAAAGTTGTATAAAAAAATAATTTATGCGTACCACATAACTGTGATGCGTACTAACCATGCTAGTAATTTTATTAGTATAATTCGAATAAACAGTAAAACAAATGAATAATTACTATGAGTAAGGAATAGTGATGTCATAAAATTAACGTAACAACTTTTGAACAGAGGCATCGCATCGGCGCCGACTCGTACCTCTATTACACGGAAATCGCAAAGCCGTCTTGAACAAGCGTGGTAATTAATGCTCATGTCTACTCTTGTGCGAACGGGTATTTAATGGTATATGGAGATGACAGCAGTAAGTGGCGAAAATCACTACATAGTATAAAACAAAGTTGCTTCTCGCTGCCTCTCCATATGTATGCTTAGATCTTTTAAACTACGCAACGGATTTTGATGCGGCTTTTTTTAATAGATAGAGTAATTCAAGAGGAAGGTTTTTATGTATAATACGTTCAAAATATAGTAGAGAAACACTGGTAATTTTAGAGGTTGCTAATGTAATGCAGGAAAATAGCGGTTGTAGCGGTACCGGCTGGGAGCCGCCGGCCTCTAAAGAAAACATGTGTGTATTGTCTAATGACGAAAAAGCTGTGAACGTTATTTACTAATACATTCTGTAGTATATTTAATATCAGCATAATACCTGTGCGAAGCCGGGGCGGGTCGCTAGTACACTATAAAACAAAACAATATCCCTTTGTAAGGGTTATTCCATTAATCGATTTGAATATTCAGATCTAGAATAAGTTTCAGGTCCTATGTAGTAAGAGACTACATAATTACTCGTAAAATTTACGGACATTCAGTATCTTCGGTCTACACCCAGACTTTTTAAAACAAAACACGTACGCATTAACGTTTACACTAACATTCCGTAGAATCGTACACATAGGGTTGAATGAATACTTACGAGTAAATGTGTACAATGTAATGAGTGTCCTTTCACAATGGCAGTAATTTTATTACCATAGCTCGATTAAAGAGTAATACGATTTACTGAAATCTCCTTACTTACTATGAGCTATATTTTCACGTTAATTTGATATTAATTTTATAGGTACAATGCATAAAGCCATAAGTGAAAGATATTATTAATTAATTTTAAACTCTACACAGTTGAACACAGAAATAAAATGTGAGTGCGCGACAATGACTCTATAATTCAAATGCTTCAAAAATATTTACCTACTTCAAAAAATAGTTAAGTTCTATCTAATCTTTTATGTTTATTGTGGGGTTTTTCAAAGACCAAGCAACTACAATCCTTCAGATCGTTTAGATTACTTCGATTTTTCGGCCTGCTAACTACGGACAGCTTAAATTTACCTATTCTTCCATGCTAATCTATGCTAAAATTATAAATGCGAAAGTAACTCTGGCTGTCTGTCTATCTGTCTGTTTGTTACTCTTTCATGCCTTAAACCAATTTTGATGAAATTTGGTATAGAAATAGAATAAATAGATCTTAGAGAACAACATAGGCTATCTGTTATCACGAAAAAATGGCTCGGAGGGGTTGAAATAAGCGATGAAAGTTTGTGTGAAAGATCGTTAATGTATAAATACGAGACATGTTTATGTTCAGTACAAATATAATATGCGATAACCGACATTAGAAAGAAAGAAACAAAATAATTTATTCAAAACAATAAAACAACATAATAAGTCAACTAAAATTAGGTGAGAGACAAAAATGGTGTTAGCTCAGCTTCTTGCTACCTCTTCATAGAACAGGTATCGCTGATATTTTGCTTACATTACACTGCTTACATGACATTAGCTAGTTAGAACATAAATTTGTAAAATTTCATTAATACTATGTATTATAATAACTTTAGCATTATTGCCACACTTATTACCTGCACCCGTGGTACTCAAAATTACGTTGTTCTCTTGCGTGTATCAAAAAGAATATATTAACCTGGCTATGTAGTAAAGTATAAAAGATATTAGCCGCGTAAAATACCGTTCATTTCCCGTCTAAGATGGTGTAATAAGTGTTCAAATTGAGGTGAACTGTTCCGCGTTCCCTTGCATAACCGCACTTGCGCGTATTACTTCTGAATCGCCTATCGCTGACCACCAACACGATCGTTTTAAATTCTGACATACAGAATGTAATATATTTCTTTTTTAAAAGGATTTTGGCACTAGAGTAATCGAGCATGCGGCCCACCGATGGGAAGTGGTAACCGTAACCTATAATAGACAAGACGTTACCGTATAATGAGAAGGAAATGTAATACCTAATGTTAATAAGGAAAAAATAAATGAACCGATAAAATATAGTACATTTTAGGTCTCTGGCGCTCTCAAATCGCCGGTTACACATCACACACATTTATGACTCACACAATTTGTCCCGTGTGGGAATCGCACCCACACAATTTCACTACGCTAAAATACAAACTAAAAATAACATTTTAATTATAAATATCAAAATTACTGCCTATAACATATATCAAATTTATTACTTTCTAGCTTACATTGTTATGTTTATAATCATTATTATACTGTTACGTGTCAGGATGGGGTTCGATGCAAAATGCCAGTTACGCGATGATGAGTTTATTAGAGACTCGCACAATACACTAACAGTAACAAAATAAAGCAATAAAGACTTATACTGCACTATAACGCTTCGTATATCGCTCTTCTTAAACTTCCGTATCGCTTAGATGTTCGCTCGAGATCGCTGTATTCACAACTGAACGAAGTGCCGACGTTCGAATCCTTTTTATAGTCCTTCAATAGATTTCTAGAACCTTCCAGTTATTACCACAAAGATGCCGACAATTCTCGAAAACAGAACAATGAGTGTAGGTACTTAGCTGCGACGCGTAGGTATGCCTACCGCCGATGGTCTATTGTTATACGTGTAGGTAGGTACATGCAAACGTTCTAGCGTAGGTATTTGTCGTATACGTGTAGGTAGGTACTTGCGAGTGTTCTAGAGCGTAGGTATTCGTCGTACACGAGTAGGTAGGTACTTGCGAACGTTCTAGAATAAGTAATCGTCGTAACATTGCCCCCCTCTTAATCATGCTCGTCCCGAGCAGCGTTAGAACCGTGATAGGGTGCTAGTCGATCGATGTGGACGATCTTCGGCTTCTTTCTATCGCCCTGTCTTATGCGATAGGTCACGTCATTGATCCTTGTGATCACTTTATAGGGACCCTCCCAGCGGGCCTGTAGCTTCGGTGACTTGCCGATTTTCCTGAGAGGATTATGTAACCACACGAGCGTACCTTCCTCGAAGCCATGATTACTCGCTTTCCTGTCATAGCGAGTTTTCATCTTCTCACTAGCCTTGAGGTTGTTATCTCGCACTAGATCATGTGTCTTATCCAGCTGTGCCTGCAAGTTTGCGACGTATTCTACTGTCGGCTTTGGCGTATCAGGAGGTGTTCCGGTAATCAAGTCTACTGGTAGGCGTATCTCTCTTCCGAAGTTGACTTTGGCCGGCGTAAATCCCGTAGTGTCATGAACCGCGGACCTATATGATAGCAGGAAGAGTGGAATGTAACGGTCCCAGTCTCGTTGATGGTCTTCGACAACCTTGGCCAGATGGTTTTCCAAAGTCTGGTTGAACCGTTCTACCATGCCGTCAGACTGCGGGTGTGCTGGTGTTGTCCGTGTTTTATGTATGCCAAGTAGATTACACATCTCTTGAAACAGGGCTGACTCGAAATTTCTTCCCTGGTCACTATGCAGTTCCAACGGCACACCAAATCGACACACTACTTCCTGGATCAACTTTTTGGCCACGGTCTGAGCCTCTTGGTTTGGTGTCGCAAAAACTTCGGGCCATTTGGTGAAGTAATCTTGAACTACTACTATATAGCGATTGCCGTCTTCTGTCACGGGAAATGGTCCAGCTACATCAATGGCAATTCTCTCCCATGGGGCTCCGACACTGTACAGCTGTAGCTTGCCTCTTGATCTGGTACGAGGTCCTTTTACAGAAGCACACGTAGAGCACTTTCTACACCACTCTTCGATGTCTTCTCGACAGCGTACCCAGTAGAAGCGTTCTCTCACCTTAACCAAAGTCTTCTTCACACCAAGATGCCCACGCGATGCACCATCATGCACCAAGCGCAGAACAGGTGCAACTTTGTCTCTCGGGATCACCATCTGTAGAACTTGCTCCTTGCCGTTAGGTGATTCCCACTTTCTATATAGCACGCCTTGTTCCAAACTCAGACTGTCCCACTGAGCCCAGTAGGCCTTCGTAGACCCTGAGCCTTCCAGTCCATTATTAGTTTAAGATCTCTGTCCTCTTTCTGTGCCTTACTAATTTCCTCTTTGTCCCAGGATTCATCGGTCCCCTGAGTCCTGACAATTTTCACTACCTCCTTGGACTCATGCTTCAGACAGTGTTTGCAATCCTGGGTGCATGGACGTCGCGATAAGGCATCAGCGTTGGAGTGAATCTTTCCACTGCGGTGTTCTATTACAAAGTTGTACTCTTGTAGTTGTTCGATCCATCTCGCAACTTGGCCTTCAGGATTCTTAAACTGGAGTAACCACTTCAGTGCCGCATGATCTGTTCGTAGTGTGAACTCTCTTCCCAGCAAGTATTTATTAAAATGTTGTAAGGTCTTCACAACTGCTAGTAATTCACGCCGAGTTACACAGTAGTTTCTCTCAGGCTTTGATAGAGACTTGCTGAAGTAGGCGATGACCACTTGCTGTCCATTTTGCTCCTGAGATAACACACCTCCGATTCCAGTATTGCTGGCGTCTGTGTCCACAATAAATCTGCCTTCTCTATTAGGGTAGCACAGGACTGGAGCTGAGCACAGCAATTCTTTGAGTCGTGTAAACGCACGTTGACAATCCGAGTCCCAAACGAAGTTCCTCTTTTCTTCTGTAAGGTGGTGTAATGGCTTGGCTATTTCAGAGAAGTTCTTCACAAAACGCCGGTAGTAAGCACTAAGTCCCAGAAAGGCTCTAACTTCGGTTTTAGTTTTTGGTACAGGCCACTCTTGCACCGCTTTTATTTTGTCTGGGTCCGTTTGAACACCTCTATTTGAAATAATGTGGCCTAAGAATGAAACTTCTTTCTTGAAAAAGGCGCACTTCTTCGGATTAAGTTTCAAATTTGATTCACGAAATCTCTTAAAAACTTTCTCAAGATTCCTGCGATGTTCCGTGAAACTGCGTCCCATAACTATTACGTCATCTAAGTACACCAGACAGGCATCTCCCAAAAGACCCACTAGTACGCGTTCCATAAGCCTTTCGAACGTAGCTGGTGCATTACACAATCCAAATGGCATTACCCGGAACTGCCACAGGCCTTTGCCAGTACCGGTGGTAAATGCAGTCTTCTCCTTATCTTCTGGCCGGAGTTCCACTTGCCAGTAGCCACTTTTCAGATCTACCGTAGAGAACCACTTCATGCCTCCAAGCATGTCCAAAGTGTCGTCAATACGGGGCAAAGGATAGCTGTCTTTCTTGGTCACGTTATTCAGCATCCTGTAGTCTACACAAAACCTAGTACTGCCATCTTTCTTCTTCACGAGTACCACAGGTGAAGACCATGGGCTGGATGATGGCTCTATGATCTTGGTTCGTGCCATATTCCCAATCAGCTCGGCTACTTCTTCTTCTTTTGCTAGTGGCACTCGTCTAGGTCTTTGTTTGATAGGCTGTGTAGCACCTGTGTCGATCGGATGTTTCACTAACCCCGTTCTTCCAAGGTCGTTTTCTTCTTTAGTGAAAATGTCCTTGTAGTCCAGTAGCAGCTTCTCTGCTTCCCGATATTCCTTGGGTGACAGATTTTGCTTCGTGGTCTCTAGCAACGGGCCCATATGATTTGCCGAAGAAACAGTTTGGACGTTCTCTTGGATCTTCCTCAGACTGCTCACAGCCTCACATCGTCCAACGATCGCGTTCTTCCTTAATAACATCGCCGAATTGCTAAGGTTGGCAACTTTAACTTTTGCCCCACTTCTAGTCAAAACTAAAGTTCTGGCTGTAATTCGACTGGTATGGTGCCCAGGATCTTCCACTATGACGCAGCGATCAGCAGTTACACCCTCAGGGAACCTTACGTCGACTAAGGTTTCTGACCTCGGTGCCAAGGTTACCGTTTTGGCACTGTAGACCGCTATTGAAGAACAACCTTCTAGAAAGATCTCTTGGTCTGGGAAGCTTAAAACACCTTTTGCAATATCGACAACGCACTGCTGCATTCGTAGGAAGTCTAAGCCGATAATGCAGTCATCCGTTATGCTCGCCACCAAAACAGTTTGATGATAAATCTTCTCTCCTAGTTTGATTTTCACATCTGTAGCTCCGAGGACGGTCACTGGCTGGCCAGTCGCTGTTTGCAATTTGCAAGATGGTCGTGCGTCTTCCCACTGAATTGTTCGCCGCAGAAGTTCTGGTCGTACGATGGTCTTCGACGCGCCCGTATCTATCGTAAAGCGAACAGGTTTACTATTGATTTCTCCAGCTGTTACCAGGCTATTACCGTCACATGCCTGTGATACTTGCACTGTGGGGGCTTGACGTAACGGATCTTGACTAGCATCAACCTGAGTAGTAGCTGACACCATTCTACTTCTTCTCTGGTCTGGACAGTTGATTCGGATATGGCCCCGCTTGCCGCATCCGTAGCACATAGGCCCACCTCGTGGTCTAACAGCTGCAACAACTTCCCGTACTTTATGCGACTTGTAGTCGTTTCGCACAGCTTCCACCTCAAGGGCATGTGCTAAGGCCGCTTCTAAAGTTGTATGGTGTGCCAACCGTACAGTTGCTCTGACCTCAAGGTCTCTTATACCATCCACAAATGCTTGTACCACTGTGTGGTCCACAGATGATGTACTGGAGGCATACGCTCGTCGTACCAGGCGTTCAATTTCAGCAGCCCATTGTTGAAGTCCTTCACTCGACTTCTGAGTTCGATCCTTCAGCTGAGCTCGATAAACATGTTCCAGGTGCTTATCGCCAAATCGAGCTTCCAATGCCTTCAGGAGTGCGTCTAAGTTTCGTCGGTCAGCAGGTAAGTTCTCTAGGATCAGCAGTGCATCCCCTCTAAGTGCCAAAGTAAGCGCCGTCAGTGCGTGATCATCTTCCCATCCATTTCCTTTGGCAACTACTTCGAACTGGTGTCGAAAGGCCGTCCAGGAAGACGAGCCGTCAAAGGAGGGAAGTTTAAACTTGGGACCTCCGAAAGTGACTGCCGCGGCCATAGGCGTAGTGCTTGAATATAGGACCTTGGTCTTCTGCAGCTCTTTAATCATCTTGTCATGATGGTTCATGGTGGTCTGGACATCTTCGAGAATTTCATCATGTTTGCTGGTACGTTTTTTCACCACTTCAACGTCTTCTTGAAGAGAACTGATGACGGTGCTGAACCCTTCCCACTTAGAGTCCATCATTTCTTGAAGGTCCTCTCGGATAGCCTGGCGTTGGCGCTCTTCAGCTTGGCGTTGGCGCTCTTCAGCTTGGCGTTGGCCTTCCTTCAACGCCTCCATGGCTTGACGTTGCCGTTCTTCAGCTTGGCGTTGGCCCTCCTGTATAGCGGCTAAAAGGGACGACATGTCGAAGCCAGAGCCCATACTCGTCGACGCCGCAGAAGTGCCCGGATCACTAAATACTGCCGCGCTAGACTCTTCAGTATCGGCCATAATCGATGGTTCACGAGTTTCGTCTACTGCCGCCTGTCTTCGAGTGCGTACTCCCTCGTCGCGTGGTGTGACTGGCATTCTCACTTCTGTCACCAATTGTTACGTGTCAGGATGGGGTTCGATGTAAAATGCCAGTTACGCGATGATGAGTTTATTAGAGACTCGCACAATACACTAACAGTAACAAAATAAAGCAATAAAGACTTATACTGCACTATAACGCTTCGTATATCGCTCTTCTTAAATTTCCGTATCGCTTAGATGTTCGCTCGAGATCGCTGTATTCACAACTGAACGAAGTGCCGACGTTCGAATCCTTTTTATAGTCCTTCAATAGATTTCTAGAACCTTCCAGTTATTACCACAAAGATGCCGACAATTCTCGAAAACAGAACAATGAGTGTAGGTACTTAGCTGCGACGCGTAGGTATGCCTACCGCCGATGGTCTATTGTTATACGTGTAGGTAGGTACATGCAAACGTTCTAGCGTAGGTATTTGTCGTATACGTGTAGGTAGGTACTTGCGAGTGTTCTAGAGCGTAGGTATTCGTCGTACACGAGTAGGTAGGTACTTGCGAACGTTCTAGAATAAGTAATCGTCGTAACAATACTTTACCGTTTACTTTGTATTACCAATAATAAATAGAATATAGAGAAAACATACTCTGTGACAGCGCAGATTGAGAATCATTCTGCTACCAATAAATTTACCATAGCTATTTGGATGGTGATTCAGCACTCTGGACTGGACTACTTAACTATCAAACAGAGTTGAAATAATTTGAAGGGACCACAATACAACAGGTTGAAGTACAAATAGGATATTTTATTTAAAATACGACGACTTATGGTGGCCGGTTAAGGTAGAATGCATGCTGCTCTACCAACAATTGTTGGAAATCGAAGCGAGGGACTTATTATTCAGCAGCGAACACCTTACGATACGGTGATAAGTAATATAAGTAATAATGTAGTATGACAAATTTGCGGCATTTAGGTATACAGTTCTTATTTATTTTATACTTAACTACGAACCTGAGATCTCACTGTAACATTTTAGCAGACAAAATCAATTAGAAAATCAATTCATATGTTATTTTAACACAGACTAGGGATAAAAGAACTAAAACAATGAAGAATTTGAATTAGATTCAACTTGGTTGCTTCCTAGTCATTCAGGGCTGAGGATGTCTCGCACAGAAGTGGAATATTCGTCTAATTTTAATTAATATTTTTGTCTTTTATTAAATCTTGTGAGTTGTCAATCCATTTAAATTAGCTACTTTGGCAACTAAAATGAAAGAAAAATGTTTTAAACAGTTGAATACAAGATATGAAGTGATTAAGTATGGTAATCTTGTTTCATGTTTGTCTAGAGAACGATAACATTGTGCTGCACTAGGTTTAACAAAAATGATAAGAGCTGCATTAACATTATAGTTATTATGTGTATTCCTTTCACTATTATGTATATTTCACCTACTATAACAAGCTTTGCTTGTTTCACTACAGGGCAAGAGCCGCCGCATTCTTCCGTCATTTCTTTGAATTTACACTATTCTATGTAGATGGGACGCCAAAGAACGCAATAGCTGTGCGTTTTTAGCGACAGTAATAACAGACTACATAATTGCAGTAGGGTCATCAACATAGACGAGTCTATGGGCAGAGAATGTCCGCAGAGTTGTGGTTTTTGCAGAAAGATGTAACATAAGGCAAATAATATTAACCCATTTTCATAAGCAAACAGCGTTGAAAATTATTTGCAAAAATAAATTGGACAGTAATCCAAAGATGCAGCTTGAGCATTACGTTTACACGATCGACACGTTTATGATGTTCGGTGTTCTGATTGGCCTGCTCCAAGCTCTTAACCAATCAGAGAGCCAAACGGAGCGGCACCCTGATGACAAAAAGCTGACAACCGACGAGAAAGTCTCAAAATCAGATGAGGTAGAGATATTCGGCGACGCTAATATACGTCCAGCAATAATGGACGTCTTTTATCATTTTTTAAACAAAGGTAAAAATAAAATATATAACTCTAAAATGTATTAAAACAATTGGAAACGTCGACCTTGAGACACAAATACTCGTTTTGTGTAAATATTTTACAGACACACAACAGAGATAATGTGTTATGTTCGGTATTATTTTAAAAAGAGTATCTCCATAAAAACAAAGTTCATTAAACTGTTAAAACAATTAACAAAGACATTTAGACTGTTACAGGCGTTGTGTTGTAAGTAGATTTCATGAAATACATAATACCTATATCTTAACGACATTTATTGTATAACATGTCGTTATTATTGTACTCGTATTTATCTACAGTTTAACTTATGCTAACTTAGCCCTAGATACGTTATTTACCTTATAAATTATATTTATTATTTATAACTAGCGACCCGCCCCGGCTTCGCACGGGTGCAATGCTGATACTATATTTAGTAACAGCATTGACCGTGCGAAGAAAAACAAATGCTGTGAACGTTGTATTTACACATTCTGTAGTATATTTAATTTTACTACAGAATGCCGGCCCCCTGCCGCTATATCACTCCCTGCATTTTTATACTGTAATATCTTTGAAAATATTTATTTAAAATACATGCTTCAAAGGGCATTATTGATTTATATTAAATGCACAATGTAATTAAATGCACAGGTACTTAATTTGATAAGGATAAATGCTGTATTGCTTAAAATCGCTTAAGCCATTATTTCTCATAAAATGTAAAGGATAAAAATGATTATTGTGGGTTATCCCTTAGAGATAGACAAATACTATTGCGGACTTTTTGTAGACCTTTTTAAGGTGTACAATACTGTAGTACATTATTTTGATCTATCTTGTAAGGTTTAGCCAGCGTTGCAATGTAAGCGCAAAAAATTTGTTTATTTACGACAATACAATAAAAACATTTAAATTTATCAATGTTTCTCTACTATATTATGCTGAGTGATTCAAGAGGAAGGTTAAAATATATATAACATATTTTAACCTTCCTCTTGAATCACTCTATCTATTAACGAAACCCGCATCAAAATCCGTTGCGTAGTTTTAAAGATCTAAGCATACATAGGGACAGACAACGGGAACCGACTTTGTTCTATACTATGTAGTGATGATATGGTAACCAAGTATCTTAAATTTTCTAAATCATCGCGCAATTTTTTAGGTTTTCTTGCATAAGAACCTTCTCCTGACAATAACAAACACAACAAAAAAAGAATTAACGAAATTGATCTAGCCGTTCACGCGTGATGCCATGACCAAGGGAAATCATTCGTATATAATATAATTAACTATATAAATAAATTTAATAAAGAGATAGCTTAGACCTCGAAGAACAACATAGGCATACCTTATATTGCGAAAAATGGCTTAAATAGGTGATGAAACTTTGTAAGAAAAATAGTCAATGTATCATCATCATCATCATATCAGCCAAAAGACGTCCACTGCTGGACATAGGCTTCCCCCAATTTTTGCCACCGTGGCCGGTCGTTCGCCGCCCCCATCCATCGGTTGCCCACCACCCTTATAAGGTCGTCGGTCCATCTTGTGCGGGGTCTGCCCACGCTGCGTCTTCCGGTTCGTGGTCGCCACTCTAGAACCTTTTTGCCCCAGCGGCCGTCAGTTCTGCGAGCTATGTGTCCTGCCCATTGCCACTTCAGGGAAGCAACTCTGTGAGCCACGTCAGTTACTTTGGTTCGCCTGCGGATTTCTTCGTTTCTCAAACGATCGCGCAGGGAGACGCCTAACATAGCCCGCTCCATCGCCCTCTGAGCGACTTTGAGCCTTCGGATAAGACCCATAGTTAGCGACCACGTCTCTGCTCCGTATGTCATCACTGGCAACACACACTGGTCAAAGACCTTGGTCTTAAGACACTGCGGTAGTGCGGACGAGAAGATATGTTGAAGTTTCCCGAACGCTGCCCAGCAGAGTTGGATTCGACGAGTGACCTCTTTCTCGAAATCGGACTTACCTAATCGGACTGTTTGTTCCAGGTATATGTACTCGTCAAAGGATTCGAGCATCGAGCCTCACGTCAATGTTTAAACATAGATATAACCAACATTAACGTGATCGGAGCTGCGAGCAACAGCTAGTGTAGTTTAACTAAATAGATTTATAGATAATTATCTGTTTATTGAAGTGTAATGATATTGTATAAAAGTGGGATGAGGGCGGCTCACAACAATTGAGGAGGCCTATGTCCAACAGTGGACGTCTTTTCGCTGATATGATGGTTAACTGTACATATTAGTTAGAGAAAAGAAAACTAGAATTTATATTTCTAACTTTAAAGTTCTTGTAAGTACCATCGCTGCCCCGTGGAACCTTACATATGCCTATAATAATTATCGGTCTTTAATTCGTGTCAGATGATCTATGAAATAAAAACTACAATATATTTCTACGTGACTTCTCATCAATAAACAATTTACACTGTAGTTATTTTGTAGATAATTTCGTCACGATCAACTGATAATAGTATTTCGATCACGTTTGACTCAATAATGCTTTCTTATATAAGTCTGCATGTATTATGTATTCAAGCTTTTATTTATATATTTATGTAGTGCTATTACTTTTAATTTGAGCACTAACATTCGAGTTTTGAAACTTCAGAGTCGATTGGCTCTTTCAGCGTTCTACGATCGACTATAAAAACTAAGATTTGGATTTCGAAATCAGATTTTGAAATTGCTGTCGGCGGAGTTGGAAATATTTGACCGATCCTGACCTCATACGTCAGTTGCGCACCACTTTTACTGAACCATTCTATCCTGCTCATATGAAAGTGGAGATATGATGTTATTCGTCTGATATGATGAGGATAGAAACTATATGATGCTATTCAACGATCTACCTTCCACAGTACGTAACACTAGGGGATATAGTTAGAGTATTCAACTCAATAAAACCTTCGATTCAATCCAATAACAAAAGCTATTGGAACGCCGAAGTTTGAAGCTCTCAAATTAATAAATCAATTTAAATGTGATTGTCTTGTTTGAATGGAAGATAGTGACATCTATGTCTAGTGTTCTAAAACTTTAGTACTTTACCTTCTTAATAAGTTGAAAAGTAATTGCCGGTATATGTATTTTGTGTTTTATTTTATGCACATTATAAGTTTTGATATAATAGGTTGTAAATGCTGCCTGGGAAAATATTCATTAAGAATTCTATACTATTATATAAAACGAAAGAGTTTGTTAGTTTGTTTGTACGCGCTTATCTCTGGAACTACCAGTCGGATTTGAATAATTCTTTTTGCGTATGATAGCCCAGTTTCACAGAAAGGTTATAGGATTTGTAACATCACGCTACTGGCGACGGGAGCAGAGCAGTAAACAAAGACGCGGATGAAACCGCGCCGCAGAAAGCTAGTATAAAAATAAGTGTTGATGACAATGTAAGTAATTATCTACTTACTTATGTCACCGTCTAGTAACAGGCGGGAATAATTTGTCTCATAAATTGCAAGTATGTTTCCATGCCACATAGAATATCCGCATCGTAGTGGTTTAGTTTAGTTGTCAAATGTTTGTTACCAAAAGCCCGCACTAAGTTGTACTGCTACCAATACCGCTTTCAGTTCAACAATTATTAAGCATATCTTCCATTCATATTACGGTCATTATGTAATGAAACGAGTTGGTAGACATTGCGTAACTCGGCAAACTTTCGCGAACTTTTTAAGGACTATTTAAGAGTGTACGGCGTTATTTCTTTAAGGAAACTTTTTACTAAATTAAGAGCATCTTATCTGGATAAATAACTTCATTCTAAAGAAGACCGAAACCATTTATTACTAAATACTAGCTTTCGTCTGCAAGTTTGCTTGCGTGAATTATAAATTTACGTAATATCTTTATGAATTACCAGCTTGCCGCAGCGCGGTTTCAGCCGCGCCTTTGTTTACTCCTTTGCTCCCGTCGCTAGTAGCGTGATGTTAAATAGCCTATAACCTTCCTCAAGAACTAGGCTATCATACGTATTCAAATCATCAATCATAACAAGTATTCAAGTCCGACTGGTAGTTCTAGGGATTAGCGCGTTCAAACAAACATACAAACTTTAACGCTTTATATAGATAGTATAAGTGTTTTTCTGATGTATAATCTATATCATTGTTAAGTTTCATTAAAATACATTCCGTAGCATTAAAGAGTAACAAACGTTCTTAAGTTCATACGAACTTCCGCGTTAATAATATTAGAGAAATTTAAGTAATGTTGTGTTCATGTTTTTTTTTTTTTATATTATTGCCTACCGAAGTTACTCCACCCCGCCTGATGGTAAGCAGTCAGTGGAATCCTGAAGTGGCGGCCACTATACCAAAAGCCGTCGTCTCAAACTGCTGGTATGGTGGCGTCCACTATGGCGGCTGGGAATGGGGTTAGGGGAAGGGATTGAGGGAGGTGAAGAAAGAGGAAAGGAGGGAAATTGGGCCTCCAGCGCTCTCACTCACCGAACGAAACGCAGTAGTACGGATACTACTACTCTTAAGTCGATCTTCTATGAGAGGGTAGTACTTCCCCGGACGATCGGGCCCATTCATACTGAAATCAGCGTGGATCTACTACCGAACAAACGTACGTAATGTACGTGAATAGTGATGTCCTGTGCTGTGCACCTTAAGTGCAAACTTAAAGACTTGAGATCAAAATTGAAAGAAAACAGATATTAAATAGTATTGTTAAGTATTGTTCAGATTTATGGAGCAACAACATACATACGAATGAAGTAATTGCGTCGTTCGAACAAACTGTTCTCGTAAAATGCATGTCTAGTAAAGAAAGATTGTTGACAGATTTCTGAAACCGGTATTGAAAAGACAGACCAAGGCTACATGATTGCAAGTTGCGATGACCCTCGAGTGGATATGAGGACATTCATTGTACTTAGTTCTTATGCAATGTTTTTTGTGAGAAAATTTAAAATATAAATTTAACGTAGTTTCTGTTTTATCAATGAGAGATTCTTAGAAAAATTATCGCCACCAGTTGGCGCCACTTAAGTGAAAGTTCAGCCATCCATAAAAATTCAAAATTAAAGGTCAAAATTTATCCACAGTCTGAAATTATTCACGGTTATTAAAGATTGAAAGCGCTTTTTGGACCTGACCTTATTATAACTAAGTATAATGTAGTTATTATAATGCGTAGACTATTTATACTATTATATAAAGAGGAAGAGTTTGTTTGTTTGAACAATCTCTGGAACTACCAGCCAGATTTGAATATATCTTTTTGCATATGATAAGCCAGTTCTTGTGGCAGGATACAGGCTTTGTAACATCACGCTACTGGCGACGGGAGCAGAGCAGTAAACAAAGACGCGAATGAAACCGCGCCGCAGAAAGCTAGTATAAAAATAAGTGTTGATGACAATGTAAGTAATTATCTACTTACTTATGTCACCGTCTAGTACAGGAGCAGAGCAGTAAACACGCGAGTGAAACTGCGTCGCGAATAGCTATTTTAATAATACATAGGCTTTACCATCATTAAGAATATTTTATGATATACAGTATCAAAAGCCTTTTCATAAACCAACAACTATATTTTTGTACTGTCAGCATGCGTTGACCAGTCACCTGACGTTTTCTTGACAGTTGTGACACTTGACACTATCTGGACATCTCAAGGTACCAGTATCGATGCGGATTCTGTTTCTCAAGTACTGAATGTTAAATCATCATGATTTATTAATATTCGTACATATTATGACGAATCCACTTCAATTTCTATTAGATAAGATTACTGAAAGCGAAGAGGTGAGTAATTTTAAGGAAATAGTAAATATACCCGCCCAGGTTAACGTCAAACGATATTGACACTAAATAATAATAATATTTGTGTGCATGAACATGTCTATTTGCATTGGTCTGGGTGTTTCTATGTATAATATGTATGTATTTACAAAATAAAAACGATTTAAGTATGTATATCTGCATTCTCGAACCCATAACACAAGCATATAATATGCTTACTTTGGGATGGCGTTTTGTGTAGTTGTTGAAACATTTAAAAATATAAATATAAATATTATCGAGGCAATTGTTGGGATATTTTTTTTTGATACATGACTATCGTTGTACGATCCAACAACCCACCTAATGGTAAATGGTAACTGTCGTTAATGGATTTCTTTAATTCCAGGGACTCTGCGGGGCCACCAGGCTGCCTACCGGGCGCGGGCGTCTTTCGGTTGATTTAATGGTGATGATGAATAGATCTGCCACATTTTGGACGCACTTCTAAAGAGTTTATATATTTACGAAATATTTCTTTTTAATCAATTTGTACAGAATACAGACTGAAAGACAAGATGGACAGATACAAATAAAAATTGAAAAGAAATATCTATAAAGAGGCTGGATAGGAAAGTAGGTGTTTAGCAGTGGTTAAATAAAATAATGGTGCCAAGGTCCTTGCTGTTAATTTGGTTTCCAGAGTAAAGACCAGAAATTTTAAACAATTTGACTAAATGGAAATACACGAATAAACAAAAGGAAAGAAACAACTTGCTGTCAATTTGGTTTTCATAGGAAATACAAGAGGCGTTGTTCATTTTATACAAATATCTATTTTAATGAGAACGACTTGGTAAGAAAGAAAAACAGTAGGTAACTAAAAATAACTGTAATAAATACAAAGTAATCATTTTTGTTTCTAGTTTTTGCAGACTATAACCCAAAAACTGTCACTCAATTTTAAATAGTCCATAACTGCTGATATAAAATCCATAAAAGCTAAAAATTTGCTTTGTTTATGTATTATAACGTATTCTATTTTAAGTGATATTTAATGTTTTTTTATGTAATTCATGTAAATTTCTTGTTACTAGTGTGTAAAACGCGCACAAAAACTTCTCTAACAAATAACTACTGTTGCAAAAACTAGGTACTTATCTGTTTTCCTTACGTGATAACCAGCTGTGAATATAATATACGCTTCTGAATTTCATAAGTAATATACACCATTGAACTTCAGGTGAATTGTGTTTTCATTACAATTTTAATGAGAGAATTTCTCGTTTCACTTTTTTTCGTCAGTGCTTAAAATATTAAAAACTAAACAACGAAAGTTACTAAAAAGAAGACAGTCGTCAAACTTATCTCGTCAAAAAAAAACATTACCAGAAATAACGTAAATGTTTTTTTTTTCTAGTTCTACTTTTTACTACTTGTATAAGAAATCAGGATGTGCACCAGTCGAATCGCGTTTAAGGCAAAAGTTAAATCACTACTTTTAAGCAAACTAGCAGAATCATCACAAGAGTAAGATAATTATATATTTTTAAATCTTTATATATAATTATAATAATATGTATTATTTATGTAAGTAATTTATATTTATCTTATGAATTTGTATACGTATTGCATTTTTGTATAAGTATTTATATTATTACACATTTTGTCATTTTCTCGTCTTAATTTATACATCTACCGCGCTTTATCTCTGCATCACCCAGTTGACTGGTAGAGAATGCCCCAGGCATTAAGTCCGCCTTTATACATGTTTTGTGTTTAAGGTTTAAATAAATAAATAAATAAGTATCTAAAATATTGACATCTCTTTTGCGCGACCGAAAGTTTTATCACGATTGAAAAAAGCACATCATATTAATTGTTAACTCATAAGTTCATAATACCTACTGAATCATTTTATTCATAAAATCCAAGTATTCATGTTATAACCAAACGCCTACCTACTTAAATATATGTTTCTATACTAGGTATTATATACATGCCATATGAATGATCGTAACACTATTGGGTTTTTGTTACAAAATGTCTATTGTCTTAATAATTAATGTTATCGACCATTAATGTGTGCCCCGTAATTGGTTAACTTATTAAATTGTATCCGATTGTTGACTAATTATATTAGATACGTTTTATAGACATTCTGTCTTATATTTGGAATAACAACACTTACCCACGCCTTTTTTTAAGAGGTCTGCAAAGAGCTATCGGAGAGGGGTATTTGCTCAACAAAAAAAAGGCTTACCGGCATCGGATGACGAACTTGGGACTTGGGATTTTAATACGTAAAGGTATATACTCGAATCAATACTAATAACTATAAAACTATAATAATTGTTGCTTTACATTTGTTCATTAGCCTGATTACAAAAACTAAATATCAACATGCAATAAACTGGTTTATTTGAACTTGGAACAATTAAATTTTGATTAAGTATGACAATAATGTACACTTTAATACATACTATTATTATTTATGTATAATGCAACTATTGTATAAATACAGACATATTTGGACATATTAATAGATAATGACTTACTATACAATAGGTTTAATAAACGTAGCGTATTTAAATTGTTGGTATCTACTGCGATAACAACTGCATTATTTATGTAGTCATGTATCAAAGTGCATAAAAACATTAGTAATTTTAAGAAGATAACATAAGCTAAACATGTAGAAATAAATCTTTACTTACATGTTAAAATTTGCAACTAATCAAAATCCCATTTTAATTCACAAAACTTAAAAAAACACAACACTTCACAGAAAGCACTAGTACCGTCAAAACGAACTGCAATTACGAAACGTAACACGATTGTGACGAATTAAAAAAAAGAAAAGTAAAAGTTACTACGTGCGTGGGAACTCGCGAATTTTAAATTTAGAATTTATTCAAAGCGTGCGCTCATTTACCTGTCGCACAGCAGACTGCGCGCGCAATGTAATGTTACCAACGGTAAGAAAGTATGTTTACCGCCATAACTCGGTTTTATTTTAATCTTGTTCAATCTCTGTCAATACTGATTCTGATAACGCTGCCTGGCTGTATTTCCCGCAGCATAATAACCTATGTAGATTTGTGTATCTAAGCCTCTGATAGTCATTAAAACATTAGATAAACTAAGCATAACGTGAAAAGGAACCTCTTTTTCCTCTCATTTTATTCCATTGCCGATTATTGCTATACGTGAACAAGTAGGTACCTATCTATACACAAGTCGGGGATATAATGTATTTACAATCGTTTTTATTTATTTAAATAATAATAATAAGTAAGTGTTCCCATATTCGCCAATAACTTGCCTATTGATTTTTATCATAAAGTGGTCAGGGCCATTAGACTTTTTCAGTTTTATAAAATATATTTGAAAAAATAAACTTTTTACAAAAAATATTAATATACCAAATATTACCCTAAAATACGGTAAAATTACCCCTAAAGGTGCAACTATTAAGAACCATGGTGTTTCCCAACCAAGCAATTGTAGCTAGCGGTCAAGGACCGGAGCAACCTGTCAGACCGGACGCCTAGGGTTGCCACCAAGGGAAAAATCAAATTATGGGTTACGCTTCACCAACCAAAAACATCATGGGTATGGTGCTATTAATTAATTTTGTTCACCCAAGCTTAACTTGTAGCGCAATCAAAGTTTATTATCCAGTTTTTATGAAGCGAATACAGTTGCAGGGTTAAATTATGCGCAGGTAACTGTTGTTTTGAAATAGGAATTACCTAAGCTTAAAATTGAAGTATTATTGTTTGATGAATACGAGGATCAGAGGTAGATGCTTAGGTTGCTGCGAGAGGCATTAAAACATTTTTTAAAATTTTTAATAAGGTACCTACTAGTGTACCAGTCCTTGTACTCCTGTGACGCAACTTAACAATCATAAAATGAAGACACATATTACAGGCCGACCTTCGAAACTAATCAGTAGATAGACCTATGGAATAAAGTAGTGTAAAGCCGAGAACAGTTCCGTCTTCGCTTGGCGCAAAAGTTATATCAAACTACTCGTAGCCATAAAATAAATGGTTTATTATTTGCCTGTCTTCTTCTATCGAGTAAATGGTTTATGCTTTCAGCTCATTGTACCCGTAATGTCGTGGAGAAAAATTTGTCAGCAAGACTGTGTTACCGAGTGCTAGTTTTCCAGTACGATTTACAACCGCTCGAGGAGGTTCGTCTGTCCTTAATATCCCCAACCGTTTGTAAAGTCTACTTGTCATATTGGACAACTGATTTCAAAGCTGATCTAAAATATTGGACATCCTTTTCATAGGTGATGAAAATGAGGCGCACTTAGTTTTAGATTTCAGGTTTATGAATACCATTTATACGTTCAGGGTCATTGACATAGCTAGCAGACGAAGCAGACTGAAGTAGCAATGGGCTGGTTACATCTGCCGCAAGTCTGATGGTCGCTGGACTAAAAAAGCCGTGTAAGGTAGGACGCCCTCCAGCCAGGACAAACGACCTGATAAAATAAATTAATAGTTTTTAATAGTTTATGTATTATGTATCCTAATTTAAGTATTGTTCTTTTATTCAACTTTACTTTTTTATTTTTGTCACCTGCCATGTTTATCTCTGCATCACCCTAAGGTTAACTGGCAGAAAATGCCTTAGGCATTAAGTCCGCCTTGTGCAATTATTTGCAGGAAGTTTTAAATAAATTAATAAATAAATAAAAAGAAGAAGAAGTGAAGACGGAGGACCGAATATTATGGGGTAGATTTGGAAACCCAGCAGTGAACTGCAATAAGCTGATTGTGATTGTGGGTTTGAATTTCGTTTCCAACAACTAAGATTAGGTGAAATCTTCAGTCTGATAAATGTAATTATTTTAATCTAGAGATACATGCTTTGTAAACATCTATATAGTCTTGCAAATATGATGAAGATACCTACACTTTAATCCCACATATCATTTAAGGATTTGGTTGAATACACATGTCTGCAATAAAGTTTATTACTCATAGTGCGAGCTAAGTAGGATCATAAAGACTGTACAAAGACTGCACACAGCAACCATTATATAAATACGTAGAATAAAGTAGAGTAAGTAAACTGCAGAACATTATAAATGTAGATGAGTAAGGTCATAGATGCACCTGTACTAATGCATTTGATCATACCAGCCCAATATTATACCACTGCAGAGGAATACCACTTCTCATAGGTACAGAGAAGGCATGAGCATTAAAACATTTGGGTTAATGTTATTTATATTTAACATTAAGTATTTTCATTGTCCACTGCTGGAAAAAAGACTTCCATAAAGAACAGAAGTGTATTGTTACAATTTTACATACCTACTTAATCGCAGTGCAGAAATGGAGGGTTTTGACGTAGTCCTCACACTTGAGCAGACAAATTGAACATCATCCAATACAGAAAGCTGTTCATACTGTGTAAAGTCCTGGCTGGTGGTGGACCACGAGTAACAAAGGTCCTCGACACAGCAGCAAATTACCAGGATATGATAACGATAGAAGATTTGATTATTTTACTTAATTTGCATTGTCCAATAAGATAGTTTTAGACAGATTTACCATATTAGTAGATACAGAGAATACCCGCGGCCCCTACAACTTCACAAACTTTACCTCTTTATTATATTAAGTACAGATTCATGACAATAATTAAAAAGATCTGCAATTTTTTCGCACATTGGAGGTTAGGTGGTTAGGCTGTATTCATTGTTGTACAATTTCCGGCGAGAGCTAACCTGTTTGTCTGGCGAGAACAGAACCGGATTTCTTGCGATTTACTTACAACCAATGTTAGCTATAAAATGTAATGCGAAAGTACTTTGGTATTCTTAACGTGTTATAGTTTTGTAGTTATTTTTTGTGGTAGAGATACCTACAAATGACAAGCATAGTATGACTTGAGTTTAGCTCACATTGTTTAAAGTAGAAGTGTAAGTAGGTACTTCATTTGATTTGGTACATTTTATACAGTTTATTAGGAAGACCAGGTAGGTATGTTATATTAATATTTGTAAAGTTCTTTTGCAAACATACAATTGCAAGGATTACAGCAAAGCTCTCGAAATAAAAAGTATTTCTCGAGTCGAAATCGAATTTTACTACGCTCAGCGTAATGGCACTAGTAAAGCGAAGGCGACTAGGTATATTAACCGCTTTGATTATAAACAATAATCAAAAACCAGTTAATTATTTAACGGAACTATTTTAAAAAACAATGTTAACAAAAAGCTCCACAAATAGGTAGTTGGTACTTAACACTAGCAAAAATCTAACCTGAATCATTTGAATAAAGCAAAACATTCACACAAGAAGATGCGCTCTTACACAAATATGTGCTTGGGTATAAAAGCGTTCTTGGCAGCTTTCATCATCTCGCACTGAATATGGGCCACCTGCCCTTTGTTCTCGAGCTAATGTCGCCTCTGTCTAGGCACAATATTGTGGGAATAACGCTGTTGCTGTACATGAGAATAAGCTTTTAATAAAATGTCTATTACAATAATTTTAGCATAAACTACCGAAACGCTCCAGCATCGCGCTATTGTGCTTATATGTTTTTGTGGCATCGTAAAAAATCTTTGAATTATAATGCTACTATAACTAGATTCCTGCAGCGCGATTTCACCCGCGTCTTTGGTTACTGCTCTGCTCCCGTCGTCGGTAGCGTAATGTTTATGGTGGTATAGCCTACAACCTTCCTCAAGAACTGGACTATCATACGCAAAAAGATATATTCAACACCGACTGGTAGTTCCAAAGATTAGCGCATTCAAACAAACTTACTTAAACGTAACTTATTATTAACGCTAGTTATTTATAATTGAACATTGCTTTTACTTCAAGCACTTAAGCAAACAAAATTAAGGAGAAAGGAGTATAGAATAAAGGACATTGAAATGCTTTTTAAAAAAAATTTTTCTTTCTACTATTTTCTTTTTAAATTACAACAGATAGATGCTTGAAAACTATACGATTCTACTTTTCTTAGCTTGCCTGTGTCAATCAGCGACTAAGTATATTGTCTTTAACAAAGGTCTTTTGGCAGCAGTTCAGCACTACACTACCTCGGTGTTTAGTTTAACGTCTAACACGCTTGCCTTCCTTCTTGATTAATAACAAATTTTTCACAACCTATAGGAAGTTGGTCAAACGGACGTTTCACAAGTTGTATGCACTTTGCACGGGCGATACTGAAATGTTCTCGTTGTGAAATGTAGAAAGGAAGCAGAGAACATGTGTTACATTGTTTGGTACTAAGCCCGCCATTTATAAATGTCGATAATTGTTAGCTAGCATTAATAAAGTTCGACATTGCAAATAATTACTTTGCGAAGATACCTATCTTCGCCTATCTTTGCGAGTCCATATTCTATTTTCCCTATATTATGTGCATCAATTCTTCTTATACTTACTTACGGATAACTTTCCCACTGGGGTATAAGTAACTCGTGTGCCTCACTTAGGACTCTTAGGCGCGTGTGCCTACACAGTTACCTACACAAAGCTTTGTCCTAAGATGTGACAATCGAACCCATTATAGTCATGTACTAGTCTGCGTTACGTTTGGGGAGTAAAAGCGCCGCAGGCCAAATTACAATCCTCCCTTTTTTCTCACGAATTGCTACATTTCTTTCTACATTTCTACAATGCTGACATAAGTTACACTCACCGTCAGATGCGCCGCATACTCAATGCGCAATTGTATAAAACATAAATTTGATTACTTAAGTATGCAAAGTCAATTCGTTTCGGTCCTCATTACATATCTAGCTATTTCTTCTTAAAGAACCTACTAACCTCCTTTAGTTATTGTTTTTCAATAAACATAAACAAATTTGGTTACCGCGGCAACCACGGTATTGACATATCACTTTTTGAAAGATATACTTGTAAAATATAAAAGTCGATAAAAAAAATGGTTTACACGTGAAACATTAGCTTGTGGACATCATGAAGCTGCTGAAGTTCCATCTGAGGTACCATCCTCCTGGCATCATCATGGAATACCAACAGAAAGGTATCGTGAAGAACAAGGAGATTGATCTGTTGGACTTAGATTTTGAGTAAGTGGAATAAAACTGTTCCTCAAACCACAGCTAAGTCTACCAATATCACCTAGATACGAACAAGACGTTCCCTTTCAGTGTTTATTTTCTCCTACGTATGTAAATGCTCAATGATCTTCTCGCTTTGTAGAATATCAGCAGCAACAGTAATTACTTACCAGCAGATAATGAGAAGTGAATCTTAAGTAAATAGGCATCCTTACACCCTTTTTAACACCACACAATATTATTTGTTTGTTTCACAGTTCTGATTTAAAAGAAATAGCCACACGTCTGTTCAAGAAGGAACCCCTAATCACAGAAGAAGTTCGGGGTCAGTTGGAACAATGTCTGGAGATCTTGAAGAAGCGCATCGAGCACGAGGGCCCTACCGGCAAAAGATTCTACTTGTACAAGATGCTGATGACCCATGTGCTCCCACTGACCAACGTGGTCTTTGATAAAAATGGGAACAAGTAAGTTCATAATTCTATAAAATTAATATATAATAATACGAGGGGCTTGTAGTTAAAGCATAATAGCATCGATAATGACGTTTATTGTGAGACCAATGAACTTTTGAAATCGAAACGAAGCGATGGCGAACGTCTACTTTTTATGTGCAAAGATAAGCGCAGTCAGGCCGTGGAAATTAATTTATTTTGTTCAAAGGTGTCTATCAGGCAGCTACGATAGAACCTGCAAGCTCTGGGACGTTGAGTCGGGCAAGGAACTGAGGACCATGACAGGACATCAAAATGTCGTCTACTCCGTTGTATTCAACTTTCCAGCATGGTACGTAATTGTTCTCGATAGTAGACACACTCTGAACGGGTAGAAAATACCGTTGTAAAGGAGAACAAGTTCTTTCTGAATTATAATTGAATAAGTCTAAAATTGTTATTGCACCTTGAACACGCATAATGATAACTGTAGATGCCTTTGGTATATAGGTATCAACTAGCTTGCCGCGCGCGGTTTAATCCGCGTTTTTTGCTTACTGCCCTGCTCCCGTCGCCAGGAGCGTGATGTTCTATAACCTTCCTCGAAAAATGGGCTATCATATGCAAAAATATTTTTTTAAATCCGACTGGTAGTTCCAGAGTTTAGCGCGTTCAAACAAACAAACAAACTCTTTCGATTTATATAATATATTCATACCTATACTATGAATAATTATAATTATTCAAATAATAGATTTCTCATCCTACCTTTCCACTACTAAAATAATATGGTATTAATGTTTTTTTGTAAACTTCGTTAAGTAAACTTTGATGGCTACCATCTTAAATATACCGTTATTTACCACTAGTTTACATAAAACAAACATACATATTGCCGTTGTAATGTTTGTCATACGTTATTGTACCATTGTACCCATGACCGATTACTAAAAGAGTGATGCCCGTTCCCATCATCAAGGTTGGCTATTATATTCGAAATAATCGCTGTAGGTACCTATTGAATTAACCGCGCCTCATATCTTATTCGTATGTGCTTATGACTGCTCATACCTCATTTATTGATGATTGAAAAAAATCATACCTGGTAAATAAAAGGTTAAGTGCCTGAACTTGTCAATTTTATTGAAATATTTACGATTCTCTATCTACAATTCTTAAATGAAAATTTTTAATCTGATTAGATGACTGACTTTGTTGTCTATTTGTCTGTCCATTAAGAACTCAAGATCCTTGTTTTCTAGAAACTAATGGAGGAATCAAAATGAAATTACATAATATCTTTGAAGCTGTTATACAACGAAGTGATAATATGATAACACAAAGGCGGCCATATTTGTTGCATTAATTAATTACAATGAAACCAAAATTATAAAACAATTACTGTTTTATAATTTTGGTTGGTAGACTTAGAACTATAAAAACAAATAGAAAAGGCACCGGTAATGGACACTGCAAATTTGTTGTATTTTTGCAATTTCATTAATAATAATTATATTGTTTCAATACAATACCCAGTCTCTCACTTGTTAAAATTAAATTTATAAACGAAGCTCAGTTATTGAGTACGCGTACTTAATACCGTCTCTTTTTAATTAAGGTCTCGGGCATTAATTAGATAGTGACAGGGGTATGATTCAAGTGCGCGTACTCAACTCAATAACTGAGATGCGTTTATAAATACGAGCCTTAGTTTAAGTTATACTCAAAACTACTGTGTGAGAAAAAACAAGAAAGATCTTTTTAATTAAAAAAAATACATAATACATTTAAAAATTAAAGGTCCTGTGTTTTTTCTATGTTTCTGCTGTATTTAATCTACGACACTGCAACCAGTAATTGACATTGCCAAATAAACATGAAATAACCTTTCTAGAGTAACAGCACGTGTGTTTTCATCTCAAATTCAAATTCAAATCATTTATTTTGCGATATATGGGTAGAATAATGCTGTTACAAAAAGTGAATAAGCAACCAGAAATCAATACTAGTTCTATTATTAATGTAAAATCTTATAATTCAATAGGGACACAGACCTGTGTGGAATACTTACAAGACGGTGCTCAGAGTATGCATGATTTGTCTAGTGAACGAGTGGAGTTTTTTCGAGACACATAAATTTAGCATAATGCATCAAAACATTAATGGGTTATTGAATAAATCAGATCTACTTACTTTAGCGCTTGATTCACTTAAAATAGATAGAAAACAAATTCAAGTACTATGTATCACAGAGCATAACTTATTAAATAAAGACACAGAGTTACTAAATATACCTAACTACAAAATTGGATCTATTTTTTGTAGAAAAACACGCAGAGAAGGTTCATGTATATTAGTTTATAAGCAGATATCATTTAGTCCCTTGAAAGAAATAAGTAAATTTTGCATAGAAAATATCATTGAATGCACAGGGATCGAACTTCCTGACCACAAACTGTACATAATATGTATATATAGGCCTCCTAAAAATAATGCGGAAGATTTTGATAAATTTTATGTAACTTTTAATTCGTTGTTAACTCAATTTTCCTACAGTAAAAAGAAATTAATAATATGTGGGGATTTTAACATTAACATTCTAAAGAAAAACTATGAAACAACTCATTTTATGCATATGTTGGATTGTTTTGGTCTCAGCATAGCTTTTAAAGAGCCTACACGATTGGACAGTGGCACATGCATTGATAACTTTATATGTAACATACGTAGTAGTAAACACGAAATCCTTGAACTAGCCTTATCGAACCATACTGCTCAGTTATTTCAAATTCCTTTAAAACATAAAAATCAACTTAAGTACTGGTTTATTGAAAAACGTGATTATCATAGAGAAAACATCAATAAATTTATTCAGTGTCTAAATGCTCTTAGTTTTCAGGATGTATTTTTAAGTGAAGATCCTAATATTTCTTTTACGAAATTTTATGACTTATTTAAGTTATTTTATTACCTATGCTTTCCAGTAGTGAAGATAAAAGTTTTCGTAAAAACTAAGCCTAAGTGGATCACTAAAGGAATTAAACTTTGCTGTAAAAGAAAGAGAAGACTTTTGTGGCACAGGACAACTGCAGAACAGGACAACTTATATGAACTTAAAATCAAGACTGAATCGTATAATTAAACTTACACAGAAAGTCCAAAATGACAATTTCATAAATGGGTCAAATCATAAAAGTAAAGCCACTTGGGCTGTCATAAACAACAATAAACTTAATGCCCCTAAGGACTATATTCAGCATGTTGTTGTAAATGGTAATATTATCAATGATCCCAAACAGTTAGCTGATTCATTTAATAATTACTATATTAATCAGGTCACCAAATTATACCCAAACACGTCACAAAATTATAACAGTAGTAGCCTCAATTCACTATTCATGCCTCCATCTATGCCTAGTGTATACAAAATAATTATGAATCTTAAACTGACAAATAGTACTGGCTATGATGATATATCTGTTGGGGTTGTAAAGTGTGTTGCCATCAAGTTATCTTTTATACTGAGTCACATAATCAATTTATGCATTGTTCATGGTGTATTTCCAACAGATCTTAAAGTAACAATGATAAAACCACTTTATAAAAAGGATAATAAACATGACATGCATTGTTATAGACCTGTAGCATTAGTTCCGGTGATATCCAAAATCTTTGAAAAAGTTATTCACAATTGCTTATCCAATTATTTTGAGACAAAACATTTACTGGTTGATGAACAGATTGGATTTCGAAGGAATAAGGATATCAATATGGCAATTTTTAAATTTCTTCGAACAATTATGACAGAAGTAGATAATAAGAGTCAGGCATGTGCCTTATACATGGATTTATCGAAAGCTTTCGATTATGTCGATCATCAAACGCTGCTAAATAAATTGAGCGCCTACGGTGTTAGAGGAAATGTGCTTAGTCTTTTAAAGTCGTACCTTACTGATAGAAAACAGTTTACTCAAATTTCTAGGCTATGCTCTACTGATAAAAAGATTACGAATTACTACTCTGACCGGCAAAATGTTACATTCGGTGTTCCACAAGGAAGCGTGCTGGGACCACTACTGTTCATAATCTACATTAACGACTTTCCCAAAGCAATAGGCCAGGAATCTATACTATTTGCGGATGATAGCTCTATTCTATTTAAAGGCAACAACAAACTAACTGTAGAACATGATATTAATTATACTTTGAACAATAGCATTAGCTGGCTAAATATAAATAACCTCAAAATAAACATTGAAAAAACTAAAATTATGATTTTTAAAAATAGAATACATAAATTAGGTAATTTGGATATAAATCATGACGGCATAAATATATCACAGGTACATAATACAAAATTTTTAGGTATAATTATTGATAATGGTCTTAACTGGAAGAGCCACGTAGAAAGTTTGTGTACTAAAATAAACCAGTACTCTTATGTTCTATATAATATATGCTGGAAAAAAGAGCATCTAAACCCACATTACTGACCGCCTATCATGGATATGTGGCTCCAATAATACGTTACGGTATCATTTTCTGGGGGAATTCAGCAGATGTACAACACGCATTCATAGCCCAAAAGAAATGCATACGAGCTATTTGTAAAATTAAAACAACAGCAAGTTGTCGACCCTTTTTCACTAGATTGAACATTCTTACTCTACCATGTATATATATTTTGGAAACTGTAACATTTGTAAAAAAGAATTTAAATATGTTTGAGAAATTGACGAGCAAAAGACATAATTTAAAAATAAGTGTTCCGCCTATTTTAACAAAAGTATATTTTGTATGGCACCTAGAATTTATAACCACTTGCCTAAGTCGCTTCTTGAAGAACAAAATGTAAATATTGTAAAGAAAAAGTTTAAACAAATTTTGTTGCAAAAATGCTATTACAGTGTTAATGATTCATTTAATAATTACTATATTAATCAGGTCACCAAATTATACCCAAACACGTCACAAAATTATAACAGTAGTAGCCTCAATTCACTATTCATGCCTCCATCTATGCCTAGTGTATACAAAATAATTATGAATCTTAAACTGACAAATAGTACTGGCTATGATGATATATCTGTTGGGGTTGTAAAGTGTGTTGCCATCAAGTTATCTTTTATACTGAGTCACATAATCAATTTATGCATTGTTCATGGTGTATTTCCAACAGATCTTAAAGTAACAATGATAAAACCACTTTATAAAAAGGATAATAAACATGACATGCATTGTTATAGACCTGTAGCATTAGTTCCGGTGATATCCAAAATCTTTGAAAAAGTTATTCACAATTGCTTATCCAATTATTTTGAGACAAAACATTTACTGGTTGATGAACAGATTGGATTTCGAAGGAATAAGGATATCAATATGGCAATTTTTAAATTTCTTCGAACAATTATGACAGAAGTAGATAATAAGAGTCAGGCATGTGCCTTATACATGGATTTATCGAAAGCTTTCGATTATGTCGATCATCAAACGCTGCTAAATAAATTGAGCGCCTACGGTGTTAGAGGAAATGTGCTTAGTCTTTTAAAGTCGTACCTTACTGATAGAAAACAGTTTACTCAAATTTCTAGGCTATGCTCTACTGATAAAAAGATTACGAATTACTACTCTGACCGGCAAAATGTTACATTCGGTGTTCCACAAGGAAGCGTGCTGGGACCACTACTGTCCATAATCTACATTAACGACTTTCCCAAAGCAATAGGCCAGGAATCTATACTATTTGCGGATGATAGCTCTATTCTATTTAAAGGCAACAACAAACTAACTGTAGAACATGATATTAATTATACTTTGAACAATAGCATTAGCTGGCTAAATATAAATAACCTCAAAATAAACATTGAAAAAACTAAAATTATGATTTTTAAAAATAGAATACATAAATTAGGTAATTTGGATATAAATCATGACGGCATAAATATATCACAGGTACATAATACAAAATTTTTAGGTATAATTATTGATAATGGTCTTAACTGGAAGAGCCACGTAGAAAGTTTGTGTACTAAAATAAACCAGTACTCTTATGTTCTATATAATATATGCTGGAAAAAAGAGCATCTAAACCCACATTACTGACCGCCTATCATGGATATGTGGCTCCAATAATACGTTACGGTATCATTTTCTGGGGGAATTCAGCAGATGTACAACACGCATTCATAGCCCAAAAGAAATGCATACGAGCTATTTGTAAAATTAAAACAACAGCAAGTTGTCGACCCTTTTTCACTAGATTGAACATTCTTACTCTACCATGTATATATATTTTGGAAACTGTAACATTTGTAAAAAAGAATTTAAATATGTTTGAGAAATTGACGAGCAAAAGACATAATTTAAAAATAAGTGTTCCGCCTAACACAACAGCCTATTTTAACAAAAGCATATTTTGTATGGCACCTAGAATTTATAACCACTTGCCTAAGTCGCTTCTTGAAGAACAAAATGTAAATATTGTAAAGAAAAAGTTTAAACAAATTTTGTTGCAAAAATGCTATTACAGTGTTAATGATTTTTTATGTGATGAAATGAAATAATACCTAACTAACACATTAAAATCTAGTATTAAGTTTTCTAGTTTTATATAAAATATTGCATGCCGCAAGGTTAAGTACAGTGTTACCTAATTGTATACTTACTACACAACATCTCTTACACCCGTATTTGCAATTCAAATAATAAATAAATAAATAAATAAATAAATACCTAGTAGTACGTATCACCATATTTCAGCCAGGCTGGCATGCAAAATGTTACGTACAATTATTATTTCGTGCAATACAATTTAGACTAATAGATAGGTACCTAGTATAATACTGACTACAAATCACATATGAATGTCACAGATTTAAACTTGAGTTTATTAAGTCAATAGATGTCAAAGAAACAAGAAACAGTATTAATTTGATCACAAGTACAGTCAACACTATATTATTATAATTACCATTATGTCTTAATCATCTTAATTACATGGTTAATGAAAGCAACAAAAAACTTCTGATTTAGAATAAATAAAATCATATATCAATGTCATTAAGTGTCACGATAAGCCATCGCCATCGGTCCCGATTATCATTGCACATGTATGACAATCGTCACAGGTAGTTAAATGCCTGAGAAGTGGAACTACCGTTGGTTAGGCTAACCACATAATAGGTGTTGTCAATAGTTGAATAGATAAAGCTTACCATCTGGCAGAATGGAGTCATTTTGATAGGAAGGAAAGAAAGTTGAGTTGTGTAAGGCAGTCGTTTATGCTGTAAAATCGAAAATTAATGGTCCTACAACACACATAATAACGAATCAATAGTTTACCACTATGTTGTACCTAGTAGTTGGTTTCAGCATGAACGAAGTAGGTAGGTAATATGTATGTATCAGCGTAAAGTATTCGTTTTTATACCTACTTTTACGTTTCGTTGAGTTTGTGGTGCGCTCTGAGAAACTTCATCATTCTACTTCTTCTCCTCTATTCACTTTTCGTTTTTCTAGTTCTTAGTTAGCATCGTTTAAAGAAGACAGACGAGCGAAAATCTTCATGTCAAGTAATTAGTTTTAGTTACTTTTGTTATTAATTTCAGCAATCGCATCCTAACTGGATCATTTGACAAAACGGCCAAGATCTGGGACCCCGAGACGGGAGAATGTCTGGCGACGCTGTGGGGTCATCGAGGCGAGGTGGTTGCTGCTCAGTTCAACAGTAAGGGAGACCTAGCCGCCACCGGCTCTATGGACCATACTGCTAAGCTGTTTGATACTCGCACTGGTAATAATTACGTTTTTTAAGGTAATAAGGTGCTTGCTTGTGCATGTGTATGAAAGGCCTGGATCTATAGAGATTTTTTTTTTATATAATAAATATCGACGTGGTAGTACTTTTCATTTTGGTATTTATTTAAGAACACTTGAATTAGGTACCTTCTTACGTGGTGACGCGACTGCTGAACAAGAATTCTTTCGATTCTAAACAGTACGAAGCTTACGCGTAGCTGTGCATTGTGTCAGGTAATTGTATGTATAAGGTACTCAGCGTTCGTTTCCTGTACAAGAAACGCAATTAAATCGGCAATTTGTGCGTAGTATCAGACTATGTGTAGTCTGTGATCATTTTGTGTGAAACGCTGTATTGTAACGCCATTATATCACAATGTAAAAATAATTTATCTTGTAAATGTATCAACTGCCTGCGTGTGTATGTCCACATTAAATTAAGGTAATTACAACTTTATCATAAAAGTGTTAAAGTTCATGTTTTATTACTTTTTTCAATTGCAGGCCAAGACATTCATTCGTACACAGGCCATACGGCTGAAGTCATAGCACTGCAGTTTGATCCTAATGAGGGTCAGCGTATGATCACTGGCTCCTTCGACGGCACCATATCTATATGGGATACTAGACAATCAGAGTAAGACTTATTACAGAAAAATGTAGGGTTAAGGCTGCGGTATACGTGACGGGTTTTATACGGCGAAATGGGACGTGAAATTTTGTTTTATACAAAATGTATAAGAAAGAGCAATAAGTCCGGTGACACGGATGGGAACGTGCCACACACGTGGCCGAGCGAACAAGGCATACCTATGCCGCGGTCTTGAGCAATAAAACAATCGCTAGGCCTGTAGTTTGATCTAACCATCAAATATCAATGTTATTTATCTGGTATGATGTTATGTTATGTGATATATCTGATATCGATAATAAATAAAATTAAATTTGACTTTTATGCCGCACCAACTATATTGTTTATAGCTTTAGCTCCTGTCAAAAACGCAAGAGCATTACGTCAAAAAGTATTGTCTCAACAAAATTGTAGGCACTATCTTTTTTTAAATACTTAATCTAAATACTGTATTGTTTATAATTCATTTTTCAGTCGTGTAGCAGTACTCAAAGGGCATGACGGAGAGATTTCCAATGTGCAATTCAACTGGGACAGCTCACTAGTGGGCTCGTCATCCCTGGATGGTAGCGCGAAGCTCTGGGACGCGAGACAGACCTCCTGCCTAGCTACTGTATCTGGACATTCCGATGAGGTAATTTAGTCTTTATTAACGTCTTATTTAATAGTATTTATCATTTAGTAAGATCATAGAAACTATAGGTAAGTGTTGGTGTAGAAAGTTGTGGAGTAGCGACCACGAACCAGCAGATTTATTTGGTCATGGCATTTCCGAATCATTTACTCATAACCTTTGCCATAATCAAACTGTTTACAGGTGCTGGATATTTGCTTCGATTGGGCCGGCAAACGTATGGCGACGTCTTCCAGCGACTGTTCGGCAAGAATCTATGACGTAAAGGCAGACTTTAAAGAGCTGGCTGTCATGAAAGGACATCGAGAAGAAGTGTCCAAAGTAAGCTAAGCAGCTGAATCATTTATTTTGCTCATCCATATTTCGCTTAAAACTGTGTAACTTGTAAGATCTATCGTAAATAACGCATTTTGAATACTAACATAACAAGAGTGTACTCAGTAAAATGTCAGTGTCTAATTAATGGTCTTCAGGTAAATTTCGACTTACTTGTATTAACATGGATTGGTAAAATGAGCTTAAGTTGGGTCAAGATTCACTTGGTTCGATAGTAAATACAAGTGACACAACTTTGTGTTATTTGAAACAGTAAAAAAAAGCAATACGTTCCCCACATTTTGAAAGATAATGTTGGAACTAACAATACAATAGTCTATATCAGTATCTCTAGTAAATTAGGTACACTTAAATTTACGCATCCTGTCTTCTTTGAACGTTATGCTGTATGTAAGGCAGGTACCTATCTAGCACAGAACTGGTAGAAAGGTGAAATAACGTAATAATACCGACTTTGATCTTCAGAGTAGTTTCATGTATTTAGATGTATCTAAGTAAGTATATAAATTTTAATTAACATCATTATATCAGCCAAAAGACTGTTAAACATAGGTCTTCCCCAATTTTCGCTACCTTGGCTGGTCGTTCGTCGCCCTCATCTATCGGTAGTCCGCCACCCTTATAAGTTCGTCGGTCCACCTTGTGAGGGCTCTGCCCACGCTGCGTCTTCCGGTTTACGGGTAGATTTTAATAAAAGAGTATTTTTGTAATCAGGTATGCTTCAGTCCCGCTGGTGGCAGTCTTTTAACAGCATCCGCAGACAGGAGTGCCAGGGTCTGGAACACCAACACAGGGAACTGCATACAGGTAAATAGATCCTTGTATTTAAAGGACTTCCTCATTCTTCTCTTGTCTCTGTTCCCTATGGTTGGCAAGTTTCCCTACTTGGTTGTCTCGGGTTGTTATAAATTCGCCACATTTTCGATTCATATTTCGCAAATTGTAAATAGAAAATGTAGCCAATTTACAATAAGTCGTTTTATCTTAGCATATAATAAGATTTTGGCAATCACTGCTGGGTATAGGAAAGTCATTTCACATGCATGAAAAACTTCTCCAAAGGAAGAAGTTTGTCATGCCATGTACTAGAACAAATAAATGTTTTTCTTTCTTTCTTGCCATGGCAGGCAGATTGGTACTGGATACTAAGCGAAATAAATGCTTGATTCTTCGACAACCATTGAGAAAAAAGAGGTGTTATGTAAAATGTAGTCTCTCCGGGCGACCTTGTCCACTTCCGAACTTGACCACTTCCGTAAAAGTTGAACTGTTTTTATGTTGGTTTTATCTCTAGGTACTCTCCGGGCATCAAGGTGAGATCTTCTCGTGCGCGTTCTCTTACGCGGGGGACGCCATCATCACCGCGTCAAAGGACAACACGTGTAGGATTTGGAGGTGATTGGACTGGTGGATGTAGCTACATCTACCACTACGAGAACTTTTGGTATAATTTAATTTTATTAACAGTTTTTACTTTTGGCTTTGTATAAGAATAGGAAATACTATGTTTTTTAGGTATTTATTTAGTATTAGGCTATCGGTTAGTTCTTTTAGCTGTTGAATGAAAGGTCAAAGATTTTTGTATTATTCATATCTTCGATAAAACCTTGAACCGACAAATCTATAAAAATATACATCAATTAAACAAACTCGAAACAAACGGTTTAGCACTTCATACTTGTGTCGTTCAATTAAGGCATGAATATCTTTACCAGTACATGTGTTCCCATCTAATTACGATCCCGGGTCCTTTAAGCGAGGCGTTAAAAAGCATCTCACTAAGCCGCCATACAGGCTCTCAGGTAGTAGTCTGTCTTTTGGAATAGTGTCCACACTTTCGGATTCCACTGACTGCTTACCATCTGGCAGAGTGGAGTCACTTTGGTAGGCTAATTTAAAAAAAATACACGTAAACTAAGCCTACTTTAAAATATAGGTTGGTACTTACAGCCATACCATTTCACTTAAACACTAGAATAGCATTCATGCACCCGATGTGTAAAAAAAAATCGATGCCCAACAAAGAGTTTTCTATTCTAGAGGACTAGTAAGTTGTAAAACCCTTCAATAATAAAGAGGCACATTACGAAAAAGAAATGTCAAGCTCAAAGGATTCCATTACGTACAGTCGTCTTAAGTATTACTTGTTTTGTACCTCTGATTCAGACGGTTCCTCATAACAGTACGAGTGAGTCATGCCAGTAAGTCGATTGAACCAAGGACAGGCATATTAACTGTTTAAGCAGGTAGTTGACAAGAGGAAATGGGTGCTCAGTACTGCCCACCCGTGACGCGTGCCACATTAACTACATAATTATGTAGTACAATAATATATTTTACCACCCTACGGTCACTACGGTTGAGCGTGGTTGAGTTTCATTTGAACGTCATGAAAGAACAAGGTTGATTTCTCTTACACTACGTTAGAAAAGTCAACCTTAGCGATAATTAGATGTCATCGGAAAATTTTGTCAAAACTCGTAGACCACATTCTTAGCCTTACTTACTGTGATAATTTTTTAAATCGTATCATATTTCAGCTAGATTTCAAATTTGTGTAACTTTATATTTGAAAGCTGGAAAACAAGATTTTTCTTTCTTTTTGCACTGATAGAGTTTTGGCCTCCTCGTGATGTTAAATAATAGTTACTATTGTATGTTTGTTCAATAGGGATTAGATAAGTTAAATTATTACCCTTTAAGTAACGGGGTCATTATATAAAATGCAAAAGTTTGACTAAGCATTTAGCTGTGGGAAGGATAGGAGGCTTTGGATAAGTACAGCACATAATACATGAAAACATAGATTACAAAAAATCTTCATAAATCTATAACTCCTACTGAAGGCACACAGAAAACTTGCATAATAATAACAGTCTTTTGTTTTCACGGAAGATGGTTGTTATTTAATTTCATCCGCATTTTTCTATTTTATCATTGTAATATACCATTAAAATCATTAACAAGAATATTATTTTACACTTGACGCTGGCAGAAATAGCTGACACAATCGTCGGCTCTGTTGCCAAAAAATAGGAGAAGAAGAAGAAGAACTAAGTTGTCATGTCACACGTTCTTTTTTAACATTGATAATATCATTAAAATAATCAAAGAGAAGACTAATATAAATTAGACGCTAGCAAAAATAGCTGACACAATCGTCGCCACAGTTGCCATAATAAAAAGAGAAGAAGAACTATGTTTTAATAAATGGGTTTTCCAATACTCCATTTTTCATATACCCTATCGACGCACGTAGTTTTTGCATTAGAGGGTCGATGCGTGGCAAAAGATGGAAGCTATGTTAAAAACTATCCTTCTTATTCATAAACATCTTATATGCTTGAAGATAATAGCTAAATTAAAGATTTTATTTCGTTTGTCTTTATCTGTCACCTTGACATTTGTACTAAGAAAGAAATAAAACCTATTCTAACTAGGCATAAAAGATTTTTATGAATAAGGTTTAAATAGGTCTCTTTTGTTTTCACGGAAGATGGTTGTCATTTAATTTCATACACATTTTTTCTATTTTATCGCTGTAATAAACCATTAATATCATCAACAAGAATATTATTCTACACTTGACGCTGGCAGAAATAGCTGACACTATCGTCGACTCTGTTGCCAAAAAAAGGAGAAGGTTTAAATATCAATATTGGTTGAAAAAACACTATCAGGCCTGAATGAATAAATTATGCTTTCATTTAGTTGTAGATTATATTACATTTATTACGAATTGATTGTCAACTTTTTTGATATTATTGCGAATAAGTATGTTATTTGACTTTAAAAACTATGACGTCAGAATTTTGTATTTTCATACAAGTTTTAACAGTTCAGAAATACCTGTACTGATACAATTAACTACTAAAGTATGTTTTTATATTATATATATAACAATGTGTTGGTGGTTCCAGGTTCAGGTAATATTTGTTAATTTTATAATCTGTGGTTCACAATACAAAAGGTTATTATACCTACATAGGTTTATGTTTTATCAATATCTTTACAAATTGTTGTCTCTTTGTTACTGTATAATTAATTTGTTACATTTTTAATTAAATAATTGTTAACTATTTATTATCTAATAAATTATTTATCTTTAGCAATTGTATTTATTTGATTCCAATAATGCAAATAATGCAATAAGTAGGTAATAAGAATCCTGTTGCTGTTGAGCATGAAGTTCAACTAAGAATCGTAGGAATAAGTAATACGTAGGTAACGTACTAGTGATTGTGGCAAAACCAACTAGATACAAGAACCTTCTTTGCAAGAACCTTTTAAATGGAAGTAGGTAGGTGCCTATGCAAAGAACTCACACATTGCCACTTCCCAATAATTTCAAGTAGGTAATCGTAGCAACATAATGTCAACTTTAGTCAATCTACACTTTTGATTCCTTTTTTGCCCCTATTCGCACTACGCCACCTACGCCTATAATCTTGGATTTAGCACGATATTGTTTAGAATATGCAAGTTATGCAACTTGCCTGCAATATATACAATCGACAACTGAAAAATTATTTAGTTATATTTTATTAGGCAAACGGCAAACTTATCCAAACCAAAAAATGTAAGTAGGTCCTACCTATTACCCGTGGTTCACTCAAGTTGTTACTCCAGCGGCGTAAAACAATATTTAATTATTCAGCTATTACCATTACAATCGTTATTTCAATTTTTCCCGGTAGATATAAACGGCAAGTTTTGATAATTCAGTGTTTGTAACACAAACAATCTGCGTACACTATAACAACACTTAGGTATTTAAATACATCCTGTGGAGTCAGGGGTCAAATGAGCTCAGATAAACGATACGGGACATACAAACACACAAGTGTTCACATTAAAATTAATTAATTATCTAGAAAAGTATGACGACGCCAGAGTAGATAGTAGGTAAAACACTGGCCCGGTAGAAGATTCAGGATTTAGGTTTGGGAGGGACTTGACCTTGCCTGGGTAGGTTTTATATCAACGTAAATAATGCGTCGTTATGCGATAAAAACCAGATTATATTGTTCATTACGCGTCAGAACGTACATAAGTAGGTACATAGAAGTTATTTGAGCATTCTGATGCATTTGGAGGCAGCTGGAGTCCTTTAGCCCTCTCTCTGGAACCACTTCTGCTGACCAGCAAGTTTCAACTGATCAATGTCGAAGTACAAAATTCTGAAGGTGCGTCAGGAGCCGTGTTAGCACACACAACGGTTCACACGGAAGACCAAGTCCTTGGCATTGCCGAGGTCCACGAGCGACAAAATCTTGGTAAGAACTTTCTAATGGGCTTTACTGCTTTGCTTATTTTACGTCTTATGGACGACAAGTTCTAGCACTTAACTGGCATTTGAGTTGAGGACATTAGCTTCTATCAGCAGTTTGCTTTTGTACATTATTAGAAACGAGGAATCTAGAATCCAATGAATCTAATCATATTGAAGTATAAAAACTTGAACACAACATTCCGTTATCTTCCTCAACCAACATTCCATTTTACCGCAACGATTATTAAAACAAAAACTACGACAAACAACAGTGTAGTTGTTGACTGTAGTTAACATTACATAAGCAACACAAATGGTCGATCAGCTTACTCGCCAACTCCACATTCATTATCACTTCGAAAACCAAACAGAGAGGACGTGTCCGGCTCGTTAACACAATGTTACGAATAACATACTTATTAGCTTTAATAGCTTTAGTGGGTGCACAGTATAAGTACGAAACAAAGTGGTTTCGGGTGCCGTTAGATCATTTTGGATTTCAAAGGAATGAAACTTTCGAAATAAAGTATTTAGTGAATGACGATTATTGGGACCAGGGTTCAGGGCCTATATTCTTCTATACCGGCAATGAGGTGAGTCGCTTTTCAATTATGTTAGTTTGAATATTATTTCGGTCTACTTTCAATAAGCAACTGCGCCTTTAGATATCCATGTCCACAGCTAAACAGTGACCTTTCTCAAAGAAACGCAGTCGCCTGAACTACCAATGTCCAGTAAAACAAAGGTCCGTCACGCTTGGCATGCAGATTGTAGTACCTACCTAACGTGATATTTATTATACAGGAAATACTGCTGCTCGTTCTCCAATGTTCCTTTAGTAATCTCATCTCATACATTTTATCCAGTAAAAAGATAGGTTGGTTTTTCTGTCGAAAAATTCTCAATATTAGCTCGCAGTCTAGAATTGTGTACGATAAATGGCAACAGACTCGCCCCAAAAGAAATGGCGAAAAGTGTGTGGTTAAACACCTCTGCTTACCCTTTCAGGGATAAAAGGCGTGAAGCTATGTATGTATGTATGTGATCAATAAATAGGTAGGTACTCTAAAAGTTGTGTAATATACCTACACATGCAGCCAAAGAAATAAACTTTGTAAAGCTTAGAAACTAGAAAGTAGGTAGGTAAACTAACTTTTGTTTAACAACACAAACTATATTGACTGACTTTAGAGCTACCTACCATCGTCGTATCAGCAGAAAACCACATATATGTACATCAGAAAGACAAAGAGACAGAGAATGACAAAATTAACTAAACTCAAAGCATTCATTTATCGTATACCGGTAAATGTACCGGTACCTAAGACTTGAAACCCTCAGTTTGAAGCTGGGCGGTAGGCAACTTTCTTTACGATATGTGAATTGCGTAACTCTTGGACATGGCTTTGTTTATAAGAAATCATAATCAAGTCATTGCCGAACGTGAAGGGAAAAGTAAAAAGACAACGGGGTTGGTAATTGGATCAATGTCTTTCGACTAAACATCAATCTATTTTAAAGAATTTCGTGTAGGTTGATAACAGCTTCACAATCAGGCATTGTTGCTATAAAACCATGTACTAATACCACCAGTTTTATGTAAGTATGTAGGAACTGTTATCTGCATGTCGCTTTTATTCGCATATCCGGCATATTATTACTGTGTGCATTTAATGTGTTATTGAGTCAAACAGATTCCAACTATAGTTTAGACTTTGAAGGTTGATTTTGCATTGATATTGAACATATTTGACAAGTTGTATTAAAATATGGACTGACTATAAATGTAGGGTATTTAGGGACACTACCTACAACAATTATTATTGTTCGGCAATGCTTAGAAAACTATTAAGTAGGTATACGAGGTTACGATGTCTTTCGCGCAAGTGTCCATATACACCGCGATAACGAAGTAGGTACTTATTTAAATTAAATAATTGGCTACGAGCCTATTCGCCCCTTAAGATTTGACCCTGCATTAAAAGTTGTAGATTCGACCCTTTTTTGAGAGCCCATTCGTACCTATTTTAGGTACGAATCCAGAAAAATAAAATTAATATTTATTTTAGAGCCCATACATACATTTATAACCTATTCTAACAACTAACATTGTGTAATACCTACAACATTATCAATAAATTGTTTATGATTACGAGCTTTCACGGCAACAATATAGCTACTAGGTACTGAACCTAGTAGTAGATTATGTAGGTAGCTATATTATTGCTCACAAAAGCTCTTAATCATAATCAACTTCTTGATAACTAGGTTCCCGCAGTGCGGTTTCATCCATGTCTTTGGTTACTGCTCTGCTCCCGTCGCCAGTAGCGTGATGTTACATAGCCTATAACCTTTCTCAAGAACTAGGCTATGATACGCAAAAAGAATTATACAAATCGACTGGTACTACCAGAGATCAGCGCGTTCACACAAACCAACAAACAAACTCTTTGGCTATATATTATTATGTACCTACCTATAATACCTATAGATGTAGTATCTTACCGGAAATAACTTATTCGCGTTATTTCCGGTATCCGGTATATATGTAGTGTAGGTATTGGTAGGCCATATAATATGTAATACATAATTATTCATTTCAGTCATATTAGTGGTCATTAATTATACTTCGTGTCACTCACCTCAAGCATCATCTCGGGGTCATACTGGGTTACAAAATATTATTATCTTTGAAGAAAATAGAACATTGGTTACTGATACAGCCAAGTCAAGACTGATCGGTTTTGTATACAATAGTTAATCAATTGTGAATGTCGTCGGGCATCAGCGTCATCGATCATAGTCATACAAATTCATCTTAGGTACCATATACCTGACAATCACATACATTTTGTAATCACTACATAGTTTAAAACAAAGTCGCTTCTCGCTGTCTGTCCCTATGTATGCTTAGATCTTTAAACCTACGCAACGGATTTTAATGCGGTTTTTTTTAATAGATAGAGTGATTCAAGAGGAAGGTTTATATATTACGTATAATACATGTATAATTTAGTAGAGAAACATTGGTAATTTTAGAGGTTTCTAATCTAATGCAGGGACATAGCGGTTGCGGCGCGGTATATACCGGCTGGGAGCCGCCGGCTTCTAAAGAAAACATGTTTGTATTGTCTAATGACGATAAAGCTGTGAACGTTGTTTAAAAAGACATTGTGTAGTACATTTCGTATCAGCATAATACCTGTGCGAAGCCGGGGCAGATCGCTAGTACTTGTATAAATGATGAATTAATAAATGAGTAGGTATCTACCTATTAGAGGTCAGGAGATGTCTCAAGACTCAATGTCCATGCAGAGCCTGCAATAGGGTGCCTCAGGAAACGGGACGACCTGTTTCTCCGTGTCCTACCCCTGCCAAGGCTTTGCTATAAAAACTAGAACATTATTGAAGATGTGCTTAAAGTTTTCTGTCGATGAAAATGTTTTTGCTGTCATAATCACACAAACTTTAACTACTGTGGTCACCAATCCGCCTACCTGTGGAATCTATAGAAACCTCTTCCTTAAGAGAGGCTTATGTAGTGGATGTATTTAGTGCTATAGAGAAATACTTACACTATCTTATTCGTTCCAGGGCCAAATTGAAGTGTTTGCAAAACATACAGGATTTATGTGGGAAATAGCGCCTGAATACAAAGCTAAGATAGTATTCGCAGAACACAGGTTAGTATTACGTTCTTCTTCTTCTCCTTTTTTTTGGCAACAGAGCCGACGATTGTGTCAGCTATTTCTGCCAGCGTCAAGTGTAGAATAATATTCTTGTTACAACGATAAAATAGAAAAAATGTGGATAAAATTAAATGACAACCATCTTCCGTGAAAACAAAAGATGGACTCTAATATTACGTTGCCTAAATAAATATAAAATGAAGGGATGTCACACGTCATCCACATTTAACAATTTTTGATTCCATAGGCTCATTTAACCCCCTCGATACTCTTTCTTTTTGTTCTACTCCCTCATTAGTTTCTCTCCACAAGCGGCAACACCTTGGTTGTGTTTTTTAGCTTTGTTTCTGCAAATCTTGGACATAAGTCGTACCTATTGATTACAAAATAATTAGATATACCAACCTACCCACAAAGTTTGAGTTTAGCTTGACTTAAACCGACTCGGTTTCGATTGTGGTACTCTGTTAATAACAATCTAAATTGTAGATACTATGGCGCATCAATGCCCTTTGGAAACAAGTCATTGGACAACGAGCACATCGGGTACCTAAATTCTGAGCAAGCGCTGGCCGACTACGCCGATCTGATCAACTTCCTACAGGGAAATTCTATCAAACCAAGATACCCTGTGATCGCTTTTGGAGGTAAAGGAATTTCCTACTACTTAAATAAACAATGAAATAGGTACTCATAGGTAGGTACCTACTTACTTATCTACTAAATAAATAACCGAGGATTTTTTTTCTGTAGTAGTTACTGAAAAGGTAAAGTATCAGTCAACATGATGAATAAACAATTTAATAAAGGGTTCGGAAGACGATAGTAGCAGGCTTCTTACAATCGTCTCTTATGGAAATCGATGAGAGGGGGTCGTTCAGCAGTGGACTTCTTATGATTGAGATCACAGATATAAATCTATATCTGTGGTTGAGATGATTAACTTATTCTACAATACAAGACATCCTGGAAGATAACAACACTTACTCTTACATAAGTAACCTTTTGCAAATAGAACTTGCTCGTAGAAAAACATCAATTTCTTTCATCATAATATTTTGGGGCTCACGGCTTTCAAGGTGACAAAACTTGGAAGAGATGTCTGGCAGTGATATGATGCGTCTTTGGGCTGATATGATGATTAAGCACCTATTTAAGATTAATTTATTTTTTCTAGGGTCGTACGGTGGTATGCTATCCGCGTACTTCCGTATGAAGTACCCTCACATCGTCAGCGGCGCCATAGCTGCGTCTGCGCCGGTGCACATGTTCACGGGCATGGCTCACTGCAACATCTTCAACAGACTGGTCACGTCGAGCTTCAGAACTGTCACCACTAACTGCTCTAACAATATCAGGGAATCTTGGAGTATTATCAGGTCTGTGACATCTGAATATGTTTAAATAGACAATAAAGAGCGAGATGGAAAGTAGACTGTAATACTGCAATATTGCAGCAATTTTTTTATGAATACACAACGAACGGTTTTGCAAAAAGTGTTAAGTACGTAAAACATTTTTAACGGCTACGAAAAAGTCAACGGATCTACTTTTTTTAACCTTTGTATAGAATTTAAGAAAGAGTTAAGATACTCATACATCATGAGTGAACCTGCAGGTATCTTCTTTTATTAAAATCTACGTACGTATAATGGTTTCAGAAACTATTCTTCCAACGCCAACGGCTCTGAGTGGCTTCATAAGAACTGGAATTTATGCAGTCCTATCAAGAACTCCACGGATTTGAATATTCTTCTTGATTTCCTGAACTCTATGTATTCGACGTTGGCTATGGTGAACTATCCGTTCGCATCGGATTTCCTGACGCCACTACCGGCAGAACCCGTGAGGGTTGTGTGCCAGTATTTAAGCGAAAATTTGAAAGAAGTGCCACTGTTACAGGTTATTTACTACTTTCATTCTTTACTATTTACTATTTTCAGATTGAATACGAAAAGTTATTTATAATATTATTGAGAAAATGCTATTTATGGCAATTCATAGAAAACATAATATAATGATGCGAAAGTCTGGAAATACCAATTGTTTTAGGCTTAGGAGAATTGGTTTATCAGACGAAGAGTTTTTAAATCTTTAGCGCCAAATTCAACTGTTTTTTGGTTTCAGGGTATTGGCAAAATAATAGAAATATTTGCAAATTATGACAAGAAAGCTAAATGTATTGACTACAAACAAGGTGACAATTTTGGAAATTTGGACGCATCTGGATGGGATTACCAGGTAAAAATACATTCATAAATAAAGTTACAAGTACAGGAATACCTTCCCATCTTTAAATATGATCTGATGTGTGTATTAGAAGACAAGGTATGGTTCCTCACTTGGATTCCTCTTCTCAAATGGATAGTTATACCTACTCTTACATGTTTATACCTACTTCTACATCAGATCAGAATACACACAACTTTCGTCAACAAATCCTCTATTTGGTATACTTATTCAGTGTCCTTCTGTATATTTATATAAGTCAATTAATCGAATTTGAAATCTAAATATTTCTTACCAGGCTTGTACTGAAATGGTGATGCCAATATGTTCGGACGGCAAAAATGATATGTTCGAGCCAGCGCCATGGAACTTTACGACGTACGCCGAAGAGTGTCACAAGAAGTACAATGTGTATCCTCGAGAAGACATGGCAAGAATAGAATACGGAGGCAACAGACTTCAAGCAGCCTCTAACATCATTTTTAGCAATGGTCTGCGAGATCCTTGGACAGGAGGTAAGATTATCAAGCTATAAATGAGTGTGGCTCACAGTAGTCAAAGTGGTGGATATTATTTATGTTGAATTAGATAAAAGCACTTGACTGCACTTCGTACCTATCACAATCGTCACACACTAAAATAGACGGCCAGCGACACGCTTGCACCTACCTGATCTTTAACCAGTAAATCTGTTTTTCCTGGCCGCATCTTAACACTTTATCTTGGCAGACTTAATTATTTTGCTAAAAATATGTTATTTTTTATCCACTCATTAACTTGTGTATGCCAATTATTATAATTCTCTACCTATACACTTACTTAATAACTAGGTATGTAGGTGCGTAAAACAACGCGCCCGGTTATCTGAGTAATGTCTATTATAGTACCTTATGCACTGATTCCACTAATTCTGACTAATTTTTTTACACAGGTGGAATTCTGGACAGCATGAGCGATACCGTAAAAGCAGTTGTAATAGTGGATGCAGCACACCACCTTGACCTGATGCCTAGCAACCCTAGTGACCCTCAGACTGTTAAGGCAGCTAGGAACATTCACAAACAGCACATCACTACATGGATCCATCAGTTCCGCGAACAACTGACGACTACTCGACCTCGTTATATAAATTTTGGATAATGATAAATAGTTTCGTTAGATAAATTTTAGTTTTATTTATTTATCTACTTACAACCAGTTTCATATTAATCTTTACCCTTACATTTAAATCTACATCTATACTTTTAAATATAACGCAAGAGTTTCTTTGATTGTTTGAATGCGCTAATCTCTAGAATAATTCTTTTTGCGTATGATTAGCCTAGTTTTTAAGAAAGGTATAAACTATTAAACATCAAGCTATTGTCAACGGGAGCAGTAACCAAAGAAGCGGGTGAAACCGCTCTGCGGGAAGCTAGTTCATCTTAGTACACATAACTTCACGTCTTTTTCACCGAAGAGGTGGGCAGAGGTGTATCTATAACATCCATGTTCGCCAGTTAGATATGTTATATTCTATGAAATAGAGGAAATAAGCAAGCCTTTTGCCATTTACCGAGCACAATTTTAGGCACCGGGCTCTTACTGAGAATTGCTGGACAGAAAACTCAACATCACTACGACGAAGATTAATTCGAACACAAGTCTTCTGCGTTGTCGTCCATACACACACACAATACCACCTTCTTGATAAATATTATGTCTGTGATACCACCGAACCACAGAGGCAGTATGCCATTTATCTATACATGTCGCAGGCAAATTGTATTAATCGGCCGTTTACAATCTGCCTCGGCATATTAGGTAAATAGCGCCGGGTATGTTAGGTCAGCAACGTGTATACCTAATTTGGGATGTTTAAACTAGTTTGACAACAAATATAATTTGTATGCAGGGGTCACAGTTCTAACCAAACTTTATCTCCATCGCCATAGTACTTATCGCCGATGACAACGAGCATTTACAAAATGCCGAGGCAGTATGTAAACGTCGGATTTATTAAATTTGACTGCGACATGTAAGTGTAATGTAAGTATACCTATAGGTATTAAAAAACTGAAAAAGAGAAAACTGATGAGTTTTGTAGTTTATCTTAGACGATCTTAAAGCATTAACCCATATCAAGGTGGACCAATGACCTGACAACACTGTGACGGGCAACCAATGGATAAGGGCGGCTCACGACCGGCCACGCGATGGCGATAATTGGAGGAAGTCTATGTCCAGCAGTGGATTAACTAAACATGTCTTCTACTGTTGCGCAGATGTTTATTTTATAGGTAAAATCCTATGTAAACATAATAAATAAAAGTAAGCCGGTGCCGCGACGTCTGTACCTCATTTTTATCAGCATCAAACAAGGGTAGATTCTTTATAACTGACGAAAAAAAACGGAGAAGGTTCTCAAGTCGGCGCGTACATATTTTTTTATGTGAGACCACGCATACTTATTCCAGAGTAAGTAGTCCGATTATAATAATATTTTTTTATTGGAAAGGGTAGGAAAATAGGGGAAGATTGTAGATTATTAATTAAAGTAGGATTATATAATAATAACAGTTAATAGCTAAAGTGGGGTAGATAACTATTTTAAAAGGAATCAAGAATTAAGCGTGTATCTAATAATCATTATTAGAATCATTTTTATTCAGCCACAAAAAAAATTATAAAATAAAACTTTTTAACATAAAACTTAACAGCCAAAAAAACTGAAACCAAAAAAGAAAACCTTTATTTTAACCATAATAACCAAGTTCTTCAACCCTAAGTAATTTTAAGTAAGTAAATATACCTAAGTAATTTTGAGTCGGCAGTGATGCTCGCTTGTGTGGAGCCGACTCAGTTACGGAGTTACAAGTAAACAAGTACGTTATCAGTTTTTTCAGCGGTTTAATTTTTTTGTAAAATGTTTTTGTCTGAGCTACATCTAATAAAATGTCAAATGGATATTGCTTGACATGACATTGATAGTTAACAGTGACAGTTGACAGTGACAGCTATTGTTGATTTGTTGATGTCGATGTCGAAGTTTGAATTTTGAGCAAATTGAGTGAGGTTATTATTTTTAAACCATGGAAGCTGAAGCAGATTTTTATATAAAACAAGAAGCTGTTCTTGGCTCCTTGTACCCAACATGCAAGTATTGTAACGAGGCTGAGAACAAGCAGGACAGACCGGGTTTGATATGCGAAAGCTGCATCAGTTTTGTTCATTTATCATGTCTTAGAAGACCCGGTACTCCGGGTGACTTTGCTTGCGATGTTTTCTTCGATTTTACTTGCGAGGACTGCGCTCCAGATCAAATGGAATCTATTGCAAGGAACAGATTCCCTTGGTAAGTATATAAAACTCAATAATAACAATACAATAGTAAGTAAATAAACTATTTAATCAACATAAAGATTTCGATTATATGTTATGTTTTTATCTTTTTCTACTTTTACTTCAGTAGTTATTTATTTTATTTAAAGATTAATAATTAACTTCTTTCCACAATACAACAAATTCAACTGATTAGCCTGCAGATAGAGGTAAGCTTTACCTGTAGAGTCATACTGCCTCATTGCCTGGTATAGTCATTTCATAAAACACAAAGACGTGCTGGTAATAACCTAAACCTAAATTAAACTTTGACAGAAAAAAAATGTCAAAAACTCAATCAGGGTTGCCATTAAATTAAACCACATAATCTCTGCAACTTGCTTGTTTCCAGGGTAAATGTGATACACCTGACCCTACATCACCTGAACATGCACTCTTATGGGATCAGTAACCATGGTTACTTCCACTACAAGACGCACATTTGCGCATTTATCGACCGACATTGGCAGTCGCTCTTTGGCACACAAGCGTAAGTAAAACATTAATATCTCTTTATAGTATAAAGTCACTCTTAATTGGGTTCCATACCCAAAGCTAAAATGGAACTATTACTGCTGTCCGTCCGTCCGTCAGTCTGTCTGTCTGTCTGTCTGTCTGTCCCTCTGTAACCAGGCTGTATCTTGTATCGTGATAGTTAGACAGTTAAAATTTTCACAGATAATGTATTTCTGTTGCCTCTAAAGTCAAAGTCAAAGTCAAATTATTTATTTCATTTTGATCATATAGTATGATACTTATGAAAAGTCAAAATTACATGAAGTCAGCTAAATAACCTACAGCCAGTTCGCAGACGAGGAAGAGCTGTGAGAAGAACTGGCAAGAAACTCACGCCACTCTTTTCAATCTCCAGATAATTACAATTTTATTGTATGAGTTAACAATTTCAACACATCAACGCATCCAAAGAACCATACAAAGTAATTATTATAAAACAACCAATTATTTTAATAACATTTAAAAAAAAGAAAAGAAACGAAAATAGAGGATTTCAATTATTTAGTTTCATCTAGTATGGTAATTTGACTACATATTTTAATTAAAATTTAAAAAAAGTAAATGTATTTCCCAGTCATATTGAACTACAAGGTAATACTAAATTAAGTATTAAATGTATGCCATGATTGACCAGTCGTCGCACAGCACGACGCACAGACTAGCCATCATCACCTTCGCCATATTAGAGGGAAGGTGATGACCCGGCCAATACGATACCACAAGTCATGACATTTTAGTGAGCATGACAATGCAAGGCATGGGTGGTAAAAAGAACCATAATAAAATGTTATGTCTTACGAGTTCATAATGATCATGATATGCATTCACTTCCCATCAAACTTTTACTGCAATAGTCAATACATTTTTTTAAATTTTACCATAATAATAAAAAGCAACTATATTCTTCTCATGGGTCTACTTCGTCAGCGAACTGGCTGTAGCTTGATTTGCTGACATTTTGTAAACTTTGACGTTCATAAGTGTTAATTTAATTAACCTATATGAATAAACATATTTCATTTCATTTCATTTCATATACCCATGCTATTTTATCATTTAAATAATCATTAATATTATAATAACCCTTTTGAATAAGACGGTTTTTAACAGTTTGTTTGAATTTCTCTAAGGGTAGATTCGAAACGTCAATGGGTAGTTTATTATAAAAGCGTACACCAAGACCCGCAAATGAGTTGTTTACTTTATAGGCGATGGTATGTACCAACTAACTTATGTTTACCTCGAGTATTCACAGAATGCATGTCACAGTTTCTTGAATACAAGTGTATATTTTTCTTGATAAACATAATGTTAGCAAAGATATATTAAGACGCCACTGTCAAAATACCTATCTCTTTAAACTTATCTCTTAATGAAACTCTAGGGCCCAAATTGTAAATAGATCGCACCGCTCGTTTTTGAAGTATAAAAATTGACTCAATATCCGCAGCCCTGCCCCAGAGCAGTATACCGTATGACATCACGCTATGGAAATAGCTAAAATTAGAACAAAACAAAAGCTATTAGAACAATAAAGGTGCGCGAAAACGTCATTTCGGAGGCCATCATACCAGCAGTATAAGACGATGGCTTTTGGAATGGTGTCCACTACTTCTGGATTCCACTGACTGCTTACCATCAGACAGAGTGGAGTCACTGTGGTAGGCTAATATAAACAAAACTTATATTCCAGAAAGCAGAAGAAAAACTGGGTAGGTACAATAGCTGGTGTATTATCTGTATATAATAAGCTGTTCTTCAAGTCTGGCTCCGTAGTGCTCGGGGAGACAGGCTGGTGGAAACTGCTGCACAACTTCTCGCCAGCAGTCGCTGCACATATAAGTAAGCAAAATTATTACTCATTATTAAATTATAATATACTATTTAAAATAAGTACATTATATGTAATCTCACATAAATTATAAATTTATTATTTTACTGATTTCAGTACAAGAGATCGCACGCGACAAGCCAAAAGTCCGCCCTCGAAATCAAATGTCCATTGACAAGAATCTGTTCCTCATAAAAGTCATTGAAATGGGTAAGTAAAGATAGCATTCGGTTCTAAGCGACCACGCCCAAAGACGGTTGTGGTCACGGGACGCGGTCGTCCATCACGGTTTCTGAGAACCAGGTGCTACCATACCAGCGCATAAAAATATTATCGGTCAAAATATTATAACAAATAAGCAAGTGTTGCCAGAAAAGCCATATTAATTAATGACCTCATAACAACCATTAAACTGAATTTCGTGAAGTTCTTTTTGGCTCCCACTAAAAACAAATATTTGTATGAGGCACAATTATTTGTGCCAAAATTCTTCTCTTTCAATGGGGGTGTTTAGGAAATTTTTTGCCACCAGTTGGCGCCACTTAGGTAAAAGGTCTTCCATTCACAAAAATTCAAAATCAAAATTCAATATTCATTCACAGTTTTGAAATCAATAGAATCGTTCAGGGTTGGTTGGTTGATTGAAAACGCTTTGACAGGTGCCTCGACCTGACGCCTCAGTGCTGCCACCTCTTGGGCGCCATTTTAGAAAACCCTCATTGTATGTTTGTAAAATGACCCAAAACAGCTTTTGGCCCTTAGTGCCGTAGTTATTACAATAAATAACAAAATTGACAGGTTATAAAGACCTTATCAACAACGAAGGCAGTCCTCCCCGCGTGCTGCCTCCGGAGCCAGTTCCGTGTAAGAAGAGGCGAGTGGACTCGGACGAACTGAGCGGCATATCCAGCACTTCTTATTATGATCAACTAGATTCTGACAGCAGGTAAGTGCTAATGAAAAATAGTCTCGGCCATCGTTTCCTTATATTATTCCTTAATACTAGCTTCTCGCACCTTTGGTTTATGATCTGCTCCCGTCACCAGAAGCGTGATGTTACATAGCCTATAACCTTTCTCAAGGATCTATTTTAGGTTTTGCCCATTTAGGGTAAGCTACACCTCTGGTCCAAAGTCATGTATATCATGATTTGTTTGTAGGAATGAGATCGGCGACGAGAGTACTTTCGATGAACCGTTGTCGATGCTCACACCTAAAGACTGCACATACTCATGGAACACACACATGGAGTTCAGAGAATTTAACTTCGCGCCCACACATTCTGTCGCGCCTATGCAAGTAAGTATTTATGTCCTGTTTAATTTATCTTATTGAGAATATTACATCTTCTTAAACTTAAGAGCTCTGTTCTTGTCGGTGCAATTGATGCAATCTTATCCAGTGCCTTTTCCTTCAGCTCCTGGTACGACCTGGCAGCAGCATTTCTCTTTATCTGATTTAGGTACAGGATCTTAGGCCTTCCTCTTCCTCTCTTTTCCTCTATCCTGTCATGTTTTGGAATGGTGGTCACCAGTTCTGTATTCCACTGACTGCTTACCACCAGGCAGAGTGGAGTCACTTTGGTAATATTAAAAAAAATAATGTCCAGTAATGGAGAGTCATCCAAAAGGCAGAGCCCATAAACGGCACGTTTGGTGGAAGAGTCAATGATGTCATTAAGTTGATATTCAATACATAGGTAATGCTGTTGCTGCCTGTTTCTATTTCCTTAGTGCTGTGACAATATCAATGGCCGCCACATATGAAGCAAATAGTCACACATTTATTTATTTGGTTACTTGAATTATCACTTGTGAACATATAAATTACAAAATATCAGTCAATCAACCTACAGCCAGTTCGCTGACGTAGGGTAGGGCCATGAGAAGAAGCAAGGCAAGAAACTCAGGCCACACTTTATAATCGCCAGGGTATTAATTTTTTTTGTAAGTTACAATTTCAACTGGCATGCAAAGTAATGCAGGGAATTCATATAACTCTAGGCATAGACTGCGTTTTCATAATATTTTGTCTTTTCTTTAAACCAGAAATCTTGCCATTCTAATATTAGCCATTTCTTCGACAGAGCGACTCGTCAAGCATCCACTCCTTCCAGCAATCCATGTTATATTACGACTCGGACTCTCGAAGCGGTCACGAAACAGACCATGACAATCGAAAGACCTTTGAAACGAGACCCAAAAAGACTATACCCGAAGAAAAGCCAATCCGTCGCGAATCACTGTTCTCTACCGATTTGAACTCAGTAGACCGGCCTTGGGAAGACCCTTTACCGAAACCAGATTCGAATTTAGTAGAAATGTCACAGTATGAAGAAATACAGCTGTTGAAAAGAGTGGAGAATTTGATACCGAAAGTAAAGGAACCGAATAAAAAGGCCTACTTGTGTAGGCTAAGGGCAAAGTTGGCGCTAAGGAGATTAAAGAGACATAAACATTTGCCGATATTTGATTTGGATAAGTAAGTTATATTTACCTGTTTACTGCCTGTAAGGGTCTATAAGGCCTGTAGGTATCACGCATAGTTTACTCCCATTCGCCTGTATTTGGTCAGTTGTAGTTAAATCACCACCAGTTAGCGCCACTTTGGTGAAAGGTCTTCCATTTTGACAACGCTATCCAAACAAATATTTTTTAGTGTTCATTACGGAAATTTTAATGTTTAATTTACAAAATTCACGTGCGTGGAAAAAAGTAAATTGCTGAGAGGGTTTTCTAAAATGGCACCCACAAGGTGGCAGCACCGACTAATCAGGTCTAGCTGTCAAGCGCTTATTGAAAGTTAACCCGTGATTGGTCCAATGTGAAAGTTGAAGTGGCGCCAACTAGTGGCAAAAATTTTCCTAAACACCCTCATTGCATTTAAATCAGTACAGCCATTAATGTATAAATGCATGCAAATGATAAATGGAAGTCTTCACTTTCACCTACGACACATGCTATTTTCCAAAACTATAGTAATATGCAAACACTATTTGCTAAATTATTGTTTTTTTTATATTGAATTTTGTTTCAGAACAGTGAAGTTATTAGGTGGATACATGACAGAGGATCCTCGTATTGTGATCAATTCTGAACGAGTTCTCGACCGGTTTCAACGGTCGGTGAGTGCTTTATGAATAACTATGACTATATGATGGTTTAATAAATATGTTTGCAAGTTTTTTTTTCGAATTTTTAAGGGTTTTTTATATTTTAGATTAAAGGTTAGTAAAAAAAAATCAAAAGATGTTTATTTCATTTAGGTTAATTGAACACTTATGAACATAAAAAAAATTATCACACACACTGAGGACTGACTGATAGCTAACTTAGACCAGCTTGACTGAAGCTCACCCTCGTTCTACGAGGCAACTTTGCCTCACTGAGGGCATTTTTGCCGTGAAATAAAGTTATTTTTTTTGCCAACAGTATCTAATAGACAACCTATGCGGTACAATAGCTAGTACAAACTACGGTACTTTGCTTCTATCGCACATCGAACCTACTGCCTTCCGCTCGACGTACTCGGGCGCTACTCTCAAACCGTTCATACGGAGGGACGCGGATTCGAACCCCACATGGTTGAAACTAACTGATGAGTTATTACGGAAAACTAACAGGTAAAGAAAAAAAAATTAAGGTTTCATTCGCGTCCTTGCTTACTGCTCTGCGCCCGTCGCCAGTAGCGTGATGTTACATAGCCTATGACCTTCCTCGAGAACTGGGTTATCATACGCAAAAAGAATTTTGCAAATCCGACTGGTAGTTGCAGAAATTAGCGCGTTCAAATAAACAAACAAACAAACAAACTTTCCGCTTTTTATAAAAGTATAGATTTAAAGAAATCTTATGTAAACCAATTTATATTAGACAGAGAGAACGATGTTGTTTTGTGACGTCACCAACCGAGTATTGTAGTAAAAATAATTATCTCCAAATAATTTAAAACCTTTTACTAACCGTTGCTATTGTATATTGTTTTTTTTTGGGGCGAAAATTCAAACTCCTGTCTACCCCCTGAAAATTAGTTTTAAGTATATTGTCAATAAATGTTTAATTATGTTTCTATGTATACTATGCAAGTATTTATTAAGTATCTAAGTAAGTTTATTTCTAGAACCTAAATTACTGTTCTAACTATACTATTACATAAAGCGGAAGAGTTTGTTTGTTTGTTTGAACGCGCTAATCTCTGGCAATACTAGTCAGATTTGAATAATTGTTTTTGCGTATGATAGGCAGTTCCTGGACAGGACAATGACACAAAGAGAAAGGGATATGTTGGAGGCATTTGAGATGTGGTGCTGGAGGAGGATGGAGAAAATAAGTTGGACAGAGAGGATCACAAACGAAGATGTGTTGAGAAGAGTGAAAGAAAAGCGGACCTTGCTAAGGACAATAGAAAGTAGAAGAGGAAAGATGATTGGCCACATTATACGACATGACAGCTTTATAAGAAACATCATAGAAGGGAAAATAGAAGGAAAGCGAGGTAGGGGAAGACTACGGATAAATTATATGAGTCAAATAAAGAAAAGTGCTGGTGCCATGTCGTATAAGGAGGTTAAAGAGATGGCTCTGGACAGGGAGAAGTGGCAGAAATTGCATCAGTTCCACCGACAAGAGTCTAACTCTTAAATTATGGATGGGATGTATATTCTTCTGGCGACGGTAGCAGGGCAGCAAAACTAGTAACTTATAATTTTGCTTACCTTGGGTTTGGATAGCTTTATGTAGTTGTTGTATTATTATTATTTGTACAGACACATAAAGGGTTATTCGCCCCCTCCCCCCGCCACGATAGACTACTCGTACGTACGTCCACAACACATCGCGGCCGTCAACAATCTCTGCGCGCAGTTCTTTTGGCCGGGTGTTGACTGTAAGTACCTTACACTCCATATTTGTATTTCATGTTAGCTGATTGCCAATACTCTCAAGTCTTTATTGCTTTTAATGTTAAAAAGTTATAAGATATTCAGCCAAGTATTATGAGCGTTTAAGCCAGAGCGGCAACTTTGCTATGTAGTGTCATATTTCGTAGTTTTCATTTTTAATCATGTACTTTTAGCTATTTTAAACATATTTATGTTCTGATAACATTTTAGAATTAGGTAAAAGCTGTATAAAAAGTAAGTAACCATAATGCTTACAGTTATTTTACTATGAAAATAACGCAACTTATGATTCAAATGTATTATTTGCATGTTACTTTTTATACAGCTTTCACCTAATTCTAAAATTTTAGCAGAACATATTTTTAAAATATAGTTCCGATTTAATGATAAAAATTGAAAACCACGAATTATGACACTAACTTGCGACGTTACCACTCATGATGATTAGACGCTTATTGAGCCACCGATATCAACATGGCCAAGAAATATTGTTGCGACGATTACCTATGCTAGAACGTTCGCAAGTACTTACCTACTCGTATAACAATAGCTTATCGGCGGTAGGCATACATACGCGTCGCAGCTAAGTACCTACACTCATTGTTCTGTTTTCGAGAATTGTCGGCATCTTTGTAGTTATAACTGGAAGGTTCTAGAAATGTATTAAATGACTATAAAAAGGATTGGAACGTCGGCAATTCGTTCAGTTGTGAATACAGCAGCGATCTCGAGCGAACATTTAAGTGATACGGAAGTTTACGACGAGCGATATACAAAGCGTTATAGTGCAGTATAAGTGTTCATAGCTTTATTTAGTTACTGTTAGTATACTGTGTGAGTCTTAAATAAACTCATCATCGCGTAACTGGCATTTTACATCGAACCCCATCCTGACACGTACCTAACAATATAAATGAGCGTATTTATAATACACAATGACTGGCCTGTTGGTCTAGTGGTTAGTGACCCTGACTGCTAAGCCGGAGGTCGTGGGTTCGATTCCCACCCAGGACAAATCTTTGTGTGATGAGCATGATTGTTTGTTCTGTGTCTGGGTGTAATTTATCTATAATATGTATGTATTTACAAAAAAAAATGTATATAAGTAGTATATCAGTTGTTTAGTACCCATAACACAAGCAAATATAATTGCTTAATTTGGGGCTAGATGGCGTTGTGTAAATGTGGTAGAATATAAAAAAAAATATATATATATATATACAATCTGGTCGGTGTAGTTAAATCTAAGGCTTTGACAAATCGTCGTAGGTCTCTTTGTTAACAGGTATACTGCAAGGAGTTCTTCTTCTTAATGTGCCTCTTTATTATTGAAGGTTGGCTGTCAGCTCTTTGAATTTGTCTCTGTCCAGTGCGAGATGGAACAGTCTTTCAACGGTGGTAATTCCAGTCCACTCCCGGATGTTTCGCAGCCAAGATTTCTTTCTTCGCCCAGCTCGTCTGTTGCCCTCAACCTTGCCCATCATAATAAGCTGGAGTAGCTTATACCTATCGTGCCTTAGTACGTGGCCGAGATACTCTATCTTGCGCCTCTTAATGGTAACAAGTATTTTTCGGGTCATATAAACACGTTGAAGCACTGTTTCGTTTCTGACCTTGTGTGTCCAACTACTGCGCAACATGCGACGGTAGGAGTTCTAGTATGGTTAAAAGATTTTTATTCGCTATATCAGGAGCGACAAAGGCGGCTCGCCCCGGGCCTCTGTTCCAAAAGGGCTTCCACTCTTGAGAAGTCCCTTTGATCGTAATAATAGACTTAATTAATATATTTTAAGTCTGGATGCCTCATTCAGTCTTACCGCTTCGGACCTCTGGTAGCTTTAGTCCGCCTCTGATATACAATATGATAGTTTTTGAATAAGTAGGTACAATACTGTCACAATAAACTTATGTAATGTCTAGAGCGTCTACACCTCATGAGTGGAACCGTCGCAATTTAGTGTTTAGTGTGATTATATTTCGTGATTTTCAATTTTTATTATTTAATCGAAGCTAAATTTAAAAAATTAGACATTTTAGAATTAGGTGAAAGCTGTATAAAAAGTAATAAATTATTGAGTTTACAGTTCTAATTATATGCAAATAATACCATTTGAAACATGTATATTGCGTTATTTTCATAGTAAAATAACTGTAATTATCTTCTTCTTCTTCTTTTCGAGTCGACAGCAAATCTTTTTATATTGTATCAGCCCAAAACTTAGCTACGGCTACTGCATTGTCAGCAGCGTTCATTAAATCTTCCTGCGTGCAGTTGATCGGGCACGCAGGGCACGATAACAAATGGGCCATTGTTTGAGGATTGGGGCTCCACACTTGCAATTTAGATCGGCACCGTCAGTGGCAAATTCAAACTGTAATTATTATGGTTAGGTAAAAAGGTTTTTAAACAGCTTTTACCTAATTCTAGCTTATAAACAGAACATATTTTTAAAATATGAAAGCAATAGATAAACACGAAATATAACACTAAATGGCGACGTTGCCACTCTTGACGCGTAAACTCTCAGCAGTATCGTTGCTTGACAGTGACGGAAGCGCTGCAATACCCCGAGTTCAGTTGCGTGGTGACGTACAAGAAGCTGGTGGTGGGGTGCGCGTTCCTGGTGCCCGACGTGCGACACAACGAGGCGTACATCTCGTTCGTGCTCACGCGCCCCGAGTGGAGGAACGCCAAGATTGCTACCTTTATGCTCTATCATTTACTACAGGTAATCGATAATTATTGCTTGTTTGTCCTTCTTTACTGGTAGAACGGAGTAGCTGATTGATGTGATTTTCTGTATGGAGATAGTCAGGAGACATAGTAGTAACATAGGCTACTTTTGACTGCGAGACAATATCTAATTACCCCAAGAAAACGCCTTTTAAAAGGTGGCTTAGTGGGAACTTTGACTTTCATAAATATTTTGTTCTTACTCTGGATGGACTGTGCGTGCCTGTTATATCCCCTAAGACACAGAGCTTGTTCCTCTCAAAAAGCTTTGCCAACTTTTTACATGAAAATAATGAATATTTATGTTTTAGACATGCACAGGCCAAGATGTAACATTGCATGTATCGCCTACGAACCCTGCTATATTTCTGTATCAGAAGTTTGGATTTAAAGTAAGTATTAATCTCTTAGTTGTACATGCAGCTCAGGTAATATTTAAAAACTTCAAATGGGTTAAATACCTAGCACTAAATGACATTTATAAATGCAAAGTTGTGAATATAAAGGCCTGGTACTAGACAAAAAATAAAGATAAAATTTTTATAAAAAATGTTTATTTACTGAGTTTTACAGTATACGGGTTTGAGTAATACATTTTACTTTTCACTTGAATAAGTCATCCAGAAGCTCTTGTTTTGCAAGTTTATATAATTATATTAACTATCTCTAAAACTTAGAACATTGATACATCTACTACTTACATCTCTTGAGTGATATCAATAATAGCAGATGAGTAGCAAAACAGTAATTTGCTGATAAAGGAGCAGTTACTTATTAACTTCTTCAAATGAAGTGCATTGTAATTACAAGTGTTACCGTGCATCATGCACTATACCTGACATGTTCACCATAAGTAAGCAAATGTATTAATTAATTCATTGCAGTCTTAGGAGCACTGGCAAAGGAATCATTGACATGTAGTATACTCTTATAAACAACCAAATAACATGGTTAAAATCAGTAAAAGGCGGTTTATAGGCGGTTTCTCTTAACATTATTCTTACACATAACTGCTTATACTAACTTGTTTTCTTAAATCACAGGTTTACTAATAAACCCTTCAAACAACAAATAATCATAAATCTTCCTAGTTTTGTTCACATCTATTTTAACAATCCTCCTTGCGTCTAACAAACGAAGGAAACCCGCTTTATTGTTCTGTGTTATTAGTTGCTGCTTAATATCTAAGTAATTCTCCGGTATCAGTCTTAAGTTAGAACATAGGACCTTTTCCGCCTCTGTGAGGTGATTGAACCCTGGCAAGTCAACAATTTCCAATGGCATTGATGTACGTTTATACTTCAACAGCTGATTGTTCTTCCCAAAAAGTTGGACATGCTTCACAGGTGACTGACTTTCATATTTCTTTGACATAACTGACGTAGCATACTTCTGTTCCTTAACTACTAAATCATTTTCCTTTTTTAGCTGTTTATATACCCTAGCTGCATAAAGTGTCCGTATACCATTCTTGCGGTATTCTGATAGTCTAGTAATCCTTTGCAGGAGCTCATATTCTAGATTCATAGACTCCATAAATGCATCAAATTGCATACCAGTCATGAATTGCATGAAAGACAATAGCCTATCAATTTTTTGGCGTGTTAACATTGGTTCAAATTTCTGCAACCATGACATAAGTTTATTTGGCATAATTAAACCATGGTTTTGGATTATTTTATATCTTCTTTTCCGTTCCCTTAATCTTGTGTTTAGAGCATTGACCAGAGACACTTTCAGGGACTCCATACATTCATCATCGTCATCAGAATAACTGTCCTCTATACTGAATATACTTTCAGCATAGTGATCATAGCTGAGCTCAAACTCTGATCTGTAAGCATTGTATCCGGCCAAATGTTGATCTGAATTATTATTCCTTGGTGGGTTAGAGCATACATCTGTGTTGTACAAGTATGGTATAACAGGTTTTGGAAACAAAGACTGTTCTGTCTCAGGTAACAGTTTCAATTCTTTATACTGAACATTCTCTATGTAATACTTCTTGTAATGCTCTTGACATTCTAGTTTAGATCGTGTATGCACGCTTTTGGATATTTCTTCCCAATTTCCAAAGCCGTATGTCGATAAAGCAGAGAGCAATTTACATTCTTCTTTTGCAGACCAATTACAGTTATCAAACAATGAAAAGTCGTTTCGTCGTATCGCGTACTTATGGTCATTTTTATGAGAACCGACTTCCCTGCCCGACGCAAAACACGCTGTGCAAAGATTTATGTCACACTCAACACATTCTATAAATGGCTCATGTGCTATTTCTCCACAAGAGTCACATTTTGTTTGTAATATATCATTCGACATTGTTCACAGGTCGAAGAACTAATACAAGACTTCTACGAGAAGTACTACGACATAGATTATAAAGGATGTCGTCACGCCCTATTTTTAAGACTAGTCAGGTAAATAAATGTTTGTGAATAAAATAAAATTATTCGTTTTCTTATATTGAGCGGTCATCCTGATCTGTCACTTTTGACTGATGTTTGTTTTTTGTTCAGATGTGATTGACACTGACAGTTAGGAAAAGTTAACATATCTCCGCTTAATATATCCCGCGGACTCATTTTCACCTAATCGCTCTGCAAGCGATTGACCGAAAATGTACCTCATCAAATCTAACCACGCACGGAGCGACGTATGTCCGTCAACTCTGGACACGGAGAAGGACATGTTAATGTCACTTCATTACTCGATGGATTTACTAAATCTGTGATGGAGCGATATCGTAAAGTAATAATTGGATTCTATTCATAGTTTACCTCGATATTTCACATACCTTTAGACAAATCGATACGTAATAATGATATACGGACTGTAGGTATTTATACCTATTTTTACATACAATTCACAGTTTCAATGAAGTAAACTATATATTTGCATGCTTCCTAACAAAAAAAAAAAAAATATTATTTTGCTAATACGTTATTGCATACTGTTACTACTACCTAAGTACGATGTTTTTAAAGTGCGTTTCAGCGCGCGTAACATACACATAGGTACTGGTACCCTTGTTGCGTGCGCTTGCTTCCTCTCGCTCTATAGTTCCGGAGTTGCGTGGATATATGGATATGGCGGGCATATCCATTCCCGGATATATCCGAGGATATAGATGTGTTCGGCGTTACTCATGCATACTGACAGTCGTATGACATTAAAATTGACAGATGGCAGCTGTCAATAAAAATAATTATTTCAAACAAAATCTTGGCACTGGGTATTTTTAACCCCCTTATTCCCATGTTTTCTTTTGAGGCAAACGCGATAAGAAAATTAAAATTCTCTAATATATAAACAAAGATCTCGAAATGGTTCAAAGTGACATCCAAAAATTCTAGATATTTCTAAAACAAATAATCCTATATATTAGGGTTAACCTATAAGGAGTTTACGCTTAGAGTATGAATAACTAGGTAGTACCTAGTTATTTATACTCTAAGAGTTTACGCGTGATGAGTGGCAACGTCGCAATTAGGGACTACACACACTTATTCATCTCTATTCAGCATAAGCCCATAGAAAAAAAAAGCTAAGGCTAAAATATGTTCTGTCTTTATGCTAGAATTAGATGAAAGCTGTTTAGTAAGTAAGTAACCATAATGCTTACTATTTTACCTACTATGAAAATAACGCAACTTAAGTTTCAAAATATATTATGTATTATTTGTATATAAATAGAACTGTAAACGCAATGATTTCATTTGAACATGAATTATTAAAATATTTAGTTTTTATTTCCACAACCGCTCAATACGTGGCAACGAAAACAAATCAGATTTTATAATTTATAAAAATAAACAATTTGTTGAGAACGAAACTGCTTTCGTTAAACGGAACGTGAACTGATAAAATGACGTGAACTCTAGTACTTTCTTGTATTTCTGAACAATGAAATTTATTTTTATCTCTTTCTATCCAGTACAAACTTGCGTTGCAACTTTAATCTTTTATCTCGTTTTTACAAAGGGTGAAGGCCCTAGAACGTTCTAGATGTTTTAATGTATATATTTTGGCGCAACGGGGGCGCTGCGTTTCATTCAAACGTGAATTTGCTGCTGTGAGGTGTGAAGTAGTGTTGTGTGTGAATACTTAAAAATTTCGACTATTTCTGTCTTTTGGATTATATTTCAAGCATATTTTGACTAGGTAAGTGTTCTACAACAAACATAGTCTATTTCTGTTCTGTTTGAATGTATTTTAATATAAAATTTAATTGAAAATCTTTATTTTATGTAGTGCAGATCGGTCTACATCGCCAAAAATGGTATCAGACACGAAGGCTAACGGGATTTGTTTTTTGTTACAGGATAAGTTTCTAAGATGGGTAAGGACTATTATAAAATATTAGGCATATCGAAAGGCGCATCTGATGACGACATAAAGAAAGCGTACCGTAAGCTGGCATTGAAGTACCATCCAGATAAGAACAAGGCAGCTGGCGCGGAGGAGCGCTTCAAGGAAGTGGCAGAAGCTTACGAGGTGTTGTCTGACAAGAAGAAACGCGAAATCTACGATGCGCACGGCGAGGAAGGACTCAAGGGAGGAATGGGATCACACAATGGTCCTGGTGGCGGACAGTCCTTCTCGTACACGTTCCACGGTGACCCGAGGGCAACGTTCGCTCAATTCTTTGGCTCGGCAAGCCCGTTCCAAGCATTTTTCGACCTGAATGGAAGTGGTGGAGGTCCACAGATGTTCTTCGACCGTGACATGGACGTCGATATGGATCCGTTTGCTAACATGGGCATGGGAACGACGCGGTCGGGCGGACCGGGTGGCGCGTTCCGCAGCCACAGTTTCAACTTCCACGGATCGCCGAACCGGAAGGAGAAGACCCAAGACCCGCCCATCGAGCACGACCTGTACGTGTCTCTGGAGGACATCGCACGCGGTTGTGTCAAGAAGATGAAGATTTCACGTCGTGTTTTACAACCCGATGGCACGTCGAAGAAAGAAGATAAAGTGCTCACCATCCATGTGAAACCTGGCTGGAAAGCAGGCACAAAAATCACATTCCAGAAGGAAGGTGATCAAGGTCGTAACAAGATCCCAGCTGATATTGTGTTCATCATCAGAGACAAGCCACATACACTGTTCAAGAGAGAAGGCAGTGACATTAGATACACAGCCAAGGTCTCATTAAAACAGGTAAGCATCCTTAGTTTGTAATTAATTTGTTAGAGTACACTAATATAATGAGTCAAACATTTGTTCTAGAATTATCTATGCCTAGTGTTATTAACCTTTGAAGTAGTATATAATTATTCTGACACAATTAATATTGTGCTGTAAAACAAATTTATACTAATGTTATTCATTATGCAGTTGTTTACTCACTTTCACTGTATTGAAATTAATGATTGTAAGAAATAAGTAACCTTTAGTTGTCACTTAATTGCCCTTAAACTATGACTCGTCTTGACACAGTAAATAACCATGTGTTTGTCTTTGTTGCAGGCACTATGTGGCACTATCATTGAAGTACCAACTATGTCTGGAGAGAAGTTAACTGTCAACCTACAAGCTGAAGTTGTCAAGCCACACACAGTCAAAAGGTTCCCCGGTTATGGACTACCGCTACCAAAGGAGCCTACAAGGAAAGGTGATTTACTTGTTGCATTTGACATCAAGTTCCCAGACCGCCTTTCAACCAATGTGAAAGAAATTCTTATGGACACTCTACCCAATTAAATTAATTAAGACTGGATATCTCATTAGTACAGCTTTAAGTGTATAACTAAATTGGTTCTGATAGGAATTGTGTGATCTCAAGTGCTGGTGTCTGGGAGAGATATACTGATTAGGCCTTTGGTATGTCTCTACCAAACTTGTATCATTTTAGAGCATTGTTTAATGATTAGGATCTAATTAGTCATTTGTTATATTAGTAAATTGTCTTCAATTGCCAAGACTTCACAATATGTTTTAACTTGTTTTGGTAGCTGGAAAATTAGTCAATGTTTCCAGAAATTGTTGTCAGAACCGTCTAGTTTATATGCTCAAAACAAATGATGGGACATTCCTACTAGCATAGGAAACTCACTCATTACTTTATGTTGCCTAATTATGTTACTATGAATGGCTAGCCAAAATTGTTTTGATTGGGTAGGCTCCATACGTTTTAGTACGGAGAACTAAGTGAGACTGATGTGTTTGTATTTAATTCTGTCTTAAGTTGTAAATATTTTCTACTGTAAATAATTATGTGATGACAGTTATTGTAAGTTTTAGGTTTCGGTGGAAACTTGGAATGGACAATTATAAAAAATGTTCTTGAAATCTAGTTGGATGTTTACTTGTGCTTATTTATGTATTACAATATCCAACTATGTTTCAGAACAATTAAGATTCAGATTTGTATTAGTTTGTGTAGTGACGAAACTGACATTTAACTTATCACTTATAATTGCTGTTAAATATAACTAATAAAAAGTACTACAAATGATATATTTTTTGTTTTAATTAACCATTCTCGAGAATAATGTTAGTGTTACGTAATGTGATAAATGTCAAGTTTATGACGGCACACGTGCGAGCGAACTCTTCACGTGTAGCCGCGGAACTTACGAGACTAATAAAATGATACGTAACACGACGTCGGAATAGGTAGGTACCTAACTTGTCTAGCAAGTCATTGATCCAATCTCATCTACACATTCAATTTAAAAACTTGCGTGCAGTGTTGTTGGTATAGCTCATCTTGGCACAGCCATTTGTTCTCAAGGAGTCATACTGACTGGTTGGGAAATTTTCAATAAAAACATACAACCAGTCACAATGTTACTCCATGGGAATCATTTTGTAGTGTGCGTTCGCGCAGCTACATAGATGTTTCAATAGTTAGACGTTTTCCTACATAGTCGATTTGCGGGTTGGACGTATTGCTAATTGGACGTTTAGGGTAGTTGGACATTTTGCTACGTAGACCTTATGATCGTGAAGCGAATTTAAAGATTTTAAATTATGCAGATATTTAGTGTATGACGTCGTATAATTGTGTATGGTAAAAAAAAAATGTGCACGCAGCCATTGTGAAGAAATTCACCAAAAACTGATTCCGTCCGTTGTCCTTCTTTTAATCCATAGACTTTAGAAGAAAAGAGATGTGTCCAAAAATTAGTGTGGAATTGTGTATGTATGAATAAATTAGTGTATGCATAAACTTCGGAGAAATTCAAGTTTCCGCTACGCGAACGTTTGGCCATTAGCTAGTTTTCATATAAAGCGCTTACATAGAGAGCTGTAGATTTTTACATACGTTGTTTTGAATTTGTTTATATTTGTTTAAAAACAGATTTAGAAAAAATCGTAGGGCTTAAAAGATAAAAATATAAACGTAAAATACGCTTATTAGGTCTTAGTTCTTAAAGTATGCACTTTAGGATCTAGATTTTCACGTTTATACAAACCTTGTAAGTGTCTGCAACATGTTGCCAAGTATCAATGATGTTCCGTTAGTAATTAAAGAGTTATAGGACAATTTACCATGAATAGATGACTGTTTACAAAGCAGTCAAATATCACGACGTTCTAAAGGAATTGCATGGTAAAATGTATGCCAATAATTAGTTTATTCATTCAACTATTTACATGCAAAATTTCATGTCATTAAATTCATTAATTAAAGAAAAACAATTATAATACTGACGAAGCATCGTAAACGTACATAACCCGACCAAGTTCGGATGGCTACAAAAAAGCGGCCATATATTTAGGTAACATCCCAAAATTTACAGTATAATACCGGTATTGAATTGGTATAGGTGATAACAAACAACAAAATCTTTGGTCCCTCCATTTTGACGTCAAGATGGAAGGACCAAAGATTTTGTTAAATAATATGCCTAATGAAGAGGTAGCTAAAATTAAAGCAAAGGTAGCAAATAGTAGATTAATGGTATTAATCTTTTGTATATGTATGACATACATCCAAGACTTGATCCCTTCATCTTGACGCTCACGATCCCACAGGTGTATTCCACTATTTCCATGGAAATGCGAAATGGAAAAGTGGGACATGCGTTTTATACAAATTATATTCCTTTATTTCCATTGCGGCAAAAAACCGCTAGTACCCGGAGAGAAACAAACGGTAGTAGGTACCTTATTCCACCTAATCTGTTCGATATTGGTGAGGTACTGGAAGTTAACGAAAATGAAAAGTTATTATTTTTTGTGTTTATCCGCCTGTGACATATATCATTCATCATATTATTATATCATCCATAAAGTATTATTAGGGGGTCCATCTTTTGTTTTCACGAAAGATGGTTGTCATTTAATTTCATCCACATTTTTCTATTTTTTATCATTGTAATATACCATTAATATCATCAACAAGAATATAATTCTATAATTGACGCTGGCAGAAATAGCTGACACAATCGTCGGCTCTGTTGCCAAATATTTATTATATTTATAACTGAAAATCTAATAACATGACTAATTATTGTTTGAGAAAATAATTTTGCAGCAATTAGAAAGTCACTATGTCTCAAATAAATTGTTACACAAAGAGCAATATGGCTTTACTAAAGGTCGTTCTACAATAGATGCAGGTATTACATTGATTAAGCATATTTATAGTGCCTGGGAAAATTCGATGGATGCTATTGGTGTCTTCTGTGACCTTTCAAAAGCCTTTGATTGCGTCGAACACAATACGCTTCTACGAAAACTCAGTCATTATGGTATTAGGGATGCTGCACTCAATCTAGTTGCCACTTACTTAAGCAATAGAATACAATATGTTGATATAAACGGAAGTAGGTCTACCGGATTACCTGTAGCTATGGGCGTGCCACAGGGTTCCATTTTAGGCCCTTTTCTTTTTCTGATTTATATCAATGATTTGCCATTCCATATTCAGAATTTTTGCGACATTGTACTGTTCGCTGATGACACATCACTTTTATTTAAAGTGGATCGTAAGGAAACTAACATTGATAAAGTGAATAGCTCACTAGTGAAAGTTCTGGACTGGTTTAGTGCGAATAACCTACTGCTTAATTCAAAGAAAACTAAATGTGTTAAATTTACTATGCCCAATACTAAAAGCCTAGCTATTAATATAAGTTTAAATAATGAAACTTTGAGCTTTGTTGAGTCTACAGTTTTTTTGGGTTTAACTTTAGATAACAAGCTTCTATGGGGTACCCAAATATCGTGTCTTGCTGGTAAACTCAGTTCCGCAGCCTTTGCGATAAGAAAGGTAAGACAGTTTACCGACATAGAAACAGCTAGACTTGTCTATTTCAGCTATTTCCATAGCGTGATGTCATACGGTATACTGCTCTGGGGCAGGTCTGCGGATATTGAGTCAATTTTTATAATTCAAAAACGAGCAGTGCGATCTATTTACAATTTGGGCACTAAGGTTTCACTAAGAGATATTTTTAAAGAAATAGGTATTCTGACGGTGGCGTCTCAGTATATCTTCGCCAATATTATGTTTATCAAGAAAAATATAGACTTGTATTCCAGAAACTGTGACATGCACTCTGTGAATACTCGAGGTAAACATAAATTAGTTGGTACATATTATCGCCTACATAAAGTAAACAACGCATTTGCGGGTCTAGGTGTACCTACGTTTCTATAACAAATTACCCATTGACATTATGAATCTACCCCTACAAAAATTCAAACAAGCTGTTAAAAACCGCCTTATTCTAAAGGGTTATTATACTATTAATGATTATTTAAATGATAAAGCAGCATGGGTATAGTTGCTCGTTTAATGCAAGATTAATGTTATACTGATTATTATTGTTGTAGCTATATTGACTATTATTATCATTAAGTATATTGATATTTTTATTATTGTACTTATATTGACTATTATTATCATTCAGTATATTGATTATTATTATAGTAATTATATTGACTATTATTGTAATTATGTTGACTATTGTAGTAAAAGTTTAATGTGAAGTGGATGCATATCATGATCATTACGAGTTCGTAAGGCATAATACATTTTATTAGGGTTCTTTTACCACCCATACCCTGCATTGTCATGCTCACTAAAATGTCATTGCTTGTGGTGTCGTATTGGCCGGGTCATCACCTTCCCTCTAATATGGCGAGGGTGATGATGGCTGGCCCGTGCGTCATGCTCGTGAACGGGTGCTACTTGGGATGACTGGTCAATATTGGCATGGCTTACATTTAATATTCAATCCAGTATTACCTTGTCGTTCAATGTGACCAGGGGGTGCATTTACCAGTTTAATTAAAATACGTAGTCAAATTACCATACTAGTTGAAACTAAATAATTGAATTCCTTGTTTTCTTTCTTTAATCTTAGTATTATATTAATTAGTTAATTTGTAATAATTACTTTGTATGGTTCTTTGGTTGCGTTGAGTGTTTAAATTGTAACTCATTCAAATAACTGTAATTATCTGGCGATTGAAAAGAGTGGCGTGAGTTTCTTGCCAGTTCTTCTCACAGCTCTACCTCGTCAGCGAACTGGCTGTAGGTCAATTGGCTGACAAAATGTAATGTTGACTTTTCATAAGCATCATACTTTGATCTAAATGAAATAAATGCTTTGACTTTGACTTTGACTTTGACTAATTAGTTATAGTCGCAAAATGCCAGGATTAGTCGGTCCACCTTATAAAAGTTATAAGAGGGTATTGGTTGCTGTGCCGAACTGAGCGCTCAGGTTGGCACAGCCACCTCATATTTCGAAAATCGTAGCACCTAACGAAAATCTGATTATACCTAGAATTAGTTAGTAATTAGTCGACATTACACACAAAATATCAGGATTCTACGGCCCTCCGTTCAAAAGTTATAGGTGGGTATTGGTGGCTGTGCCAGACTTAGCGCTCAGGTTGCCACAGTCACTTCTGTATCTCGAAAACCATAGTACCTAAACTAAATAAAATTCCAGAAGTGGTCCTTCTGAACCGATCAATATATTTGCAAATGTTTTTTTTTCATACAATTAGGTTATGTACAGTCGGACACATGTATGAATGAATTAATAATAATTATTATATTTGTTATATTGATATTAAAAACTCTATTGATAACAAGATAATTTAACTATATATATGGATAGACAGACAGAGTTACTTTCACATTTATAATATTAGTATGAATTAGGGGTAATCTATGCTCCGAGGGAGTTTTAGTGCTTCGGTACAAGGTAGGTAAAAGCATTCTGCAAATAAATAATTGCAGTGCTAACTTTCATAAATATTTCCTATGTTTGTCAAAAATAAACAAGTGTACACTTGTTTAATCACTACTTCCTTATATATAGGTACTTAGTCGATGATCAACGCTTTATATTATGTAGGTATGTTACGTTTACAGCGACTATAGCCAAGTGAATTTAAAAGGAGTACATATTTACTAATTAGGTAGGTACCAAAATAATATTATATGTATAGGTAGGTACAAATATTAAAAGAAAAAAAGGAAGATTACAAGTTATTGTCTCAACTAAGTACCACATACGAGCACATATTACTAATTATATCTGCTGTAGACATAGCGGCACGTGTTAATTAATGGTACCTACAAATGCTATGTTTTATTACCAGATTTAATTTTTAGTAATTTATTTGTATTAAACATTAAAAATATCGATGGGAAAGTCTTTAGGTATTGAATACAAAATATTGTGTTAACACAGCTGTTTAAAAGCACTCGTTGGACTTGGCCATCACGCCCAACCTTGACGGCGAGTAGGGTTACTAAACCAAAGATAATTTTATTATATTGTAGATAGGTATAATCTAAATAAAAATCAAGGAAAATCTCATAAATTTCTAAATTAAATCACTAGGTAGTTACGTTTGCAAGGTATTTACAAACAAAGCTGATTTTTTATCCTGAATGATTTAACTAGGTACTCGTATTAAAAGAAGGTAGATATGTGTAACAACCATATTACACTATATCTGTAATTTTATACAATCAAAGTTTATTAGCAGTCCCATTAAAATGTATCTTTTCCATCAGCTATTCTAAAGAAAAACAATAGGTAATGTTAGATAGAAACAAGCTAAGACATAATGCTTTTATATCTAGGTAGGTACCTAAGATAATAAAAATTTGAATGAGGCAGTTTCTTACCTATGCAGTTTCAATACCTATTCCTGCTATTCTAATTTACTTGTTGCCTGACTGCAGCAGTCAAAGAGGGTAATGTTTTTCGAGCGTATGTATATATGTATGTATGTATGTGAGTATGATGTATGTTTGATTCTTTGGCACGCACGCTCTACAGTCTAAATGTCTTAATGGATTTTATCTTAAAAGATGTCATGAGATTGAGTGTACTACACATAAGTTGGATAAATGGATGTGCGAGGAACGCTTGTGCGACAGAACTGTTCAGCGACTCACCCACCACCATTGTTCATGTTCACCATCCATTTGTCGAACTCATATAATACACTCCATTAAATTCGTATTAATTGCGGGAGTGACAGGGTACTTAATATGTCAATGTAGCGGCAGCATAGCACGAGAAAAAATGAGTTTCTTTCTTTTCGCTCTGTTTTAGGCCGACGGGCTTTTTGTATTTTAATAATGTATATTGCTTGTTTTACATTGATTTTAACATCACGCACGCACGACAAACCTGTCCCTTTCCCGCAAATATCCGCTAGATCTACAGTTGTTTTTATGTCTCGGTATTGTGCGGAGGCCGAGGCGATTGCTTACGTCACAGAGTAAAAATACGCTCGACGCCCGCCCCGCCCCCACACTAGCTGGAGAAATGCACACAAAGTGATTACTTTAGACTGTATGTGATTAACATAATAATATACAATAATATATCTCACTGCTAGAACATTAACTTATGTGATGTTCTGTGTACATACGTAGACAATCGCAATGTATCTACGCTCTTAAAATAGTGTAATTAAAAATTGGCGCCATTTTTAAATGTCAATGCAACGGTAGTTTTGTCGCAGTTGCATTGGCAAGGGAGATAACATCCGTAAATTCCCTAATGCCATAAAAATTATTGGAGCTACGTTATCTTTATTAGGCTTTCGTTCGACCTTAGGATTTTTTGTTCCTCATTACCAGACTGCCCAGTGCCTGCACGTTTTCCTACGATAAAATAATACTTTATATTTTCGTGTCAGGATAAATAGAGAACTTATTGAATACCTACTTATGTACTTATAACACACAGCAACTGACACACACACATACACACACACCCTCTCACACACACATACACTAACTTTCGCAAGTTTATTGAGTTTACTCACACTCATTTTCATAGTTTATAAAAGTACAAGTAGTATCTTACTCTATTAGTAGGTATAGGTACCTAGAGTACGAGCATATTTGCGTCCTAAAGGAACAACGTGTTTATTTGAATGGGTCGTATTCTGTTGTATAATGAATTAAGGTGGTTCCGACGAAATTTCGCCGAAATCCGCGACTTTCATCTCGATATTTAGTAGATTTTAATGCTATTTATTCATTTTTCTTTTTGCCTACAATATACTTCGATTCATGAACTTTAGAATAGTAGAAGAATTATTTACAATAATTGATTGTATAACATATACCAACGATATTAAAACAACGTGATTTCACTTATATCGAAATATTACTTTGTAATTACTATAGTTATAAATATAAAAGTTATATTGAATCAACCGGAATAAACCAAATGTCAACTCTGGAGATTTATTTCATTTATTAGGATAATGTTTCAATAGTTATTGATAATTTGGCTGAATCAGCGTCGCAGGGGCTCTGCGCGGGCGACGGGAGGCAGAGCGGCAGAGCGGCGTAAGCCCTTCTGACGGACGGACGTATGCGGTTTTATAAAAAAATATTTACGTAATTCAATAATTGCAAATAAATAATATCAAAAAAAATATATTGTGTGGATAGATTTAGTGTTGCAAATAAATTAGATTAGTTATTTAGATTTTTTTAGTGTATTAAATACGTAGGTATTTACCTATATTTATTATTATTTTTCATCAAAATGACTAAAATTTCACGACTGAAACAAATACAAATGCAAAAGATTCAACACATGAATATCCTGTAAGTAGGTATATACCTACCTTCATATTTTTAGTAAAATACCTTCTTTGAGATACTTACCTAGGATATCCTTTAATTATGTTTAGTTCCACGTAAACTAGGTAGCAGGTGGTGAGCCTATTGTCGCTCGTGATAAGATCAAGGCAACATCAGGCCTCAAGAATCAGTAAATTTCTGCTGTTATATACCCTAGGGATATGAATATGAGCTTGCTACAATATTGTCTATGTCTACTATCATTTCGAACTAGGTGTGTGGTAGGTGGGCACATGAGTAAAATATGTAACTTGGATATTTACTCATGTGGCAAGGGCGCTTTCCGATTCCGACCGACGACGACGGCGACGCCGGCGTAGGTACGAGGTGTTTCAGTCGGAACACGAACGTCGGCGTCGGTTGTACAACTAGCATAGAACTCAAATTACAATGATTATACGTGACATGCGTCGGTTTGCGACCTAGTTAGGTACCTACACAAAACAACCATACACGCTGCTGTTAGGTACCTAACTATCTACGTTATCTTGCACGAGCATAAATACCTATACATTCTATATAATTATACATACGGTGTGTACTTGAATATTCTATCGGTAAGTAATACCGATAAAATATTCAAGTATTTACCTGGTTAGATTTTTTTTCATGAGCTGATAAAATCAGTGATAAGATACTAGGCTAAAGTAAATACCTACCCTTCTACTTTCAATGCATCTTATTTTGATTTATTTATTTGATTGCAAGAAAGGAAGAAAAAAGGCTTTACAAAACGTCTTAGTCTCTAACCAAACTAAAATATTTGAAGACTGAAATTATCACAATTAGGTAAATTAAAAATCCTACTCTCTGTTCCTTTATTATCGTACTACATGAATTTTTAATCCTAAAATTAAATAATATATTGTTGAGCGCCTACTGGACATAACAAAACTAATGCCGTATTTTTCGAGTAATAGGTGTATGTAGAAAGTAATAGACCCGGCACGGTGGCACAGTATAAAGAATTCTCTTCTTTTTTGTACAGTCTTTACCTAACTAGGTAAAGGCAAAAGAATTATGTTTTAGCACTCTATGTATGTATGTATGTATCTTTATTATATTATATTATAAGTGTATGTACTGTAAAACTACCCCGTGACGTCGTCCGCATGGATCCGTTACTTAGCGATAATATGACATTAGTTCTACTTTACCGATTTTGCATTATATTATACACTAGCTGTGCCCGCGACTTCGTCCGCGTGGAATAGTGATTTTGGGCAGCATTTTTTGGATATATCTTTTGGTTTGTTTTGAATTATAAACATCTTCGTTTAGGTGAATAAGAAAAATCTTTACAGTAAATGCTTCTCTTTATACGATACTAGACGTATAGCCATCGGGGATCAAAGCCATACAGGCTGCTTGAATTACTTACACGTGACAAATCCACATAAAGCTCATCATGCTAAAAACAGCTAATATTTAGATTCACACTCACAACATTTAGTGTCTGACCTTAGGCTTTATCAATTGTCATCGCGAAACATAGGCTCACTGGAAACTGAACTCGTTGAAACTAAACGGGAAATTGTTTGGAATGAGAGAAATCCGAGGAATAAAAACGCTATAAGGTTTTTTTTTATATAATAGCCTGCCAAAGTGACTCTACTCTGCCTGATGGTAAGCAGTCAGTGGAATCCAGAAGTGGTGGACACCATTCCAAAAGCCAAACTACTGGTATCCACTATGGCGACTTAGTGAGATGCTTTTTCACGCCCCGCTTAAAAGACTCAGGATCAAAGTTAGATGGAAACTCAAGAGGAAAGGGAGAAATTGGGCCCCCGGCACTCTCACTCACCGAACGAAACGCAGTAGTACGAATACTACTACTCTTACGTCGATCTTCTATGAGAGGGTAGTACATCCCCGGACGATCCGGCCCATTCATGCTGAAACCAGCTTGGATCTACTACCGTAATCCTACGGTTAGGTCTAATTGGGCGCCTGTACAATGCCGCAGGCGGCCATCAAACAATTTAATTCTAAATTAATTCATCAATTTAATATTATATAATTATTCATTGTTAACAAATAATGTGCATGTGGTGTTAGCCTTTAAGTGGTTACTACGCTTATGTATAGAATAGCTGATACATATGTCTTTTAATGTAATAGCGTAAGTAGTCGTTGGCTGACCTTAAATAAATAAATAAATAAATAAATAAATAGATTTACAATACTGCAATATGTACGTACATACAAATATATGTATGTACACATATATTTGTATGTACATATTGCAGTAATCTATACTTATAATGAATCTCTAGCGAGGTAATTTTCACGGTACATCCAAATCACTCAAACTGTGGGTACAATGCGTCTACTTTGGCAATTGTTCGTGTTACTTATTTTGCTAAGGGTACATGATATTGTGTACCTTACGTACGGGCACTTACTAGAAGATAATCAACATAGGAATGATGACGCTTTGTTTAAAGCATGTGTAACTGAAAATCCTTATCAGTTCGATCATTTGAATTCAGTTTTGCTGGCGTATAGTGCTGTTTCAGATTCAGTGCAGTGGTGGCCATACAGAGTAAAGATACTGTGGGAGAAAAAAGGAAATAAAGAGGACCGAGGTGGTAACTATGCCTTCGGACCACTGATTTTCAAAACACAAAACTTACACTTTACGTCGTTATGTACATGTTAAATGCACATCTCCAGCCAAACCGTCCCGCTTATTCTAAAAGATCTACTTCCGTAAAATGTTTGCTGGCTATACAATATACAGAACGATTTACTGAAGTTATATTTGTGATATCCAGATGAACCGAAAATAAATAAGGAAAATGAAAATATGTTAATTCATATAGGTTAATTAAATTAACACTTATGAACGTCAAAATTTACAAAATGTCAGCAAATTAACCTACAACCAGTTCGCTGACAAAGTAGAGCCATGAGAAGAACTGGCAAGAAACTCAGGCCACTCTTTTTAATCGCCAGGTTATTACAATTTTTGTAAGTTACAGTTTCAAGTAGCATGCAAAGTGACACAGGCAATACACTGAACTCTATAGGTAATTAAATACTTACAGCTTTCTATGTTGTAAAGTAAAATGTGTGCTTTACAGGCTGCCTCAATTTGCATATTGCTACAAAAGGTAAAGGCAACATGTGAACTGTAATAAATGTTTCTATGTAAGTATTATATAAACTGTTAATATTCGATATAAGTATAAAGTAAGATGAACTTAATTTACACCTCTATTTCACAAATCACAATGAGAAAGAAAGAAGAAAGAAAAAACATTTATTTGTTCTCAACAAGTTAGTTTACAGAACATATCAACAATATATAGTAAATAAAAAATAAAAGTAACAAACTTAGTGAGATACAAAATGGCCCTAACTCAGCTTTGTGCCACTTTGCGAACACAGAGCAGCGCTGTTATTCTGTTGTATAATTTTGTAATGTATAATTTTTATAATACAATTTTAACAAAACAATACAAAATGTGTACTTAACTGTACAATTATGGCTCGAGCATTATGTAATATATAATTAATACAAAAAAAAACATTTTATGCCAAAATGTATCAATAAGCGAGATTACAGGATGGAAATAAATTATGAAAAATTTAGTATAATATTCTGTATACATCTTTGCTCGAGACAGAACAGCGTTTTGTTTCGGTTAGATTCGTGTTCGTAGAGTAAATAATCCTTTTACTGATTTGGCTGCGCGATAGAAGCCTTATTATAAAGGATGAATTTACTATGGCAAACTGTAAAGTGCTAAAAGCAGTGGACCAGATATCAGACAACACCAACTCATGAGTGGCTATCACAGTCCTACTATTCTGTGTTCATTTTTGGCAGACTGTGCCTGTTATTCCTACCTCGTGGACTAAGGCTGATGAAATTAAATAGTGTTTAGGAGGTCCACAGTCTGTAGCACTTCAAAATTGTTTTGCATTTAATAGGCTCCAAGCCTATACACTCCGCAAGATTTGCCATTTAATGATAGAGGCCGAATTGAAAGGACAATGCACAAGTGTAGTCTGATTTGTTACTCGAGTTTGGTAGCGGTACGTATCTACAGAACCAAGAAAAAGTTGTCTTGCACAAAACCTTACTTTACATACATCAATATAACCGTGCCGTACAATTGCCTATCGAAGTGACTTCACTCTGCCTTATGATACAGTCAGTGGGATCCAAAAGACTAAGTGGTAGCCGCCATTCCAAAGGTCATTGTTTCAAACTGCTGGCTAGGTGGTCTTTATGAGATGCTTTTTTATTATTGATGCAGGACCTCATATCATCAGTCCATGAAGACGCAATGGAGTTAATAAATAAAGATTGAATTTTTCAGTATTGTTTTAAAAAGTCATGTACTAGTACTATTGATACAGTTATTTTATTCATACTGGTCTACCAACGTGACTCTGCCTAGATGATTTAAAGAAAAGACATTTTGCTGGGGTAATGTTTCAAACGTTACCCCAGCAAAATCTGTTTTTTTCCGAATAACTTTAAAACTATAATGCAAACAAATTTTGCTATAGGCAAACAAATTACTCCTTACGACGCACTAATTATCTGTTATACTCTCACCTCTTATAAGCACATTTTTATCAACATTTTGCTGGGGTAACGCACTCCTCTGCCTGACGGTAAGCAGCCAATGAAGTCCAGAAGTGGAAGACACTATTTTAATAGAAATTGTCTCAAACTGCTAGCATAGCGGCTTCATGATACTAGCGACACTATTGCAAATAGTAAAAATATAAATGAATATGAGGTACGCATACGTTTCATACGTGCACACACACAAACTTTCGCATTTATAATATTAATAGGATGTTAATACATTTTTTAAGTCAAAATGTTTTAGTTTGTTCATGTACAAAAAACCTATGTAAATATATCTAACTAAATAAGTATAAACTCGGCAGGGTTACTAAACTAAAGTGTACTAGTATTAGTTGAAAAATACACATCTTGTCAATTATAGGAATTTATCACAATGGTGTATTGTCATTGGGACTTAATTTTTAAGCGACTTCAAAAAATATTAACCCACAGTAGTTATTTTTATTTCTACTAGGTACATATTTAACAAACGTCATGATTCTAAACACTTATCTTTGCTTTCGCTACTATATAAATAATATATACTAAAAAATATACATACTTACTAAACGAAATAATAAAAGATACTAAAAAAATAATTCATTATTGGCGCGTCTATCAGATTTTAGCTCTGCGGTTTCGGACAAGTAAGGTCATTGTCTTATAGTTGTGCTACTGCTACTTGCCGCTAGAGGGCGAACTCGCACGCAATGTTTTTTTCGGGTGAGGCGCGGGGTGGTGAGGAAGCGAAACGCTCAAGGTCATATGTGACGGAACGCCCTTAATGATGAATGAAACAAGCTTGTACTAGTTAAACAAGTACATGCTATGAACGCATAAAGTATTTTACATGAGAATGCAAAATATATAAACCCGAGTGTTTGTGCGAGAACGTGTTATGGCGAGTTAATTGCGTATGTACGGCTTATTCCACAAATCCTTCCTGAGCAAATCCCCCTTAGGGGGGAAAACTGAACTTTAATGTAAAGTTAGTCCAAAAATCCCCCTTGTCATTTTCGATTATTCCATTTATCCCCCCTGACTGAATTCCGCTAAGGGGGAAAACTAAACTCTAATATAAAATTAATCCAGAATTCCCCCTTATCATTTTTGGATCATTCCATTTATCCCCCCTGTGTATGTATGTAGGCATATTATACATTATCGTGTTGTTATCGATATATTGGGTTTCTACCAGTTTCTACCTACTGAAACAAAACGAAGGGATGTGGTGTCTACTTCATAGATATCAAATAAAAAGTGAACCTCTTTACACAATTAAGTCTTGGGCGACTACAAGCATTCACAGACACAAATATAGGGACAAAATAACCCGCCTTTAAATACCTAGATCAAGTATACCCACTTATTTACATCATTTAATTTTACGCCGATCGAAACCATAAAACTCTGTGACATTGCTTGCGAGGATACTGCCTTATTCACGGCATCGTACAATGCAGGCCATTGTTTACAATGTTTACGATTTTCATTACCAATGTCGAGGACCGAGGTGAAACTGGTCATGTACCCGAAGTATTGACATAATTTACCTCAACTATATCCAAACAGAAATAAAATAGATAGTTTATCCTAATTTTTAGGACTACAAATCAAGTCCTGTGACGCGGGATATTTTACAACCCTGGCTACAAATTACAGGCAGACTCGTCGTCATCAAACCTCCTCAGTCGCAAACTTGCAAGTTTGTAACACTCCCACTGGGACACAGATGCAGTTTAATAGGCATAGGTTTATCGAATATCTAACGCATTTAAACAAACTTGGCAATATAGAATATAAGATTAATAATGTTACTTAGTTTATCTCTATTGTTATACTTTTATGACACAAAGCAAAAGTCAAAGATTAGCTTTTCTTTTGTTAGATATAAAAAAAATATCACTTAGCGAAAATTACGTAGGCAGGTGTAAAAATTATTACTAGTAGGTAATTAGAATACTAAATTCTAAAATGAATGAAACTTTTACTTTTGAGTTAGGTAAGTACTTATTCTTTTGTATTAAAATTAAATTACCTAATATTAGCTCATTAAGTACTTATTGCAGGCGTTGGCCTGCCGTCATCGCTGTTGACAAAGAAACCCATTACAAATTATGACTGACTGATTGTTACAATAATCAGTATAATCACGCACAATACTTACCGTAACTTAGTTACATACAATTCACTAGAAATTTTTGTATCTACTTATTTACCTTTTTTATTGCCATTTTTGCCATTAACAGTATAATATAGCAAACAGCCCACCTGATAGTAAGTGGTAACTGTCGGTTATGGAAGACTAGTCTCTGGCATTACTCCTGCAATTGAGTTCCTGGTCCCTAGCATAATTATTATAATAAAATATTAGAAGTTATCCCTAGAAGTGATAGAAAAAGATATAAAAGTACTGAGTAGGCGAATATCTTGCTAATAAGCTACACATAATAATAATAATAGATACAAATGCTAAAGTTTCTGAGAAATTTCTGTCCTCCTGTTATCACATTACATGATAAAATGATAATGCACTTTGGTTTAAAACAGCAAACCTGACGTTTTACCATGACAATGCCAAGAAAATCCACAAATATATTTAAACGTCATGCAGTATTTGTTTATTTTAGACGATGATTTGATGTGGTGTGAACATACCATGATTTGCAAGGTGCAGGTAATCTATATTGGGCATTGTTTGTCTTCATTACTCTTAGTTGCATTGCAAGTTAAATGGACAGATTACATTTATCTTTGCATTGCATAATGAAACGGTCCTTGTTCTGAGATGAAACGTTATCAAATTATGATTTAGTGAATCCGTTTTTTTATTGTTTCTGGTTGCAAAAAGAGTACGAACGAATAAGATGCGAAGTAATAGGCAGTTTTACAGACGAATTCGTAAAGGAATCCTATGAATCCTAGCTCATTTCTGACCCAATGAAAGCCAAAAAGTCAACAAAATCTTTTATGTTGGATTTTAGAATGCCTTTTCTTTCAGTTATCGCTTGAAGAAACTCTTGCGATACTTACATAATTCATGGATATTAAAATAAGTTTGCAACATAAAACTGCAATAATCTTGGCATACAGCCAATCAGTTACGCGACAAGTTTTCCTTTGTAGACAGTGTTGTGAAAAGTCAACATTGATTTTTGTGTGCGACCTTCGTGTCGTCAAGTGTTAGACGGAGACCTCGTTAGATGCTATCAACACAAGTTATTCTCAAAACATCACGCTTAAATATTTATGAATTTAGGTCGTAATGCACGAGTATGTTGCTCAGTTCTATATGTATATAAAGATATTAGTACATAGCATTAATATATATGAGAGTGTGCATGTCTAATCATCAGCAATGTTGGTCAGATTACGGTACCCACATTCAGTTATTTCAAATTTCCCGAGTCTATTGCCCCGATGTCTAGCCATAATAATAAACAAAACCGGAAGTGTTATTTGTAATATTGAGTTTCGAGGTCAAGACAATGTTTATTTTCTATTCTATCATTGAATTTAAAAATATTCTCGTCTGTATTTAGATGTGAAAAATATAAAATTTGTTAAATGATTTTTTGCAGCCGGTATTTCAAGTAGGATTTATTTAGGTCATTTCAGGTCGATGTTCACAGGTGACCTAAGTATGCTGCGTATTTAACTTCAGCTAGGGTAGGTTCTGTAGTGCAGATGATGTACGATGTATGATGAAAAGAAACTAGAAAAACGAAGAGGAGATGAGACAAAGAAATAGATGAATGGCGCGACGGATGACATGAAAGAAAAGAGAATGGGTTCACAAACGAAAACATTTTACGCCTAGGTACTCAAAATTATAGGACAATGTTGTAATGACTATTAAAATATCTAGGACTAGCTTTCCGCGGCGCGGTTTCAACCGCGTTTTTTGCTTACTGCTCTACTCCCGTCGCCAGTAGCGTAATGTTACATAGCCTCTGCCCTTCCTCGAGAACTGGGCTATATAGCAAAAATATTTTTTCAAATCCGACTGGTAGTGCCAGAAATTAGCGCGTCAAACAAACAAACATACAAACTTTTCTAATAGTATAGTGCAGTATTCGTGTTAAAGTATGGTCCAACAAAATATAGATTGTTCTAGATTTTTCAAGGTTATTGAAAGCATGTCGCCGGTTCATTTGAGTTCATTTCCAATAAGTGAAAAACTCCATGCTCTCATCACATTTACCCCGTTTTTTTATCCATTTCGAAGAATATTGATGACTTATATTCCAATAATAGTCGCGCGATTATTTCCTACGTATCAAGTGTCAGGTAAATATCCTGAAATATTTAAATCTAAGTACAACACACCTTAATTAACACTTTGTATCAAACGTACTAGATTTATCTACAATATTATATACGTCGGTACATAGGAAGTAGGTACTGACCTACTTACATTATTATTTGATATAGTACCAGCAAGTAGCGGATCTTAAGATGTTTTCCTTCTAAGTACTTATGTAGGTCAATCAAAAGAATTTAAAAAAGTCATATTGATGCACACTCACACATTAGTGTTATTTGGTGTGATTTTACAGTGTTACTCAACAGGAATTTAGTTCTTAATGGCACTTACATATCTGTGTGTTACTGAACGGGAATAAATCTCGAATTCGAACTCACAATCTCTACAAACCGGTTATTAACTATGCTGTCGACGACTATTTCTTGCATGCTTAGTTGTAAAATTATTATTATCAAGTAGATTCTTTATCGCAGTCCTCGTTTATGTGTTATGTGTCGCAGATAGCACTTACGTACTAAGTGTTGTGTGATAGCACTATTATTATCACCAAATAGCTTCCAGCAGCGCGGTTTCATCCGCGTTAAGTTTCATCTTTGGTAACTGATCTGCTCCCGTCGCCAATAGCGTAATGTTATATACATAGGCTGCCTCAAAACCTGAACCTATCAAACGCATAAGAATTAATCAACTCCGACTGGTAGTTACCGAGATTATTTATTATTTATTTATTATATTAGAGTTAGTATAGATATCGTGTCCACAGGCTATAGACTGAAGTCGACGTTACCTAGTTTCCATTCTAGAATGTACTGAACGTGACGTCACAGAATAATAAAACCGCGGTCAATGAACTGTTACAGGTAACTTTACTAGGTGGCACTAGGTAGCTGACTACTGGTGCTCAGTTTTCGTTTTTGTATCTTATACCTACATTTTGATGACATAATAATGTTTTCGGCATGCACGTAACAAGCTTACATTGTGGTGGACTGTTTGACGATCAATACTTTTTACAGAAATTGATTTTGTTTTGCATCCATATTTTGCGAAGTTTAACTATAAACATAAATGAAATGATACGCTGAAGTTTAAATTATTTGCTTTCTTCATGGCATACATTTTTGTTCGAGGACATAATTTATTGTTTCGTGAGTGGCTAGGGCGCGAGCGCTCGAGCGCCCGGCAGTGACCTCCAACAGTTTGGTTGACGTCACACAGCTGCTCCGCAACTTCCCAAACATTACATACAGTATCGACCAAATCCATTTTCGGACAATGTAAACAAACAGTTTTTTCAATATTTCTCTATCAAAAACTCCATAAACGATGACACATGGGTTTATACACATTCTGTTCACTATATACTTCATTTTGCAACTATTTCTACTAATGATTAATAATCAAATCTAGTTTATTTAATAAAATTACGAATTACTTTTTGCGGTCGAATTAAGACGTCAAAATGATTGACAGTTTTATTTTTTCTGTACTCTATATTGTCTTTGAAAACCAATGTTGTAATTTATCAGAAGAAATAAGTTTAACCAATACATATCATTGGTACATAATATTTTGTCATTTGCCCTCGCAAGTCTGAGTTCATTTGTTTTATTGTAATATAGTATAATAAAATCGTAACATACATACAAATTCCATATAATCAATATTTCACAATTTTTTATCAGGCGGGAAAATATTCAAAAGTATCCCAGTATTCCATTTCAGTCCGTGGTCAAATAGTTGTAATTAGAGGTCAATGCTTAATTTAAATTACATTTATTTATACATTAGGTAAATTGTTTGTCTTATTATCTTATAGTTTATAAGTCAACGGTTACAATAAAATACAACACCATATTTAACATAAATACAAGTATTTGGTATAATAAAAATAACAAATCAAATAGAATTAATCGATTACGCAAAATAGAGTATTAGTAAACGTAATATTATTTAAAAATGTTAGAAAAAAAAATGAGAAATTATTATTTAATTATGTATGATGACATTATTTTATTTTTATCATCCTTTACCCCATCACTAGTAAATTCATGAAACCATAGACAATGGCAATATGGAGGATTGTTTACATTGTCCGAAATTAGATTTGGAATGGACTGTACCTACAAAGACATTTTTTTCTTTTCTTTTTCAATTCATGAAGTTTTTTTCTTATAAAAATAAACCAGTGGCAAGCAACGTGCGAACTGCCAAACAGGTGTTCCTTTTTACAATCGAAGAATCGAATGAATGAATGCAAAAACAGTTAAATGGTTTTTTTTATACAATTTTATTAAGAATTGTTTTTGTTCCTATAATAATATTAAAATGAATTTGTTTACGTATAGTTTAGGGCATAGTGCACCTCTTCTTACACGTGCAGCACTATGTTTAAAAATCGTACAGTACCCTTCGACCTTCGTGTGCACTATATTTTTATTAAGTAACTAGTAATGCGTTCCGGTGTTATTGAACTTTTTGGGGCTGCTCCAATACTGTAGCGCTTCAGGGATGTTCGCGGACGCGAACGTGGAGTCGTGGTCTCGTGGACTGCTTCTATGCCAAGATGCGAAAGCGATGCGCGTCTCTGATGAGTCGCGTGCGAGCTGCGGGCCAGCTCTCAGTATGTAAAATCTGTGGGGCCAGCCCCGCACCAATAACATTCTAAGTTGCATCGCATCGCGAGTAGACTCGACTGCGTGTATTTGAGTCGCCGCTCCAGGCTTTCCACCTCTTTGTTAAGCTTGTAGCGTCTTATTGCTTTTAATTTTTTGTGTCATAGAATTAAGAAAACTATACCTACCTACTTTTACTACACTTACTAAGTAGATGCCCATACAAAAAAAAATATAGGAACACGAACTTTTTGTATTTAACGCGAATTTTTTCGTAATTACTAATTAAACAAGATTTATTTTGTTTTTGATTTGATTATTTATGTGTGTAGGTACCTACCTATCTAATTAAATTATTAAGTAGGTAAGTAAGTTAAGTACCTACCTAGGTACTCTTACTTACCAGAAGTGTTACGAACACTGCCGGCCGAAAGCACAAAACCTCTGAGAATTATTAAAATTTAAAATAATTAAGTATTTAAGTAGAACATCGAGATTTTCTAATAAATCTACACTTACTTATCCATGCGCGAAACTTGATTAAAGTAAGCTACCTACCTGTTGTGTTCTATTATTTTTACTAGATAAGGGGTTAATAAAGTTAGTTTATTTATATTTAGATAGCAATCAAATCTATGTAAGTACGTAACGGTAACTAAACCGAACGAGTCGCTTCGAGCGGACTTCACCGGAATACAGCGCAAAGTGAATTGGCGCGAAACTTCTCGAAGTTTGCCGAAGTTACACGAACACGCCCGAGCGCTACAGCCGAGCCGATCATTTTGTACTGCCAGCCTTGTGTTTCAATTACCACTTTCTTAATATGCATGGTAACCTACGTTATTTTTTTTTCAGAATCAGAATAATAAATATTGTTCCTAAGATTTTTTTACAATAACCAAAGATTTTCCTAACGTAGAAACTGTAATGCCAGCTGTCTATTTCACCTGTTTGATGTTTTAATTTTTAGGTATTACTAAATAGGTAAATAGGATACCTACGCAACACAGCATCAGGTAGGTCTGTAGGTACACTTATTCGTATTTTGTTAACTTTTTATTATTACTTAAGTACCTATTAATTAACTTATAACTTTAAAGAATTCATTATTTTATTTTAATTTAACAGCAATATCACAATACCTACTTACTGAAATCAAATAAGAAAGCATGTGCTATTATTTGACTTAGAGTTGTAGAATATTCCCTTCAATGCAGTAACAGTTTTTATGTGAAAACACTTTTTTATCAATAAAGCTATCCACGTGCGGTGCTGGGGCTGGAACCTCACGTGTACACAACACGTGAGCGGTGACCGCGCGCCACGCGAGTTACGCTTTCGAGATAATCTCGATGCAATACGACCGATTTAAGAACACACAGGCCGTTAACTTCGAGTTTCGAAACGACTAAATTACTTTTAGCTGGATTATCGTGTACTTAGATGGATACACATACAATATTATGTTATGGGTGTGTACTAAATATCTCTATGAACTTGTACAATTCTTATCATCTTAGGTACCTATAGAACTATAGATAAATAAAATACAACGTTAATAAAAGAATTTATCTCTTTAATTCTAGTGATTTTATTTTTACTACTATCGCCATTTATTGTTTTGTTGACTTATCTTATTTGTTTACTTAAGTGCCTACATTATGCAATTGACAAGTTGCAAGTTGTGTTGATGATTATACGGTACCTACTAGGTACCTACTAGTACGATAAATGGATAATTTTGACATTTTGTGATAGGTATGTAACTGAAAAAAAAAAGCAAAATATATATTCTATAAACTTATAAATTGATTGAAATAAATAGATAAGTAGCTACCTCTTGAATGAGATAAATTAAATAAGATAGTAATTATAGGTTAATGTACGACTGACATGTATGTAACGGTTTAGAGAATTTCTAGTACCTATCTAGTATTGTGATAAGATTCTACTCGTAGCTTCCGTTACTATTATGTCAAAATGATCATATAGCATAGGTACGCAGCGGCAAAATGTGCACTGTGCAACCACAGAAATTGGCAACTTTCAATTTGTGTCACTATGCACATGATGAACATGGAAAAGATATTGTACGTATATTATTTGGTCTCATGCTCATATTTTATTGTAGATCTAGATAAGGTTAGGTCTAAAGCTAAATATGTACCATAGTTAAAGTTGTTAAGTGTTTTATTAATCAGGAAAAAAATTAAGCAGGTGATAAAAAAGCTAAGTTTATTAAATAAGTAATAGCTACCTATAAGTATCTCATTCGCGCCTTTTTTATATGTACACAGAATTCTTTGTCTGGCACCAGCACATTCGATTGTATTGTATCAGCTGGCAACCCAATCAAATCATTTTCATTACTGAAACAAAATAAATAATATAAATAGTAGGTACCTACACTAGGTATGTTTTGATTTTTACCGCATGTATACCAACACATTGTAGGTACCTACGTACTATCTGTTGGCATTATAAATTAAAATAGTATAATAATTATGCTGCACCGGTGGCTTTAAAATAAGTAGGGCTGCCTCGAACGCATACCGAACTAGAGCAGTTTGAAGTTATACGTTTACCAACAGAACTCTAGACACTCCCTTTAAACTTAATAACAATTTTCACAACAAAATAAATCATTTGTTATTTAGCATAAACTTCAATAGTTAAATCGGTTCATGATCTGTGTTATCTCATACACGTGCTGCTACCAAGCAACCGGTAGAAACTTCTAGAAATTAATGATTTATTTATTGTTGGCACGCTATAAATAGCAGGGTTGGCAACTTAGCACGTGTTTATGCTTCTAGAACGCGCTCTGCAATACTTTTGACGAACTAGTATGATGTAACTTGCAATTTTAAATCTTAAATTTTATCGTAAGTATTTTACTTCATACCTTCATACCAAAGGTTGAACAGTGTGAAGTAGGTCATGATGAAAGTTTTTATTTAGTTGGCAACTAAAGTAAGGCAACTGAAGAAGTCTGGTAAAGTTATAAAGTCTTCTTTCTTTCTTGCTTGTAACCCAAGGCACAGTTTCTCTTTTTTTAAATAACAAATTAACTTTTACGGTGTTTCGTGAGTGTGAGAGAGAAAGAGAGGCTAAACAACCTCTTCCAACCCCTTCCTTTACTGTCCCCTTCATAAAATCTATAATTACCTAGCGGACGTCGCGCGGTTTCACCCGCGTGGTTCACGTTCTCGTGAGAGTACGAGGATAAATGATAGCCTATTTAACTCAGTGATAATGTAGCTTTCTAATGGTAAAGGAATTTTTGAAATCGCTCCAGTAGTTTTTGAGTTTATTCGTTGCATACAAATATACAAATCTTTACTCTTTATAATATTAGTGTAGATTTGTGTCTATACTTACTTATGTACATATTACACTTTAGTGAAATCAAGTAGGCCACATGCTTACTTGAGATGAAGTTGTTTAAAAAACATAACTGGGCTGCGTCACAGAAAGCGATAAGAGATTTCTCGTCTTTTGCTGCCCTAGCTTCTAGAACGTGGCAACCCTACAATAAGTATATTAATGCTTGTCTTATCTTAGATAACGTAAGTACCAACGAATCGGCGATAATACCTACTGTACGTAAGTGTAAGATAGATTGTTCAAGCATCTGTCAAGGTTCTACCTATTAATTATATTTTCTTTACCTAACTGTACATCTTTATGAAACCCTCCATAAACAAGTAGGTACCTATTTCAGATAATCCCAAACATATTAAAAAGCAAGACGACCAATTTATGTCTCAATATTTGCAATAGGTACACATACACATACATTACATGCAAATAAAACTTATAGTAGGTGGTTACATAAAGAAGTAGGTAAGTATTATTAGATTAAATTCTCAACCAAAATTAAGAATGTTTTTGAGTTAAAAGCAAAGTCAAAATAGGTGGAGTAGGTAGAGTTTCTGATCCCAGGAATTTGACTACACACCAACTTACTTTAGGTAGATACCTACTTAACAACTCTTTACTTGTGCAGTGCAGCAAAGGGAAATGTAAGTTTTAAAATAGTCTTCAAATAAGGTTAATAATGGTATGCAAAATATATGACAATATGTACATACCTATGTATACAATAAGTACATAGACCGTACATTTACTCAGTGTAAATAGAATTTACGCAAGAAGCACGAAACATTTTACCGCCCACCCATTTTGACATATCTCTAGCCGTTCTGCCATTCGGACGCCATCGCCAGCGCATTTTTAGTTTTATTCGGGGTTGTCAAAACAAAATACAATAGGTCATTAACCTACGGTTAAGAATCTGATATCTACCTCAAATATCAGTTTTCTGTTTGTGTGTTGTATTAAGGGACCGGGGAAGTGTTTGTAGTAGGTACCTACTTAACTGTATGTCCCCCGCAAAGATGTAATAATTAACGTCCATGTTACCCTGACCTGACCTGTATGTACCTGACTATGCCAATCGATCGAAACTGGGCAAAAAGTATCTCTTTGGGCAGTTCATAAGGTGGTGTTAACGTAAGATAGTTCTCGTTTCATTTTATAAAGCGTAATCAGAATAATATATCTAAATACCTACCAAATTCGCAAATTACCAGACTCGCAAAACACCAAACGCAAAATAACAGCAGGAGCAGTACAGTCGAGTTCTGTATATATACTATCCTGTATTGGGAACTATTTCTTGAAATAGACATTTTTACAGAAAGTAAAAGTTAAGAAGTGTGCTGTTTCTAACCCTGGCCAGAAGAGAAATTTCAAAAACGTAGAAAAAGATAAAAAAATTAATAGAATTTTAACGAGGTGGAAGTGTGCCTGTAATAATTGTAGCTATTGTAGCGTCAGGACGAGAATAAAACATAATTAATACATATATTTAAATATATACGGTCGAATTGAGAAAGTTCCTCCTTTTTTTGAAGTCGGTTAATAATGGGTTTCTTTCTTTTCAGTTAGTTTCAGGCAGGTAGGCTTTTTGTTTTTTAATGATATATTTTGCTTGTTCTATATAACTGATTCTGATTCCTTTAGTCTCTACATAAGTGAATTTTTTAAATTAGAGAATCTGGTATTTAGAGATTTTGGTACTTTGCGCCTGAGCCCCTTTAAATTTTGTGTTTCGATCACCAAAATTAAATTATACTTAAGCAGAAGAACGATCATTATAATCTAAGTGGGAGAGAAAATGGACTTTCTTCGTACTTAGCCCATTATTAATATACCTACTGGAGTAACTGGAGGATGAAGAGAAGAAAGATGAAGTCATTATGAGCACTAATCATTCCGCTTTCTTAAAAAATGAATAAATAAGTCAATAGTTTATATACTGACTTAGGTAAGTAGCCCATACGCTTAGAAACAAACAATCTGTATTTACAAATACAACAATGTTGTTGTTGTATATGTAAATTGTGACTAGTAAATAATACTAAACACTGCTTCGGCCATCGTATTATAAATATGACGCGAGTCGCCCGCTAGTAGTTAGGTATCGATTGTAATCGAAAATAGCCACGCAATCAAAACAAATATTGGCGCCAATTCTCAACGTACGTATTATTAGAAACGTTTCAATACTACATGCATGTAGCTTAATTAAACTGACTGACACGTAGAGGCAAATAACAGAGAACAGCTCGCAAAACTAATAATAATAATAATGTATATTACCATTTTTAAATATGTACTTACCTATTTATCAATGTTACGTTTATATCTGTCACATCAAACAACTATGTTTAGAATTAAGATATCCATTGTGAAGTGAAAATAAAGAATTTGTTTATTTATTATTTATTTAAAAATGTATTTAATAAGAAGAAAAATATAAATAAAGAGAATAATAAAAATAATAATCAACGGTTATTTTAGGCAAGCCTTTCAGGTGTTAGTAACAATTGTCGTAGGTGCTAGTGTTAGTAAAACATCATTTATTTATCCTAATGTGTAGCCCTAATAGGTAGACCGTCTTGAAATGGTAATCGGACCGAAAGACTGAATAAAAGTAAGTAGGTCACACTTTAAGCCGCTGTCTACGCTTTAGGCCCTAGGCCAAACGTGCAGTCAGGTTTCTATACTTGGGCGCGCACGTACAAGAAAACGAAAAGTAAAAATAAAGAGATACCTACTATTAGTAAAATGGCAGCGCTAAATAATGCAATCAATTACTATTTTGTTCTTGACAACAGAGAGAATCATTATAATTAAGATTCACAATATTAAGACTGGTATTATTTGTCTGTGTTCAGATACAACTACTTTATAACCAAGTTTAATAGTTTTATATTTGTAGAGTCATCTTATCATCTATCTGCGACACAAAGCCGTATCTATGTTCCTTAGGAGCGGGAGTTGTGTTTGAAACAGAAACCGTGTTATTATTATATATTATTTTTATTATTAAACTTAACTATTTTAATAAGTACACACAATATTAATATACGTAAACTAAGTACAATATTAGGTATAATTTTAATTTGCCTCTTACTAAATATTGCCTATTTATTTTGATCAGGAGCTTCGGGTAGTAAGTCGGGTGTAAGGTTACATTTAGCGGCCTTGGCTGTGAATAATGTGAATTGGTGAAACCATTGTCGCGGCTCAAATGGTAACAAATTTTGTAAATAAGTAGCCGTAAGATACCTACTTCTAGTTCTTATTTAAGTAGGTATGTGGGAGGTTATGATGACGTAATAAATGTTTAGTTGTACTATACCTATAGCTAGCACCTAGCAGCGTCGTAGGATTCTAGTATCCGGGGGGGTTGCCTATTTAAATTTGATACCTTTTATGTGTTGAAACCAATCATTGTTCGTTTTCATTCGGAAAACGAAGATACTAAATAGGTTGGTAAGTATATAACTCTTCGTCTACCTTTTATTCGTACCGACTAATGATTGTTTAATATAATTAAAATACCGATATACTGGCAATATAAATAAATTTGTAGGTAGGGACAGTTAGTACTAACACCACTAAAACAGAGACCGCCTCTGTGTACGAATTACCACAGCAGTGTTCTCGGTTTCGATCCCCGGGCCGGGTAAAGTGATATTGGGTTTTTCTGTCAAGAAGTACCCAGTACTAGACTTGCCCTCTGTTACATGGGACACTAAATAAAATGGCGAAACATGGGTGGTTAAAAACACCTCTATGCCTACCCCTTCGGGAATAAAAGGCGCCATGCCAGGAAGCCATGTATATACCTATGTATAGTCAGTTTTTAACTCATTCAAGAATACCCAAGTACCTATATTTATTTAATATTATCACACGCAAAAATATTTTTAAACTGACTGGTAGTTTCAGAGATTAGCGCGTTCAAACAAACAAACTTTTCCGCTATAGTACAGATAAATATAAATGTAATAGAAGTCCTTAGAGACGACACTCATCTATTTTTAGCTGGTAGCTTGTCAAAAAGATATTACGAATAAAGTAGGTAGTGCGATACTAAACTAGAGTCGTATCATTAAAATGACCTTTATGTCTCGTTTAACAGATTTATTTATGTCTATTCTTGAGTTTACAGTTGATGTTATTAATAATTTACTCAGCTAGTCTGGTTAGACGGTCTGTATTGAACTACAACCAAAGTGGGCGGCTTATGACCGATCGATTCGAAGTGCAGATGTTTGGAGCTGGCCTCTCTTGGTGTCAATTTTGTATTTATACGAACTTACTGATTTTCTGTAATCTGCTTTAACTTGTACGTAAATTACGTGTGGATGGTTATATTAAGTATGCCGTAAGAGAAAAGTTTAGTTTATATCACGAAAATAATGATTTACTTTCTATAGTAAGTATACATATCAAAAATTATCTACCAAGTACCTACTCCACCTAAATTACAAAGTAGGATATATAAGGTCGGGGAATAAGCACAGTGGCGCCCTCACTTATTGATCGATCGCGACGGTCAAGCGACAGTGTCATGGTCATGTCCCTAGTTAGTAATATCCTTGGATTGGTGACGTCATGACAAATTTCACGCCATTTTCCGACAGGTAGGCACAGGTAGGCACGTCTACAACTGAGTCGCTAGTTAAGTACATAGTAAATTGGCTCTCATAAGACTTCTACTGCCAATCAAAACAGCTGTTTATTTGCTGGAACATAAGTACATTATATTTATAACTAGCTTCCGCGGCGCGGTTTCACCCGTGTCTTTGCTTACTGCCCTGCTCTCGTCGCCAGTAGCATGATGTTACACAGCCTATAACCTTCCTCAAGAACTGGGCTATCATATGCAAATAGAATTATTCAAATCTGGTAGTTCCAGAGATAAGCGCGCTCAAACAAACTGTTCCGCTTTATACTAATAGATTTATATTTTTAAGTTATTCCTCAGCAGGAACATTACAATAGCCAGGTACTGTTGCTATGGCTTCTGCGTTTAGATTGGCACTGCCGACTTAGCCAGTCAGCTTCGATTAAATGTCATATAGTCTCCGATCTTGAAAATAGAACCACCTCTCCATCACTCCCTTTCTTTCCGTGGATGTCGTAAGAAGCGACAAGACAATACCGGATAACAGGAAGCTGTTTTACTCCTGAAACCACCTTAAAACAGTCATCCGCGTGGTAACATTCACGTAATGTGACTATAGCTAACTAATACCCGTCTTTGAGTGAGACCTATGCCCTGCAGGCTTCAGGTTGATGACATAATCATAACTCAAACTCAGCATTTATTTTATTTCGATCAAAAAGTGTGATGCAGAACCTCAAAATTACTTAAGGACAGCCAATTTCTCTACAGCCAGTTCGCTGACGAGGTAAAGTCGTGAGAAGAACTGGAAAGAAACTCAGGCCACTCTTCTCAATCTCCAGATAGGTACATTTTATTGTATGAGTTATAATTTAAACACTCAACGCAACCAATCAACCATAGAAAATAATTAAACCAATTGATCAATCAACTAATATAAATAGGTACCTACCAAGATTAAAAAAAGAGAAGAGAATTCAAATTTCAATTAGAATAGATGTCCAGTATTTTTCGGCGCTTTTGATTCATCGTTTTCTGTACCTTCTTGTCACCAACATGAATTTATTCCTAACTAGTTTTAAGTAGTTAGCTCATAAGTTCATAGCCATCTGTCGGGCACTGACGTTGGGTCGTTAGAGTGCAACATGTGCGCAATGAGGTCAGGCATTAAGTAATTTGAGCCATTTGGTTCCACTATGAATAAGGTCATCTTTGAACGTACCTATTTGAATTGTAGGCCTATAAGATGCATCTTATAGGCCCACAATTCAAATCAGTAGATAGTGCACTATCTACTGATTGAGCTAGCAATGCTAATAAGTGATTTTGTCAAAATTTAAGTAGAGAGACCCGATGTCCACAAAACTTTAAAGGTCGACGAGTTCATGTAAGTTGTTAAGTAATCTCGTATTGTATATGTTATGTTGATTGTCTGATGCGAATATGAGTGCATCTAGTTTACATTAAATATTTGATGTTGTTTAGTACGTAATGCGGTAGATACCGAAAATAGCGCTATCATACGTAGGTAATGCAAAATTAAATGTTTGCACGTGTCAAAATATCGCAGTCAGTGGGTGCATGATCTGACGGCATCATGCTATGTTATTTAGAACTATTAGCTTTATAAATTACCTATCGAAACGTTTTAATAATGAATGTAAAATGAAAAGTAAGTAAATTTTTGGAGGAACAAACGGTACCTACATATGGTTTGGTAAGCGGAATTTTTCTATACACTTACATCGCAAACAACTAACTTCGTTTAGATATTATAATCTAGATAGGTTAGATAGGTATATTTCTTTTTTATGTGATGACTGATGACTGATGTATGATAACTGATGATGACAGAGACAGACACGGAGGCTTCAGAGATCTGAGGCCCTGAGATTAAAAATGTGACTTAGCTAACGCCAACATTGCCATTAGCTTACATCAATCCCATACATTTTTTAATCTTTTCTATGAATACAATAGAAATCCATGCCAACACTTCTCTTAGACCTCAGGTATTTCTACAGAATAAGTGGTGGCTATAACACCATTAGGCTGCTTTTCCACCAGAGATGTGCTATGCAGCTTATGCTGCGAGGATGTAAGTAATAGGTAAGCTGTTCAACTACCTATGTGACCGTTTCCACTGATTCTAAGATATGTAGCGGTTGCGAGTAAGATGTGCTATAAAGATGCCTTCCACAATGACGTCTACTTTCAGTGACAAACGCGGCCCTACTGTAGTACCCTGCTCTGCACATAGGTACACTACTCGAGACCATCCATAGCACGCATCCTTTCATTTATAAAAAAATATCTATCTTAGTTGAATCCGTTTCCACCAGAGCCAAGCTATGTGCACCAATGAATAGCACATCTCTAGTGGAAAGGCACCCATATGGTAGATACTATCATTTGGATCGTCTGCTCATCAGTTAGAGGTGGATTTATTTCTGTGGTTAGAGGTATAGATCAGATACTGTTCCTATTGTTAATTAAAAACATACATTAAATTAGCCCTAAAATAGGTGCTAGACAGCATTTTTTCCGAAAACAGTTTGCAAAGGTCCCATTGAAGGTATTTTCAATTATACAAAAACACGAACTTAACTTTACTTAACTTATAATTACCTTGTGTTACCTTACCGGTCAAGATAATAGCCGCATTATGGTCTATAGCAAACTGGACGTTAGCCAATTATGTCACAAAGAAAGACAGGTGGACTCAAGGTCCTGAGAGATTCGTACAGGACATGCTAACAAATCCTGACATCAGCCGGCCTTCAGAAAACTGTATTGAATTATTACACCGCAAATCTTTCAGCTTCACTTTTAAGATGTTCGAAATAAAGTTGATAATCGTAAAACAGGTGAGGGTTTGGTCTGAATCCGTATGTTTGTCAACAAAGACAAAGTTTGTTGAGACCGCAAGGCCATCGTCCTCCTACGGTTACCCATATAACAATGCTAATAGTTTCTGAATCACTTTGGCATAGTGATATGTCCAGATTGGAAGATTTTTGTTTGTGTAGCAAACTATCGGTAGTGTTTATATATTTTATTGTAGTCTACGGTGCTGATTTTAATGATGTGGCGGCAATAGAGAACTATTATTTAGGGAAAATAATTGTTTTAAAAAGAAACGGTAATTGCAGAACATAATGGTCTCTAAAATCAATTAATAAATGTTTACAGTAGTACCTACATAAATAAGTAGATTGTAAGTACCTAAATGCATATTGAAACAATAAATTAATATTATTATTATTTAAGTTTGTACTGTTTGTAGGTACATCACAACGCTTAAACGCGATGGTAACAGCCACATTTCGTAGTTAAACCTTTTTGCTATACTTGCTTAGTTTGTTTTCTGATCTAGTGAGTGTATGTAAGTTTCCCCATTTAGAAACTGGCATTTTGTGTATTCTACGATACCTTTTAGTTTTAACAAAATTAAGTAAATAAAAATAAATAAGTAGAGCTGGTTGAGAATATTTAGAGTAATCAATATGGACAAAATTTATGAGTACCTAGGTACTGCTCACCGTCACGAAGTTTACCCGTCTGGTGAGACAAAAGTCTTACAATCCTAAGTCTGAATGCCAGTTAGTTAGCTAGACATACAATTGTTTATGTCAAAGTCTGTAAAGTACTTATCAAAATGTCAGAGGTAGCAATGTAACTTAAGAACCCTACAAAATTAAGGGATATTTCAGCGTTTAGGGGTAAAAGAGCCCATCCCTTTTGAGAAAGCGCCGTGATCAATGCTGAAGCCATTTATAACAAGAGGCTTTTATCCTGCACTCCTACAGTTGGAATAATAGCTTCTATAATACAAATATATCTTCCAACATGACCAAGCTTTACGTGCTTGTACACTTTAATTGTATAATTGATTATTAATTAAAACGTTTCACATGTTTTGTATATAAATCTAGATTTGATGTTTTATTTATTAAGTACAGCAAACTGTCCTGATTATTAGATCATTGTGTTGTGTGTTCTATTTATAGAGGTGTTCATGGCTCCTAGCACCAGGGCATCAGTCTGCTGCGCTGAAGGCGACTCGGTCTTTAAGCTTGTTGTCGCTTTACTTCGGCTTCGAACGGAGCACCACTGAGCACCTACCTAGTAGTAGGTACCTAGGTACTGACAATTTTAGAGTAAAACAATTTAGGTGTGTACTGTGCAGTTAGGGAAAGTAATTATTTAGTTCTTTGATGGTAACGTTCTATTACCTAGTGTTTCTTTACTTATACCCACTAGAGGAGATGGAGGCTGGATATACTTGACCAGACCACACGGTTGAAATTAAAGAACATGTTCAGTATTAAATTCATTTATTTTTGGTAATTAAATAGGTGTCATTATAATTTTTATGTCCGCAAACTTCTTTTTAATGAGGAGAAGTTTTCACAGATATAAATGTGCTTCAATTCGACGAGTAAATTTTTTGCGAGGACTACGAGGAAATGTACTCTGTCTGCTGTTTTCTTAAAATATCAAGAGTTTTCCATGCCAGTATCCTAGTATATTTTATAAAGCCGCTTTATCTAATTTACAATATTAATTTGTATAGTTAATTTATAAGGAACAACTTTATATTACACAATAATTATTTAATAGTTACGTATATAAAATCTTGTACAATACAAAGAAAAACAACGTACAACGACAATAGAAGAACTATCTAAAATGAGAAAGAACAGAAGAATATGATGGCTCACTTGTAGCCAAAGCCTATGCAGTTGGGACACCCTGGTCTATCTTACCTGTGCCCTGGTAAAAATGAACAGTAGAGCATCTTGCCCGCTATCAAAATTTAATTTTAACAAAGAACTCTCGAAACTCTAGCTACGCTCAAAATATCTACCTACATAACTTCAGTTATAAACTTTAAAAGTTTGATGTAAGTAATTACTTTTAATTATTTCGACTGCCTACGTAGTTTAAAATCGATTTAACTTTTTTAACATTAGGTACCTAAATATAAACCACACCAAAAAGAAGAAAAATAAAATTTCATTTCCATTTTCATTTTATTATAACGTATTTTTATTTTACTTATAACCTAAGTATCTTAATATATAGTTTTAAAGTAACTCTGGTGTTTTTTTATAGGTATTTTTACATTTATTTCGTATGGCAGCACTACAACTAAGTGGCAACACATGTTCGTATTTCAAACTCCGTCAGTTCGTTTTTTGGCAGCCCAAGGTTTGAGGCTTGGTTGTGGAAGTTCTTTGCAGTCTACTAGGGGATTGGTGGCGCTGACAGCTTCCATGACCCTGGGTTGTGCCTGATCGAGGAGGTCCTCGTTAGCGCAGATCACACCAGCTAGAGTTGTCTTGCGGATCTCTTGTAATTGTTCTATAAGAAAAATATTATTAATTTTATTTATTGGTTGACAGAGCCTAAAAGGTGATTTAGTCACCCAAGGCCTGGCAGAATACAACTTTGGTGGCAAACAAGCATAGGGCCCACTTGATAATAAATGGTAATCGTAACGTATAGACATGGCTGTGGTTTCTAAGCATTATTTTTGCTAGCCGTTGCCGAACACGTAGGGAGGACATGAGGAGCGAAAAGGGAGAAGACAGAGGACAGAATAGAGGGTAATTGAGCTGCCTGCGTTTTTAAAACATAAGCTTGTACTTATTCCCTACTACACGGGACCTTTTGGTAAAATTGGAAATCTTAACCATATTTCTTACTTTTATTAAATATACTTACTAGGTATATAAAAGCGTTCACACTAAAGAGTGGAAACGTCGCAATTTAGTGTCATATTTTCGCAATTTAGTGTAATATATTGGAAACTTCCATTGCGTTATTTTTATAGTAAAATAACTGTAAGCATTACGGTTACTTACTTTTTATACAGCTTTTAGGTAATTCTACAACGTGTTCTGAAACTATTTTTATAATATAGCTCCGATTTAATAATGAAAATTAAAACCACGAAAATATGACACTTAATTGCGACGTATTGACACTCTTTTGTATGAACGCTTTTCTTTCTTAAATAAACTACCAAAAAAAAACCTTTTTGTTTTCTTACCTAAAGTAAACGCGATGGTTGGGTCAGCGGTCTCGTACCAGAATCTATCGCCGACCTTGAGCCTCAGGAACTGGTCAGCGATGAGACAGCTGAGCGTAGGTCCTAGAAGACGACCCTTTGGATCTTCGGCGAGCGCTCCCGTGTACAGGTCTATATCTTCCACGGAACTACAAACATTTGTTAATTTAGTACCTACCTACGTTAGTTTAGCAATAGATAGGTACCTACCTATGTACATTTTAAGAATTAAAAGAAGGTTTTTTTAGACCAGATGGAAAACAAGTATACAATCCACCTGATGATAATACCGTAATTAAACTATTTGCTACGTTTGGTTGGTTCAAAGTGTTATAGTGTTAAGATATATCAGCGCCTGCGAAAAAGTATATAGCAATCTGCTGATCTGAGTATTTGTATTTTTCGGAAGTAACAATTAAATGTCGTTGATCATTTAGGGGGATTTAGGGGGTTTATGTACTATTTTATTAGTAAATATAGTGACGCCGTTACCTAATATGTCAGGGACATCATCAAATTAATTTAATTTTGCAGATTTATCGCTCCGCGGTTAGAATGAAAGAAAATGTTTATTTGGTCACATTCAACTACAATGTAGTTTAACGTATTACCTCTAAGTAACTTCAGAAATATATAGTTATATTACCTGTAAATATTACAAATCCTGGTGTAAGACGAGGGATCGAATATATACTTCAGATCAGAGAAGCTGGTGGGCCTGGAGAGTCCGCAGTGCGCCCTCCAGCGCGGGTAGGCGGGCAGGCCGTGGTCGCGGCCGCGCTGGATGTTGAGCGACACCAGGTCGAGCCCGCACGGACCTGGCTTTGTTGTCGTTGAAGCATTCGCGATAATCGGGTTTTCAAAAAGATGGTCGCTCAGCTAGAAAGTAATTGGTGAATGAAAACATAAATACAACAGTTCATCCATATATCTACTTGGGAGTAAAATCTAAGTAAGTAAGTAGTTTATTATTATGTTACTTAATTCAAAGATCTTTTATTTATTTAGTTCTATACTTCCTATTCGACACGACACCTGGGCTTATAAATAATAAAAATCTGAAATCGCTCATCTGCATTGAGTAAGCGTGACAATATAATGTTCATGTCGTCTCTAAAGTAGAAGCGTTTTCCTGCAGTGGGATTTATACGGGTTGGTGAAGATTTTTCATAATATGATACACAATGGGGGATAAAATGTATTTTTTTTTGTTTCACATTTGCACTAGACTTCACGGTGTCTTACTCAAACCAGGTGCTCTAAGTTTTCATTCAAAACGGCATACCTACTTTTTTTTGTTTTGCATTATTGCATAATACTTTTTTATTTGCAACAGATTTTTGTTATGTTTATAAATTGTTGTTTTTCTGAAGAGATTAAAGACTCATGTAGAGTTTGTGTGTGTGTTACCTCGCTAGTGACGTGCGGGTCGACAGTATGCACGAGCGTGTCCATGGCGGAGCGCATGGCGTTCTTGGGTCCCCGCGCGGTGTACAGCGCGTACGGGTTGAACAGCATCTGGTGCAGGTGCACGTACTGCACTGTGCCTGTCGCCTGGTCCGTGTTGTGGATCAGACCCTGCACCACAATAGACATTATGATTAGCATATAACGCAGTTATACAAATAATAATCTTGCCTAATAATGCAGGTAGGCGCGAAATATTTTCTCTTTCATTCTCTTATAAGCCGACGTCTATTTTCTTTTATGGCATATTTTACACAATGCATCACACTTTTCTTGTATTTCTTCCTCTACATCCTTCTACCCATCTGTCACGCTACATGCGTCTCATCCCTCCTCACATGTCCATACTATAACAAAGGATTCCCTTTCATTTCTGTTACTGTGGTACCAATTTCAGACTTCCCTTATTATTACTCATTTCTTACCTTATATTTTTGTCACTTCATACATCCATCTTAATCTTAGCATACTTTTCACTTAGAAATCTCTTGCATAAAATGTTCAAAATACTTATAACCTAAGGTCGTTGCATACGTACCGAGATTTCTCGGACGGAACTTGAACGCGACGGAAACGTCTCTGTCACCTGTCACATGTCACCTTGTTCGCTCGGCCCTATGGCCGCCGTGGCATCCCATCCCGTCCGTGTCTCCGTGACATATGTTCATAATTTATACATTTTGTATGAAACGATATCTGCCAATTTCCCGTCCTGTCCGGCCCGTTCGGCCACTACCATCCCGTCCATATAAAAACGCGTCACGTATGCAACGGCCTTTATTCATAAAAAATAACTTACGGGTAGTAAAGTATGCGCAAATCTAAAGACAGCAGCTGCGAAGTGGTTGGCGATAGTGGGGTCCACCGTGGGGTCGTACACGTTGGAGTAACCTTCACTTTTTAGAGTCAGGTTCAAAGCCCACATTACGTCGTTACCTAGAGCAAAAAAGAATCACTTAATTTTTCCTTTCGTATTTTGTTCGTCTAAGGGAATGGGTTCTGTGGAAGTGCCTCGGAAATTTATCTCAACTGAGGCCCTAGACAAGTGTCAAAGATTTCTATTCTATTCATAGAATAGATAAAAAATGTATGAGATTGACATAAGCTTTGGCGTTAGCTTATGTCAATCCACTACATTTTTTAATCTAATCTAATCAGATAATGTATAAATTTACAAAAAAGAAAGAAATATATTTTTTTTACATAAACACAGCAAAAAGATTTCTTTTAATTATAAGGAAGATAAAAAGATGTGTGTGATGAAGTTCCTTAGGTGAAATTTGATAATTTTTAACTAAGATTACTATTGATTCTTACCAAGGACGCTAGGTAGAAACTCAGAGTAAGTAATATGCTGCATCTGAGCGCCCAAGATCCTCCTGGTCTCCTGGAAGACGGTCTCGTCGTCCCACAGCGGGTTGGTCTTGCGCAGGATGTTCGCAACGCGGTTATGTTGCCGAGCCCATATCAAGTGCATGGTGGTTAAGTGAAGGTTTTCGTTGGAGCGGTCGTCACCTGGTTTAATAGAAATTATGTGTTAATCTTGGATAATGTGTATTAAACTTTGGTGATTTTTTTGAACGCTATGCAAGATCGCTTATATTGCAACAATCTGTTCAGTTTTGGATGTTCTTTTATTCGTGGCCCTTAACTTAGGTCATAGGTGGCCAAATGGTACGGCTCATCTGATACACTTTATTATAACTAATGCAGACACAATGCTATGAAGATACAACGAACATACACAAGAGACATAAAAATGAGGGAGAAGAAGGAACAGAAGAAGGAACATAAATTTTCGATAAGACAATTTATAAAAATTACACTTACCTGATTCAAAGCAATATCTGCCCTTAGCATTCATCTCAACTGTGTTGCAGCTATCGTTCGGGTCTGTAGATGGAGGCAGCAGTTCCCTTGCTCCAATCTTCAACATGCGCAGTAACCCTCCACTGGTGGCGCGTAGGGCCGCGGTCCTGAGTTCTGCGAATCCATAGACTGTGGACGCGTCGATAAATGACGTAGCCTGGTTTAACTGCTGACGAGGACCTGAAAGTAGTTGAGAAAGATTTTGTCTGATAAATAATAGATTCAGTATTAACAAAGTAAGGTATACGTAATCATTGTAAGTAGGCTTAATGCCATTTTTATGCAACTGCAGGACTCTGGTCTCATACGGAGATAGACCTTTTAATCTGAGCATAAGATTTGATCATCACGTTTGCTCGAAGTAATTTCTTAACTTTAGCCTATATTTTGCATAAGTCTAGATTTCCTTTATACTTCACGCTCTCAAATGCAAAGAATAAAAAATGTATGAAATAAAATATTATTATGTTCTTTTGGGTTACGGAGGACATATTAACTATACCAACATTAGTAGGGTTTTATGGTTAAATGTACGATTAGTCCAAGATCCTCAGTCTGCTTACCAAAATTACAAGTGATGGCGGGTGCAGAACGAACAAACTCCATGCAGGTGATGTTGTAGTCTTCGTAGAAAGGATCTTCTACGTCAAGTTCCACTGGGAAACATTCGGGGTGATCAGGTTGCGTCGGGTCGCAGCAGGATAGTGCAGTGCCGTTTGGACCTGGGCAATGAACATCATCATATAACGAAATGTTTAAAGTAGGTATATTTATCGAATACAGTGTGTGATCATGAATCCTCATAGAACTGATTCAATGTCTATAATACTAGCGGCCTACCCCGGCTTCGCACGGGTGGATTTTTTTTTAAACATTTTGGGATAAATAGAGATAATCTCTCTCGTCGGTTGCGGTGAAAGACATTTTTTGGCAATTTTTTTTACACCTTGGGTTGGTTTTCGTAGGGATTTCTAAAGATATCTTATTTTTTTTAGTTATAATATACTTGTATATAGCCTATGTTACTCAGTGATAATGTAGCTTTCTAATGGTAAAATATTTTTTTAATTAGATCCAGTAGTTTTTGAGTTTATTCGTTGCATACAAAAATACCAAAAACAGAAAAATACAAATCTTTCCTTTTTATATTATTAGTTTATAGATAAGTTAAGTTTAAGTTATTTCTAAGAGAGGTTATTAATTTAATTTATCACAACTAAATAATGGATCGTATTTACTACATTAATAGATGAAAAACACCAGCGACATAACCAACGGTTTGCTAATGTGTCAACTGAATCTTACTATAAGGCTATCTGTGGTATAAAGACATACCTACGAGTACATGCTATAGCATCCGAGAAAACCGCCACAGATACCTCATTCTAGAACTTTCGCACTACCGAACAATCTTTGTACGTCGAGACAACATTGGTAAAGACTACCAACTCAAGTATTACACCACACGTGCAGCCACATATATCTTTTAAAGCATACCTTTACTGAGCGCGGTGGCGGTCATGTCATGATCCACGAACTGCCCCCACACTGCGAGCATGACTGTGAACTGTGAGTCATGAGCATAGCTCGGACGATGCACCGTCACGCTCACGTCACGCGCAGAAGGAAGTGCAGACCCGTTCACTCCTACACGGGGTAAGCTGATGCCTGAAATGTCCGAAGTTAATTAGCTTGCATTACCTACTCCTTATTCTTGCCTCAAGCCTTGTGTTGCGGAGGACTTTACAAACATACAATAAACGGACACAAAATGCACCCAGAATCAGCACAAGTATTTATGAATCACACAAAGTTTCGTCTCGTGTGGGGATCGAGCCCACAGCCTCGTGCAAAATTGTCGCTTACGCTCCCACTGCACCACAGAGGCAGTCATTCAACATTCATTCATTATAAATGGCCATTTATATTTCTTCTAGTTTAACGCTATATCCATACTCAATCTGTCCCAGCTACCTTTTCCAAATCGTTGGTCTACATAACCAAGGACGGTAACATCTTGCGCCCACTCTAGAACTAGCTGATTGCAGCAATCATTGATTGCTACTCATTTTATCTTAAAGTTGGAGTAATCCTTGTAGACCAGATCACATCGTCCCTTACTATGTTTAGTGCTAGAATTATTTACGAAGACGCAGTGTGGGCAGACTCCTCACAAGGTGGATATATTTCGGTTGATATGATGACTTACCATCAGCATAATCAGCGGGCAGAACTCTTCTAAACGGAGTCTTGGAGACGCCCCAGCTGAGTGGATGCGCCAGGTTGTTGCAGGTGCCGTCAGCCGAGCGATACCTGGACGGGGGACAGGGAGGAGGGTCCTGGATGCAGTACTGCGGCTCTGGGAACGAACCGTTCACTCGAGGACCCTGGCCGATTCCGCCGTCGCGCTGGGATAAGTCTGTACTGTAATACAATTGATAGTTCTAGTTTACTTATGTTCACTAACACTCCATTAAGCAAAATATTCTTTTATTTTTATTTCCATTCTAATGCTGTTTGAAATAGATCGCTTTTAGCGATGTGACTGCCCATTATCCTTATACTTAACTAATGTTTTATTGTTTTGTTATTTGTTTTGTGAAGAATTCAATTCTATTCAAACTTTTTACTGTTGCAGTATGTTTTTATACTATACTAATACTTAACAACTAACTTACGACTAAGTACGTATTGATCAATGCGGTAAGACTGCTACAGTAACATTCCCTCAATAAATTCAGTAAGTCGATATCTTCCTTTGCGGCGACGCGACGGTGACATTATTAGAGCATGAATCTTGTCAACAAACTGTTATAAATTAAGAACTTACATGTCTTTCCTAGAATAGACAGACATGTAAATAAAAATAATTATGCTTATATTAGACCTTGACTTGTATAGTTATTACGTACGGTTTTCCCCCTAGAATATTATTTTATACTTTCTTAAAAGTATTATTATTAGGTATTATTTTCTTACAGAACAGCAAATCACGTGTGTTGTTTACGAACGAGTAGGTAGTACTAATATTTGATACAGCAAGTCAAGTCATCAGTGCAACTAACCAAATTATCTTATTATCGATAGACATAAAAAAATAGATTGAAAATACGAGAAAATGAGGGAGAAAATTATGCCGTAACTCATCTCAGACAATACCTAAATGTTATAAATGCATGACGCTAAGCATGTAGGTAACTAAAAAACTAATTAAATTAGTTACTAATTATACGTAATATTTGGCTGTAACCACCGGTCAGTGAGGTGTGGTGAAGCCAAACCAACGTCAGATCACGTTACATGGTTTGTAGCCCATATCGCATGTCACCTACCGTTATTTGGTCTTGTTGCCCTAATTCTTGCAACATTTAATCCTTTGTATGATTCATTTCATTTTGAAAATTATCTGCTGTCTGTTCACGGCTAATTCTAAACCACGCAACGGAATTTAATACGGTTTTCGCTATAAAATTCAATTCAGGATATTTCTTTAAGAAGGTTTAAGAATACCTACTTATATGCATAAATATAACATACTTACTTATATGGCATGAGTGATAGGCAGAGAAGGGCTTTAGCAATAGCACAGAGGAATAAAATATTTCCACAGCATGACTGTGATATTTCTATTTTTTTTTGCCGATAGGTACCTAAACATTGCGTGGTGGGCGTGATAGTGATAGGTTTTAACAAATTGAGTTTGAGATATTCGTTTGGTATTAAAAAATATATCTCAAACATTTTAATACAGACATTATCCCATTTGCATTACGTAAATACCTAGCAACGGATGCGAAACCGGCAGAAATTAATTGAGGAAACTATAATATTTTAAAAACCAATAGCAGATAACAATTAAATATTACTGAGATAATATCCAATCGAGTAGATAACGTGCAAAAAGGTAGGTATCGTTATCGCCAAATCAAAATTCTATATGCAAAGTTTATATGCAAATAGATCCAATATGCAAACTATTTAGAATAGAACCTATTTAGTTCTGTTTGCGTCACCAAACAGGTTAGTTATTTAAGGGTTAAAGATATATGGGCCGAATTAAACGATTATTATTATTATTATAATAAATGTAGGAAGATAAACTTAGTAATGTGTACAATACAAAATACTATAATTTTGTATAAAATGCACTAAGAAATAAAAAATACGTAATTTGATAAAAATATAAAAGTTAATCTGATATGAGATACTATGACCGCATTCTTTAGAAACCGGGACTAATGTACCCGGTGCAGTGAGACACGTAGATAAACTTACGTGTTCTTACGATAAGGTCCCGATCAGTCCCGGCTTTCATTCATGAGTTTATTACGTTGTTGATAAAAATTCAACGCAATAAACATGAAATATGAATATTAAACATTTTATGGAATTTTTAAATTTAATTTTAATTTCATAAGGTCCATCACAGTCTATTATTGGACTTTGCGTCCAAGAATCCCAAGATTCTTTATATTAGCGAGTCTCGAGTAGGTACTGTAGCAAGCAAAGAAATCGCTGTTATTCCTGGCCTGGCTAAAGAAATCACAGTGACTTTTTTAAATACAAAACTTTAGGTACTTACTTACTTACAAGTAGGGCAATTTGTCATGTATCGATCTAAACCTCCAGATCTTAGTCTTTGTCAGCCAAAAAGTCGCCTCTTAAGCTATAGAACTGTAGTGTTCCAAGTAGTTATAAATGTAAAGTGGCCAATCACCAATTGAATAGATCTAGGCGGCCGGAAGATTCGTTCAAGGGTTCAATAAACAGTGCACTGAACTGGACAACTAGGTATGCACGTGCAAGATAATTCAGTGTCGTGAGGGCTTATTAGTTACGATCCCGGGTTTTTATTTAAATGCGATATATAGTTACTGTCACTTTTATTTTTCCATGTTTCTTGTATACATACGGCAGAAGAAAAACACACAAAGTCAGTATTCGAAAACTCTGGTCTTCCAGCCCAACAAAAAGTTAAAAAAGATAAAAGTAATAAAAAACGTCTTGTATGTCTTTCAGATCATGACGATAATAGCAATTGTATTACGAAAGACATTTGTACTTACATTTATTTACGTACGTTTATAGTATGACATATTAAGGCTTTAACAGTTGTCTATTTGATTTGTGCCATACTGTATCACCTGCTCGCGGAGGCAACAGTCAAGATATTTCGCGCGTGCGTTGGATGCACTTAACTAACTGATGAAGTGATGACATACTCTCTCTTTAAACGTAGCAGGTTTCAATCAATATTTTATTAATTCAATGCATGGCTAGTGTTAATTGAAAACAGAAAACACAATAAAATAATCTAAAATAGCCTCCTTTGCATTAGAATTGCTTTAGAAGAGTAGGTCGGCTATGCTATTAATTATAGGTCTTATTCTCATAACTACACGAAAATATGTATCAGGTATAAGACTTACCCATTAGCAAGAGCTTTGGTAGCTACTTCAATAGCATAAGCGACATTAGCCAATGGCTTGACATCATCGGAGGTGGCCGCCGCTCTCTGGGCTCTGTTCGCAGGTGTGTCTTGCGCCAGAGGCTTACGTCCTTTCTCTGCTTTTATCAGTTCTGCTAGTGCAGCTTTTCCTTCTTGAATGGCTGAGGCTATTTGTTCTTTGTTTGGCAGATCGCTAGGCCATTCTGCGGGGTTACGATCTAGAAGAAAGGAAGGGTTGTTAAAAAAGCTTATGTTATCTCAGGCAACATGCTTATTGCCTGTAAGCAGAATAGAACTAGCAAGAAAGGAGTGACGGCGTAGCTGTTGTCCCGAGTTGCGGTTTCGTTTTTTTAAAGGGAAGTTGATAAGCTTTCAGATACAAACAACAACAAAAAAATATTATTCTGTTTTGGTAAATCGTGCAAAAAAATGGTATTTTAGCATTCCCATAAATAGGTGACCTTCAAACTCGCCAAAGTGTTGTCAACAGGCCTTAGGTTCACATTATGTCAATGTAAGTATGTTAAATACCTAATTTAATTTTATGAATGCCATATAATTATGTTAAAAACACCGGTTCTCTTTATCGCAGTATTTGTTTGTAGTAATACAGAATTGAAAATGATTACAAAGCGGGCTGGTTAAAAATAAATCAAAATGTAAGGCAAAGTTTTAGGCATAATTTAGTTATTATTTTCTTGAAATTTAACATATATAAATATCAATTAGTACTTAATTTTAATGTTATAAAAGAAAAACGGTATCCATGTCCACTTTGTTATTTATTTGTTAGGACAAGTTTTTCTTCTAAGTAGGTACAAATTTGCACGAAATCCACAGACATACTTGGCTGGTTTTTTATTAGGTATATGTATTTTTAATCATAGGTAGGTACATTTGTTAGATGTATAAGTGATTAAAACTAATTAAACAACTTGATATATGAATCACACTATACCACAGCTCGTCCATGTCCAACCTCGTTTGCCACAATAAAAAATGTAGAGTCTAGACGTGAGGTGGCTTATAAGTTACATATCCTTCAGAGCAAATAATACCCAGCCTGTTTACTATCCCACTGCAGGGCTAGGGGCCTCTTCTCATAATAATATAGAGAACGTATAAGCATAAATCACCGCGAATTGGCAATTTTAGACTTTTAAATCCAGGTTTCCTCATGATGATTTCCTTCACCGTCAGACAGAAATGTTCAAGATAAAATTAGAACGTACATAAAGTATTATTTGAAAAATCTCATTGGTACTTTCCTGGATTTGAACCCAATAAGTAACTCGTGGTTCCGAAGCGGTGCCTTATCCACTGGACTATTTCGACTTCATGAGACTGGCTTAGGATTCAGCTAAATTATATATTATATACTTAAATTATGCTTGGGGACTCTAATTAATAGACTTTCTGCCAATACCAAAGAAAAATTTCGTGTCTTTGTTTTATGGTGGTAGTAGATGCGAAATTCTATGAGAAATTAATGAAAAAAAAATTAATGTGCCTAAATCTTTTCATTTAAGTATAATTGTATCTAAAATGTAGCGGTATTATAGGTATCTTTCCTTTAAACCTTGCTAATGCATCTAAATGATGGAATAAAAGTATAGATTTTGCATATCTATCGGTAGTGCTCATATTTGATTCAATATCCTCAAGGTCAAAAGATTAACGTCAATCAAATATAATAAATTAATTAAAATAGTTCTTAAAACAAAGTTTAACACTGACTATTTAAAAAAACAAGCTAATTTAAAAAAAAATATTATGTATGTTTTTGTGGCCCAAGCTATTTATTTCCTAAGCTATTTTTGTCTTTTGGCAATAGAGAAACTTTCAACTTCAAGTCGAACCGCGTTGGAGTATTTTGGCATTAATTTGATATTACTCGTATCATTATTATATTATTTATCTGTGGATTTACATGTCTACCGTGGGAAATGCATGATCTTAATTCAATGTGATCTTAATCTATGTATCAGCAGTGGCGTTGTCTGTTTTAGTTCCTGGCTTAACGCCTGCAGCCCAGGTTTCGATAATAAAGGTTAATTTGCTTGAAATAAATAGTTTTTTTTATTTACCTTATTAATAATGTCGAATATTCGTATTGAAGTAACATTTTCCACACTTAGACAAGTGGAATTGTAGGAACACGTGGTTCGAAGACCGTTTTGTAAACCGGTTTAGCTATTTGGGAGCTTATGTTTCGTAACAAACTTATATAAGCAAGTTTTTCATTATGGAAATTGTATCTACGAGTTACGTTAAGAAAAAATGTGAGCACGCAAAAGCTTGCGATTAGGCTTGAAATAATAACAGCCGTCATCTATCACCGTATCGCTAAAATCTATTAAGTACAATGTTAAAGTTTTAACTAAACACTCACCTTCCAAAGGCCACTTTTTATCCATGAGAGGCTTTAAAGACGGCGGCATGGCTTTCAGTGACTTATTGCGAGGTAACATGCTGGGGGACATTCCTAATAACGTGAGATTTGCAGGCAACGGCATCATTGTAGTAAAGTCTGTGGGAGTCGTGATGTCTGAGGCAGTACTGTTGTCTACATCGAAGTCTTCGCTTAAGTTGTAGGATATTGCCACGAGTAACGCCACTGTTAGGATTGCTCTGAGGACAAAATAGGTGCAAATTAGAATTCATTTTATTAACCTGGTCCCGCAATCAGATCATCGATGCACTTTGTCAGTGGCCTGCTCACTCTGTGTGTTGTGTAAGTAAACAGAAATTACATTGTAAAGGATGATATTATAATATATTGTTCCACTGCTGGTTGAAAGTAATTTCCATGCACACCTTGTAATCTATCATATCACATTTTTTAAGGGTACCTACTGTGTTATTAGATTCGGTGTGAGATTAAGGATGTGGACACTCATCTAGTCCCAAGCTAAGCAGAGCTTGTGGTATGGGCACTAGATAACTGAAATATAATACATATGCCTCACACACCGTTGGGCAGAAGCCTTGGAGGGCAAGGGTGAAGCTCTGGCTGTCAGCCTTGATATTGCCAAGGCGTTTGACAGGGTCTGGTACAAAGCACTTCTATCGAAGCTACCATCCTATGGAATCCCCGAGGGACTCTGCAGATGGATCGCCAGCTTCCTGGATGGTCGGAGCATTAGGGTCGTTGTTGATGGTGCTTGCTCCGATACCATGATGGTTAATGCTGGCGTACCACAAGGCTCAGTGCTTTTCCCAACGCTGTTTATTCTGCATATCAATGACATGTTAACCATTGAGAACATGCATTGCTATGCAGATGACAGCACGGGTGACGCGCGGTACACTAGCCAACAGAATGTCCCTCGGAGCTCCGTGCATGAGAGACGGTTACAACTTGTGTCTGAAGTTGAGGGCTCTCTCGGGCGGGCTCTCGAATGGGGTGAGAAGAACTTAGTTCATTTCAACCCCACGAAGACACAAGTATGCGCGTTCACTGCGAAGAAGGACCCTTTTGTTATGGCGCCTCAGTTCCAAGGAGTTTCTCTCCGTATCTCCGATGACATTGGGATCCTCGGCGTTCAAATATCCAGCAAGGTCCAATTTGGGAGTCATTTGGAAGACAAAGCCAAACTGGCGAGCAAAAAGCTGGGCGTCCTGAACAGAGCCAGACGGTACTTTACGTCATCTCAACGGCTTGTGCTATACAAAGCACAAGTCCGACCGCACGTGGAGTACTGTTCTCACCTGTGGGCAGGAGCCCCCAAATACCAGCTCGACCCACTTGACTCCCTCCAACGGCGAGCTGTTCGAATCGTCGATGATCCCAATCTCACAGACAAATTGGAGTCACTGGAGCAGCGGAGGGACTTTGGCTCTCTATGCGTGCTCTATCGTATGTTCAACGGGGAGTGCTCTGAGGAACTGTTTGACTTGGTGCCATCGTCTCCTTTCTATCATCGCACCACTCGACATCGCAGCAAAGTTCATCCATACTACCTGGACACGATCTCGTCTAGCACGGTTCGTTTTCAGCGTTCATTTCTCCCACGTACGTGCAGGCTCTGGAACGAACTACCAGCTGCGGTGTTTCCCGAGCGCTATGACATGTCCTTCTTCAAACGAGGTTTAAAGAGAGCATTAATATCACGGTAGGCAGCGGCTTCGCAGAGCCCCTGGCATTGCAGAAGTTTATGAGCGACAGTTTCCACTTACCATCAGGTGGGCTGTTGGCTCGTCTGCCACTATAGGCAATAAAAAAATAAAAATAAAAAAATACATACATTTTTTTTAAATTCAAATACATACTTAGAATACATAGGAAACACCCAGACTGAAGACAAATACAAATGTTCATCACATAAATATTTGCCTTCCGCGGGAATCGAACCCACGACATCCGGCGTCGCAGTCAGTTACACTAACCACTAGACCAACAGTGCAGTCAAAAAGTAGATGTTATTAGACTTATAAGTTAATTCTTAGGAAAGAAAGCTGTGTAGGTACTCACAGAATAATGACACATAAGGCACACTGCATGTGATGCAGCCTCTTCTGGTAGCGGCGCGCCAGACTGGACTCGAACACGTACGTCGGCTGCACCAGCGGTGTGCGCTCACTACTGGACGGACCACCCTGCATGTTGGCCTGGATAGGGAAGAAACAGCTTATTGACTGGAAGCGATTTAGCAATTTAAAAGTTTGTGGCAATCAACACAAAATATAGCTACATTTCTAAAGAGGCGTAATTCGTCTTACGTTTCTTTCACTAAAACTGCGATTTACATTCCTTTGATTAATTTTTACGATTTTGATTTATTTTCTATAGATTGTGTATAGAGTAAGTTCTTTAAAAACACTGAAGAAGTCTTGTGAGAGCAACTTCTGTATCACGGAGTAGATGCCTTACTTATGTTAAGTAAAACATATTTAGATAACAGATATAATCCAAATGTATAAATATTTGTAGATCACATCAATACAATCAAAAGATCTCTAATGGGTATATGAAGTCCCGACACGCATGCAGACACATTTTGATAACATCTATATTAAAATTTAATGCAAATTCGATTTTTGTGATTCTTATCATCGATTACATAACGGCTACTGTTAGTAATAACAAGAAACTTAAAATGTATGATAACTTTAAACTTTATGAGCTTGAAGGTCAGTGTCACGAGAAAACCTCACGATCAGTTTATAGTGAATCGTCTTCTGTCGTTTCTGTGTCCCTTGTAGGATGAATAGAGGTTACAGATAATAATCACATAAAGTACGTACTCTGCGTGGACGAACTATTTATTTCAGTAATATCAACATAAATCACGTTATCATTGTATTAACAATTTTATTTAATAATTGCATTAAGTATCTGCTATCATGCACCTACTGTATTTTAACTCTGCATCACCCGGTTGACTGGTAGAGAATGTCGTTGGCATTAAGTCCACCGTTAAAAGTACATTCTGTGTGTAAGAAGCAAATAATCAATTGAAAACATGAGACGTCGTCCTGTGTCCTTTACCCTCCATAATTTCGGCAGCCGGCTAAAAAAATATCCACACAAGGGAACGAGCCCTTGCAAGTTTTCCGAGTTCCTAAAGATTTACAGGACACCCAGAATCGGCACAACTTTTATAGATGACTTAAGATTTTGTCTCATGTATGAATCGAACCTGTAACCTCTTACAAAACAGTTGCACCCGCTGCCACTGTACGCTGTAGTACATTGACAAATTCATTATAATATTGAAATATATTGTTAGACTTACAAAACAAGAGCCTTGCTTTCAAGTTGCCAGAAAAGTAATCTATGAGATTAGTCTATTACATACCTACGTATAAATACTTCAGCATAGGTTAACTAACAGAATCTTCTGGTACAACACCGTATAACTTCACTATGAGTCACATGAACACTAATTTTTTAACATTCACAAATCAGAAAATCACACTTTTTTATTATTTTTACTTTTAGCTCCAGCGAGGAGACGTCCGTCCCTAATGCGAGCAATTCTTGGTCTAATTAGTCTAATTTATAGATAGGTCATTTATATTTAATAATTAAAGTAAAAACCTTTCTGCTTAAAAATATAATTAACTAGTTGATATTATGTAATTAACAATTGTTAAGTCATGTTGTGTAATAGCGCATTGGTTTAGAATAAAAAATACACTACATGACTACACCATTATTAACATTATTATTTGTAACTAGCTGTGCCCGCGACTTCGTCCGCGTGGAATAGTGATTTTGGGCAGCATTTTTTGGATATAATATCTTTTGGTTTGTTTTGAATTATAAACATCTTCGTTTAGGTGATTAAGAAAAATCTTTATAGTAAATGCTTCTCTATCTACGATATTAGACGTATAGCCATCGCGGATCAAAGCCATACAGGCTGCTAGGATTACTTACACGTGGCAAATCCACATAAAGCTGACCATGCGAAAAACAGTTAATATTTAGATCCACACTCATTAATTGTCATCGCGAAACATAGGCTCACTGGAAACTGAACTCGTTTAAAACTAAACGGGAAATTGTTTGGAATGAAAGGAATCCGAGGAATAAAAACGCTATAAGTTTTTTTTTTATATTAGCCTGCCAAAGTGCCTCTACTCTGGCTGATGGTAAGCAGTCAGTGGAATTCAGAAGTAGTGGACACCATTCCAAAAGCCAAACTACTGGTATGGTGGCCTCCACTATGGCGGCTTAGTGAGATGCTTCTTCACGCCTCGCTTAAAAGTCCCAGGATGAAAGTTAGGTGGGAACACATGCGCTGGTAAAGAGTTCCAAGCTTTAATTGAGCGACAAAAGTATAAAGTGCTGAACCGTTTGGTTCGAGGCCCTTTAGATTAAACTGAACACACCACCCACACAATGACGCCGCGGATACTCAGCTGGTCCCACACATGCTGCGAGGTTTGTCATCTCTGCATCAGTTGGGCCTCCGGCTCTCGCGCTTACCGAACGAAACGCAATAATATGGATACTATTACTCTTACGTCGAAAACTATGAGAGGGTAGTACATCCCAGGTAGATCCGACCCATTCGTGTTGAAACCAGCGTAAATCGACTACTACTATTTCGTAATTCACTTCAATTCCACCTATTACGTAATGAAACGTGTTAACAAACATGTTTTTATCACAAAAAATAAAAAATAAAATAAATCCAGAAAATATAAATCTAACTTGTATTTACATTTTAACTAATAAAGTATTTACATTTTAATAAAGAAATAAGACGTGTTAACCTAACTTAAAAACAAACTAAGCTAAGCTAAATACATACCACATTTATGACGTGATTATTTAAATTAGCATAACTTTTTTATTTATAAACCGATTGACATGAAACAAACACTTAATGTTAAGTGATGCTGACCACAATGTATCAGCGAAAACCATATTTAAATCTGATAAGCCGTTTTTGAGATTAGCGTGAACAAACGCACAGACAAACAGACAAAAATTGTAACAATCATTATTTTGGGTTCTATTTGCGTTGATAAAGGTCCCAATAATATTTTCTCATATATCTTCCATGTACAGACAGCGACCGGTTACAGTTTTATTATATATAGCTGTTGCCCGCGACTTCGTTTGCGTGAAAATTCAGATGTGTGCCTGTATGAGAATATTTCTTACCTAATCTTACGGCAATCGTACATTGTATATTAATAATAAATATCAGTATAATCCGTCTCTAAGGCGAATCCGATTTAAATCTATTCACCCGCTACCCCTAAAACAGACGAAATTTTGCGATATTTAACGAAACTTGGCATTCCTATTTTCAAAAACGATAGAAGCTCCATACAAATTTTGTTCCCCTTTATACTCCAGGGAAATAAATTTCGCAAAATCCCGTCTTAGAGAGCACCTATTTCCAAAATTTGAAACTCCTAGCACTTGTAGTTTTTGAGATTTCGTGATGAGATGAGTGAGTGAGTGAGTGACCTTTCGTTTTTATATATGTATAGCTTTTGCCCGCGGCTTCGCTCGCATGAATATCGTTTTCAATAGACATTTTTATATTGTTTAAATACTGTTCTGCATACTATTTCTAATCTCATCATCATCACCATTCGCACAAACCCTCTTTCACCTACCTAAAGATATCCTCCGTAAAACAACATACAATACACAAAGGCAAATTTTCACTACAATAACTTTCCCCTTCCCCTGCCTTCCCCTCCCCTCCCCTTCCATCCCCTCCCGTCTCCCTCCCATCTCCCTCACTTTCCCTCACTTCCCACTCACTCACAACCACTTCTGACTCCTCACTTTCCCTCACTTTCCTCACTTTCCCTTACGTCCCCTTCACTTGCCCTTCACTTGCCCCTCACTTGCCCTTCACTGCCTCCTCACACTCCCTAAGTTCCCTCTTCCTTTTTTATTTTTACACAACGCCATCTAGACCCAAAGTAAGCATATTATATGCTTGTATTATGGGTTCTAGAATACGGATAAACATACTTAAATACTTTTATTTTTGTAAATAGATACATATTATACATATAAACACCCAGACCAATGCAAATAGACATGTTCATGCTACAAATATTTGCACTGAGCGGGAATCGAACCCGCGACCTCACAGTCCATACACAGTACCACCGAAATACAGAGGCAGTCGATTTCCCCCTGACTTTCCCCTCCCTTTCCCCTGACTTCTCCCTCACTACCCCCGCACTTTCCCCTCACTTCTCCCTTCCTTTCCTCTTCCTCCCCTTCCCTTCCCCCTCCCTCCAAATTTCAAGTCGCCAACTTCAAAAGCAAAGATCTTTCCATACAATATTTCATCCCTTATTTCACTCCTATAATATACCCCAGTAAAAAAAAATTATGAGCGTATTTTTTATTTAAATAAAAGTATTCCAAAACAAAATTTCAAAGCTGTAACTTAAAAAATGAAGACGTTTCATACAATCGATTTCATCCCTTTTCATACACTTAAGGGTTGAATTTTTAATAACCCTTTCTTTGTACACTTCTAGACATTAAGACAAACACACCCTCCAAATTTCAAGTCGCTACGACCAGCGGTTTAGGCTTTACGTTGTCTGTCAGTCAGTCAGTCAGTCAGGACAAAGCCTTTTATAATATGTATGGATGTATGGATTAGACGTATAGCCATCAGGGATCAAAGCATACAGCACGTGATAGAGCCACATAAAGCTGACCGAAAAACAGCTAATACTTAGATCCACACCCACAACTTTTAGTGTCTTACCTTTACTTTAATTACTTAATTAATTCTTTAATTTAATTAGTCATCGCAAAACATAGGCTCACTGGAAACTGAACTCGTTTAAAACTAAATGAAAGACTGTTTAGAATCCAAGGAATAAAAACACTATCAGCTGGAATAGCTGATAGTGTTTTTATTTTGCAACCTGTTAAAATATCTGCTTCTTTAAGATTTCTTAGTGAATTAACGAATGTTCGATGTGATTCTTTAAATTGGCATAACTTTTTTATTTATGAACCGATTGACATGAAACAAACACTAAATGTTAAGTGAAGCTTACCACAATATATTAGTGAAAACCATATTTGAATCGGATAAGCCGTTTCTGAGATTAGCGTGCACAAACGCACAGACAAACAGACAAACAGACAAACAGACAAACAGACAAAAATTGTAACAATCATTGTTTTGGGTTCTATTTGCGTTGATAAAGGTCCCAATAATCTTTTTTCTCATATATCTTCCATGTACAGACAGCGATAGGTTACATTTTTATTATATGTATAGATTGTATGTATTATAAATTATTTCTTGTTAGATTAAAACTTTTTGAAGTTCTAGCCTTTTTACTAGGGGAGCACTGATATATTACGAGCAACTGATGGATTTCACAACTCACGACCGAACCAAAGTGGCGATATGTACTATACTTGGATGAGGCCTATGTCCAGCAATGGAAATGTTTATGATGATGCATCCTTCAAATTAATTTGAGACTTCGTTCACTATTGGAGCGGTATATCGCTATACAGTAACGATTAGGTGGACCGTTTACGGGTTTCGTATTTTAAATTATTTTAAACAATATCACACCATAAATTAGGTAGAGACAGTTCAATAGAGGTAAGTAAGTATATAAATTAGAATAAAACATGATATAAAAGTATTTTTCACAAAAAAAGTAAGTAGGTAGTTAGTTCTATTAGCAAGTTATAAATTCGCAGGAGTAATTAACATAATTTCTTATTAGCCTAATTATGTACTGTAAAAAATTAAAACAGGAATTTTGTAGCTATTAAAATGAATCATTATGAACTACCCTACTATTAGATTAGTGATGTTTGCCTTTTTTATTGGTCATGGTGGCCTGACCTGATGGTAAAATTAGGCATCATAGGAGCACTGGATTATTATTATTATTATGTTTTTTGTTTTTATTTTTCTCGGCTAGCCGGTAAAACTGATGGCACGGGCCTAAGCCAAGTGTACATCAGTATCAATGGTTTGTGTAGGGTTAATGGGCATATCGTGTGGTGTTGGTGTGTTGTGTATGGGTGTGTTGTCGGCTGTGCACTGTAAAAATTTTCTAACTAATCTACACGTGTTCAGTATTACTGCTTTTTGTAGAAGGTGGTAGGTTTTAGGTGGAATGTTGAGAGTTTTGAGAGATTGGTGTAACTGTTTAGGTATAACTCCTGTTGCAGAGAGAACTATGGGAACGATTACTACTTTATTATTATAGTTTACTGGTTTTTTTTTCTCAGCTTAATGCTGGTGGATGTGAACCTATCACGGGCTTATGCCAAGTGGGTTGGTTCGTTGTGTAATGTTGTGGGTGTTTGTGTAGTGGATGTAAGGAATCGCCGAACTATGGAGCATGTGTCTAAAATTACTGATTTTTGTAGTGATATGAATGCGTTTTTATTTAGATCTAATTCTTTCAATGAAGTGTGTAATGACTTGGGTATGAGTCCTGTGGATGAGATTATAATCGGTATGATTTTTACTGTATGCTGATGCCACATTTGCCGTATTTCGTCAGCCAGAGGTATATATTTTTGAATCTTTTCTGTATACTTTTTTCTAATGTTATCAGAATTAGGTATTGCTATATCAATTAAATATGTTACCTTTTCAGCCTTTAATGTTAATGTAATGTCAGGTCTATTGTTTGTTGTGGTTTTATCTGTAATAATTTCTCTATCCCAGTAAAGTTTGACGTTTTCGTTATTAATCATATTTTTGGTTTATATTTATAGTAAGGTTCTGCTTTATCTATTAACTTATATTTAATAGCTAGTTGTGAATGTATTTGTTTGGCTACGTTATTGTGTCTTTCAGTATATTGTTTATGAGCTAAAAATAGGCATTCTCCTGTAATGTGGTCTATTGTTTCCTGGTTACTGTTACATAATCTGCATTTATCTGAGACTACAGTAGGATCTTTTATTATATATTTTTAATAACTTTTGGTCTTAATAATTTGATCTTGAATTGCTATTATGAATCCTTCTGTTTCCCTATATACGTTTCCTTTACACAGCCATGCGTTTGATGCTTCTTTATCTATATATTCTTGTTGTAGTTGATTGGGATATTTTCCATGTAGTGACTTCTGCTTCCAGCTATTTAATTTCTCTTCTTCTGATATTATTATTATTATTATTATTATTGGTACACACTAGACCCAATTTAACATTTTCTTAGATATAAGATTTTGCACTGTTAGACAATAGTTTTTTTAAAATGAAATCCTATCGAACAAATCCCACTTAGAGGAGTCCTTTGTAGAGCAGTCTCTGAGCTGATAAATATTATGTTATATTAGCTAATATTGTCTTCTGGTTACCTTGAAATTCGAAGTGATGTTCGTGTGATTCATGCGAATAAGTTTTAAATATCTACCAAGGAAGGAGTTTTTCTAAGTCATGTCTTTAGAAGTTTGCCTCTATCGAACATTACTAACATACGCTGATGGCAGCGTAAGGCAACCTAAGCTGGATAAGAATAAAATTGTGTGGAAGATCTTAAGAGTAGAGAGCTAACCTACTGGCATTAGATTAAAAACAATAACCATATGGTAAAGATGTTTTGTTTATCTTGCTTGGGAAAGGGCTTGGTTGTGTTTTTTTTGGATTGATTTTGCATTGTTTATATACAAGTAGAATACAAACATAATTGGTTACCATTTACTAGTGGACCATATTAATGCGTTTTTTTATTTTTTTATCAAGTGTGGCACTAGTTGGACTTTGTGCCAATTTCAGGTGAAAAGGTAGGGAAATTATAAAATAAATAATTAATGCTTGTGTGACTCCAAAGTTTTATAAAAAAATTAAAAACCAACGCATAACGAAAAGGGCTGGCTGAAGTATTTAATGTAATTATTATATTTATTATTTTATGGTCATTTGTGGCAAAGGTAAGTTTTGTAACATCACTAAACAACTTTAAAAAATAAATTTGGTCAAATAATTACAAAAAATATTTAAATATAACTGGCTCTATAATTAATTATGCACGCGTGTGATAAAAAACTATGAAGAAAACAGCCATAAACTTGGAAGTACTTAGACATGTCGGAGCTTATAAAAATACAGCTGCGTCTCGATACGACATGTACTTACACAAATAAATGTACAATGTCAATTTCTAAATTCATGCAGTTGGAATATCATTGGCTGGGACTATTCTCACAGCCCAGTGTTTTCCAGGTACAAAGTGACAAGAAACAGGCACTAGGTTTATCAATTGAATATGAGTAACGTCACGAGTCATGCCTGTCATTATTATTATTTTTTTTTTTTTTATATTAGCCTACCAAAGTGACTCCACTCTGCCTGATGGTAAGCAGTAAGTGGAATCCAGAAGTGGCGGACACCATTCCAAAAGCCAAACTACTGGTATGGTGGCCTCCACTATGGCGGCTTAGTGAGATGCTTTTTCACGCCCCGCTTAAAAGACCCAGGATCAAAATTAGATGGGAACACATGCGCTGGCAAAGAGTTCCAGGCTTTAATTGAGCGACAAAAGTATGAAGTGCTGAACCGTTTGGTTCGAGACCCTTTAGATTCCACTGTGAAAGGGTGGCACTTTAGTCCCGCACGTGTTGTAAGGTCTGCTCAGTCAAAGCACGCTGTCTAAAAGGTAGGTACCTAAAACACATTTGAATAAGCTTTACAATAAAAACACTAGCTTTCACGCGTGTTGTACACACTTATGTAGGTATATTGGAGTCAAGCAACGTGCTGCAATCGCCTCAGTCTAAGATAACGTAATAGCCATACTCTGTTAAACTGTGTTTATCTACTTGTGATACCAAAGAAGCTTTTAGAGATACGTGCGTGTTTATACGATTCTATCAAGTTTTTGATTAAATGTATAATGTGTTATTATAACAATATATAACATCGGAATGGCATAGGAAAAGGAATAGATTACCATATGTTTGCTGTATATATAGATTTGGTAACAACGTGTTTTGTAAACCCGTTTATGGTATGATTTCGGGCCTATACGGCCAGTTGTTTATCAGACACGGTTTAAAGGTAAGTCTCGTAGCAACCTACATTTAGAATTACTCCCTATTGCACAATATTACGTTTGTTTTTATGACTTAGGTATACACGTATACACATACGGTGCACATGGGCGCCGCCGTCGGCAGGATTACTTCCCGGGTGGTACATTTGCATTTAATTAGGCAAACCGTGCGTGCTAAAAATTTTATTTACCTTTTGATTGATAGACGATAAATTAATTGACGAGTTTGGACTTCAAAACCTATAAGTATACCTACAATCCAACAAACTTATTAAAAATTGTGTTTTTTTTTCTAATGTACTTAATGCCATGCTACCGGGGCGCCCATGACGGTGCACACACTAGGGGATTATCGTAACCTAGTAATAGACTTTAAATAGGGCTAATTACTCTCTCCTTTTTCCTGTTTATTTCCTCATCTCGCTTTCCCTACACAGTCGGCAACGGCTTAGTAAAAAAAACATACACACATAAAAAAATATATACTTACTTACGGTCGAATTGAGAAACCTTGTTTTTTGAAGTCGGTTATAAAATGGATGTGTCTTCTAAACTTTGCAAAACAATGCTAAGAAAGCACATTAACCAAATCGTTGAACTTAAAGGACATGAGAAGAAGCCTCAAAGAAACGTATAAAAACTCATGTTAAAGGTGAACTCAACGGCACTGACCTTTTCTTTAACAGTAAACCTACAGAGTGCAATGTGATGCGATAAAAGCTATCAACTTACAAAACTTAATGAACGTGGGGCTTGAGCTAAGTGTCGGATATGCAGCTAAGCGGATCGATAGATCTGCGAGCTTCGGCCTACTATCGATACAAAACACATTGACTCTGTGTGTCGAAGTTCACATTTAGCCGTAGATTGAACTAGATCGATTGAATAGTTAGAAACCTGAACGGTCCTACTATTCGTCGACTATCAAATAGGTTTGACCTAGTACTTGATTTGTAGAGGTCAGAAGACAGTTGCTTTATGAACTAAAACCAAATAACTGTTCAGTCGGAACCAAAGGCAAGGAGGCGAGGAAGTGACCGCCAAAATGACTCTACTTCATCTGATGGTAAGCAGACAATGGGTGTCAATTGTTAACATAGCAAATTGACCTGCAATTTTAAAGACTAAATTATGAAAACACAAGGAGCGGTAATCGAACATCGAACTAATTCCTATCTTTCAAACAACGACACAGTTTTGCATTCCCGCTGGATTATATATCGGTAAAACAAAGCTTATGTAAGATATGTAGGTACCTAATTATGCAAAATTTCATTTTTGACGACATTACACATTTGCACTATAGTAAAAAATATTAATTTTACTTAGGTACTTACGGTTTTTTCTCTCCTATTATTTCGATATTTTTTTACCACAGCGTTCACCACATACTTAAACAGTTAAGCAATTAATGCATTATTTAAAACTCTAATCTAGAATTCTCAATAAAAAAAAAAAATATAAAAAATCCGGTATCCTTCTTAGTTTATCTAGAATAACTTTTTTATAAAAATGCTTTCCGCGCGCACCGGCCAGCTTCAGCGGGCGTCTAACCGACAAGATGTCTTGTCTACAAATTAACAAACAACCGTAGAATATACATCGATATTGTTTACAAGTGATGTTGCTATCAATGCAACTTAGTTTTAAGTTTTTCTGGAATAAGTGTCTAGGTAAAAATAACTTTTAACGATTAGATTATTAAGTATACGCTTCTGGATATTTTACCGTTTTAATAGGTGTAGGTACCTGGGTACTTACATAACTATGTATAATTATTAGGTAACATATGGTTTCTTAATTTATTTTGTAGGTACTAGCTGAGCCCCACGGACTGGCCGATCCTGAAATGTGATTTGACTTCCTCGGGAACCAGACCGATATTCGGGTTAAAAAGTAGCCTATTTCCATCTCCGGCACCGAATGTATCTAGGTACCTACAGTTCAGCCGTTTAGGCGCTGATTGCCCGAGAGGTAACAAACACACATACCTACATAGTTAGCATTTTGACGACCTCTGTGGTTCGGTGGTACTGTGTATTGACTACCACGCAGAGGTCCCGGGTTCGATTACCGCTCAGTGCAAATAATTGTTAGTATGAACATGTCTATTTGCATTTGGCTGTGTGTTTCTATGTATAATACTTATGTAAGTATTTACAAAAAAAAACGTATTTAAGTAGGTATGTATATCCGTATCTAGATTATCTAGAACCCATAACACAAGCTTTAAAATATATGCTTACTTTGGGTCTAGGTAGATAGCGTTGTGTGTAGTTGTTGTGATATTATTATTATTACTATTTATTATTTATTTATAATATTATTAGGATTCAGTAGGTTATTTATTACAGCTACCGTATATTTGTTTACTTTGAGTCGTTGTCTTTTTAATCATAATGGCCTACTAAAGTGACTCCACTCAGCCTGCTAAGCAGTCAGCGGAATCCAGAAGTGGTAATCACCATTCCATTCTATGCTGTCGTCTGAAATTGCTGGTATAGTGGTCTCCACTATAGCAGCTTCGTGACGTGCTTTTTCACGCCCCGCTTATAAGACCCAGGATCAAAATTAGATGTGAACACACTACTACGCAGGTAAAGAGTTCCAGGCTTTAATTGAGCGACAAAAGTATGACGTCGAGGTATACAGAATGGTAATGAGTCTAATGCTTGTCATAAATTAGGTAAAGTGATTTGTGCAATATCGCAATTGATGCAATAGGTAGTATCTGCCTAATGTGGCTTAATCAGGTGATACTTAACAGAATGGTAAAACAGTAATGTAAGTTTGTAGTTTTTATTAGCTTTGCTGTGTTTAATAGTAAGTAAGTACCTAACACTAATATGTTCTAAATACCTAAGTACAATTTTATTAAGTGTCTGCATTACATTTAAAAAATATTTTTGCATAAGTATGATACCCCAGTTCTCGAGGAAGGTTATAGATTATGTAACATCACGCTACTGCCGACGGGAGCAGAGCAGTAAGCAAAGACGCGAGAACCGCGTTGCGAACTTGCGAATAGCTAGTTTATACTAAAAATATTTTAGAAATTGAATCGGGACTAAATTTGACAAAGGCAGACCATGACACTGCGCAAGTGCGCACTAACTATATAGCTTAGTACTTGTTCTGTGTATATAGCTGAGTTAAGTACTTAAATAACATTTTCAACGTTTTGTGGTATTGATGCTCACTTACTAGATAGCACTTACCACCTGATGGACTTTAGGTCAAGAAAAGATCAAGCTTTCAATAATCAAATAAGTTCGTAGCTATACTCTTTCTTCAAATTTTTTGTAATTTAATTTTTACATAGGTAAGTACCTACTTACTTATGAAAATAAACAGACAAATTAGGTTATTTTTTTTGTTAGAATTGTCCCCGGCCAAGAAAGTAATTTTTTGAAAGACGTTTACATCGACGACGTCGTAAAAATTTACCTAGTATAAATTTATATTATTATATTTTATACCTAATAGTATATTATAATTTACTGCATCCTCGATTTGTATATAATGTCCATTCCTAAAAAGCAGCGTCTAATGTGTATTTAAATATATTATCTATCAACATTAGGTTTTAAAATAATGTGTAATCATTATTTTATTAATTTTATAATTAGCTACAACGAAGCTGTTAAACTACAACGAAGAGAAACTAAACGCATTATCCATCGTGGCATGAAACGTCACATTGACTTGTTTGTCTTGCTTGACGTTGACATTTTGAATTGAATTATTCGAAACAGCTTGTGCAGTTTTTGCAGTCTCTTTACCGACTTTTTGTGAAAATTCTTCGAAATGTCCACCGTTGAGGAACTGCAGAAGAAAGTGAAAGAACTGGAGGCCCAGCTTGCCGCTGTGCAGGGAAATACAGGCCCGGTACGCCCGAAAATTGATGTTATGTCGTCAGAAGTTGTCGACTCTAATCCTTACAGGTATTTTATTATTTTTAGTATAAAATTTTAAGTTGTCTAAGTCGAAATTTATTTTTATATGGACTAAAATCATTGATAAAGCGATTTTGCTATGAGAAGTAACATAGTTATGAGTCCATAACTTTTAAATTGACGCAATATGTTATTATTTAGTGTTTCCTTCAAATACAGTTTTGAAAGATCGTATTTCTACATATTATTGTAATTCTTTATAAAAATGCTATTATATCATTAACTTGCCAAAACTTTACAACAAACAACACAACAGGTTGTTAGTCATTTGTAAGTATTCTACTAGCAAACGCTTGTATTTTGTTTGCAATTTATTATAATAAAATTATTTTTAATTGGTAAAGAAGGTTAATTTTTTATGATATATGTTAACGTGTATACCTATCTACACTATCCTAGTTCTAACATAAAACAAGGAGTAGGTATACAATTAATAACCACTGTCTAAACAGTTTCAAAATACTAGTTTAAAATTAGTTTTACTTGTGAGATGATTAAGTTAGACATGGCGACCAACACCATTCAGAATGAGTTTGATTGTTTGTTTCTTTCTCAGTGTTGCAGTAGGAGAAAGCCTAAATATCTGATCTTTAAATGTTTACATCAACTTGAATATACCTTGCACTTGTTAATTATAACTTTGTTATTACTTTAAAGCATAGGGCAAGATTGTAAGTGCAGTTTTCTTGATTAAAACATAATTATGTTTACCAAATCATCTGCTATATCAGTCTTATTCTCAACAATAGAATTTGTTTTCTTTTCCTTTATTACAATAAAAAGTTTTATATGTTTATCTATGGTTGCAGTCGGTTAATGGCTCTAAAGAGAATGGGCATAGTCAACAACTATGAGAAGATCAGAGACATGTCAGTAGCTGTGGTGGGAGTGGGTGGTGTTGGCAGTGTTACAGCCGAGATGCTTACTAGGTGTGGTATTGGCAAGGTAAATGATAATATAAATTTATAAAGGTATTGCAAAAATACTACAGGCAGAGGTCATGTACCTATAGCCAACTATGAAATTGTTTTACCACCCTAAGAGTAATGTTATTTGCATATCACAAAACAATAATATTCATTTTTGCTTGCAAGTAACCTCTGTACAGTTATAATTGTCACTGTCATAATGAGTCTTATTAAATTTGAATTTTCATGGACTATACATTTGGCGAATAAAGAGTTGAGTGAGTTTATTCATGGGACTCACAGCCTGCAGTCATTTCACCTTTTACTCAGTAGATGTGCTGGCGCTTCGTAAACACGAGGTTGGGGGTTCGAATCCGGGCAAGTACCAATGTGATTTTTCAAATCATATAATCATATAATCATATATCAATCATAGAAGAGGTCTGCAGTGGGATAATAATGGTTCGATATGGTTTGCAATACAAAAATAACACCAAAATAACCATTTATTCCAGCTAATCCTGTTCGACTACGACAAAGTTGAGCTCGCGAACATGAACCGCTTGTTCTTTCAACCGCACCAGGCCGGACTTAGTAAGGTCGACGCGGCCGCAGCCACACTACAGAATATTAACCCTGATGTTGCTATTGACGCGTACAACTATAATATTACTACAATGGATAATTTCCAGAAGTTCTGTGATACTATAAGGTTTGTTGTGATTTTCCCAATTTATTTTCAGGATTACAGTTTATCAGTCATATATTTCAGTTTAAAAATGTGCACTGTTTGACATAGGTCTCACTCAAGCATCTACATCTTAATTAGTTCGACAAACGAAAATATATTTTTTAACAATCTATTGAAGTATTGACGAATTTTTGAGGTTTTTCTTGTAATAGGCCCGAGCATAATTGCGAAATTTTAGAAACACAATCGAAAAAAAGCAAATGTTATGAATTATATTAGTGATACAGTTGACAGCCTAGGGAACCTGTTAAGCTATAGGTATATTTGTTATAGGCGATAAGCTTTCTCTAGATATTTTCCGTTTTCATGTCAGTAATGTTTAATATAAAGTCAATAAGTACATAGTACTTGAAAAGTCTAGAAGTCATTAAAAATTAAAAGATTCAGATCCAAAACGTATGAGCAAATTAATTTTTTTACAGCAAATTAATGTAAAACATTTTTTAAATCTAATACAAGTCCTGTCCAATAAAATATATCTCTAAGAAACAATATCGCTGTCAGGTCTGGCAGTCTAACAGGGGGTCCAGTAGACCTGGTGCTATCATGCGTGGACAACTTTGAAGCACGCATGGCTATTAACACGGCGTGCAACGAGCTCAGTCAGAAGTGGTTCGAGTCGGGGGTCAGTGAGAACGCCATATCGGGACATATACAGTTCATTGTGCCCGGAGAGACTGCGTGTTTTGCTGTAAGTGTATTATCATTATTTATCATCATTCAACCAAAAGATAGGCATAGGCCTCAATTTTCATTTTGACCAGTGAAGTTGAGTTTTATTCACGTATCAGCTTGCAGCACTGGTGACCGTTAGGCTAAAAAGTTAGCATAGACAAAGTTACTTCAGAAGTTGGACTAACAACTTGATAAAAGTCGCGGCTGACCAATGTATTTTAATTTTTTATATTTAGGCTAGTATTTTATATTAGGTGCTTCTCGCGGCTTCGCGCCGCCCGTAAAATGAGTTTTATTCTCGAGGAAACCAGACCGATTTTTTGGATAAAAAGCCTATATCCGTCTCCGACACCGAATCTATCTCCATACATACACACAAACATTCGCATTTATAATATTAGTAGAAAGTAGGATAGGATTTTATTAAGTCGTCATTTCAATATAATAATATGAATAAAAACTATATTTATCTCATTTATTGTAGTGTGCCCCACCATTAGTAGTGGCGTCAAAAATTGACGAGAGGACATTGAAAAGGGAAGGAGTTTGTGCTGCCAGTCTACCAACTACGATGGGCATTGTCGCTGGTTTTTTAGGTAATTTTATTAACTTATACTTAATTCTCTTTAATCTTTCTGTAAGTAATTATTTATTGCCTCAAAAAAAATAAAATATCGTAAAGAAATAAAATATCATTATTATTATTACGCATGTTCACTTTTTTTTCTTTTTTAAAAATATTATTCTACCAAAGTGACTCCACCCCGCCTGATGGTAAGCAGTCAGTGAAATCCAGAAGTGGTGGCCACCATACCAAAAGCTATCGTCTTAAACTGCTGGTATGGTGGCCTCCACTATGACGGCTGGGAATGGGGTTAGGAAAAAGGAATGAGGGAGGCGAGGAAAGAGGAAAGGGGGGAAATTGGGCCTCCGGCACTCTCACTCACCGAACGAAACGCAGTAGTAAGGATACTACTACTCTTAAGTCGATCTTCTATGAGAGGGTAGTACTTCCCCGGACGATCCGGCCCATTCATGCTGAAACCAACGTGGATCTACTACCGTCTACTACTGTTATTATATAGACCTCTTTCAAAGTGTTGGCTTTTTCATACTACTGTTCAATGAGGGTGTTTAGGAAAATTTTTGCTACCAGTTGCCGCCACTTTCACTTTCACACATTGGGCCTATCAGAGTTAAACTTTTAAGCGCTTGAAAGCTAGACCTGACACGCCGGTGCTGCCACCTCGTGGGCGCCATTTTAGAAAACCTTCTCAGCAGTTTTCTTATGTCTTTAAGCACGTGAATTATCCATTTTGTAAATTAAACATTAAAATTTCCGAAATTAACACTGAAAAATATTTGTTTTGATAGCGCTGTCAAAATGAGAGACCTTTTACCAAAGTGGCGCCGACTGGTGGCGAAAGTTTTACTAAACACCCTCAATAAGTTTTTTTTTTTTTTTGGTTTAGCAAAAAGTACTGTTTACGAACTCACACTCGGAGAAATTCGTCTATTCAATTTCAATTTAATTCAATTTTCAATTCAATTTATTTCATAAATATAAATTACATTTTATTACAAATAAGTAGTTTCCCTTTGGTTCCAAACTAAGCTAGTGCTTGTATCTTGGGTACCATCGGGATTACAATTTTCAATATATATCTTACAGACTATCATACATACATTATAATATAAGTATACTACACACTATTTAAATAAAAGTTAATCAATAAATACCGTAACCTAAAATATATATTAAAAATAACTTAAATCTATGATGACACTTCTCGTTGTGCCTGTCGGTCGGTGTTAGTTCCGTTGTCTCGCAGCCTGCCCCGGAACCGCCGGAACACCACGCCCTTCGGCCAGAATTCTTCTTTGGTGAAGGTTTTAAGAGCCTTTGTCGGCACACGCGCTACGAACGACTTGAAGTTCAAGTTGCATGGGGTCTGTCGATTTCCACTCCATACAAATAACTGTACGATCTATTTGTTTTGATAGACAATGAGATACCTACTCAGGGTTCCGTTTGTTCCGTAAAGCTTACGTCTTCACTCTTGACCTTGGCTGGTTTTTTTAATGACAAATATTATATATTTAGTAATAATATACTATGAAGTTTTTATATTCAGAGAGTTTATACTTTTGTTTCAGTGCAAAATACATTAAAGTACCTACTAGAATTCGGGACTGTCACACATTACTTAGGTTATAGCGCACTAACAGATTTCTTTCCCACAATGGGTTTAAAGGTAAGCAATTGTTTTTAAACCTATTATAATATCTAATTATCCTCTTCCCCTTCCTTTCCTTTCTCCTCCCTCATTTTTAGTAGTAGGTTTATTTGATAATAAATTTAATAATCTTTACTTTATTGTAGCCAAACCCACAATGCGATGACAGTTTCTGCCGCGCTAGGCAAGCAGAGTACAAGGCGAAGCCCGCAGTAGTGGAGCTGGCGACAGAGGTCACTGAGGACTTAACACCTGTACATGAAGATAACGAATGGGGTATGTAAAACCACATAGATAATTGCGGATATACATACTTTAATACTTTTTTTTTGTAAATACACACATGTTATACATAGAAACACCCAAGCCAATCAAATCAAATCAAATCAAAAATTATTTATTACCAAAAAAGCATTTACAATATTACACAATGTATCCATTGGCCCCACACTAGGCAAGCCTGTCCTGTGGGTGCCTTGTTACGATTTTATATCAAATACAATTTTGGCTCGGCCGAAATCAACAAATGAGAAAGAAAAAAAACATACAAGCATACAGACAAATTAAGAAACATACATATTCATAACCTAATCTATAATATTAAAATAAATATTTAGATTTACCTCTACAAATATACTTAGGACATATATAAATATGTAAATAAATAAATAAATAAATAAATGTGTAATCACGTTTATATATATTTTTGTATAAGTACGTTATATTGTTTTAAGCTAGGTGTACAAGTAATTTTTCCGTGGTTTCATAATCTAGCGATGTAAGCCAATTCGTTGCCTTTACTTTTGCCTCTTTGGTAGAACACTGCCGAATATCACAGTAGTTTGCCACTTTGTTGTATACATAGCAATCAATAAATGGACTCAAACGCCTTGCAAAGGATGTATTAACTTTGGGTACTTTAATTCGGTACACTCTTCGTTTTAAATGGTTTTGGAGTTCTGCTGAGTTTATTACCAATTTGTGCATGGTCAGAAACGTTGCCAGAAAAAATAACTGCCGCACGTTTAGTACCTTGCACTCCCTGTATAGTTGGGTGGTTGGGTATCTGAAATGTCTTTTGTACATAGTCTTAAGGACCGAACGTTGAGCTCTTTCTATGTTTAGCATAGAAGTTTTAGCAGCACCGCCCCAGCAGGATATACAATAATCAATAAGTGACTGACTTAGTGCATAGTATACACATTTCAGAGTGTCCACTGATGCACAGGAGCGAAGAAGCTTCATGATGTTTGCAGTCTTTCTTACTCTATTCGACAGTACGTTTATATGTTCTTTAAAATTTAAATTTTTATCAATTATTACACCAAGGTATTTTGTGTTATCAGTTTTTTGTAAGTTGTCACAAGAGCAGCGTTCACGGATTTTACATGTATGCAATTTTATAGATAGCAAACTAGTTGGAGCTGTCTTAGCTGTTTTGTTAAAACATACATATTTAGTTTTGTTGATGTTAAGAGTTAAAAGATTATGATTTAACCACAATAAAACGTGCCTCATTCCCTCCTGTGCTTCAGAAAACACCTCTGCCCAGTTAGCACCATTAAATATTATGGCAGTATCATCGGCATAACAAATTACTTTATAACCAGTTGTGCTGTGTATATCATTCATATACATAATAAACAGCGTCGGTCCCAACACACTGCCCTGTGGAACGCCAAAATTAATTGAGTAAAGGTCACTTTCATGGTTCTCAACTTTAACACAATGCCTTCTACCTGTCAGATAACTCTTAAACCATTCCAAAGCCACACCTCTTATTCCGAAATGCTTTTCCAGTTTCTGTACTAGAATTGGTATAGCGACGGTATCAAAGGCTCTCGCTAAGTCCAAGAAGATGCCTATACAAGATCTGTTTCTGTCTAGGTGAGATGTCACAGTAGTAGTCAACAATGTAATGGCTTCCTCTGTTGATTTTCCTTTTCTGAACCCATATTGGTTGTCAGAAATAAGATGGTTTGCTTCAAGATAGCGCATTAGTCTGATGTTGACAATTTTTTCAAGTAGTTTGGCAAAAACTGAAAGCAGTGATATAGGTCTATAACTTTCTGGGTTATTTCTAGGACCATTTTTGTAAATAGGTTTAATAGACGCTATTTTCCATTCATCGGGAAAGAGACCTGTTTGCAAACTAATATTGAATATCTCTGTTAGGGGAGGTATGATAATATTTCGGATCTCTTTGAGAAGCATATTGGTAAGTCCATCATTTCCCGGGGCTTTGTCGTTCTGTAGAGAAAGAATTAGAGACTCCACTTCAGCACAATCAGTGGGATACAGAAAGAAAGAGTCTTTTATTTGTTTACTATCCACTTTAGAAGCCAGGTCCTCTTGAGTAAGTTGCAGGTTGTTTAAGATATTATTTGCTAAGTTCTGTCCAACTGAGGAAAAGTACTTGCTACAGATGTTTAATGAGTCCTTGGTATCTACACTATTTTGTAAGGTAAGAAGATCTTTTGCTTCTTTCTTTTTTTCAGTAAGATTACACACTGCTTTTATGGTTTTCCACATTTTTCTCGGATTTTTCGTGTTGTTGGATAACTCCTTACTGTCATGTTCTACCTTTAATTTATGTAATAATTCATTGCAGAAGTTCCTATAACGACTATAAATAGTACGTAGAAGCTGATCGTTTGGCGACTTCCTCACTTTCATGTGCAGTCGATCTCTATGTTTCATACATCGGATTATGCCTGGGGTTATCCATGGTTTTATGTTGTATTTTGTATGGCTAATTTTAACTTTTCGTGTATGTTTGTTTATTATTTCAGCGAGCTGATTGCAAAAATTGTTTACTACTTGATTTGTATCCGTGCTACCCGACTGGGGTAATAGATTTGCTTGTAATAATTCGTGATTAATGGCTTCCATGTCTCTCTTTATGGCTGTCCGGTCCAGGCATTGTTTTTGCCCTTTTTGCACTTTTAGACCTATTAAAACTAGATCATGATCAGTAATGTCAGAGTTACATACCACACCAATTACATTTTTATATGTATTAATAAAAACATGGTCAAGGCATGCGGCTCCTCGCGTTGATTTAGTAATCGCAGGTATAAGGCCGTGTTCCGCTGTTAGACATAGATAATCCATTTCCTGATTTGTTGTTATCTCAAGTATATTAACATTCATGTCACCTGCCAAAATTATAGTGTTCGATTTATCTGAAAAACTGTGAAGTAAATTGTGAAGGGAGTTTAAGAAGTTGTTTAAATTTACGAAGGATGGTGGGCGATATATACCAAAAATGTTAATATTATTTGGCAAATTCAACTGCAAGCAGTTGGCATCTCTGACGTCCGGCTCCAGAACATTTACAGTTATTGTGTCACGAACGTACACAACCACTCCACAGTTCTGATTTATATATTTTTTTGTATTGAAACTCACGTATGATTCCATTTGTGGTATTATAGAACAGTTATTAAGCCAACATTCAGTTAAAACTATAACGTCAAATAGAATATCAAATCTCGCCAGAGTTATGAGTAAATTATCAAAATTTTTATTTAGGCTCCTTATATTGAAAGTCAGTATTTTGAAATTGTATGCTGTAGTAATTGCCGTATGACATTGCTCAGGCGATTCTATTGAGTGGCAATCTATACACACCGAGTCTATCTCATTAATTGTTGTATTATCAATCACAATAGAATTTAATATAAATAGTCTTCAATTTTCGTTTAACATTACGAGTTGATAGATACAAACCGCCACACAGCACAAGCATGAGTGTATAAGAACTGTTATTTTTGAACCATATCCCACGGCATACAGCAGTAAGTTTTGTTATATAATAAAAATATGTTACAAACTGGCTAAACCTAAGACAAAATATACTTAAAGAGCTATGGGAAAGGCAATTAATGAATAAAAACTTTTTACAAAATATTTTAGATAGTGATATGGTTACCAAATTTGTGAAATAAATATTATTAGATATAATATGATGTAAATATAAAATGTGTAGATTATTACGCCCTTGATATATATTTAGTTTAATAATTAATGTAATATAAATACTTGTATAGTGATAAATTACAATATAACATGAAATATTTGTTTTAGCTATCAGTAAAACAATACATAAATGATACAATAATCCATTAATAGTGCAGTTGTTACATAAATATATCGCTACCATTTTATGTGAATATTCAGTTTCATTGTGGGGCATTAAAAATACGCAATAGATCTGAATGCGTGCGTACAGGCAAAGCGGGTTTACCTTCGCGTTCTCTGACGTATATAACACCCTGAGTATACCAGCAGTACGAGTAGTGTTGTTCCTTCGCCTGAGCTCTCGCCGTCCGAAAAAGCAGTCTATTTTGTTTCGTCAGTCGTTCGTTGTAATAAAGTTTTTGTGGTGCGCCAGGAACCTCAATGTCGGAGCTAGTAATGATCTTTCTTGATTTGGCTGCTTTTATTATTTGATCGCGCTTGCTTCGGCGTATAAGACGCACTACGACGGGCCTTGAAAACTTAATATTTTGTTCAGCATTTAATGCTGATTTGACCCTGGGGCCAACTCTAGATATTCCATCAATTTCAGTGTCATTTAAATCGACTCCTACCTTACGCGCCGCCAACATAACAATATGGTGAAGATTTTCGTTGGGATACTCAGGGATGCCCGCTAACTCTAATTCGTTCCGCAGGTGGTTTTGCTCTTGTATATTTAATTGCTGTTGAAGCTCCGCAACCTTTGACTCCAGTAGATTAGCATCTTTATCGCGATTTTCAAGATATTTTATACGGTGTTCTTGCGCGGATATACTCAAACCCATTTCCTCTAACTTTTCTTGACACATGGTGAGGGATGAGGTAGCTTGTTGTAGATGTATCTTGAGAGATGATATTTCTTGTGTCAAAACGCGAACCTCATCAATTAACTCATTCAGCTCACTGTTTGAGGTGTAGTCGTTATTGGTATCCGCCTTTTTTCTCTTAGTGACATTATCGCACACTGAACGAATTGGTGTCGAACTGTTGTCACCACCTTTTCTCTGCGATGCGCAACAATCAGGACATTTCCATTGCTTAATCTTGTCAGCAGAGAGTGATGATGGATTAATGCATAACGTACAAAAGCTCTTTTCGCAAGTAGTTGTAGAACATTTTAGACAATTCGTGTCCTTGAAGTTTTTCAAACATCCGTGACATTTCATTTCGAAAAATTTGTAAAAACGGAGAAAAATAAAAGGCTACAATATAACAAAAAGTGATAGAGAGTACTCAGGATCGAACTTGAGCCACTTGTTTCGTAATCTCTTATGGTATGCAATAAGCTACGATTGATTACTTTTGCTTGACAAATTTTATGATTAGCTTGTATGTTTTGCTTTTATACTGTACGGGACGTTTGACCTTGTCTATTGTTTTTCAAAGTCATTTACTCGCACATAAACACTGTCACTGGAATGTTCTAGTCAGTTTCCTTAAAATAACTCCGTTATTTGTTGATGTACAGTCACTGTGTTTGCACTATTTTGTTCGTATCGAAAATTTCTACACACTGATCTGAATTGTATATACAAGTATGCGATATTTGCAAGGATTTTGAAATTGTTTTTGGAATCACTTAGTAACACGTCCGCTTATGACAACGATCCGAGCGATGATGACAATGCAAATAGACATGTTCATACACACAAATATTTGCACTGAGCGTGAATTAAACCCGATATAACCCGATTTAGTATTGTCGTTGCTCTGAATATTAATATAATTTTCTACCTTTTATGCCCATTAAAGTGACTTTTTTAAACTAGGTTTAACAGAACCTTTGCAGATACCGAACCGAATATATTAGTCCCGAGAATGAATAAGCTTCTTGTTGTTAATTCATCAACAAACATTTGTGTTTCAGGGTTGCTTTTTGTGTATGTTAATTGTATATGTTTATGAACTTATTAATGGATATTGTATGTATTTTATTGGTTACAGGTATTAGTCTAGTTGATGAGAATGTACCAGAAGAAGAGACGTCCAACCTTAAACTAGTCGATGGAGTTCAGGTAATTATATGTTTAAATTCTTGTTTTTGTAATCCTTTTGCAACATACAGCCAGATAGTAACCAAATATTTCATATTTAAAGGTTGATTTATCTACAAAATATACTGTGGTCACTTACTCAAGTTATGGAGTTTAATTTTCATTTAAAATGTGAATTGCTTGATTTTTTTTTTTCTGAGTTTTAATGTGTTTTCTCCGATATTATTTTATGTTGGTATAGTTACTTGCCTAGTGCATTATAAGAAAATTACAAATAATCTTAATACAAAAAAACATATTTTTTTTCATCATTCTGCCATTTGGTATATATCCAGGTAGCATACACCGTGCCAGTAGACAACAGCACACCTGAATCCAGTACAGGTGGTGCCGTCGCAGCCTCCGAACTGTCACTAGAGGACCTCATGCAGCAGATGAAGTCCATGTAAATAACTATAATTGTATAACTATCACAGATATGTATCTATATTTGTAATTAATATATAATTAATATATTTTAATGTCCATTTGAAATAGGCCTCCTTAGTTCCGACGTGCTTAGCTTAAATTTGGTGATTTGCATTTTTATTTAGCAATATACAAAGATGCCACACGATTCAATCACATTTTTAACAAAAGCTAATATTATTCTAATGGCAGACACTAACATTTTAGTGAGTCTGTTTACTAAAGAAAGAACCCCAACTTTGCACTCTTCTATTTATACAATATGGTTCAATTTTGATAAACTCAATTTACTGATTATTAGGATCTTTCTTCGAAAATCCTTCCGATAAAAACACATGACCGTTATTATTAAGTCAACAAAAAAAATACAATGATATAAGAAAATAAGTATATAGTAAATACAAAATGAAATAAAAACACCTCAAGGATTGCTGTTATGGTTGTAAGCTCAAATAGTATAATGAACGGCATTATGTACTGTCATTTATGTACTTTCTCAAAAATGTTTTTATAAATATGGATATGTACGGGATTGCCTATTAAATTAGTAAGACTATAGATTGCCTGACAAAAGACTTAAAGTATTTTGGAAAGTCGATTTTTCGAGAAAATTTTAAAAGGGCTAAGAAACAAAGAAAAAGTGGGATTGCTACATTTGTAATATAAATATACATTTATGTTGCTTACTTGTTACTTGTATACATATATTTTCTGCCAGGCGCCCGTTGTAAATCGTCGCTCCAACTAGCAGTGGGGCGTCCTACTCTACGTTTTCTAGTACATATTTATATGCGTTTCCCGTTTCCCTGTATATATTTCTGTATTATAAATTTATACACTAACAACTCCTCAAATGGATCTAAGTGTTTGTTTTTTATATTTTTCCGCCGTTGTACTCTGCCAACGATGAGTATCATTTTACTTGTAACTGTTTTTTAAACCTAGTGTTTAAAGTTCGCCAGTGACTCTCAATTCTCTGTGCAGGTGTGCCGTCAGGTGCCATAAATCTATGTTCTGGGTTGTATGGTTTACTTTTTTGCGTATGTTACCATAGACACCCAGACAGTAAAAAATCAAATATATCAGAGGTTGTGATTTCTTATACTATATAATAATTACCTTCAACTTTAGCCCAACGTACTAGACAATTTTGGTACATAAATGAGCTTTCGGTCACTAGAATGCTCAATAGTGGAATGAACACTGTACCCCTCGTTCTTTCTTTCACAATTCTTGAAAAAAAACTATACGATTCCTGTTTTGCCCAGTGCAGTTATTAGACCAAAATCTAAATGACTTTACTTGACTTTGAAAAGCTTTTTGTTTAATAAATTGATATAGGCAACTAGATACTTCATTTGCGCCACGTTTTGTGATTGCCTCGTGCCACATAAAGCAAGTGGCTTCTTTTCTAGCTAATTCATATAAGGTGGAGTTAAGTGTGGATAATTTTCTTTTATAGTAAAAACATTTACATTTACATCTCCATGTGGTGTAATCAAAACCTTTTTAAAGTCGAAAGTGACAGCGACAACCTCTTTGTTTGATTGGGCCTCAGTTATGTCCAGTTGTTTTAGAAAACGCGCAGCTTTTTTTGCAGTTTGATGTTTTAAATATACAGACTTTTCTTTTTCTGTCGGAATTATTATAAATGTGACAGACATCGCAGAAAGCTTTCTTTTACTTATGAAATGCTATGTTGAAATTAGAATTCAATACATCACGATATTGCCGTTTGGTCATTGCTTTGCTATCATATTTGTCACTATGAAACCATTCGCAATGCAAGGAAAATATCCGAGATGAACTTTTTGTTCCTTCCTATTATAATTTCGTAGAATTCTGGCGAACATGATGGGATTCCACCAAACAAATGATTGAACGTGATAATGATAACACACACTTCTGATTATGTCATCATCTATTACTCTTTTCTTGTGTTCATATTTTTCACATTTGTCTTCAACTACATTTATTTCTCCATCATACTTATTCCATGCCGTAGATATAATTCGCTCCCCCGTAGATATTGTGTTAAGGAACATAACTTGCATGCTTTTGTTTTTTTGTTTCTGCTCATTTGGAACAAAATAGCGGAATGTTGAAAAAATTTGCCGATCATGTTTAGTTACCTCCGTAGTTTGACGGCGTTTGGGTATTTTTTCTCCGAAGGTACACTCTGCCGATATAATCTTAAGATGAGAGTTTTCTATGAAAACAAATTAATATAATAATAATAATAATATAATAATATTCTACCACATTCACACAGCGCCATCTAGTCCCAAATTAAGCAATTATATTTGCTTGTGTTATGGGTACTAAACAACTGATATACTACTTATATACATTTTTTTTTTTTTGTAAATACATACATATTATAGATAAATTACACCCAGACACAGAACAAACAATCATGCTCATCACACAAAGGTTTGTCCTGGGTGGGAATCGAACCCACGACCTCCGGCTTAGCAGTCAGGGTCACTAACCACTAGACCAACAGGCCAGTCAAAATATAAACACTCAATTCACTGTCGGGCAATCTACGGTCGTGCCTAAATCATTTTATTACTCTTCATAGTCATCGACTCCTTGTTACACTTCTGAAATTTTAAACTACTATATATTTTATCCCGGGGCTTGAGGCGTATCCATATTCTTCTTTCGCTTTAAGATGTCAATGCGAGTACATAAATGACAGTTCCTAATTCCAACCTTTGTTCATTGTTGGTTGTAATAGTAGAGTGTATTATTTGTATAATATTTATGCAGTTCGATGAAGAATTTATACATATTATTAGGTCGACACAAGTGTATTTTTTTTAATAGATTTAGATGTAAAGTATTTGCTTTGCAACTAACAAATATTATGTATAGCTGGAAGCATTTAGATATATAAATATGATATAAATGAAGTAAAATAGTTAGGTTTTATGTGAAGCGCTTGCTATGATTGAAAATGGATATTTGTAATATATCGCTTACGAATGTATCGAAACGCTATTACTCGTATTAAGTAACTGTATACTAAAGTAATATAAATGTAAGAATTCTAATGACTTTATGACTGCATTGAAGTAAGCATTCCGGGGCCTAGCAACGATTAGTGTAACAAGATTAAGTATTAAGTTATAGGAATAATAAGAGAAAGCTAGAAAATACATATTTTAAAAACTTGTTACTATTTTCGATACAAAACAATCTATCCTACCTTGTATAGCACTCCAATAAAACCACAACACTACTTAGGTAGTGTTATTATAGCTGCAATTTTCAGTAATACAAGACATTATCCTCTTCATTTCGATCTATTCATATTTCGTGTTTTCTTGTCACACTAGTTAATGCTAATAAATTTCATTTTCAGTGGGATAAACTTAAATGTGAAAAATGTGACTTTGTAATTTTAAACCTTGTGACAATCAGCACAGTTTTTCTGAATAGGCGGATTTTCTCTTATGCCGTTTTCCACAGAAAGTGCGATAATTAATGCCCATAGTTTTATCGTATATACTTTAATACTTATGTATTTAATAAAGCTGATGAGTACCCTTTTTTTGTTGTTAGAAGACGTTAATCTTCCTAGGGAGAGTTGTTATAGGCTTACTATCACGCTAGTCCACACAGGAGCGTAGTAGTAATCAAACACGCGGGTACAGCTAGAATGTAAAATATATTTATGAAAGAGTCTAATGAAATAGCATAAAGTGTCTAGTTGTTAATTTATTTTTTTGATATGTTTAAATTTTTATACGATGTTAGCTGAGCTGAATGGATATTATTATACATAACAAATTTTATTATAATTAAATATCGTCTGTGAGAAGTTTGTTCTTTGTCGCTTCGATGCATGCGTTTATTTTTGTTGTGATCCTTTTGTTTATTGGCGGGAGTGTGTTGTTCTGAAATTAAAATATCTTTTGACATAATCACTCTTAATGTAAAACATGAAATCTTAGTAACTACTATATGTAGCTGATATTTGACAGATAATAGGTAGAAAACGCAGATTTATTTAAGATTATAAATATAAATAGAATAGAAAACGAACTAAAAAAGTGCACTCGCCTGAAGACAAGTGACCTTTTCAAATGACCTTGTTTTTAATTTCATTTTTCACACTAGTGATTTACAGTGAAAGAAAATATCGCGAGGAAACTTACAGGTCCAGGGGCCTTACCACAACCTATAGCAATCATAATTATAACCTTATCTCTCTGTCCTTGTTTTAAATCGTACAAAAGAAAAAGACAAAACACAAAATGACATTAAAATAATACTGCTTTATGAGTTAATAGGCCCTCAGACCCAAAATAAGGTTAAATTACCTAAGCTCATTCATAATCAAGTCAAGTATAGATAGTATCGTATGGCTTCATATACTTATATTTTGTAATAGTTACCATAACAGCGTTCAAAATATCTTTAGCCCTGTTAACAGTAGCAGGCTGCAAGCCAGTAGCGGCTGCTACCTGTACCGCGTAACTGCAATCCGCATGGCCTTCGCTGACGCGGAATAAGAATACGGGCTCATCACCCTCGATCACGTATTCGAAGTGCTACACGTAACATAAAGAAAATTTTCGAAAACAAGAATAAGGAGATACCTCCTTGATTCTTGTTTTAAGAGTTTGGTTTGAAGAATGATTTGTCCAAGTATCAAATTCTGCCAGAGATTTCTGAATGTGTATGCCATTCGGTACTCCGAGAGATTCGTAGTGACAAAAAAGTTAATTTAAATCATCAGCCTATAGGTACCCACTGTTGTGTGCAGGCCTCCCTTTGTGAATCCCACTTAAGCAGGTCTGTGCAAAACCAGGAGAAAGTTGCTAACTTTTAAATTTAAATAAGCGTTTTAAATAGTATATCAAATTGTGGAATAGTCCGTTAAGGGTCTTCATAGCCGTAGAAAAATCACAAGACATTTTAATTGAGACTAAATTGCTGACAATGAAGTGTCGTTATGGCTTACTGGTTAAAGGCACCTTTTAAAATCAAATAGCCACGTGACTTTTCCGGTGAATAAAAACATTGTGGGATACCCCAGATTTGAGAAAGCGTGATGATCATGCCTTCTCTGTAGGTTTTACACTCTAGTTTTACACTCTTTAATAAAAATAAAATGGCCTAAAACGGTAATTCACTCACCAAAAACCTTAACACAGGAGTATTAACAATATACTCCTTGATATTCAAGTAGTGTGTAGCCAACAACACATGCGGACAGTTCTCTCTGAACAATAGCGTGTTGAGACACGCGGCGAGCAACGCTAGTCCATCAGTCGCTGATGTACCTTTGCCGAACTCGTCTATTATTAGTAAAGAGTTGGAGGTGGACTCTTGGAGAGCAGAGGCCATCTGCGAAGAAGTGTATGATGTTGTTTTGTGTTCGTAGTTTTTAAGCGAGCTTGTTGCGGTCTGTCTATAGATAAGTGACTGTTTTGAATAACACATAAGATGCGCCTACATGACTCGGCAAGGTTTTTTGTAGCCAGTCGTGCCAGTGTACTGTGAAACGTCGATGTTCTGTCTGTCAGCTTCAACTAGTTCGATTGGTAACCGATGGCAATATAGTTAGAAGTTACGGAGAATGTTATTAAAAAAGATATGGTTTTATACATTCCTCTATCAGTTTTTTATTTGGCTTTAATATCTGGTGATCTTTGTGTTTAATGTTATCTGAGCTGATGGACCTAAGAAGTGCAAAATTTTTAGGATTTTCATGCTTAATTTAAGAATTTTCGTTACTTATCAACAAACAAAGTTATATTTCGATAAATCACCTAAAAGCGATGTCGTACCTGTCTCAAATCTATGAGGAAAGCAGACATATGCGCGGCAACACACTCAGTACTATGTATGCGCGTGTGAATATGTTGTACTATTCCAATGGTGGCTGATTCCGCTGGCACGAAACTGCCGATGTGGGCCAGATATACTATTAAACCTGGTGAAACATTAACACGCGCTAAAATATCTTAAATTACACTTGTTGGATTTTAATGTCAAGTGTAAAGATTCTCCACGAATTCCGTCACAGAACTTCTCAAACTCTGGAAACTGTTTATCAGAACAGACAATATTAGGTACCGATGTGGTGGCTTTTGCTTGAACCCTATTTCTTTTCATCAGCTTATTATATACAATACATTAAAAAAAAAAGCCATTCACTTATTGCCACAATATCACGGAATTTAGAAAACTACTTGACTATTTGATCAGGTTAGTACAAGACAGGCATATTTTACGTTAACAAGTTATACATATAGGTAACATAAATGAGAGCTTACCAATTTGTTTCATGTAAACTGACTTCCCGCTAGAATTAGGTCCAGTTAATATCTTGACGAATCCTTGTTCTTGACTGGATTCCACGTCATTGGGCACAAAGTTATCGCACGTCAACATATATAAGGGATGTTTGCCTTGCTTTATACTTATTATCTTCTCCAAAGTCAATGTTGGACGAACGAAGTTGAATTCCTTGGATACTTTTGATATCGCTATTAAGCTGTTAGGATTGGAAGTTTTAGTCTTGGATAAATTGCTCAATTCAGATGCTGGATTTGCAGTAAATGACACACTTTTTGCTTTGTGATGGAAGGAAGTGAATATGTTCTAATTTTATGGCCTTCAAAACTTTAGCAGTTTTCAGGACTGAATATCATGCCTTGGTGTTTTGCAAGGGTTTTCATTGCTAATCCTGGCTTACAGGAGTCTCAAGTGATGGAATGTGTGGGAATTATTTCTATTTAGCTATGTCACTTGTCTTTTAGCATTCTCTTACTATTATTTTACGCTAAACAAAATATGTACGAACCTACAGCAAGTGTAGGATCCAGTAATCCACCATAGGTAAATAGTAGGTGTACAATGTGTTTCCAGACTTGGGGGCCGGACCTACCACCTCAGTATTATTTTAATGTTACTTTGTTTTTTTTCTTTTTCTTTTGTACCATTAAAAACAAGGATAGAGACAAAGTAAAAAGATTGCTATAACAGGTGGTACCCTGTTGTCGTTGAGAGTTTTTTATCGGGATGTTTCTACATAGGTACATCAAAAGAATAAAATAGGTAATCAAAGAATAACAAAATAGTCAAGAAATACACTATTAATACCAGTCGAGCTCAGCACACATGTCCACAACAGTGGAGAGTGTATGTAGATGCTGTAACATGTGAGCCGTGAGCCGCATCATGATTCGCGTCTCGTGACCAACGATCTCTGGATACGTGTCGCCTATTAGTACATCCAGTTCTAAGGAAATGTTACGTAATATTACAACAGGAATGATTTTGTTATAAAAAATGTGTTTTAAAGTTTTGTTTTGTTACCTTCACACCCTTTGCTTTTGTAATGAATGTAGTCGTTATTTTGAAACTGAAATTAAAATGCCATTTTTAGGAAAAATTCGAAGGTTAGCAATGAAAGCATATTAGCATTTTCCGGGACAGTAAACGTATATGGCCGTGATGACAATAAAACATCTATTGTGTATACAGTAAGGTCCATAAGAGTTCAGCATGAAAATATAAATAGGTCACGACAAAAACCATATCGAACTATGCTTGTTGTTGGTATTGATGGAGATCTATTAGATTTTTTGTAGAAGCTCTTAACACAGTAGACACGGTCGGCCAAAAATGTGGTCTACCAGTTTTGACAAAGTTTCTGTGAACATCTAATTATCGCTAAGATTGACTTTTCTAGCGGAGTATAAGAAAAAACCGAGCTTGTTGTTTCATGGCGTTCAAACATCAACCGTAGAGTGGTAGACCACATTTATGGCCAACTGTACCTATGCTTAGACAGCATAATATTATTAAATCACCATAAATTTCATATCAGGTAGTTCCTTATCTTCAGCAGTAAGGTTGTCGTCCCACACCTTGACTCCGAGCAAATATCCTAAGTGTGGCATATAAAGCATGCTACATTCATGTATGTAGGCAGGTAGACGTTCCATTTCTACCTTGGCCGTCTCTGACATTAGACCCTGTAGACTTGCCATCGTTTGTTTCTCTGTGCAATTTGTAAATGGATTAGCTTTTAATTTGGTCTGAATGTTAGCATCGTATTTTCTGCATTTGCTGATTTTTGTACTTTTAACACAGCGTTGATTATTCAGTAATTTATTATCCGAGGTAATCTATAGGTATCTGTAGGTATCAAGTGTGTGATGGTTCCAACCGATGGTTACAGTACCTACTACGTAAAATTTAATCAAGGTGTTAAGAATCTTAGTAGGTGCTTCGCCTGCGCGTAAAATATGTATTAACCAGACCCGATTTAAAAGTAGCCTATGTCCGTTTTCGGCACCTAATCTACATACTAATTTTCATCAAAATCAGTTCAGCTGTTTAGGCTCTGAGAGGTAACAAACACATACACACACAATATGTATACTATATACACACACACACACATTTTATAATATTAGTAAGTTATACAACAATAGTTCTCACTCTTATCCAGTTCTGCATCTACTCCTGGTTTCACAGTGAATTTGCCTTCAATTTTAGATAGATCGAAATCTATGATCTGGTTCATGTAAAGTGCCATCTGTAAGCAGTTATAAGGTCAGTAAAATTCCCTAAGTATAAAATAATAGCTGTTATAAATAATGTCGGTTATATCGCTGTTTTTGACGATTTTTCATGAAAACTTTCCTCCCCTATTTCAACCTCTTGAAGCAATAAAAGAGCCTATGTTGTTCCCCGAGGTCTAATCTATCTCTATAAATTTCATTAAAATCGGTTCAGTGGTTTAGGCGTGAAAGCGTAACAGACAGACAGAGTTACTTTCGCATTTATAATATTAGTATGTATTTTTGTAAAGTGTAGTTACTATTTACATATTGTGTCTTACCTCATACAGTTTGTTATTGTCAAAACAGGCGAGTTTTTCTAAAAATTCGCTTTGTTTTGCAGCGCTCTCACAAATCTCACAAATAAGAACTGCGTTGTACAATGTCTAAAGAAAAATTAACATTAATTACTTAGTTGGAAATCCAAACATCAAGTTTATAAATATATAATTTTATTTTTTCAAAGTAAAACAAGTGATATAATACCACACTCACATTGTAAAGTGATTTCCACTGGTAGGCTTTTGCAGATAATGCTTTAATTTTTGTCAGTATACCCTGAAATTATAGTTAGAAGTTCAAATTATAGCCATGTGGTTAAATTTGCCGGCATTGCAATCGCCAGCCCACTTGCCGAAGAACGTTGCAATTTTAGCAAAAGCTCAATACAAGTTAAATACGGATCAGTGACCGCAGTAAGGTAATAGTTAGTATATCTGATCTGCATACTAACTGCTACCTGATATTTCTGTAGTCGCTAAATACCACACCCATTTTTTTTTTATAATAGCCTACCAAAATGACTCCATCCCGCCTGATGGTAAGCGGTCAGTGGAACCCAGAAGTGGTGGCCACCATACCATAAGCCATCGTCTCAAACTGCTGGTATGGTGGCCTCCACTTCTGGGTTCTACTGACCGCTTATGGCGGCTGGGAATTAATGGGATAGGGGAAGGAAAGGAGGAAGGTGCGGTAAGAGGAAAGGGGGAAATTGGGTCTCCGGCGCTCTCACTCACCGAACGAAACGCAGTAGTACGGATACTACTACTCTTACGTCGATCTTCTATGAGAGGGTACTTCCCCGGTCGATCCGACCCATTCATGCTGAAACCAGCGTGGATCTACTACTACTAAATACTACCCATAGGGGATGGTTCTATATTCTAAACTGGAGACCACACATTTTTTTATATAAGATAAGCAAAGTGACTCAATTCTGTCTGATGGTAAGCAGTCAGTGGGATCCAGAAGTGGTGGTCACCACTCTAAAAGCCAAGATATTCCTTTTTTGTAGAAAATTTGTTAATTAGGTCAATAAAATTTTGTAGGTCTCACATGAACGTTTTTAATATATCGCAGCGACGAGCAGATGTTCCTCATGAGCGCATCGTTTTGCGGCCGCATAAAGAACGCTACCACGTCCTGACGTTGCTTTAGTGTTTCTAGGTCACATGTCGGATGCTGCAGGAGAACTCTATGCACGAGGAGGGAAGAAAAACACGTAGAACATTTTGTATGTATGGAAGTTCTACACGAGGATTCCGGACAATTCTATTGCCTCCGCTATGGTGGCTGGAAATGAGGGAGTTTAGGAAAACAGGGAAATTGGGCCGCCGGTGCTCTCACTCACCTAAGGAAACGCAGTAGTTTGGATATTACTACTCTTACGTCGATCTTTTATAAGAGGGTACTTAAGTAGGTACTGTCTCGGTCGACCCGGCCTATTCATACTAAAACCAGAGTGATCTACCTTCTACCGTAAAAAATAGGCAGTCTTTCTTGTAATATATCGATGTAACGATTTGTTTCGTAGTCCCGGTAATAGTAAACGGGCAACATGAATCTCATGTTTGCTAGCGTTTCTTCGTCTTTTCATTTCAAGACGTTTTGGCATTATAGAAGATGTCGTTACGGATGAGACATACTGTAACAAAGTCACTAACCTCATCTTACTATGCCCCAACGTGGAGGCACACTTGCTGAACACGTGGAGCAGGCTGAGCCCCTCCCTGGCAGACCCGCGCGTGCCCCGCTTGAACGCGCTGGGGTGAGCCATCGGACTGAACACTTGTAGACCTCGGTACGTGTCCTCATCTATTGTTACTATGTCAGCACTAAAGACCATACGTAGTAAGTTATAGAAAGCACTGAATCTCTAGGCTCAAAATATAAACACGTTAATCAAAATTTTGAAATTATTCAACTTAGTGTCTAATATGTAGATTACATATCAAGGTGTGCTAAAGTGCGGAATGAAATCGGTAGGTAAAAGAATCCTCAGTACCTACCGTTTATATACCGGACCCGGATACCGACTTTTATTTCGTTTTAATTTGATTTTGGCAAAAATAACGATTAAGCTAAATAATTCAACATCTCAGAAATGTGATACAGCAGTCTGTAAAAGGACCCCCATATCGATTTCATAGGGAGCCGATGGGAAGCAGCATAGCATCTTGCAGCCGTCTTCATAAGGTAGTCTGTAGGAATCTTGTTAATGGATATCCTACCCTGCGCTTAATGGTCCGTGGTTTCTATTTGAGAAATTTGCTATTCCCATAGATTGCCCGATAGTCGTGCACAGCCCTATCCAATGCCACTCTAACTTAGAAGCTGGGCTATTTTAGTAAAAAAACTAATAGCATCACAATGGAAAACTTACAGTGAAATAATCCTAAGACTAAGAAAATTAGGTTTTCCATGTAATTCCATGCTCAGTTTAGCCCAGTTGAGATCTAGGTATCTTAGTAGAGCACCTAGCGCATGTACGGTCTGAGTTTGACTGAAGTCCAGTACAGTGCGAAGGTATAAAGATCTTTCTTCGTCAGAGCAGTTTTGGGGCTCTGTCGGAAGGGTTAGAGACGCGATCCGCCGTTTGCAAGCTTCGAAACCTGCACAAAATTAGTACGTTTCATAGTAACTAAAAAAATATAACTTGATTGTAGAATAAAAAGAAAGATACTAGCAAGGTTAATATATGATCTACCAACAGAAGGGCACAGATAATAAAGCGTTTTTGCTGATGTGTAGATAGAGGTACCTAGTAATATTCCTGTATTCATAAAATAAAGTAACATTTTAACGTAGCAAAGTACTGCTATCTATTTTTTTTCTGATATGGTGAGACCAGAGTCAAATGTAGCGCATGTCTCTTACGCATCTAAAGTTTTAAATCTGTTGATTACCGCTAAAATTGTTTAACTTGAGTCGACGAAGATATAAATCGGCAACTGATCCAACTCTTCTCTTCTCTTCTGATCCAAAAACCTGCTCCTACTGATTCGTTTTACATATTGATTTGAGTACCTACTTTTAGACTTTACTTACTATACTCTTTCGAAGACAAGAAGACCAGCTTACACCGCCCTTCATCGTTAGCATCACTATCAAAGACCGTCTTCTTGACAGTCTGTACGAACCCACCCTGGTTCTTGCCATCCAGCATGATACATACAGGCTCCACTTGACGGAAGAGGCTGGCAAATATCTGGTAGTCTGGGGGACGGTCTACTATCTCCTCGAGAATGCATAACTGGTATGAAGTAGAAAATTATTTATAATTAAAATAAGTAAGGGACAACTAGCTACTTAACACTCGCGTCGATATTGACGAGGTTAAACTTTGTAGTTGTGGTTAGTTTAGGAATTGATGACCAGTTCCTTAACTAGATCGAGACGTCTTTATTACTAAAAGTACACCTTAGGTCACCTGATTTAATTGTAGAATGTCATCATAATCATATATATCGGCCTACTATTATCCCACTGCAGGGAAAGGCCTCTTCTCATACAGAAAAGGTATGAGCACTGATCGCCACGCTTGCTCAAGGCGGATTGGCGATTTCAGACTTCCTCAGAAGTCCAGGTTTCCTCACGATGTTTTTCCTTCACTGTCAGTCAGTAATGTTCAGATAAATTAAGAAAGTACATGTGATTTGAATAATCACAGTGGTACTTAGCCCGGATTCGAAACTCCGACCTCGTGTTTATGAAGCGGGTACTTTTACCACTGAGCCATTACGACTTACAGATGTAGAATATAGAAGATAGCAATTAAAGTAGGTGAGATGGCAGTTGCTTCCCGAAAAATGCTGTAACTGGGCAAATTCTGTGCCTACCTACTTCGCGTAGACGGCGTAGAGTAGATGCACTGATGCAGTTAACTAATTTTATGGTATGCTCACAATTTTCTTAAAACATAACATGCATTACAAAGTCGCCATAACTTAGACAGCATATGCAGACACCGCGACCTATATATCTAAGAGCATTGAAAAGCCCATAAACGTAACGTGACCCACCTCGCCAGATTGCAGGGTGCAGTAGGCCGCTCCCAGCCGCCCCGAACGACAGTAGGCCACCAACACGCGCTATGGATTGTATCTACTAATTAATTAAAGTAATACCATAGGAAATTAATTTAGTCTGATAAATTGTTTTTTATGTTCTCGGGTGTAAAAATATCATAAATAATAAAGCTTAATTTATTTATTTATTAAACTTCATGCACATAGGTACAGAGGTGGACTTAATGCTTTATGCATTCTCTACCAGTCAATAATTATATTAGTAATTTTATAAGTAAGGAACAAACGGGTCACTCACTGTCACACACAATGATAGGACATATATTTCTAAAAATGAAAATTTACTTGTACCATAATTAAGGGTGTATTTCCATTGACGCTGAGCTTGGTGGAGTAGACAGAAGCGGATCGTGATATGGCCAATCACAGCATTTTCACTGAGATATTTTAAACACTGTTATTGGCCAATTCACAGTCCGCTCCTGTCTACACTCCGCCCAGCTCCGCGTCAATGGAAACGCACCTTATCAACGCAATTCATTCTAGCATCGACCTACATACCTAATAATACCTATCATATATTTGTGGTTAGTGGTTACCTATTTATCACATTGTAGTTGTGTTTTGTCAACATTGCTGCTACAACTCCGGCAAGTTGCAAAAATTAAACATATCGACTCGGCAAAAATACTTCGGCTGATCTATTCTCATATTGCTATCTATCAAAAAACTTACCTCTTCTATTTCAGATTCCTCGGTAGTTTCTTGTTGATCATTGTTTGCGTTATCCGTTATATCAGTATTCCTAAAATATTATTACTTATTTTATTGCAGTTTCTTGGTAGATAACTTAAATCTCAATCATTTATAGAAAACAAATTGGTAAGTAATGTTCTATTACAGCGATCTTTCATACCTTCGACATTTCGCAATCACAAAATGATTATCATTTTGATTAGATTCTAAATTATTACTACTGCTTGCAGATTGTCGCTGCACCGATGTAGATGGTCCATCCGATGAAGTATTTACCATATTCATATCTAAGAAAAATTTACATAGACACTCTTTCTGATAAAACACCTGCAGGTTTTATTAACAAGGACCTCTACATAGTAACAAAATAATTATACTAGTTTCCCGCCACTTTTTTGTAGACATAGACAAGACATCTATGCTTATTTTTCATCTTTTTCTGATTTTGACAAAAAAAAGATATTATATTAAATGTACTTACCTAATGTTTTTTCAGCCAGAATAATTATTATTTGTTTAAATTTTATTAATGAACTTAATTTTACCTAATAAAATATGTAGGTATCTATTTTTTTTTATAAATAAAATTATTTTGTTAATGTACTTACTTATATCCCAATACTCATTTTATTTCATATGAATAATGAATTATTTAACAATCATTGAAAATACCTATTTTAAAGACCACATGCGATCATCCGATCATAGACAATTAAATATAAAAAAATGTAGGTAATATTCCCCTTCTAAAATGTAGGTAAGTAGGTACTTCGTCATTTGTTTCTGCTAATAATTTTTAATTTGTTTCTTTCCTATCCTAGTTAGTATTGGTTTATGATTATTGAAGAATGAACATCTCTAGTACGGTTATGTAAGTAATTAGTTAAATTTTGATAGTAGGTTGTTAAAAATCGAGATAGAGGGCGGATCCGTAGATAAGTACCTACCAATTAATAATTTTGTATTATTAGTATTTATTAATGAACTTCCGATTTCGCGAGTTAACTCCAACCGCATCCTCATGAAATATTTAGTAAGTAAATTGTAAAGCAGTTAGTAAAATATAGCGTGTTTGTGGCACATTTGACATTTTAGTCGCTTGTTGTGAGTGCCCTATCGTTATTAAGGCACTCGCCCCTTTTATTTGGGTTCACTCCAATCACTAAATATAAATAAAAAAGCCAAGATTTATATGTTTGTAAAATGTCTGAGGATAATATGATATTGCCTATTATAAGGCTATAAAATTATATTATGTAGCTAATATATACATAATAATTATGTACCTAATAAAATTATTTAGATAAATTTTGTAGGTTGACATTTACTATATTTGTACCTGACGTGGCTGCTTTTTATTGAGTATGTAGTAGACGATCTCAAAATAAAACTCCAGTTTTGTAATAGGTATTAAAGATGTTTTTAAATCCATTTAGCTAAATTAAAGTAGTATTAGTAGGTAACTTAGATTTTATTAACATTACGTCTTTATTTCTGTATTGCGTCGAAAGTGTATCTATAGATGTGTATGTAGGTACCTGTAATAAATAATGGTAGTCTGTGGTGTACCTCCTACCGTAAATACCTCCTTGGTCTAGGTACGCACAGGTATTTAAGGTATGTATAAAAATAGAACAAAAGAATTATAAGTAGGTAAGCGATTCAATTATGAATAGAAAGGCCAATGTCATTTGGAAAGTATTAAATTAAATGTGTTATAATGATTAAACGATAGAGGCGTTTGAATTTATGATAGGTAGGTAATATATATACTACCTTGTATAGTCCCGTGTAAGCATATAAAATATGACGTACCTACTTATTTACTTACCTAGTTCTATTTCTACTTGAATCGCATACTTGGTAATAAGTTATGTGCTCAATTAATGCACATAATACTTCGGATGTGTCTAAGATTAGCTTTACACGTAAATTATGAAATGTCTGTATCTGTCACATATAGGCATACACTCACCGGGACAGAGACAGTAAGAGGATTTTTTTATACCAAAAGACATTTAAGCTTATCTGGTAGAAATACGGTATGTATGTACGGTATATGTTTCAATCAATCAATCAATTTATTATTAATATACAATATACGTAGTTTCTCTTTGGTCCCAAACTAAGCTAGTACTTGTATCTTGGGCACCATCGGGATTACAATTTTCTATAAGTATCTATATCATAAAGACTATATTTTATAATAAAACTAAATACGATTTAAATAAAACATAGTTTTGCGTGTAATGTAAATTAGATAATAATATTACAATGAAATTAAAGTACATAATAAAAAATCTAAAATTTGTTAATTAATGCCGTGGCATGTTACAAGATCCCTGTTGATGCAACGACATCAATTTAAAACATTGAAATTTAAGCCGTATTTGGTAAAAGAATTAAAGCCTCTGCCCGTCCCGATATGCGTAGGCCTATAAAGATGAATTTTGGTGACAGGCAGACAGCTTAAGATAAAAACACTTATTTATTATCATTCATTATGTATAGTATTTAATTTAATTTTAATTCTATTCAGTGCACACACAATAGTTACTGGTGATCGACAAGACTTACATAATTTTATTTATGTTTTTATAAAAGGCACATACGGCAATTAATTAATAATTAATTTTATTACGTAATATTCGTTATAAACTTATTTTTAACATACAGTATACAAGTTGTTATGTTTATGAGTTTTGCGAATTCAATATTTTTTAGAAAGGATCGATTGCGTGTTAATTAGCAAACATTAATTGATACCCACATTTACTCCAACAGTCAGGTAAAAAAGTCAAGACAAGATAGGTACTAAAATGCGCGAATTAAAAGATCCTATGCTGATTTCAGCATGAATAAGGTCGCATCGACCGGGTTACGTTAACGTTAGGTTTTTAAAATCACAGGCTACTCACAAACATAATCTGTGAAAAACATTCCACTATATCACAAGAAAATCCCTGTCTTCTGGGGCATCCTTTCTAATGTTAACCCTGATGTGTCTGCATAAGTGTCCAACGGCGTCGGCGAGAGGCACTATAGTGGCTGCCATACACGCTTGGATCATGTTGCGGAATGACGCGAAGTATATCTTGAGGCAACGTAGACATGGAGCCATGCACCATATTTGCTGTAAGGAGATTGCATTAGTTTATTTTTATTCGTGTGATCGTGTCAAGTAGGTAAACTATCATCATATCAGCCAAATGACATCCACTGCATGAGCTGATCCCTCAAAAGGTAGAGTAACGACTTGATAAGGGGACGGACAACCGATAGACAAAATGCGAAAATATACGCTCTAAGACGATAGATACCGTAACTTAAATATGGCGGCCATAAAGTGTCAAAACTGTCATTAGTAATAGAAGGTAACAATGGTTTAACACTACAATACATAGGTATTAATGAGTAGATTAAAATTAACATCTGAAAGACAACAATAAACCTATTTAATTCTACAAACATGAATATGACACGTCACTGCCCTAGAAGACGCAACTCCACCACCTTAGAACGAGGGGTAGAAGAACTTACTTCAAACGCAGCAGCATGTAATCAATGTGACGACATTAGATACTGTGACGCATTGGCAGTCGTTTACCTCGAAGGCGAGGCAGGCGAAGCTGCAGCCGAGTAGCAGTGCGCAGGGCGGGGCCAGCAGGACGGTCATCAGCGTGTAGCAGCAGTTGCGCGAGTGACGGAAACACATGTGAGACAGACGCCACGCACACTCCGGGCTACGGGCCCCTTCAGGCTCGCCGATTATGTCGTCCCATACAATCTAGAGGCAAGAAACATTTTATTTAGGTAATATAAGGCACATTATCTATATCGGTACTTACTTACAAAAACACTACCTACAGGAATCAAACATTACCTAACTGTAACAGTTGAGTGCTAAATCTAATTCTAGCATTTCGAAATAAGTTCGTTTGATACTAATTGGACGTAGGGCACCTCTATAACGTCCACAAACAAGATGGACAGAAAATTTAAATAAGCGGCCGGGAGACGCTGAATGTAGTTTGCTTTCAATCGTTCGCCTCTTTGGAACTCTTCTTCGCCTCTTAACTATTGAGATGATGACGGTGAAATTAAGAAAACACATTTTAATTCAATTTCCATTATAATAGAAAAAATGCGGATAATTGCCAGAAAGAAACCGAAACGCCGGACTTCCTATACTATTTCTGAAAATAAACACACCCACAGTCAATTATCTATATATTTCTACGAAATAAAAAAACCATATTTAGTGTGGTCAATCACAATGGTAAAATCGAACCTAATACATGCCCATTGCGATTGTGTCACAGTTCTATCGGATCCTTTGTGGCAATTCATATGTTAGTATGTCAATGTCAAAAACTGATATTTTGGGCTTATTATTTTGTTTATAGCTTCTTATTGATTTTATATGTCGTACACAGAAGTAATTGCAGGGTATAATCGGCTTTTGAAAACCTTAGGTAGGGTAGGTAACTCATGATTTTATGTGACGTAGTGAGCCATTCGTCTTTGGTGACTTCATGCAATAGGCAGCATTAGTTTTCAGTTCTCTTAAGAACAGCTCTGCATTGGCTGCAGTAGATATTCAGCTGCAAGGTTTGCGGCAGTGCTAGAACATAGAGCGCTAACTTCTTGGTGTTGCTGAAAACAAGTGTTTCTACTAGAAACACATACACAGCACATACTTATCATTGTAGTTTTAATGTAGGTATTACGTTTTATCAGTTTTCAGTTACAACACACAACAAAGAAAATCCTAAAAGAATACGAATAAATAAAAGAAAATTTCCATAGCGAACTACAATATAAGTGTTCCTGAGGTAAAAGGTGAAAGCTCGTGGGGTAATTGTCGAGTCTAAATAGTAGGTGGGTATACAGCTAATAGTAGGCGAGTGACCTGTGATCAACCGTAGTCACGCACCGTCTCGACTTGTCGCCCTTGTAAACTTTACTATAGAAAATTAATTTTAGATGGTAATGAATCACTTTTGAAGGCTACTTGTTATTCAATATTAAACCTAATAACTTTTTTGAGCAAGTCCAGAACTAGAACCAAACAAATAATATTGCTTAACTCTCCAAATAGACTAATTGTAAAAAATTTAATAGATGTACTGTCGAGTCTTAAGATTTTTTGGCTTAACTATAGAAAGGAAACTTGAGGGCGCTTATATAACACACAAAAGCAAATGCAAACTTAGTTCTGTGGGTTTAGGAGACAGAAAATGAAGATGTTTACGGTAAACGGGATCGGGACAATACCACTCACATGCCCATTACTGTGACTCCTTTATAGCCTGGATTAACAGTCATGTCGTGTCCACTGGAGAGTTGGAGAGTTAAGCAATATTATTTGTTTGGTTCTAGTTCTGGACTTGCTCAAAAAAGTTATTAGGTTTAATATTGAATAACAAGTAGCCTTCAAAAGTGATTCATTACCATCTAAAATTAATTTTCTATAGTAAAGTTTACAAGGGCGACAAGTCGAGACGGTGCGTGACTACGGTTGATCACAGGTCACTCGCCTACTATTAGCTGTATACCCACCTACTATTTAGACTCGACAATTACCCCACGAGCTTTCACCTTTTACCTCAGGAACACTTATATTGTAGTTCGCTATGGAAATTTTCTTTTATTTATTCGTATTCTTTTAGGATTTTCTTTGTTGTGTGTTGTAACTGAAAACTGATAAAACGTAATACCTACATTAAAACTACAATGATAAGTATGTGCTGTGTATGTGTTTCTAGTAGAAACACTTGTTTTCAGCAACACCAAGAAGTTAGCGCTCTATGTTCTAGCATTGCAAAGCAGGTAGGGTAGTAGGTACCTACTAGTAATAGGTACTGACTGGTATTGCTCCTTATTTCTTTGCATTCTCTTAGTCGCTTCTTATTACACCCACCGGAAAGAAATGAATATAGTTTTTTCTATACCGCGAGACCGCTTCTGTACCGCGTACGAAAAACGACATGAAAATTTCTCGGTAACAGTGTTAATGTAAACTGACGGACTCATAAACTGCATCAAAGTTCAGGATTACTTTGAAATGATTTTTATTTAATAAGTATGCAAACTTTTTAGATTAAATTATATAAATATGGAGAGACTGGCTCTTAATCTTGAAAAAAAGGAAAATTTAAAAATAGAACCGCAGTAAAACAAATGAATATAGCCGGGAAAAGAAAAATTACTCGTAGTATCAGATTTGCGTGTTATTTAATGCAAAGTTTTAAATTGATTCGCATTCGATTCACAGGTTCTTACAGAAGGAGACGTGGTACAGGCAGGACTCGAGCAACCACCGGTCGTGATGACCAATTTATTGTTACAACTTCCCTGCGAAATCGTTTCCTCACGTCAGTTAACATCAAAACGGAGCCTAATGAAGTGCGTGGAGTAAATGTGAGTGCACGAACAATAAGAAGAAGGTTAAAGGAAGCGGATATCACCCCTTTTAGACCAGCAAATGGTCCAAAGTTGTCTGTAGCTCACAGACAAGCTCGCTTAAGATTTGCGCGTGATCACCTAAATTGGACAGAAGAGCAATGGGCCTCCGTATTGTTCACGGACGAGTGTAGGACATGTTTATATGGTGCAGATGGTCGCAGAAGAGTATCGTCGACGTGGGGAGCGATATGCTCAAAGTTGCATTGAGGAGCGTGTTCCTTTTGGAGGCGGTTTGTGTATGGTCTGGGGTGGCAAATCGATGAACGGGCGAACAGAACTTGTGTTCATAGACATGGTCCGTCAAAACGGTAATAGAGGGGGTTTGACTGCACATCGCTACATAACAGAGATCTTAGAAGATCACGTGGTGCCTTACATGGGATTCATAGGCGAAAATTACTTTAATGCAAGGATAATGCTCGGCCGCACGCTGCTATACAAGTTCGACAATATTGCGAAGAGGTTGGGATACGTACAATGAATTGGCCAGCACGCAGCCCTGATCTTAATCCCATTGAGCAAGTTTGGGACAGTTTAAAAACAGCTGTATATGCGAGAAATCCTGTGCCCAAAAGAGTGGCAGCACTAAGAACAGCACTTTCAGAAGAATGGGACAATATTCCGCAAGATCTTTTATTAACCCTAATAAAATCTATGCGGAACCGATTAGAATCCGTAATAAGGGCACGTGGAGGTAATACACCTTATTAAAACATAAATAAACCCTTGCATAAAGTTTGTGTCTATTGTTAAAACCATTTTTTTTATTAAAGCAATTTTAAGTCATAAGGTCCTTTCCAGTACACAAACTTAAACTTAAGGATATGACCCTACGCTGTTTTAAAGTTCACGAACCAATCTAGAGGTTTCAATTTTAATCTGTATAGAAAGTTTGCATACTTGGTTAAAATATTTATTTCAAAGTCGTCTAATTACTTTGATGCAGTTTATGAGTCCGTCAGTGTAGTATGTAGTTTGTTTTGGTCAAATTATACCTACTTAGTTACTTAGGTGAATTAAGAATGAGGAACTATAGTGGCCAGTGGCCAATTAGGTTACTGGTTAATGATTAATGGAACTGAGTAAAGTGTCTTTTGAAATATGTTCGTTGTTTATTTTTGAATTATTATTATAAAATATTTTTGAATAATTAATTATTATTATTTTGAATGTGTAAGTAAATCTTTTATTTGGCGGTCACTACTTGATTGTCTTGCCGTTTGACAGTTTGACACTCGGAAAATGCATTGTAGGTACGTGGAAAAGACCCATTCATCTCAGTCGTCTCAGGCCTATAAGTACCTTATGACCTATGCACAAGACTTGGTAGTGGTTTCATAAAATGTTTTGTTCTCCTAGAATACTTAATAGCGTCTTCTTAATAAATTAAACAGCCATTTAAATACCATGGTGTAGGTATGTAAATGTAAACTTGACTTCAAGAGAACTGTTAGTACAACAATTTGCATAAACTGGTCAAGGTTTTGCGACAGTTAAATGGCAAGCACAAGACTATCCACGTATGTTCTATGTTATTATAAATATTACATTTATCCTTTATGTGATGGAACAAACAGGGTACAATGTACACATAATCTAGAACATTTTCTCTGTTTTCTTTTTTTCATGGGGGCACACAAGTTTATTTCCACGGTTCATTTTCTGATAATTAACAACTTGTTTAACCGCTAATGAACTTCGGTAGGCTATTCGCAGTTTGATATCACATGTGTTTTTTTTTTGTAAATACATACATATCATACATAGAAATACCCAGACCAATGTAAATAGACATGTTCATGCGCACAAATATTTACACTGAGCGGGAATCGAATCCGTGACCTCTGCGTGACAGTCCATACACAGTACCACTACAGTATTAATTAGCAATAATTAGACTGTGGTACCACCGAACTACAGAGGCAGTCAAATACTTATACATATTATACCCACATTTCAACCACTTCTGCTTAAAAACATCAAATGGGACTTACTATTGTAATTGTACCTAAATACTTTTATTATTCAATTTAAATGACGCTTAGTTAATATAGGAACGGACTTGTAAAAATAGAAATGTAAATTATATTTCCGGACGCGAAAAACAGTAATTATTTCAGGGGTTGAATTTGAATATTTTGTTCAGGTTAATGAGTGCTTTAAGTTCATAAAAATAAAATGTTGGCATTTATGAAATATAGTGCTATTTGCCATTTGTTTCATGTTGTTTTAAGATCGTAATCTTTTGTAAAAGTAGACCAAATAATTTGCTAGAGTGGTGAATTTATATCTGTGCTCGAGTGTTTATTTTATGTTTCGAGAAATGTATCTACCTAGGAAACAAAATTTAATAGGTAGATACTGATGTACTGAAGAGCTAGGAAGACTAACTTTTACTTATTATTGCCTGGATTTCATCTTATGCGATTTCGGCGAAACTAATTCCTACAGAAACGAGTAGAAAGGTCTATGTGAAACAGTAAAAATTATCACTGTTTAAGATTTTTTGTTTTGTAAAATGACAACAACACATGCTCTGTGTCATAAGTCTTTACAGAATACTGAGTGTGTACATACTAGTACTACGTAGATACGTTTGCTTTGTCTTATAAATGAGTTTTCTCGCTAAAATAAGAACAGCCCAGGTTAATGGTTTCCAGTGCTTCTAAGACAGATCCTGTACTAGCAGTAGAATGGATTGTATCTTGACCTGTGTTTTCTTCAATGACGTAGATAAATAAAACACTGTATGTAAGCAAGCCAACTAATCTCCTGACCATAGGTACATTAATTTGCTCAAATCGACTGCTGACTCACCTGTTTTCCATTGATAATAAAAAGTCGTTTACTGTAATACAAATATACAGTATCAGTAGTACCTACCATTAATGGCACTACCTATATCGTATATCTACTAATGTTATAAGTGGTACGTATTTATCTATCTACACAATAATTACCTACATTTTATAGTCTTACTTGCTTTCCGCGTTTTTGCTTACTGCTCTGCTCCCGTCGCCAATAGTGTGATGTTACATAGCCTATAACCTGCCTATATTCTCGAAAACTGGTCTATCATAAGCAAAAATAATTATTCAAATCCGACTGGTAGTTCCAGAGATTAACGCGTTCAAACAAACAAACAAACTGGCGTTTTATATAATAAATAGTACTTGCTTTCCGCGGCGCGGTTCATCCGCGTCTTTGCTATCGGCTCTGCTCCCGTCGCGAGTAGCGTGATGTTATATAGCTTTTAACCTTCGTCGAAAACTTGGCTATCAAACGCAAAAAGATTTTTTTAAATCCGACTGGCAGTTTTAGATTAGCGTGTTCAAACAAACAAACAAACAAACAAACTCTTCTGCTTTATAAAATAGTAAAGATGGATTTAAATACCCTAGTATTTTACGTAGCTAATAATTAACATTCAACTATTCTATTCGTCGAACAGCCTTAGCTTGTTTTCAAAGTTTCAATCAAATAAAAGCTTGTGAAGGACAGTTCGATAATAACTAATATACTGCCCAATATCGATTGTTTATACAAAAGTTACAATACATAACTGTGTTTTGACATTAAACATTCAATACCTACTCCACATTCAACATCAAAACTGAAGGTTAATTCTAAAATCAGTTTTACCTGCACATGTTGGTTCAGATTGTTAGGGTCCCTATCCTCCAATGCTTCTCGGACGTTCTCCGGTTTTGCTGTCATGTTGCGACGCGGTTCCGTCTGGATAGGGGCGGCGATGAGCGGCGGCGTTTGGGCCACGTGCACCGGTGTTGGGATCAACACCGGCGGGGCCGACACCGGCTCCGGGATGTCCGGCAACAGCTTGGCTCGATGTATGCACGCGAGACACTGCCGGGATGTTGTCCGTGTGAGTGGGACGGCGCTGCCGCCGGAGCCGAGCGGGATGTCCTCAAAGGCCACGGTAGACGGATGTACAGGATCCGTAACAATAAGCCGTAGGCAACGTTTTGGGTATGTAGCCTGATTGTAATAATTGTTATGTTCTGTGACCTTTGTAAGTTTGAAATATTTCTCAATGTTAAATATTAACATCTAACACTGTTCTGTCATAATAAGTGATTACCTATTTTGTTTCTAATAATATTAGGGTATTCGACTTGAATTTTAGTAGTATCAATTTAATAATATTATTATTTGGTGTTAATATTTATTATGAAAACAGAACACCCAAGCCATTAAAACTTTTATTTTTATTTTTAAAAGGTGTAATTATTTAATTAATGTCTAAAATGTTACATAGAAATGTTTATACTTTGATCACTTAAATGACGCTAAGTAGTTTACACGTCCAAAAATCTTTATTTACGTTCAATGCAGTTCGTAAATATTCCCAAAAGTGTACACTGTACAGCACACTCAAAACACGCGGTGAAACTGAAAACTTTTCACAAAGGTTTAATCGGAAAAAGCTTTGCGCATGTCTATATATCACCATACAAACTTAACACAATGTTCACTACACATTGCGAACTCGCTTCAATAATTTGGACAGGTTTATGAACAATTGCATCAATGTATAGTAAGAAAAAAAAGAGCTGCATTTTTAATTTGTTTTTCGTTTTGTTTTTATGGAGCAGCGAGGTCTTTGACCGATAATTATAATTGGCTGGTCGAGCACTACATGTTATTATAGTTATAATACAAATCATGTACGGAAGTAGGTAGTTCTGACTAGACCCCTCCTAATTTTCGCCATCTTGGCCGGTCTTGAGCTGACCATTTTCCTCAGTAATTGGTAATCCGTGCAACTAATGTTCGATATTCACTGGCGAGGCTAACGTAGGTAATAGTAAGCTGACAGTGACCGCTGTCTCAAGATGGTTGTGTAATACAGTGGAGTAAACTGTATTAGTGTTCTTGGTTGTTATGATGACTTTAGTGTAGTATTTTATTTTCTAATTTCTTCATGTTTATAATTAAATTTGATGTAAAGTTCAAGATTGAGTTTCGCAGTTCAAAGAGCCCCTCTTTGAGGTCGCATATATCGCTCAATATTTGCATGGATTTTGATGCTGTTCAAGTGCTTAGTGTAATTCTGATTCGATAATACCAGATATCCGATCCTTTTTAGGAAACTTTTTTCATAGAGAATAGGAGTGTTGTTTACATTTATCGGTGTTTGTACCCAAGTAGGTCCCTTTATATGTGTGGATATTTATATCTGTCATACCAACGGATGTTTGAAATCTATGGTCTTTTCAAATTCGTCAAGGTTTATTACTTACATAATTCTTCATGTCATGAGTTTTTTTATAAATGTGTGCGCTTTGATGTAGTAAATTGGACATTGTTGTTAGTAATAGCGTGATGATAGGCCATTACAGTTGAAGAGCTGTGCTTTAAAATGTTACGTTGATATTTATAGTGGTGACATTCTCAAACGAATTGCGTTTGCAAAACACTATAGTTTTTTAAGCTTTATTGTGTTTAAAGGGTAGACTGGGTAGACAAAGAAATATCCAAGCGTACCTAATCATTATAAATTCTATAGTTCTGACATTAAGGCGCGTTGTTACATCATCAGTGACAGCATACCGATTTGTATAAAACATAAACAGTGCCCATGCAGTTTTGAAAACAGAAGAATATATTTTTTTAGGATACCATAGGCTCTAGACAAGTGTCATAGATTTCTATTCTATTTATAGAATAGATTAAAAAATGTATTGGTTTGACGTATGCTAACGCCAACGCTTATGTCAATCTCATACATTTTTTATCTATTCTACGAATAGAATAGAAAACTTTGACACTTGTCTAGGGCCTCTGGTTTTATAAAAGAAATAATTCGTCTGTTTTGGAAACTGGTTTCCAAACTATGGTAACCAAAGTGGCCGAAAGGCCTCTGGTAGGTAAAGAAAAAGATTATTCTTTGTTTTTAGTTCTTCTATCGTGAATAAGGTACCATCGCACAGACAATTGTCGGGTAGATCCTGTCTTGAATTTCATATTTTTAGTTTTACTCTTTGAAACTCCCGTAACCAACTTTTTCTTTATTTTTCTGTACCTAGGATTTTATAGCGGTTAAGCAGGGCATTGTAAATACCAACTGTATGTACAATGCCTTGTTTGAACGTTATGAAATAGACACCCCAGTTTTTGAAAGGCTTTCAGAAACTGGGGGTTAAAAAGACATTTTTAAGCCCCAGTTGACGTAACATACAAAACAACAAATCGTTAAACACATTTATTAGTTGTAAAATAAACGTTCTTATTCTACATTATATACATGCACCGCACATTATCTTATATACAGAGATACATCTATTTGTGTATATAGTTATTACAAGTATATAGATACGTCACTCTTAACGTTTGCAAGTCCAATCAAATATATTTTGACATGTATTTGTTCAAGTTTGATAATTGTTGAAGGAAAATCAACCTTTTACAATTGAATGTAAAGTTTATTTTCGCTTAAACACTAGCGACATCTGTAAATGACAGCTAGATCAATTTGGATGACAGCTTGAGGGTAGATTAAAGTAATTTGTCGAACAGAATTGTTTACACGATATCTTTCAAAATTAAATGAAACAGAATAAAAAAGTTTAGATCGAGTCGTGAAAAAACTCTAGATGATTATATAAATTCGTATTTTTCATAATTTTGCAAGTTAATATTTATGCAATAAATTTAAATTTACTTATGCTTCGAGTACAAATTATATTAATTTATAATAAAACGCTTACAATATATTATTTATATACAATTGAGCCGTTTATATTAAGATATATTAATGTCTTTATTTTACGTAGATATCGTAAACTTATTGTAATATAAAAATATATGATTTGTGAATGCATCAAAATGTAGGTTTATTGGATACATCATATTTATTTAATATTAAAGTATACGGTTTGATATTAGTTTTCAAATATGAGAGCTTCTTTTTAAACAATATTTGTTTAGCCCTTTCATGGACACTACTGTAGACACAATTGATGTTTTATTGTCATCACGGCCATATATGTTTACTATCTCGGAAAGTCCTTAATTCGATATCTAACTGCTTACGAGTATTGACAGTTCACAAAAACAAAATTTGCTCAAATATCTAAACGCCAGTTTAACTTTAAGTAGCTTTGAAAAGTTTCCTGTCAAAATTCCTGTTACAAGTAATTCTATCAGAGATGGAATTATGGAGTAATGTTACATAATTTAGAGGTTAGAGTTTCAGTTGACTGAAAAATGTGTAGTTCTCTTAAAAGCTGTAGTTAAATATGTTTGGCAATAAATTAAACTTTAGTTCATTTGGTAAAAACTAATGAAACGCGTAGGTACGTAGACTTTTGATATAAATTTAATTAGAATTTAAATATTTTTTTATTTGTCATTTATCATAACAAATTCATAAAAGGTACCTTTATGTTTAACGTCGGGGTATTTTTTAACTTGAATGTTTCAAGTATTTAGTACTTAATTCATATTTTATAAAAGTTTAGCGATAATCGATCAACTCAGTCATTATCGCTCAGATCACGTGGCTGCCTCGGCTAACCCGGTCACGGCGCACCCCGGTCGTTTGTACCCCGACCACTCTTATTGTCGTGCTATGATTGATAGCCGCAAAGGTTACCAAATGTCAGGTAACATTATTAATTGAGCTTCTACGAAGATGTTCCTATTGTAGAAATCGATATTTCTTTATATGTTATGTTTAGATAATAATCAAAATAAAATACCTATATTCTGTGTAATTAAACTGGTTGACTATCTATAAAGTCTTTGAACTGCTAAAGACCGTTAAAAATATATAAAGGCTCAGCAATTGAGAATGATTTTGTGGCGTCATCTATCTGGTCAATAGTACCCAATAGAAATTTAAATAAAGAAACTACATTAAAAGACCATTAGGTCTTTTAGGAAAGGGGAGTAAGTATTAGAAAAGATGAGTAGGTATCAGAAACTATAAAAATATTTGTATTTTGATTAAAAAGCTCGCATATTTGAACTTTAAGTGTGAAAAATACATAAGTATACTTAAAGTCGTATAAAATAGCACCTGAGGGTTAAATTCTATAAAGTTAAATGTCAGAAAATGTCACTGACATTGTAGTGACATTTTCCACATTCAACATAAGAATAGCACCGCTTAAATAACTCTATAATTAAGTCTAATTTAAAGCTTCAGTTTAGCTTACAATGGAAGATAATAGCTATTGCAATAATCACTAAAAAGTAATTATTTAAAAAAAGTTTTCATCCTGGCAACATTCGTGTGACTGCTAACATTTTAATATGAAAATGGCTGGCATTATAATAACAAATATATTTGGTTGCCATATAAAAACAGTTGAAAAACTTAAGTCTTATTTGTTTAACTAAATATTAGTAAATATTAAACTAAATAACTGCTTATTAAAGCACCCATCGGAGTCTAACTTCACAATACAATATTCGTTACTATCAAATAACTAAATAATACAATGTAGTCGATAAATACGTATATAGTTACAATCTTTCATTTAAACAAAATTAAACTATATCATTGATTGTATGATGTTACTTTACCGTATAGAATCAACGAGATTTTCAAGTTAGCACCAATTAGCATTGATTAAGGTTAAGTAAACTGCTAACAACCCTTTTTACATAATCGATCTTACAGTCCGAAATAGAATACTCAGGTAAATAAAGCACAATAAAACCATAGTTTCGACCCAAATAAGCGCAGTAGCGTTCGCGTGACGCAGTTAAATCCAGATCGTTAGCCACACACCTATTCCGGTCTCCGGTGCTTTCCACAATACAATCCATTTAATTCGCCTTCTATCCCACATTGAATTGAAAAACTAATTTATAAAATGTGGTTTTATTTTTTCTTAATGTCATAACGCCTTAGTTCATTGATAAGTTTGACTGTCTCAGAATTCATTTACGCATCAAAGATATAAGTAGAATTTTTTTATCTTTTGTTTATAACCTAGTCAATATTCAGGTAACAAACTCCTACTAATGTGAAATAAATACATGTTTACATACATAGATTACAAGTTTAACAAGAACATAACAATAGTAAAATTTAATCTTAAATATATTATATATTATGTGGTAGAGACGACCGTACGTATGGACGTCTCGATGAAAACTGCGTGTCAGTGTGTTAGGAGGACAGGCCGCGGGGGTGCTGCCGTCGGACGTAAGGTCGGTACTATGGCGGGTTCTTCCGGTTCTTCTTTTGTTGGCTCACTGTACATGCGTAGGCGGAAGTTTAAGTTAAATTAGATAGGTATTAATAAAACATATTAGTGTTATTTTAAATTCAATTACTAGACTATTATTAGACTATTCACTTTTAGGAATTATTTTAAGCATTTCAAAATTAGTATTATTTATTATTTTGGATGGAAGCCCAACATGCAATGTCTAAATTATTATCTACTACTAGTCAATTAGCCATTTTATGTGTTACCAGCATAAACAATTAGATGACAATATCAAAATGGCAACTACTTATTACACTTTCATTATCAGGTATTTTAGCTAAAGGAGACTAAAAGGACTGATCTCAACAAGAATTAAAGGAATTTTACTATTAAAATACCTGCTCAAAGTATAAAATATTGTGGGAATACATTACAAAATTAATTGTACGAATAAATAAAGTTATCGATTACGCTTTGAGTGATTTTTTATCTGTGTTCACAAAATTGCATGTATATCTATGCTTCATTTTATAATCGCCTCATTTACATGTTAAACACCATCGTAATATAATTATTTCTGTCATGAGCAGGTATTTTGATAAAAGCTTATATTTCAAACTCTATGGACGTAAGCAAGCACTCACCTTAACTGCGCGGGCACAAGGCGGTTAGTGTTATTAGCGCTACACCGATCTCACCACCTTCGGGAAACACCAATCAACTCATTATACATACACTATTATTAATTATACCACAACTAATTATATATTTCATACTAGGTTAGGCAGTAATAGCTTTTCACATGCTAATTCCTACCTGGATTTCATGCATGAGGCTAGGCTAGCTAAGGTAACAATTTAAATAAGCTTATAATTTTATTCTACATTTCTTATTGGCTTTTGACATAGACTTGGTTGTTATAAGTTATAGTTTATATAACGCTACATACTTTTGTTAGTAAACTTAAAAAAAAATGTTTTTATAGTACAATTCTAGAAGAAACAAATCATAAAATTACTTTATTTCTTTATCTGTATCGTGTTTCAGAACAAAATATTGGGTTATTACTGAATCTGGTTGTAACATTTGAAGGAGTATTTCAAATACTTTAGAAAAGATAAGATGAAAATTGGCGATCGTATTTTATTTTACTACTTTTTCTACGAAGGGTGTAATTAAGACGTGATAGGTACCTGATCTTGATAGGTTGTCGTATAGACATCTCAGACCCGGAGGTGGAGGGCGAGCGCGCGGCGGACAGCAGGCGCGGCGCGCGCGGCGTGCGCGGCGACGCCGACGAGCGGCCGCGCGCGAACTCCAGCCGGTAGTTGTCCGAGCGCGGGCTGCCGCTGAACGCTTCTGCTTCTCCACCGCCTAGAGAAACGATTATTTATATTAATGCCTCATCATGATATCGATCATAACCATAGCGGAGGCCACACTATCAGCGGTTTAAGACGATGGTTTTTGGAATGGTGGTCCCCACTTCTGGATTTCACTGACTGCTTACCATCAGGCAGAGTAAAGTTACTTTGGTAAGCTAATAAAGAAAAATTAGGTCAACCACAAGTTTTGCCACATTGACTGGTATAAAGGTACCTCATCTAATGAGTGCCTAATCAAAATTTGAATAAGCACAGAGGCATTATCTATACCAGGTAACGTCACCATAAACAATACATGTGTGCTGTGCTAAGTGTAATTATTAAATTTTGTCAGCCTCGCCCAATGGTGGCAATGGTGAATAATGCCTCAGGCTAGTATCTTATCGATGCATTAAATCCGCCTTTTAATAAGTTTTAATTAACATAAATAAATTACGCTCGCGATATAGAATCTGATTTTCCATTACATTTTTCGAATCTTACCTCTAATAACTATAAACATGTCTTTCTTTTCAAACAACATTTTTGAAAATATAAATGAAAACATATTTATTCATATACGTTAATTAAATTAACACTTATGAACGTCAAAATTTACAGAATGCCAGTTAATTAACCTACAGCCAGTTCGCTGACGAAGTAGAGCCATGAGAAGAACTGGCAAGAAACTCAGGCCACTCTTTTTAATCGCCAGGTTATTACAATTTTTGTAAGTTACAATTTCAAGTGTTGTTAATAGTGTTTATGTTTACAAACAACATTAATATGTTTACAATTTGCCATAACGTAAACCTTTACTAACAAAATAAAAACCCCACTAATGTGATACTAAATAAATTCAGAGTTCAGGGTGAGTCCAACGGAAGTTACATTTAGCTATGCCGGTAGGATTTCCCACTGACATTGTACCCGACATTTTAACGTTACACTAGAGGTGTGTCCATCTGACTACACTTATTACGACATTAGAGTAACTTTTTTATGGTATTAACAGTGAAAAAAGCATCTCACTAAGCCGCCATAGTTGACACCACTATACCAGTATATTGGCTTTTGGAATGGTGTCCACCACTTCTGGATTTCACTGGCCATCAGGTTGAGTGGAGTCACTTTGGTAGGCAAATGAAAAAAACTAAGAGAGTGTATGCAGACCGAGGGTGCTTGTAAGGCAGGATTCTTTAGTACTATTTACTCAGGACACCCTTGTCAGAAAGTGCATTACTTATATACAGGTATATATTATTTCAGGAAAGTACTTCAGACAGTATAGAGAACTGATATGGTACGAGCTTAGCACGAGTATGTGTTGTGTGTGTCTGTATCGTATATTTTGTTAGTGTATGTCATACCTACAGTTTAATCATATAATTAAGTAACTTTCTTATTAGCATGGTTTAGTTATTTTGTTAATGTTATTGTATGTTGTGTGTGTAGATCATGTTTTCTTATTATTTTAATGTGTATTGTTTTGCCGGTTGTGGGTCACTTATGATCTTAGTTGAAAATCAGCGTCAGACATTTTGCCTGACATATGCTGAACTAGGTCCTTTTTTGAGCCTGCACATGACGCTTATGTAAATGTTATTGCCTATTTTGTTTTCTGTGTGCACTGTTCTTTTTAATTTAATTTTTCTTTCGATAACTATTTTTTTTATGTGTCGTGTTTTTATATCAAAATAAATCATTTTCTTTCATTCTTACTTCCAATTTCGTATTCGGTAATTTAAAAAAAATTCTCAATAATATCGCCTTTCTAACCAAATACTACCTAGTATATTCTTATACTCAATACTTTTAATAAAGCGGTAGAGTTTGTATGTTTGTTTGAACGCGCTAATCTCAGGAACTACCAGCCGTATTTCATAATTATTTTTGCGTTTAATAGCCCAGTCCTTGAGGAAGGTTATAACATTACGCTACTGGCGACGGAAGCAGAGCAGTAACCAAAGATGTAATTTAACGCGGGAGAATGCGCTGCGGAAAACTAGTAAGAAAATATATCTAAAGTTAATAGCATAAAAGCTTTTTTCCATTGTTCATTTGTTGTTTTTGCGTCGTTCTTTTTTTCTCATATACATACCATATAAACTATACTAATGTAAACTATTAGTAGATAACTATCCCTCATTGAGGAATGATTATTTTGTATGTTATTTATAATAACTTTGACATTGCTCCTGATTGGTACACTATCGATTACCTACCTACTCTGGAACTACGCCAAGTACTTATTGATGTTATTGGCTAACCTCCAGTTTCTGAAAGGCTGATCAACGAAAAATTAATCACCTGTTAAATCCCATGTGAAGTACCAATTGGGTTACTAATTAGATCAAATTAAACTAAATATCCATGCTTTTAGCAACCCAATTGGTACTTCACATGGGATTTAACAGATGATTAGTTAATTTTTCGTTGATCAGCCTTTCAGAAACTGGGGGTAAGTGAATGAAAATTTATATTTTAAGCAAAGTTTTTATTTTGGCACCGTGATTCCATTTTTAAATTTTTTGAATAACTATATTATAATAACCATTTAATAATTAACTTTTCAAAATGAGCTCTCACACCACACGCATATCCTAGTAATGTGCGTGTGCACATTTTATTTATTCAAAAATTCTAAATTCTAAAAATTATTTTGTATCATTTTTCCCAATCCATATGTAGGATACAAACTAACACCATAATATTAACCTGTTACTATTATTTTATATTATCTTCGAAATTAGTCCTTATTGGAGTTATGATAAAGAAATATGAGGTCATAAGGGTACCTTTTTCTTTTTTTTTTAGACATAGGTCGTTGACATATCGGCACAAAGTTGGTACTCATTACATATTCGCCAAGTTTATTATTATGGTTCTGTGGTGCACTTATGCGGCGTCCATGTCCCAGATCTGAATGCATTGGGGACGAGCCTCGTGCCGCATTTAATTATCAAGAATGTAAGTTATATGTAACGGTCGTGGTATCTACTAGTGTAAAACTTTCTAGAGTTAGACAACCATATTACAGTCGAAGAAGGTATTTTCTGAATAGTGACTGACGTATAATGAACGAGGAATTGATTGGAGTCGGAGAATGTATACCGTGGTTGTAATAGTAATATATGCGCAATTTGTGTACTATTTTCAAATATTAGTTTAAAAGGTAGGTACTATTAAGAGTACTGCGTGATAACTATTACACAAGATAAAATATTTTAAGTCACGATACTTAACATACTTCACTACCAAAAACTCGTACCGATTATGTGCTTATGAATTATTGTACTGTAGCTGCAGTAACAAGCATTTATCACAACAGTGACCACGTAGGACACTTCAGTACCTAGTACTAGTTATTGACTGTTTGTAGCTACGCGTTCGTAGCCAGCCCACGTAAGACGCAGCGTAAGTATGACATATCTAATTAAGTTTCAGATGAAACATCAGAAACGCTATTAATTTCTACTCCATTAGAGGTGGTAAGTGGTTCGTGTAGTGTGTGTGTAGTGGTACTGACCGTGGTACACGCTGTGCGAGGCGATGGGCATGCGCGCGCAGGCGGGCGGGTGCGCGTGCGCGGCGGCCCAGTCGCGGTACACGCGCGCCGGCGACGCCGTGCGCCACTCCGACAGCTCCACGCTGCGGATCTGTACAACAACACGTTATTAGTTAAAATTTAGCAGCTTCAGCAGAAAAGTCATATCCTTATTAAGGTTTATTCAATCCGCTGCCGCTATGTGTAGTTGTGTTCGCGGCTAGAGCAGAATAACGCCTTACGCATACCCATTCGAGCTGGCGAAAAATTCATAGCTTGTGAGCGAAACTTATGCGATAATTCTACCTACATGGATAGCAAAATCCGCTTTAGTGTGAACAATAGTATTACAGCACACTAACTCAGCTTTCTCTACTGCAGAATAGCAAATACCGCTCAGGTTTGAATAGGCCTTTACAGAAGATTGCTATCCACTAATTAATAAAAACGTTCCTCTAAATTGTAATAACGTTAAAGTATTTGACCATCTTCAATCCGTGGATTCATCTATTCTACAGGTCATTATGAAAACGTTATACTCTATAACGAAAATGTATCTAAAATTGTGAAGTTACTTACCGGCGTAGTACTCTTGCTTCGCCCACTGATCTCAGAAGAAGCATTGCTGTGTCGCTGCCTATTCTCTCTCGCTCGCTCTGGTGCCGGCGACTCTCGACATGAGCCGTCTGGATCGTCTCGAGTCTTAGAAGAGAAAGATCAATATGATACGATACAAATGATACGTTTCTTGTTTATCATTATTTATTGGCACCCGGCCACTAAGACATGATGAGCTTAGAAATAATTAAATCCGCTGCTGCTGTGTCTTCGCATATGAGAAAGTATAAACCGCTCTAATATTCTAATATTCATCAACAGCGACCTGACCGTAACCTTGTCTATGTCATCAGTCGTGTTATCATATTACCTAATACAAAATAACAACAATAGGAATCAAATTACCATTTAAAACTAAACATAAATATATAATAAAACCTATACGAAAATATTCCAAGAAGGTCTACATGGTTTCTTTTTCTTTTTTTTCTTTTCTTTTCTTTTCTTTTTTTTTTCTTTATTCATTTAAGTTAATTAAATTAACACTTATGAACGTCAAAGTTTACAAAATGTCAGCAAATTAACCTTCAGCCAGTTCGCTGACGAAGTAGAGCCATGAGAAGAACTGGCAAAGAAACTCAGGCCACTCTTTTTAATCGCCAGGTTATTACAATTTTTGTAAGTTACAATTTCAAGTAGCATGCAAAGTGACACAGGCAATACACTTAACTCTATAAGGTAATAATTACAGCTTTCTATGTTGTAAAGAAAAATTAAAAAGTAAAATGTGTGCTTTACAGGCTGCCTCAATTTGCATATTGCTACAAAAGGTAAAGTTTAAAGGTTTTGTATGCAAATAATAAATGACTATAACATCTAAAAGAATAGGTTATTTTTCAAAAATAATTCTTGCTGTTATCGCACCTGTATAGTGTTAACTTAGAATTTTCTTGTAATAGCGACAGAATCAATTGGTCTAGTTCAGTGACAAACTACTCTCTTTGGGAGAAGACTGTATCTTTAGGCAGTCACAAAAGTTAATCCTGGATAATATCTTTAAAAATATAATGATATTTGCTTAAAATATATAAGAGTTAAAAAGAAGCAAAACAAATTGGTAATATTTGAGAACATCCGATTGTTCCAAAGACTGCATTCTTATTTTTTATATCAATACGTAAGTCAGATAAAATTGCATAGTGGTCTCAATTTACTACAACCAAGGTGACCGTTACACTACGGAGAATTCACATGTTCTTGTAATTATATCGTGATTTATATTGTTACTAGTGCTAAGTTCGTAATGTCACCTTGTACAGTTCAAGGTGAGTACATAATCTAAAGGAAACACTACCATTTTGATATAACATGACCTCACGGTGTAATTATCTACATACCATACTTAAAGTTTTTGTATTGCCTGAATAAAAGTGTTCACGAGCTTTGTTTGTTTTTAAATGTGCTTGACGAATCACATAGTTTGTATAATTCTAACTTAATTTTTTTTATATATATATTAGCCTACCAAAGTGACTCCACCCCGCCTGATGGTAGGCAGTCAGTGGGCTTCCAGCACTCTCACTCACCAAACGAAACGCAGTAGTAAGGATACTACTACTCTTAAGTCGATCTTCTATGAGAGGGTAGTACTTCCCCGGACGATCCGGCCCATTCATGCTGAAACCAAAGTGGATCTACTACCGTCGTGTAATTTTATTTAACTTTTAAAAGATGTGCTGATATAGTAAGATAATTAAAATATGAGTAGGATACTGTAAAAGTTTACTTCGTATTCAGAAGGAGTAGCTTCAGCGAGTGCTGTTGGCCAAATTTCAACTTTAGTTTATAGATTAAATGGATTATTTTTATTGGTAAAACAAGTATTTCGCCTTACGTCTCATTTGCATTGTGCGTAATGTTTCAAACGTGTTGATAACGTGTAAATGTCGGATATATCGCATTTTCCATACAAATTTCATCCCCTGTTTGAACCTCTTCAAGCCATTTTTCGCGATTTATCGCGAAAAATAGCCTATTTTGTTCCCAAAGTCTATTTTATCTCTATACCAAATTTCATCAAAATCGGTTTATTGTTTAGGCGTGAAAGCGTAACAGTCAGACAGAGTTACTTTTGCATTTATAATATTAGTATGGATTTTCCTGTCAAACGTTCTCATAAATGTTAATATGAAAAGTATTTTGTGGCATGTAGATGAATACCTCTTGCGAGGTATATGAACAGGCCTCGATTATAAGGTGCCAGGTTGTTTAACAATAATTCTATGCAATTATACCTATTATTACATATAATAACTTGGATACAAGTCTTTTGGTACATACTATTTTCTCCTACGATGTGCTATAAACTTCCTTTTAATTTTTCTCTCGTTCTCTTGTTATTTTATATAAACTTTTTTCTTTTTTTTTTTTTTTTTTTTTTACCCGGACTGAGCCCTTAAATAATAATTACTATAATTAAAATTGTTATGTTATACGGAAATCATTTGTAAACACAACTGGCAGGTGATAAAAATGTGTGGAATTTTTAAGTACAATTTAATTATTATTTTTATTTGTTAAATTTTAATTTTATTATATATTACTAAAATACATATATATATATTATTATTTATTTATGAGTGATATAGACAGTGTTAGTGATGATGAGAGTTTTCATTCGGTATGTAGCACTGACGACAGCTTTTCTAGTGTTCCTTCATTATCTGATACACTTCAGTGTAGGTTTTCTGATACTGGCAAAAATTTCAATGTGGTTCATATCAATGCCCAAAGTATTCCGGCACATTTCACTGATATGTTGGCAAATTTTGACTGTAAGAATATCCATGCTATCCTTGTTTCTGAGTCATGGCTAAAGCCCTGTCTACCATCAATCTCTTATTCCCTACCAGGTTTTCAACTTATCAGGAACGATCGTGCGACTGGCGCTGGAGGAGGCGTAGCTATATATCTGCGTTCACAAATTCCTTTTAAAATCATTAATATGTCTCCGCAACCTCCTTCGCCTAATGCTGGTGAGCATTTGTTTCTGGAAGTTGAACTTAACCATACAAAAGTCCTACTCGGCGTTTATTATAGTCCTTCACTGCGTATAGATTATTTTTCCTCTTTAGAAACCATACTGGTCAATCTACTGCCTTCTTACAGTCACAGTATAATCATGGGTGATTTTAATACTTGCTTATTAAAAAACGATTCTCGCTCGTCTTCTCTTCTTTCTATCTCAAGATCCTGTAACTTGTCTATTCTTCCTTTAAATGCCACCCATCATTTTCCGCATTCTACTCCTTCACTCCTCGATCTTATTCTGGTTTCTTCTAAAGAACATGTCGCAATGTATGGACAATACCCTGCTGACATGTTCTCCTACCACGACTTAGTTTTCCTCTCCTATAAAATTCGACCACCAAAGACTAAACCTAAGGTCTTAATGCAACGCAATTTTGGTGACATGAATCTGGATAAGTTGCGAGAAGATGCAACTAATATCGACTGGACTGCACTAGTTACTTCTGGTTCAATTGACGAGCAAGATAGACATGCACCAATTCGCGCTGTAAGAATGAAGCATCCGCCGTCACCGTGGCTTACAGAAAACATTAAAGCTCTTTTAGCTAAAAAGGCGGCTGCTAAATTTAAATATAAAATTAGACCAGACGCAGTAAACCGCAAAAAGTATGTTGCTGTCAGAAATCTCTGCAATAAGATGTGTAGGGATGCACAACGCCAACATATTCATAACTCTGTTCAAAATGGAGACCCAGCTAAAGTCTGGAAATTTCTTAAAACCTTAGGGATTGGCAAAACACGGCAAAACACTATTCCTACTGATTTGAATATTGATCTACTAAATCAACATTTCTCTGCTTCGTCCAATTTGGATAGGACTACCAAGGTAAATACTATAAGTTGTCTTTCGTCATTGCCAAGCCCTAATTACTCTCCCTTTGTCTTTAATCTCTTTACTGCTTGTGATGTTAAGAAGAGCATTACGTCAATTGCCTCCAATGCAGTTGGAAGTGACTGTCTCAGCCGTAATATGATCCTTCCTATCCTAGATGAAATCCTCCCTATAATTTGTTACATCCTGAACTACTCCATAACAAGTGGTGTTTTTCCATCTATGTGGAAAGATGCACAAATCATTCCTTTACCTAAAAAACCTAATCCTTCATCCTTTACTGACTATCGTCCCATATCCATATTACCCTTCCTATCCAAGGTTCTCGAAAGGCTGGTTCATAACCAAATTTCTTCATTCCTATCAAAAAATAAACTCCTTAATCCTTATCAATCCGGTTTCCGTCCTGGGCATAGTACCACTACAGCCTTAGTCAATATTACGGATGACATCAGATTCGGTGTGGAAAGTGGTAATCTAACCTTGCTTGCGTTGCTGGATTTCAGCAACGCATTCAACACCGTTGACTTTGACATTCTCCTTTATATTCTTGGCTCTCTTAACATATCTCCATCGGTGATAGATTGGTTTCGTAGTTACCTGAGTGGACGTCGGCAGTGCATACGTACCGGTGATATGTTTTCTACCTGGTGCAACACTACTGTCGGCGTACCTCAGGGTGGCGTTTTATCTCCTTTACTTTTCTCTATTTTTATAAATTCTATCTCTAGTCAATTGCTTTCTCCCTACCATCTTTATGCAGATGATTTACAGATCTATACACAAGCATCACTGTCATGTTTGTCGGAAGCGTTTAATAAATTAAATAATGATCTGGCACGAATAAGTGATTGGAGTCACTCTTTTGGTCTGCAAGTGAATCCGTCCAAAACACAAGTTGCAATAGTGGGTAGTTCGAGATTGATATCCAGAATTGACTGGTTGCAGCTTCCTCCTGTCATATTTAATGGTACTATAATTCCAATTAGTAAAACCGTAAAAAATCTGGGTATTACTATAGATCGAGACTTGACGTGGAGTTCGCAGCTGCAGGAAGTAAGTCGTAAAATGTTTGCTTCAGCGGGATCTCTAAGACGGTTAAGGAACTTTCTGCCGACTGCCACCAAAATTGCGCTTGCAAACTCCCTTCTTCTTCCAATCCTTGATTATGCTGATGTCAGCTATCTAGATCTCGCCGAAAACCAATTAGATAAACTTGAGCGTCTCCAAAATTTTTGTATACGATTCATATTTGGGTTACGTAAGTATGATCATGTTTCACAATTCAGAACGCAACTCAAGTGGTTACCAATACGTCATCGCCGGAATGCTCATATCCTTTCGTTACTTTACAATGTATTATTTAATCCTTCTGCACCTTCCTATCTCAAAGAACGTTTCAGGTTCCTCCATGATACACATAACAGAAATTTAAGGTCATCAGAAAACTTGAAACTGGAAGTACCACCACACTCTGCTGGGTTTTATAACAAATCCTTTGCGGTAACAGCAACCCGCTTGTGGAATGCACTACCTGTGGCAATAAGGCAAGCGAAAACATTGCACTCATTTAAAAAGATGGTGAAGGATCATTATCTATCACTAAAATTTGCTGGTACATAATGCTATTTCTTTTCCTATTCTATTTAATATATATTGATATTATGTATATATATATATATGTATGTATATTTATATATTAATTATACCTTTATTATATTGTTTTTATGTATATTTATGTATAATATATTTATACAAATATGTATATGATTATATATAATAAACATGTATGTATAATGTACGCCGACAACTACCGCTACAATTCCATACATAATGTCCATCCAAAGGTTGTCTGGAAGAAATCGCTTTTAGCGATAAGGCCGCCCATTGTACCTACTATTACTGTACAATTACTTTTAAGCAAAATTTTCTAATGGTGTACAATAAAGCATATAATAAATAAATAAATAAATAAATTACAATTATTTGTGTTTTTAGACGAATGCTTCCGAATCAATTTATTGTGTACTTAGTAAATGTAAGAATATATTTTTTTGTTTTAGGTTGTTTGTTTCTGTTTACATTTGTAAATACAAGATGGGCTTTCTTTAAGGGTTTATTGCATTACTGTTTCTTACTTACTTTGTGGTGTGTGGTAGAAGCAGGCATGCTGGACGCTCCACTGCTCACAAGGCGAAGTTGTTGTCTAATGTTTGCCTTTTCACGCGCACGCTTGCGCTGGAACTCTTCCTCAACTCTGTGTCAATAGAAAATATTATTTATGGCTATTGTTGATATTTTGATTGATTTCAGGAAGGTATCAGTAGGCTAAGAATATAACCTAGCCGTTTTAATAAATAAAATAAAATAAAATAAAAATGTTTTATTCAGTTACTTAAAGTTTTATAATAGGATGGAAGTATCCTTTTAAGTATGGTAATACCTGTATTAGGATACCTCACTCTTCCATAACAGGGTTACATATTTGTGATTCCGTGGTGAATAAACATAAGTGTGGAGCAACGGGAGGAGATAGAAAAGTTTGCGTTCTCTCATTGAGCGAAAAGCAAAAGTAAGACCGTGTATACTCCTATTCCTCGAATTAATGCCGAAACCAGCAACGACTTACCGCGATATTAATGGAATCGGTACCTAACGCTCAGAACTAGACAAAGCTTAGGAAAACTCTTAGTCCAGTAATGGACGTCTGTAATAGTACTGAACCAGACATACCTCCTCATGGCCTCCAGTTCTGTTCTTCTCTGTTGCTCCTTCAAGTCGGCCTCCTTAGACAGTTTCTCAGCGAGCCTTCTCCTCTCCAGCTGTCGCACCGTAGATTGAAAGGTGAAGCGCTTACCTCGGCCGCCCGCGTTGTTGTTCGAAGCGCGCTGTAAAAAAAAAAATATTTTTACAAAACTTGGATAAAACTGAAAATTAGATACTTAGAACTTTTAACTTGTTTTATGCGTATGAATATATAATCAGAACCTATACGACGATAGATGATGTTGAGAAGAAATAAGAGTATATTATATTTAACAACATTTTAAATACAGCTGGGACGTCCCTAGTCATTTTATTTAATTTAACCTCTCATTCCACGATCACATAATTCGTGTAAACGTTTGAAGACATTCATAGTTGGCTATTATGTTAAATCTGTAAATAGTATTCAACTATCTACTTTAAAGCTCTGAATCAAGATAGCGGACTCTTGGCGATCCTACTTATAGCCGCACCCACCTCGCTTGCTTCCAAACTATTCAGATGTAATATAAAGATAACTTAAACGAAAAGACATACCTAATATGAATGTATAAGTAATAGGCAACATTGTCGTAATAGTTACAATATTCGCCTCTTTTGCATGAAAATAATGGTTTGGTACTAAGCATTTATACCAATGTACTTAACTTTTTCAGTCTATATTACTGAAAAATAACATGAGGAAATCTGCTGTCTTATTCGCAAACGTTCGTAAAGTTTCTGTGTCTTAGATATTTATTTATTCATTCGAATTTCGATTTTGACCTGACAGATTTAAAAATGTTGACGAGCTTACTGTAAACTCACAAAGTCTGCCGATGTGTAAAGTTTTCACGCGGATTTTGAAAGGGGTCGATGATTAATCTGAGTTGACATAAATATTACTATTACGAAAAAACACTAAGAGCGACCAGTCGAAAAAGAACCAATAATCAAAATAAAAAGTAGGTAAGTAGAGAGTGCAGTTATATGTAAATACAAGAGTAATTTTAAAATTTTATAGAATTCTATAACGTGATAGTAGCTACTTTTTTGCTCTTTACCAACAACTCAGAGATATGTATCTATTTCAAAATCCTAAGCTCATAACGCGATTACGAAGATAAATTTATCTTGCATCGATATTATCAATTCAGTTAGCATAATTTTCCCGCGCAACAAAAGCAAGATGGAGTCTGAAACGTCAGTTAGCAATGGAATAGTGGTGATTACGAACGAAAGTAAAAGGTGCTAACATTATTTTTATAGCCATTGTGCCAACTGAATAATATTTGGAGCGTGTGAATACCGCTTTGGGCACTATTTAGAATAGTTAATGTGTTTTGTAATTAGTTGAAAGCGTAGCTATTTATATACCTACTTTTCTATTTTATATGACAATGTTAATAGTTATGGCTGTCGGGCTGTAGTGATAGAATCAACGACAATACAATGGCATACATTTTTTAAAAGAGGCCCCCTTACGCATATACCCATTGACCTAGTACCTAACAAACCTTACAAATGTACCTAATATTTAGCTGTCCAATCGATTGTCATGTAGTTAATAATAATAATAATACTGTCTGGACACTATTACACACCGTCATCTAGTCCCAAGCTAAGCTGAGCTTGTGTTATGGGTACTAGATAACTGAAATATAATACATAAACATACTTTTTTTTGTAAATACATACTTATAATACATAGAAAACACCCAAACTGAAGACAAATACAAATGTTCATCACACAAATATTTGCCTTCCGCGGGAATCGAACCCACGACACCCGGCGTCGCAGTCAGTTACACTAACCACTAGACCAACGGTGCAGTCGACTGGTCGACGGTGAGTCAGTTAGTTTATAATCGGCGTTTTAGGCATCATCTAATAAGTTCATTAGGTTTTATTGCGGTAACTACCACAAAAGCTATAAACCTACATTATTGAATCTCGACTGGCTTTTCGAGAGACTCATTTGGCTCATCTGCTAAAGAAGAGTGTCAAATGAGTCCAGTTATCGCCACCCACTTACTTCTGTAATTATAGGGCTGGGTAACGGTAGTAGATTTACGCTGGTTTCAGCATGAATGGGCTGAATCGACTGGGGCAGTACTACCCTCTCATAAAAGATCGACGTATAAATATTAGTTTTCATTCCAATGTTTTTCGCTCGGTGAGTGAGAGCGCCGGCAGCCTAAATACCCCTTCGGTCCTAATCCTTTTCCCTTTTCCTTCCTCATCCCCTTCTCCGTGGTCGGCAACGAATTGGTTATAAGTATTTTCTAAGTATTATTACTTTTGTAATGCTTTGAAAACACAGCCATGTCTATAGGTGACGGTTGCCACTTACCATTAGGTGGGCCGTATGCTTGTTTGCCACCAAAGTCGTATAAAAAAAAGGTTAAGTCTTATTTAAATATGTTCAAAAATCAAAAAGTGGAAACGCTTATGATACTAGAGTACGATGCATGGTGTTACACACTATAACTAAATGGATCATGTGCAAATTCGTTGGTGTGAACTATAATTCCATAGGAAGCACACGTCATAGATAGTGTTGAGAGGATGCTGGTATGATGCGCTAATTCATAGATCTCTATCTGACGCATGCTGCATCCTCTGCGCTTGCGCAACTGACCTTTGTACGTGCATTTTGGTGGGAAAACCATGCTGTAGTATTTGGATTATAGATTTGTCTATGGTGTTTCTGATATCATTATCTCCTAAAATAATATAACTTCTTTTTTTCGTCTTTAAAAGTAATAATAAAAAGAATAAATATTCCTGTCGGCAATATTTCTGTATCATTAAAACTTGTGCTACGACAATTATGTAACATTACCGACAGCTCTAGGACAAAACAAGATAATTATATGAAATGTAAGTAGATAACAGGTGTTTATCCGTCGAATGTCTAGTCAAATTCGTAATGGATTTTGTGCTAAGTAAAAACATGTGAACAAAACAAACTAAACTTAGTAGAACAGCAAAGAAAAACATAAGTACTCAACAATGTAAGTAATGAACTAAAACGCGTACAACAAACTAATAAATTCCAACTTAAAATCTTGAAACCCAACTAATTGCGATATGGTCCTCATTTCGAACTAAGTTTGTTCAACAAATATTAGACTTAAACAAGTGATCTGCTTGCTTAAAGATTGCTAATAGTACGTGTTTTATGATGGCTTTCGAAATTTAAGAAACAAGCACATAAGGTATTTACAATCGAAAACTAATTTAATAGACAAGCTGCTTGAATTTCAAGAAATCATTACAATATTTATTTAGGTCTCTGAATCTGAACGAGTTTTGAGTGATGATTTGTATAGTTTATCAGTTAAGTAAATCACTAAGACCTGAAATGTAAGTAGTGTTGATAGAGACGAGATTATTATTTTATTAATCACCGATTCACTTGCGGTATCTGCAGTCTGCATTAAAATAGAGTAGGCTAACGCCTTATTTTTCATATTAATTGTTATGTTAATTTATGATTAAGAAATTAAATGTATAGGCTCTGTTCAGTAGAAGATATTCATACGTTTGAAAAACGGGCATTTATGTTGAAAATTGAAATGACTGAATTAAGATTTTAAACAATTTGCTTTAGGATAACAATCAGCAGTAGTATAAGCATCATTGAACACGCAGTAAAGACAAAGAAACACATCAAATACTCTGAGATTGTAATCTAAGGCCGTTGAGGGAAATCATGGAGAGTAGGTAAGTAAATATCATCACGAACATCAAGATTGGGCACGCAAAATACATCTATGTTATATCAGCGTCATGCGCCATTCGTCAAGCGTTAGCCCGCACCGTGATGCTGCGCCTGACAATGGAAGGGCATCGTCGAGAATAAATATGTACTTGGGATATTAAGGTTTGAGGGGCCGTTGAACGTTGGCTTATCTTTGTTTGTACGCCGTTTGGCAGCCGTTTTCTTTGTTAAGTTTTAATTTGTAACGTACTCACTTTGTATGCGTAGGTACCTATCTGAAATGATTTTCAAAATGTAAGCTCACTGAATGTACTCAATACTAAGAAAATCAATCAATAATACTGCTCTGATAATAAACAGCATACACGAGTTTTGTAAAAGTTGATCTAAACCTTTTTAGTTAAGTACATACTTACCTACCTACTACTTTTAAGTTAGAATATAGGTATTCATTAGAAAATGTTAGAAGGCCTATCCTGCGGTGGACTTGGATCTACTACCGTAACAAAGGCCTTAAAAGGCCGCACTCGAAAAAGACCAAACTTTAGGTATGTATGTTACCAACGGTATATAATAATATAAGAAGTCCACCGCAGGATAGGCCTTCTAACATTTTCTAATGAATACCTCATTAGAAAATGTTAGAAGGCCTATCCTGCGGTGGACTTCTTCAGGATATTTGTCATTTTTGTACAGGAAGAGTGGGATCTTTTTTTTTTATATTATAGCCTACCAAAGTGACTCCACCCGGCCCGATGGCAACAGTCAGTGGAATCCAGAAATAGTGGCCACCACACCAAAAGCCATCGTCCCAAACTGCCGGTATGGTGGCCTCCACTATGAAGCTGGGAATGGGGTTAGAGGAAGGGAATGAGGGTCAGGAAAGAGGAAAGGGGAAATTGGGCCTCCGGCGCTCTCACTCACCGAACGAAACGCAGTAGTACGGATACTACTACTCTCTATTCTATGAGATGGTAGTACTTCCCCAGGCGATCCGACCCATTCATGCTGAAATCCGCGTGGATCTACTACCGTAACAAAGGCCTTAAAAGGCCGCACTCGAAAAAGACCAAACTTTAGGTATGTATATTACCAACGTCCAATATAAATTCTTAAAATTATAGTAGGTACCTACCTTTGTATAGCTATAAAATTTCGATCGCACGTTATTATTTACATTGCTGATGTCACAAATTCTAACAAAATATTACGAAAACTGTTTCTAAATATCTATTGTCCTTTGTCCCGTGAAACTAGCATAACAACCAATATAACTTGAGCTCTGTATTCTTGAGCATGAGGAAAGTAAAGCTCTACATGTCAGTTAGGTACTCATCATTCATTGTCTGTCATATTAGCGCGCACATTGTAGGTAATGTTCCTTTCGTAACGCATTACTTAAGTGTTCTACTTGTTATAGCTACTATAATAGCAAGCAGTGAGCATTGTCCCACCATATAAACTTGGGTTACTTAACGCACTACACCTATTGTTTACGATTTGATGTAATTTAGCATATGTGATAATAGTAACGTAATGAAATAATTATGTTGAAGCTTTGAAACAAATACTTTGTTTTAAACTGTTTCATCTGTTGAAAACGCAATATTATAATGCGAGTAACCCGATTAACTAGTTGGTATTTGCTACGAATTTCAAAATGACTGAAAGACAGCCCTAAGCCCTTACGGTACCGCTTAGATCAGCCGCTGTCACCTTGAGAAAAACAACTGGCTGTAATCGCTATGCTGACAGACGAATTAGCGTTCCTAATAGTCGTCCTGTGTTACATAACATTCCTGTCACCTTACGGTTTAATCGCTACCACCCAGATGATTAACTCTTTCTGCTACGATTCACAATACTAGCGATCAAGCTAACTCCATCGAAGAACCACGTTCCCTGCGTTTGTTTGCGACACGAGCCGTCCTTAATATACCTCTATTATAAATTGTTTATGTATGTCAGGACGAGTCAAGGCCGCTCCTTTGTAGGCTGACAATGGACAGTAGCCGGCATCGGAAGCCTAAACATGGCAGCACTGCAAATATTTGAACTCAGGACGAGTTCGACGATAATTAATTATAATAAAGAACTGTTGGCATTTCTTTCATATAAGTTAAGTGAACATTGGCGGGTATGCGAAATCGGTGAGTCTTTAGGTACTCTACCTTTGATAGGCCATTAATAATAGATTAGATCGAATTGAACTAGAAGTCCGAAATATTATGTTCAATTAAGCGCAACTCTTATTTTGATTTAAAAAACTATTAAGTCATTGTCGGATAATATCCGACAATGACTTAATAAATTAATAAAAATAAAAAGATACAATATCCGACGGATATTGTATCTTTTTATTTGTTAGGAAAGTATATTGGTGAAAAACTGCGTAATAAAACTAACTCCTGTTCAAGAGAATACGTATTTAAACATGGGAAATAATACAAATATTTAGTCTTGGGTGAGCATCAAGCTTAAGCCACTAAGGACTAGACAGAACAGGCTACTTTTCAACAAAAAAAATTCAATTATTCTTGATGCGTAGTTTTACATCAATAACAACCTATACCATCAAATTTCTACAATACATGTGTTATCGATGCCGTCGTCACAGCTCATCAGTTGGTATGTAAATACGGTGTGCTTAAACAGGTGTGTCGAGGGCCACTGCGGAGACACTTTGTGTCGAAATATTTGTACTACGCCAACCATTCCGATATTTGAATGAGGTAAACTCACTTGGAAAACGTATTTGTGGGGCATTACGACGATTAACAAATATAAGTTGTTTCGTCGTAGCCCATGAATACCTACTTAAAGTTTTATTTATTTTAGGAAACTTCTAATGTTTTCTGTTATCTTTTGTTTAGTAATACGGGCAAGAATTATACACTCATACTGATTTACTCTTCTACCACACCAAAGAGAGCTGTTAGAGAACTCAATTCTGAGTTACTCTCTCGCTTTGTGCGAGAAATCGTATTTATATTATCGTATTTATTATGTAACATTTTGTAGCAATCTCGCTATCTTTAATGAAATAGTAATTACTAATGCTTTGTTTGTTCCCGTCTAAAATTTACCACTGAGTTGATTTTAGGTATACCATTATCTTCTTGCATCCAACATCTCTCAAGAAACAGTTCCAGCCATCCTGACATGACTTTAAATTACTAACCGTTACAAAAAAACTGTTGTCGTGTGCGGCGGCATCGCGTAAATCTCACAAACGTAATGACTTGTGATAACGAATAACTGTTAACAATGTAACGTTTAAGCTAATTGCTATTGCTATGTGTAAAAATAACTGTTCAAAAATAGAACGGGCTATATGTGTTGTGGTCACGGTATTATTTTTAAGTTAAAGCAATAAAATTGCGATTTTGTTTTAATCAATATTTTTATTAATTTCTATTTATCCTGATGTGATGCCGCCAAAAATCGGATGAATTGTTTTCTTTTATTCAGCTAAGCTAGCTGATTAAAACATTTATGTGTCCATATAAGATCGGGTCCTACTAATCCTGCTAATATTATAAATGCAAAAATTTGTGTGTGTTTGTGTGTGTGTGTGTGTATGTAGATAGATTCAGTGCCGGAGACGGACATTGGCTACTTTTTATCCAGAAAATCGGTTTGGTTCCCGAGGGAGACAAAACACATTTTAGGCGTCACGAAGCCGTGGGGCGCATCTAGTATTTCCATATATTGATTTAGCTGATTGATTTATAAAAGCTGTTAAAAAGAAATGTAACAGTATAAAAATACAATTAATTTTCATCGGTTCATTAAACTATTTTTAAACAATTCTAATAGCAGCAATAGCGATATTAAGGTCAATTAACACTTAATTCAACAACAAATCTGATGTTAAAATAGTGTGACACTAAACTAAATTGGTCGATCATAAATAATTGTAGTTTTATAGACCTCACCGAATATGAGCGACATGGCCGTGTATAATATACACGGCCATGTATATACATGCCATATACACTGTATATAGCAATGGAGTGTGAATGAAGCGACATCTGATATGAATACTAATTTTAATGTATTACCGTACCACGGTAGTATAAAGCTCCGCACGCATTTGAAAACTAATTCATGTTAATATTATTATTTCAGGTGAAAGCGTTCAATGTTGGATTAAAATCTTTCGAAGCGTTTGGAGGATTTTTTATTATAATTAGCACCCTACCAACCAATTACCGCAACCGCAAGTTTATGACAGAAGTACCTACTTACTTTAAATTTAATTAATCTTAGATACGTATTTCTGCAGTATGTTTCATGTAACATTGTTCTTCTCAATACTACGGAACTACGGAACTGAGGTAAAGGTTTTGTCAATTTTTAATTGTTAAGGACTTTGAAGGTTTGTAGCAACTAAAACGTTACTATCTTTGTAAAATGGCACAGTAAGATTATTCTTAGGCAAATCCTCTTTTAAATTGGAGATACCTTTTTATGACAGATAGGTACAAGCCCTGCAGACAGGTTTATGGTTTTGTGTCCTTAAGTCAATAGTAATTTCTAGTGTTCTTAATAAAACAGTAGAAAATATTGTGCCTTGGCTAACAGTGTCCCTATTTTTTAAATAACGAGTGACCGAAAGAGTCATATATAGTCAGCCGTGTTGTGACGCTTCTAAGGTCCTTGAACACTAATTGTTTACAACATTGCCAATAAAACTAATGGCAAAAGGTTAATAACCTCCACTTTATATAACGTAACCAAAGTTTTATGAAATTGGTCGTTGAGGCAAATGGATTAATTACTTTAACGCTGAGTGTTACGTATTGTGACATTCGTTTGCAGTTGCTGTCAGTATTTTGAAAAATTTCTTTTGATATAAATTTGGTCATGTCTTTTAAACCCTTTGTATTATATTTATGTTTCCTTGCAATGTTTTCTTAGATAATAAGTCAAAGTCAAAATCAAAGTATTTATTTCATTTTGATCATAAAGTATGATACTTATGAAAAGTCAAAATTACATTAAGTCAGCTAATTAACCTACAGCCAGTTCGCTGACGAGGTAGAGCTGTGAGAAGAACTGGCAAGAAACTCACGTCACTCTTTTCAATCGCCAGATAATTACAATTTTTTTGTATGAGTTCACAATTTTAACATATCAACGCAACCAAAGAACCATACAAAGTAATTATTACATAACAACCAATTAATTTAATAACATTTTAATAAAAGAAAAGAAACGAAAATAGAGGATTTCAATTATTTAGTTTCATCTAGTATGGTAATACGTAAGTAACATTCTAAATTAAAAACATTTAATCATGCTAAAAAATAAAATTATTATTTAACTGGTGAAAATAGAAAGATAAGCAAATTATATAGAATAGTAGCCTGGTTGTAGTGGCCGACTGCGTGCCATTTCTTAATCTGTGTTCGTCTCTGTTTGTATTCACAGAGACGTTCCATCAAATAGCTCAGACTTTACGATTCACCATACGTTTGTTTACGTTAACATACACGGTTTATTCGATTTTTCTCAGATTTAACGGTATTATGACATTCTTGCATGATTTGGTAGAGAATTTAGAATGTGTTTTTTGTTACATGCTTTTCCCTTAGAATATAGAACATCATTTGTCACCATCCAGACGTAGTGCCTCTTTTGCTTTAACAACATTCATCTTTTTTCATATAGGGACGTCATTTTTAGGTTTGTAATTTGGCCTTTCGACAACAAAATGACCAATTTGATTGATTAATGTTCTTGTAGGGCGACATTTGCCCCAGCCGATGGCTGCTTCAGAAAGGCTTTAAAATGCAAACTATTGTAATTAGATAAAAAAAGGTTCCGACACTGTCAAAGAGCTTGAAAGAAGAGTTTATACAAATATATATATATACATAAGTATATTATCAAGTAGTGGATATTTTTCAGCTGAAACGAAAATAAATAAATTGATATGACTACGAAAATCTTGTCGTCCTACATCTTATAACTTCTGCAAACGTATTACAATAAATATCATTTTTTTTTTGTTATTTTTAATAATAAACAAGTTCACCTTTGTTTGCCATTTGTCACCTTCCGACAACAACATATGGTTAAATATTGCAAAAAGCTATAGTCCAACTTAGGCCCTTTTTGTACAGAGTGTGACAAATACATTCAAGGGTGAAACACGTATTATAAATATGTACATTACGTAATAAACTGCGTCTAATATTAAGTATAAATAAGATATGAAATCATATGTAATATAAGATCTTCACGATCGTTTTAAGTGTTTGTTTTGTAAACAAAAAATAGATATGTTGTTAATGACAGATAAGTAGGTATAATTATGGACATTTGTGTATGTATGTAGGTAAATACTATAATTTTATAGTCTCGTTGGCCTAGGTCTCGACGACGACCATATGTCTCAGTTGTGTACAACAAATAATGTAGGCAAAGGGCCTTTACTCAGGCTTACGAACTTATCAAATCTCAGGATTTGGTTTATATAAAAGCCGAAACTTTGTGTGATTTATGGATTAGGTACATTAAAATTTGATTACTTAGGTGCCGTGTTTAACTTTATTTTGCTAATTTTAGCTTGTATGCGACATACGTATATACCTAGGTCTAGTTCCCTAAAACGAAAGTTGTGTGGGGTTAGAAATGATTGAATGTTGGGGGATGCGATAAATAATTACATCATAAAATATACTATACTTTACTGGTACCAGTGAATATAAAAAATACATAACAATACAACTGCACTACATCACTGTGGGGAGACGACTGGCGAGCCCTACGGTTGTGCAAACGTTCCTACACACAATTACAACGTAAGAACAAAGTATAGCCAAGCCGCTACAATTGCCTCTAAAACTGTTCATTTTTTAAATATGTAGGCATATCTTCGTGATTTTAGTACCTAAAGTTATTACTGAAATAGGTACCTATCTCGATAGTGAGGTTGAAATCTCGCTGAATTTAGGCATGTAATAATTGTATCCATAAACCAAAACGAAAACCATCAATAAATTACTCTACTAAAACAGGTTATTTATGTGCTATATGAAATTTATAGTTTTGAGTTTTGCAAGTGCGATTAAAATGTGACGCACAGTACACATGTTTTGTTGCGAAAAATTATAACGGACCAGTTTATTGTGTAGCGTCACGCTACTCGGTATCTAATGTGACTGACAGACTTGCACCTTAACTGCAAGATTACCGTATGATGTATGTTTGCTTACCACTATATGACTAAAGTGCCTACATGTTTTATTACAATAGCATTATAGTAACTCGCTCTATTTCTCCAAAAAGGTAAAAGAAACAGAAAGTAAATTGAAAAATATTGGTAAGATACGAATTTATTGAGATTATTCTTAATCGATAAACAGGAGACGATAAATTAGGAATATTTGCTAACTTTATGTAGCATGACATTAGTTTTGATAAAAAAAGCACATACCTATTTAATATTTTTATAATAAAAACACAACATAAAAAGACAGAGTTTCTCCGAGAGCGTATAATTTTAAGAACATGATGCAATAGCAATCCAAAGTAAATAAATAAAATCATTTATAATTCTTTTACTTAAGTAATTTAAATTCAATAAGCAAACTTTTTATTATACTGTTTTAAAATCAATATGCTATTAAAACCCACTGTAAATAAAGTAATAATATATAGATAAAATTAAAAAGAAAACACAAATTATGATAATATCGTGTCTGTCCTTGAGGTTAATGCATAGTAAATATGTTAATTTATACGTTTGTGTCTATTTAATTGATAATAAATAGTCATTCAAACATTTTACCTAATATAACAAGTTCTACAAGTGGACTGTTCTACTTAGTGCATGTTGGCCAACCTTACAATCCTACATATCGTGAGGTAAGTAGGTAATCCGAATAATTTATTACAACGATAAAAGTAAACTTCTGTGTTTTATTAATTTATGTATTTTTATTTGGTTAAAAGGTGTCTTAGCACGCTTTTAGTTGTTATAGCTGATAGCTATTGTATTTTATAATATTGATAGCATGTGATTTATGTTTTTGTTGGTTCTAATTACAATAATTATAGAACCTACGATGAAACAATACCATAGAATTAGATTTCTAAATGGAATTCATCTACAACGAGGTAGAGCACTTCGAGATAAGAAATTTTAGCCACAAAATTAGAGGAGTCCTGCAGCTAGAGAAGTGTCTTCGCCACACAAAAATAACAGTCAACACTAGGTACCCTTTTTTTTATATTGGCCAACCAAAATGACTCCACTCTGCCTAATGGTAACCAATCAGTGGAATCCAGAAGTGGCGGACACCATTCCAAAAGCCAAACTACTGGTATGGTGGCCTCCACTATGGCGGCTTAGTAAAATGCTTTTTCACGCCTCGCTTAAAAGACCCAGGATCAAAATTAGATGGGAACACATGCGCTGGCAAAGAGTTCCAGGCTTTAATTGAGCGACAAAAGTATGAAGTGCTAAAAGTGTAATGTTCTTGCAAGTAAGTAGCTGTGTCGACCGCATATATATATTAGTTTTGTACGAGATGACTTTACGTATATTTTCGTCTGCTAAAGGCGCCTGGGCGTGGAACTGTGTACGCGGTTAGCTATTACGCGGTTACCCTACTGGGTCACTCGCTGGCTCATCTGCAGCTACGTTAATAAAAAAAGCATAACCTAACTGATTACTTCACGGTATGACTTCACTATAGTTCTGATGACACTTCTAAAGACAAATTAGTCTTAATTACAGTGGAATAACAATGAATTTATGTAAATTAATTTCCTCATGCAAATTGAATCAGATAACATAAAAATCTTTGTAAAGCCAACTAAAGCAACCTTAGTCAACATAATATGTTGACTAAGGTTGCTTTAGTTGGCTTACAAAGATTTGGCATGAAATATGAACAAACAACAATGTCATTTTGACAACAGTGAGTCTGTGTATGACAGTGAAAAATAGTATTCAGTACAAAAAACGCTGAGCAAATTAGTTTTGTACAAAATCTTGACAAATTGCACACTGTTATTAATAACTGCGACTGATGTGAACTTAGTTATTAATGGTTCCAAGAAAACTGGTGTTAGGTATTGTGTATCTCTGTGTGAGTGTTATTGTTTTGTTGATTTATGCCAAAATAATAAAGCGCCTGTTAACTTTAAGTTATACCTAAAAATAATTGCCTGCAAAACTGACTTTAAAATTTATATTAAAAAGATAAAGATAGCTGGAGCATTAAGTCTAATTAGGTATATAATTACAGGTAGGTACCATGGTATCGATAAGTAAGAATTTCATGTGATTATTTATGTAAGTTTGCAACCCTAAGTTTTATTAAAAACTATAATAGTGTTACCAATAAGAGTATGGTATTTTTTTTCTGGTTTGCTTATAAAGGAAAGCGTGGCTAAGTACCTATAGCTTAGGTACCAGTATTAAAATTAAGGTTTAATTACTTTTTGATATAACATTTAACAAAAACAAAATATAAAATGATTAAATTTATTCTAGAACAAAAGTATGTCTATGACATAAATAAACTAGTTTATCCTATCAAGAATTTCGATCTATTATAATATTCAAGCATTAAAATCCTTCAGGAAATGAGTGGGCGTTAGAACCGTAGCAACTGTACTCGCGTAGAGATAACAAATAATTTAACGACAATATTTATAACATCTTTGACAAAACCAGTCCACCGAGTAATGGGTTCCGGAAAACATTAATTATACGTCTATGTCTGGAAGTCACCTAAAAAATGGTCGCTAAACGCGTTTTTCCGAAAGGTATGTTAAACGCACATTTTGGAACTTATTGTGCTTAATACTAGAAAGCTATTCTATGCTAAAACGAGAGTTGAGTTTAAATAAAACTCTTTTATAATAATATGATAGACAATCAATAATGTATTAAGAGTGGATGCGGGTAAGTTGGCACCAACATTGTAGGTAGGTTGTGGTACACCGATCCTTAGCTTATAAGAATACTACTTACCTAGGTAAGAAGATAAAAATATTGATTTAAATTGTGATTTGTATTTTATTTTTTTATAATTAAACCTTATTTTAATTGCATATGAACTTATTGCTTTTGATTGTATTAAATACTAACATAGTTTTGTTGACAAATTAACTTGAAAAGTTAAGGAAGAAATCAAGGCTAGGTGAGTTTTAGATTAAACTCACGATTATGGTGACAAATCTAGTTGTATCAAAAAAACATATTGGTCGAGTCGAGGAACGAGTCGGGATAGACTCAAAAGAAAACATTGATGAAAAATTGCATACTTTTATGAAATCAATTCAATTATTTTTATATTGACTTTGACCCTATCTTTGAAAGCTCACTAGCTTCGGGGTTCGAGCTACCGACTCGAAGCTCATTTTCTCAACACTACACATAATTTTGGCAGAACGTGACACTTTTTCGTGCGTGCAGCGGCGGCGGCTTTCATCGAGTTTGACGTTATCACGTCAAAAAAATTATCGCTCGAAATGGAGTCAAGAATACCTAGTGTTTCGATACACCTAACGAATTAATGACTGGCTAGTTATATTATGTACTCTCTATGTTATGTATTAACACCACAGTGCATGAGATGACATCATGTTTAGATATGACAAGGACACCAGCCTCCGTGTTCATTAGATAATGCGATTTGTGTCTTTGTCAACGAGTACTGCAAATAAACTACATGTTCAATCGACATTAATTGATATTTGTTGAAAGAACACGTTATTAAATTGTATGTTTATTACAATTTAATTATTTGCAATTGCATAAAGTTCTATTATGATAATGATAACTATCAAGCTAGCGATTAACATAATATACCTACAGTACTTAAAACAAGAAGAACTATCAAATGCAAAAATAATTATTCAAATTCGACTGGTAGTTCCATAGATTAGCGCGTTAAAACAGACAAACTCTACCGCATTATATAATAGTAGATATAGATTTTATCCCAACTATAACTAACCAGAGACAGACAGTGATATTAGACTCACGACAGGACACACGTATCAAATTGATATTTTAGCAAAACAAATAGATTTTTGCGAAATTAAAGCAATAGCCTAGGATTATAGGTGTAGGATTTGGCTATAATAAAGAGTAGCCCGAGGAAGCCCCACGACGCTGCTCTGCCAGTTCTAGCTCTACCCTTGTTTTGACTATTAAAATAATATTCTTCAGTGTAATTCTTTGACAATTTTCTTACAAGGCAACACACAACAAAACAAGATTATTATACCCATCTTTGTACAAATTAAGCATGATTTTTTTAATACAAACACACACTCACTAGGGCGTACTAATAATTTAGTACACGCACATCCTTTAACACATTAGAGTGAACAAACAATAATTGTTTGTTCAACATTGTTACAAACAATTGTGATTTAATTTTAATGTGTCTAATATATTATGATAATGACATAGATGTTTTTATGATTAGAAACTTATAAGTACCTCGATTCATACTTCATAATATAGCATTCGTTGCAATACCTATATAGGCAGGTAGGTAGCATACAAAGAAATGAATGAGAAGGAAAACGCAAAGAAGATAGTCTCTTAGGACAAAACGTTCAACTGAGCTGAAAGGTAATGCATAGGGTCTTGTCTCAGTATCATATTTTTGATAAAAATCTATTAAAAGAGCATCAGCAGGTTGAAGTGACAGTGGACAGGGTAAGGGGCTATGAGTATGGACCAAAAGAATTCAAAAGTTCCTAGGTAAGGTCGAGTAAGTCATGGTCTGGAAAGTGGAGGATAGAAGGTCTACTAAGAAGAGTTAACCGTCGTTTGGGATTGGACGTTATCGTATTATTTTGAAAGTGTGGAAAAATCATCACACAATATTTTATTATGAACCGAGATTTTTAATTTAATCGAAGAAATAATATAATCAGCCTATATGTTCAGGAACAATCACAAAACCGGGTAATACGGATCAAATTTGAAGCACTTTCAATTTTTAGTCGATATAATGCGGTATCATTACGATACTGAAGAAGAAGGACAAGAATCAACAGCCTTGTCATAATGAACCATAAACAGCCTTGAAAAACAAACAAAATACTGTGCAAGTAAGTATACAAAACAAACAGAAAGTGTTCTAAGCATTAGACAGATTGCGCGCGCAGCTTTCCATATGCAAATAGTACAAGACGCGTACGCTCATATTTGTTGTAAATAATTGCGCGGAAACGTTCTGATTGTCTTTCGAGAGCTCTTGTGTAGCCGACTGTGATATTACATTGCTTTACATAGATTGTAACTACTTTTAGCAGGTGTGCACATGTTATGTTATGCGTCTTAAGCATACTCTCACTTTTGTGTGTACTTAGTATAATGATTATTCTCGGTTGTTGATTTGAAGCTTACAGATAATTAAGTTTACAGATATACTTTATATCTATCTAAAAATTAATAAACAAAGTACAACAGCCTCTTGAAAGTAGGTAAGTATATGGGTTATAATGGATCACAGAAATATGTGTGATTTCTAATTTTTATTTTATTCAGGCAAATACTTTAAATTATTGTTTGATAGGAATAAAAAATAACACATAATATTATTATACAAAAAAATGTTAAAAAGTTTAAAAATATATATTATTTTGAAATATAATTTTTTAACCTAACTGTACCGGTTTATGAAAACAGATTTGCTTCTATTAAACGAGACGAAAACGTGTGTTAATTACGCACTCCTATAATTAAATTTCTCATATTAACATATAAAACACCTTTGGAAATAAAAATTACGTTATGTTTATATTTAATTTGTAATTTTAAACTCAACAATGTAAAATGCAATTTATTTCTACTTTTAATAAAGTTAATCAACTAAATTCGAACCAAAGAAAAAATAGTGCTTACTAATAATGTAAGTTTTGAAAACATCTTAGTATAAATAATGAAAACACTAACCTTTTTCGATGTTCACAAATACGTACGACAAACTTTGCGACGGTGTATGATCGCAGGTTGTATACGACAGGTGTTACCGCGCATCCCACGTGCGCGCTAATGCGATGCGCACACGCAGACGAGCCGGCGCGCGCGCATCCTCCCACTCTGCTCGTGCGACGTGCGCGTGCGACACGCAAAAGTCATTCAGGTGCCGAGTAATTGGGATTATGCATATAGTCATTACGACTAGAATAATTATATTTTACGTTTTTACTATTTTTAGAAAACTAACAAAATAATGTACAGTATGTATTACAGTAAAATACAGATACTAGACTAAGTTAATCTACCATCCACTGTTTTTTTTTTTGCACTGTGTTTTTTATTATATATTTTTTCTAGTTTTTTTACTTTGTACTTTTGATGATTAAAATACCTGCTTCGTATACGTGAGGTTCGAATTCGGAACCAAGCAAGTGCAATGTGACTGTTTTTTAATTAAATATTACAAGAAAAACAATGTGACAAAAACAGGACTTTCCAAAAAATTCTCTTAACAAATAAATGGGTTTCAAATTAAGTGATTCAAACTATCAACACAACATAGCATTATGACTTTATCCCGATGGGATAGGCGGAGCTGTAATAACACTCATATTTCGCCAAATGTGTTGTGTACCATGTATTTTGCCAACTAAGTTGGTCTTACTTAACAGGGAGCGAGCTTGCTTTTTACAATTCCAGAATAAAGGATTACACTAAAAACTTTTCATCAGAGAAACCCAATAAGCATCACTTTACTTTACCGAGGCTCGAACCTGAGACCACAGCGTTGCAGTCCGTACTCAGTACCACCACTGAGCCCACCAAGGCAGTCTCAAACTACTACTACAATCTACCTGTCAATTCAGTTATAAGTATCGAATAGCTTTATTAGATATGCAGCGAAATGAGTTCTCATTTCTAACACAACTATTTGAAAAAGTATTTTAAAAACAATAAAAATATTTTATTTTGTGTCACAAAACAAGTTTTCTCATTTGTTTAAACTTTTTACTAGTGTATCTTGTTTGGAAAGTAGACGGTAACATTATAAAGATATAGCTGCGCATTTTATTTTATTTTATTTTATCTTCATAATATACTAGCTTTCCGCGGCGCGGTTTCACCCGCGCGTAAAATATGGTTTGTTGTATCCCTCGAGAATCAGACTTATTTTCGGGATAAAAAGTAGCCTATGTCCATCTCCGGCACCAAATCTATCTACACACTAATTTTCATCGAAATCGGTTTAGCCGTTTAGGCGCTAAGTGGTATCAAACACTCACACATACACATACAAACTTTCGCATTTATAATATTAATAGAATTGTGCAAAATTTAGTAGGTATCAGGAATAACATTCCTACATAGCTAATTAATTCTATGTGTGCATATCGCCTAAAGGTTATGTTGCTCGCCTCAGCACGAGTTGAGGTTGCATGAGCTTCGAAACCGGGAAAATACCATTAACATTTTTCATTTATTCATATTTTCATATATATTTTGTCAGGCGAGTCGTGCAGCAACGTCATACGCCATGCCATGCCTATATAATATTTACCTAGGTATAGCAAAAATCCACCAATATGTCAGCCTATTGGAAAGTCAGAACCTTTTTGAACTTATAAATTTTCTTTATGGCTTTTCGTACTAAATAAAAGGTTGCCAATAAACATATACCTTATTTGAAATAGAAGTCATTATTCTGAAGTCTACGTGATAGGTTTGCAATGGTATTAAATAAATGTTAATATATCAACAACTTGCCAGCTTGAACAGTTACAATAAACGGTTAAGAAAGAACAAATCGCTTGGCGATTCCTTACATTATAATTCAGAATACTAATGCAAGAATTTGTACAGACAACAATATCGCTAAATACATTATGCAATAAGTTGAGTTTCATTTGTATCTATTTATTTAAATTGGTTTAGGTAACTTTCATGAGTGAACCTCTCAACACCGGTGACAGCTTAAAATTTGCCACAAAAATTTAGTTCGTAGAGCTACTACTGGCTACCAGAGACACTATTAAGTGTGAGAGATTAACGCTTAATATAGGTGTAATATAATAAATACCTACCAATAATGGATCGTCTTATTCTATGTTATTTTTGCATAACTGTGAGAATCGAACCTCAGACTACAACAGCACTTGTCGTAACGGTTCTGATAAGGCGACTTATCAGATACAGTCATAAAATGATAAACGATCTAAACGTTTTAAACTTTAAACACCACATTGGTGATCTGATTGGTAATGTTAAACTACACCTAATAGAACCTCATCGTCACGACCCACAAACAGGAGCACTCCGTGACAGTGCGCATGTTAGACACGTTCCTAAGGTGCGCACGCGCATACTAACAACCATCAGTTTGAATCATTTCGCGATTTGCATACAATTTCGTGTAAGGACCATTGTGTTTAAATAGTGATTAATCCTAGATCAATAAACCTTTGTGCTGTTTTTAAAGCTACTAGCGAATATATTTACATAGATTTAACTATTAAATGCCTTTCCTTGAGTGCTATCTGTGTGTAGTTTGTGTTAAAAGCATGCTCGTGTCTCCCGTTTAAAATATGAAACCATCCTATCTCTTTTGGTGGGTGTCGTAAAAGGCATGAATATGGCAATTGGCATTTACTGCGTATTAAAGTCACCTTCGTCGGTCACCAATCCACCAGCCATGTGTGATTGCTAGTATGGCAAACAATTTATTTGCAAGAGGCCTATGTCATACAGTGGACTTGTTTAGGCCGAATAATGATGTTAGTTGGTGATGACTGATGTCTTTAAAAATGATATACATGATCATACAAGAGCATTTTCCAATGCCAAAATTGAGTCATGTGCAGTTTCCAAGTTTATGCCACAAAAGACCGAAACATTCTTTCTTCCTCTCACAAACGAAGGCAGACGATTAGCACTCGAGTCTGATAATGTGAATGAAATGAAATTCCATTTTCCGAATAATAAAAGACACAATACTTTCAAATTCAAATCCAAATTATGCCGTCAATTACGAACTTAAACTAGATCGTCAAAACTTTACAGTAGGTACTAAGGTCGCTATGTGTCAAAACGATATCAATCTTGAACAAAGAAACACGAAAACACGCGTCAACGCCGTCGTGTGAACTCCACAGACAAATTAAGCCACAATACTTTAGACACAATGCACTTGCGGTCCAAACTGGGCTAATTTTATAAACGATTGAAGTACTGAATGGATGTGGGACGATCAGACTCAGTTGACATGACTCACGCAGGAAGTAGGACAGGTTTTGTATAGAGATTACTGCTTGTGTTCAATTCGAAATATGTTATTTTTAAGTATGACCTTATGATAGAGACTCAACGACAACTGCACAGTGGTGCATCGCATATTATTGCTCGAATTTGACATCAACATCGTCCAACATCTAGAAAAACGTCGTATATATGCTGAACAAAGAACTTCACAAGCCTTTGGAGAGCTTTGTTCTAACCGCCACGATTGGTAGTGTTTATGTAGGATAGAAGTAGGTAGTTAAAAAAAAAGCCTACCTGCCTAAAACAAAGTGAAAAGAAATTGGGCCTCCGGCGCTCTCTCTCACCGAACGAAACGCAGTAGTACGGATACTACTAATCTTACGCCGATCTTCTATGAGAAGATACTACTTACTCATTAATGCTGAAACCAGCGTGGATCTACTACCGTTAAAAGTAAAAGGTAAAGTTAAAAGGTATATTTTCCATTCTCTCTACAGATTTAAGAAGGTATATCGTGTTCATTATAGTCCTTATTTACCTAAATAAGCAAGCCAACCATTGTAGGTATTTAACATTAAAAATGTAATTATTGGGTACAATCATACGGGTATTAATTTTACCCGAATTTATCGTAAAAGCTCTGTGATCGGCACAAAGAGTTGTTAACTGTGTTGTTGTAATCGTTCAGATATCATAAAAGCTATAATAACAAATATTACGTTATCAACCGTTTACTGGGATATAGGTAATAGTAACACAGCTAAACCATTAAGCACTTAATTTTGCTTCAATGAGTATAGCAGATTAGTCCGCTTTGTTTTACTTCAATGGAAGGACAAATACATAACATAATCTTGTTTACGTGACAATATCGCATGTTAGTATGTTAGGTAGGTTTAGTTTTGTATACTGTTGTACAAAGTAATTTTATCTTTTGTCCAGTTTATAACGCAGCGCGGTTTCACCCGCGTCTTTGCTTACTGCTCTACTCCCGTCGCCAGTAGCGTGATGTTACATAGCCTATAACCTTCTTCAAGAACTGAGCTATCATACGCAAAAAGAATTATTCAAATTCAACTGGTGTTTTAAGTTTAAAAAGGACACAGGTTGAATTTCACAAGCTAAAATGCGCTGGGCTGCGTTCGTAAGTTTGTTCGTGGTTTCAAACTAGGTAGCTTTTTTAGCTTTTCTGCGGTTATACGGTCGTTTCGACATACGCGCGTACACGAGGGCTATATTTGAAACTTAGGTAACGTAGGTACACGAACTTATTCCATAGTTTTCGCTCGTAACGGTAGCGTCAGTGTCGATGCCTCTTTCGCGACTTGACATTGGCGTATACAAGCATATAAGCTCGTCAACGCTCATACAAGATGCACGTGTGACTAAACCGCTCTAAATGAACACCTAAATGTCAAGTAGAAGCACATGTAATGCAGGTGTAATTAGGGTAAGATGACTCACGGTGGCGGCGGGTCGCAGTGCGCCGGTGGCGGCGGGCGGCGGCGAGGCGGAGCGCTCGCGCATCTCCGAGCGCAGCGCCGCGCGCGCCGAGCGGGCCGCGCGCGCCTGCGCCTCGAGACAACCGCTCGACTTGCTCCTACACATATTCATAAAATAACAAATCATTTCATAGAACGTATTTTAGAAATTTTTAGATAAGGCAAGACGATATCATAAATAAGATAATTCTGAAGATATGAAATATCTTAGCTAATTTTGTTGATGTTTGTTTGCTTTTGGAAACATTAACAAAATGCTTCTGTATCATAATTTAACGACATAATTATAAATTGACTTACTCCCAGTTTCTGAAAGGCTGATCAACGAAAAGTTAACTGATCACCTGTTAAATCTCATGTGAAGTAACAATTGAGTTGCTAAAAGCATGAATAATTAGTTTAATTTGATCTAATTAATAATTAACTAGATCAAATTTAATTAATTATCCATGCTTTTAGCATGCGTTTAGGTACTTCACATGAGATTTAACAGGTGATTAGTTAAATTTTCGTTGATCAGTCTTTCAGAAACTGGGGGTTAGTCATAAATCTTTAATGTCAAATAATCCATAAAACTAATACTAATACTTTAAATTCGGAACAACAAGTGTTTTAATTTAATACTAAAATATAAATAGGTATATATACGAGTATATATCAATTAGGTACTTTATAGTAAGTGAGAAATGACTACTAAATCATTATTTAGTGAAATATAAAAAAAAAACCATACGAAGGGTATGAACCATATCGTATAGGTAGATACTTGTACTAACCTCACAGGTCTTTCGATGGCCCCTATCATGGACAGAGGCTGGTCTGCGGCCGGCGGTAGGTACATCACGTGTCCACCCCACGATAAGTACGACGTGCTTGGTCTCCATAGACATTGTTCCTCCTGTATTGAATATGTAAAAATTTTAAGCATAGGTATATTATAAACGAAATAATAATTTAATGCTATATTAAATAAAACATCATTCTACTCTTATGAAAATGAGGCACACTCCTAATGTCATGTGTCCTGTATCGCACACAAGACGTTCGTTTAAAGAAGCCATGGAAAAGTAGGTAACCCTTTCATTCAAGGTCCTCGAGACCTAAAAGGATGAAAATTTTCACTTTTTATCGCTAGATGGCGCTAATGTCTACACTACATTTTTTGACTGCCTCTGTGGTTCGATGGTACTGTGTATGGACTGCCACGCAGAGGTTGCGGGTTCGATTCCCGCTCAGTGCAAATATTTGTGTGCATGAACATGTCTTTTTGCATTGATCTGGGTGTTTCTATGTATAATATGTATGTATTTACAAAAAAAAAAGGATGTAAGTTTGTATATCCGCATTCTAGAACCCATAACACAAGCTTATGCTTACTTTGGGTCTAGATGGCATTGTGTGTAGTTTTTGAAATATTATATTATTATTATATTATTACTTACTACATAAAGCAATTTTAAAGAAAAATTGTGAATTACTTAAATAAAAATAAAATGTTGTATTTATTCTTTCTCGTCTCTGTTTGCCAACTATAATTTAACAGTATAGATATATGTGTTCTATATAATTACATACTTGAACCTTTACACTATCACCCAACTGCAAGTACATAACTTACCTATCATTTAACATTTCACTTTTTTTATTTGATAATATTTATTATTACCATTAATTTCATACTGTATCAGATGAATGGATTTTAGTGTCCTTCTGATACGATAGATGACGCTAGTATATATTAACTATAGCCGCATGGGAAGTTAAAATTATTTTTACCTACATGTTCTAGAAATTAAATATAGGTACTTAGTTGCTTCTCACCTTCTCATAAAGTGGTGATTCTTCTTCCTTGATAGCATCTTCATCGGAACCCTTAGCTCTGGCTGGCTGTTGGAACAGCAGAGGGTTGCTCAACGAGTTTGGAGCTGACTTCGTAAGGAACCAGTTTTGTTCCGGCTCTTGCAACATTGGTTCATGTTCCAAGTCGAACCTTCTCGAACCTAACGCTGCTCCAAGAGCTCCCGACACTGACTTGCGCAGTTTTTGAAGACTATTGAAACCTTGTTGGAGTTGTTTACCCTGAAAGCATTCGTAGAAACACGACATCGCTTTAAACTACGAGAAGTTTGTTGTGAATGGATCAGTTCGAGCTGATGAGGAATAAAGGTGACTTGGAAAACATCAGCGAGAATATATTGCGTAAATAAACTTTCAATAAAAGGGCATAGATTTTACATAAACTTTTAAGGGCAAAAATAAATATAGAGACAGAAAATAAATAGATTGAGACAATATATTAAAAAGTAATTAGAAATGCAGGTTTTAAATACGTGAAATAATCAAGCTAATATCTGAATTTTCAGTTATACATGCATAATTATCATAATTATACCATCATAATATATTCTTATAACTACACACATACATAACAGCCTAAGTCTACAAATAATAAGCGTTAATTAAAATGAATCAAGAGAATACTCAGAACACCAAAATACCTAAAGAATACTACTGTTGCTAAGCTCTATATATACTATTTATTGCTGTGAACTAATTTATTTTAACATTATTGTGCATTTTTGTATTGTAATATTAGATAACTTTAGTGTCTTGACTTGTCTGTGTAAATTATACGCATAAGGTAAATAGTTGAGTTTGACTTTGACTAAGCTAACAAAGTTACAGATCCGAAGAAAAATACAAAAAAAAATGTAGTAAATTGACTTAAGGAAAACGTTTTGATTTGAATGGCAAAAGGACAGATCAAACATGTAGAAGTGGACAACTTTGGAAGTGGTCAGGTTAAGAAGTGGACAATATCGCCCGGAGGGAAACGAAGCAAAGTAATGCAAAAATTTTAGTTTTGAAATATTTTAAGTTTGCTGAATATCACATAAAGTGTACACAGTTATAAATATATTATTAAAATATAGTTAATAAACAACTAGATACCAACACCATATATGTAAGTATGTATAAGTAAGTACCTTTACTCCTCGTCAGCGAAGCGGGAGGTTAGGTCTGAGATTAGTTTGTTAGCTCGTTAGTCACACCGTAAGTTACGGTAATCATTACTTATATCATTAAAGCCCTGATGATGGTATACTGATATTAAATGCTAAAATAATCATTAAAAGATAGATAAAGTAAGGTACTAAAACAGTTGTAATAAGATTGCTTAATGTTTGTTATATTATTATTAATATTTTTTAGCTAAATACGAGTCCCACATGTAGACAGCAACATTAAACTTCGCAAGCATTGGTACCGTCTGCAAACGCAAAAACAAATAGATTAGTGACAGTTGCACCGTTCATAACCCATCACCATAGCATCATCAGTGCCGGCTACATCTCGCCTAACGTCCCGCGGCTACCCTGCAGTACTCACGCGCTCGTGGGCGTCGCGCGGCAGGGACAGGCTGAAGGGCTGCGCGGCGGGGCTGTACGTGGCCACGTGCGCGGGCGCGAGCGGCGGGCCCGCGCACGCGCCCTCCGAGCTGCTGTCTCCTAAGTCTTGTTGAGGGGTCCATGTCGCCGGACTGGATTCTTGCACCTAGATATGAGGGGTATAGGAGTGCAGTTCTAAAGATTGTTGGTTGGTTTTTAATTGTGCATCACTTACTTTCAGTGAATTCCATGTATAAATTTACAACAAAAACTATCAGATACTTCTATCATACTATACCAAATCGACAGTCTACTCTTAAAGTAGTATTCTAAAAATCACATTTCTTTGTATAAGTTTTCTGTTATCTCTTGTAAAACTTACATGATGTCTAGGTGAGTCTACCCGGTGGTCGGAGTGTGCGTTGTCGCCTGAGATACCCGAGTCGCCCGACTTGTCGGCCGACTGGTCCGACCGTGGCGATGATTCCGCCGATATGTCACCCGACATCTTCGTTTCTACGGCTAGGGGTTGAGTTTCTGAAAACGCAAAAGAAATGGTTTGAATTCTGGTAATTACAGACAAGCCTTCTTATGATACTGTTATTGAAAATTGATAGGCACACATCAAATCATGCGATACAATTCATACATCCTCGTTAGCGAACTGGCTGTAGGTCAATTGGCTGACAAAATGTAATGTTGACTTTTCATAAGCATCATACTTTATGATCAAAATGAAATAAATGCTTTGACTTTGACTTTAATTTTAACCTTTATTAAAACCATTTTATCTAAGGGCCCGTCTGAGTGTTACTAAGCTACGAGCTCCTTTGGAAACCTTAGTTTGGAACAACTAACAGCTCGCAGCGATAGTTACAGCATGTAATAGCTATTGTAAAAGACAAACACATGACACAGTCCAATCGTGTTCGGCTTAATGTTTCTTACTTAAGAACTACTTCATGAGCGGCAATTCCCATTTTATCACATTAAAAACTATTGTAGGTAGGTGTAAGTGACCTTGAGCGAGATGATCATCCAACGAGGCGAGCTGCCTCCAGGCGGCGGCGGGCGAGAAGCGCGGTACTGCGCGCTGCTTCTTGGGCAACGTGGGGCGCAGTCGTAGCGCTATGCCCAGGGACCCCGCCGACCACGAGCCATCGGAGCCTTCCGAGGACAGTGCTGATTCTGATGATACTGAACAAATACACACGGTTTTATAGCTTTTAAAGTAATTGAAAGCTTGCTGTGATGTTCCTAGTGACGACGTCTACAAGTGCTGTCACTGCGAGCATTCGCCTGAAATGTAACGTTACAGATTCGGGCATTACATCAGAGGGAGGCCATCCGAACATTACAGTTCGCAATTTGTAGTGAGGATAACCGAGCATTTACTACAGGAACTTGATGAACTGTGGATAATATTTTGACTTTAAAATGTTATATTATAGGCGAATACTTAGCAGTCAGAGAGACAGTCATAATCATATCGGCCCGTTACTATCACACTGCAGGGTAAGACCTCTTCTTATACAGAGAAGGCATGAGCATTGATCAACACGTTTGCTCAAGGCGGATTGGCGATTGCAGGCTTCCTCAGAAGTCCAGGTTTACTCACGATGTTTTCCTTCACCAGTCATTGAATTCCGTGACTAACATGTCAGTCAGAAATGTCCAGATAAACTTAAAAACTTACATAATTATGATTTAAAGAAAATCACTTTGGTACTTGCCCGGATTCTAAACCCGACCTCGTGTTTACGAAGCGGGTGCCTTCACCACTGGGCCATCACGATTTTTATCAGAGAGACAGTATTGTAACGTAATACTCAAAATCGAATCTTTAACGTTACATTACAGGCCAATGCTCCCGGCAAGGGAGCACCTTAATAAAAATGAACTAGATATGTATTAAAAGTTTCTAATTTTATTCAAAACAAGTACGGATCAGTTCTAGTTTTAGCTAATATTTATCAGTGTTAAGATCGCTACTATATAAATCTCTGCTTTCATAGATCCACATTATCAACTTTTAATAAATAGGCATTGGCAAAATTTATTCACTATCTAATTACTATGGTTAAGTCGATTTATTGATGAGCCTTTAATCTAACGCTTTAACTAAATTAGATTTTAAACACTCAAATTATTGTCTTACGATTTCTTATCTTGCAGTCTTCTTTCATTTTGGCATTAAACTTCTCAAACTCGGCGTCTTCGTCGTGGGTCTCTTGATAATTCAGCAGTTTCTGTTCGATCAGGTGGAAGTTGGATATCTCCTCTATGATGGGACTGCCTAGCCCCGGGAAATCCTTTAGATGTTCATTGGTCTTGGCCTGTTTGCTCTCGATCATTCCGAAATAAAACTGTTTTGACGGAGCCTGTTGTTTTTGTCTGTAAAAAGGCGTATTCGAATATTAAAGTAAGCAAAAGCACATTATGAAGTCGTTACAGCGAAGTTGAAGTGTATCTAGAATTAGTTGACAAACTTCGAATAGCTTCGATAATATATCAGAAAATTCAAAGAATATGCAAGCTAATCATTATCATGACAGCAAGCAAGCTAGCAGCATACTTATGAATTAAAAAAAAGGTCTGCTCAAGTACGTGTTGCATTCGTTGTTTTTGATGTGGATAGAATTCAGACATTATAACATCATTATTTGAACCTTAACCAAAACATTATTTAATTCATTACTTACATCTCCGGTGCTGTCTGATTGAGTAAGCTGTCTAGTTTTCTAGTTGGTGAGTGTTCAGGCGTGGACTCCTTGCCCGACGCCTGCCCTCTGTCTGGTAATCGCCTGTTGTTTTCTTTGCTATTAAACCTCTGTTTGTGCTCCAATACTTTGAGGTTGCCGTTGACATTGGTCTGCCTCGGCTTCTCTTCGTGAACGCTACTCAAAGGTCTCCTGTTACTGACTACCTTCGCCTCTTGCTTCTGCACGACATTATTTGGACTAGACTTTTTGACTTTACTCGGTATTTTCGTTGGGGTCCTTACCTCATTCGTTTTCTCTTGACTAGTTTTGTTTACGCTATCATTAATTTTACTTCCTAATTGGTTTCTAATTCTATTTGTAGCCTTTTTCAATTCAGTTTGAAATTCATCTTTTTCTTCATTATTTTTTAATAATAGTGAAGGAAGAGATTTTCTCAACGGCTTGGTTGCCTCCGCCAAGGGGCTCAGCTTGTTACTCTTAAGCTGGTCGCCGATGGCCTTTATCCTGTTTTCGTGAACTGCCCTGGAAGAGTCACTATCTCTTTCGCTTGCTATAAGGGTTTCGTCGAATGTTTTTTCTCTTCTTAACGTTGGCAGTTCACTGTCTTCCTTTCTAAACCTTTCCGAGTACCTGAAGTTTCTATTCAAAAGTGGAGTCTTCCACGCTTCGCTTTGCTCGTTCTTAGATGTCTTCGCGCGGCACCCACTCACTCTATCGATTCTCGTTTTCCTATAATCTTTCGTTTGCAAAAGTCTTTCTTCTCTTTTCAAAGAGGCGGTGCTCTGGATCATATCCTTATTGTCAGGATATTTAAAGTGTTGTTCTTTGTCTTTACAAGGTGATCTGTATCGTCTTTCAAACTGGTTGTCAGTCATATCTAGGGACTTGTATTCGTGGTAAGAGTTTCTAAACTGCAAGTTCTCTTGCCCATTTAGTTTTTTGGTTTCGTTTCTTGTTTTGAAGAGTCTTAGTTTTCTTTGTGGTTCAGCTCTCGCGTTCCCTTCGCTGGAATCTGGCGATGAACCTTCGAAATTCTGAAATAGCGTAAATTACAGATTATTTTAAATCAACGTTACATTTAACTAACTGCTTATTTATGTGGACTTCGAGACTTACGTTACTTACGTCTTGTGTAGGTGGTGGAGGTGCTCTATATTTTTTTCTGAAATGTCTATTACTACTCTTTGCTTTTTGTTCTTCTTCTGTCCTTAAATCTGGTTCAGATCCAAATCGCTTGTTGATGCTGCCATTGCCTGAAATTGTTCGCATTCTTTTATTATTTGGGGTTTATTATAGTTTCTATCAATCTGACACAGTGGTTTCTTCAGATACCTGTTACTGTTATTTACAACGATAAAACAAAATCATTTCCCTTCTACATTTTAGTTAATACAATCGAGGTTAGCTAAAGATTATCTTCAACAAACAATGATTGACAAGCACACTTACTGTCATTATGTCGAAGGTCAAGGTTGGTCCGTGCTCGATGCAGCGGGTCTCGCTCACGAGCTCTAGCTTCATCGCCTGACGTCCCCGCTGAACGGGAGCGGTACACGTTTGCATGCTGAAAATTACGATTAAAATTTTAGTATATTTATTTGTACCCGGAAGCTTAATAGACGATAACGTCATTGAAACTCATTTTAATCCGATTCAAAACGTTCCTCGATTCCAAAATTTAGAACCAGACTTAGACTTAGACTTACTTTAGAACTAGGACATATCACCAATAAGGTCATAAGCACTTAAATATGTGATGCTAACTAGCAATAGAGATAGATAAAAGATTCTTAGGGGTCAAAGTGTCCGATGCGAACGGGCCCTAGCCATTAAAACATAAAGTAAGCCATATCACATATCATTTAAAATCAAAGGTGACTGCTTTAATTTGACTAGGGAGGGGAAGGACCTCCTTTCGGTAGTACCCTAACGTACAATTGTTGTAAATATAATAAAGGTATTAAGTATACTAAAAATAAGCTTTCTTACCACATGTCCGTGTGGTACATGATCGTGTCCAGTGGTAGGCCTCCTGCCGCTGATGGTTCCCCCAGAGTGCAGGATCGCGCCGTTGTCCGTGCTGCGCAGACGTGGTGACTCGCACAGCGGTGGCAATACCTGACGAAATAATTTATGTTAATAATTTAAAAAAAATATATGGAATACTAAAAGGTTGTTGGTATCCACAGCCTGTCAGCAATAGTAACTTAAGGTTCATAATTTTTCACATTCAAATTCACATAAGCTATGAACATGGCTGTTTCCTAAACTTTCAGATGAAAAACAACCAAGCACCGAAAATGGACAATAAAAAGAGCAAGGAATTCTTTGTACTCTGTGGAAACAGGGTAGTTACCTTAGGCGCGAGTCTCGGCGGGTCGTGCGGCAGAGTGTTCGCGCGGCGGCCGCGCTGCGGCGCCGGCGCGTGGCTGCCCGCCTGCCCCATGCGCGAGCACAGCTACTCCACACACATCTGGAACACAACAATAAGTACGTTCAAAATCTATACATCTCATATGTCATACATAACTGAATAAATATTGGGAGATTGACATATAATAGTGCCAAGAATTTAATATGGTATTTAATATGACTGGCCTGTTGGTCTAGTGGTTAGTGACCCTGACTGCTAAGCCGGAGGTCGTGGGTTCGATTCCCACCCAGGACAAACCTTTGTGTAATGAGCATGATTGTTTGTTCTGTGTCTGGGTGTAATTTATCTATAATATGTATGTATTTACAAAAAAAAAGAAGTATTTAAGTATGTATATCCGTATTCTAGAATCCATAATACAAGCATATAGGTAATATGCTTACTTTGGGTCTAGATGGCGTTGTGTGTAGTTGTTGAAATATTATTATTATTATATTAATATTTATTTTATACTAGCTGTTTTCCACGGCTTCGCCCGCGCCTAAAATGTGTTTTGTCTCCCTCCAGAACCAGACCAATTTTGGAGTTAAAAAGCTTATGTATACACCAAATCTATCTACATACCGGTTCAGCCATTTACTGCAGACATAAATAAATTGTTTATTGTCCGAGTTCATGATCTCTTCAGCGCAAGGTGATCATACATTCATAAAGAAAATTATGATCATTACATTAGAAACTTTCAGTTTCACCTCAAGAACATTACGCACCGGGCCAAGGCGTAAATAGATAAGTAGTCATAATCTGATAATTATAACTTACAACTCATATGTGTAATTACAACTAGTCGTTGATATTTTATAGCACCTTCTTCAATCTTACTTTTACCTACGTATTAAATGATTAATAGTGAAAGTTATTATACAACGCAATAATAAACATCTTCCTTTTCCGTGTAATTTACTAAACGTATATTGTTTGTCCGTGGTCACTCATGTGTCAGATTGCTCGCCGATCTAAGAAATGGCGCTTAGATAAAATGTTCACCTCAATCTATCGAAAATAAGATTTTTATCTCACGGTAAATAAAACAACGAACAATATAAAGGGCGCTGTTCTAAGCCCATACCAAACAATAATCACCGGAAAAGAATACAATATAATATTATTGTTTGATTTCGGCCTTACCAAATTGCTCTACCTTAAGCCACCGTCTATTACGAGTATACTTGTAGGTATAAGTACGGTAACGCAGCAGTGATGGCGGTGAATAGTATGACAAAAAATCTATGAATGATAATGTAGAGTAGAAATAGAGATATTAAAACATTGTCGTGATCTGCTTGTGATATTAAACTTTTGTCACAAGCAGTTTGAAATTCAAGCTGGCAAATCGTGCTCTTCCCTTTGAGAAATTGTTGGAATCATCTCTTTAATTATCCATTATATATATTTATATAATAATATATTGTAAAAATTTAATAGTACCTAAATAATATAATGCACTTATTAGTTTTATTGCCCAATGAGTTACATTGATAATATATAAATTTAATTGCCGTATTTAATCCTTCGTAAACTGTGTTCTGTTACAAACAATTACTACTTCATTTACTGTACCGACTTCGAATGTCTCTTCACTACCTTGGGTTGACTGGTAGAAAATGCTTTTAGCATTAAGTCCGCCGTTGTACTTTTGTGCATGAAGTTCAATAAATAAATACTTAAATAAATTTATGTTAGAAACCCAAATTTTCGTTTTTCGTCATCCTACTTATTTAATGAAGGCAGACATAGTATAACACGCAAAGACATCAAAGATATTTAAATTGCCTAAAGAAAGTATGATTAGACAGCCACTGTGAGTCTCCGTCGCTCCTAGTTAGGGGACCTTTTCCTCGATTAAAACATACCTTGAAGGGTTTGTACCTTATATTATTATCCCGACCTATTACTTAGCGTACTCGAGGCTGTAGTCCGTTTAATAAGCTCCTGGGGCCCTCATATTTCAGGGTCAGTTAGCCTGCCGGCGTTGTGTGCGGCCCGCACCAACAATTTAGGTAATTTATACGAACTACCACCACAACTGCACTAAATTATAGCTATGTTATTTTAGTTAAATAATTGAATCAGTGTTACAAAAATTCTTGTGGGCAAAAAGCTGTTTTTCCTTTAGGCACAACTACTAAAGGGAGTAAGATCACGTGTAGGCCAATGACCTCTGTTCGCCTAAACCGTTTCACTGAGAGTGTTGCTGCAGCAGTCACTCACATAGATCCAAGCCACGATGATCCAAATGTGCTTTACGAGTCCTTGTTTAGCACAATACAATCAGCGTACAATGCATCATTTCCAACTAGAACTTTTACCAAAAACATCAAAATAAGGTTCTGTGATTGGGCAACATCCGGAATATACAAAAGTAGAGCTAAGTTGTATGAACTTTATGGTATGAAACAATATAATTTTGATCCAGTCTTTATTCAATATGTTGGGGATTATTCAAAAATCTTTAAAAAGTCATGTGTTGCCGCTAAGTCCTTGTATTTAAGTAATAAAATTAAACAGTCCGAGAACAAAATAAAAACAACTTGGAATGTTATTAATAGTGAGACTGGTCGTATTAAATTGAAAGATAACAATTATGAGTTAAACATTAAGGACAATATTATTTCAAATAATACAGATGTAGCCCACATTTTTAACGACTACTTTGTTAGCATACCAGTAAAGACAACCAGCTCCTTAAATTCTTGCCCAATCAAAGCTGAGCATTTACTTAGGGGGAATGTGAAAGAGTGTGACGTCCCTTTTAATTTTAATTATGTTAACCCAAACGACATAATAAAAGTGTTCAAGTCACTACATTCAAAAAACACTGCTGACTTGTGGGGTTTTTCAGTTAAATTAGTTGAGAGTATAATTATAAATATAGCACCATATCTAGCTGCTATCTTTAATAAAAGTGTTGATGTAGGAGTATTTCCTGATTTAATGAAACATAGTAAAGTAGTACCTTTGTTTAAAAACGGCTCTAAGAGTGACCCTAGTAATTTTAGACCAATATCTATACTGCCAGCTATTAGTAAAATTTTTGAGAAAATTATATTGCAGCAATTAGAGAGCCATTTTAACTTTCATAAATTACTACATAATGAGCAGTATGGTTTTACGAAAGGTCGCTCAACTACAGATGCAGGCGTTACACTAATAAAACATATTTTTAACGCCTGGGAAAATAAAATGGATGCTATTGGTGTTTTTTGTGATCTCTCTAAAGCATTTGACTGCGTCGAGCACAATACGCTCTTGAGAAAACTCAGTCACTATGGGATCAGGGATGTTGCACTTAATCTAGTTTCCACCTATCTAAGTGATAGAGTGCAATACGTTGATGTAAATGGAAATAGGTCCTTAGGGTTACCTGTTGCTATGGGCGTCCCACAGGGCTCCATTCTTGGTCCTTTTCTATTTTTGGTGTATGTAAATGATTTGCCGTACTTTGTACAGGATTTCTGCGATATAGTGCTATTTGCAGACGATACGTCTCTTATTTTTAAAGTTAACCGTAAAGACCCTAATTTCGACGTTGTAAATGGTTCGCTCGCGCAAGTCCTGAACTGGTTCACGGTAAACAATCTTCTACTTAATTCCAAGAAGACAAAATGTATAAAATTTTCTATGCCAAATGTCAAAAGTGCAGGTATAAACCTGGTTTTAAATAATGAGTCAGTTTCAATCGTAGAGTCCACAGTTTTCTTGGGCTTAACTTTAGATTGCAAACTTCAGTGGGAAGCCCATATTTCGTGTCTCGCAGGTAAACTCAGCTCAGCGGCTTTTGCTATCAGGAAAGTTAGGCAACTTACTGATGTGGCAACCGCCAGACTAGTCTACTTTAGTTATTTTCACAGCGTTATGTCTTACGGCATATTGTTGTGGGGTAGGGCTGCTGACATTGAAACCGTTTTTATTATTCAAAAACGAGCTATACGTTCTATCTACAACCTAGGTTCACGAGACTCCCTGAGAGAGCGATTCAAAGAGATAGGTATATTGACAGTTGCATCTCAATATATATATGCTAATGTTGTTTATGTTAAGAGTAACATTAGTCTATATACTAGAAATTGCGATGTGCATGAGATTAACACCAGGGGTAAGCATAAACTGGTTGGCTCACACTATCGCTTACATAAAGTCCATAATTCGTTTACGGGACTTGGTGTACGTTTATTTAATAAATTACCTATCGACATAATGGATAAACCCTTAGACAAATTTAAACAAATTGTCAAAAAACATTTAATACTTAAGGGTTACTACACTGTTAATGAGTATCTGAACGATAAAAGTCATGGGATGCTCGCTTGACGAAGGAGTAAATTAATTTTACTCTTAATTTTAATGACATTATACTTTAAAGGACATATTTTTGTTAATTATTGTATGAATGACATTTTTTATGATTATTATGAATGACATGCTTTAACAAATAATTTTTTGACATTAATTTATTGATACATTTTGACATAATTTATAAAATGATTTTTTTTTTTTTGTATTAATTATAAATGACATGATGCCCGAGCCATATTTGAACAGTTAAGTACACATTTTGTATTGTTTTGTTAAAATTGTATACTTAGTATTGTTAAATTTTTTTACATTGTGATTTGTGAAATAGAGGTACATTGTGAACTCCTGTGGTAAATTAAGTTCATCTTACTTTATACTTATACCAAAAATTAACAGTTTATATAATATCTACATAGAAACATTTATCACAGTTCACATGTTGCCTTTACCTTTTGTAGCAATATGCAAATTGAGGCAACCTGTAAAGCACACATTTTACTTTTTAATTTTCTTTACAACATAGAAAGCTGTAAGTAATTAAGTATCTATAGAGTTAAGTGTATTGCCTGCGTCACTTTGCATGCTACTTGAAACTGTAACTTACAAAAATTGTAATAACCTGGCGATTAAAAAGAGTGGCCTGAGTTTCTTGCCAGTTCTTCTCATGGCTCTACTTCGTCAGCGAACTGGCTGTAGGTTAATTTGCTGACATTTTGTAAACTTTGACGTTCATAAGTGTTAATTTAATTAACCTAAATGAATAAACATATATTTCATTTCATTTCATTTCTTTATCATCTATTAAGTCTAATTCAGTGTGTACTGCACTCGCTTGTACAAAGCGAAATATTAAAAACTAGCTGTGCCCGCGACTTCGTCTGCGTGGAATAGTGATTTTGGGCAGCATTTTGTGGATATATCTTTTGGTTTGTTTTGAACTATAAACATCTTCGTTTAGGTGAATAAGAAAAATCTTTACAGTAAATGCTTCTCTATATACTATATTAGACTATCGATACGATACGATATTAGACGATGGCTATACAGCCATCGGGGATCAAAGCCATACAGGCTGCTAGGATTACTTACACGTGACAAATCCACATAAAGCTGACCATGCGAAAAACAGCTAATATTTAGATCCACACTCACAACATTTAGTGTCTGACCTTAGGCTTTATTAATTGTCATCGCGAAACATAGGCTCACTGGAAACTGACCCGTTTAAAACTAAACGGGAAATTGTTTGGAATGAGAGGAATCCGAGGAATAAAAACGCTATAAGGTTTTTTTTTATATATTAGCTTGACAAAATGACACTACTCTGCCTGATGGTAAGCAATCAGTGGAATCCAGAAGTGGTGGACACCATTCCAAAAGAAAACTACTGGTATGGTGGCCTCCACTATGGCGGCTTAGTGAGATGCTTTTTCACGCCCCGCTTTAAAGACCCAGGATTAAAGTTAGATGGAAACTCATGCGCTGGCAAAGAGTTATAGGCTTTATTGAGCGACAATTGTGTGAAGTGCTCAACCGTTTGTTTCGAGACCCTTTAGATTGCACTGTGAAAGAGTAGCACTTCAGTCCCGCACGTGTCGTTCTGGATAAAAAGGGAGGGGGGTAGGAGTAATTTAAAGAGCTCTTGAGAAGACTCTCCGTGGTAAAGGCGATATAAGACGGCCATTGAGGAGGCGATGTCTCTTCGCAGCTGTAAATGCTCAAGTGGCCTTCGGGCTTCCGATGATACGGACTGCTCGCAAAGGGCCCCCGTACTCTCTCGAAAATGGTCGCCGGGTCCCACTAAGGGTGGAATTTTTTTTTTTTACTACTAATTTGACTCCACCCCGCCTGATGGTAAGCAGTCAGTGGAATCCAGAGGTGGCCACCATACCAAAAGCCATCGTTTTAAACTGCTGGTATGGTGGCCTCCACTATAGCGGCTGGGAATGGGGTTAGGGGAGTGAGGGAAGTGAGGAAAGAGGAAAGGGGGAAATTGGGCCCCCGGCACTCTCACTCACCGAATGAAACGCAGTAGTACGAATACTACTACTCTTACGTCGATCTTCTATGAGAGGGTAGTACTTCCCCGGACGATCCGGCCCATTCATGCTGAAACAAGCTTAGATCTACTACCGTAATACTACGGTTAGGTCTAATTGGGCCCCTGTACAATGCCGCGGGTGGTCCATACACAGTACCACCGAAATACAGAGGCAGTCGATTTCCTCCCGACTTTCCCCTCCCTTTCCCTTGACTTCTCCCTAACTACCCCCGCACTTTCCCCTCACTTCTCCCTTCCTTTCCTCTTCCTCCCCCTCCCTTCTCCCTCCCTCCAAATTTCAAGTCGCCAACTTCAAAAGCAAAGATCTTTCCATACAATATTTCATCCCTTATTTCACTCCTATAAATCCACCCCAGTAAAAAAAAAATATGAGCGTATTTTTTATTTAAATAAAAGTATTCCAAAACAAAATTTCAAAGCTGTAACTTAAAAAATGAAGACGTTTCATACAATCGATTTCATCCCTTTTCATACACTTAAGGGTTGAATTTTTAATAACCCTTTCTTTGTACACTTCTAGACATTAAGACAAACACACCCTCCAAATTTCAAGTCGCTACGACCAGCGGTTTAGGCTTTACGTTGTCTGTCAGTCAGTCAGTCAGTCAGGACAAAGCCTTTTATAATATGTATGGATGCATGGATTAGACGTATAGCCATCAGGGATCAAAGCATACAGGCTGCTAGTAATGCTAACACGTGATAGAGCCACATAAAGCTGACCGAAAAACAGCTAATACTTAGATCCACACCCACAACTTTTAGTGTCTTACCTTTACTTTAATTACTTAATTAATTAATTAATTAATTACTTTAATTAGTCATCGCAAAACATAGGCTCACTGGAAACTGGACTCGTTTAAAACTAAATGAAAGACTGTTTAGAATGACAGGAATCCGAGGAATAAAAACACTATCAGCTATTCCGCAACCTGTTAAAATATCTGCTTCTATAAGATTTCGTAGTAAATTAACGAATGTTCGATGTGATTCTTTAAATTGGCATAACTTTTTTATTTATGAACCGATTGACATGAAACAAACACTAAATGTTAAGTGAAGCTTACCACAATATATTAGTGAAAACCATATTTAAATCGGATAAGCCGTTTCTGAGATTAGCGTGCACAAACGCACAGACAAACAGACAAACAGACAAACAGACAAACAGACATACAGACAAACAGACAAACAGACAAAAAATTTAAAAATCATTGTTTTGGGTTCTATTTGCGTTGATATAGGCCCCAATAGTATTTTTTCTCATATATCTTCCATGTACAGACAGCGATCGGTTACATTTTTATTATATGTATAGATGTAAAATGAGTTTAATACATAATCTTTGAAATTGTGTATTGAATAAATCTTTGGAATTGTGTATTGAATACTACTGTGTATATAATACTACTGTATACTACTGTAAATACACTGGAATTAGGCAATAGGCTCGTTCACTATTGGCGACTGACTAAATTTAGGTTTAACCTATCTGTCTACCTCTTCCTGTAAACGAGCGCGACACGTGTAATAACAAAATTTACGTACATTATGTAAATACAATATTTATATATCGTAATTTGAACCGAGTGACACAGCTATATGTTCTCTAAGCTTTAACATCTACTGATTTACGAGTATGGAAAGCTCAGAGCCTACTAATGAGGAACTAAGAGCGTTTCTCTTTCACCCACGAGTTAACAGGATGCTCCTATGATTAGAACTTATACTATTTAATATGTCAACATCGAATAAATAGATTACTGACAGAACTTTTACAATGCAATTGTGAATAATTGTAGCTATGAAAAGTTTACGTAGAGATATTGATTAATAGCATACAATTGCCTGATAAAATTATGTTTAGATCGTGTATAATATTTATTTAACGAGTTACTAATTTTTTTTTTAAACAATGTTATAGAAAATGTGTGGTGGCCCAATAGTTTCATGTATTCACATACTAAACACAAGTTTGTGAGTTCTAAAGCGGTACCTACCTAAGATGTTCAAAAACGTCGCTACGCCAGGAATGGTAGCAATAACTTAAGTGCCATCGTTGCAAATTGCTGGCATAGTGGCTAGCACTGTCGATTATTGAAGACGTTTTCTTAAAAGACCCAACATCAAAATTGTAGAGATACATGAATGTGAGAAAATAGTTAAGCGTCATAAGTATGAAGCACCTAGTTTGCGTTCTAGTATACAGGGTGCGCACAAACGGAACATCCTTGAAAATGGGAACTAGAATATGCTTCTAGTATGCTTTAGACAATTTTTTTTTGGAAAATATCAATTGTTTTGCCATTCAAAGTTTGAGCAATTTTCGTCATGTTTTGGTATAAAAGAAAAGCGAGTAAAGTAAAAGATTTTAAAAAGTAAGTAGGTATTTTATTGTTTTATATATTTAAGTACTGAATCTCATTTTTATACTATTATTTTCACCCGTATTTTCTCGATAATAAACTGCAATAATAAGCATCACCTTGCATCTTCCCGTTATATTAATTGCACGTTGTTAATAAACTGAACATTGTTAACTAATTGAAACTAGCTATTAAAATAAATAAACAATTAACAGGACTTGATGCTAATAATATGTTAATGTGCAACTGTTATTGAATGTTCTACTGTTCGATACAACTACTAAACTGACATTATTGTTAAAGATATAATATATAGTAAGTAAGTTTAGAGCATTCTTAGGCTCATTTTCCTTGTCCGAATTTTTTCGCGTAGATGCGCTGATGTAGTTTGATCCACAAATAGTTATTTGTTTTAAATCTGGGTGAACTTTGTAGCCATTAATTACGGATCGTTCCTCTTTCACCCCGCCAAATATTAAGTCCCATGTGGTGAATCGCTGAACGATCTTTTTTGAATTGGCTGTTTTACTCCAAGATCAAACCATGGTCCGAATCAGGAAGTCAAAAAGAGACATCCGCGATTCACCCCACGCAAAAAAAAATCGATGAAACGATGATCTCTATGAATTAATTTTATTACACTTATGTAGGAAAGTGCTTGCACGAATCTAATTTAGTATTATGTGTAAAAATGTCGTTATGTTTCTAAAGTAATCTGATAAAAAGCTTGTATTTAAGTTCTCCTTAAAAATGTCACAGTGGTATTTTCCCGACTTGGACAGTATCTAAGAGGCCTACGCTAATCACGTTTAGTTTAAGGTTATCCGTGTTTAACGTAGCACTGTATCTTACATACACAGTTTACTAATATTGATCCACTTCAATAAGATTTGTAACAGATGGTAGCATTGTTCCAAGACTTCCAAGTGACGTTTAATGATATTGCGGGAAAACATTGAGACCGTAACGCGTACGATCCCACTTTCTTTATGATAATTGTACTAAGATACTGTGTACGCATCGATTGAGTCTTTATATGATCGTATAACAGGTGGGTGTATAAATATGATATACTTGAGCTATACGGTACTGAGCTGTTTGTATTTATAAGCATGGTACCAGTGATACTGTACGATATTTAAGTGAAAATTTGTTGAACTGTTTTTTTCTTGTTTTAATATACTTACTTAAAGTAGAATATTGTGCATAAAATGGTTTTCGCAACTTGTGTTCTTTTTACTCTCAGTGCGACTGCGAAATTTGGGCAAAATGTAGTTCTTAGAATAAATACTAGAGACGATGTTTCGAAATATTTTACGTTTAACACATAGCTTTGTGATTGAGGCAGATACAACTAATGAAGGTACGAGTTACTCACTAATGTTCCCGTAAATTCACTTTTTCTAATAGGCGTGTCTGAGTGAAGGCTGCCCAAAAACTTCAAATTAACTATAATTACTGAGTACTGTTCTTTGTAGGCTTGTAGCCAGAGCTACTTATGACTATAAACGATGTAATTATCATTTGTAATTTATAATAGACTATTAGGTATATTTATATGCATAGGGTTCTATGTGCCTCTCGTTACTTTATTTTTTTAGAACATTCGAGAAGGTTGAAATTATATGTACTGACTACGGGTGTTATAATTGACTTTAATTAAAAGTTTAAAAGTAATGCAATAAGTTGTTATGAATCTCAAAACAGTATAAGTACTTACCTAAAGTAAATGCCATGCAACGAATTTTTATGCGGTTTTTAATATCATTTAAATATATACATAGCTTCACGTCTTTTATCCCCGAAGGGGTAGGCAGAGTTGTTTAACAACATATCGGTTATTATTATGCTTATTATAATGAAAGAAAGAATTACAGATTTGTAATCATGTCGCAAAAAAACATAATTCTTACCTATATTAGTAGGACCCACGTGCATAGCTAACATATTATTATGTCTTTGAAGAGGCAGACGAGTTAACGATCCACCTAATGATAAGTGGTACCTAACTGTCGATCATGTCACTGGACTAATAATGCCGAGGGCTAAATGAACCACTGCTTACTTGCTGAAATTAATACTTTCTAATCCTCGTTAGAAAAAGAATAATTAGGTATGTCATAGCGCTGGAGGAAATCTACTTTTAGTTACATATATTAAATTAAAAAAAATCTACTTAAGGTTTTAAACGACTTATTTACTGGGAAACAAGTGAGACTTTTTATGAATGAAGATTTATTAAGAACTATCTGCGCGCTGCGGATTAGCCCGCGCGGAAAATAGTATGTATTTAGTTCGGGAACCAGACCCATTTTTGAAATAAAAAGTACCCTATGTCCGTCTCCGGCACCTTATTTATGTAAATACATAAGGTGTCGGTTCAGCCGTTTAGGCGCTGAATGGTAACAAACAAACAAATACACACACATACACATAGGTACATAAACTTTCGTATTTATAATATTAGTACGATGTGCATAAATATTTATGGGTCACATAAAGCTTTATATTAACTATATAGTACATATAGGTACATATTATTATGTGGACTTTGCTCTGGTCTAAAACTGGTAAAATTGGTGTATTTACTAAATAATTGACCTTACTGCGGGTATCAGCCCCTGTACCTAGTGTGCTATGGTATTCGTCTCTTTATAAATCTCATGTCCAGCAGTAATAGACTTCTCAAAGCTTTATCACATAGGTATATAAATCAAACATTCAACTCGAACAATATTCACAAGCACCACACTGTCCAATTATTGCCCACTCAGCGCCTAAACGGCTGAACCAATTTTGATGAAAATTGGTATAGGTATAGATAGATTCGGTGCCGGAGACAGACATAGGATAGTTTATATCCTGAAATCGATTCCCGAGTTACATTTATGAAACACATACCATTTTCCGTCAAGTAATATACATATTGTGATCTCAAAATAAAAGCCGGTAAAGAAGTTTAGCTTAGAAACAGTTGCAGTCGAAACCTGGAGTCTATTACAAGGCCGCAGCTCTATACAGACGATAAATAACCGTCGCCGATATCGGACCCTTAATACTTATTTATTGCATTCCTCAGCTAGCCGGCCACACTAAATCATACCAGATAATTGTCCACCGATACAAAGATTAAGAAAGTAGACATAGAACAGATGGTTTGCCAACTAACGTTTAAGTATAGTTAGAAATAATTACATAGCGCGTTTTAATTAAAGCGGGCATTTCTTTTCTTTAGATGTTTTTAGAAATAATATAATACACACATTTGGTAAGACACAGCGTAGAGCTGACTCCAAACGGTGGATCGACGAACTGGTTAACTAGCGAGTAACCGATGGATATGGAAAGTTTAACGTAGGTCCTTAGCAGGCAACTTACTTACCGTCAAACGTGAAGACCCAGACAAGCATCAACTTCTACCATAGAGAGGCCCTACGAAACAAGCCTGACTCTAAACAGAAAACTAAATATTACTCCAACCCGACAACGAATCCGATGTCCTATCTGATACGTGACAATAGGCAAACAATCGTATGTACGGCAGTAGATCCTCGCTGTGACCGGGAAAGTACTACCCTCTCATAGAAGATCTACGTAAGAGTAGTAATATCCGTACTATTGTGTTTCGTTTTGTGAGTAAGAGTGCCGGAGGCCCAATTCCTCCGTTTTCCTTTTTTCTCACCGCCCTCAATCCCTACACCTACCCTTTACGGTACGCAGCGGCTTCGCACCCTGCGACTCTGAATCATCAATGAGCGACAGTTACCACTTACCATCACCTGCGCTGTTTGCTCGTCTGCTAACAGCAATTAAGAAAAATATCACTGAACCCATGAGACAATAAATCAAAGCAATAAGGTAAAAGTAGGCATTAAACCCTTACTCCTACGTTAATGATAGATATTTACTCTTTGGCACAAGTGTAAGCGATCATTTACTTGAGACTAAGTTCTAATCGTTGAGTGAGCGGATAGTTATAAGGAAGCTAAATTATTTTCCATCCAAGTGCACTAGTTATTACAGTTATATAATACTAGCTGTTGTTCGCAGCTCCGCCCGCATGATTCATCTCTATGTATACATTAACGATTTTTCATACAAACTTTCATCCCCTATTTCAAATCCCTTTTAATACTTTCCGGGACAGTAAACGGATACGGCCGTGATTTTTTTTTTTTTTTCTTTCCACATTCACACAGCGCCATCTAGTCCCAAATTAAGCAATTATATTTGCTTGTGTTATGGGTACTAAACAACTGATATACTACTTATATACATTTTTTTTTGTAAATACATACATATTATAGATAAATTACACCCAGACACAGAACAAACAATCATGCTCATCACACAAAGGTTTGTCCTGGGTGGGAATCGAACCCACGACCTCCGGCTTAGCAGTCAGGGTCACTAACCACTAGACCAACATTGTGATGATAATAAAACATCTATTGTGTCTACCACAGTCTTATCTACAGTACTTAGTGTACATAAAAGGGTTTGGCCATTTTTCGCGTTAATGGATAGCCTACGTTGCTCCCCGAGGTCTAATCTATCTTTATACCAAATTTCATTGAAATTGGTGTAGTTTTTTAGGCGTGAAAGCGTAACAGACAGACAGACAGACAGAGTTACTTTCGCATTTATAATATTAGTATGAAGGTACGAATTAAAGCTATTATGTAGGTATTTGACTACCTTAGACATAAGGGCAGCTGCTTTGCAAAAGCTTTTAGGTTCGATTCTTTGTGATTCTTATATATTTGTCTAAAACTTTGAATGTACTTTGTGACTGTTAATTGTATGTTTGTAGTACACGACACAGGGCTAAATAAGAGTCTTTTAACACAAAAATAAAGTATTCTACACAATTGATGATAATCAATACTTACACATGTCAATGATATGGAATCTATACAGTTATATAAAGTAGAAGAGTTTATTTGTTTATACGCGCTAATCTCTGAAACTACCAGTCAAATTTGAACCATTATTTTTGCATATGAAAGCCTAGTTTTTGAGGAAGGTTATAGGCTATTTAACATCACGCTACTGGCGGCGGGAACAGAGCAGTAACTAAAGACGCGGCTGCAACTAGTAAATTATAAAAATTCAGATCCAATAGTGGACGTCAGTACCAAAATAAAAATCGTTTTGTATTAGCTTTGATAGCTTGTGTTATAATATAGCAGGGATGTTATCTGTACAATGTACTAAACACACAATACTACAACAAAAAAGTATAATCTGGCGACATTAATCGCAATTTGTATCATCATTCTACTCGTAGTTTGTAGCAATACTAAATGTTTGACTAGAATTATATAAAAGTAATTACTTTTTACATATTTATATATATATATACTTACTTTTAATTAAATTCGTAAATTTATCACTAAAAGTAAGACAGAGCACGATGGGTTAATGTAAATTCGCCACAATTTCGATTCATATTTCACAAATTATAATGGAAAATGTGATGAATCTATAATATTTCTCTCTTTCATAATAATAATTATAATTTTCTACCACATTCACACAGCGCCATCTAGCCCCAAATTAAGCAATTATATTTGCTTGTGTTATGGGTACTAAACAACTGATATACTACTTAAATATCAATTTTTTTTATTGTCAATACATATTATAGATAAATTACACCCAGAGGCAAAACAAACAAACATGCTCATCACACAAAAAATTGTCCTGGGTGGGAATCGAACCTACGACCTCCGGCTTAGCAGTCAGGGTCACCGACTACTAGGCCAACAGGCCAGTCATTAAGAGTAATAAAGATTATACTTGTTTAAATATTGACTACAAACGAAGACTATCAACTATCTGTCTTAATTGGTGTGTATCAATACTTAATTAGAGAAAGCTAAATAAATTTCCTTTTTAATAATTCCCATGGAGTGCACGTTCACCCTTAGGGGTTAAGTTTGTCATGCATAGGAAACCGTGAGACATTGTATAACAAAGGTATGAAGTCATTTGCGTTATCTTGTCGTATTATATAGTGCTTATGTATAACAATAAAATAGAAGTGCTTATTAATAGTGCAGTAAGAGTCGCGCGTATATAAAAATCCGAAACATTGCTGCATAGATAATCCATACTAATATAATAAATGCGAAAGTAACTCTGTCTGTCTGTCTGTGTGTTACGCTTTCACGCCTAAACCGATTTTGATGAAATATGATATAGAGATAGAATGGACATTGGAGAACAACATAGGCAATCCTTTATGAAAAAAAGGGCTTCAAGCAGTTGAAATAGGAGATGAAAGTTTGTATGAATAATGCGATAACCGACATTTAGGCGGACATAATGTACTGACGTTGCCGCGTACATACATTAAATGGGTGAAATGTAAGTTTGCTGTAGTTATCACGATTGGGAGTGGATTGTCTGCTCTGGTCCTATATTACTAAAGAATGCTCTTTTATCAGTCGTCATAAAAATACACACTGTTATTTCTTTCGTGTTTATTCAATTCAATTGAATTCAATATTTTATTTGCATATTCCACAATGATTCTTAGGTGGTAGGTAGTATTATGTTACAATTGTGGGCCTTGTAAGGCCCACAATTGTAACATAATACTACCTTGTAAGTAGTGGAGAAGAGGGAGCTCCATTCTAAAAAATTAATCAAAAAGAAAAATTAAAATTAAAATAAATAAATTAAATTAAATAACTAGTAACTAAAATTAAAATTAATAAATGGGTAAAAGTTAAAATAAATTGAAATTAAAATTTGGTAAAAAAAACAATTACAATAGATAAATAAATTACAATTTGATACAATTTGAAAATTCATACAAAAAAATAATAATTTGAAGAACATTATCTATTCAAACAATTATTTTTTATCACAACAATTATTATTCTACACGGTATTCATCCTTTTTTATTTCGGGTCGCAGCAAAATTTGTTCTGATCCATTCTTAATCATCACGCAATTTATCCATCATTTCCTAAATCTATTTATAATTTATTCTCTTTATCTTCGCCTCTACACTACACTTTATACCCACGACACACGGTGGATTGGACACGTAAATATATAGCACAAATTTAGCACAGATCAAGAATGGCTCCTACTATAAGATAAACAGTATACTACATGTAAGTTCCCTTTGGCAGCATCCACGCAGATAGTCCGCGGATCAGCCGCTAACTCATCAACTTAGAAGCGTTTTCTACGCGCTCTCTTATTAACTCTTATCGCCTGATTAAAGTACACGGTGCGTGTAATTACGAGATAGCTGCATTGTGATATAACTACTGTTACCTGTGTATTTAGGTTTACAACTACTATATTCTGTTTATAACAAAAAATTACATCCACACAATAAATAAAGTTTATACTACGAACTAACATAAAAACAAGTTTTAGATCAATAAAAAGTATTTAATTTAGTATTTAGTACTGTTTTCACAGCTGGTCAAAATAGTGTTTTTTTTTTTTTTTTTTTTTTTTTTATTGCCTATAGTGGCAGACGAGCCAACAGCCCACCTGATGGTAAGTGGAAACTGTCGCTCATAGACTTCTGCAATGCCAGGGGCTCTGCGAAGCCGCTGCCTACCGTGATATTAATGCTCTCTTTAAACCTCGTTTGAAGAAGGACATGTCATAGCGCTCGGGAAACACCGCAGCTGGTAGTTCGTTCCAGAGCCTGCACGTACGTGGGAGAAATGAACGCTGAAAGTCAAAGTCAAAGTCAAAGTATTTATTTCATTTTGATCACAGAATGATACTTATGAAAAGTCAAATTACATGAAGTCAGCTAATTAACCTACAGCCAGTTCGCTGACGAGGTAGAGCTGTGAGAAGAACTGGCAAGAAACTCACGCCACTCTTTTCAATCGCCAGATAATTACAATTTTTTGTATGAGTTAACAATTTTAACACATCAACGCAACCAAAGAACCATACAAAGTAATTATTACAAAATAACTAATTATTTAATAACATTTTTGAAAAAAGAAAAGAAACGAAAATAGAGGATTACAATTATTTAGTTTCATCTAGTATGGTAATTTGACTACGTATTTTAATTAAAATTAAAAAATAGTAAATGCATTTCTCAGTCATATCGAACTACAAGGTAATATTGAATTAAGTATTAAATGTATGCCATGCCAAGATTGACCAGTCATCCCAGGTAGCACCCGTTCACGAGCATGACGCACAGACCAGCCATCATCACCTTCGCCATATTAGAGGGAAGGTGATGACCCGGCCAATACGACACCACAAGCCATGACATTTGAGTGAGCATGACAATGCAAGGCATGGGTGGTAAAAAGAACCATAATAAAATGTTATGTCTTAAGAGTTCATAATGATCATGATATGCATTCACTTCACATCAAACTTTTACTGCAATAGTCAATATTTTTTTTTTTTTAAATTTTCCTATAATTATATAATGTTAATCAAAGTCAATATAACTACAATAATAATAATTAATCAATATAACATTAATCTTGCATTAAACGAGCAACTATATCCATGCTCTTTTATCATTTAAATAATCATTAATATTATAATAACTCTTTTGAATAAGACGGTTTTTAACAGTTTGTTTGAATTTCTCTAAGGGTAGATTCGAAACGTCAATGGGTAGTTTATTATAAAAGCGTACACCAAGACCCGCAAATGTGTTGTTTACTTTATGTAGGCGATGGTATGTACCAACTAACTTATGTTTACCTCGAGTATTCACAGAATGCATGTCACAGTTTCTTGAATACAAGTGAATATTTTTCTTGATAAACATAATGTTAGCAAAGATATATTGAGACGCCACTGTCAAAATACCTATCTCTTTAAACTTATCTCTTAATGAAACTCTAGGGCCCAAATTGTAAATAGATCGCACCGCTCGTTTTTGAAGTATAAAAATTGACTCAATATCCGCAGCCCTGCCCCACAGCAGTATACCGTATGACATCACGCTATGGAAATAGCTAAAATAAACAAGTCTGGCTGTTTCAATGTCGGTAAACTGTCTTACTTTTCGTATTGCAAAGGCTGCTGAACTAAGTTTACCAGCAAGACACGATATTTGGGTACCCCACTGAAGCTTGTTATCTAAAGTTAAACCCAAAAAAACTGTGGATTGAACAAAGCTTAAAGTTTCATTATTTAAACTTATGCTTATAGCTAGACTTTTAGTATTGGGCATAGTAAACTTAACGCATTTTGTTTTTTTGGAATTAAGCAATAGGTTATTCGCACTAAACCAGTCCAGAACCTTCACTAGTGAATTATTCACGTTGTCAATATTCGGATTCTTACGATCAACTTTAAATAAAAGTGAAGTATCATCAGCAAATAGTACAATATCGCAAAAATTCTGAACATGGAATGGCAAATCATTAATATAAACCAGAAAAAGAAAAGGGCCTAAAATGGAACCTTGTGGCACGCCAATAGCTACAGGTAATCCGGTAGACCTACTTCCGTTTATATCAACATATTGTACTCTATCGCTTAAATAAGAGGCAACTAGATTGAGTGCAGCATCCCTGATACCATAATGACTGAGTTTTCGTAGAAGCGTATTGTGTTCGACGCAGTCAAAGGCTTTTGAGAGGTCGCAGAAGACACCAATAGCATCCATCGAATTTTCCCAGGCACTATGAATATGCCTAATTAATGTAACACCTGCATCTATTGTAGAACGACCTTTCGTAAAGCCATATTGCTCATTGTGTAATAAGTTATTTGAGATAAAGTGACTTTCTAATTGTTGCAATATTATTTTCTCAAACACTTTGCTTATAGCTGGCAATATGGAAATAGGCCTAAAGTTACTTGTGTCACTTTTTGATCCATTTTTAAATAAAGGAATCACTTTACTGTGTTTCATCAGATCAGGAAACACGCCTGTATCCACACATCTATTAAATATGGTAGCAAGATGTGGAGCTATACTAAATATTATATTATTGATTAGCTTGACTGAAATACCCCATAAGTCAGCAGTATTTTTTGAGTTAAGTGACTTAAAGACTTTTATAATATCATTGGGGTTAATATACTGGAAACAAAAATAAACACTGCACTCTCCCACGCTGCCCTTAGCTAAGGTTTCGGCTTTGACTGGGCAAGAATCTAAGGACTTAGTTGCATTAACCGGTATTTTTATAAAGAAATCGTTAAACGTTTGTGCTACATCTAAATTATTTGCAACAATTTTATTACTTACTTTTAGTTCAAAATTGGTATCGCGCAATTTGGTACGACCAGTTTCACTATTAATAATACTCCAAGTTGCTTTTATTTTATTGTCTGATTGTTTTATTTTATTGCTCAAATATAAGGATTTGGCTGTGCAACAAGCCTTTTTAAAAATTTTTGAATAATTTCTAACATAATCTACAAAGTTCGGATTTGTATTATATTTTTTCATACCATATAGTTCATACAATTTAGCCCTACTTTTATAGATGCCTGTTGTTGCCCAGTCACAAAATTTAATTTTAATATTTTTATTAAAAGTCTTGGGTTTGAAGATATTTTCATATTCTAATTTAATTATGTTAAACAAAGATAGGTAGAGGCTATCAGGATCGGCGCAACTAAGGTCTACATTGGTGACTTTGGTAGTAATGTTCCCGCTAAAGTGTTTCAGGCGTTCAGAAGTCACTGGCCTAACAAAAAACGAACCGTGCTAGACGAGATCGTGTCCAGGTAGTATGGATGAACTTTGCTGCGATGTCGAGTGGTGCGATGATAGATCATATGCAGATACAAAAGAACAGTGTCATCTGCCGCGAAGAACTTGACCACACACTGCCTGCCTCTGTGGTTCGGTAGTACTGTGTATGGACTACCATGCAGAGGTAGCGGGTTCGATTCTCGCTCAGTGCAAATATTTGTGTGCAATAACATGTCTATTTGCATTGGTCTGGGTATTTCTATGTATAATATGTATGTATTTACAAAAAAAAAAGAACTAAGTATTTATAATCCTCATTCTAGAACCCATAACACAACAAATTTTAAGCGATTTTAGTGGTTTTATTCATTTTAGTCGGTTAATAACGAGTGTAGCCGCAAAGTGCCTAAAAACAGTGCGTTGTTTACAATATCTTCTTAATATTACACTTATTTACATAATTTACCCACAATGGTTACTTTTTTTTTTTTTTTTTTTTATTTGCCCAAAGGGCAGGCTATAGTCTTTCGACCATACTGCCTAGTCTTTCGTGTAGGATTTCTTACGTGGTAAGTTTGTAAAAATAATGTCTTTCGTTTATCCACAATGGTTACATTTTAATTGTCAAATTTGTCGCACTTTGTTTTGACGTTTATGTAGCAAACCATAGACTATGTAAATCTGGTAGTTTCAACTTTACGTTTCGTTTTACCTTTTATTTTTGTTACTTACTTCGATGTAATAGTTTGTTCGACTTTTTATTCTTGTAGTGTGTTTGTATCCTGCTGGTGGGTGGTGCAGAATTGGAAATTTTGCATAGAACTTTGTATGTACGTATTTATATTTTTTAATTTTTTTTACTTTATCATAATTTAAATAGCTAATTTTACTATTTTATTATTTTTATTTTATTTATTATATATTTTATTTTTGCCTAATTATGGATATTAATGATTCTTTTCATTCTGCCAATGATTCAGTGAATCTTTTAACTGACGAGAGCTTCTGTTCTGTAAGTGATGATGACTGTTTACGCGATTTTCTGCGACATTACTTTAACCAACGCTCCCACTTATTCTTCAACATATGTCACATCAACGCGCAAAGTATACCTTGTCACCACAGTGAGTTACTGGATACGTTCTTTGACGTTAACGTTCACGCCATCCTGGTCTCGGAGAGTTGGCTCAAGCCTAGTCTCCTGTCTACTTCCTACTCGCTCCCCGGTTTCATCTTGATTCGTAATGATCGAATGGAACGAAGGGGAGGTGGAGTTGCAATCTATCTCCGTAGTGACTTTCCTTACAAAATCCTTTCTTCTTCTTCTCCTAACATTTCTTCGTCTGCCGAGTATCTCTTTCTTGAGGTTAACATCAAGGGTTCGAAAACGTTACTTGGCGTAGTTTATTGCCCTCCGTGTGTCGATTACTTCTCTAGTCTCGAACTGATTCTAGAATCTTTAGGGTCAGAATATTCACATCACGTCATCATGGGCGATTTCAATACCGATCTCCTTTGTAGCCGTTCCCATCGATCCTGTAAGCTCCTTGAGATAGTCGAGTCTGCCTGCCTCCATGTACTACCCCTTCAAGCCACCCACCACAACGTTCAGGGGCAGGACACATGGCTTGACCTTATTCTCACCTCCTCCCCAAATTTGGTCGCTTCCCATGGTCAACTTCCTGCTCCCGGATTTTCCCATCATGACCTCATTTTCCTTTCATACAACCTGAAACCTCCCAAGTCCAAACCTAAAGTTCTGCACAGGCGCTGCTTTGGTCGTATCAACGTGGAGAAACTTCAAGAAGACGCCTCGAAAACTAACTGGAATAAATTATACACAGCTTCTTCCGTTGATGCCAAGGTTGATTTGCTAAACCTTAAAATTCTACAACTGTATGATGTGCATGCACCAGTGAGGAAGGTGAAGGTGAAGCGTCTACCTGCTCCATGGATTACTAGGGGCGTTCGAATGGCCATGAGAAACAGGGACAAGGCATTTCGTAAATTTAAAAGGGACCGTTGTGATAAAAATTGGACACTGTTTAAATCTGCAAGAAATCGATGCAACCAGATGATACGTAATGCCAAACGCCAACATATTCTGAATAACATTAGTTCCTCGTCCCCTGCCGAAATCTGGAAATTCCTTGGAACTTTAGGTATCGGCAAGCAGCGTCGTAACGATTTGCGGATGACACTTGGTTTGGAAGATATGAATCGACATTTCACCACTATTATTCCGCTAGATCACCAAACCAAGTGTCAAACCGTTGATTACTTAGCTGGTATACCCCATCCCAATATTTATTCTTTTAATTTTTCTCCAGTAGCTTTGGATGAGATTAGAAAAGTTATCCTATCCATCAAATCTAATGCTATGGGCTGTGATAATGTCAGTCGTCGCATGATCATAGCGATCCTTGATCAACTCCTGCTTCCGATTGCCCATATCATTAATGATTCTCTTTCTTCTGGCATTTTCCCATCCTTGTGGCGTAAAGCTTACGTTATCCCTCTACCCAAAATCCAAAATCCATCACTACCCGATCATTTCCGTCCGATATCCATTCTTCCTTTCTTATCCAAAGTGCTTGAAGCCTGCGTGCACAAGCAACTCTCTCTTTATATTTACCGTAACCACTTACTAAGTCCTTTGTAGTCTGGGTTTAGACCCGGGCATAGCACTGTATCCGCGCTCCTTAAAGTGACTGGCGATATCAGGGAGGGTATGGAAAACACCAAAGTCACTGTGCTGGCTTTAGTTGATTTCTCGAACGCCTTCAATACCGTCAGTCACGATATCCTTCTGGCTATCCTCTCCCACTTCATGGTCTCGTCTGAAGCTCTGGAATGGTTCTCAAGCTACATTCGGGATCGTAAGCAGTCTGTCCGCTTTGACGATTTATCGTCAAGTTGGGGTTACATTGACTCTGGCGTTCCCCAAGGCGGTATTTTATCTCCTCTGTTATTTTCAATTTTCATTAATCTCATTACACCTAATCTTCAGTGTGCGTATCACCTGTATGCTGATGACTTGCAGATTTACTCTCAAGCAAGTATCGACTGTGTTTCATCTGCGGTGGACATGGTGAACAAAGACCTAGACTGTATCAGGGATTGGTCCGACAGATTCGGATTGACGGTTAATCCTGCTAAGTGCCAAGCTACTATCGTTGGCAGCCAACGCCTAATGAACAAATTAGACACGAATACCATTCCACCTATAAAATTTAAAGGCATTACCATAAATATATCTGTAAACATCAAAGACTTAGGGCTACACATTCGACTCCACCTTAAATTGGAGAGCCCAAGTCTCCCAAGTCTGCCAAAAAGTCACAGGTACCCTACGTGCTCTTTATAAGCTTATAAACTTTCTTATTTGTAAGACTAAAACAATGCTTGTGCAGACTTTGATCTTTCCTTTAATCGACTATGGTGATGTATGTTATTTTGACCTGAATGCAGATCTCCTCAACAAACTTGATCGTCTTCTCAATAACTGCATTCGATTCATATTCTGTCTTCGCAAGTATGATCATGTATCTGCTTATCGCTCTCAGTTGAATTGGCTTCCCATTCGTCAGCGTCGTAGTTTACGCGCACTCACAACACTTTATTCCATCATTAAGAATCCCAATGCTCCCACCTATTTGACTTCACAATTCAAGTATCTCTGTTCTACACATCAAAGAACTCTTCGATCTTCTAACAATTTACTTCTAACATGTCCCTCTCATAGCTCTGATTTCATCCACTCCTCTTTTCCTATACAATCTATTCTACTCTGGAATGCCCTCCCTCTAGAAATCAGGATGGCCGCTAACCAGAACTCGTTTAAGGCAAAGGTTCGAACTCTTTTCATGAATAAATTGGCAGAATCAGCTAAATAACTATGTCTAATAATATATATCTATATGTATATGTATGTACATTTATTATTGTATAATGATATGTATATTTATTATGATATTTTGTGTATGTTTATTGTTTTCTTTTTTTTTTTGTAATAAGTTATATGATATATTTATATCTATGTAGTAAAATAATTATTGGATTTAGCAAAAGTTAGTTTTCAATATTAAACCGTCATGCACCTACTGCGTTTCAACTCTGCATCACCCGATAGGTTGACTGGTAGATAATGCCTTTGGCATTAAGTCCGCCTTTATGCATTTATGTGTGTAAAAAGCTCGAATAAATAAAAAAAAAAAAAAATAACACAAGCTATAATTTTATGCTTACTTTGGGTCTAGATGGCGTTGTGTGTAGTTAGTTGTTGAGATACTATACACACACTCTTTCCTTCCTCACTCCTCCGTCTTTTTCTTGTACCATTAAAATAGTATGATTTTAAAAGGTAACAATCGACTATTGTCTGTTCAAACCCTCCACCATAAACGTGACTATTATACAATTCTGCCTACCTAGGGAAGAAAAGGCGAGATATATACACCACATACTAAAAAAGAAAGTTAACCTAAAAAGTACGAATAGATGATAAATTATATTTTTATTGTCAAAACATACATATTATAGATAAATTACACCCAGACGCAAAACAAACAATCATGCTCATCACACAAAAAATTGTCCTGGGTGGGAATCAAATCTACGACCTCCGGCTTAGCAGTCAGGGTCACCGACTACTAGGCCAACAGGCCAGTCATTAAGAGTAATAAAGATTATACTTGTTTAAATTTTGACTACAAACGAAGACTATCAATTATCTGTCTTAATTGGTGTGTATCAGTACTTAATTAGAGAAAACTAAATAAATTTTCTTTTTTAATAATGCCCATGAAGTGCACGTTCACCCTAAAAGTACGAATAGATGATAAATTATCGATTCCTAGCTTACAACAATGCAACTTATTAAAGTCACAACATCTACACTTGGTTCCATGTAATCACAACAAATCAATCAACGATACTTAGTAAAAAGTATTAAAGTATATGTATTAATTTAACTATTTATATTAATTATTAATAAACAATAATATAACTCTATCGATGGAAAGTACATTTTTCATAGTTGTAGACTAACATCGTGGGTCAATCTGCTTTGAATAAGCATGTTCACTGTATGAGGATGATATTTTACCAATTGTTTGTGGACGATGCGTCAGTTTTGTTTTAATGTCTCGGCTTTTTCAATCAATCGATTATGTTAAACAGCAGTTACTTATCGTAGCCCCCTTACCTAATTTACGCTCGAACCTCCGTAGTCCGGAGTAGTCGGTTCACATCAGCTACCTTTTTAGGCCGTTCACCTGACTGGAGACTATGTTTACCTCGGGAACTCCATTCACTAGACTATAGCATTATTGTAAATCAACTACTTTACTAACAGCGGCAATACAATAAATCCATAAAATCTAACTTAACAACACTAAATTGCAATTAACCGTAGCGGCATTATCTGGCAACACAGGAGATGTAAGCGACGCCAGCGGGTATCATTATAACGTTCACAGTTACTTGCGCTTGCGCACGGACGTGGAAAATTATTCGCGCGGGCTTCCGCAGATGCGCAGATGTTCCCGCGGTGTGCGTCTGCGCAGATCTGAGACGATCTGTTAGATAGCCACGTTCTCATGCGCCACTTTGGAATGTCGCGAGCGAGCGCTTGCGCTGTATTACTACTATAGTAATTAGGTACGTTTGCTTAGTAGTGTTATTAATATTATAATTATACATATTTTACTTATAGTAAATATAAATCTGATTGCTAATCCGTCTTTAGTAAACTTTCTTTCTTTCTTTCTAAACAAGAAATTAACTGTCTATTGGTCGCCAATAAGTAGATAATGTCTTCTCTACATGAGTCGATTTCCTTGAACTCCAGCTTTGGCAGTCCACAAGTTGATTGGTTTACTAAATAGGTCTCAATCAGACTAACCTTGCAGATTCTATTTTCAGATGGGACAAAAGTACTTGTGGACCATAAACTTATACTGAGTCTGGCTGTACTGTGAATGTAATAACAAAGTGAATACACAAAGTGGTTTGGTTTTGAACCCATAACTTCGTGTGAGGCTGATATCAACACTAATCGACTATCACAACATCTCTTTAAATTACCTAATAGTAAATAGTCCAGAGAATCTATTACCAATATATTTGTATAAACAAATTTATTTTCTATTCGAAACACGCGACAGTTAATAAATTAAATCGCAATTATTTTATTACACTTTTTACAACTTACACTCGTGTCAAATGTTTCAATTTAAACCTTATGAGAGCGTGAATAAGAGTCACATAATATAGTAGTGGAATGCAATAACTATATCAATAGTAATAAAAATCGTATCTTGTATGCTCGCAATACGCAGACGGCTCGACGCCATCCCGGGTTCATCGACTGGAATCACTGGTCAGTGGTCACTATACAACCTTCACAGCTACAGAAACGAAGGCTAGCTTACAAACTAGGAGCTAGGAATATACAGAAGTAAGCTTTCCTAACTTAGTGCTGTTGTGATTTTCTAATAACAATCCTATTGTAACAAACTAGTACATACAGGAGTAGCTTTTTAACTCAGTGTTATTGTGCTAATCTATCAATAAGCCTATTGTAAACTTTAATGTCAAAAGTGAAGTCGCTCTTTTATTTTCTCTGTTTCTAAACAAACATCTTCTAAACTTTTTTTCTAAATTTTGGACTGCCATGCACAAGGTTTTTGGTTCGATCCCACACGGGACTAAACTTTGTATGATCCATAAATATTTGTTCCGAGACTGGGTGTACTTTGTGCCCTTGAATGGTATATTTGTAAAGTCCTCCTCGACACAGGACTTATTCCCTAGTGCGGGAGTTATAATAAAAAACTACGCAACGAATTTTGATAGATGATTTTCACAACCGTTTAGAGGTTTTCTTCTTAAAAGGTTTATATGTATACATGCATAATTGTTATAGTTAATTATTATAGAAAATCCGAGCATTTCCCTGTTTAGTAGGATACACCACTAGATTGAATAACACGCTGGAATCCACCGCTGTCTTGAGTGGATCCTGTGATACTTGCATGTCTTAATATGCTTCAACGATTTGTAATCATGTCGTAAAAAGCATAAAAGCGCTCAAGTGCGAAACAGGGTCGCTAGTTACATATAATTTCAGTAAGTAAGTAGTAATACAAGTAAACTGTACAGCGTATTACTAAGAAAGAATGTAACAGTCGCAGTCGCGTGCGGACTCATCTGATCGCACCACACAGGTAACAAACAGAAGACTAAGTTTAACACGAGTGTCCATCGATGTCCAATTTTGGGCTACTAATAGGTTTATTACTTCTTTTCACACTGTAGTAACGAAAGACAGAGCAGAGCTTACTGTCTGCCTTTCGCTGACGAGTGCTTTAAAACACAATAATTATTTTACTGGCAAATCTGTAATATTACGCCACAACAGATTCATAATGGCATAAAATAAAAAGTATTTGACTTTGATTTTGATGAATTTGAACAACACTGACCAGGTACTTAGTTTACTCTGACGCGAACGGCCAACGGTATATCGGCCTCTCCGAAATACGTTTTTTTAAGTCTTCATATTTATTTATCTAAAGATACTTATTACATCAGACGCAATGATGTTTGTATTAATACAATTTAAATTATATTAAACTAGGCATAATTAAACACAGTTTACTAGCTAGCTTATCCCTAAGCTTTGTTAGAAAAACAGTGTGGTGCTGTACCGCTCATGCGCACCTGTTGCCGTGTTGCGTATGAGCACACGATCGCATCAGACAGATAACACACAGAAGTTTTGAAACTTCAATGTGAACAGTAACGAATTAAATCAAATAATTACTTCATTATTTATGAAAATGATTTTATTTTATAACTAGCTTTCCGCGGCGCGGTTTCACCTGTCGCCAGTAGCGTGATTTACTATGTACCTAACCTTCCTCGAGAACTAGACTATCATATACGCAAAAAGAATTTTTCAGAATTTTTTTTGGTAGTTCCATAGATTGGCACGTTCAAACAAACAAAAAAACAAACTATTCCGCTTTATATATTATTTTATAATAACTTTGTGTAACAGTACTGCTGGATAATGCTACAGTGATTTTTGCCGTGTGGTCTTCGATCTGCAATATAAAACCATATCTTTCGGCTGTTGTAAAATATGGCTAAGAAGTAAGCAGGTAACGGGCAGCACGGACACTGTTTATATTGATGATGTTTTTCGAACTAAGATATGACTTTCAAACTTGTAACTTCACGGTAAGGACTTTGCTGAGACACTAACATTACACAAGTTCATTAGTAGCAGTACGACTTTAATAAATTAATGACAGACACACGCACAACATTACGGCTTAATACCAAAGTTTTGTACAAATAAAATTATATATATATACCTAGTAGAAGCATTAATACATATTATTACTACTATTTATATGCTAACAACAAATCTTTTAAGTTTCTATATAGTCAAATTATAAATTAGATATAATACTACATATATATTACCATTAAACGGTTGTCTCGTCTGTCACTACAGTGCCTACAGGCAACAAAAAAAAACAAAAAATACATATCATTATTACTATTTATATGCTAACAACAAATCTTTTAAGTTTCTATATAGTCAAATTTATAAATTAGATATAATACTACATATATATTACCATTAAACGGTTGTCTCGTCTGTCACTACAGTGCCTACAGGCAACAAAAAAAAACAATAGCCGTCATTTGTAACAAATACCCCTCTGTTGCCATCCGCAGTAAAAAGTAAATTATCATCAATAAATCAACAAATTACGTAATATCATTGTTTTATCACGATGGTACTGTAAACGAGCGGTATTTTTGTGCAATAAAGCGATTGCTGCTCCGTTATACGCAATGGACCAATACCGATCTGATGATATCTAGATTATTGAGTACGTGCCTACCGCATTTAGCAACGATGTGCTATCTTTAAGGGGCTACGAACCTTTTAGATTCCCTGTTAGTAAAGCGAAAAGTACACCATAGCTATATTCCCGGAAGGGATGTTGAGGCGTGTACACAAACATATCGCTAGCTATATTATATATGTATAACAGACACTATAAAACTAAATGAAAAATAATAAAAGAATAACATTACATATTAATAGTATCTACGTTTCAGTTTCACCAGTTATGTCCTTCGACAGTATAAGTTTCGCGGCAAATACTCAGAAAACCAAATACTTATCACGTATCCGACCGGGCATCGAATCTGAGACCTCTGCGTGGCAGTCCATACAGTGTCACTGAAACACCGAGGAGATACTACAATACTACAAGTACGAAACAAAGCATGACCAGATTCTAAATAAACTGAATTTAAATCATACAAATAAGTGAAAACTGGACTTGGAATTAATATACTTAATAATAACTGATAATTAGACTACTTTTATTTGCCTACACAGTGACATGTATTACCATATATATCTGTGCATCTGCACTGGTTCGCACATGACAATCAGAGCGTACGCGCCGCTCACTAAACTAGACGCTTTTCATTTATTTACTACTTACTGTACTCGTACGAGTACTACTTGCTATTGTGGGTTAAAGTGCCACTGTTCTATCATACGTTTAAAATACTATGTATTATGTTATATATTTTAAGGAAAACCGACGTAGGGTGACTATTATTATTATTGTATATGTATACTAGCTTAAGTTACATATTGCCAGTAGCGTGTTACATAGCCTAAGTATAACCTTCCTCAAGAACTGAGCTATCAAGTGCTAAACGAATTATTCAAATCAAACTGGTAGATGCAAAGATGAGCGCGTTAAAAAAAACAAACAAACAAACTATTCCTCTTTATATAATGTATAGATTAGCCTACCAAAGTGATTCCACTCTGCGTGATGGTAAGCAGTCAGTGGAATCCAGAAGCGGTGGCCACCATATTAAGAACCAGACTACTAGTATGGTGGCCTCCGCTATGGCGGCTTAGTGAGAATGCTTTCGCCCGCCATGCTTAAAAACCCAGTTTCAAAATTAGATGAGAGCACATGCGCTGCTAAAGAGTTCCAGGAAATTAACTGACTGCGATGAGTCGCATTAGGCAGTTAATATCGTGAAACTAAACGGAAATAAAGATGGTCCTCATTGCCATTGGCTATCAGCCATATGTAGGTCATGAGGCCTTTGTCCAGCTATGGGATGGTGCAGGCTGGTAATAACAGTATTGCATCGTGATAATAGAGCAGGTTGATGTTGAGTGGTAACCCGGTCATATATCAGAAGAATTGCTTCAATGTGAACGAGAACAAGAATAACTATAAGAGCGCCGGAGACCCAATTATCTTTTCAGTAAGTCTAAATAGATTAAAGCAAAGTTGCTCATTTATTAAGTCTGTCACTCCGCTAACTTTTTACTATCATTCTTCCGAAAAGTTATATATTTGTAATATATTGTTTAACCCACCACCCCGGTGGGTCATGGGTCTTATGTCAATTTACGCCGGCTTTCAATTTACGCCAATCAATGGGCAACACCGATATTTGATAGTTATATCATTAACCGTGACATAAATTAACAATATGATAAATAAAAAAAACAATTAAAATGTTAATGTCTCTATATCAGACAATAATTCTATTTGCATGTAAACCCGTTACCTAAACGTTTTAGGAGTATGTGTGTCACGGAGCTAGGGCCGCGCTAATAGCTCGTGTGTTTACAAAATGCCGAGCCCAAAAGATCGATGGTGCTAACCAGTTTGGGTAAAATTTCATCTCAAACATGTTGTATTAACATATTAATGTTAGGAATACGCTTAAGCTAAGCCACAGATGCGTTTAAATTATCAGTTATTAGGCCCTTTTCATGTAGTTCATATGTGTGATAGTATTTATGTTCTTTAATTGTAGCAACTGAATTCTAATGTTAATAGATCATAATTTGTATCTTCATTTGTCACTCGATTGTATATAAAATTACTATATAAATATGTCATATCTATAATTTTAATTGCATGTTTATATAGTAGTTTATGTAAGTAATCTCTGTAGTGAGAAATGCACATATTTTTATGAAATAAGATTTAACAGATTCTTCGCGGAAGTGACGACCCTATAAAATGTGCTTACTATATAAGTATATACAACCTATATAGCGGTCAAACACACTTGTCTAGTGCAATCAGTCAACATTGCAATCAGTACAAGACAAGGCAGCAAATATCCAACACTGGAAAAGTGGAAAGACAACGTTTTCCTGTGAAAAGACTGTCGCAACTGTGCTCTTCAATACGCCAGCTAAGGTATGACTGTGAACGTTTTTAACGTGGTGAATAGGATTTACTTGTACTGTAAACCGCTGGACATAGATCTCCTCCATGAAACCTACTTAAATAGCTCGTGAGCCGCCCTTATCCATCCCTTTTATCAGTACGTCGCTCTATCATATATTATATTATATGGGATTTGCGTGCATCTTGTGATTTGTCACTTCAGAACCTTTCTCTCCAATCGGTTCTTCAAGCTGTGTTTTTAAATTCTATATACTTACTTACCCCTACGACCTCGTGACACACTGACGACTATTTGTTCGTATAGTGTTTGCACTTAAAGCAAACATTTTGCGCTTTACGCAACTCTAAACTTAGCTAACTTTCAAACATGATGGAGACGCGGTCAAAACGGTTTCATACCATCATTAAATCTGTTAAACATCTTATATGACTTAATAATCCTTACGGGGTACGCAGATATTAACCTACAAATTGATAGATAAGTGCAGAATAGCTTAGGACATTAAAAAGCTTTTAACCTAAGACTCATAATATCCGGCCATTTGACAAAGTGTTATGATAAAGTACTCAATTCTACAAATAATGTTAAAATTGAAATATACTCCTATGTTTGTAACGATAACAACATTTTACTGCTAAATTAATATAAACCTAAGTATCTTTACTTTCTTATGTCTTGTCATAATCGCCAATAAATAATAACCCTTGTATTCACAATTCTACACATTTAAACACTGAATTGAAAGTCCAAGTTGTAGAGTAGCAGCGACAATTAAAACTAATTAAGAAAAGAGCTTTCTTTTAAAGACTGCATTGAATGAAAATGCAATGTCCGCCGCGTACTGGAAAACAGAAAGTTGCACAAATGTACATCCTTTTGTGGAATAACTTGGAAACTATTAGTAGATAACAAAACGGTAGAAGTGACGTTACTTGTTATAATTACTCGTCGATTAGTCATCTTACATGTTTCATGTTAGGCGACGCATCCACACGAGATTTTACTACAGGTTCGGTATAAAAGTGTGTATAGATATTCCCTAAATACTGAAACGTGACACAATTTAAAGTAGAATTTAAATCTCACTTTTATGAAATATAATTCTTATTATACAGAACAACCACTAAGTCAATAAATAAGTCTGGTAAGTTGACATGCCAAAAGTGTCTTAAATATCGAAGAAGCAATTTTAAATTTAATAATTGTAAGAATATGGTTATTAATCATTTACTATTTATTTATTTTCTTTAATTAGAACGGTACATAAGTCCAATTACCTTAATTAAAGAACATATATATATATATATATCACGATAGATACAATGGCGCAGTGGGAATACATGCGAAAGCTGTGCAATTAATGTTTGACAAACTCCTCGTGACAAAAGGTACTACTTATTTTTAAAATTATGAATTTGTAATGATATTAATGAGTTAGGTAAATTTAGAGTAAATTGTATACCCTGCATACACAATTATTAATCTAAAACTGGTACCAAGCAACAAAAGCTAGGTTTATATTAATAAGTTTTTGAATGAACTACATCAAATCACCTCAAGCTACAATAAAACCAAAGTGCATAACAAGCCCTCTAATTACCAATTAGTTAAACGCAACCGATGTTTATAATCACAGTCAGTTCGAACGCCTCGGGACACACTCCTGACATAGTTAATTACAATAATGTCAAAAACTCTTGCACAACTGTTATAAATGATCTTACTTACGATCAATTTGGTCTAGAGCTAGCTGAAGTTCAATTTGATGAAGACAAAGGTAATGTAATCAACTAGAAATAGTATTCAGATGTGAAGAAAGATAATTATGTACTATGTAATTTATTGAAATCTTGCACAAGAGAACAAAACTACTGGAATATAGGCTGATCAGCGCGCGATCTCGTGAAAAGGTTATGTATGTATGACCCATAAATCTAGCGTATTTTTTCAAGATAGGTAGGTTGATGTAGTTGATGGTGGAACACATAATATCTAGAAAGTAATTACTTAGCGGAATCCATACATAACTCTGTCTGTCTGTTACGTTTTGTACAGAGATACACCGTGGTGAACAACAGATGTTATCTTTGATCGCATAAAAATTAAAAAAGTTTCGATAGGGAATGAAAGTTTGTATAAAAATCGTCAAGGTAAAAAATATATTACGAGCAACAGATAGTATTTTATATAGACAGAAGCTAAAAAAATATAAGTACTTGAGAGTTAATTTCCTTTACAACCATTAGCTAGATACTGACTGTTAGAATTATGAAATTCTGCATTTTTTGTATCCCATATAACGTGGATTCAGATAGTGTTGTTGATAATTGCTTGGTAAAAGCTTTTGTTATTAAATGATGCTATACAGAAAATTGTTTTCGAAAACGAAAAGGAAAGCATTAGGGACTACTCACACTTATTCAGCTCTATTCAGCGCATGCCCATAGAAAATCGTTTTCTATGGGCATAAGCTAAATAGAGCTGAATAAATGTGAGTAGTCCCTTAACGTATAACAATTATTATTATACACACTTATAACTGTAGGTACAGATTGCCCATTATATGTCACTTTGATTGATCTAGACATTGACGTAATCACAAATAGATAGGAGATGAGAACATTTCGTTAAGCATTATGGTTTAATCCAATAATTTTTGACCTAATGTTGATATGCATTTTTATGATAAAATATATTTTTTAACTGGTTCTTTTGCGCCGTAAATGAGTCATTGTTATTATATGCCAGAGTCGATATCCTATAGAGGTCTATAAGAAATATAAGGCTGAAGACATTTACTTTAACTTCAATATAATACTTAAACATTGTTGAACAGGTAGTCATTTCCTCAATTGATAGACACTTTAATTGATTTCCTTAGGCCAGATAGTTCAAAGTCAGCTTAATAACTATTCACCCTACAGCTAAATTGCTAATTTGAGAAATAATTAGATATTAATATTAATAAATATCTAGCTTTATAGATTGAAAGCACAAATTGCTACTCATATTATTTGGTTTGTTATATATATAATATATAATATTCTACCACATGCACACAGCGCCATCTAGCCCCAAATTAAGCAATTATATTTGCTTGTGTTATGGGTACTAAACAACTGATATACTACTTACATACTTTTTTTTTTTTTGTAAATACATACATATTATAGATAAATTACACCCAGACACAGAACAAACAATCATGCTCATCACACAAAGGTTTGTCCTGGGTGGGAATCGAACCCACGACCTCCGGCTTAGCAGTCAGGGTCACTAACCACTAGACCAACAGGCCAGTCGAAACTATATATCTTTATAATTAGTGAATAATTTGCTAAGAAATGGGATGAGACGTCATAGAATGAATACGGAACAATCCAATATTTCATGATGTTTGAATATTTCTTTTAAATATTTTAAATGTGAAAAATTTTAAATTAAAATTTTAAATTTTAATTTTAATTTTAAATCTCGACCTGGGGTCGATTCACGCTTCTTAAGATACCGGTCTAGTATTAGTTAGTTTAGTTGGTAATGCACTGAAACTGTATTCTAAGAGGCGACTGCCACTTCGAGGTTGATTTTTTTTATATATTTAATATTGTCAACACGTTTAAGTGTTGGTAAAAATATTACAACAATCAAAAACACAGGGGCCAAACTGCCGCCCTGAGGTACTCCAAACTAGCTTCAAACAATGTAGCATTATTTTACAATAAGTGATCGCGATTACGTTATTCTATCGCCGGTATAAGTCTAAATATTTGTATAAACAGAGCGTGTGGCCGCGAGCTAAGCCGGTGGAATGTAACATTTGGCTTGCGTGACAGTGCCAAGCACTTGTACGCTTTGGGGGTTTCGGACAATCTCTGTAATTTGGTGAGCACGCGATAACACGCTGCTTAGCTTTAGAAGATAACTAGTGTGGAAATTCCTTTGGTGTTCCAATTGTTAACTTAGATTAATGTTATATAGAGATTTTTCTAATTGCTAATTGTGATTTCATATTAAATCTACAGATGCGTGTAATGGATGTTTTATAAATGTAACTTCCCTCCTACAGCTACATGTAACTGTCCCTTCATCAATCCCACTTCCTGTCTAAAATACCTTGGTATCGAAATTGACGCTAACTTAACTTTCGCAACCCATATACGTACATTATCCCAGAGGATACGTAAACTAGCGTATATTTTTAAAGAGCTACGTGATGTAGCAGATAAACAGACCATAAGAATGGTCTACGACGCTATGGTGCAATCTATTCTGAGCTTTTGTATTACGACATGGGGAGGTGTGTGTAAATCCAACATGATAATCCTTGAGAGAGCTCAGAGGATGATATTAAAAGTTAGTACATCTAAACCTCGATTGTTCCCTACTACCAAACTGTATGAAGAATGTCAAGTACTGAATGTACGACAACTATATATACTGTTAACCGTCCTTCACACACACTCAAACTTATCTCCAGATAGAATGCAACGCGTTGCCCACACTCGGAGAAACTATGCAATATGTGAGTCAACACCTACTAACACTACATTTGCACAAAGATTTAGCATGTTCCGAGGGTCTAAGTTATTTAACAAAATAAATAAATTAATACCCATAGCAAACTGTTCAAAGGTAGAATGCAAAACTAAAGTACAAAAACTACTACTCAATCTAGACTATGCAAAAACAGAAAACTTTCTAAAGGTAGCAGCGTAACTCACACTCACACTCACATACACACCCACACACAACACACACACACACACACACACACACACACACACACACACACACACACACACACACACACACACACATATATACACATATAGAGCATGCACACATAATTTCCTACTCATAAACTCAACACGTTGACTACAGTAACTTTAATAATGGGAGGCCTGGAGATCTAAAATACAGGCCAAGGCTTAGTTTAGACTCCAGATCGCCCACAAATTACGAAATAAGCCAAACTTTGTGTCAACCTAGATATTAAGACTAGTGTAATTTGTGGAGATAAATAAAAATATTATTATTATTATTATTTATTATTATTATTATAATTACAAAAACTTACTCACGTCATGCACTAAAATATTATATAATCGACAGCCGTCGAGGCAATGACTTTATGCAGCTGTAAAATCTTAAGGACTATTACAATGATTTAGGCTTTTTCTTTATTGCTCTGTGCGTTCAATACTTATATTTCTCAGAAAATACCGTAAGCAGAGATATACTATACTTTCTAGTATAATTTTAGACTAACACGGTTTTGTTGAATCCCACTAAGTTAATTACACGTACCCATTCAGATATAACTCCATAGTGATAGAATAATGACTTATTGTGTACGATAATTAAAATCTTCATTACCTACATAAGTACCGGACCACCCACCTGTAACAAAACAAAGGAACATCAATCAATATTGTTTAGTTTAGACACACGAAACAAGCGGGAGAGGTATTTCAAAAGAAAATTTGTTGACGATGATAGTAATGGCTTCTTACAGTCGTAGGCAGGTAGTAGTAGATCCACGCTGGTTTCCGCGTTACTGCGTTTCGTTAGGTGAATGAGAGTGCCTGAGGCCCAATTTCCACCTCTTTCCTCTTTCCTCACCTCCCCATTTCCTTCCCGTAACCCCATTCCTAGCCGCCATAGTGGAGGCCACCATACCAGCAGTTTTAGACGATGGCTTTAGGTGTAGTGGCCACCACTTCTGGATTCCACTAACTGCTTACCATCAGGCGGGTGGAGTCACTTTGGTGGGCTATTATAAAAAGCTTCAACCTGCAGTAGAAAAAATAGTGCTAGGATCAGCTAGGATCTACATATAATAATGCCACGTTTTACAAGAATGTCAAAAGAAAAGTGGAATATAGATCAAGTTGGCATTTGTGAAGAAGAACCTAATAATATACAAGCAATATTAAAGTTTATGATCATTACTACAAAATAAAGATTACCAAATAAGATCAATGCCTTACGACTCTTTTCCACAAGTGCAATATATTATTCATAAACTTTGTTTACTACTTACCCGACCATTACGAAGGTATTTGTCGATCGTATTCTTAGCTTTGGCCGTGACATTATCTCGTAGTGTTGGTACTTAAGCGAATTGTGTATAATCAGCTTAGCTGTGATCTATTAGATTACATGCCACCTGTATTACACCGTAATAAATGGCAATATTTCGTGTTGTTTCTTTTAAGGTTTGTCGAAAACGTATTTTATTTTTTCGACAGTATCCTCCAGTTTCTGAAAGACTGAGCAACGAAAAATTAACTAATCACCTGCTAAATTCATGTGAAGTACCTAAAAGCAGGCTAAAAGCATAGGTAATTAGTTAAATTTGAAATTAGACTAATTATTCATGCTTTAGCAACCCAATTGGTATTTCACATGAGATTTAACAGGTGATTAGTTAATTTTTCGTTGATCAGTCTTTCAGACACTGGGGGTAGTCAAATAGATTTTATTTGGACTATGAGCTACTTACGATCGGCCAAGGAGACAAAAATTAGGGGAGGTTTCTCAGTGTATGGCTTTCGGTTGATATGAATATGAGCATGGTGATGATTATATTCATCGATTTTCTTTTATAAAACTTTGGTAGCATACGATGCACTAATGGGGGGTGCATCTAAGTTTTGTTAGCATTGCAGAACTTCAATCAATGCTAAACGCAACCAGAGGCTTCTGTCGTCTTCAGGTTTTATGACCGACTGCCGAGGTTAAGGAGGGTAATATTTTTCGAGCGTATGCATGTATTATGTGGGTATGTAAGTCTATTTCTTAGGCACGCTCTCCAGCCTAAATGGCTTGATGGATTTCAACTTTGGTGTCATTAGATTCCTATTGATTGTGGGAATGACATAGGGTTCAGTCATTCAGTCAGTTTGTTTTAGGCAGATGGGCTTTTTGTTTTAATAATATATTTTGCTCATTGCTAGATTTGTTTTACAGTTATATTTAGGTTAACCATGCCAACGACAAAAAAATATGGATAGAATTAAGTTTGCAACTTCATGCTAGTCTATTACATGTTATCCACATTAGCCGAGTAAATCGATCACTTGTCAGAATTGGCCACGAATTCCTAAATCACAATTCTTTGGTCAATATATCAAAGTATTATCATTGTACTAGTATATTCCTGATAATACCACAACATGAGACAATATCAGCTAGTTTCATAATATTTAGTATACACTATTTTTGTGGAAGTATATACATAGATACATAGCTTTATGCCTTTTATCTCCGAAGGGGTAGGCAGAGGTGTTTAGCCCCCCACTTTTCGCCATTTTTTAGGTTCCATGCAGCTTAGGGCGAGCCTGGTGCATTTGAGAATTTTTCGACAGAAAAACCCAAAATTACTTTACCCACCCGGGGATCGAACCCGAGACCACGGCGTGGTAATCCTTACACAGTACCACAGAGGCAGTCAGTGCAGAAGTATTTACTGTTGTTTTAAAGCTATGAGACGCCTGTCATTTAATTTTCATTTAATCATTCATTTATGACGTATTCGTGACATTTTTAAACTGTTAAAAATATTTCTTACATACCTAGTGAGAATTTTTTTATTATTTGTATTTAGCTATATCAAATTCATACTGAGACTACCTTTAACTTTTTTTTATATTGTAAGTTATCCCATACAAAAAGTCTCTTTGTTTTTTTTATTCTATGCAATCTCTAGCACCAGCAAGCAAAATATATTATTAAAAAACAAAAAGTCTGTATGCTTAAAACAAACTGAAAATAAAGAATTTTTTCTCGTGCTGACGCTACTTAGAAATAATAAGTACCCCATTTCACTCCTACAATCAATACGATTAAAATGACACCTCATATGTGGAAATTCATCAAGCAATTTAGGCTGTAGAGCGTGCAGAAGAAATAGACATTCTTACATACCCACATACATTATATACATACATACGCCCGAAAAACGTTACCCTCCTTGACTTCAGCAGTCAGGCAAATATAATAAAGGATTTTTTGGCGATAAAAACATTGCTTGTTTGGTGTGATCTAGCTATTTTCAATTTAAACTGTGGTTAGTGAGGTCGGTGGATAGGCCAGTGGGCGATCTATACCGGCTGTGTGTGGGAAAACGCGAGACAAGTGCGCGTGAGTCTGACGGCCTTGCGCCCGCGCAGCGACACGCCCACCTCTCCCTGCGGTAGTTGCTTGTATACTACTAGCGTAAAATAGCCACGGATTACAAATAGATTGCCGAAATTCCTAAGTTAACAAGTTACTTAGTTTTAAATAATCGCATAAATTGTAAGCTGTCAGATATTATCCCAAAGGATTGTTTTAATCCACGGTATGTTAGTTACTCTATGGTCTGCAACATGAAATAACTAATAGAGGCCTGTTTGTGTTTGTAAGTTCTTTAAGTAGGCATGCGCTCGTCAGTATTTATAAAAACAAAAATTCGCTTTAAAAATATAAAATGTAAACTGCCAACATTAAATTTATTGTCTGTTGCAATATTAACAGGCAACTCTTCATCCTCGTATCTAGGAGTACCCTTCTATATTCTATATATCCACACATTGCTACGTGGAAGAATATGTGGTATTTCTTGTTAAATCTTTTTAACACTTTATGTTACAACACGAAGAACATCAATGCCTATTTTTTTTTTATATTTTCCGACTCCAATATCGACCAATCACCAACCGTAAAAGATACTCTACCATTTGTTTATTCAGTCAACAAGTATACTAATAAGTATGCAATAAGCAAAGGCGAGAACACACCCACTCTACAGTTTATACCACAGCCGTGTGGCGAAACTGGCGACTATATGATGATTTAGGACTGGATTCCTAAATTCTGAAACTGAAGTGAGCTAGCTGTGAGATTGATTTTATTTGTTTCATTTTATTAAAAGTAAAGTACTTTGTCGGTGGAACTGATGCAATTTTCGCCATTTCTCTATCAGTTTCACCGACAAGAATCCAACTCTATATATGGATGAAAAGCACGTTGAACTAGTGTGGTCTTTCGGTATAAAGTATGGAACTACCTAATCTCTCGTGCGTATTGTAAGAGTACTAAGAGAATACCAAGTAACGAGAAGCGCTACCCAGGTACTAAAATTAACTGGTTACTATGAAAAACTTTTATGATAGATCTATATTCTTCAGCCGACGTCTTCAGGTTGATAATGATGAAGAAGTAATGAAAACATTTTAGGGGCGAATTCAGAGTTAGTGTTCATAAATTTTCTATAAACTAAAACAATTATTTACTTTATTCTTTAGCTTAATATAAGTACATTTACGTCATACTTATATTTTAATTATAACAAACACTATCATAATTCATACAGGTAGGCGTTGTATCAGTATTCAAATTACAAGTTGTAATTATTTCGGATAAACATTATAAATAAAGACCGGTTTAGTGAACGTTTTCGCTTTTGAATGACCTACATACAAATTTAAGTTAATTCTGTCTATTAATATGCATCAGGTGGACATTACAAGGTGGATATATGACCGAGCGACTCGTTTATTGGTATTTGATAGTAAGAGGGAGATACATAACGGGTGGCGCAAAAGTAAAGACCCTATTTGGTTCAGCTATAACATTTTTTCTAAATTAGAAAACTAGATTTAGATTTTTTTAAATGTATATTTGTGCCATTAAATTTCGTACCATTAGGATTTAAAGATGATGTCTTTTAAATGGTGACCTCCAGAGTTGATACACATTTGAGCCCTATTTATGAGATTTTCCTTCAAAATTGGTTATGAGTGACGAAGCGCATTTCCATCTCTCAGGGCATGTCAATAAGCAGAATACTCGGTTCTGGGGCACTGATAATCCGCGCATTATTCAAGAAACACCTCTACACCCACTAAAAGTTACTGTATGGTGTGGCATCTGTGTTGACAGAGTGATCGGACCCTATTTTTTCGAAGACGCTGGAGGCAATGCGATTACTGTCACTGGAGAACGCTACAGAACCATGTTACGTGAGTTTTTGATACCCAGTTTGGACGAATTGGGGCTGGAGCACATCTGGTTTCAACAAGACGGCGCTACGGCACACACAGCGCGCGACACTATGGACTTAGTGAGGGACGCTTTTCCAGGCCGAGTTATCTCTCGTTTTGGCGATTTGCCTTGGCCTGCAAGATCACCCGATCTGACCAGTCCAGACTTCTTTCTTTGGGGTTTTTTGAAATCTCGGGTGTATGTGAACAAGCCACAGACTCTCGCAGCTCTAAAAGAAAACATTCGTCAAGAAATAACGAACATATCGCAGGAAGTGTTACGGCAAGTTATGCAAAATGTCATAAATAGGGCTCAAATGTGTATCAACTCTGGAGGTCACCATTTAAAAGACATCATCTTTAAATCCTAATGGTACGAAATTTAATGGCACAAATATACATTTAAAAAAATCTAAATCTAGTTTTCTAATTTAGAAAAAATGTTATAGCTGAACCAAATAGGGTCTTTACTTTTGCGCCACCCAGTAGATTCAATGCACAGATTATAAAATTTCTTGTTCGAAACGGAGTTTTATCTAATAGATACTATTGATAGAACCATAGGAGTCAAAAGGTAATAAAAAATGCCCAAATCTATATACTATTATTTAAAGCGAAAGAGTTTATTTGTTTTATTTGAACGCGCTCTTTGGAACTCCCAATGAGATTTGAATAATTCTCTTTGCGTATAATACCACAGTTCTTAAGAAGGTTATAGGCTACGTAACATCACGCTACTGGCAACGGTAGCAGAGCAGTAACTAAACACGCGGGTGAAACCGTGCTGCGGGAAGCTATTGAATGAATAAATTGTTATTTGGGTAAATAAATCACTCCACCTTACAATCGTCTTGATTATGGCAGACTACTTTGTTTGGAAGAAAATTATTCTTAATTTTTTTTTTTACTGACTACAGTTTCAGACGAGCAAACAGCCCACCTGGCGGTAAGTGGTAACTGTCTCTCATAGACTCTGCGAAGCCTCTGCCTACCGTGAAGGGAGTGGGTAGGTGAAGGGATTGAGGGTGGTAAGAAAAATTAAAAGGGGAAAATTGGGCCTCCGGCGCTCTCACTCACTAGACGAAACGCAATAGTACGGATACTGCTACTCTTACGTCGATCTTCTGTGTTTATGTCTAGCAATGAACGTCTAAGCTGGTGTGATTCACAAATGTCCGATATTTCTCTACGTTAATTCTGTGCTCGTAAAACCTCTAATATTTCACGACATCTCACAATGTTTGACTAAAGTTTGTCAGTAGTACCCAAGAAAAGTATGTAAAAGCACATAATTAGTTACTACTAATGAAAGAAAGAAAGAAAGTAAGAAAACGTTTATTTGTTACATAACACGAGACATACTAATTACCAATTATAGGTATAGACAGGACAAGTAACAAGATACAAATAAGCAGCAGTCTCATGACTGTACCAAATAGGCACCATTTCAGCATAATGCAGAGCACAGGTGCACGGCGCTGGTTTTCAAATGGGCCTATTTGATGTGACGTATGGATGTCTTAAATTAATTGTAAACAACAAATCTAACAATAATAATGCCCACTCTAAAGTATATTACACAGATTACATTAATCACATAATCGGCAATCAGTAAGTACCGCACGATCTCACGGCAACACCTGTGCTGAACTGGGCAGTATGCGACCTTTGCGCAACAATGGTCGTCATGGCGAAACCATTTGATTACACGTTAACATTCATTATTAAATGCTCTGTAATTTGAAATAAATCACTTTAAGGCTATAGTTTGGGAAAGAACAGCTAGTTCGTTATGCTAATAACGGTACTAGTACAACGTCGAAGTACCTTACTATTATTATGGTAGCGCAAATGATTCTTGATAGTAGGCGCTTAGGAATGCGATCTAAGCTATAAAATTGAGGAATGAGTCTGCGAGCTATGTGGCTACGACCGGCATGCGACTGTTTTTTTACGATAAAGCTCATGTCCACAAAACCGCTGAAACAATTTTTAGTACGAAAATATTTGGTATCGTATATGACGGCAGGCTAAACTAGGTCCTTTCACACATACCTACATGCTGAGCGGTCAAAAGTTCTATACAAAAATTAGTAAATGAATTCGCTATTCGTGAACTAACATACGAGTCTTACTATTATAGTGTACCTATTAAAAAAAAACAAAGTATACTCATTACAAACATTCAAAGCATTTACAAAATACACATACAAATAATAAATCTGTTCGCTTGATAACAAATCTACACGATCAAAGACATACCGGAGCCCTCACGAGTTAATTAACACAACTAACAAACACATACATCTTATTAAACTTACGATATTTTACTTAATTAAGTCTTAAAGTACAAGAAAAATGTGTAAAAATTATTCCAAGACATGTTAAACGTCAAGTAAATCCGCGGGCGTAAATAGAGCAAGCTAATGATAGCAAAATGAGGACAGATTTACTGTTTTATTGTTCCACTGATGCAAAAAGTGGAGATGTTAGTAAAAAATTGGAGGACGTTCTGTTAAGGCTGACTGCATATTACTTATTGAAGCATTAACGTACGCCGATGTTTTACAAGCTTTTCCTTATAAGTATGACGTCTGTACATATTACCGACATGCCTTCTTGATTTGTCTAAAGGTATGTTATTTGTGACTTCAAAATATAAGTCTTAACTTTGCCTAAAACAAGCCAGTATCACAGTGGACTGCGTAAGACCCAATTAATATTTTGAACAAAATTATCATTAAAAATAGTAACTTTTAATAGGAAAAATTAAAAGTAAATGTAGGAATAATTAGATAGTGTGTCATTAACTTAAAAATAAAGGCATAAAAGGCAGACGGATGATTTAGATTTTTTTTAAATAACCGTTAATGCGTTAACAGGTTTTTTAGAGACAAAAACTTTCCTTAATATATAAGCAACGCGACGTATGAAGACGTCGTCACTACAACCAGCTCCAATATGCAATCAGCCTTATAGTTTTATTGTGCGATAATTTGTAGATGTGATGATGACACTATGGTATGTAAGGCCGTCTCTATGTCCTCAGATGGTGCTCTTTGGTCACGGACCAGTTGCACAAACGTTCGTGTAATAAAAAATTAATGGTGTAACAATCATATTTTAAGTGTGATGAAGGAAGCTTTCAAAGAAATGCAGATGTAGCTTTTGATAAACGTTTAATAATTGTGCTGGGTTTCAATAACATTTCTTCTGTACAGTGAGAGTACGGGTAACATTTCGGTTAATATTACAATCAAAATTGTTTATAATAAATTATTGATAATTTGTTTCCATTATTATTTCGATAACAACATGCCGTATGGTTGTACAACAACATGCAATTACCTTTATGTAATGAACCACCCATCAATTTATCTTAAGAAAAAACGAGGAATTGTCGTCGGTATTGTATAATCTTTAATTATTGTCGTATTTCCGTAGCGCGTACGCAATCAGATGGCCATGTATGGAGATACCGTGTAATGTTAACAATTTCATGTTTTTGTGTTTAATTACGCGATTTCTTTTTGTTGGTAGATAATAATGGTAGCCGACAGGTAACCAATTTCTCTTATGTTAAGCAATAACTGCCCATAGCTGCTACAAGAAACTCAGAAGCACCCAGGATCACACGCTTTCTGCCTGGCAAATGGTATAAAACACTTCTACCCGCCCTTGAAGGAAAAACAATGTGACTATGAAAAGGACAAAGATGAAATTATGTTATAAGAAAATTAAAATGAAAAGCAAACTCATTATCCTAACAAAAGCAAACAGGTGCAAATTAGAAACGAATAAATAGTATTTCTCTTTCATAATTATTGATTCACTGCGGCTATTTAAGACTGTAAACACACGTAACTCGGAGAAAACGCGTGTTAAAGCAATATACGATTGACAAAAGACCGGAATAAATAAACCTAGTTGTTTTCAAATGGTTTGCTTCACACGGCATCGGCATTTCATGTTATCTTTCACACGAGTGCGAACGTACGCCGCCTCTGAAGCGTTGACTTTCGCCGCGGGTGACGTGTTAAAGCGTCACCTTTATGCGTTGACGCTTATACGCGTATTGATGTTTAATTTGTCGTAAAAGAAAAGGAAATAATTGATTAATGATTACAGAATAGAGGTTTGTGAGAATGTCATTTATTCTTTTATTTAGAAGCTGTACGTTAATGGCACCGCGCGTGATTTGCTCCCGTCGATTCCAGCATCGTGTCAGCACCTTCCTTAATAATTGGGTTTTTAAATGCAAAAAAAATTTTGCAAATTCGACTAATTGTTGAAACTCTTAGCTTTATTCTATACAACAAGTGCTAAAAAAAGTAACATCCTTTGATGTATGAAGTAAAGAATGCTTCTTATATGTGACAACATCAAAACTTTTTAAGAGTACCTACTCATTTAGAAGTTACAGCCTTTTAAAGTTTGAGCAATTTCACCATATTTTGGATTAGAAGTATTTGCTACAGTAAACAATATAATTATTTGAAAGCCTTATATTCCCATCAAAACTCTATATGGCCTGGGCCCGACTATACTTTAATGAAAATTGACGTTTGTCACATATTACGTGTTGTAATTGTTCTGAGTAACACAGTTTATGAGCAGGGCCAGCTTTAACGCCTTCAACTGTTAATATTTTACGCCGTCGTGTTACGTAACGCACTAAACTTAGCTAACTTTATGTGTATTTTATGGTTAAAAGCTCTGCGACCATATAGGTATACAATAATAAAATAGGTAGGTAATTCTCAGAAAATATACAGTCAGCAATAAACAAAAGAAGAAATTTTAACAGGTGAAAGTTTGATGTTGTTTTAGAAGAAAGGCGCAACGTAATATTCGAAGAGCTTGATGCCTTTTCATTATTATAAGTTCAGACAAATGACGCGTCTACTGCTGAATAAAGGCTAAGAAGATTCATGTGTAAAGATTCACTTTGACCAGTCTAGCTTTTCTAAGCTACCTTTAGGTGAAGTCAGACAAATCTCATCAAAGGAATGGGACATCTACAAAATTATTTTAATGAATAACCTCTTAATTGCAGAGCAGGTGAATTTACTGGTTTGCTTTAGTCAAAATGTGGGTTTAGATAAATGCGTGCGTAACCGCTTATCATAGTTTAAGGGCTTCCCCTGGTGCTAAAAAAATGTTCTAGAAGGTCTTAACCCCAGCACCGAATGCATTTTCTGTAAACTGTGTCTCCTTATCATAGTAAACTAGCTTTATGCAGCGCGGTTTTTATTACTGCTCTACTTCCGTTGCCAGTACCGTGATGTTATATATCCTTAATCAAGAACTGGACTATCAAACGCAAAAATAATTATTCAAATCCAACCGGTAGTTTCTGAGATAAGCGCGATCAAACAAACAAACAAACAAACAAACAAATATTCTGCTCTGCTCCCGTCGCCAAGAGCGTGATGTTACATAGCCTAAGGAACTGAGCTATCAAACACAAAAAAAATTCAAATCCGATTGTTTGTATGAGTTTAAACAAACATACAAACAAACAAACTCGTCCGCTTTATATAATAGTATTGATACAATAAATAAACATTCTTAAAAAAATACTTAATTTTATATTTGTTTCACATAAGTACCTATAACATAATTTCATATATCATAATTCTAGCACCGGTCCAGCACCTACAGTGACAAACATTCGGTCTAACGGCCGGAAACCGACAAGCAAACAGCATTGGCTAATAAAATAAATACATCGACACATTCTAATCTGACATCTCAGATCTCCACCTGTTGCAGTTTGTCAGTTGTTGCATAAAGGTACGGCCACAACTAAGATATTTCAACCACACTTTATAAAATTCAAATAGATAAAATCATTGTAGTGTGTTATCAACTTAACGTAACTGTTATGTTTTGATTTATGTTTTACAGCAATATTCAAAATTAGCATAACAGCATAAAAAAATAAATACAATTGCATAAACATGTATAACTTTTATGTGCTCGCACCATCCTTAGTTTGCATAACTTTATTGGACCCAGTTGCCGGTTTCCTCTATTAAAGAGTGATAATGAAAATTTTATATGAAACCCCTTTTTTATTTAACTATGATTAGAACTAATTACGCTACTAGAATTGACAAGAAGTAAAGACTTCACAGTATTCTATTTTACTTTTCGAAAAGAATATTTTTTGAGTTTAAGGTTTAAGGTTCCTGTTCTAATATACAATTAACATATATACAAAATACATTTAGACTTTTTTTTATTTGCCTACAGTGGCAGACGAGCCAACAGTCCACCTGATGGTAAGTGGTAACTGCCGCTCATGGACTTTTGCAATGCCAGCGGTTTCGCAAAGCCGCTGCCTACCGTGATATTAATGCTCTCTTTAAACCTCGTTAGAAGAAGGACATGTCATAGCGCTCGGGAAACACCGCAGCTGGCAGTTCGTTCCAGAACCTGCACGTACATGGGAGGAATGAACGCTGGAAACGAAAAATGAAAAACGACTTGACATAAATATTAATAGGTCACACAAGTTTTTGGTCCCATGTTGTAAAAACTTTCGCTCATACTCTCACTTCTTTCGCTATCCACGCCTTGTACTTGGTATGTAACATTCGAGCATACTGTAAAATAACAAATGTGGACCTACATTTATTGGAATTGAGCAACAGTGGTTGGACCGGTCTTCGATGGAAACATGCGAAAGCTTAAGGTCCTGCTATTGATCAGACGTAATAACAGATCATTTACATAACTATTTGTACACAATACACGTGCGAATGTTTGGCTACTTCACATTTGTTTGATACTTAGTAAAATAAAATAGTTTTTACTAGCGTCGGCATGATTTCCCTTTATAATATTAATTTATTGTACTTATTTATAAATCTTAGGGAAGGAATGCTTTAAAAGATCGTGAAAACGGCATCCAAATCCTTTGCGTAGTTTAGAAGAAATTAGCGGCGAAACAGACAGGAAACAGCGACTGAGCTTTATATTATTTAGTGATATCGATCTATATATATGTGGTATTATTTATTTCCTTACTTGTACGCAGTTTTGTTCTCATATTTCAAAGTCAAACTCATTTATTTGTTTGGATCATAGGTACTAATGATTTTGATCTTTATAGTATAATAAAATAAGGTATCAGAAGGCCTAGACAATTGAAATAGATTTCTATTTTATACATAGAACTAGCTCTCCGCGGCGCGGCTTCACCTGCGCCTTTGTTTACTGCTCTGCCTCCGTCGCCAGTAGCGTGATGTTACATAGCCTATAACCTTCCACGAGACCTGGGATATCATACGCAAAAAGAATTTTTAAATCCGACTGGTAGTTACGCCAACATTGTCGTTAGCTAGTAGAAATCCATGCCACTTGTCTAGGGCCTCAGCTAATTTGCCAACAGTTGGTTAGTTAACTAAAGTGAAGCCATGCGAAAAGTTCCCTTATTAGTTATTAAATAGACAAGAATGTAGTATTTATTGATTATCTTGAATTTACGGCGGTTTGGGCCTTGACGACTACAATCAATATTGAATAAACGTATTGTTTGTTTGACGGCAAAGGAAGGCCGTCTAGGTTGTACAAGGCAAATAAATTATGTTTACTAAAAATACGTCTAATTTGAATACGGAATGAAAATTTGTGTATCGGCGTGCAACTATTGAGGCATATTACTCGCAACGGTAGTGCCAAAAACGATATGAAGATATTTCTTTCATAATTACATTACCGCATCATATACTAGATATTACGGTACTACGTTATACTGCGTATTGGGTAGGTAGGATAGATACATTATTTTTGTTATAGGACGACTGTGTTTGAGTTGTGTACACCAACACTTTGCCTCCTTTCTACTCTCCATCTTTTCGCAGAAAAAGGGGTGAAGTTATGTTATGTACAACATGAGCAATAATATTTACGCATAAAAACAGTAGAAGAATAGACAACTATATTATGTTCAACCAAAAATATCTAATCCTCAATAATTAATTCTCTAATTTACTTATAACAAAGAATAGTCAATTAATTAAAATAAATAGACACAACAACATAACTCTTGACTTAATTTCTATAAACTAACTCGTTAAATAAGATGTGTGTACTGGGATTTACTTGTATAATTCGAATGTAAACGCGTTAAACTGAGCATGTGAACACGGCGCGAACTGTGAGGTAATTTGGCCAAGGTAAGCCGGCGCGCTCAATGATGAACTTCATTCATAATATCGAGTTTGACTCGTTCAAAAACTCCATATCAGTGTTTAAAGGAAAAAGGAAAGATAAATACATCATAATTTCGCTGCTAATTATAGGCATCCCTCAATGAAGGAGTGTTTAAAAAAAGTCACGCTTTTTTGTTTTACCTAGCTGTTACCCGCAGCTCCACCCTTGTCAATAATAATAATAATAATAATATGTGGACACTATCACACATCGTCATCTAGTCCCACGCTAAGCAGAGCTTGTGTTATGGGTACTAGATAATTGAAATATAATACATATACGTACTTTTTTTTTGTAAATACATACTTAATATACATAGAAAACACCCAAACTGAAGACAAATACAAATGTTCATCACACAAATATTTGCCTTCCGCGGGAATCGAACCCACGACACCCAGCGTCGCAGTCAGTTACACTAACCACTAGACCAACGGTGCAGTCAATGTCAATGTCGGTTATATTTGTTTACATTGACGATTTTTCATACAAACTTTTATTTCCTATTTCAACCCCTATAAGACATTGTTTTGCCATAACAGACATATATTGTCCCCCAAGGTCTAATCTATCTCAATACCCATCAAAATCGGTTCAGTGGTTTAGGCGTGAAAGCGTAACAAACAGACAGACAGACAGAATTACTTTCGCATTTATAATATTAATATGGAAGTATGGAGTCGTAGTTGTATACGTGTTCGATGATTTAATTGTTTGACTGCTAAATATGTGTTGATTACCTACGTGTTTATTTTGCCACATAGGATTTTGACTTTTCTCTAAAGATAGACATACAAGTAGATAAAGTTCATCCAGAGGTGGAGTACGCTTTCATTAAAGTTTGGAAACAGCCTGATTGAGGCAACCCTGCGTCTAAACCCTACCTATAGTTAGTGATGCGTTCTGCTGCAGTAGTCTTTTCCACTACTGTGAAAGCAAAACGCTGTATTGGCAGTTACATACATATTTGGCTTCACGCCTTTTATCTCTGAGGGGGTAGACAGATGTGTTTAACCACCCACTTTTCGCCATATTTTTATTTATTTTTTTAGGTCCATGTAACAGGGGCGAGCCTGTTGTATTGGCAGTTATTAACATTGTACGTTATTCCTCACGATGCCTTCCTTTACTGTAAGTTAAGTTGTAATTGGCAAATATTAAATAGAAAACATATTGATATTTTACAGACTTCGAACTTTCACACAAGATGGCGGGTAACCTAATCATTTCGACGATCTTTTCATAATTAACTATAATTACATAATAGATGAAATGTAAACGAAACAAAAATGGTGCTTTTATACCAATCAACATAAATATATTCTCTTTATAAGGTTACTTGTGACCCTACATATTGTGCCAAGATTGATTTAAGTAATTGCATTCAATGTAAACTACTATGGACATTTCTGAGACAAGTTGCTTTGGCCTGAATACTCGTACAGTTTTTAAGTAGGTATAGATCCATAATCATTTGTTCCAAACTTTTTAGTTCTACCTCGTGTGGGAATCGGTTTGACTTAAGTCACTTTTTCCAATTGTCGTAAACTATTAATACATTAATTGTAGTAGTTCAGTTATCAAATTTCTGTACAGTTCATGTTACAGTACCCTAATGTTCGTACAGTACTTGGTTTTCAAAGGACGACACCGGCGAGCGGCGGAGTCTGGTGTCGTCACCGCAATGGATCCAACGTGGGAACTAACGCTTCACTGTTAAGGCATGGTTTTAAGACCGGTATTACATTATCATTTATATATGATTTCATGTCTGTCAAATTCTATGATCATAGTTCTACGACTCTCAAACTATGATCATAGATAATCACATGTAGTTTGTAGTTATTATACCGTCATATGTTCTTCATTTAAAAATGACAAAGACCGCTATTAGACTATCATAGAAATATGATCAAAGATGTGTAAGTCATTTAGTCTAATAGCGGCCTAAGAGATATTATTTAGGGTATTGGGTAACCAGTTCATATGATTTTATACTACGAAATTTATCTTCTTCTATCTATACATATAATAAAAATGTAATCGATCGCTGTCTGTACATGGAAGATATATGAGAAAAAATACTATTGGGACCTATATCAACGCAAATAGAACCCAAAACAATGATTTTTAAAATTTTTGTCTGTTTGTCTGTTTGTCTGTTTGTCTGTGCGTTTGTGCACGCTAATCTCAGAAACGGCTTATCCGATTTAAATATGGTTTTCACTAATATATTGTGGTAAGCTTCACTTAACATTTAGTGTGTTTCATGTCAATCGGTTCATAAATAAAAAAGTTATGCCAATTTAAAGAATCACATCGAACATTCGTTAATTTACTACGAAATCTTATAGAAGCAGATATTTTAACAGGTTGCGGAATAGCTGATAGTGTTTTTATTCCTCGGCTTCCTGTCATTCTAAACAGTCTTTCATTTAGTTTTAAACGAGTCCAGTTTCCAGTGAGCCTATGTTTTGCGATGACTAATTAAAGTAATTAATTAATTAAGTAATTAAAGTAAAGGTAAGACACTAAAAGTTGTGGGTGTGGATCTAAGTATTAGCTTTATGTGGCTCTATCACGTGTTAGCATTACTAGCAGCCTGTATGCTTTGATCCCTGATGGCTATACGTCTAATCCATACATCCATACATATTATAAAAGGCTTTGTCCTGACTGACTGACTGACTGACAGACAACGTAAAGCCTAAACCGCTGGTCGTAGCGACTTGAAATTTGGAGGGTGTGTTTGTTTTAATGTCTAGAAGTGTACAAAGAAAGGGTTATTAAAAATTCAACCCTTAAGTGTATGAAAAGGGATGAAATCGATTGTATGAAACGTCTTCATTTTTTAAGTTACAGCTTTGAAATTTTGTTTTGGAATACTTTTATTTAAATAAAAAATACGCTCATAATTTTTTTTTTACTGGGGTGGATTTATAGGAGTGAAATAAGGGATGAAATATTGTATGGAAAGATCTTTGCTTTTGAAGTTGGCGACTTGAAATTTGGAGGGAGGGGGAAGGGAGGGGGAGAAAGAGGAAAGGAAGGGAGAAGTGAGGGGAAAGTGCGGGGTAGTGAGGGAGAAGTCAGGGGAAAGGGAGGGGAAAGTCAGGGGGAAATCGACTGCCTCTGTATTTCGGTGGTACTGTGTATGGACTGTGAGTTCGCGGGTTCGATTCCCGCTCAAGTGCAAATATTTGTAGCATGAACATGTCTATTTGCATTGGTCTGGGTGTTTATATGTATAATATGTATCTATTTACAAAAATAAAAGTATTTAAGTATGTTTATCCGTATTCTAGAACCCATAATACAAGCATATAATATGCTTACTTTGGGTCTAGATGGCGTTGTGTAAAAATATAAAAGGAAGAGGGAACTTACGGGGTGTGAGGAGGCAGTGAAGGGCAAGTGAGGGGCAAGTGAAGGGCAAGTGAAGGGGACGTAAGGGAAAGTGAGGGAAGTGAGGGAAAGTGAGGAGTCAGAAGTGGTGGTGAGTGAGTGGGAAGTGAGGGAAAGTGAGGGAGATGGGAGGGAGACGGGAGGGGAAGGAAGGGGAGGGGAGGGGAAGGGAGGGGAAGGGGAAAGTTATTGTAGTGAAAATTTGCCTTTGTGTATTGTATGTTGTTTTACGGGGGATATCTTTAGGTAGGTGAAAGAGGGTTTGTACGAATGGTGATGATGATGAGATTAGCAATAGTATGCAAAACAGTATTTAAACAATATAAAAATGTCTATTGAAAAACGATATTCATGCGAGCGAAGCCGCGGGCAAAAGCTATACATATATAAAAACGAAAGACCACTCACTCACTCACTCATCTCATCACGAAATCTCAAAAACTACAAGTGCTAGGAGTTTAAAATTTTGGAAATAAGTGCTCTCTAAGACGGGATTTTGCGAAATTTATTTCCCTGGAGTATAAAGGGGAACAAAATTTGTATGGTGCTTCTATAGTTTTTTACTGATATTTATTACTAATATACAATGTACGATTGCCGTAAGATTAGGTAAGAAATATTCTCATACAGGCACACATCTGAATTTTCACGCGAACGAAGTCACGGGCAACAGCTATATATAATAAAACTGTAACCGGTCGCTGTCTGTACATGGAAGATATATGAGAAAAATATTATTGAGACCTTTATCAACGCAAATAGAACCCAAAACAATGATTGTTACAATTTTTGTCTGTTTGTCTGTTTGTCTGTGCGTTTGTTCACGCTAATCTCAAAAACGGCTTATCAGATTTAAATATGGTTTTCGCTGATACATTGTGGTCAGCATCACTTAACATTAAGTGTTTGTTTCATGTCCATCAATTTATAAATAAAAACGTTATGCTAATTTAAATAATCACGTCATAAATGTGGTATGTATTTAGCTTAGCTTAGTTTGTTTTTAAGTTAGATTAACACGTCTTATTTCTTTATTAAAATGTAAATACTTTAATAAAGTTAAAATGTAAATTTAAGTTAGATTTAAAAAAAAAAAAAAAAAAGATTTATATTTTCTGGATTTATTTTATTTTTTATTTTTTGTGATAAAAACATGTTTGTTAACACGTTTCATTACGGAATAGGTGGAATTGAAGTGAATTACGAAATAGTAGTAGTCGATTTACGCTGGTTTCAACATGAATGGGTCGGATTGACTAGGGATGTACTACCCTCTCATAGTTTTCGACGTAAGAGTAATAGTATCCATATTATTGCGTTTCGTTCGGTAAGCGCGAGAGCCGGAGGCCCAACTGATGCAGAGATGACAAACCTCGCAGCATGTGTGGGACCAGCTGAGTATCCGCGGAGTCATTGTGTGGGTGGTGTGGGTCAACCCGCCGTCCAGGGAGACCCGTATAAACGGTGCTGCCTCTGGCCGCCCGCGGCATTGTACAAGGGCCCAATTAGACCTAACCAAAAAAAAAGAGACTGCCCCACCAGGTTGCGCATAATCTCGGAGTGGTTCGTCGTGCAGGTTGGTGACCGGATAGTGGGACCCGGCGACCATTTTCGAGACGGTACGGGGGCCTTTTGCGAGCAGTCCGTATCATGGAAGCCCGGAGGCCTAAGACCCTTGAGCCTTTACAGCTGCGAAGAGACATCGCCTCCTCAACGGCCGTCTTCTATCGCCTTTACCACAGAGAGTCTTCTCAACAGCTCTTTAAATTAATTCTACCCTCTCCCTTTTAATCCAGAACGACACGTGCGGGACTGAAGTGCTACCCTTTCACAGTGCAATCTAAAGGGTCTCGAACCAAACGGTTCAGCACTTTATACTTTTGTCGCTGAATTAAAGCCTGGAACTCTTTACCAGCGCATGTGTTCCCATCTAAGTTTCATCCTGAGACTTTTAAGCGAGGCGTGAAGAAGCATCTCACTAAGTCGCCATAGTGGAGGCCACCAGTAGTTTGGCTTTTGGAATGGTGTCCACTACTTCTGAATTCCACTGACTGCTTACCATGAGCCAGAGTAGAGGCACTTTGGCAGGCTAATATAAAAAAAAAACTTATAGCGTTTTTATTCCTCGGATTCCTTTCATTCCAAACAATTTCCCGTTTAGTTTTAAACGAGTTCAGTTTCCAGTGAGCCTATGTTTCGCGATGACAATTAATGAGTGTGGATCTATATATTAACTGTTTTTCAGCTTTATGTGGATTTTCCACGTGTAAGTAATACTAGCAGCCTGTATGGCTTTGATCCGCGATGGCTATACGTCTAATATCGTAGATAGAGAAGCATTTACTGTAAAGATTTTTCTTATTCACTTAAACGAAGATGTTTATAATTCAAAACAAACCAAAAGATATATCCAAAAAATGCTGCCCAAAATCACTATTCCACGCGGACGAAGTCGCGGGCACAGCTAGTACTTAATAAAGCTGAAAAGTTTGTTTGTTTAAAGGCGCAAATCTCTGGTATAACCAGTCGGATTTGAAACATTATATTTGTATTTGATAACTCAATTCTTGAGGAAGGCTAGGCACAGGAGCGATGCAGTAATAAAAGACTTATATTAACAGCGAGTTCATATAAAAGTCAAGAGATGTGGATTGACTATATATTAATTATAATAATAATAATATTTATTTGGCAACAAGAAAAGAAATATGCATGAATAATGCATGTGCATTACACATACATATTTCTTCATGTGTGTTCCATTTGTGAATAATGGATGCTAGAGAAATCCTGTGATAAATTGACCAAGGAGGGATAAAGGAGAACGCAAGATTATAATAAAATAATAGGGTTGTTACGTATTCATCCTACGACGTCTCATCCTATTTCTTCACTTATCCCAAACTAGTATTCCTAACTCATCCCATTATCTAATTTTAATATATTTTCTTATTTCAACCCAAATACATACTTGACTCATCTCTACTGCCGGTGACAAAAGCTTAAAATTTTATTATCTGGTTTGCAGAGATTTACAGCTTTTAATCTAATTTAATCTTTTAAATTTACCGTGTTACAGTAAGAAAGACACGTACGCTCACGATACATTTAAATAAAACTAAATCTGCTTTAATATACACGTTAGCGGTCTGCCCTTTAACAACATACTCATGTCGATACATTTGGGTGACGCGCACAAAAGTGCGCCGGCGCATATAATTGCTATGATTACGTGCGTTACCGCGCTGACCACTCACATTCCATAGCCGCTGGAGCCGCACCCGCCCTCAGCAGTTGCGACACGAGGTGTGAGAAACATTGTATTGTATTAACCTGGTAATAGACGAACGAAACGAGGTAATGTTAAATAATACCAGCCTGTTTCTGTCCCACTGCGGGGTAGAAGCCTCTTCTCATACAGAGAAGGCATGAGCATCAGTGATCTGAATTATGGAAGCTAAAATACCTACTGCTTGAAAAATAACAGAGGCAAATGGAGACGCCTTAGAACTAAATATTTTTTCGGCGCAATTTGATTGGTTTTCGGGGCATTACTAAAGTACCTACATCTAAAATTAATTCAGTAAAACAACTATCGGACTACTTTTCGGTTTTTGTTTTCAAAAAAACAGTATGCTCGATTTGTATTATGTAAATAAAATTAAAGTTATTTCCTTTTCGTTGTTTTAACTATGTAAGTAAAAAGGCACAGAAGGTTTTTATCAGTTTTTATACTTGCTTATTGCGATAATTGTTCCAATTTTCATTGAACAAAATTGTTGTAGCAAGGAAGTCTCCACCTTTTATGTCTCTGTTCATTGAACTTTAGGTATTTTAACCCGCATAGGTAATTCTGATCACTGATGAGCATTGATCAATACGGATGCTCAAATAACAATTTATATATTTTTTAAAAGTCCAGATTCTCACAATGTTAACCACATGTTTTAATGAAAAAGCTATCATATAGCGATATTAACAAACTTAGGTAGGTACATTGAGCCACAATGTCACTGAAGCACCCAGCTAATAAATTAAAAACTTAAAATAATGTAAGTAAAATTATCTCACGTGATACTGGTCTGAGTGTTTAGTTTATATGTATAATGTGGATTTACAAAAAAAAAGCATTTAAATATGTTTAACCGCATTCTAAAAGCCATATCACAAGCTATTTACATTATATGCTTACTTTGGACACATGATAAACCGTTTATTTTGACGTTCACTCATGTGATCTACGAGTTTGAGTTTGCGTAGTCCGAGCAGTTTTATTATGTAGATACCGCTAGTGAACGATAAAATCACGGTTTTTACAATAACGATGCGACATAAATACATAATTATAACGTGCTACAGTTACTTACTGATATATATTGCATTTATTTACATTGGTATGCACATATTTATTTTTAACGCGGTAGTTTTGTATTCCAATCGTCTGAAAAGCTTAAAAATATGTTTATTAGATAAATTAATAAAATATTTATAACCACACTTATTAATATCGAAGTTATGTAGATTACGCATATATAAAAAAATCTTGTAAGTTAAAATGGGCATTATAATACTAACTCGTTTGGGGTTCGGTGTTTCGTGTCATGGCGACTCTGTCCTTTAGAAAATTAGTTTTAAGAACTTCGAAAAACAACAATGTCTAAGTTATAGATGTTACGACTAGTCACCTAATAAGGTATTTTAATGATCTAGAATCACCTACGCTAAATATCTACGCAGTTTTAAAATTGCCAGGTTGAATGACGAAATGTTGGAGTTAATCACAGCCAGATTTTTGGCTCCATTTAAAGCAATCCGCGTGAAGTAACTTCACTATACTATTTCTATACCATAAATAAGAAATATGTAATATAAACACTTTCATTAATTTGAAAATTTACCAAACTTACCTTGATTTACGGAAAGGAGCAAGTTGCTGCTTTTTGCTATCGTATTTAACTATTCGTTGAAACAAAAATTTACCAGATGTCTACGAGTATCAAGTTTTAATTGCCTGACAAAAGGTATCGTAAGGGTACCGGAATAAAATATTTCAATTTATTTATAATCCCCTGTACGGTGGATCAAACCGAAATAAAAATAAACTGATCTCCATGTGGATCAGATACAGGGGATTCGACCGGAACTACTCAACAAATGTATATAATTATGCTGTTTAATACAAGACCTATAAGACTCTATCGTGAATGTGTGACAATTCATTCCTGCACCTGCTTGTATTTGAATATATAAGAAGGCATAAAATAGTTTGAACCTAACTTTGCAGTCTTAAAGCCGCATACGTGACGGGGTTTTATACGAAAGGAATTTTTTTTTACGAAATTTAAGAAATATCGTTTCATACAAAAAGTATAAGTACGTGGCACTCACGAGGCCAAGCGATCAAGGCAGTCTCCATCCATACGTATGCAACAGCCTTTATTTATAATAGAAATATAAAAAAAAAGTTAAAAAGTAGCAGGTGAATGAGATCGATTTGTCTTACTGTAATGTCATCTGTCATCGGCAATGTGCGGCTACATCACACATTGATGTATTCATATCTCCTGTTGATAATAAACTGGACTCGTTCCCCACTCTGCCTTCACTAAGAACCTATAACGACTTAGATGAAAGATATGAGGTGTGAAAAACTCATTTAGTATCTCTTTATCTAAATAGTATAAAGCAAGCTGTTTGCTTATGTCTGTTTCTAACTTTGTAACGTCGTAAACGTACATTGAGTTTTGAAAGATGACTGAAAGCTTCAGCCTCAAATATACTAACTCTCAACATTATTTTCTTCGCTCGGCAAGGACTTGGTCGTTTTGTTAGCATACTTTTTTTATTTTTTAGGGCAAGGTATCATGTGGACTGTATTTATACTTGCTCAAGCTACAAAAAATTTCTAAAATCCTGAAGATTTTGACAGCAATGTCATTTTGACGATTATAAGAGAAAATTATGTCCTTAATACGTACTTATGACACATCATACCTATAACAAGCTCAAGGGAAATTCTTATAATTCGGCCACACCCGAAATTTAGCAATTATGTTCACGCGACAAATATTGACCACAGCTCTAATAAAAACTAGCTGAGTCGCACGGGCCGCAAATTTTGATGATTTTATTATATTTTAACCATATGGACATGTACTTACGAGTATGTTAGAGTTGGAATTCTAATATCTACTTAGTTAATGGATTCAATTCATAATTAAGTTTTACATTGTGTTTGAAAAACCAATTAAAAATACAAAAGTAGACGTCATACTAATGTGCGTCATATATTTAAAATTATATTGTATACAAAAACCGCATAAAATGAAAAGAAATTAGCTTTATAAAACGAGCTGCGCCTAGCTGTTGTTATCTTAAACTGGACATTGTCGGCTTGCACAAGTACCCTCATTATACGAAATTTTACATATTTTTTAATAATTATATGTGGTGTTATTAAACGGGCATTCCTCCACGTTGTAATTATTGAGCCTTAAATAAAACAAAACAAAACAATGAGAGAACAGAAAAAAGCTACATGTAATTATATCAAAACTAGACACCCACTCCGGCTTCGAGTGTACTAATATGTGTTTACGATATGGTTACAAATCTTTAAAATGCCCGGCTTTTCTCTACAAGAATATGTATGTATTTTACCTATTAACTTTTCATAAAAAAAATCTCTGAACGATTGAAATCCCATTAAAATTTGATGCGTGGTTTAGAAGAAGTTAGGGGAGAAACAGACAGAAAAACAGCGACTTTGCTTCATGCTATTTTTTTTTGTATATTAGTCTACCAAAGTGACTCCACCCCGCCTGATGGTAAGCAGTCAGTGAAATCCAGAACCGTGGCCACCATACCAAAAGCCATCGTCCAAACTGCTGGTATGGTGGCCTCCACCATGGCGGCTGGGAATGGTACGGGAAGGAAACGAGGGAGGCGGCGAAAGAGGAAAGGGGGGTAAATTGGGCCTCCGGTGCTCTCACTCACCAAACGAAACGCAGTATTACGGATACTACTACTCTTACGTCGATTTTCTATGAGAGAGTAGTACTTACCTGGTCGATTAGGCCTGCTGAAACCAGCGTGGATCTACTACCGTTCTCAAAACTAATAAGAGATGTCACATTATTTTTACGGACAGACAAACATGCGGACAGATGATCTTTTTTATACACTAATAGACCTTTGTTTCGTGTGAACTGAAGCTATTTAATTCTTATTTTTAATGTTTGTAGTATGTTTGTAATTTGCTCGGTTTAATGTCAGGAGAGAAAGATCAACAGATAAGAATGAAGTTTAAAATTGTGTGTATTTTAAATGATTTGGTGGCCATAATGGATTGTTATATACTGCAAAGGTTATTTTAAATTAACAGCGTTTTGTTTAATTGTAGCCAAACTTGTATAAATTACGAGTAGTAGAATCTTGCTGGTTTTACTATGATACGAGACAAAAATAGAGTATAATATCCGTACAAAGATATATACTTTTGCGGTTCGTTCAGTTAGTAAGAGATCTCATTCCTTTTACAGCTTTTCTCTTTCACGATCGAAAAACCATATTGGCAGTCGTTGAGCATTTTAACATTGTCTGCAAAGCTTACACACGTTTGACTACAGACCAACAGTATTTTTTTCTGAAATAGAGAACAAATGTACTTTCGCAATCTGTTTGCTCCAATTTAAATAAAAACTTAATGGTTTTCCTGAACTAGGTGCCGAAAACTCTTGAAAATATCGCTGGTTTCCCTTAATTCTCTAATTATACTGCTTATTTTAAATAGAGTCACATTCAAATATTCAAAGACATATTATTTGAATAGTTAAACTAATTACCTATTTATGAAAATTAATCTTGTTGGAAGGTAACTTGAATCATTTCTTTTTGAATAATAGATCTACTTGTACTTTGCAGATATATATGTATTTATTTAAAGTTCGGCTTCCCACCAGCATGGTACAAATCGACCGCAATGGCGATAGTTTCCCCACTCATTGATCTTGCTGACTGTTTACTAAACTTTCTTATTATTAGACTACCAAAATGACTCAAAATGAAGTTATTAACACTTTCCGGAACAGTTAACGTATATGGCCGTGATAACAATAAAACATCTATTGTGTCTACAGTAGTGTCCATGAAAGGGTAGAAGGTAATAAAAAAACAGATTACCGAAGACTTTATAGAAGCGTCAGTTTGATGGTTTTATTATAAATAATTACGATTAAATATAATGAAAGCGATGGACCGATGCATTATTCTATTCGAGACCTGTAGCCGGCGTTATTCACACATAATCGATAATTAAACTGATCCGATTCTCGATACAAAAGCCTAAAAATCGATTACTCATTCTTTTGACCACCTCAAAGAAAATTAGACTCTAATTATAATGCCATAAAGACGACAGTTAATATAATTTTAATACACATACATGACTATGCAAGTACATGTTGGTGATTAAAAATGCCACACGCAAAAGGGCTCAAAAGAGGCCAGTTTAATTAGAACTTTATGGGTTCTTAGTTATGTATAAACTAGGTTCAACGTAGACAGGTCGAAGTAGAATGGTCATCGATGTGATGATGGCTGACTTTAAGATGATGGAAGAAAAATAACATGTTATTACAGAGTAGCTATTATTAATATGCGTTTTATTGTAAGCCTGATAGTTTCGAATAGTCTTATTCCTATTAATTTCTTTTGAACATATTTTAATTACATCATCAACCTGTCCAAGGTCTACATTGTGAAATTGTGGTAATTTTATATAATGTTATGGGAGAACTATAATGATTAGAGGCTCTATCACTAGCTATCATACGTTTATGTAGATGACAGAATTTTCACAAGTAGGTACATTTTATTCAAAGTTAAACTCAATTATTCCTTTTCATTATATTATTTAGATGATACTAACGTCGTAACCAAAAGCTAATAACCAATTTTCCAATGGTTAATTTGTTCGTGTTCTTTTATTATTATCTGTTTTTTTATTATTTGAAGTCGAAATGGCCGAGTGGATAAGACAAGACACCCGATTCGTAAACACGAGGTAGTGGGTTCGAATCCCGGCAAGTACCAATGTGATTTTTCAAATCATATGTACTTTCTAAATTTATCTTGGACATTTCTGACTGACGGTGAAGGAAAACATCGTGAGGAAACCTGGACTCAAGTCTGAAATTGCCAATCCGCCTTAAGCAAGCGTGGTGATTAATACTCATACCTTCTCTATATGAAAAGAGGCCTCTGCCCTGCAGTGGGACAATAAACAGGCTGGTATTATTATTATTATTATTATTAATTTGTTCGTGGATTTTTCTTCACACTTTTGGTGTAAAGAAAAATCCACGAACTTTGTTGTGTGCTTCATTTGGTGAGTTACAATGTTAGTGCGCTTCGGAGAATATCTCCTTTTATTTGCCAAACTTGTAAAAGTGCAATACCTAGTCTCTTTAAAATCAATTATTATTAAAGATACTAGCTGCAAGTAACCTAACACGCACACAGTGGCTTCCTCCTTCCATCGAGCGTTCCACTCAAGTTACCTTCCTCGTGACAGTCACGTCAGCAGACAGCCTCCAGGAAATGTGCACAGGAAACTTTAGAACTTAAACTTAGAAGTGAAGATTACACGTGACAAGACTTTATCGGACGGATCACGGTGACAATATGTTAACTTATTGCGTAGACTTATGTTTATTTCAAGTTTGCCTGTGAAAACGATGAAATGTGTTTTTATTATCATCACAAATGTTATTTTAATTACGTGATAAATAAGAATACGGTGGTTATAGTTATCATTGTCTATGAAAATGGTGACTAACAGCAGATACCATAAGACAAAACAACCATGCTATTACCTATCGTAAAGAAAGAAGAAATTGAGGATGATGTAACATGAAAGATAAACTTTGCCGATGTTATGTTAGAGTCGACCTATGGTAAAATCAGCGAGTCTGTAAACAAAGGATCTTCAAGGTATTTAGTTTATAAAGTTTGCAAGCATGTGCTAGCAGTGTATGATGTCAATGATAAGAAATGTTGGCAATTTTTCTATCATGTCGTGATTGGCCCACAGCGTAGCTGCGTGCGTCGTCGGCCGGTGTGGTCCGCGCATGCGCACGTTCTTTTTGCGCGGCACTCGCAGCAGCCGCCAGGCGTGGAACAATAGACGTAATCTAAAATCTCTTATATTGTCTACCAAACGCTCTAATAGCTAGCCACGAACAAGATGTGAGAATATACGATATGGCAAATTATATGGCTAGTTGATATTCGGAACACAATTGAAATATGTACTTGTGGCAAGAATAGTTTGCTAAAGAATCTTAACTTACATAAGTTCAGTTAATTTTTCTACTTGATTGAGACTGAACTTAGTATGTACTCGTATTTTATCTTTGGAATCTTTTACCTCTACCGTGCCGCGAGCAAAAATGGAGCGCTTAGAAGTTCCATCGACTTTTTTTGTAGTTTTAGCCTTTTGTGATAATTTTATGAGTATAATACTTACCTACCTTACTAAAAATACGATTACCCATCTAATTTCAAATTCTGAAGTACCGTCTCCAACGGTTGAAACGTCCATTTGTGCGGCTCCGCCGGCGGCGCTCGCGCATTGTTCGTGGTTGCATCTATTGTTCCACCACCCACCGCACTTTTTCCACACTTCGGCATACTTCGGACGTCTCCGGCAACCTTCGCCACTAATGGCGCATTCAATGCGTGAACCATTATGCAATTATATTTCTATTCAAGGGCAGCTTTGTATCCTGATTGTAGCTTTGTTTCCGAATGTTTCGATGAGTTAGAGGTATACTATACATTGTAATGGGGCTTTCGTAACAATAAATTGAGGGTTTGCTACTATGGCCTTACATAGCATAGGAAATTTTTCGATTAACTGGATAAAGAGCGATACAGAAACAGTAGCTTTACAGTAAGATTGTACAGGAAAAATTATCAGCGCTTCTAGTATTTGCGTTGAAATCGAAATTTTCTCATTCTTAGTTAACGCTGAAACTCTATCTGTAGGTACCTATATTTCAAACTTTAGGCATGACAATGTGCCACTCCTCGAAGAGCTAATTTTACTTGAGTGTGAAGAGATAGTGTGTCGCCTTGCATAAAGAACACACTCCAGTTGAATACCACAACATTTTACAAGATATACATATACATACATACTTAGCGTCACGCCTCCGTAGGCAGAAGTGTTTAACCATACACGTTCTGCATGTTTTTTTATTATTTTGGGTCCCATGTAACACAGGGGGCGAGCCTGTTTCTTACTTATAGGGCACAATTCCAGACTTCGGGCTAAAACTGACAATTCCTCGACAGAAAAACCCAATATTACCTAACCGGAAGATCGAACCCGAGACCTCTGCGTGGTAATTCGTATAAGGTACCACGGAACCGCATAAGTACTTATAGTCAGTTTCTTCATATTACCTTACCAAAATATTTATACAATGCCTGGTGATAATGTAGTCAGTTCAGTCCAATTGGCATAATTGCAAACTGCTGGTACTGTGGCTCCCTGCTACGACCAGTTTAAAAAAATCCATCATATTCTTCAAACACAGTGGTAAAAGCTATAGAAGATTGGACTTTCAAATTAATAGGATTACATTATTGTAACAATAACAAGATATTCTTTTTCTTATTCATCTATACTTACTAGGATTAAGATTATTTATTAGGATTACTTAAAGGATCTGGATCTACTGAACTGAAAAAATTTTTTTTGCGTTTGAGGGAGGAAATTACGCTAGGAGTTACGGGACCGGATCTGCGGTGCATTAATGATAGACGTATATGAATGCGGACGAAGATATCTGTCACTGGGTCATACAACAAGTTTCTAGACAAATAATTTGGTACGCGTTGCGTGCAGCATTGTTTTCTCACAAACAAACGACACAAAATTTCGACGATTAATTATTAATTACTTCGGAATGTAACGAGTAAAGGCATGCAAGACAATCATACACTTTAGGAAATGTTTGTCGCAATACTTATGCGTATATGACCATAAGTCGCCAGTATCGCCACTAACGCTTGCTCAATAAGCATTTTAAATAAATACATTTTATGGTATAGTTTTAACAGTCAACCTACTTCGGATATTGTTTTTTAATGTTATTGTGACAATTTTGAATTTATGAGTGTGACATGGATGACAAAACAATGCCCTCTGTTGGACATACGTTAGACCCATGGAGAGGATTGCGCTATCATGATTGGCAGGCGGATTTGTGATCGCAATTGTGGTAGTTAAAAACCAGATATTTTAGTATTTGTTGTTATAGCGGCAACAGAAATACATCATCTGTAAAAAAATCACAATAACATTTTGAACTATCACGGTGCAAAAGATACAGCCTGGTGACAGACGGACTAATGGACAGCGGAGTCTTAGTAATAGAGTCCCGTTTTCATCTAAGGGTACGGAACCCTAAAAACGATACGAACTAATTTCTTTAATAAATTAATACAATGTATTTTATAAGTGAGTCTACAAAAATGACTTCACTTTTTCGAATGGTAAGCTGTCAGTGGCGTGTACGAGTGATAAACATCATCTTAGTTGCCATCGTGGCCAGTTGCTGGACCTCGATATGCTTTTTACACCTCTCTGAGACTGAATAAAGAATTTCAGGCTTTAGATACCGCGAAGCCTCATAAAATCAATTAATTTATCTTACGCTATTCATTCATCAAAACTAAAGATTTGCCTTGAAACTAATCCATTCACATGTTACCTCACATTCCAGCTTGCATATTAATTAAACAAGATTTTATTTCGCTCTCAAAGTACCCGAGATAGGCCGTAGTATCAAGTTCCCACAGCTAGTTCAGTTGTATTTTTTAACACTATCGCCAGCTACGATCGGTACCGCTTGCCGACTGATTGGAATGGCCGCGAATATCTGTAACATACACTGTGGTACATCTCATGAGAGTTTAGGCTTTATAAAATATAATTAGAGATAGGCCACAGGCTACTCTACTCTACCCTACGTCAGCAAACGGGCTGTAGGTTAATTTGCTGACATTTTGTAATTTTACGGTCATAAGTGTTAATTCAATTAACCTAAATGAATAAATGTCTTTGAATTGACTTTTGCAATTTGTCTAAGGAAATTACTGCTATTTTACGTGTTCTTACTAGTGGAAACTAAGAATGGATGGATATATCGAAATACAGAGACAGTTCGACATGATTATAAAAATAGTCACTTATTAATTGCTAGACCTTGACCAGGAAGCTTAACCTGAACCTCGCATTTCCACCGAATCGAGACGAGTGATAAATTGCACCGAGCTCAAATTATTCGACAATTATTTACATTGGTGGGTTAACTAGAGTAATTACCAGACCATGAGGCATTCGGCTATTAGTGTAACGGTACATCGCCGTGGCTATTTAAGTAATGATCCGTGCCCGAAGCTCATCTTTGTAATCATTACATGATAAGTGCTTACGAAATACTTGAGTTCAATTTAGTATAGTTATGCCTGGCGTCAGATAGTTTTGACTTATCTACTATATGCAACTTAGTGGTCGTATATATGTAGGTCTCTCCTAGAACAAAATGTCAAACCACCTCATCAGAAGGAGGGACAATTATCCAACACAGGATGGGTAGCAGCGTCCTAACACTGTATCCATTGCGCTAGGCAATCCATTTGTCAAGTGTGACGATTATACCTAAAACCAGCCAAACGTACTGCTTCAGATAAGACCTACTCGCGTATCACACGCCAAAGTTTTACCTGCGCAGCTTTCTCGCACGAAATGACTGAACACATGCGGGGCTACCACACCGCACAGGTAAGTACGCTCAGGTAAGTACGCACAGACAAGTATGCGTAGGCCGGGCTTGCGCAGGTAAAATTTCAAGCTGTGTTGTTCAGTAAGTACAGTTTTAGCAATCGCACGTACGGTGTTCTGTGTACAAACCGGCAGGCGCAGGCAAAACTGTGGTGAAGCTTGTGCGTGTGGTAGGTAGGCCCATTACGGTAGATCTAGGAGTAACCGTCTTTGAACCAAATAAAACTAACATTGTAAATATGTAGAGAAACGCTCGTAGTGATAAAAGAACCTTTTCATCTTTTCTTCTTCTTTAATCACTTGTCGCTCTCGGTAGCAACGTATTTATTTATTTCAATGTATTTATTGAGGTTTCACAATGTGGACCGGCGATCTTATAAGGATGGCGGGCAACCGATGGATGAAGGCAACTCAAGACCGGCCACGGTGGCGAAAACTGGGGGAGGCCTATGTCCAGCAGTGGACGTCTTTTGGCTGATATAATAGTGATTGAGGTTTCTTAGAACAGAGCGCGTTAAAGAAATATTTGTTTTAGGTAGTAAAATCGCTTCAGCCTTACACACGCTCCAGCCGCTACAAAATGGTCCGGGCCGGCGCACGCGCAGCGAGTAATCTCAGCCATCGATCTTTGTTAATTGATCACCCGCACCTGTCCGGCGTCCGTCGAGCTGGACGGCGGACTGTCCGGTGGCACGCCACCTGGCCGCGTGCCGCTCTATCTACATCCTTTATATTAGCCGCACGTTTATCAGCAAACTCCTCGTTTTATTTATATTAGTTATTCAATGAAATTATTATTAGGTTTTGCTAGTTGGGAGTTATTTATATGTAGGAGGTAATTAAAACGATATAAGAATTGTAGAACTCAGTGTTATGTTAAATAATAATCGAGATCGAGGTCAGAAAAAAAAAACATTGCTCAATGTGTCTTTTTTCTGACCTCGATCATAAGAGAGTCCCAACCATTGTTTGATTATTGTTTAACATAACTGAGTCCTACAATATTCTTATATCGTTTTAATTGCCTGGTTTCGGGCGCCCAGAAGGAACAATGTGACTTTATTCATGTGTACTTTTAAGCTTACGAGTACCTTACCTTTTTAAGATTATCATTTTACCTAGTTAAGTTAAATAATTAAATTGGTATAGTCTGGTTTCGAACCCTTAACCTTGTGTGTAATTGACGGGTACAGTAATCAATAGGCCATAGAATCTTGTATTACTATTATTTATAGGAAACAAATTATGTATATTGTATCTCACGGGTATATTAACACATAACATTCGTAAATAGTGTTCCTATCGCTCCAGATAATCGTCTCTAACACAATGGTTGATTACGTTCACGTGGGACACCCTACGAGCTGCTGGTATTCAGGTCACTGCAACGTCACTGATTGTCTTTGAGTCTCATTACCTAATTCTTAAAATAAAATAGATGACAATTCGAAAGAAAGAGTTATAGACCCATTTCTCATACAATAAAGGCAGAAACATTGATCATACCAACTTAAAGCAGATTTGCGAAGTTAAGCTTACTTCGCGTGAACTGTAAAGTTCGTAAACTTAAAAAAAGTCTTTAGTAAGCATATTGAAAATTAAGAAGTTTATTTGAATGAGACAACATAATGTTACGTCGCAATAATATAACAGTATTGACGTCTGGCATACATTAAAATTTTGCAAAAATATTACAAAACAAAAACATTAATTAAAAATTGTGGTCGGAAAGGAATTTGCGTCAAACGAATTAAGGCCTGAATATATCAATTACCTATCTGGAATTATCTATAATATTATATAAAGCGGAAAAGTTTGTTTGTTTGTTTGAACGCGCTAATCTCTGGAACTACAAGTCGGATTTGGAATATTATTTTTGTGTATGATAACGAACCTTACTCGTTAAGGTTACTTATAGGCTATGTCACACTACTGGCGACGGAAGCAGAGCAGTAAACAAAAACGCGGGTGAAACCGCGCCGTGGACAACTAGTCTAATTATATGTGAATATTCTTCTCGATTGCCAAGTCACCATCCCAATTGCTGCCATGGCAAATTTTATGCCTATGAAATGTTCCACATTCAACTTAGTATGATTGATGTTGGTTTTTAGAACCAACGTTTCTTCCTATATAAATTATTCTTTTTCCTCTTTCCATGTTTGTTTAATAGGTAATTACTTAGATAACACAACTTACTATTATCGTATTATATTATATTTATTAATAGCGAATATAATATTACATCAAAGCTTACCTTAGCAAGTTGAGTGTCAGTCACGTCGTAAAATGGCGCCCGTTTGTTTACCAGGTGTAACACGATATCTAGCACCTGCAACAAACATCATTATTACTTGTAGCAAATTATATTACAAGCACTTCATTACATAGAAAAGATTTATGAAATGAATACTACAAGCTACCTACTATGCCTATGCTGGAAACTTCTTTAAAATTTACAGTATCGGACATATTGAAAGCATAATTTAGAGAAGAAAATAATGTTAATGAAATACATCAATAATTGTGGTAGTGTAACCAACTCGAATAGAAGAATTCTTCTACTCATATTGGGTACTTTTTCTATACATATTTTTATCGAATTTATTACATCTATACATATAATAAAAATGTAACCGATCGCTGTCTGTACATGGAAGATATATGAAAAAAAAAATTATTGGGGCCTTTATCAACGCAAATAGAACCCAAAACAATGATTGTTACAATTTTTGTCTGTTTGTCTGTTTGTCTGTTAGTCTGTTTGTCTGTTTGTCTGTTTGTCTGTTTGTCTGTTTGTCTGTGCGTTTGTTCACGCTAATCTCAGAAACGGCTTATCCGATTTAGATATGGTTTTCACTAATACATTGTGGTAAGCTTCACTTAACATTTAGTGTTTGTTTCATGTCAATCGGTTCATAAATAAAAAAGTTATGCCAATTTAAAGAATCACGTCGAACATTTGTTAATTTACTACGAAATCTGATAGAAACAGAGACTTTAACAGGTTACGGAATAGCTGATAGCGTTTTTATTTTCCGGATTCCTCTCATTCTAAACAATCCGTTTAGTTTTAAATGAGTCCAGTTTCCAGTGAGCCTATGTTTCGCGATGACAATTAATAAAGCCCAAGGTCAGACACAACTAAAAGTTGTGGGTGTGGATCTAAGTATTAGCTGTTTTTATTAGGTCAGCTTTATGTGACTCATCACGTGTTAGCATTCCTAGCAGCCTGTATGCTTTGATCCCCGATGGCTATACGTCTAATCCATACATCCATACTCCCATACATATTATATAAGGCTTTGTCCTGACTGACTGACTGATTATCAGACAACGCACAGTCTAAACTGCTGGTCGTAGCGACTTGAAATTTGGAGAGTGTGTTTGTCTAAATGTCTAGAGGTTGTACTAAAAAAGGGTTTTTTAAAATTTAATTCCTAAGTGTGTGAAAAGGGATGAAATCGATTATATGAATCTTCTTCATTTTTTAACTTACAGTTTTGAAATTTTATTTTGGAATACTAATAATAATAATAATAATAATATGTGGACACTATCACACACTGTCGTCTAGTCCCAAGCTAAGCAGAGCTTGTGTTATGGGTACTAGATAACTGAAATATAATACATATACATACTTTTTTTTTTTTTTTGTAAATACATACTTATAATACATAGGAAACACCCAGACTAAAGACAAATACAAATGTTCATCACACAAATATTTGCCTTCCGCGGGAATCGAACCCACGACACCCGGCGTCGCAGTCAGTTACACTAACCACTAGACCAACGGTGCAGTCAAAATACTTCTATTTAAATAAAAAATATCCTTATAATTTTATTTTGACAGGGTTGGATTTAGCTTCTGAAGCTAGCGACTCGAAATTTACAGGGAGGGGGAGGGAGGGAAAGGAGGGAGGAAAAGGAGGAACTGAGGAGAAGGAGGAAGGGAGGGGAAAATGAGAGGGAAGTGATGGGGAAGTGAGAGGAAAGTGATGGGGAAGTGAGGGGGAAGTGTGGTGGAAATGCGGGAGAAGTGAAAGGAAAGTCAGGGAGAAGTCAGAGGGAAGTAAGGGGAAAGCCAGGGAGAAGTGAGGGAGAAGCGAGGGGAAAGTGAGGGGAAGTGAGAGGAAAGTGACGGAGAAGTAACGGGGAAGTGAGGGGAAGTGAGGGGGAAGTGAGGGGGAGTGAGGGGGAGATAAAAAATAGTATGAAAAACAGTATTCAAACAATATAAAAATGTCTATTGAAAAAAACGACATTCACGCGAGCGAAGCCCAAAAGGTCACTCCACTCACTTATCACGAAATCTCAGAAACAACAAGTGCTAGGAATCTCAAACTTTGCATTGTCATTCCTATTAGAATATAGGTGCTCACTTAGACGGAATTTTGCGAAATCCATCCCCTAAGGGGGTATAAAGGGGTGGCAAAGTTTGTAAGTAACTTCTATAGTTTTTATAGTAGGATTACCAAATTACTAGAAAATACTCTTTTTTTAATATTCAGAAACCACCCTTATTAAATGGGCAAATAAGAGTCGCAAGTTTGTGTGAAAGTGGTTTGTCAGTTTTAGCGGTAAACTGGATTCGCCATAGAGACGGATAATACTGATACAATGTACGATTGCCATAAAATCATACAGGCACCCATCTGAATTTTCACGCGAACGAAGTCGCGGGCAACAGCTAGTTAAGCATAAAAACTTAAGGTTTACATTAACAACACCCTCATAAAATTGTAAAAAGCTCGCAGCCTTTAAAGAAGCTTGCACAAACAAACTGGCAAATGATGTAATGAGGCACTTGACCCGCAGCTTTACGAAACACTTTCGATAAACAGCATGTTGTTAATTATACATTACAGGTAATACCGCTATATTACGTAATTCTCATATGATGAACGTCAATTTTATGTGATACACCTGAGCCATGAATATTTTATGGATATCGCAAAAAGAGGGTTTTCTTATCACGCTTCATTTGTTTGTGGAAAAATGCAACCAAGCATTCTGATTGGATGACACATTGGTTTGATTTTCATTAAGTATCAAAATAGTATTCATGCAAAAATATTTATATAGTGATGAACTGGCTTTTTGCTAAGTGAACTGACGACATAGCAAATTTAGCAGCAGACTTTCAGGCGTCTTTAAACTCAAACGAAGATGATGAATCATTAAATATTTATTCTTTGATAAGTTATGTTTTATTAAACTTTCTTTCTTTGAATCTTTGTGATTCAGATTTCGTAATCTCTGATGAAAATCTGCTAAAGTTATTTAGTTATAATAAGGAGGTTTAAGTACCTGTATTGATTTTAGCCATATTTTTAAATACCTATACTTAACTCTGTGTATAGTTTTCAAAGTTAAAATTTGATTTAATGTGTAATCATTTAATAACATTATTTATAATTATAACTACTATCGAATAGTAAAAGTATGGCTATTATGTATATTTTCCAGATCCATGAGAAATCATTGAATTAGAAAGTACAGATAGCAAACATTCAGATAATTAATTAACAACATTCCTCCGTAAGTCGCAAGCGTAGGGCTGCCACCTATCTACATCTCTCATCGCAAACAGATTGGAAAGTTTATTAGGAAACATTAATTGATCAGTTAATTAATTTATGTTTCTAAGCTATTAAAACACCTGCTCTAGTTACACTGCGTACAGTACATAAATCATGATTAATTATTATTTATTTATTAATCACTTTATTTCTATTCAATTCTCTCGTCTTAAAATATAAATTTATAAAACTTAATAATATTTAATTCTCAAGATCAAGATTATACAATGCAATTCATTTGTTAAATATTATGTAATAGGTCATTATTTTATTTATAAACTAGCGGACCCGACAGACGTTGTCCTGTCTTAATTATTATCTAATTTTTCGCAGAACCTTCTCCTGACAATAACAAACACAACAAAAAAAGAATTAACGGAATCGGTCCAGTCGTTCACACGTGATGCCGTGACCAAGGGAAATAGGGATATATTTTTATATAAATAGATATTTCTAATCTCCCATTCTACAAACCTTCTTTCACCTACCTACAGATATCCCCCGTAAACTTTTCACTACTTTCCCCTATTCCCCTCTCCCTTCTTCCCCACTCCTCCCATCCCCCTTCTTCCCCACTCCTCGCATTCCGCTTCTCCCCTCCTTCCCTCTCCTCCTCCTCCCCCACTCCTCCCATTCCGCTTCTCCCCTCCCTCCCTCTCTCCCTTCCTCCCCTCTCCTTTTCCCGTCATTTCACTATCACTTTCCCTGGCTTCTCCCTCATTTCCACCTCGCTTCCCCTTCACTTCCCCCTCATTTCCCTCTCGCTGCCCCCTTCATTCCAACAATAATAACAATAACAAAAGATCAAGTTGTTCTGCGATTGGCTCCTTATGTAAATAATCAGGACTGGCCTGTTGACCCAGTGGTTAGTAACCCTGTCTGCTAAGCCGGAGGTCGTGGGTTCGATTCCCACCCAGGACAAATCTTTGTGTGATGAGAATGATAGTTTGTTCTGTGTCTGGGTGTAATTTATCTATAATATGTATGTATTTACAGAAAAAAAAAGTATATAAGTAGTATATCAGTTGTTTAGTACCCATAACACAAGCAAATATAATTGCTTAATTTTGGACTAGATGGCGAAGTAAAACAATAAAAAAAAACATGTTCACAATACAACGACAGGTTTGTATTTAGACAGTTCGCAGCTGTATAGAGTTATGACTGACAACCCTATTACAGATGGCACACGGTTCAGACGGATCGATCGAAAGTGAAATTTCACGATCGACGACCTCGGATCATACACACATAAGCAACCCATACATACATAAAGTTAATTTATGATTGTAATAAAGCCAGCGTCAGTGTTAATACGCTTGTTTCGTTAAACACTGATTGACAGATGTAATTAACCGCAAAGGACCTGTCAAATTAACACGCCTTGTTAGAATTAGGTTTTTTTTTCTATTCAAGTGTTAAGTTTGATTTTAACTTATAGCGTTGTGTAATTTTCTATACTTTGTTAAGATGTTTGCTTCGGCCCTATCCAGACGCCGAATGTTATAGAAACCACACTTATATTCAAGAGTGTGACTGTACTTTGTCTCCGTTATCATATAAGTGAGTAGTTATGTTTGCCAAATTCACATTACATAGAAATTGTTTAAATAATATAGGCGTTGTCAGACACCATGATCTTAGATTATATTCCCGAAAGTGCAAGGTCGACTACTAACATTTCAATACTATTATTAACATATTTCGTGCGAATTAGATCGTGATACGATTACAGTAAACGAGGCGATACATATCGACTGCGAAGAAACGAGTGCTCTATTGTGGTTCCTACTGCGCTGATACAATGTATGTTTTGTTATTTTTTTAAACAGCAGCCAGTTGATAATAATGTATCATTCAAGGAGCCACTTTAATAGGCTACGTGGGTAAACTAGGTAGAGGTACGAAACGCAATAGTACAAAATTTGTACTATTGCGTTTCGTACCTCTACCTAGTTTGACGTGTGCAGAATACTTAAGTATACCTACTCTGGTAGCAGATGGCAGATAGTCGATACTCCGAGATCCTTAAGAACGGAGGCGTTGATTCGGCTGTCAGCCCTTATTAGGTACTTTTATAAATCATTCTTTACGGTAGTTAAATCCTTATTGGTTTGAGCATGGGAAGCAGTCAAATCTGTACAATATTTGACCGGAAAAGTATTTTCATAAAAAAATATCGGAATAAAACAAGCGTAACCAGTATTAAATACTGGTTACGCTTGTTTTATTCCGATATTTTTTAACTACCGTAAAGAATGATTTATAAAAGTACCTAATAAGGGCTGACAGCCGAATCAACGCCTCCGTTCTTAAGGATCTCGGAGTATCGACTATCTGCCATCTGCTACCAGAGTAGGTATACTTAAGTATTCTGCACACGTCGCTCGTAGAGACCTTGAAAGCCTGGTGAAGCTTATGGTAGTTGGACAGGTTAACGGGAAAAGACCACGCGGTCGCTCACCTTCCCGTTAGTCCGATCAAGTGAAGACGCTCGCTGACCTGTTAATACCCAAAGCCAAAATGCATCAAGAGATCAACAACACTTCAGACGAGACATGACCTTCAATAATAAAGATTACGACTCAGAAGACGAAGGGCTGACAGAGTACACTTAGTTCTGTATGAGTGGAATGGTCGGTTGGCCAAATCACGCTGCAACTGAACAGTATTTTATGCAGTACCTAGATGTTGACGATCTCTAAACCACGTAATTACTATATTTTGGCAATGATGAGGCAAGACAAGCTGGTACAACGAAGCACGCTCCGTAATGTTATGGCAGCTGAACTAATTGTACACAGTTCCAAACTAGTCTTTACAATATTTGTTACATTGTAAGAAACGATAAACTACACACTATTGTTTCACCGAAGCCACACAATGCGCAATAGTTGCAGCGCGCATAGGCTCGTTTATGAACTTACTCATATAACTTATGAACATTTTTTGTTTTACTTAGATAAGTTTAAGCCTTTTGTCTTCAATAAGGGGAGTCATAAAGTTATTGATTGAATATTGTTAAGAGTACGTAGGATATAAATTTGTGAAGCTCCAGTATCTGTTACACAGTTAATAACTAACACAGTGCTTGTATACTGTATATGCTGTAATTGAGATAATAATATATTCTTTTAATAGAACTTAGATTGCAAACAGGCATCGTCTCAGCTGATAGTAAGTAAATTTTAGCCCTGATTTTTTTAAAAGTGTATTTTATGTACCTAAGTAGTTGTTTCGTGTTTTTCATATGAAATAGAATACGCCAGAAACTCGTGAATGGGCCGTCACAGGACTGATGCGGCTCTCATGTTGGAAGCCAACACGTCACTGGGACCGAATGTGGGAAGTTAACAGCCAATGAAGGGATCAGGAATATGAGTGTACCTATTATTTCAATAATATTACGTATTTAGTGTATGGTTAGGCCATGCGCGCACCCCACGCACCTGATGGAGTAGTAGAGATTTCACTCAAACGAAACAAACGCAATTAATATCTACTAATGGCATTGATCTAACCAAATTACCATTCTAAATTAAACCTAACCCTATGTGCTTAGAGAGATAATTTTTGTATGATAGTTTTAATAGACACAAGTGTAGTGACAGCTACTACTTGGCACTAACTGGTGACATTCGTGATGTATCATCATTTCAATCGATCGTAATCGATAAAATAATGGATTGTTAAACCTATTCATGATGGACAATTATCACGGTAGATCATCGCATCAATGGACTGTTTGTAGTTTCTATACTATTGCGTTTCTCTCGTATAAGAGAGCGCCTGAATACCAATTATCCGTTCAGTTCTTTTTCTTTTCTTCCTCCTCTCCCTTTTCCATTTACATAATTGCTCCTACAGTAGGATATTAATTGACAAATAGGTACTAGGTGTACCTACGTATCTATTTTCGTTTACCTATGTTAATTTTTCTAAAATCTATAAAGGTTTATTTCAGTAACTTGTTATGCAACATGTTTTTAAACTATTGAAAGCAATATCATTAAATTACTTTTAGTCCTTATGTAAAAAGTTAACAGTTTCATTCCCCAACTTTCTACACGTTGTTTGTATAACTACAACCTCTGCCTACCTCACGTAACAACGTTTTCAATGGGTGCACGTATCTCTCTATTGATAAGAAATATACAAACGCTAGTGAAAGTTACCAAAATATTCACTAAACACTATTTTCTTTTCAGTCTATTCAGATAAAAACACTATTTTATATGTCTATAAAAACTATACCACAGCTGCTTTATCATAAACTGTTATTAAATTACTGCAGTATTATGGTAAGTTAAATAATTAACGTTAAAGTACGTAGTTATTTAATATTGTTACATAATATACTGTCATCATGACTCTGCATTACTGCAGTCAGAAAATCGCTATGATCGCAAACTCTGCCCTTTGCGAATGGCACGTGCAGCAACGTTCAAGCAAACTGTTGATTTAAAACCTATGAAAATATTTTTCACTGTTTCAATTAAAAGGCTCCCACTGCTGGTTATGGGCCTCCTCAAGTACCTACAGCGGAGAGGAGCTTCTCTCATACAGTTAACTACCTTTTACCTATTTTACTAACTTTACCATTTCTATATTTCCTTTTAATAAAAGATGACCATTGTACCGGTAAATGTTGTCCCTATTCAGACAGTACAAATTAAGATGTTTCTGATCAACGAAGAAATCACGTTATCTACTTAATTCGTACCGTGACTAACACGTATTGATGAAACAATTAATGAGGAAAACTCTAGTACAGACACAATACAAACAGTTATCTGGTAAAAAACGTAAAACTATGAGTTACTCGGAATTATACTTTGTGAATGGAAAAACTATGGACCAACGACCTTTGAACCACGCCGTTATTATTAAGCTATGTCTCATGTTTGACGTAATTTAGTAAGAGTATGATATCTGGTGGAGCCTTTTCCTTCTACGCCCTTATTTCTTGCTTTTAGTGGTATAATAAAATATTGCATATAAAGTATAGACCGACACTTTCAATAATTTAATCAATACACATCTTGTCGTAAAAAGTCCAGTCCACAATTTAATGACATACAACTTAGGTGACCTCTGGTAATCTATAAAATATATAAGCTGTGTTCTTTAAGCATTGCAGAAAAAATGCTATGGTTACAAAAGTAAAATGTTGCCGACCGATTGAGAAAAGGAGAGAGTAGAACAATAATTTATTTTTAGACAAAAAACAAAAACCGACTTCATAACTATCTTTTCACAAAAGTCATCAACGCGTTGTTTTACATATCTTTATTCCTTGTACACGTTTTTACAAAATATAGACTAAAACCAAACTACTTAATATTTTTTTACAACAAAGAATATGGGACCAATTTCGGAGTTTTTTCAAATTAAAATAGAATTTTCCAAATCGGTTTATAAATAACCAAGTTCTACGGTAATACACACACAAAAAAAAAATAAGATCTGAATTAAGAACCTCCTCTTTTTTAATGAATTAAAAAATAATAAAAAACAGAGTATAAGATACATACGTGCAAAGAGGCTTATGTTGAGCAGTAAACATTTTTAGGCTGAGCCAATACGAGACATGCCTTCACGGCATGGCTATGTAACGAGAGATTGTACGTTTTTATGTTATAATTGTCTATGACAATTATAACATAAAAACGTACAATCTCTCGTTACATACATAACATAACAAACAAACGTTTATGCGTTTACTTTCGACGTTTATACAATAATAAACTTTATTTTTAATAAAATTAAGTTATTACACACACGTGTTGTCGCGTATAAATAGATGCAGTTAATTAAACAATCATAGAGCCATCTGATTGTCTTGCTACACGTAATAAATACTCGAAAATATAACTTAATGAATTGTGATTAATTGGAAAATGCATTTATTAAATTCACAGATGGATAAAATATTGTACGTTCATAATTTCTTATTGATTTATTGTGTAGTTTTGTAAATTAACTATACAAAACTAGTATATTTTATCTAAATTTAATGAAGACAAATGACTAGGCTTGATTTATATATAATCTGTAGTTACATTTTAATACATACTAAAAGTATATTTTATTTATTGAGGTTATTAAGCGTACCGGTCAGTTCAAGGATGGGTGTCAATTCTGTAAAACATGTGTTTCATAGAACTTTACGTCTAAAACTTTAGATCTCTATTTAACATACCATCAAAGTTTCCCATTATTTTTTCGATGTCAGATGTCAGTTGTTTTCTGCAACGGGAAATGTAAGTTAATGATAATGGTGTTTTAATTCAAATTTCGTAGGGCTTTCACCATATCACTCAAAGTTCTCGGTAGGCTTTATTTATGGCCTTATATAAATAGCTTATGGATTGCGACAGGAGTAAAGAGGCGTGGCTACCAACTTGTGATATTTTGATTACCTTTCACTACCGATAACGGGTGGCTACTTACATGCCGCCGGTGTGGTGCAAGTGACAAACTTAATTATTAACGTCATTTATACTATTAAATAAAACGGAAGAGTTTGTTTGTTTGTTTGAACGCGCTTATCTCTAAAACTACCAGTCGGATTTAAAAAATCTTTTTGCGTATGATAACCCAGTTCTCGAGGAAGGTTATAGGCTATGTAATATCACGCTACTGGCGACGGGAGCAGAGCGGTAAGCAAAGACGGGCGTGAAACCGCGTCGCGTAAAGCTAGTGTTATTATAAAGTTATTACATGGTTGTCAAAAGGTTGTAACCTTAATTTAAATAAGTTGGAATAACAGCCATAGAAAGTAAAGAATTTTAAGAAAAAACATCATATTCAAATTTCCAATCGCATGAATCTTTTGTTAATTTTCAATATATTAGCTTAATTAGTTGTCTGTTGCTATTAAGGTAAAATTTATAAAATAACGTCATTCACAGAGAAAACGAGAAAGCGGAGATAATGACAATTTGAAACGATTTTGACAGAATACGTTAAATGAACATCTGTGAAAAAATAAATGTAATGGTGACAAGGAAAGCGAAGGTCAGAATAAATGAGGTCAATATCAATGTAAAGTATTATTTTTTCATACTATTGCATTTCGTTCAATAATCCTCTCTCCTATTGCAAATGTGTGTTTTTTGTCTGTGCTAAAAAAGTAAATGTATTTTTTTTCTTTTCCCTTCACGGTCGAAAACGACTTTGATATTAGCATTGTTTTAAGGTTACAATAACCGCTTATCATCAGGTGAGTCCGTTTGTCACTTATGTTGCGTAAAAAAAGCAAAAATCCAAATAATGTATCCGCTGTTCGCTTTTAACGTGTCCACAGCACGTTGTATTGCATAATGTTGGTTCGGGACACACGTGCGCACGTTTTCATTTAACACAAATTGTTAACATTCATTTCGAGTTTCGTATTTGGACTGATTAAGAACCATTCGCAGTCGCTGCATAAAACATTCAATAACTTCACACACAGGAAGACTCAAGGGAATTTGTTCTGGTATAGAATTCGCACGGCTGCGAAAATATCTCTGCCATGATTAGAGTCATATTAGTACTACCCACCGAAGTATGTAGTATTACTATGATACTACCGATATCAGATAGATATTGATATCTGTGCCAAAATAAATTAAATAAATCACTTTTATTTTAAAACAATAAAAACAAACAAATAAATAACAATAGCGTTGTTACTCACAATTTTATGACTACAGACCTCATTTTGTAAGTAAGCAAAAAAAAGCTTTGAATGAAACCAGTAGCAACATTCACACGGTCCTGTTATTACTGCATAACGTTGTGAAATATGGTTCCTAGACGCTAACTTGTTAGTTTTAGTTTTAAGCAATTCTGAACGGCTATTTTTGAGATGAAATGACGCGAAAATAATTTTGGGCAGGTGTGTAAAATTGTGTTTTTATTTCTTAACTTGTTGATATTGCTTGTGTTATGCTATATATATAAACATAACTTTTTGTCACTGCATCATTAACTAATCTTTTCGTGGTGACATTTCATCTTAAAAATAGCCGTTTAGAATTGCTACCTACATACACCTACGTAGGTCCATTTACTTTTTAGCATAGGAATTTCAAACTCGATGCAAAACGCAATGTTCTTAAAGCTAAGCCACGGCAGCCATCATTTTGACAACGGTTTCCTAACGTGCAGTAATTGCTCGCGCGCGCACATTTATTTTAATCAAAGGTTGGATACTGTAGCCATCAAAGGGCACATGCGAGAGCCAATCAGCTCATCTACTAATTAGTAGCAGTCACCATAGCCGAAATCCCCTAGGAAGTATTATACATAGATCCTACAGTTGACGTCTTTAGCTGATTTATGATGATGCAGCATTTGATTATTTAATTTTAAAACTACATAAAGAATATATTTAAAAAAAAGAAGACAATTATTTTGATCAATTTCTTTTAGTGACCATGACTGAGTTAGATATACCTACGAATTATACTGCTCCACGAGTTTCATTACCATATCTTTTTAATAGTCGTCATCGTCAAGAGTATCAAAAGAGACATAACTTTTTATTATGACAACACAGGTTAAAATAGTTGTCAGACACGGTTATTGATCGTGTCAATTAAACGCTATTTGCATTATTACAAATGACTAATAGCACTAATATTTTTAAAAATTATAAGCTGCCATAAAAAAAAATCTAAATTAAAAAAATGCGCTTGATTACAAATTAGTTTACGCCCTTTTTGGTTTGTTGTGGATGTTTAGGCATCTCGCACCGCTCGCGACTCGCACCGCGGTGCGACTTGCCTAATAGCTCCTTTTGAATGGGTCACATCGCACCATTCTCTCTCACTCAACGCGCTGTCAGACCGACTAGATATATTTTCATGTGCGCTGAACGAATTCACACGGGTCGCTTATTGTGATATTATTAATTATATTAATATTAGGTAAGTAGATAGATATTAGGTTTTTGTTTTTATGTGTTATTTTTGCTATTATGTTGCTTTTGAATTGTTGTTTTTATGATATGTAAGTGTGGCATGTGCTGTTTAACTGGATTGTATGATATAACTACTCTATTGCATTAGGTGTTGCCTGTAATAATAGCTGTATGTTTGTAAAATAAAAATAAATAAATAAATTTTGTTAGGGCGGGGCGAGTGGCCTAAGGTACTATTTGAATGGGTCATGTCGCACCACTGTTTGAAACAATGGGTTTGGTTTCATTTCAACACTTTAGGGGATTATAATTTTGTTGGTACCGACATATAGAAATGTGGTTATTAGGAAAATAAACAGTTGCGATATAATTCGTAATATTTATAAATTATAAATTATTATTATTTATTTATATTTATTTATTTATTTATATTTATAAATATTACGAATTATATCGCAACTGTTTATTTTCCTAATAACCACTTTGTTGTAATGATGCTTAATTGTAACGTGATTGACAAATGCTAATAATAGCTAATTATATTGTAATGATTTTTTTTTCTTTTTAATTATCTGTATATAATACTTTCTTTATTTCGATTTAAACACCATTTATATGATTACTTCATAATTACGCATACCCGCTTTCTTTGTTACATACATAATCAGAGTTACGCTAACACACAGATTACGATTAATTATTATTTATTACAAGTACTGCCTGTTGGTTGTCAGTCTTACACCCTAAACACCAATTAACTTTAAATTAGACTTTCTCTCTCTGAAATGCATAAAAATTACGGGCCACTTAAAATCCAATGTTTCAGTAGAATTCGTAGAATAGAATACAAAACTATTATTGTTGCCAATTTTTTTTTACATTATTTTACACACAGTTATGAACAACTGACGGTCCTATGACTAAAAGCAATTTCTTGCAAATACATTAAAAAGAAATTATGAAAAATAAATCACCGTAATGTCACACAAAAGAGTCTCAATGGGCAGGGTGAACAATTCATATTTTCTTCTAAAAAGCAAAGAGTATAAAACCTTTTTAGTTATGATTATGACACGGGATGAAGATCAGATAGTTAAGTCTCTTACTCTTAAGTCTTTCTTGCTGGCTTGTCCCTTAATTATTTATTGTAAACCTCCTTACAGGATAAGTTATTTGTATCAAGGTGCTTAATAATAATATATAATAATAATTCATTTATTTCAGGCATCAAGGCCCATACAATAAATACCTTAACCTAAAATACATATAAAATAATACACTATTTTTGCTTTTAATGCCATGGCATTCTCTACCAAACAACCTTAGGATGACACTGTAGAAACAAAATAGTGCGATATAATACTATAAGAACCTTACTACAATAGCAAATTAGGATTGATTATATCTATAGGTACCTACCTAGTAATTATTTTACTTGGCACCAACTTCAAAATTCTGATTAACTAAATCAAAATACGAATTACTTTTTGCTAAGTAAACTTATTTTTAACTTTTTAGTTTCCTTCCCGTTTGAAGTCGGTTGTTTTTTGTTTAAAATTATTTTATTTTACGTTTATCAGTGATGGGTAGACCTAAATCTTGCTTAGGTTTTATTTTTCTTCGAACTGAACATTTTGGAATATTGAACCGTATGAAGTAAGCGCGACATGACTGCTGTTAAGGAATTCCCTCGACTGTCTATGGTCACCTGTAATGGCACTTAAAACCCATATGGGTGCAAAGTTCTCATCATTAGAAATGATTTAAGTCCAAACACAAAGTAATTGCAGTAAATCGTTGTCGAGTTCCCTCCACTGTCTTTCGGCTCCATCATCAGATCGACTCCAAACCTTTACTAAATAGTAGTGCTTTAAAATACTTAATGAAAAAAGTAACAAATGCACTAGTCTTCAGTACGATTTTCGAAAGTTTCCTTCGATTTCCCTGGGATGCCATCATCAGATCCTGGTTTCCTTATCATGGTACCACACTTGGGATATCTACTTTCCAACAAAAAAAGAATCATCGAAATCGGTTTATAAACGTCGACGTTATCGACGCACAAATAAAAAAAAATAAAAATATATACGGTCGAATTGAGAAACCTCCTCCTTTTTTTGAAGTCGGTTAAAAAGGCATTTACTTCACATCATATTATTTTAGAATGAAATTAAAGTGGTTAAATTTTATCTAAAATAAATACTACAAAGGCATTCTTTCAGTACCTACCAGGATGTCTCAAAAATATGTCACTTTACTTGTAAAAATTCTAACGTAAATACGTAAAAACGTATTACTACTCTTGATAGTTAGATCAGTAGCCAGCCCGATTTTCAGACTTCGCCTTCGTAACGATTGTCATAGATGTTTATATGACAACTAAGAGTCGACTGGTTATCCTGAGCACTACGCGCTAATGTGTTATTGGAAGTGTTCTTCGATTAATTACCCTACTCTAATTAACCTTTTATGTCATTGTATTTTTTCTTAAAATTTAATTAGTTTAATTCAATTTAAATGCACCATAATCAACCTCACACGTTAATTTGTATAACAATATTAACCTTTATACCATTAGTCCATTATACAACAATTATACAGTAACTACTCAATAACATAATAAATTTATTGTCGTGTTCAAAGACACGTCAAGATAAACAAAAACATGTTCACCTCACACTCAGCTGCGTCTCAACAATGGTCGATTGCCATCAATGGGAGCTGACCCGAGCCCAAGGATGTCCCGACCTTAGCGATCAAAAAAACATCGATAAAAACACTCGGTAACAACGATCGATGTAAAAACATATCGATTTTACGCCACTACGACAATTACTCGGTGTTTATCGATACGAATCGTTGATTTGGTTAGTGTCAATCCAAATAGATTTGATTGTTTTGTTTGTATTCAGCATTTACTGTAGTTAAATTAATAAATGCATTGTTCAGCTATAGTGACTGCTTTAGAACAAGAAAAGATAAGTATAAAGTATATAAATGTTCCAAATATATGCTTGGTTAAGCAATAAACATATAAACATTCAGGTAAGCGAAACCGGACAATAGCGAGACAGCATTGATCTACTCAATTGGCACTATCTGCATAAATACGACTGGCTTTGCCATTCAATAAACACTGCCACACTGAATCCAATGAAGTGACTCCATTACACGCTACTTAAATACTAATTAAAGTACTAAACTATGCACAAATGCGACCACAGATTATATCTCAAATAAATCCATGATAGGTTGACAAAACAATCGTAAATCAAATAAACTTTCGTAACAAATCTCGTTTCCTAATCCATAATATGGAGAAAGTCTTTCATCTGTACGTGAATCATCTTGGAAATTATACAAGCATTTACATAATAAGGCTTTATATCTTAAGCTATAGGCCTCATAATTTAAACCTAATCTTTTTATGATTTATTGGTTATTATTGGTTGGTTGACCTGAAAGTTTAGTCGCAGCTTTCTTTAAAGAGGTTAGGTAAGGTTCAAGGCTGGTTACAAATATGGATAGATACGAATAAGGTAATGTTTCTTTTGATCAAGCTCTTACCTCGGTGACGTAGTTGTAATGTGTGCGAAGCGAATGCTATGCAGGTTGTGTGTTCGATTTCCCTACGGTACGAATCATTGTTTTTTTACAAACGAGCCACCACTGATCTCTTCTGTAATGTCATTGTGGGAATCTAAATACTTCATTAAACTCTATGTTACTAGTTGCATATTTTTGGTCCAAACTGTCTAGAAAACGACAATTGACACATAAGAAGAAGAAGAATCAGTTACGTTTTACCCGCTACAACAGTGTGTGGTACACGAGTAAATCATCGACATAATTACAAAGATGACTTTGTCGTCAAGATCTTCTCGCTTTTACCAACACGTAGATTGATAGATTCGATAACGTGAAATTAAATTAAGTTATGAGATTATTATAATTTACCTAAAGATAAATCAAATAAGAGTTAAATTGTTATAAAGTTTCGTAAATCTAAAATTTATCAGCATGGATATATTAAAATAATGTAGCAAATGCTGTTCACTACTCCTGGACTTCTGACTGCATCATGAGGCAGACAGAATGTAAACATTTTAGTAGTTAACTGTACAAAATATTATAAAGTAACAGCCTACTGTAAAAGCAACCAGCTATATGAATTCCGTTGTACTAACATTTTGAGGCCATTATTCCAAAGGACTGATCTATCTATTCTATACCTATCCTAGTTTACCTTATGAACCTTTCAAACAGAAAGCGTTCACGCGGTCAAGCATTCATGTTCAGTTCAGTATTCAGTGTTACGTTCGTTGTGTTGTGTGACCTCATAAAACAAAACGCTTGTACGTCTGTCTGATAAAACCCTTAGTCATCTTTTACAATACTAACAGATTGAAAAAGTTGAGATAATTTTGCCCGGCACGTAGAACAATACTGTCACAAATATTTTATATTTGTATTGTTTTACGAAAAATTCGATGAAGTTACGTCAATGTTCCTACAACAAGTTATTATATGATTAACACAACAATTATGGCGGTGTAGGTGATGGTCGACTGGTCCAAACACTTTCTCATGGGTGCGCCGGGCTTTCTATACTCAGTAGGTATACGATCTCTCGGACCTTACTCATTAATATAGGTACTGTTGACAGAAAAATTGGCTTTACTATTGTCAGTTATATTGTTAGTAATATTGATGTGTGGGTTGACGAAGTGCTTGTTACGTGTCTCCATAAACATAAAATTTTATTTATGATATACGAATTTTTATGTTTCATATTCATAACCATGCATTTATTGTTCGTTTTGTGAGAGCGATATAGTATTTTTTTCTATCCGCTATTAATAATAGGACCTAATCAACCCCGCTAAGCAATAATAACAAAACTATATAAAAAAATCACAGAAAAATTACCCTTAAGAAAAATAAAATACGAGCGTATTTTTCTTGCATATTTCTAGTTATGCTTTTGTATCTTAGTGCGACGCAGAAATAGCATTTCATTCACATATCAACAACTTAGAATGTTATCACACATTTGTACTTCACACTTAAGGTCTACAATTTTCCGAAATCCTAACCAAACAGTTTGTACTTATTGAATATTGACGCAGGAATTTTAACACTATCGATAATACTGTCGCAATGTGCGACTATACGACAAACTTTAGTAGGGTTGATACTATCCCAATAATAAAGTTATTGAGTATCTAAATTTGCTCTTTGGTCTAGAATTTGGAAGCATTCCCATATCTTTCCGTTAGTGTTTTGCGGCATTCTTTCCTATATATTACAATGTCATATATTAACTCTTTTTAAAAAAAAATTACAAAGAGTGCAACAACCTTCTGGCTATTTATGGCTTTCTTTTAGTTAAGTTTAGTGCATGTAAAATCTTTGCTTTTTTTAGACATACTCTATTGCTAAAATTATAAGTCGTAGAATGTGCACTTCGCAAAATGGGCACAGGATAAAAAAGTGTGCATTTCGCAGTTGGTGCATTATAAATCCCTAGCTAACTGGGATGAGACAGCCCTAGTAACTAGAGGGGCGCGGGCGCAGTTCTTGGCACATTTCGTGAAATGTTGACCAAACCTTCACATTTACCTCGGCGTGTTGATAATGGGTTGAGAAAAATATTGTTTGTTCAGTAAACGTTGAACTTATGACACAGAATATATTTAACTAAGTAAATAGTCATTGCAAGATTTGAGGTGCACCGACGAAAGCACAAAGACTGACAAGGACCATAGGTAAAAAAAAATTACTCTATTGTCAATTAGGTAGTAAAACAAAAAAAAATATATTTTTAAGCAAATTGTATGTTAGAGGATTGTGAGATGTGCCATAGTTAAATTTGACAAATATCTAACAAAATGAAACAAAAAATGTATAGGTATTTAATAGTTGAAGAGGTAGTACTTATATGTTCTTTGAGAAAAGGATCTCAATAATTTTAAAACTAAGAAAAATATGACTCACGATAAATTTGGACAACCGCCTTTACCGTTGTTAGATCAAACATGCTGTGCATGGACACAATAGCTAGAATCTCCCATCACGAAGTAAGACAAGCAGTCTATCGACATTGTATCGGTTGTGTTTAAAACTGGAAGGTGCTATCAGATGACACTTCGTCCGTAAACTAACAATAGGAAGACGAGGGAACTCTGCGGTGGACAATTGGACTATTGGAGTCCAATTGTATGATAGAATGGACGTCAAATTATGGATAAATTTTGTAAATTGTACTGTTTAATACCACTGTCTGTACAAGAACAATATAAACCACTTAGTCACCTGTATACATACGCCCAGATAAAATTCTCAGATTTCACTAAACGTTACTAGGACTAATTGGTTCATACACAATTTTAACGAGCATATTATTATTTTCACTCACAGGTAGGATAGCGTAAAGTTTTAGTATGAAACATGAACATGAGCGCCCCTAGTTTTTACTGTGAGAACTAAACTTTGACAATTTCGGTGACGCGGACGCAGGCAGCTGTCACTGATCGGTGAGAGGAGTCAAACCAAGGCAAACGCACATTAACTTTAGGAGAACTACCAATATAATTATAGTAAGTAGCAGTTTTAGTAAACAGTAAACTACCTATTTAATGGAAAAGACGTATAACACAAAACATGCCTTAACTAAAATATTTACTTTATACCTTTTAACACAAAGTCTGAAATAGCTAAACCAGCATTTTATTTTACTTCTCATTAAGTATGCGAAATAATATTGCGAGTTATTTTTTGTGGTTATTTTATCATCATAATGCACCAACATGCGTGTCCGTAGATTGATGAGTATACAATTAATGGAATAAGTTAATTATACGATTAGACTTAATAAAAACTATACTTCTTTTAGTTTATTGATCTCTTGTAATCCAACTTGGACACGTTGAACGAATTTATTGGCGAATCCCACCCTCACACTCATCTCTAGGCTACTAAACCTACAGTTTTATATCCAACAATTCAATGAGAATCAATTTAATCATAAGTAAAATGGAAATAAATAATGTACGATTTGACAAGGTGGGCCACTTATGCGTTTACAGCAATTAATAATAGAGCTGCTATGTCGATATAACAGTCTAAGAAAACAACGCTTAAATCACAATTACAATTACAACAAACATTATCTTTCATCTTTTAGTTGAGTCTGTTCTTAATAGGCCAAAGCACCGGTCCAAGCAATAGATGTTTTGGACCGGTTAGTGTGCAGACATCTTTCAGCGTGGTCTACGCTCCAGAATATAAAAAAGAACATCCTATTTTCTGTATGGAGACTAAAACCAGCACCAGGCAGCACTGCAGCAGCGTCTGCTATGAGTAAGATGAGCTTTTTGCTCCAAAAATTTTTTCTTGCTAAACGCAGTGAAGTGGTGGTATGGCAACTCTTGAGGACAGACATATGTCCAGCAGTGGACGTCTTGATTTTGTAGTCAAATAACTTTCCTATCTACAACCACGTAAGTACAAAAAGGATACATGAAAATTCACTAATAAATATGACAATCAAAATGACTGCCATCATTAGAAGACATTTTGATATGCATCATGAAAGTGGCTTCAATGCAAATCCAGTGCTATCAAAGCAAATTGGCGACTCTCTAAGCCAGAAACAATACAAGACGTTTGAATCAATATGCACATAACTATCTAAACAATCTGTAACGCGCAGAGAAATCGTAACACCGAAGTTATTTGTCCACGAAGTGTTTACTTAAAATTGTAAATAGAAAGTGAAATTATGCTAATAGATACACAAAGTAGATGTAATGCTGTAGTGCTTTCGCATGTACCGGGCACTGAGTGGAAACAGATTTAATGTCGTCACGCCTCTTTCTGATGCTTCTGTATGTGGGCAGAGAATGTACAACGTTGTCTTAATGCGGGCGAACTGTCAATTCAAATTTTGAAGATATCATTCATTTTTGACAACCTCTGTGGTTCGGTGGTACTGTGTATGGACTGCCACGCAGAGGTCGCGGGTTCTATTCCCGCTCAGTGCAAATATTTGTGTTCATGAAAATGGCTGTTTGCATGAGATTGGGTGTTTCTATGTACAATGTGTATATATTTAAAAAAAAGGATAATAAATAATAAATAACCCTTCACACAAGCTATTAATATATGCTTACTTTGGGCCTAAATGGCGCTGTGTGGTTGTTGTGGTATTATTATTATTACTCAAAGTCAATGCTTAACTCATTTATTCGTTTACGACAAGAAACTCAGGCCACTTGGTTTTTATTTTGGTTAGGTATGAGTTTGACGTTCTTAAGTATTCTGTATTCTATAAACTCGTATGGTCTAAAAATTATCTAAAGAAATAAATTAATTTATGGTGTGTAAATAAGATTGAAAATGCCCATTTGTCGTGAGAATTTAATGCGATTTCTGAATGAAAAAATTCCTTTTTCTTTAACAGAGGTATTATAAATACTGGTGCTTAATTTACAAATTGTAATCATAATTTATTATTTTCTTGGTAAACAATAGGAAATATGAAAAATATCGTAAAGTTTAGCGAAACTACAACGTTTTACATGCAATGTAGTAAATTTGTAGTATATTTTATAGTTAAACAAGCTTTCCATACATTGAGGGTGTGCAGTAGAAACCACATAATGCGGTGGTCATTTCACGTGTGTTTTGCAATAAAGCATAATACTCTCTTGTTTGCACGTTGAAAGTAGCTATTGTGAAGTTTCTATTAAGACTTTCTGCTTCCATTACTTCGGTACAAAAATATAATAATGCTTAACGAAAATATAAAGCGCGGCATTTAACAAACAACCAACCTAACAAAATTTAGTAACAGTCAGCCGAATTGACCTTAGCAGTTGGTTGAACTTAAGTGTAGTTAATCAATGTTAGGTACACCTAGGTGTAACCATACTTCGACTTTTAGTAAAAAGCCGTACAATTAAAAATAAGATGTAAAAATGATTTAAGTATTAGATGCACTCTTGCGAAGCTGGGGTGGGTCGCGCTAGTTTATAATAAAACATTGAACGCTCTCAAAGCCATGGAGGTTACATCCTCAGTAGGTCAAGCTACATAAATAATAATATGTAAATCGCACAAGCCGAGGTTGTATAGCACCTATGGGCATATTTACTTTGTATGCTCGTAAAGTTGATGCGCTAATATTATATTATTGTTTATGAACAACGTTATGGCCAGGCCTAATTTTATTGTTAATTGATTTAAATGGCTTGTATAATAAATAAAAAATTAATGTTTTTGAATGAATATTTGGAGATGGCGAAATATAACCTTATACAGCTGGACTTCAGTATTTTATGTCTAATATTCAATGCGTCGCCGGAGGTCGTGGTTGCGATTCCCACTCAGGACAAACCTTTGTGTGATGAGCATGATTGTTTGTTCTGTGTCTGGGTGTAATTTATTTAATATGTATGTATTTACAAAAAAAAATTATATAAGTAGTATATCAGTTGTTTAATACCCATAACACAAGCAATGTAATTGCTTAATTTGGGGCTAGATGGCGCTGTGTGAATGTGGCAAAAAAAAAACAATTACGGGTAGAGAAACGATGGTGCCATTATCTAGACCGGAGACAAGCGACATAATTGCTAATCGACTGGCTTAATTCGTTGCTGTAAGACTTAATGATTTTATGTAACGAATAACATTTTTAATCTAATATTATTCACATCATAAAACAAGTACAAGTTTCTATTACATCCGTTAATTACGAAACGAGATAGCTAAAACAAGAATCATAACCCGTCGCATAACACGTTAGTTAAAAAAAAATAGTTCAAAGAAATGAATCAACGAAATAAAAAATACTAGTATTTACAGATATTCTACATTAAAAACTCAATACAAAATACCAATATAAGGCTCAGGGCAGACAGAGAGGAGCGCAGCGGAGAGGATTTTATTATAGCACACGAAAGTCAACTTAAAAGTTATTGTATATGACATAATATTCTCGCCTATTTAGCATTTATTGTCAGGTTCAAACATATATGCACTTTATTTCAATAACTTTAAAGTTGATTTTAGATTGCCTTTATAAAATCCTCACCCCTGCACTCCTCTCTGTCTGCGCTGAGCCTAATGTGACCAATTCAACATAAGACCATTCAATAATATTATCGCACAAAAACACGAACAAGAACATTGCCTTGTCCAGCCAAACCACTGTCACTATCTACGAAATAATATCCAATAACTTTGACCACACCTACATAAATTCATCTGCAGCCTTCTCCTTAAAGAAATAACGACTATATTTGTTAAACAACAAGTTTACAACGCGCAAATAAACATTTGTACTACATACTCGCATTTGATAAGACACCAAACCACTTTCGAACCTAGTTGACTTTCTAAGTTAATAAAAATCAACTATAACAGGTGTGGATACGGTAAACTTAAGGTTGAAGCTCTTCGCCAACTAAGATTTCACTTTTCTAATAAATTATTAATAATTTAGATAACTATACAATTATTGTGATATACGACTGTGTGATACTGATCTCATTGAAGCGCACCAACTTTGAAACCCACCAAAAGCATTTCTCGAAACACACCAGTAATAGTAATATTGCGCTTCATTTGACGCGTTTTAAAGTTGGTGCACTTCGAGAAATACCCCGATTAATGCCTTGCCACTACGATTGTATGAAGATGTCTACTGCATAACAAGCATCTTCTAAAGGTTGAGATTTTGACATAGTCGCCATATTTGGCAGGCGCGTTGATGTCTATGTTAGGTGGTATATATATATGTCGCAGGCAAATTGTATGAATCCGCCGTTTACATCTTGCCTTGCCATTTTGTAAACGCTTGCAGTTATCGGCGTTATTTAATATGCCGTAGGTATTAGGTTAGGATAGGTTGGTACTGTGATCCCCTGCTAACCAGACCGATTTTTGGGATAAAAAGTAGCCTAAATATGTCCGTCTTCAGCTGCGAATCTATCTACATACTAATTTTCATAGACATCTGTTCAGCCGTTTAGGCAATAAGTGGTAACAAACACACACACACAAACTTTCACATTTAGTAGGATACTATGCATATTATAGTAAAGAAAAGCTGAAAATTTACATATAAACGTGCCAGGTGTCACTAGTTCTACAGAGCATCTTCGGTATTTTTATTTATTTTATTCATTTTACACAAAATACTTGACGTATTTTGTGAATATTCTTATTATTGACGATTATTCTTGACGAACTATGGTCAGAACAGTGTACTAACACGCATAGTTAACTCTTACAACAAACAATTTAGTAACATTGATATATTTAATGGTTCTAAAACCAGACTGAAAAAAGAAACATACGATATCATTATCGGTACCACACCATAGCAAACTACTATATTGAACACTTTAAGGCTCTAATAATATTTATTGTTATATCGTAGTTATATTAATATATATATATATATATATATGTACTTAGTATTATTTATTTATTATTCTTACATACATATATATTATATTATTATGTTAAGTATATCAATAAAACGTTGCACACTAAGAAAAAACAAATAAATATTAAAACATTACATTACTAAACATTAGATAAAATTATTTATAAAATTGTTGAGGCTTTGCTATTGCAGAATGACACTCCCGTGTCTTCGAGCACATTAGATACTTTGATACACAAGTTTTCACTGTTACCGTCAACTCAACTTTATGAAGTAATCAAGCTACCTTCTATTATTAACATTTGCATGTACATTACATACCTATACTCTTTTATTTACCTTTTTTTAACTGTAAGGGAAATTTCATATTAATATTAATATTGTGCCTACATTTCTTTTTTTTGTACCTTCACATGTTACACTAGTTAGACATTTAGCGGATAACTGTAATTGGCTATACTACGTTATTTGAACTATGTTACCTAATTTATTTGTAATAGCTGTTGTTATTCCATAAATAATTAAATATATAAATAAATAAATAAAAAATAAATAAATAAAAAAAAAAGTATAAAGTTTCATTCAAATACATTTTAAGTTTTAACAATCACATAGCCTACATAACGTTCCAAAAAAACACAAATCTTTCAATAATAAACTATAATTCAAATACAAGTAGTGTTAATTCACAAGAAACAATGCTGACCAGTGCGAGTAGTATTCGCGCTGAAACACATGTGGAGTAGCGGCATTGTCCGCTGTTTGTGCAACGTGTAGGAAATGGAGCGCGGCCCAGAAGCTGCGGACACGGCTCGATACACAGACACACATACAACTGAACAGTATATCGTCTTCATTATACATACATTTTAAGAAATAATGGTTAATAGAGTAGAGAATAAAACAAAACTATGCAGTCCCAAAGTCGATCCCGGCAGTTGTTGCTGTTACTATGTTAAGAACAGTGGTAAAGTCGGTTGCCCTTTTAATAAATTTTGGTCGACCTGAACCAAGCCTCAGACTAGTATGATCACTAACCACTAGATAAAAAGAAGGCGATCAGAATAAGCCAGAACTTTTGCGAAATGAAGAACATAATTAATTATAGTTTAGCGACCCGCCCGTGGGTAAATGGCGACTTTTCTTTACAAGATTTAGAGACTAGCTTCGCCCGCGCCTAAAATGTGTTTTGTCTACCTCGGGAACCAGACCGATTTTCGGAAAAAAGTAGCCTATGTCCGTCTTCGGCACTGATTCTATCTATATACATTTTTATCGAAATCGGTTCAGCCGTTTAGGCGCTGAGTGATAGCAAACACACAAATTTACACATATATAATATTAATAGGATTATTCACAGATTTGAGTCTTATCGAACTCACTAAAGTTTATATTTACTTGTAACTAGACACGTTTGAATAAAAATGTCTGTTGCGAATAGTATAGAAACAGCAGTAGCGACCTATATACTAATCATAACCTGATTGCGACCTCCAACATGTCCGCCAAGAGTGATAACTGTGCTTACGTACCCTCCATTCAAAAGAAAGTGAGACCCTTAGGCCGATAGTAATAAAGAACGACATTTAAAAGTTAAATAGTTAGTCAAACAGTTACATAAAATATAAATCTCTAATTTACACTATCAGTGTCAAATATGTAAGTGAAAAGACAAAAATATAAGAAAATAGTTTTCTTATATATCTAAGAGTAGAACCGTGTGAAGATGTCTATCTTAGAATGTATTGACGCGTCGCCATCGCATGCGCGCACGCAGCCCGATCTACTACCGGCTGTTACAAAGGAATCTTTTACCGATCGTCTAGAATCTAAACGACCGGTCTAGACAGATCATGACTAACGATACATTACGTTGTGAACTAAATATTGATATGGAGGTTTATAATTGAAATGTATAATCCTAATGTTATATAAAAATTGTCAGTACCTTTTTGTGTTATGTAATGAAGCGTGAGCGCACTTTTAGCTTCTTATTCAACGCGTTTGTCTCACGTGGTTACAACGACAAATTTATGTCAGAAAATTTAGATCTCAGAGTCAACACCAAAGGCGTTGTTTATCTTTCGTACGAACACTTTACTCTGTCACCAAGGCACCCGGTGAGACTAAGGCACAAGAAACACATCTCTGAGATAAACGTAACTCGCAATAAAGCTACTAATTGGCGTTATGCAAAAGATTTACCTGTTAAATGCGAGTATTATCTATACCTGCGTACAGTTTAGCTAATAAGTAATCAACTTACATCAAATCGCGAGATATAAAAACGTAGTCATGTATAACCACAAATTGATATAAAATAAGGTCAGTATTGTAAATTTTGGGGCAATTCTGCAATTAGTTTGCGTCATGACGGACTTATACAGGTATTTTTAATTTCCTGTGGTGGCCGACCAACAACTGGCTCTGACGTAAGAGGTAGCCGCTCATAGATTTCTCAGACAAGCCTAAGCCTACCGTGAAATTAGAGCTTTCTTTAAAACTCGTTTTCAAATTTCATTTTTGGAGGTTTGAAGCAAAATTAGTTATTTACTAGTTTATCAAATAAAACTAACATTTTTAAAGCTTCAAGCATAGTTTCTTAGGCTATATCCGAGTAAAATTCACGATTTGGTAGAGCTGCGTTCCTGTTAGGATAAGGTTCGATCACTATGAGACTGCTTCTGCTTCTAACTACATGAAGATAGCCGAACATTATTGGGGCACAATTGAACTGCTAAATTGTTGCCACGAAAGAAGTAATTTTATCCAGCAGTTTCAGGGCTCGTAAGGTACGGGACCAGACTTCAACTGACAATATTAAAACTAGAGCATTTTTCTTTCTTTATCGTGGCAATTACATGCGGATGCAGTCAACGATACGTCATCCTAAGTACGAGCAGTAATTAACGTAAAAGTAACTGTCACCTTTTGATCAGCATGTATCTAAGCTATTAACTGTTATTACAATGGTTATGAAGTGTTATTTTTAACTAAATGCGTGGATGCGCATCCGTAACTGTTCTGCGTATGGAGACTGCATGTCTTGTTGCTTATGTATTTAATTTCTTTATAATGCTTTATATATATAGTATTTTTACATAATTTATGAGACAAATAGGCATACGGTTCTCCTAATGATAATTTTTCTCCATAGCTATGTTTAAAATACAAGTACAAGTAAGCCATTGCCACTGTAAGACGATGCAGTAATAGACCTCGGCGCACAAAATTAAAAAAAACCACCACGCATACAATAGTTTATGTCGGTATTAGGTAAATATTTGATACCGATTTTAAAGCTGATTCTGACAGATTTGAAAAGACTACAGAATACATCGGATCGATTGATGTTAAATTAAGAATTCGGGTTTATTCAATAAATTTTCTTCCGAAATTTGCAAAGGGTCGTTTTTTATGTCCTACCAAGTTAATACGCCTTTTCTGTTTGTAAGCAGTCAGCGGGGTTTCCAACAGTTATAAGGCACCAGGAACCAGGTTACGTCAGTTAGTATAAACGTATTCGAACCAAGGAATGTTTCTAATCACAAATCTAGATGAATCCTGACCTCTGACGCTGGAGCGGCTCAAACTGGGTCAGAGAAAAGCTCTAATAAAGGTGAATCTTTACTTTAGTGTACCGCCATAACCGCAACTAAACTGCGGTATATTTTTGAATATTTAAACATCAACGGATAAATACGTCGTTCGTCGACCTATTTTCCTTTTTAGGGCTGGTGCGTTTGCAGCTTTGTATTTTGAGACAAGTTTCGGCTTGTGTCGGTCACCTTTCAGAAAGATGAGTGTCGTAACAAATGGCTAAGGATATACCAAAAAACAAGCAGTATTTGGCGTACTAGATAATAAAAGCGATCGTCGTCACAAACCCTCTCGAGAAGCATGGTGAATATGATTGATGAATTTTTACCTTAAAAAGTGGCCTATATTTAGCAATTGCCTTTAAACTGATGATGAAATAGGTGTAATAAAAACAAACTTAAATCAGGTAAACAAAACACCAGGTAATAGGCATACAACTTATCTATTTATTAGGTAAGTAACAAGCTTTCCGCAACGCGGTTTCATCCGCGTCTTTGGTAACCTACTGCTCTGGTCCTGTGCCCGTCTGTATCAGTGGCTTGATGTTACATAGCCTAAACCTTCCTCAAGAACTGGGCTATCATAAGCAAACTGAATTATTTAAATCCGCCTGGTAGTTCTAGAGATTAGCTCGTTAAAACAAACAAACTCTTCCGTTTTATATAATAGTAAAGAATGGTCAAGTTAGAGCAATGTCTGTTTGCTGCTTTATCTAACCGGGTCCAAACAGGTTTACACCCGGAATACGTTCCTTGTTCCGGGATAAACGACAGCCCTATGTTAAGTACTCGTATTAGTGATGGTCAGTGAGTTCTGACTATTAAAACGGCATCTGCGTCGTCAGCGGAAGCAAGCGCTTCCCGCCATTACCGATGACACGCTCAATTGAGCGACATCTACCGGCGAAGGTATGGAAGTACCACAATGGACAGATGGAACATTAGCATGTGGTGCTGTCCAAATCTTTAGATTCTAATGAAATATTCAATTTTATTAGTGCAAAGGAAAAAAAATTTAAGAAATTTGTCAGAAAAATGGCAAGGAAGTATCTACTTATAAGAAAAAAAAATACTTGAAAGTTTTTATGTGGAACAGTTACCTACCAGTGGGCAGCCGACTTAAAATGTTTAAGTATTTCTAACGCTAAAATACATTAGGTGCTCTATGTCACTAGAGCTATAAATACCACTTAAAGTGATTCTGCAGTATTTTGGGGGTTAGAAGTTACATACCAGCACTGGTGGAAAAGGCCCCATGCAGAGAAGGCATGTGGATTGGCGATTTTAATTCGGAGATATAGTAAGGGTTAATTACTCGTCCGCGTTCACCCCTAGCTGACGATGCAGCTGAAACGAGCTGAACAATGATTGCCAACAATGTTGTCTACCAAGAAACAGTAACGTTATTCAAATCTATGTTCGTGCAACAGCGCTCGACGTGTCTATTACCAATATAATAGCACTCTTCATTGCTGTTACTTAACATTAAAGTAGATGTTGTTTCCTGATAAAAGAAGCTATACAACGATTAACTATCTTTGTCATCTTATGGTTCAGGTTTAAAGACCAAGTATTTAGATGCTTTGAGTCTCTTGTGTTATATTTTTTTAACGATATTTTACTTCACTGACCCCAAGTTTCTGAAAGGTTTATCAACGAAAAATTAACTAATCACCTGTTAAATCTCATGTGAAGTACCTAAAAGCATGCTAAAAGCATGGATAATTAGTTTAATTTGATCTAGAAAACTAGGGGTGAATGTTTGTAATTTCTTATTTAAATTGGGAACATACTTCTTGTCTCTAGTGACAAAGTATTTACTTCTTTTTAAAGCCCTCAAACCATAGGTGGCTGGTATCGTAACTCAAACCTGTATAATTTGTATACTTTACAAGCATACAATTATAAACAAACGCAAAGCACATAATATACTCGAAACAAATATGTATGCTTGTGTTAATCAGAACCACAGCCATGCACAGCAGTCGTACACATTCTAATCATGCCATCAAAAAGTTCTTACACTGCAAAGGGATGGGACAGAATCTAAGCACACAGACCCTTCATTTCTTTTTCTTTTTTTACTCCTCTATATGGTTTTTGCTTTCCTTTTTATAATGTACAAATAAGTTAGGGTAAACTAACCTGTATGGGAACAAATAAATGTTTTTTCTTTCTTTCTTTCTTCCTTTCTTCATTGAATCTGCGGCCTGATAACATCATGACACTAGCCCATTATTATCCCACTGCAGAGAAAGACCTCTTAGAAAAGGCAAGAGCGTCAAACATCACATAACACAAATACGCACATCTGTTAGCTACATTCGTATATCAAATAATGCTCCCTGCTGCTTCGCCTGCGGGAAAAATGGTATGTGTATCTATGATCATACCAATTTTCATCGAAATCGGTTCAGCTGTTTACAGCCAGTAACAAACAGATACACACACACATAAACTTTCGCATTTTTATAATATTAGTGGGGTTATTGTTTTAGAAAGAATAGCTTGCGTAAATATATTGTTTAACACGTATACTTGCATTACCTACTCATTATGCACGCAAACAGTCTTTTTTAATGTCAAGGCCATATAGTTGTTTATGTTAATATAATTATGCACTACCATAATAATAACTTCTGCCGCATTACTGTAGTGTGTTACATTTCTTATTCTACTATAATTTGACTAAGCAATATAGCGGCGTATAGCTATGATGCTAAGATTGCATTGAAATATACACCTTTATAAATCTATTGCAATTATAGGAATTTCCTTTCATATAGGCTCTTACTTACTTTATCTACTTAGTTATCATCTTATACATTTTCCAATCAGGGGGGAAATTGGGCCTCCGGGACTCTCACTCACCGAACAAAACGCAATAATACGGATATTATTATCGATATTCTACAAAGGATATTAAATACTTCCCTGGTCGATCCGGCCCATTCATACTGAAAGCAGCGTGGATCTAATACCGTTTACCGTTTTTTTTATTCGCCCTATGCCAATTTAAGATTTAGTTACTATACCATCACATTTTATATCTCTACGTTTAGCGACTAAAAATTAAGAATGGTCCGTCCAAAGATGTCTATTATATCTAAAGCCGTAACTTAGTGTCATAAGTTGCTACAACTTCTGTAATCTGTGCTACAACCTCCAATTTGCATATTCTAGATACCGGAAAACTATTATTCCCTATAAACACAACAATGATGTTGATAACAGACACGCGACAAAAAATCGCATCTCTCACGCGTCTGATGATGTGCGCTGTTCTGAATAGCTATTGACATAGATCTACGTGATAGAATCCGGGTGAAGTATCTTAATGAGAGGAAAGTCGCTCTTATTTTATACTTACTGATCGTTTCATTACACATAATATCGGTTAACTTATATTTATACATATAAATACCAGCTTTCCGCGGCGCGATTTAACCCGTGTCTTTGCTTACTGCTCTGCACCCGTCGCCAGTAGCGTGATGTTACATAGCCTATACCTTCCTCGAGAACTGGTCTATCTATCTATCATACGCAAAAAGAATTTACAAATCCGAGTGGTAGTTTCAGAGATTAGCGCGTTTAAACAAACAAACTCTTCCTCTTTAAATATTAGAATAGAATTTATAAATTGACAGCTATTAAATAATTTAAATAATTATTATGCCTCATTTAAGTCACTATTTTTTTGCTAACCTTTAATTAAAACATGTAAATACTTCTTACTAATAAACGCATTTTATATACTAAAGTACTTACAAATTAAAAACTTCTTAACTCTCAGCTAACAGAACACCTGGAAACAAACAAAGTAAACTTTATTAATCTGATAAACATAACATCTATTTTTATACTGATATTGATTGACCGTTTGTTTTAATAATTATAATAATAATAGGTAATAATAATTCATTTATTTCAGACCAAACTTAATCCAAGTTATGGTAAAACGACGCTACAGCAGCTAGTAAAATAATAAAAAAAAATTCATACAAAATGTTGATGTTTACCGGTCGTAACTTTAGTGAAGCAAACTCATCAAATGTCTAATGGTCTGATTACTATTACTAAGCTCGACGAAGCACACATTAATTTACCGCGTTTATCTACACAGATTAAATTAATGCCACGGATTCTGTGTTACATTGTAAACTAATCTCACTACATCTTTGTAAAGTGATATTTAGATCCGTATAGGCGCAAGAGCAAACAGCTAATCGGATAAAAACATCATAAACAATGTTAAAATGGCTATAGTTTCAATTGAGATAAACAAATTGAAGGAAAACGATAACATTTTTAGTTTAGAGATTGAGGGAAACCGAGGTAGGACAGGGCTTCTTATCTTTCTCCTCTCTCGTTCCCGTCTCCCCGCTGTTAGTAACGGCATAGTTAAACAATTCTTTACATTAGACTACATACTATACCATTATTTTTATTATTATTGTGTTATTGTGCAATTCATTTATTTTCTGTGTTGTCTGTGGCTTATGTCAAATAAATGTATTGTCTTTCTTTCGTTCTTTTGCGGAAATCATTAATGTTCAAGCAAAATTTAAGAGTATGAATTAGAAAGAGTCACATTGGTGCCAAGAACCTCGTGTATACGAAGCGACTTAACCCAGATGTTGTTAGATTTAGATTATAATAAAAACGAAATGAAACAAGCAAGCGTCAGAAATGACACAGCATTCCTAACACCAGCGATGTCAATGTGCTACCAAGTGTTTATTCCACGTGGACAGAAGCTCTTTGTAAAGCCGACACATTAACAACAATGTACTGGTGTAGTACCACTGTTCATGGAAATTATAGTGTTGATGGGACGCGAGTATAGTAGTATTTACGTGGATTATGAAGTTAATATAAGCTTCAGAGCGGGGTATGGTAATGCGATTTAATAACTTAAGATATTTGAGGTATACACCTTGTATTACCTACCTTTTGTACCTATAAAGTTTTATAAATATCTTTTATAATTGATCTGTGATGACAGGATCCTATAATGTAATCTATCTACTAATAAATAAAGTAGAAATTTGTTTGTTTGTTTGAACGCGCTAATATCTGGTACTACCAGTCGGATTTGAATAAGTCTTTTTGCGTATGATAGCCCAGTTCTCGAGGAAGGTTATATAGCTTTGTAAAATCACGCTACTGGCAACGGGAGCAAAGCAGTAAGCAAAGACGCAGGTGAAACCGCGCGGAAAGCTAGTTATATATATAATAGACTCTCACAAAAGTGTTTATTCATAATAATATTTTAGGTGTTAGTTTAACTTTAGTTGCTCCTTTGTGCAAGAGAATAAATAAGCTATTATTATATTACCTTTATTAGATTGCTCTCTTTATTTTTAATTGTCTCTTGTTTAGTCCTATAATAATTTTAATTTCTGCAAACATCACGATAAAATAGAAATTGTTGAAAAGGTTTAACCTAAACACCTTTTCCATATATTTGGGGTTTTTGTTCAGTGCCACGTTTCACGATCACAGTGGTAGCAGTTATATTACATGACTCTGATTATATCCTTGTTATTTCGGTGCCTGATTGACGTCGAAGTGGTGGAAGGAGCGGTGAAAAATGCTTTCCGAAGATTAGTATTTTATAACTTTAACACAACTTTTAACACTAAAGTTCACTACAAACTTAGACGATTCCAATGTGTATGGCGCAGCTTTTCCTTAAAAACCTGATGACCTTTTTAAATTGACAACAAAATTATATAATCGAATGTAATATTTTAATTTTGAATGTCAGACAAGTCAAGTTAAAAGAAAGTATTTATTCATCGTATTTTTACTGCAGACATATCAATACAGTGCAGTGTTTTCACTGACATTAAAGCTATTCATTCACAATATAAATCGCAATATATTGTCAGAATTTGACACTTGTATGCGTAATCAATTTGGTTTTTTTTTTTTTCTTTTCGTATCACGTTTGATGTAAATGATACTCGAATTTGATTATATAACACTTTTATTAACAATTTTATTGCATTTTATTTGAATTCGTACTTGATCGTTTAGATTAATAATACAGATAATATTTGTTAATGTTCTTTTTTAGTCGTGGGAAGTGTATTAAATCTGGTATTTGACCAACTGGTGTAAAATTAAGATGCAATATTCACAAATATTTTTTTGGTTCAAATCTGGTAGCAAGCTACCCAGTAGCCTGCAGGCAGACTGTTAAACTTATCTACCAATATGGTATTACCACTGTACCTACATAAAGTTAAAGCTCCCTGACCAAACGTCACAGACTAGCAAAAACAGAGGTTTGAAAACATTTTCTGTATTTTTAATGAAGACACGTCCGTAGTTCTCGATTTAATTTTAAGTGTAGCACAAGGGCACCAGCTGCCTAACTTAAAATGTGTTCCTAGCATTTCTGGGGTCAAAGAAGCGGTAACTTTACCATCATGTAAGGCGGTATTCGTCTATCACAATTTCAAATAAAAAAATCGCTGCGTAAGTGTCCGTAATAAAGTTAGATCGATCAAAACGTCGAGGTCAGATCTCTTAGATAACTTATAAGTTATTTTCTTCACGTAACAATCGTTTAAAACACTTTGTAAAGCAATTATTATAGACAGAGAAAGTTATTACATATTAGAGAAATTTATTATCAATTTCCGATATTTGGACTCAGGTGGGCGTGAAAACATGGTCGCGTTAATTTTGGTTAAGGTGTTAACAGAGCTTCAGGATGTTATAAAGAATTATAGACCTGTAATTAGTAGTAGTTTTATAAGAGGAAGACACAGCGAGATTTATCTAAGGATATTGCCTCACGTAATAGAAAATCATCAAATTCTTCTTTATGTAAGTATTACAGGTGCGTCACCAGTAAAAAAAAGCTGTAAGAATGACAACACAAATCTAGTACAACAAATCCACTCTCATATTTTATTCGACGTACATAGAAAACGCTATTAGCAAAGATTTCTAATAGTCGTGAACGAATGACAGACGACGACAAATGATCAAGTAATGCCTCTATCACTCAATTACAAACTTATTGCTCTGTTATTGTGATGGACAATTTAGCAACACTTTTTACTTTTACATGTCATGTATTTACCTACTCAAATTTTAAAAATTAAAAATATTGTTCAGCACTTCATACTTTTGTCGCTCAATTAAAGCCTTTAAATCTTTACCAGCGCATGTGTTCTCCTGTAATTATGATCCTGGGTCTTTTAAGCGGGGCGTGAAAAAGCATCTCACTAGCCGCCATAGTGCAGGCCACCATACAAGTTGTTTGGCTTTTGAAATGGTGTCCACTACTTCTGGATTACACTGACTGCTTACTATTAGGCAGAGTGAATTCACTTTGGTAGGCTTATATAGAAAAAAAAATCTTACATACCATACTTCGAATCGATCAAAGTTAGATAAAATATCTGATACCAGAGGTATAACTTGATCTGAGGAGAAGAGGAGTCTGCGTAGGTGTAGTATGCATGCCGTCCTGTATAGGGATGCCACAATAAATTTTACCTAATATATACTACAGTATAACGTTTCTTTATCTGCCTAAAAACTTCTTCCAAAATGAGGCTTTTATCATAGGCACCACGCTTGCAAGGCGGATTGGTAACCATAGGAAGGTAATATATAGTAATGTTGTTGCCCTTTACCCGGTATTTCTTTAGTGGAGTTAGGGGGTGGTTGGTGTAGATTTTATTATTAACTAGCGACCCGCCTCGGCTTCGCACAGATATTATGCTGATACTAAATATACTACAGAATGTCTTACAGAGTGTTTTTTTTTCATTAGACAATACAAACATGGTCATTGTTTTCTTTAAGAGGCCGGCGGCCCCCGACCAGTACTGCCGCAACCGCTATGGCCCTGCATTACATTAGAAACCTCTAAAATTACCAGTGTTTCTCTACTATATTTTGGACGTATTATACATATAAACCTTCCTCTTGAATCACTCTATCTATTAAAAAAACCGCATCAAAATCCGTTGCGTAGTTTTAAAGATCTAAGCATACATAGGGACAGACAGCGAGAAGCGACTTTGTTTTATACTATGTACTTAGTAGCAATTTACCGACTTCTATTTTAATTCAATACAATCCATCTAAAAAAAATAACCTTATAAAACTATACTTTCTTATTTTAAGCAAAAGAAAACCTAAAAACACAGACTATACTGCTGTAAAGATGCTACTACTAAAGATGAACCAACCCTGAAATTCTCACACCGAGATATGTGTAATTGGCATCCATGTCTTTTGATATTTATGCGATATCTGTAGATAAGCGCGATGGGACCAGGGAGGGGTTACTTGTATCTAATGGCCGCAGAACGCCTTCGTCTAACCAAGGGATAACCTACTGTGTCACGTTGTAAACTTTGCTAATCATTGTATCTGATTAAAACATTGTTGTTGCCGTAAAAATGTTGGAGATAATTAAATTTGCAATATATTTACCTGCCTATATATTTTTTCTATTTTATACTTATACTGTCTTTTTTCATTTCTAATATCATCGTAGGAAAAATAAGCAATATGCATAGGTTGCAAATCCTTCCAGACGAGAGGTCTTCGGGATAAAGAGAATGGTCTGATAAACCTGGATAAACATCCTCAAAATTTAATAGGGCTTTTAATCACTTCACAATGTTCGCGATATATTATAATTCAGTATGGTTGTAGGTTAGGATTGCCTCAACTTTTTTTCTTCAAATTTAACTCTTGTCGGAGAAGTAATGGCTAATTTTCTTTATCTTCTGGATATTTTTGACCTCTATGTATTACTAGACTCCTTTCTTCTGTATATTGTAAGAAACTTAATTATCTTTTCACCTTTCGTCTTTCTTAATATTTAGACTAAAAGATCTTATAAATATTAATTATAACTTTCATAATATTGTATAACAGTTACCTATTAGCCCCAGAACATTAAACCGCGACAATTGACGGAACACGGAAGGTACAATCAGTAATTAAGACAAAAATACTCGAGATGACAGTGATGCAACAATAACATAGAAATGCTTCACCTTAATAATGTCAGTTTTATTCCACTGTAGGGCAAAGGCCTCATACAGAGAAGGCACTTACTCAAGACAGAGTGGCAATTACTGACTTTTAATAAGTTTCCTTACAATGATTTATTTCACTGTCAGACGGAAATGTCCAAGATAAACTTAGAAAGTACATATGATTTGAAAATCACATTGGTCCTTGCGCGGATTCGAACCTACGACCTCGTGTTTACGAAGCGCGTGCCTTAGCCACTGGATCTTCACCTTATTTCGAAATAATTAATCCCATAGGTTATATTTGAGGCCCAGTGCTCTGTTATTAAGGGTACACGCCATAGATGTTGTTGACCGTGTAGTATATCACAATAGCTTGTAGTATGTAGTAAACGAACTAACAATACCATGTGATTTGAAATGCTAGGGCTGTCGAAAGCTTTGGTTAAGTTAGAACGTTTGTTTTTTTTAACAGGCGGTTATCTTTTCCTATTGTAAACCAATTTCAAAGTTAGCTCCTTGTAAATCTGAACCCTCGTACATTATCTCCTTTCTTTCTCATGTGGAGGAGTTCGACATACTTTTCACGCTTGACGGAAGAGATCGCAGTATGATGAGAATTAGTAGTTCGATAAATAAATTGAAACTTCTATTTTAAAATCCTGTTGTACTTTTTTTTGCAAAATTGCGGCAGGTACCTTATCGAAAGACGCTGAAGTTATCAGCCCTAGAAGTATCTGGATCTGAGTCTCCCAGCAAGAACACAAACAAAACAACAGATTGCGAAAACAATTGGCTAATTGTGGCAATTGTTACCGTCGGCTCGCCCAAGGTGAGGCTCCACCTTTTCTCGCTGCCGTGGGAGAATTTGGTAAGGGGTGTGATACAAGTCACAGGATAAATAGATTTTAAATATTTTTAAATAGTAATAAACAGAATACTTCAATTATTACGTGATATTACGTCTATAAAAACATTATCATTTGAAATGGAACAGCCATTTCTAACCGTGGATGTCAATAATAGTCGAATCAGCGGTAGAACGGACAACGCTTTAATAACTATCATCTATACATCTATACATATAATAAAAATGTAACCGATCGCTGTCTGTACATGGAAGAGATATGAGAAAAAAAATTATTGGGGCCTTTAACAACGCAAATAGAACCCAAAACAATGATTGTTACAATTTTTGTCTGTTTGTCTGTTTGTCTGTTTGTCTGTTAGTCTGTTTGTCTGTTTGTCTGTTTGTCTGTGCGTTTGTTCACGCTAATCTCAGAAACGGCTTATCCGATTTAGATATGGTTTTCACTAATACATTGAGGTAAGCTTCACTTAACATTTAGTGTTTGTTTCATGTCAATCGGTTCATAAATAAAAAAGTTATGCCAATTTAAAGAATCACGTCGAACATTTGTTAATTTACTACGAAATCTGATAGAAACAGAGACTTTAACAGGTTACGGAATAGCTGATAGCGTTTTTATTTTTCGGATTCCGTTCATTCTAAACAATCTTCCGTTTAGTTTTAAATGAGTCCAGTTTCCAGTGAGCCTATGTTTCGTGATGACAATTAATAAAGCCCAAGGTCAGACACAACTAAAAGTTGTGGGCGTGGATCTAAGTATTAGCTGTTTTTTGCACGGTCAGCTTTATGTGGCTCATCACGTGTTAGCATTCCTAGCAGCCTGTATGCTTTGATCCCCGATGGCTATACGTCTAATCCATACATCCATACACCCATACATATTATATAAGGCTTTGTCCTGACTGACTGACTGACTAACAGACAACGCACAGCCTAAACTGCTGGCCGTAGCGACTTGAAATTTGGAGGGTGTGTTTGTCTAAATGTCTAGAGGTTGTACTCAAAAAGGGTTTTTTAAAATTTAATTCCTAAGTGTGTGAAAAGGGATGTAATCGATTATATGAATCTTCTTCATTTTTTAACTTACAGTTTTGAAATTTTATTTTGGAATACTTCTATTTAAATAAAAAATATCCTTATGATTTTATTTTAACAGGGGTGGATTTAGAGGGGTGAAATTAGGGATGAAATATTCTATACAAAAATCTTTAGCTTCTGAAGCTAGCGATTCGAAATTTACAGGGAGGGGGAGGGAGGGAAAGGAGGGAGGAAAAGGAGGAACTAAGGAGAAGGAGGAAGGGAGGGGAAAGTGAGAGGGAAGTGATGGGGAAGTGAGAGGAAAGTGATGGGGAAGTGAGAGGGAAGTTAAGAGGAAGTGTGGGGGAAATGCGGGAGAAGTAAAGGGAAAGTCAGGGAGAAGTCAGAGGGAAGTAAGGGGAAAGCCAGGGAGAAGTGAGGGAGAAGTGAGGGGAAGTGAGAGGAAAGTGACGGAGAAGTAACGGGGAAGTGAGGGGAAGTGAGGGGGAGTGAGGGGGAGATAAAAAATAATATGAAAAACAGTATTTAAACAATATAAAAATGTCTATTGGAAAAAACGACATTCACGCGAGCGAAGCCCAAAAGGTCACTCACTCACTTATCTCAGAAAAATCTTAGAAACAACAAGTGCTAGGAATTTTGCGAAATCCATCCCCTATGGGGGTATAAAGGGGTGGCAAAGTTTGTATGAAACTTCTATAGTTTTATAGTAGGATTACCAAATTACTAAAAAATACTCTTTTTTTAATATTCAGAAACCACCCTTATTAAATGGGCAAATAAGAGTCGCAAGTTTGTGTGAAAGTGGTTTGTCAGTTTTAGCGGTAGCGGGTTTAATCTGGATTTGCCATAGAGACGGATGATACTGATACAATGTACGATTGCCATAAAATCAGGCACGCAATATTCTCATAGAGGCACCCATCTGAATTTTCACGCGAACGAAGTCGCGGGCAACAGCTAGTCCTTAATAAAGTCCATCTATCTGCCAAGGTAAAGAAGCTAAGCCAGCCAAGTATACCCTGCCAAGATAAAGATAAATGAGTATAAAGATAGGTGAGAGAAGAGGAGCAGTAGGTGGTCTTTAGGCTGATAATGGCTATTTCTCTAAACAAAATGTCTCCGCTAACAACTTGTAACTTGTCGTGTAGTGGCGGCACCTTACGCAAGCGCGCGCACATTACCACGGCGTATGCGCCGGACACCGCGTACTACCGTCTGACTACCTACTAAGAATCAAATTGTTGCGCCTGCGTTTATTACCCAAACACGATTGTAATTTGTAATAGATCATTTTGAATACTATTACGCATTTCGACGTCCGTTGTAGGACTGTGTGTGTAACACAAGTTTACAAGTCCACGTAACTCGTTTTTTATTTTTATAATTTCCACGCTATTAATTTTTTAATTCATTTCACGATAGGTCTATTTTTAATATCATCATACCAGCCGAAAGACGTCCACTACTGGACATAGGCCTCCCGAAGGTTGTTCGCCACCCTCATCCATCGGTTGCGACCGTCAGTTCTGCGAGATATGTCCTGCCCACTACACTTTAGAGAAGTAACTCTGCGAGCCACGTCAGTTACCTTGGTTCGCCTGAGGATTTCTTCGTTTTATAAACGATCGCGTTCGCGAAAAAATTCTTATGCAAGCCAGTCCAAGGTTGTTAACGTGGTTGACTCCTGAGACCCTTGAACAGGCACAAAGTAAAATACTTACCAGCTTATTATTGAACCAAAGCAGGGCAAGTGCCTACTCTTAGTTATATATAGGCATGCGTATTGTATGCCACGCTTGCGTAGATTGGATTTAGACTTACTTATTATATTTTGATATCGAGTTCAGGTTTGCTAAGAATACTTTTTTTCCGTACAACCTGATTTCTAGGCAAGCTCAATTAGCCTAGGTAGGCAGCCTTAATCATTAGGTCATTAAAACCTTAATAGTAGGCATAATTATTTGGTTGTAAAAGATTGAATAACGACTCATAATTATTTACCAAAATATTTTTTGATGTCGACGCTTCATCATCTATTTACTCACCGCAGACTTTATTTGTCTTATCAAGGTTTCACCTCACCAAACATAACATAGGTACTTACATAATATATTATTTACCGCCATCGTGAATTAGAATACTGGTGACAAAAAGAGAAGACGATATTTTCCTAAAGCTTGTGAATTTCCCATTGCGGGGTGTAATCGCCTGTTTGTACATTAATTAGTACACGGTTATGTCATGATAGAAAGCTAAGCCATCGAATGCATTGTGTGGAGTGCTTAGTGAGAAGGTACATGCGCCTATTATTTCATAACCATGCGTTTTTGTCGCAAGATCTCACGATTTACATGTTACATGGTGTTAAGAATGTGATTATTGATATATAAAAAGTTATTGCAGCTTAATTGGATATTGAATTGTATAAGAAATGAGAAAACTGCAGTATTAAAATTAATTATAAACTTTATTTGAAAGTTAAACAAGGAAAAAGTGCGGTGCATTACAGAAGACTAAACAAACGGGCACACACAAACCCGTAACCTAATTGTTAATTAGACGTAGGTATATTTGTTGTTGTTGCATTCAAAGAACAATGTAGAATCGTCCACCCAATGCAATAGAAAGGAGAAGGACTTAAGGAAGTCTACCACCTATCGTGAAGTTAGTGCTGTTTTAGCCTCATTTGAAGTATACATGTTACAGCGCTCGGAAAAGATGTTCCGAAGGAACGGGAAAGATCTATCGCATCAGGTAGATGAACGTGGGAAAAATGAACGATGCTGGATTAACATCAAACACGTATCTATTCTTAACACAGACTCATTTATTAAGAATTATAATTTACATTTTAATTTCTTGTATGTTATCTTTGGCCATTAAAAGTCATATACAATATTCGTAAAGAAGGATTTGACTAATAGATCATTATCAACCGCATTATTAATAATTTTATTATAGGATTTAAATAAAAATGTGTTGAAACTAGCGTCACGCCCGGATCAAGTTCAGAAGGTATTTTCTCACGATGACAACGTATTAGAGTTAGAAATTATAGCGCTCACAATAAATACCAGTAATAACATATTTACATACGAATATTTTATGCTCTCACTGGCTGTATTAACTCAATAAATACGGTAACTCATAGGAGAATTTATAATCTTTCGCTACCGTCATAAGGACGTAAAGTTCAAAATGTATTCACTGTTTATTACTTTTCTGTTATAATAGCTACAAGTTTCTTTTAGGCCGAAATAACTCTTTGGTTCCCTTTTCCTTCCTCATCCCCTTCTCCGTGGTCGGCAACGGCTTGGTTGTTTTTTAAGCATTATTTCTGAAATGCTTGGAAAACACAGCCATCTATCTCTTTAGGTTACGGTTACCACTGACCATCAGGTCATGCTTGTTTGTTACCAAAGTTGTATATAAAAAAATTGGACAGTGCTGACATAAGATGACAAATGAACGACAAATGAACGACAAATGAACGACAAATGAACAAATGACGATGAAAAACATCAGTAAGAAACCGAAATTAGGTATAACAAAATAAATTACAAAGATCTTATGGGTCTCTGGCCTTTTTCAGAACAGTCCTATCGTAATATAACAATTTAATGTGAACATTTACTTTAAGAATCTCGATCTATAAATGCTTTTGATACCAACTTGGACAATATGGCGTATTGCTACAACATATTAAAATTATTATACAAAATGTCGTCTTCATGTCGTTTCGCACGGTATTTAACAACAAGATCTAGATCTATAGATCATCGGTACATGTACGGTAGATCACTTGTTGCGTCACCTGTGCGCCGCCGCTGGCGCTGGCGCCGCGTAGACAATGCATGAATCATATACTAGCATCAAATATGGCACTCTTCTATTGTTGGTAAACTTTATGTGATTATTTTAATGTTCCTAAATTGTTATGCATACCTATCTATTGTTATAAAGCATGGGTGCCGCCAGGATTACATTCCGGGGGGAGCATTAGACTTCCAGGGAGATGTATTTGAGGAAATTTGGATAGCAACGTGTAGACGCTACAATTTAAACAATGGGTAACTTAATACAAAAAAAATATTTTTTCATATAATTTTTCCGAAAGGGGGGTGCAAGCGCACCTCCTTGCACCATGTTGCCGGCGCCCATGTCCTGTATAAGTTCAATTCTGGACCAGGCTTTCCCAAAGATAGGAGTTTGTTATAGTGTTATTTTATAGTTGTTGGTGTACCTTATTTAAATAAATAAATAAATAAAATAAATAGTGACTGTGGCTTGACATGCGGATTGATAAGGTGGTAACTAAGGAAATATCCTTAGTTACTTCTTACGAGCAAAGATGACGTCCACATTCTGGACAAAAGACAGTTTGATCAATATAGTCGAAAAGTGTCTTACATCCCTAAACGTCAGTTAATTTACGTAAAAGACTTTCTTGCACTAAAATTCTTATTATGATAGAGATAACACCAGTTTTATTTCAGTATTTACTGACTGTTCACCATCATGTGACCATCAGGCAGAGTGGTCGTTTTTATAAAAAGTATACCTAAGTAGGTATATGAATTAAAAATTTCTAATATATAATCAATAACTTGTAACTTGTAACTCATACAAATAACTGTAATTATCTGGCGATTGAAAAGAGTGGCGTGAGTTTCTTGCCAGTTCTTTTCACAGCTCTACCTCGTCAGCGAACTGGCTGTAGGTTAATTAGCTGACTTCATGTAATGTTGACTTTTCATAAGCATCATACTTTATGATCAAAATGAAATAAATACTTTGACTTTGACTTTGAACAAATGGAATGTAGATACCTACAAGTTTGTTCGTATGACATAATTCTTACCTATTTATTAATTTTGTCACAATTTTAACGTAACCTACAGTAATTACCTATTATATTTATCATAATTACAAAATGTTGACGAGCAGTGTCTTAGTAGGTTGTTCCAAACGTGCCGATCGGATGTCAACGAGTTAGATTCCGCTTGCGTCAGCGACGAACGAGTTAAAATAACACGAACTAACGATAAATATTATTTTAATAGTTTTGTGTTATATATTGAGTAATTTTTGTATATTAGTAGTACTTTTATTTGAATCGATTTAGATTGATATATTTTAAATAACTGCGGCTCACGGCTTCGCCAGCGCCTAAAATGTACATAAAAATGTGTTTTTCCTTTATATTTACTTGGCATTGCAACGCATGCCGTTTGAGCTACTAAACTAAATATGCAAATATGCAAGTACACATTTACTTTAAACAAGTCAAAGCAATAAGGTAATAACTGCACAATTTCTATAAGTTAATCAGGTCAGCTCACACAGCACTTCCTCATCGGTTACCACTACCAGTGGTACATAAAGCAACGTTTAATGCTACCATTACTAACCAAGAGAACGAACTAGCACATAACTTGTGCGAACTACTGTTGCATACTACGAACTAGAGCCTCATGTTCCGTAATTGTTTTTAGATTTATGTTATCTAGTATAGTGTATGGTTTTACTTATAGTAATATTACTTGTAATGTATAGAGATGCTTGCGGCGAGAGATGAGGTTGGGAACACATAATTAATATACCATAACTTGTATCTGTATAACTGTGGGCGAGCGTGTTGCCCTTAACAAGACACAATTCCAAACTCTGGGCTAATACCCTAATATTTTTGTTGCTAATATGCAAACAATCAGCAGTATTGTAGTTCGCTGTTAGATATGGACCTCTCAATTTAAACCATAACACGGTCCGATTTGCCGCATCCAATCTACACCCTCACTTTTTTTACGCCGTTTTTTCTAACATTTGTCGAGCTGCGACCTTCACTATGTAACAGCTTACCTTTGGCGACACCCAGTCTCCTCAATCATCATCTTAAAGTTTGTACCGTTTGGTGACGAGGTCTATTCTCTTTATACTTTTCTGCCACTTCGCCCTATTGTGGGCATCATCAGCAGATAGCTTGTAGCTTTCAAGTTTTTAAGTTATCTTTAGGTACGTTTGCCGACACTCTGTCTCCTTTATGCTATGTCAAAAGAACACCTATATAAACCGTCGCTTTCACAGGATGCTCTCAAGCCCTGGTATAGTCCACATAAATAAGTTACAATGAATCGATAGCAACTCGTCGCGATCGACATGACGATGGCGAGTGCAGGACGCGGGCAGTTCTCGTCTATCATCGTCTCAATACAAACAATAACGGCATTGATCGCTCATTACAACTGTGTTAATATTAACGTTGTAGTACACTATAAGCGATGATATTCATAGTAAAAAAACATTATTGGTCAAGGAACTTAATTACTAAGAGATTAGGGATGAGTGAATTATTTGTGTGCGTTACGATTGCTCCGCCAAGTTATCCAACCAGAAAAAAACTTTGACCACAAATTTGTCGGAATTTGTCGAAATCGAAGTGCACAAACAAAAAATTTGTCGAAGTAGAAATAAAGAAGTTATAAGGGTTTTAAGTTGGCCGCGCCAACGTAACATGTGCGATTGCGCGGCCATGGAGATCTCAGCAACTGTTTGGGTTAGAGATCTAATTCTTTTTGCCAATTGAAGACTGAATTTGTCGAAAATTGTCGAAAAAAGAATTAAAAGTCCTTCGTTAATATATTACGAAATATTTACGACTGAATGTTATGGCCGCGCAATCGTAACGTTGTTGATTCTTTATTGTTGATAATTTCTGTAAAACTTAAGATTTATACATTAAAACTATTACAAGAAGAAAGGTCTTAATTTGTCGAAATTAATAAAACAATAAATACTATGTCAGTTTAGTGAAACTGACGAAATCAGCCCAAAACAGAAAGTACGGGCCGCGCAGTCGAAACGCTACTTTGCACGCTGATATCTCATTATCTGTAATTGCTAGGATTTCGGCGTGAACATCAAATTGTTCGGCATGTTAACCTCAGGAGAATGACTTATCGCTTTATCCTCAGAATAGTTTACATTGCGTGTTATCTCAAATATTATATTATCTCATACAATGTTCGAGTAGGGTAACCATACTTTCGATTTGATTTGAAAATACCTGTAACTAGAGATTAAACAACATTTAGCTTAATCTGCAGAAATGATTAATCTACACTATTACTAGGGTAACGATTTTGTTTGTTTGTTTAATCCATTTAAGGACTAACCTTAAATAGATTAAACAAACAAACAAACTCTTCCTCTAATAATAGTATAGATTAATCAAAGTCAAAGTATTTATTTCATTTTGATCATTAAGTATGATACTTATGAAAAGTCAAAATTACATGAAGTCAGCTAATTAACCTACAGCCAGTTCGCTGACGAGGTAGAGCTGTGAGAAGATCTGGCAAGAAACTCACGCTACTCTTTTCAATCGCCAGATAATTACATTTTTTTGTATGAGTTAACAATTTTAACACATCAAGGCAACCAAAGAACCATACAAAGTAATCATTAAAAAACAACCAATTAATTTAATAACATTTTAAAAAAAAAGGAACGAAAATAGAGGATTTCAATTATTTAGTTTCATCTAGTATGGTAATTTGACTACGTATTTTAATTAAAATTAAAAAAAAGTAAATGCATTTCCCAGTCATATTGAACAACAAGGTAATACCGAATTAAGTATTAAATGTATGCCATGCCAAGATTGACCAGTCATCCCAGGTAGCACCCGTTCACGAGCATGACACACAGACTAGCCATCACCACCTTCGCCATATTAGAGGGAAGGTGATGACCCGGCCAATACGACACCACAAGTCATGACATTTTAGTGAGCATGACAATGCATGGGTGGTAAAAATAACCATAATAAAATGTTGTCTTACGAGTTCATAATGATCATGATATGCATTCACTTCACATCAAACTTTTACTGCTATAGTCCATATCATTTCTGCAGGTTAAGCTAAATGTTGTTTAATCTCCAGTTACAGGTATTGTCAAATCAAATCGAACATTGTATGAGATAATATAATTTTTGAGATAACACGCAATGTAAACTATTCTGAGGATAAAGCGATACGTCATTCTCCTGAGGTTAATATGCCGAACAATTTGATGTTCACGCCGAAATCCTAGCAATTACAGATAATGAGATATCAGCGTGCAAAGTAGCGTTTCGACTGCGCGGCCACGTACTTTCTGTTTTGGGCTGATTTCGTCAGTTTCACTAAACTGACATAGTATTTATTGTTTTATTAATTTCGACAAATTAAGACCTTTCTTCTTGTAATAGTTTTAATGTATAAATCTTAAATTTTACAGAAATTATCAACAATAAAAAATCAACAACGTTACGATTGCGCGGCCATAACATTCAGTCGTAAATATTTCGTAATATATTAACCAAGGACTTCTAATTCTTTTTTCGACAATTTTCGACAAATTCAGTCTTCAATTGGCAAAAAGAATTAGATCTCTAACCCAAACAATTGCTGAGATCTCCATGGCCGCGCAATCGCACATGTTACGTTGGCGCGGCCAACTTAAAACCCTTATAACTTCTTTATTTCTACTTCGACAAATTTTTTGTTTGTGCACTTCGATTTCGACAAATTCCGACAAAATTGTGGTCAAAGTTTTTTTCTGGTTGGATAACTTCGCGGAGCAATCGTAACGCACGCAATTATTTTTGGTGTGGTATTTTGAAGAAAGCTTAAGGTAAGCGTGGTGTTTCAATGCATATGCCTTCCATGAATGGGAAGAGACCTGTACGCTGCGGTAGGAATATTGGCTGGGACGACAAAATAGTATTTTGGTTGCATTAGTCGCCCGCCCTATACTAGAATAAATATTATTAATGATTCTTTTACGGGTTTTCACTGTAAGACCAGAACAATCGCTGACAGTAAACTGAATCAAATTGGTTTACATACTTTGCATAAATTATAAGTCAAGCACACATAAACATTGATCTAGTTTTTTTAGTTTTATCTTAAAATATTTTTAATAATGGCACCTTTTATAGCTTGTGTATCGCTTCGCTACGTGTTACTGCTACACGTACCTTAATGAGAACAGTTAATATCGCGACGACAGTATTAAAACGCAGTTAGTGCAGATAGAGTTGCGCTTGCGCCGCTTGCCGACCGACTTTTATAGACGAGTTACAAGCTTGTGAGCTACAAGCCTACAAGGTTGTGCGAACTGTCAAATAAATCGAAACTTGTTAGGAATATGTATCAGGGTGCATTTGAATATAGAAATACATAATTATTAATTTTTACAGTCGTGCGAACACATACATACATGTAGGTAGTTTACTTGGTCATAGTAAGTATGTATACATACTTATTATTATTGATAACAAAAACTATTGAGCAGAGGGTACGCGTGAAATTCATGGAATACCATTACTTTTTGTTTTCGTTCAGTGAATTACAGCGTCACAGTCGTCGCTTTATGGGCCCTATTACTGCGTCATTGTCAGTCCCCTTCTTTTTTTAACCGTCTTCAAAAAAGAGGAGGTTATCAATTCGGATCATATGTTTTTTTTTTTTGTATGTTTGTTACCTCATATCTCGGTCATTTATGAACCGATTTAAAAAAATTTTTTTTTATTTGAGAGGGTATACTTTGAAATTGGTCCCATTTTTTTATTATAAGAAATGGTTCAGTGGTTGTATGTTTGTTACAACTGAACTCGGTCATTTATAAACCAATTTGGAAAATTTTTCTTTTATTTGAAAGACTCCGAAATGGGGTCCCATGTTTTTTTTATAAAGAATGATTTAGTAGTTGGCTTCAATTTAATATTTTGTAACAAAACGTTTGCAAGAAGTGAAGACGTGTAAAGCAACACGTCGATGTCTTTTGCGACGAATTATCTGACATTGACATGTCCATGCTACAAGTGCGAAGTGATTTTCAAAATTCATTTTTTGTTAGAAACGAAGTGATGTGTGACGAAGTTTTTGATGATTGCTGGCTGGCACCGACTCCAAAATAACTGATTAAAAACTATAAATAGTAAAGTATTATATAGGTATCAAGGATTGCGTTGATTCCCCTTTAATGTTCTTTGCTATGAAGTAATTAAAATATTATTTTCTACTTTTTAGTTAAGGATTGAACATGTAGGTGTTGTTTGAAGTCGGTCTTCATTTTTTTTCTAAAAATAATTTTATCTTAGTTGCGTTTTCTACAATGCTGAGACTACACTGTCATATTCAACTTACAGTAGCGAAAGAAGGTCGACTGCTTATTTACCCACTTTAACTTGTAAAGCAAAACAATATGCATTTATTTTCGCATCACGTCCAACCTTGAACGAGTGATGTAACAGCTCTGAACTAGTACAGTAAGGATCGATCACCGAATTAACAGCTCTTTCCCACGTGAGACATGTGTTAATCACCACGATTAATGGCGACCATGTCAAATGTAAATAGACTCATATAACAGTCATAGTCGTGTAACTGGGCTTCGTATTATGCAATTTAGCGCTTTGAGTTTGCGCGTGCGACTACAATTATATCTGGGTTGTGTTGTATGGTCCAAGTTATAAGATACAAACAATGTACGTAATATGTGTCGGCAACGGTAGTGATACATCTTATGTGCAAGCTAATTGGTTTAACCAATGTGTTTATGTGAATAAAGTGTAACTAAAAGAAGAAAACCTTGAAGTTGGGGTTTCGAAAGACGAACGATGAAAAAAATGCAAGAGAAAATCAATCAATGACAAAAATTTGTATGTCCAAGGACCGAATTGCTGTAGGCTATTGAAAACTAGAAACAATCACGAGATATTTTTGATCTAGGTCTTAATGTTGCATTCGTCTATTCCCTATATCAATCAGATTAGTTGTTATAGTATAAAATACATATTTTACGTAGGCACCCAGAAAAAACATTATTCATTATATTCAACACAAAAGATCATAATCTCGCTCAAAGCTCACATCTTGCACCTTCGTCAAGGTGAACCGCTAAACGCGCGTTGCACACGCAAATCGTCCATGAAACTTTACAGATGTTAACAAAAAACTTATCGTTTCTTCGGTAAAGCACGTAGCAGAGTTAGGAGACAGCTCGCTAAGATGTTCATAACGTATTGTGATTAGTCTCACTTTGGGTTCCGACCTCTTTGCTTTGGAGTGTTTTATTTGCAGTCGGCGATAAATTAGGATTTTGACTAGAAATGAGATAATATTTTTAGGTTGAGGTTGTTGGTACTTCATCAGAGCATTTAGACCCTTGAGATTTTGTGCTAGATTTTATTTATAATTCGGGTTTTCTTACGGTGTTTTCGTAACTCTTTAAGATTAATATGAAAAGATAGCACTTTACAAAAGTGTCTGAAAGTTATCTTTAACAACTCAGCGAGAACGAGAGAAATATATTGGATATATGATGTCAAAAAATTCAAATCGAACTTTATAAAATTTAAGGACTAAGTTAGAAAATCTTACGCACGTTCTAAGAACTACCAATGCTCCACAGTAGTAGTAATTAGCTAAGGATAACATAATATAATTACGATTACCAACATTACAATTACAAAATATTTCATTAACGTACTTAATTATCTACTTAAGTTTCATAAAAGACATACAGCCTCATCAGGCTCATTGGCCAATTACAATTTTATTATAAACTAGCAACCCGCCCCGGCTTCGCACGGGTGCAATGCTTATACTATATTTAGTAACAGCATTGTCCGTGCAAATAAAAACAAATGCTCTGAACATTGTATTTACACATTCTGTAGTATATTTAATTTTACTACAGAATGCCGGCCCCCTGCCGCTATATCCATCCCTGCATTTTTAATATCTCTGAAAATATTTATCTAAAATACATGCTCCAAAGGGCATTATTGATTTATATTAAATGCATAATGTATTTGAGGTACTTAATTTGATAAAGATAAATGCTGTATTGCTTAAAATCGCTTCGAAAATAAGCCATAATTCTCATATAAAATGTAAAGGATTGTGGGTTATCCCTTAGAGATAGACATATAATATCGCGGACTCTTTTGTAGACCTTTTTAAGGTGTACAATACTGTAGTACATTCTTTTGACCTATCTTATATGGTTTAGCCAGCGTTGCAATGTAAAAAAATTTGTTTATTTACGACATCACATTAAAAACATCTAAATTTATCAATGTTTCTCTACTATAATATGCATGTTATATACATATAAATCTTCCTCTTGAATCACTCTATCTATTAAAAATTAAAATCCGCATTAAAATCCGTTGCGTAGTTTTAAAGATCTAAGCATACATAGGGACAGACAGCGGGAACCGACTTTGTTTTATACTATGTAGTGATGATATGGTGGTTAAGTATCTTAAACTTTCTAAATCATCCCGAAATTTTCTTAGTATTTCTTGCATAAGAACCTTCTCCTGACAATAACAAACACAACAAAAAAAGAATTAACGGAATCGGTCCAGTCGTTCACGCGTGATGCCGTGGCCAAGGGAAATAGGGATAAGTATCTTAAACTTTCTAAATCACCGCGAAATTTTCTTAGTATTTCTTGCATAAGAACCTTCTCCTGACAATAACAAACACAACAAAAAAAGAATTAACGAAATTGATCTAGCCGTTCACGCGTGATGCCATGACCAAGGGAAATAAGGATTCATTTTTATATATATAGATAACCGACGCAATTAAACCTTTCCTACAAAAGCTTGGTAGCAAGAGATTGGCATGTAAATCCGAGAGATATCTACAATAAAAAACGAGGAATATTAGAAAATAAAAGAAGGGTCAGATAAGTAGCAATGTTGCATTTTCAAAGTCATGTATGAGTTACAAGTACAACGAAATCGCAGTCGACATAAAAAGAGATAGCTGAAGATATGAACTGCTCTTAAAAGAATTAATATTAATAATATATAATATGTGGACACTATCACACACCGTCATCTAGTCCCAAGCTAAGCAGAGCTTGTGTTATGGGTACTAGATAACGGAACGATAATACATATATATAAAATATTGTTACTTAATTAGTAAAATCATTTATTCATTGTGACCGAATATTTACATGACATTTGTTTATATCATCTTTTGTATAGAAACAGCGTTCTAAAGAGTTTCTAATACACCACAATATACATACCTTATTTTTTTGCAAATACATACTTAGAATACATAGGAAACACCCAGACTAAAGACAAATACAAATGTTCATCACACAAATATTTGCCTTCCGCGGGAATCGAACCCACGACACTTGGCGTCGCAGTCAGTTACACTAACCACTAGACCAACGGTGCAGTCAAATTGGCACGAACTAGCCCAAAATAGAGAAAGCTAGAGAAAGGGAGTAGAGGCAGTGGGTCATAACAGGCTTATAATAATGAGATGAGATGTATACACGGCAAAGGAGTTAGGTTGGAAGCCTGCCAACGAGTTATTTGGTAGACCTGCAACCTAACTCTTTTGCCGTGTGAACAAGAAAGGTGATTTTAAGCAGAACTTTTCACGGAACAGTCGAACCCTTAAAACATCTAACAAGTAATGAAGCATTTGTAGTCTTAACCATCTGTCGTTCTTCATTACTCATTACCTTTCGCTTTCCGCAATAAACAATAAAAAGCAATCAACACGAGTACAAACAAGATGTAAATCTTAAAGACTATGTGACAGTCTACTATAGCAATCACATACAACTAAATGATGGGAAATCTCACAGTGCAGTGCAAATTGTAGAAATTGTGAATGTGCAAAATGACACCTAATTATCTTACGTCATCATTAGTCATTTTGTAAACCGGTGACCACATTGTATTATTGACTGTGGTCTGCGAAATATGGTATATATGGTATAATACCAAGCAAGGGACAGCTCGTTAGCTGCGTATTAAATCTCGACCTTACAGTGTGTTTCTGCCTGCCCTGCCTGCTAAACTTATGTCTTTTGGAAAGGCCTATCCCCCGAAGCGAACTTATTTAGTTTCGTTTGCCATAACTCCTAGACTAATAGTTCACAGACCACGTTTATAACTGTCATAATTATTAAGCAAAACAACAAAATAAAATAATAAATTCATAATAACCAACATTTTATAACAATCAATAAACTAATGATACAACAACAGTAACTAAATGGTGTACTACAATAAAATAGTTACTCCGTCGGCGTCTTCTCAAATAGAAATAAATAAAAGATTGTTCATTAACCAATTACGATTTAAATACAATAACAGTTTATAAACAAAGTAATTATAATTCCAGCAGTTGTATTACCGGTTAATATAAAGTATTTCCTATCGCACTTATGATTCATTAATTAAAAAACTACCTTTAATATGCAAGTACATACGGGTGTCAGTGGCTACGGCAACTACTTGTGTTTGATGCTTTAGAATAACTATGGTAAAGTTTCCAAGTCTAATTCATAAATGACAGCTTTAGAAATTTACGGACTGTTTTACCACAAGGTAAAGATTAAGCCGCTTAGGGCAGATATCCAAGAAGCAGTGCACTAACATCATATAAAATGACTGCCTCGGTAGAGAAAGAGTGCAGGGTTTGGCGATAGCTATGCAAGAAATTGTAAGAATTGCAAAACTGTGAAATTCAGAGGGTGAGGTCAATTCAAGGAGTTCATCAGAAAACACTCCGGACTGGTAATTTATGCGACGTCTACCCAGCTGTAAAGGGTCGAGGAACTAAGTATTCTCTAGGCCTCCAATGATATAAACTGTTCGCCACTGCGGCTTATATATTTTCGAGTTTGTCATGTTAGTACTGTCTACCTCAAGATGAGGGCAGTACTGTACGTTAGCAAACTACATACAACACACTTGGTGGTACTTACTTACTTTTTTACTTTAATAGTTGTACATCGATAGTTGCAATCCCGATCACGTTAATATAATGCAAGTTGCAACCTACTTTTATTACCGGTACACATATCGAGAGTACCGAGTATAACGTTACTCAACGCTGGGCCGCTTTTTGTCGATTTTGTTGGCCGCCTATGACGCAACTTCGCTATATCAATGTAGGCTTGTTAAATAATAACTATTTTCCAATTATGTACGTTTATTTCGTTTTATGTTTTGTTGTAAGTAATCAATATCTTTTAGGCCTGAGATTGCTGCAGATCGAATGTTTTTGATAGGTCAATAACATCCTTCGATTCGTTTTTGGTATAGACCAGTTAACCTCACAATGGTATTATTATAATAATATTGAAGGAAATATAAATGTGTAGGCGTCTTTTATGGTTATTTTTGATTGTACTGGCAAACTTTTTAAACTTCTTAAGTAGTAAGGTAAACGATCTTCAGTTGTCAGAGCAAATTTTCAAAGCTATCTAAGATATCATTTGCAATGTGGACTTGCAACACAGTTATTACTTAGTAGATACAGAAGTTAGGTTCTCTAAAATATGTGTAACCTCAAGAATTTGAATAGAATTTCTTTTCCAACGGAGGTTTCAGGCGACTGGGACCGCTACATAACTGGGACCGCGGTCCCAGTTGCCTGATTAGTTTTTATTTATTTATTTTATCAGGCGAGTGGGACCACCCGTAATTTAAAGTACAAATTCATTGTTCAAACCAGTTTTTAAGACAGTTAGCAGAAAAAGTGTCACAAATAAAATAAAGATATTAAGATAATGTTTTTAATTTATATATTTGTACTACTAAAAAGTATAACAGTAAGACTGTTTATTAATCTAAGTAAACATTTAGAAATCGTCAGAACAATAATTTAAAAATCATTCTTTATGTTGGCTTGTGTCTCTTAACTTTCTACATTATCCAGTAATCATGCCATTTGAAATTTATCAAAATAAAATAAAAAAACATCAAAAAATCACAAGCCTGTGTTGTATAACTTTTAGATTTTACTGTAAACTGTACATTGAAGTTAATTGGGTATAATATGGTTCCACTTCCAGTCGACCAATTCGAAAATGCTATCAGGCGACTGGGACCACAGTCCCAGTTCTTTATGGTCCCAGTCGCCTGAAATCTCTTTAAAGTTAAGCGAAAGTACTCACCTACAAAAAATTAGACCGACAAGACATCACCTAAGATTAAAAAATTTAACAAAGAAGCTGTTGCTGAATTAATTAATCACTGCGGGCGGGCGGGATTTAATTATTTTAAGCTATAGAGGCGAAACGTTTTTATAAAAAATTCTATTACTTTTACCAGTGAATGATTACTTATAAATACTTATAAATACCAGTATTTGCTAATAAAATAATATTAAACATAGGTATTGGACAAACTTGCGTTTAAGGTAACTCGGTCAAAAGGGAATATAACGTGTTCAAGAAAAACATTTTGTCAGAAAAAAAATCATACACTTCTGCCACCATTCCATTTTTATAACAAATAAAAATTATATTAATTAGCTATATAGTTTTATTCTTTTTATACGGGCATTGAGCTGATGAATGACGGCTGTTGAAAGAATAAAGAATATTTATTTTGCTCAAAACATGGTAACAGGATGTTCACAAGTTGTATACAGTACAGCATGTCTTACAGCAATATTACGGTATGCAAAAATATACACAGCAGCTATAAATTAGGCTACTTAGAAACATACAAGAAAAGTTAACAGACACCTTAAGACTAAATAAAAATAAAATCTATTATGAAACAATATCTAAATTATAAAACGAGATTTTTATGTGTCGATACCTATTTAGACCTACTAGTTACATCAATTTACTTATGAACCTCTAAGAGACTTAATTTATTTATTTTTCTTTATACATCATGAATTCTTTTATTGTAACGGGTGGCGCAAAAGTAAAGACCCTATTTGGTTCAGCTATAACATTTTTTCTAAATTAGAAAACTAGATTTAGATTTTTGTAAATGTATATTTGTGCCATTAAATTTCGTACCATTAGGATTTAAAGATGATGTCTTTTAAATGGTGACCTCCAGAGTTGATACACATTTGAGCCCTATTTATGACATTTTGCATAACTTGCCGTAACACTTCCTGCGATATGTTCGTTATTTCTTGACGAATGTTTTCTTTTAGAGCTGCGAGAGTCTGTGGCTTGTTCACATACACCCGAGATTTCAAAAAACCCCAAAGAAAGAAGTCTGGACTGGTCAGATCGGGTGATCTTGCAGGCCAAGGCAAATCGCCAAAACGAGAGATAACTCGGCCTGGAAAAGCGTCCCTCACTAAGTCCATAGTGTCGCGCGCTGTGTGTGCCGTAGCGCCGTCTTGTTGAAACCAGATGTGCTCCAGCCCCAATTCGTCCAAACTGGGTATCAAAAACTCACGTAACATGGTTCTGTAGCGTTCTCCAGTGACAGTAATCGCATTGCCTCCAGCGTCTTCGAAAAAATAGGGTCCGATCACTCTGTCAACACAGATGCCACACCATACAGTAACTTTTAGTGGGTGTAGAGGTGTTTCTTGAATAATGCACGGATTATCAGTGCCCCAGAACCGAGTATTCTGCTTATTGACATGCCCTGAGAGATGGAAATGGAAACGCAGGAAGTGTTACGGCAAGTTATGCAAAATGTCATAAATAGGGCTCAAATGTGTATCAACTCTGGAGGTCACCATTTAAAAGACATCATCTTTAAATCCTAATGGTACGAAATTTAATGGCACAATTATACATTTAAAAAAATCTAAATCTAGTTTTCTAATTTAGAAAAAATGTTATAGCTGAACCAAATAGGGTCTTTACTTTTGCGCCACCCGTTATAAAAACATTTTTTTATAAGCTATTTTTTTAATTTGAGTCAAATTTAATAATTACTTAACTTTTTTTATATTTTATTTACACAAAATTAAAATATTATTATGAATAATTTAGTACATTACATAATAATATTATGACGAATTCGATACAGCCTGTATGTACACGTACAGTATTTAATTAGCTCAAGAGACAAGGATTAAATTAATTGGTCCCAAAACTAACTACTTTTTTATTTAATATTTTAAACTCACACGATTTTTACACATAACTATATTTATAAAACGGGTCTACTCGTGTTAGAGAATTATTATAAGGTGTCATACCTCTTTACCCGACGTTTCGGTCGAATTACACCGACCATGGTCACGGGCTGACTGATGTAGCCAGGCGTCGTCTTCGCCTTGAAGCTCGGGATTCGGCAACTACCCTCACTTTGTCTGTTGTTACACTGTTTTGTAAAAAGTCAGTACTACGACACACAACACTCACGACGTCTTCACCTTGGCCTACTTTGTCATAACTGCGACGCTCACACTTGCTGATTACTGGATTCCAAGATGGAGATAAGCGGTATCCGTCTTCTCGGTTGAAATTTCGGTACTTTTTAATTTCAACCGCTTCTCGAGCTATTCTGGAGTAGTAATGCCGATCAGTGGAAAGCACTTGCGGCTTATGTAGCTCAATCCAGTGGTTGGTTCCTGACTCTAACAGGTGTTCAGCAATCGCAGACTTATTTGTTTGACGGTTCTTGACAGTTTTGATGTGGAGTCACTATTCACAAATGTTCCTATACACGATTGTCTTGACGTAATCGAGAAGAAGTTGAGGGAAAACGGTCTGTCCAAGGAGTACGTTGTTCTACTGAGAAATTGTCTAGACGGCAATTACTTCCTTTACCGTGGACAATATTACCTCCAGATCGACGGAGTAGCCATGGGCAGCCCAGTCGCACCGGTGATGGCTAATATCTGGATGGAGCATTTTGAAGAAGGTATAGACCTTAAAGCGTTTCACGTAAAGTTATGGAAGAGGTACGTCGATGACGTCTTCTGTATTATGAAGGGGGGTAGACAAGCAGATCAGTGGAAAGCACTTGCGGCTTATGTAGCTCAATCCAGTGGTTGGTTCCTGACTCTAACAGGTGTTCAGCAATCGCAGACTTATTTGTTTGACGGTTCTTGACAGCTGTGATATGTTCTTTGACCCTTTCCGCTATTGTGCGCTTGGTTTGTCCAATGTAGGAACTTCCACAGCTGCAATCCACCTTGTAAACACCAGGCTTTTGTAGAGGGATGACATCTTTCGGAGTACGCAGGTGATGAGATATTTTGGAGTGCGGACTGTATACAGTCTTTATGGAGTATTTCTGTAGTACTGTTCCAACTTTGTCCGTCACTCCTTTTATATAGGGCATAAAAGCTGGTGCTCTGCTTACTTCTGCCATCTTTTCCCTCTTCTTTGGACGTCGCATGCTTGGCCGGTATCCATTCCGCTTTAGTACCTCCTGAACATGTGTAAGCTCACTGTTCAAGTGTTCAGGGTCACATAGATCATATGCTCGATTGGTCAGTGAGGTTACGACTGACTGTAATTGTCGCGGATGGTGGTGCGAATCGGCGTGAAGGTACCTGTCTGTGTGTGTCGGTTTCCTGTAGACCGTGTGTGCTAAGCACCCATTTTCTCGAACCATTACTTTCACATCGAGAAAGGCTAACGATCTGTCCGTCTCCGTTTCATATGTAAACCGAATATTCGGATGTATGGAGTTCAGGTATTCAGCCAGTTGTTCCACTGCTTGTCTACCCCCCTTCATAATACAGAAGACGTCATCGACGTACCTCTTCCATAACTTTACGTGAAACGCTTTAAGGTCTATACCTTCTTCAAAATGCTCCATCCAGATATTAGCCATCACCGGTGCGACTGGGCTGCCCATGGCTACTCCGTCGATCTGGAGGTAATATTGTCCACGGTAAAGGAAGTAATTGCCGTCTAGACAATTTCTCAGTAGAACAACGTACTCCTTGGACAGACCGTTTTCCCTCAACTTCTTCTCGATTACGTCAAGACAATCATGTATAGGAACATTTGTGAATAGTGACTCCACATCAAAACTCACCATCACTTCATCTGGTTCCATTTTCACAGTCCTGAGGATGTCCACGAAATGGCGAGAGTCCTTTACGAACGACAAGGTCTTACCAACTATTGGTTGCAGTACCGAGCTTACGTGTTTCGCTAAGTCGTAAGTAGGTGAAGCGATTTGACTTACAATTGGGCGTAAGGGCACGTTTTTCTTATGTACTTTTGGTAAGCCATATATTTTCGGTGGTTGAACGGTCGTAGGTCTGTGTAGACGTTCAAACTCGTCGTCCATAAATAGGTCTTTATGGTCCTTGATAAGTGCTCGTATACGTTTTGTGACTCTGGCCGTTGGATTATAAGACACCGGCTTATAAACCGACGTATCACATAACAAACTCCGCATTTTATTGTCATAGTCGCAGTCATTCATCACTACGGTGGCGTTTCCCTTATCGGCCTTAAGCACTAAAACATCCGCATTATCCCGCAATCCTTTTAGTGCTTGACGCTCTTCCATAGAAATATTAGGCTTGGGTGGCTTTGACTTTCGTAATATAACGGCAACATCCTGTCTAAGCGTATCCGCTTCGGTAGACGGCAACTTGTTACGCATTATAACCTCTTCAATGCCACTTATGATGTTTTCATACGGAATCCGTCTGGGTGTCATAGCATAGTTTAACCCTTTAGCCAGGACGTTCTGTGTATTGCTATCCATATACGTATTAGATAAATTAATAACCGTGTCTTTTTGTATTGAGTGGCCATTTTGTATGACACATCCGGTACGACGACGGTTAATTAATTTATCATATTTCGCGTCATGTCGGCTTGTACTTAACTCGTAAATGCGATGAGCCTGGTCATATGACACACGATCACATAAGTTAAAATCTTCCACGGATAACACTGCACTACACTCCACATGTAACTTGTATAGTTCACACTGTACACTATTTACATTGTACCGACAGTTTCTAATTAACTGTCTCAGAAGACGCACACTGGCATTATTTAGAATTCCTTCTGAGTGTGGTATGTCTTTTCGTGGTTTAATACGCACTCCCGAAGGTACTACATCCGAATCACGACACTTTATAAGAAAATTTAATGACGTTTCTAACCGCACACGTTTTATGCGAAGGAATTCTAGATGTTTAATTTTGTTTACAAACTCCTGCCCGTACCGGTTTGCAATTAAATATTTTAAACTCACACGATTTTTACACATAACTATATTTATAAAACGGGTCTACTCGTGTTAGAGAATTATTATAAGGTGTCATACCTCTTTACCCGACGTTTCGGTCGAATTACACCGACCATGGTCACGGGCTGACTGATGTAGCCAGGCGTCGTCTTCGCCTTGAAGCTCGGGATTCGGCAACTACCCTCACTTTGTCTGTTGTTACACTGTTTTGTAAAAAGTCAGTACTACGACACACAACACTCACGACGTCTTCACCTTGGCCTACTTTGTCATAACTGCGACGCTCACACTTGCTGATTACTGGATTCCAAGATGGAGATAAGCGGTATCCGTCTTCTCGGTTGAAATTTCGGTACTTTTTAATTTCAACCGCTTCTCGAGCTATTCTGGAGTAGTAATGCCGATCAGTGGAAAGCACTTGCGGCTTATGTAGCTCAATCCAGTGGTTGGTTCCTGACTCTAACAGGTGTTCAGCAATCGCAGACTTATTTGTTTGACGGTTCTTGACAGCTGTGATATGTTCTTTGACCCTTTCCGCTATTGTGTGCTTGGTTTGTCCAATGTAGGAACTTCCACAGCTGCAATCCACCTTGTAAACACCAGGCTTTTGTAGAGGGATGACATCTTTCGGAGTACGCAGGTGATGAGATATTTTGGAGTGCGGACTGTATACAGTCTTTATGGAGTATTTCTGTAGTACTGTTCCAACTTTGTCCGTCACTCCTTTTATATAGGGCATAAAAGCTGGTGCTCTGCTTACTTCTGCCATCTTTTCCCTCTTCTTTGGACGTCGCATGCTTGGCCGGTATCCATTCCGCTTTAGTACCTCCTGAACATGTGTAAGCTCACTGTTCAAGTGTTCAGGGTCACATAGATCATATGCTCGATTGGTCAGTGAGGTTACGACTGACTGTAATTGTCGCGGATGGTGGTGCGAATCGGCGTGAAGGTACCTGTCTGTGTGTGTCGGTTTCCTGTAGACCGTGTGTGCTAAGCACCCATTTTCTCGAACCATTACTTTCACATCGAGAAAGGCTAACGATCTGTCCGTCTCCGTTTCATATGTAAACCGAATATTCGGATGTATGGAGTTCAGGTATTCAGCCAGTTGTTCCACTGCTTGTCTACCCCCCTTCATAATACAGAAGACGTCATCGACGTACCTCTTCCATAACTTTACGTGAAACGCTTTAAGGTCTATACCTTCTTCAAAATGCTCCATCCAGATATTAGCCATCACCGGTGCGACTGGGCTGCCCATGGCTACTCCGTCGATCTGGAGGTAATATTGTCCACGGTAAAGGAAGTAATTGCCGTCTAGACAATTTCTCAGTAGAACAACGTACTCCTTGGACAGACCGTTTTCCCTCAACTTCTTCTCGATTACGTCAAGACAATCGTGTATAGGAACATTTGTGAATAGTGACTCCACATCAAAACTGTCAAGAACCGTCAAACAAATAAGTCTGCGATTGCTGAACACCTGTTAGAGTCAGGAACCAACCACTGGATTGAGCTACATAAGCCGCAAGTGCTTTCCACTGATCGGCATTACTACTCCAGAATAGCTCGAGAAGCGGTTGAAATTAAAAAGTACCGAAATTTCAACCGAGAAGACGGATACCGCTTATCTCCATCTTGGAATCCAGTAATCAGCAAGTGTGAGCGTCGCAGTTATGACAAAGTAGGCCAAGGTGAAGACGTCGTGAGTGTTGTGTGTCGTAGTACTGACTTTTTACAAAACAGTGTAACAACAGACAAAGTGAGGGTAGTTGCCGAATCCCGAGCTTCAAGGCGAAGACGACGCCTGGCTACATCAGTCAGCCCGTGACCATGGTCGGTGTAATTCGACCGAAACGTCGGGTAAAGAGGTATGACACCTTATAATAATACTTTTTTATTTGTATTAAACTATTAAAACTATCATCTTACAAGTTTAATATTTTGTGACCTTTTTTTCGCTGTTTAAAAGCGCATATAAACCTTATTATTGCAATCATGCCGATAGTTTGAGACAACGGCATTTGAGACGGTGGTATTTTAGTAGGCTAATAGCTTTTTTATCTCCACTTTCAATGACGGTTTTGATTATAATTCTAAAAATTAGCAATCTCAGGTTGTCTCGTAGCATATTATTATTAAGTCTGCTAACGAAACCAAGTACCAAATGACCTCTCAATCGCTTCTAGAAAAACAAGTGCACAAGTGTAGTCTATGTAATGTGAAGCATTGTCTGTGGTATTGTTTGCAATATGGCCGCTATCATTATTCACAAGAAACCATAGCACATGAAAATCTATTGTGAACCATTCAGATTACATTATGTAGTAAGTACTGAGTTATGTATCTGGCTTTTTGTTTGTATGATTTTGTATTGTTTATAAGAATATTGGCATTGGCTTAGGCCGGTATTACATTATCATAATTCATATATATATGATTTCATATCTGTCAAATTCTATGATCATAGTTCGACGACCCTCAAACTATGATCATTGATCATAGATAATCACATGTAGTTATTATACCGTCACATGTTCTTCATTTAAAAATAACTTACACATCTTCGATCATATTTCTATGATAGTCTAATAGCGGCCTTATTGTCAGTTACAAAGTTGGTAAATGGTATGATCCATGAAATATGATGCAGGGCGGAATACCTACGACTTAGTATTTTTGAATCGTCTATTATTTTAAAATACATAAATAAATATACACATTTAAACTTAATATCGAATAATCATCATCACGTTCACGGCTTTTGGAGATAAGGTGGCTAACTGCATTATTGAAAACTGTATTATTTTTTTATACCTTTCTAATAAATTATATTTTTAGTGTAACTAGTGTGTATGTACTTTTAGTATTCTAGTTTTAAAAGGATGAATGAATGATGTGCAGAGGACAAACATTATTGTTCATAAATATAAACTTAAGGTCTATTTTCTTTCGCGGCTTGAAGAACGTGTTTAATTAATGTAACTCAGCAACCAGACCGATTTTCGGAATAAAAAGTATATCCATCTCCAGCACCAAATCTATGTAAGTACATACCAATTTTCATCAACATCGGTTCTGCTGTTTGTGTTTAGGCGCTGAGTGGTAACACACACACAAATACATACACACCAACTTTCGCATTTGATAATATTAATAGGACTATTATTAATATATGTATGTATCACATATAAATTGTGGTCGTGTGGTCTTCGTCTCTAGAATAAAGGATCCATCTCCTCCCGTGGGTATCAAGAGGCTACTAAGAGAACACCAGGTAACGGGCATCAGAGTCACCTGCGTAGGTACCTATCTACTAATATTTACATGTGGCTGACCCCCGCACGACATTTAACAGGTGATTAGTTAATTTTCGTTGATCAGCCTTTCAGAGACTGGGGGTGTGACAAGCATTTCCTTCTGGGAGAGACTCGTGCAATAAACCTCTTCTGATTTATTATGAACCAAAGTAATAGTTTTGACAGATCCATAAAATGAAACAAAAAGCAACATCTAAAAAAATCTTTCATAACGATTTCTAGTAGGGTACTTGTAGATAAGCTTCCAGGTATATTATATTATATGTCTCTACTCCCTGCGAGGGCTCTATGCGTTTTCTTTCGTCGAGCAAAACGGCTCTACTTTACCTAACGATCAGTGGAGACAAACAGTAAAATAAGAAAAAGGTAAAGTAATTCTTAGTACAGTAAAACTTTCAATATTTGCCCACCATAGTACAAGTAATAGCTATCAAAGGCACCTTATGATAAGTTTCGTCATTTAGTCTACAGAACTTCCAATACCACTGAGCTATTACTACACTTAGGCAGCGGCGTTGCGACAAATATATGCGATTGCGACAAAACATCTGGTTCCATTCCGTAGTCACTTTAAATACAGGTGAAGTTCTACAAAAGGTAAATAATTATTTTAGAAACAAGAAATTTATCTGTAGAACAAAATTTCCTAATGACAACTTGTGCTGTCACCGAGATGAGAAAAGTAAACGTTGGATCATTTTTCGGGACTATCCTACCCACATGTCCATCATTGTGAGTCCTGTAACCCAGGATTAACAGTAATATCCAATGCGAAACACTGAGCTTTGACACTCGGGAGTCCCTTGGACTGCTAAACCTACTGTCTTGGACCCCGCAACGAATTTAATCAGAAGTAAAAAGGAGGAGTTTGAAAATAAAATGTCCACTAGAACCGTATTTAAAAGTGAAGCGTTATGACTATGACATCCAAGCTATGCACCTGTTCGAAGTTAAATGAGTAAGTAACTCTAAAACTGTACATTCACTTAGCACTGCGACTTCCGTGGATCACAGGTCTGTTTGTTCGGCTATTACTGAAGGGATATTGTTTGTTAACGCCACTATTAACCACATGGTCAGGTTCGACGAACGGTATACACGGTTTGTCAGATTTTTAAGTTTAATATGGATTTCAATACTTTAGAGTTTTAGACTTTAAACTGACAATCCACCTTGAGCAACCGTGGCGATCAAAACTCACGCCTTCTCTGTAGAGGCCTTACCCTGCAGTGGGATTTACGTGCTGGTGACTTGACTTTGAGTCATGTTTTGGGAAAATTAAAAGAAGTCGACGATTTGCACATAAATGTGATCGAAAACCCACGGAAGTTTAAAGGTACCTACCCCCTTACATAGAATATCAAATTAAAAGTAGTAAAATCGGTAACATCGGCAAGCCAAATGACTCTACTCTGCTTGTTGGTAAGAAGCCAGTTTAGTTCCTGGGTGGTAGTCACAGTTGTTTTCATGGCGGCCTTAAAAGGACTATCACACCCCGCATAAAAGATAAGATCAAAGAAAAGAGTTACAGACTTTAATTTCTGTAGACAATGTAGATATGAGGTTTAATTTAGTTTTGAGGATTTTTAGATGCCACTGTGAAAGATTTACATACTTACTTACATTTTAGTTTTATCCATTACTTCATTCCTTTGGAAGACTTATTTATAAATTGGCAATTTCATTACATTATTACCTTAACGGTACGTTGTAGAAACACAACATAAAAATTTAAAACATAGGTGTGAAACGTACAATAGTGATTACTTGTGCGACATAGGTACCTAGTTGACACACATTAGCTCATAGCTGGCACCGTATTGTGTGTGTACAGGTGGTCCGGGGTTCGATCTCTACTCGTTACCATAACAAATATTAAGTGGTAGGTAGGTACTCATTGTGATTTTCACTAGATATGTAGATATAGGTATTTTAAATAGGTGGGTAGTGTTTATCTTTACTGTGTAGAAATAGTGTGGTGTAATTAAACGTAGGTATTATTTGTTAGAATTACGATTAGATACATTTTTGATACCTTTGGCTTAAGTACGAGTTTGAAGGTCCCATCAATTTGACTTTCTCAGCTATGGTTGATCACCTAGATACTAGGTAGATAGGCACTGTCTAAGATCATCATCTAATTTGACATAGGTAAGTAGGTACATTGCGAAAAACCAACTTGTGGAAACCTGGACTTTTTAGATAGTGATGGCTAGTGCTACGCAAGTGAACGTCACAATATGTAGGACGACTATGGATGCATAGATTCAAGTTTATTTCTCTAACAGGCAAATAACAACATTGTAATAAACGAGATTGTGTTTAACAAAAATCCATTTTCCAGTGATTGCTATTGTAGATTTTGCTTGTACATAAACAGCAATAACTGCAAGATATTTTAGAAAACAAGTGAACGCAACGGCAAGCTATGAGTTCAGTGAAACGAAGCGAAAACAATTGTAGCTCGTCTAATCTTTACATGTCAACAGAACAAGAGTTTTAAAAGCATTTCAAACTCTTTACTAGCGCATGTGTTCCTATCTAATTTTGATCCTGGATCTTTTAAGCGGGGCGTGAAAAAGCAGGTGTACCTATCTCACTAAACCTTCGTAGGTGGAGGCCACCATGCTAGTAGTTTGGCTGTGGGAATGGTGGCGACCGCTTCTGGATTCCACTGATTGCTTACCATCAGACAGAGTGGAGTCACTTTGGTAAGCTAATAGGTATAAAAAAAAATCTTACCATTTTACATTTACTTATTTACGTTTTTAAAGTTTATCAAATTGCAAAAGACCATACCTTGAAAATAACCTAATTTTACGAATGTGGTAGGTACTTTATGCACATGTATTAAAACAGTTCTACAGTTTTACCCGACCGTAATTACTTGATACATTTTGGTAGGTAAGGTACTTACTTTGAAACGCTACAGATATCAAAAATTTTATACCTACCTAACCGTCAAAATGTACCGTATTAAAGCAACTTTTACCAATGAAATTATCCGACCTTGCTATTTATTATTAAAATGCGGGTAAACATACGCGAGAACGCGATTTATTATGCTAAACTTATTTGCTTAATTAAATGTACACAGTAGGTAATTCAATCACAAACATCTATTGTTCTTTTTATTATTGATTTGATACTTTATTGTTATTTAATTGACCATCATCACGGTCACCATAATCAAACAATTTAACATGTAGAAAACACAAAACGAGGTTATGCAAATGAGAAGAGAATAATTCAGAAAATGTATAAATCAACATATTTAAACACAATTAGAAAGTCAATAATACTTAATAACATTCCGCAGAACAATTCCTTTTGCATAAAAGAGACCGAATCTAACATAAACAGTGAAGGCGCTTACCTGGCGGAATGAGGGTCTGCAACCACAGTACATACACACGAGGTTAGGCAACCGACAACCAAGTACAATAAGTAACCGGGAATAAGCACAGACACAGTCACAGTATTTTCAATGTAGTCACTCGCGTGTCACACACGTCGCGTGCGCAACTGTTGCGCCGATACAAGAAATACGTGCGCGCATCGCCGGCCGTCGCGCCGTTATGTCGGCCCCAGCGCAAGCGCACCGTGGAAAGCGGTCGCGTCGCGGTTTCGTGCACAAAGATTAATCTGCAGAACGGACAGAGAACAGTACACTCTCAAAAAAACTGATTAAGTTTTCGCATGTTTGGACAGATTTTAATGTTGTTTTCATTATGTCATCAAATAGATTTAGAGGGAATTAGAGAAATAATCTTTAAAGTTTGACATGGTCATTTTCAAAAATGCTATATGGTTTCAATCAGATTTAACATTCTTATAAATAGTGTAGGTACCTACACAGTGTTAGTAACACGCCTGTTAACTTCCAATTTGTATTTAGTTAAGCGAATTTTAAAACACGATAAATAAGCCTTTATGTGTCGTGATTGTTGAAGATCTTATAATTGCTCTGTGAACCCCCAACTTTGGGAAATACCTACCAGTATGTTTTTATAAATAAGTGACTAGCTTTTGCTAGCACCACTCTCGTCGCTCCTAGCGTGATGTTATAACCTTCATTAAGAATAGGACTGTCAAAAGCAAAAAAAATATTCAAATCCGACTACAGTTTCAGAGATCAGTGCGTACAAACCAACAAACGATCAAACCCATATTTTATATATTATAGATAAAACAAACGTACGATTCATTTGATGGTAAGCTAACATTGCCAGGAGCATCACTTTATTCATATTATTTCATATAAAAAAAACTACTAGTTCGAGACACGAAATATGTATATTTTTTTTTTGTTTTATTGCTTACAGTGGCAGACGAGCCAATAGCCCACCTGATGGTAAGTGGTAACTGTCGCTCATAGACTTCTGCAATGCCAGAGGCTCTGCGAAGCCACTGCCTACCGTGTTATTAATGCTCTCATTAAACGTCGTTTGAAGAAGTTTTTGTTGAAAGTGCTTTCTCTTCTGAAAGGAAAATAAAAGAAAATGCAATATTTTTAGTGCTTCGGATTCTATTAAATATTTGTCCTGTATTTATCTGCCAACCTACTCATATTTTGACTATATACACTCATATTTTACTATATATTTTTATGTTGTGGTAAGTACAACGTTTATAAAAAGTGAGGTAGGTACATTACGTAATCAAATCCTTTATAACTAACTAGGTAAGTACTTCAATAATAGCTTTTTGTTTATTAATGTAGGTACAAAAAACATTTTTTAAATATAAAAAATAAAGATAACATTTAGGTATATGTTATAATAGTATATACCTAATGTCGCTTTTAAACAATAGTCTATGATGGTAGCCAGTTATCAATGAAGATGGTCGATGTTATCTGGAAGCTGTCGATCGAGGGAAAGTGCACGCTGCGCAGACACACGGAGCCCGCAGCCTAGGTTATGGTCGAACCACGTCCATCCGGCTTTCGGATCTGAAAGAGTAAGGGACTAATTTTCATCTCAAACAAAATTTATTTCAACAGTCCTGTTCTGATAAATGACATTTTGTACTTCCAAGTACCCACGGCTTTCATAAGACAAAATTTTACCTTTTTTTTTATTTAATGAGCCGCAAACCCGTGATCGACTGTACAATTCATACTAGCTGCGCCCCACGGCTTCGCCCGCGCCTAAAATGTGTTTTGTCTCCTTCGGGAACCAGACCGATATTCGGGATAAAAAAATTCATTAAAACCGGATCAGCTTGGGTTTTGGCGCTAAGTGGTAACGAACACACATACAACATACACACAAACTTTTACATTTTTATTATAATAGGATTGACAAAGTAGATAATGCGAAAATGTATTAATCTTGACTTTATTTTAACTAAAAAATACCTTATACGCATTGAGAGCGAGACAGCACCATAGTTTGGAAAACAATTACCTATCCTTGCACAACGCCCTCCACCATTATCAATCTAGTGCAAGCAGATAGAAAACGCCGTATGTTCTGTATACTTATCAACACTTAGGTACTAAGCGGTAATCATATGGAATTCCCTCTGCTAAGTTTTACCGGTTTACCGCACTATTCCGGCAATTTAAATAATTGTGGCGATACTTACTGCCTTTGGAAAGGTCGCACAACTCGCACATTCCTTTGCTATTTTATACCTCATTGCTAATCTACTGCGACAATTTGACCTAGAACCGCTAAAAACTTAATGTAAAATAACGTGGCTATAAAACTTTAAAACTTAAGAAATATCCACATCATCTACAGATGTCCACTCCACTGCAGCATAAACCTCTCGGAAAGAAGGGTCTCAGAAGAAATTCTAGGCTTTTTATTTTATTTTCTGACCCAGAAGAATTTAGTAGAGACTATTTTAAAGATTTCGACAACAATATTAATTCCACAGTATTGACATCCAAATCACCTTGCAACAATTTATGTACCCGTGCAAATAATCACCATAAACAGGATTCTCGTCACGTATGTAATTGTCCTTGAACGTTCCGCATACCAATTGGAGGGAAATGTAGAAGATCCTGTGCACGTGTGTTCCATGCTGATGCCAAGGATCAAGGTCACGAGAAAACGAAAGAGAAATCATCAAACTCATCAGGATGTAGAGGTCAATCTTGATGCAGATGAAGCCAGCTCTTGGACTGGCTTTAACATACTTAACCTTGCGTTTCTAAGCTGTTTGAATGTGAATGCAAAAGAAGCCTATGATAGAACGCGATTAAGAATATAATATACCCTGTGCTACTAGTCGTAAAGTTTAAAATTGCTAAATTGATTTTCTCATTACTACTTTGTATCGAGTTTAGAGTGAAAACTGGACACAGACGTAAACAATAAGCACAACCAAGATGCCGAACGTATATTCGCCGACATTACTAAAAAATCTCAAATTCAAAATACCTGGCAACACTACTTCTGTTGTTGTAAGAAAGTAGGTAATTGAAAGTTACATTTGATTTCTTTTGAACTTGAACTTCTTCCAAGTCATTTACTTTTGTATTTGTTGTCAACTTAACTGACTCATTGAGCTTTTAGGTTTCTATATTTTTTTAAACTAGCTGCGCCCTGCGGCTTTGCCCGCGCACTCGGGAATCAGAGTGATTTTCGGGATAAAAAGTAGCCTATGTCCCGAAACCAAATCTATCTACATACCATATTTCACTGAAATCGGTTTAGCGGTTTAAATTTAATATGGTGGTTAAGTATTCTTAAACTTTTTAAATCACCACGCAATTTCTTAGTTTTTTTTTCATAAGAATCTTCTCCTGACAATAACAAACACAACAAAAAAAGAATTAACATAATTGATCTAGCCGTTTACGCGTGTTGCCATGACCAAGGGAAATAGGGATTCATTTTTATATATATAGAAGATAGAAGATTAACACGTACCTACCTATAAATACTTTCCTGCTCGTGTTATTAGGTACCAATGCTACAACCAATAGTAAGTGCTGATGACAAGGGCCTTCGAGAAACTGAAGATCTTGATGCAGATGAATGAAGCTAGTTATTGGACTGACTTTGGCCACTTTTGCTTATAATAATACTCCTTTCAGAAGAAATTTTCTAATCGATAATCTTTGCTTTGGTAAAGAGACAGGACAAAATGGCGTTAAGACCTACTCAGAGATAGCATGAGTGCTATCGCCGTAACTTTAATAACAGTTGTAGTATCTGATAACTAGAGTTTAATTTTAATTTTTGTTTACAAAATGGTTACAGATATCCTTGTCGACCCTTGTGAACAAAGGCTTTTATTGGAGCTTAATATCTCATAATTTGTATAGTGAGAGATTTAATAAATTTACGTAGAGGTACATCGTCGGCACTGGGTCATCATTACAGTATGGCATTTTGACATGCCTTGACTTGATTACACATATTATTGAAGAGCTCTTTGTGTTGTTTCTGATAATTACAGTTTGTTGAATCTTGTGTTGAATTCAGAATGTAAGTACTCTTTGTGGCACAGACAGAGTGAAAAATAATGTTAATGTTAATGTAAACCATGATCTTTGGCTGGTCGAATAGTGCAGTTACCGCACTTTTTACTTATTTTTAGTACATATCACAAGCAAAAATTTATAATCAATCAGCACACTGCTGGGTATATACTTGAGTGGGTGACGTTTCGGACACAAAATGTTCACACACTTTGACCTTTGCTTTGACCCAATCGACAAATTTTTTTTTTTTAATGTTTTTACTGACGTTTCGGACACTAATAAAATATCCTGTTTTGTACGGTTAGACAAAAACATCCAGCGATACCTTAATGTTGAAATCCTTTTCTTCCGCCTAATATATTTTAAAGCATGCGACATATTTTATACAGGTAAAAAAATGTAAAAAGAATGTAAAAAGATTTTTATGCACATTTTATTTAAACCTTTTTTTCTGGCTGTACTAAGCAGCTACTATGAATAGGCAGTGTCCGAAACGACAGAGAAAATAAAATAAAATTTAAAAGTGTCAATTCGGCCACTGTGTCCGAACATATTGTGTCCGAAACGTCAGTGACCCATATACTTAGGCCTCTACAATTTATGACGTAACCACAGAAATAAATCCACGACATAACACTCGGTCTTAACACCTACGACATGTAACCTATACCTATATTTACAAATATACCGTTACTAAGTAAACAACTTTTGCTACACTTAGGTATATCATTACGAACAAAAATATTAAGGGTGTTAGCGTGGGATGAAGGCCATTGCCTGACGACTGACTCATACAAAACGTGTCCTTACCATTTTATAACTTCAAGTTACTTTATTTACATTGTACATAGGTATATCTATGCCCGTATAGTCTTTAGTCCAAAATAATGTAACCACCCACCTTCGCATGTTTTCTGCGTAAAGAAAAAAAACAAACAAAGGTTCCTCTTTCGTAATTATACTTTTATTCTATTGTTTATTCATAGTGACTCAAGAAAGATGTAACAATATTGAAAATATCTGCATTATTAGGTACTTAACAATTTTTGTATTTGGTGACATTTGATTTTCAAAGTCATTTAGATCATGATGACTTGTGAATGTCATAAACTAAAAGATTCCACCCGATTCATAAGTTATCTGACAGTGATCTGGAACAATATTAGGTGTTACTGTAGCTCATGGTAAGTGATTACAATTAGCAACAGTGAGACTAAACAAAATGAAGATGAAGCAGAAAAATAAAGGCTAATGTTTTGGCTGCCAGTTCGGGACATAAGACTTTATCCACCATAAATACCATAATTACCAGACACATAAATATTTCTTGAGCCGTCCTTAATCACCTGGTTGCCTATTACTTTTGTCAGGTCGTCGACTCACCATGTCAGAGGCCTGCCCATGTTGCGACAATCGGTCGCATTTGCACAAAGTATTCGTCTCGAGTGGGAGTGAAATTAATGACCTTGGCATAATAAAAGTTGTGACATGGAGACCTTATCCCTGGTCTCTATGTGCTTGTAGTTAGGACTCATCAAACTCATCTGTTTGTATACCTAGTTAGAGCTACTAATTGGCACCATGTTATCGATATTAAAACATCGGCGCAGGAGTCGATTGCGTCACCGTGTGCCGTTTCCGCGAGATATGCGAACGATAGGGCTGTAGCTGGCTGGTACCTAGGTAGTGTATAATTATGTTGCAAGTGTTATACGTCGTGCGTTTGTATAATTAATAGATCTTATTTCTTAAGTCTATGTACTAGGCATTATTTTTAGCCTACTAAAATGCTACAGTCTATCTAATAATCATCCAGATGATTGATCTTGATTGTGTATGATTGATGGTAACCATTCCAAATTCTAAACAACATCTTGGTAAACTTCTGGCATAGTGGATGCCAAAATGGCCGATTTTTGAGATACTTTTCACGAGCTTTTCAAGCTCCGCTTAAAAGACACGAAATCGATATTGGAAGGTAAAGATTTCTAGGTTTTGATTGAGTATTAGATAGTTTCAGATCAAGTGAAATTATTTAATTTCTTTTCATGTTAAATAACGAAGTTTGCTAAATTTTTCTTGATAAAAAGTGAAGTTAGACTGCAGTTAAGTGTAATTATGGTGATTATCCCACCACTAACATCGCGTGAACTATTATAAATTATATCCTCATACGTCACAAATAGGCCTTGTAACTCACATGGAGTAGTTCCGTGCCTGAATGTGTTACATTTGGTGCCAGTCGAAGTGTAGTGCGTTTGTAAATTAGCCGCGATACAAGACATGTTTCCTAGTGCCCGTGCTCAATTCAAAACATAGAGAACACGTTAGAGAGCAAGGCCTGTGTCGCTGGCTTTTTTCACTTATGAAACATGGAAATAAGGGACATATTATTTTGATTCAGAATAAAAAGTTTATAAAGGCATCCACATCTTTCAATTCCCTTACCAGGTCGTACGCTCGCCAACAACGCTACCGGAGTAGTTTATTTTAGAGTAAAAACGATATTAACTACATTCTAAACTTATCAACCTTTTACTTGTAGTCGGCTAGTCGTAATATTGAAAATTTTGACAGCCCTGATTATGACAGTAAGTTGACACCCACGTGGTCGAGTTCGGCATGTCCAACGTCGCTATAAACGGAGTGCCAGCGTATCGCTATGACTGGCCGGCTAATAAAAATAATAAAATAAAATTTCTATGAAGAAACGTTTTTAGACATATTGTATTATTATCAGCGCCTTACAGTTTCGCCCGCGCCTAAAATTCATTGTCTTCCTCGGGAGCAGACCAATTTTTAGGTTAAAAAGTAGCCTATGTCCGTCTCCGGCACCGAATCCATCTTAATTTTTCCGAAATCGGTTGAGCCGTTTAGGCGCTGACTGGTAACAAACACACATACCTACATACATACAAACTTTCTGATATAATATATTAATAAGATTATCTGAGCTTTGAACATTTGGTTTATTTGTAGCTTTTGTCCGTGAAACCTAATGTACTAACAAACAAACAGCTATTGTCCGTAAGATGAATAACTAGTATTTAAAGGCACCTGCAACAACTTGTCTTTTTTAATACCGATATAACTTTTCCAAGTTATCCCTTATTATTATATACCTTACCTTGGACTTGGATTTACGGTTAAAATTAGGTCAGTCACCAATAATTATGTTTTGAAAAAGCACGGTGGTTCCTCATTCCTTCTTTAAATAAGACGAGGCTTTTGCCCTACACAAAAATACAGCGTATACACAAAAAATTTAGTGCAGTGGCAAGCAGAAAATAATTATGTCTAGTCGATTTTCCTTTAAGGAACTTTTACGTTTACTCGTAGCGATCAAATTGATACGCTTAACAAGTAGGTAGATTTCTTTCCAGCTCCCACTAAACATACTCGTTATAGAAAACTAATCACCCAATAAACTTAAAACATATTTACTAAACTGACTTGCTTCTCTACAATGAGGGGCGGTCACTCTATTAATTCTTCTATTCCGCCCCTTCGCAGTTAAGTACCGGTGATAACCAACTTCTAATGTTAGAAGTCGGTTATCAAAACTAACATTGTGAACTGCCTTGTTGGTCTACTGGTATACTGATCATGCAGGGGGTTCGGATCAGATCCTCGACTCTAATAAAGCGATCGAGAAATCCTTAGTAATAGCTCGAAGGAATAGTAAATGGCAAAGGCTAGCCTATTATCGGATATGTTCCTAGTCTGCATTCTCTTCCTTCTAACTATACACAATGATTGTGTTGTACAATGGGGACCTCAAGAGGTGACTGTGGCAATACCAGAAAACGGGCATCAACGTTATATTCGTATTTACTCAATATAATCTTACTGTAGTTATTAACCTGTCTGCTTAGCCTGATGACTGCAAGAAACGCCTTTTTGTGTAAAGGCCTAAATGAAATACCTATAGAACGTTTTCCGGCAAATAGACCTAAGTATTATGAATATAAACCAGTAAGTCACATGTCCAGTATGCCAGGAACTATGTTAGTAAATAAATCTAATAATTACGTTGCATTATTCGATCACACGCATCACTTACCTACGCGTAATCCATTTCGAGGAACATTACACAAACAATATTACAATTTCCTGACGCAACTTTACTATATTTACTACATAGCTGTTTGGTCATATGTTACAACTACCCTAGGTACATGTACGGACGTACACGGAAATGTTACAGGCACCGAGTGGTGTAATGGCAATTGAGCTCGCTTGGTAATAGGTATAGGCAAAGTTGGTAATAAGACGCCTCTGCATAATTCAACTAAACACTGAGGTTAAACTATGACTCGATTTATTAATTGCACATAATGCAACGACTCACATCACCAATTAATTACTCAATTACTCTCATGTAGATTATCTACCAATGTAGGTCTATATACTGTGTATATGATGTATATATAATATGTTGTATTGCCTACAACATTGAGGCGAAGTGCAAGATTGCATATAAATTATAAGCAATAGAAATAACAAAATTACGCATTACAGTAGCAAACTTTCTACAAATACAACTGATAACTAACTACAAAATGGTAAAATTCCTGAGTATACCAAGGTTTACGTAGAACAGAATTTTTCCTCTACATCCATAACTCGATGTGCCACCACAATTATGTTTATGAAAGAGCCCGAACAAAGGCCAGATTATCTGCCGTTCGTAAACGACCGAATTAAATAGTTAGAGGGCTGAGGAATGCGAAGAATGCAGCGCGTTGCCGAGGTATGTTTGCATGGAACATTTTATACTCTCGTTACCGGCTCACGGTTCGATACTAAGTCGTTGATTAGCATGTGAGCAATTGTAGAACATTCCATACAAAGGCGGAAGACAAACAACAAAGAAAATTATAAATATTTGTTTTTTTTTTTGTTGCAAAAGCCTTTGTTTTAATAAACGACTAGGTATTATGATTATACCGAGAATGGAGCTAGTTACTTGACGCAATTAACATTGTGCCTATTTGATTTTATATATCCTTACCTAATTATTTATTTTATAATAGACAACATGCGTCATATAATCACAATTACTTGCAAAAGTTTTCTCTTTTAATTTATTTTTATCACACCATAATATTAAAGAATAGGTAGCCTTTTCTGGCTGCTTCGTGCGTTATGCAGGTAAATGAGAGAGTTTAGTTGCCTGCACATATTGGACCTCTATCTATGACATTACTTTATACTTACTATTGCTTGCTTTAGTTTACATACATTACTGACCTACTAAAAACAGAACGCTGTTATTGCAGCATAATCTCTTCTGCTTTCGATACCGTGGCTTATTGATTAGTAGCAACGCGACTACTATTTTGCACCAGAAACAGAAGGTTTAGATCATTGTTTTGACTGCGATTCTGTAAGAAGGTAGGAACTGCCCTAGCTAGTCAGCTTTGAATCAGTCTCAACATCTTGAAAAGAATATACATACATTATATAGCTTCACACCTTTGAAACAGAAGGGGTAGGCAGAGGTGTTCAACCACTTACGTTTTGCCCTTTGAAAAGAATAAAAGGAATTAATTATTTATTTAATTTATCAACATAATGTGACCACATTATATGTGTTAGCAACTTATCAATGTTTTATTACCTAAGACATTGCTTTAAATGAGCTGTAGCTGTGTATAAAATAATAATTTTATATACATCTACAGCTTTTCCAATGAATAATATCGTGGTTTCATTGACAATTAAAATAGTTTATTGTAATTTTTACACAAATAAAGGAGATATGTAGCATATATATGTTTGTTTAATAAATACTTTCAGATTCACAGCATTACTAGTTGATAAACGATCAATCGAAACATAAATCCTGGCGAGTCCTGCGTTTTATCTTCTTAATACCCTGGGTAAGACAGAGGTTACGTTGTACTCTCTGACTTGTGATAGATGGTACCTAGGTACCCGTCTATATACCTATCAGGTCAGCTTCGTGAAACTCAAGTTGCATTCATAAAATTTCTCGTTAACATAAAAACCTTATAACATTTTCTCACAGGTCACCAACAGCACCATATTTTGACAACTTTCTATCTCGCGACATAGATCTATTTCCAAATGAATCCCTCACCCAGCCTACAAATTATGATATTTTTGGCGACTAAATCACTATAAATGAATAATTTGTCCATTGACCTACTGTATACCAGTCTCTTAAACATGCCTGTAGGTATTTTCGGCCCGTATTTTTTTGTTATAACTAATGTAAATATGTGTCTCATTAGTAAAATAATTTATATTATTATATTACGCGAAGTGTCAGGCCGACGTATTTGTTTCTGTGTCGCATTATTCACACAAGAATAAGCTTTCACAATTCAGATATAATTACCTTAATAGAACATAACTCTTATGTCAGTATTTAGTAATTTTAACTGACTTCAAAAGGGAGGGGATTCCCAGTTCGGGTCGTTTTTTATTTTTTTTGTATGTGTGTTACTCTGCAGAACTCGGTCATTTAAAAACCGATTTAGAAAATTCTTTTTTCATTTGAAAGGGTATATATACTCTGAAATTGGTTTCCATTTTTTTTATAGTTTGGATTTATATTTATATTTTGTAAAAACGTATACAAGAGAGAAAAAAATCGCGTTGATGTCGTTTGTAGCGAGATTTAGCGAAAATTTATAAATATTTTATATATTATATATATTATTATAAATTTATACGGTAGTAGATCCACGCTGATTTCAGCATGAATGGGCTGGATCGTCCGGGGAAGTACTACCCTTTCATAGAAGATCGACTTAAGAGTAGTAGTATCCGTACTACTGCGTTTCGTTCGGTGAGTGAGAGAGCGCCGGAGACCCAATTTCCCCACTTTCCTCTTTTCTCACCTTCCTCATTCCCTTTCCCTAACCCCATTCCCAGCCGCCATAGTAGAGGCCACCATACCAGCAGTTTAAGACGATGGCCTTTGGTATAGTGGCCACCACTTCTGGATTCCACTGACTGCTTACCATCAGGCGGGGTGGAGTCACTTTGGTAGGCTATAATATATAAAAAAACGAAAAAAAAAGAATAAAGATGTTGTGATAAACAAAACAGCTACTTCTTATCCAATTATTAAGAAATCTGCAATTTATTACAGTATTCAATCAATGTGAATTCTATGATTTTCACACCAAATGGTGTATCAAGTCAACATTCATGCTATTAAAACTTCAAAGGGAATACATGGAAACTATTTTTGTTTTGCAAAAACCAGAGTTGTATTCAATTTTTTTTTCATTGCAATATTGAATAGCAGTGCATTCTATGGCATTTTAGTAATAAATAGTGCAAATGAAACATTTGTGTAGTATCGAATGCATAGGCGTTAATGAAAGGCGAAATTCTTGGTGTTGTCGGGGCGCGCTAAGTTACCGCGCATGCGCCCTCGCCGCCCATTATCGGCGATCTGCGTAAGAGTGTCGATGTTGTTCATTGTTCGTCACAGGCACAACATCACACATTTCATCGCGCCTACTAATTGGCACCAGCGTTACAATCTGATTTTTTTACCTACCAACGCTGTTTATTTTTATAATAAAGTTTAGTACATAATAGACGCACATAGCTACGTTACTAGTACGAAGTAAACAAATGAAGTCGTAATGGCCCAGTGGTTAAGGCACCCGCTTCGTAAACACGAGGTCGGGGGTTCGAATCTGGGCAAGTACCAATGTGATTTTTCAAATCGTACTTTCTAAGTTTATCTGGACATTACTGACTGACAGTGAAGGAAAAACATAGTGGGGAAACCTGAACTTTTGAGGAAGTCTGAAATCGCCAATCCGCCTTGAGCAAGCGTGGCGATTAATGCTCATACCTTCTCTTTAAGAGGCCTTTCACTGCAGTGGGAAAATAATGAGCCGATATGATGATGAAAGTAAACATTGAAACTCCTCTGTAGAGCAAACCCCTTCTCATAAACAGAAGCCATGAGCCATGAAGCCACGACGATTTTCAGCACCTTCAATAGTGTCAAAGGTAAACTAAGTAGTGTTAAATACAAAACACACTAGATAATACTTTTTTACTATTATTATTGAGCATCGCACTTCGCGCCCAAAAACCATCTCTTCGATGAGGCAGTTCTCTCCAAAACTAGCGAGAGCGCCCGTGTCGATGGTGTAGAACTAGTGTTGCACCGTCCTCGTCTAGAAACCGATTATTTTCTTAACAGTTTTTTACAGCACGTAGGTGAACGTGAGTAGGTAAATCCAGACGATAATAAGTAGCACCTGTCCAAATTATTCAAAACAAATAAGTCAAGAAAACATGTTGTTAATTCGATAACTGACACCTATTTTCACATAAAACTTCCAGTAATGTTAATGAAGTCCACCTAACGGGTGTGCTTCGTGTAATGCTGTATGTGCTTCATGGAATTCTTCGATACCTACCAAATTAAATTTTAAATCAAGCTGTTGGTTATGTTGTTACCTATTTATGATGGTATTTTATTTAAGATGGAACAACATACCTACCTACTTTTCCCTACATCTTACTACCTACTGTCTTTAAAGACTACCTCCTAAAGTCATAATCTCTCGTTCATGGGCGAGAGATTATTTTTAGAGGGGTGCAACAGATGTGCATGCTTAGTGTTCATAAAAATGTATAGGATAATCTGTTTATTGACAAGAATGAACAGTAAATTTGGACAGCAACCTGTAGACGCTTTAACACAAAGACTTACTTATAAGAACTTCTTAAATTTTCAAGACAGGCATCCCTCTCTCGGCGCCCATTACTATCGGTACTAGTTAGGCTTCATACGAACCTAAAGTTACTTCTATCCTCTTCTCCCAGCAAATCATCATGACAGACGGATATTGCTGTAATTTAAACAGCCTTCTATACAAAATGAATAGCAAGATTTTGCTAACCTAAAACTGATGTAAATGAAATCTGAAGGACTTCGGATACAGAGGAACTGTTATCAAGGACTTAGGTTGACGTTTACTGCGTTTACTACCTTTACGTTACGTTGACTTATTTATTTTCGAATTCAGATTTATTATCCAAAACCAAGGCACCTCCAAGAACTTCAAGAGCACACAATGAAATCAAATCTACAAAAAAAAAACAAGAACTTAAAGTAATAATAATAAACAATAACACAATCAGACAAGCAATTTATCTAAGAAGAAGCTTGAGTCGGAACAATGAATTTAAGATATCGGCACTTTTAGATTGCGCACACGCTACGTCTAACTTCCCAGTTGTAAGTTGTAGTGGGTGGATTTCGACGGCAAAGAGTTATGGCTCGCGATTTTCCATTAGCTGGCCAGCTGCGGCCAATTTAATTAGCCGATCACACGGAAGGATGCAATTGCTGAACAAACTGAATTCTTACATAAGGTGAATGTATAATGTGGTGAGTTCAAATATTGAGATAGCTTTGAGGTTTATTTAGGATATTATAGACAGCGGAAGATTTTGTTTGTTTGTTTAAACGTGCTAACCAGTCGGATTTGAATAACTATTTTGCGTATAATAGCCCAGTTCTTGTGGAAGGTTATACGTTATTATATGTAACGTCACGCTACTGGCGACGGGAGCAAAGCAATAACCAAAGACGCGGGTGAAACCGCGCTCCGGAAAGCTAGTTTCGTAAATTTTGGTTCAATTACTTATACAGTCTACTCAGATAAAAGTTTTTCTTAAACTTTGATCCTAATGATGGTGTACCCCTTACGGACACTGGGTGAAAGAGCTGCCTAGGAACACAAAACTATCTCTTCTAGTAATGTTGCAGTCGTCCATAAGGTCCAGGGACTCGCCTTTATGGACTCCTTGTACTGTGGGATAGAAATCTCTAGGCAAATCTTGCTAAGGGTAGGTAATTATAGGAACAGTTCTCTATCTATCCCTTTCTCATCATCTGGTATTGTGTATAACCCTAGTGCTAGCAGAGATTCTCACTACTAAATTTTCAACAAAACGTCACTTTCTTGAAATCGAAGTAAAAGTATGCCGACCACTCTAGGTTTTAGGAAAACTGTTTTTACTGTTTAACCGAATTGCTTTAAAAACAAGGTAGCATTATGTCCTCAGCCCATTTGTAACAAACAGCATAGTAGCATTACAGGGTGTTATCAGGCACAAATGCACTTCTAAATTAATTGTGTGCGCCATGCCGCGCGCCTCGCGCTTCGCTAGCCCGCGCCGCGCGCCGAAAGCGATATCGAAGTTCTATCGATCATCGTTCGTGCTCGCGCAATGCACCGCGCACTCACTACTAACACGTTTAGATATCACATTCACGATTCTTATAAATTAAATGTTCGGTTCTATCCCTTTGTGGTTAATAGAAATTATTTAGATTGTAAGAGATAGGTACTGTACGACGACTCCTACAGTGTGCCCACAGTCGTCCTAGATGTTAGTAAGTACTGGATACATCTACCAGTAGGTATCCCTAATATCACAGAATAATTATTAGTACTAAGTACATAATACGAGATTTGATAGTTATAAGAGTTAATAATCTACCGTTCTGTGGGTAATCATTATATCAGCCAAAAGACGTCCACTGCCGGACAAAGGCCTCCTAAGTTTTTCGTAGTTTGCAAACTCATAATCGATCCGATCAAATCGACTCCGTTTGCAAAAAATCGGCTGTTTGTTCATTCAGTGAGGGGTATTTCAGTCATTAGAGTCATTATCTACCTAACCTACCCTATGAAATAAGTAAGTAGGTACCTAATGATGACATTGTTTAGTGATGTCATAAAAGCCTTTATTCTTTAGAGAGACCTACGTCGTGTGTGTGTGATTAAATAATCTGGGTACCTACTAGTGCGTTGTTTTTCAATTTCTAATCATTTCAAAACAATCCAAGACGCATGAATTTTCTGCTGCAATAAGTATTATTTTTCGATTACACACGTATAACGGGCAATATGCTATGAGTGCGACGACAAGATTGATAGTATTTTATACCTAAATATTTAAAAATATTGAAATCCTGCCTATTTACTTGGTTGATTAAAACTAAGTTTATAACTATTGTGTATGGTGCTTTACGATGCGCCCGTTGCGGGGTTACCAACAATTGTACCTAATTCGCACCAAAAAATGTAACATTCTGGTGATTGAAAAGAGTATCATAATTTTTGTGCTCCTTTCACGGCTCTTTGTCACAATATTGGCCGTACGGCCATACCTACTCAAATTGCCAATTTTATGAGTAGGTACCTATACTGAAAATTCATACAGCACCTATCACTATCATCACTACGTAGTATAAAACAAAGTCGCTTCCCGCTGTCTGTCTGTCCCTATGTATGCTTAGATCTTTAAAACTACGCAACGGATTTTGATGCGGTTTTTTTAATAGATAGATTGATTCAAGAGAAAGGTTTATATGTATATATCATGCATAATATTGTAAAGAAACACTAATTTTAAAGGTTTCTAATGTGATGTAGTAAATAAACACATTCTGCTAAATTACTACAATACAACGTTCACAGGTTTTTTTCTTCGAACGGTTGCAATGCTGCTATACTAAATATAGTATCAGCATTGCACCCGTTCGAAGCCGGGGCGGGTCAATAGTAGTATTATAAATTTTAGCTACTCTAATACTTTATCAACTAACTTAAAATTAAATGTCGCGTGACGTTTAAATATTTGGGCATGTAAGTACCTATCTATTTATTATTTATTTCATTTAACTTCCTTCTGTTTTTTCATGCAATTTTCGCTGCTTTGACTACTGAGTAGCAATTGATTAGATATCGCTTACATCGTTATTATTCTATGGCTCACATATTAAAGGCAATAAAAGAGAAAGGCTAATTAATACTTATCGAATATTACACACATATTTTCCTATTATTTTGCCGTACTTTACCTACAGCAACTGCATGACATCATTAAGTAACACACTTTCACTATCTACGAATTTTGCTGTTTGATTATAGTGGATATTCGACATGCTCCTACGGTTTATTATAGGTTTAAATGTCGATTAAAACCTTTTGATAAAAAAATATGGAAATATATAAAAGCTTTATTGAAATACCTGTTAAACTCGAATGGTTTTGTAGGGTTTTGTGGTACCTACTGTGTATCGACTGCCACTGACTGCCACACAGTGGTCTTCGTTGTTGTCTTAGTTAGGTAAACCTGATAGATGTAAGTATTGGGTTTTCTGTAGTATAATTTATTATTCTCAGTATTGGAGCTGACTCGAAAATAATTTGTGCCCGGCAAATGGCACAGCCTCGTCCCCTGTTAAACAGGTGGAACGAGACCTGTAGGTACTTACTCCTGTGACTTCTCCTCGGAATAAAGCGTGATACTATCACACCGACGAGACAAATGCACTTTTACTCGTGTTACAGCTCTGTTCTAAAATGAGGTAGCATTAGTGCCGACAGAGCGTTCAAAACAAAGTACTTACTTAGTAGGAAGGTATTTAAAAATCAGTCGCACTTTATTTTCATGCATGGCCGACGCATTTGGAGCGAAGCGAGCTAGTAACTTTCCGTGTTCAGTTTTACTGTTATGAAGCTAGGTATACATAAAGTGAAATAATATTAATTAAGTCTTATGGAAAAGGTATTATTAATTTTATTAAGGTAAATAGGTAGGTACATACATAATTTCCCTTTTCCTCACAGACCTCCCTCATTCCCATAACCTATCACTCCCTTTACTGTACTAGTATTGGGAATGATTAGGAATGCTCCTGAAGTCTTCTGGCTTCTATCTAGTTTAGAAAATGCTAAGTAACTTGTTGTCAGAACTTTGTTAACGCGAGTAAAATTTTTAACTACAACTAGCGACATCTGTGTTTTATTTAAGTAATGTATTAGGTTATCATTATTGTTTTCGCGTTTGCTCTGAGGAGAGAGGTTTATATAAGATGTCGCTTCGCTATTATCTTCCTAAAGCTAGCATAGCATAGTTTAATATTATGCTTTCGAAGTCTAAAGATCGATTATAAGAATCCCGGTGAATGGTAAACTTTGTAGTAATAAATTATTCTTAAAAATAATCTATTTTACATAAAGATAATGAAAACCAAATTGTTTCATGCTAAAAAGAAACAATCACAAGCGCGTAAAAATTAATGACGAGCGCAGTCTAGGTGCGAATTTTATGCGTGCTGTCTGTCCTTTCTTTTAAATTTTAAACAAGTCAGCCGTCGTAGCCGGAACGCATCTGTCAAGTGTCAAATTGTCATGTCAATACAAAATGGCTTGGTTTGTGATTTGTGTAAAAGATTGAACATAAATTTGTAAAATCTCTAAAAATAACTAGAAATACCGTTTGTTAAGTATAGTTATAGTAAAAGTATTGTTATAAGCTAATTTATACAGTATGGACGACATTGAAAAACTAAGTTGCAGTCAGTAATATCTTAAACAATTGGTTATTAAAGACAGGTCCGCTTTAATTGTTGTTGTAAATCGTATTTTAATCTTGTTGTAGAAGAAGAATTGGAGGCAAGTGACGTTGAAAATTCAGCCAACGATGATCTCAAAGAGTTGGAAGAGAAACTAACTAGCAAAGCGAAGCGGAAGAGAAGACGTCGCGAGGTTGATATGGTTTGAAATTTCAATCAATACAATTTTTCTTTTTATTATTATTTATGTGTCCATTGTATATTTCTGCTATTAGATGTGGGATATTGTGTTTGTAGTTGCCACAGAAAGTAGTTTTCATACTCCGTCTCAATACCTTTGAAATGGACTGTTCTAGATAAAATTATCAGACGAAGATGACACTGATGACGAGGGCCTGGCCAAGAAGCTGCTACGTCGGCTCAGTCCTGGACCCAACTCACCTGCCTCTCATAGGGAACCTCGCACTTGTGTGCTGAAGGTAGCCACCATCTATGTTTGCTACCAATAATTCTATACTATTACCTTGTTTGAATAAAACATCACCAAACATAGAACTCTGTAGGTAATTAAATATCCTATTAAATACTGATATAGAGAATTAACACTTATGTCTGATTCTGATTAATCTAAATTAATTATAACCAAAATTAAATGAATTTACTCTTTTATTCAAAATATGTCTATCTGCCATGTTTTACCAGACTTGCAATAGTATTGCCAACAACCAATATTCTAACATTTATCTTTATTTTATGCAGGCAAGTCAAAAACGTCGTCCACTTTCCCGCCTCCTAGAACAACTACTCCGCAACCTAGAGAAGAGAGACCCCAACCAGTTCTTTGCATGGCCAGTAAACGACAATTTTGCACCAGGCTACTCAAACATCATCAGAAGACCCATGGACTTTTCCACTATGAAGCAGAAGATTGATGATAATGAGTACAAGTCACTTAACTGTTTTATTGTAAGTATCAAATTGTTTGTTAAGTATTTCATAGCTACATTTTGTTAGTTCAAAACCTCAACAATTTAGTTTTGTATAGCAGTAAGTATTAAGATAAATTGCCAGTTAGATTTATTCATCAAACTTTTTATTTCAATCTTCTTTTGCATAATTATCTCTTTAACAAATAATAATTAAAGGAAAATGCACTTTTTCATATATTTTTGTGTGTGCGTTACAATTGATCCGCCAAGTTATGCAATCAGAAAAAAACTTTGACCAATATTTTGTCAGAATTTGTCAAAATCGAAGGGTACAAACAAAAAAATTGTTGAAGTAGAAATAAAGAAGTTATAAGGGTTTCAAATTGGCCACGCTAACGTAACGTGTACGATTGCGCGGCCATGCAGATCTCAGCAACTGCTTTGGTTAGAGATCTAATTCTTTTTGTCTATTGAAGACTGAATTTGTCGTAAATTGTCGAAAAAAGAATTAGAAGTTCCAGATAAATATGTTACAAAATATTTAGGATTGAAAGTTATGGTCGCGCAATCGTAACGTTGTTGATTCTTTATTGTTGATTATTTAAAACTTAAGACTTTATACATTAAAACTATTACAAGAAGAAAGGTTTTAATTTGACAAAACTAATAAAAGCAATAAATACTATGTCAGTTTAGTCAAACTAACGAAATCAGCCCAAAACAGAAAGTAGGTGGCCGCGCAGTCGTAACGTTATTTTGCACGCTGATATCTCATTATCTGTAATTGCTAGGATTTCGGTATGAACATCAATTTGTTCGACATATTAACCTCAGAAGAATGACATATCGGTTTACCCTCAGAATAGTTTACATTGCGTGTTATTTCAAAAAATATTTTATCTCATACCACATCGAAATTGTGGTTACCCTACTCGAGCATTTTATGAGATTTAATAATTTTTGAGATATTACGCAATGTATACTATTCTGAGGTTAAACCGACATGTCATTCTTCTGAGGTTAATATGTCAAACAAATTGATGTTCATACCGAAATCCTAGCAATTACAGATAATGAGATATCAGCGTGCAAAGTAGCGTTACGACTGCGCGGCCACGTACTTTCTGTTTTGAGCTGATTTCGTCAATTTGACCAAACTGACATAGTAATTATTGCTTTTATTAGTTTTGACAAATAAAGACCTTTCTTCTTGTAATAGTTTTAATGTATAAAGTCTTAAGTTTTAAAGAAATAATCAACAACGTTACGATTGCGCGGTCATAACTTTGAATCCTAAATATTTCGTAACATATTTATCTGGAACTTCTAATTCTTTTTTCGACAATTTTCGACAAATTCAGTCTTCATTAGACAAAAAAAATTAGACATCTAACCCAAGCAGTTGCTGAGATCTCCATGGCCGCGCAATCGTACACGTTACGTTGGCGCGGCCAACTTAAAACCCTTATAACTTCTTTATTTCTACTTCGACAATTTTTTTGTTTGTACCCTTCGATTTCGACAAATTCTGACAAAATATTGGGCAAAGCTTTTTACTGATTGGATAACTTGGCGGAGCAATCGTAACGCACACATTTTTGTAACTAAAAGAGTTGTGTTAACAGTATGTGTACATAATACTGGTAATGTACATGACATATCCTGAGTACCTTCATTTCAACTTTGTGTAATTCAAAATATTTAAAAAGAAGTGGATTCCATATATTGAAAGATTGACCAATTCAATACAGCACTAACATAGAACAAAATAAATAATGATTTTAACACTAATAAAATTATTATTTCTCACACAGAGTGACTTCAAACTAGTGTGCAACAATGCTATGAAATACAACAAAGCTGGGACAATCTACCACAAGGCAGCAAGACGCTTGCTACATGCAGGACTCAAGCAACTTACACCACAGAAGCTAAGACCTTTGGGAAATATACTCACGTATATGTACGAAATACCCATCAAGGAACTAGGCTTTGATATCGGAAAAATGGATGTGGTAAGATCACTTTTGATTTAAATATCTGGAGTTATGTGTAGGACATTCTCATTGTTTTAGAATTGAGATTTTAGATGCAGAAAGGTGATCAGTCTGATTTATCAGTGCTTAAATTTTCTGTAATATTAAATTGTGTGTTATCTTTGTACATAATATTTATAGTTAAAGTTTTATATAATTAGTTTCTATTTTATACAACAAAGAATAAAGAAATATCTTAGATTGTAAATATTCAACATATATTTATTGCTGTTCTATTTGTTTTTTTAATTAAATATATTCTCAGTTGTAAAACCATAAGAATGTCACCTATATATTTTGTTGTTTTGTATGTATTCATGTTGGTTGGTGTAGGTTGTTTGTGTGTATAGGTTGTTTAGGTCATTCACACACATGTCAGGACTAAAGGTTTACAAAAAGTACCTATCCATAATATTTTGCTTTTAACATCAAATTATAGTTTTAGTCATTACCTGATAGGCAAACTACTGCCCTTGATTAAGCCACCGATAGTAAATGGTTACAAAATTGATGTCAGAAAGAGAAACTAAGCAGTAATGTACATGAAAAGTAGAACGTATTCCTGTATGAAAATTATCAACAATTTTTTTTCTTCAATGTCGACTATAAATGACGTATTACGATGCAATTTGTGCGTACGGATTAGTAACCATAATATGAAAATATTTGACTGCGACAACAATCTGTATCCCGTCACTAAAAACACATATTGTAATGTATGATTAAAACAAGGCACTCTAAAACAAAATTAAAGCACAAACAAAACAATTTAACACCTTTTTTTTCCACTCACCAACCTGTAACTAAAAACAAAACAAGTCTACCCACATTTTCTTTTATTTTTCAAATGCAAAACTAAACATGTTGATATAATAACTTTTTGCATCGCAGCCACTTAGGACGTACGGCAGAAAGGTGATCCTTTGACCATATTAAATAGATAATATAGGTTTAGAAGTGTACAATTAGTGGTTTAGCGACTTTTTCAGTTTGCTTATGTCGGACCGCGTTGTATTTGTATTGTGCTCGTGATGATAGGACAAAAAATAACGCTGCATGACTTGTATAAATAAATGCGGCTGTTGAGAGTTTTAAACTTTTGAAAGAAAATATGCACGTGAGTATTTATGTGCACCTTTTGTTTTGTGAAAAGCATGTGAATAAAGCAGATAGCCTTTTAAAAACGTTCATTGTTGCACATAGATCGTTTTTTAAAGGTAGGTGTTTGTTATGCTTGATCGGCTAAACACGTTTATTGTGGAACATAGGCGTCTTCTAAAGCGAGGGATTTACAATACTAAACATGCTTGGTGGGTACATTAGGAGACCGCAGTGAGATAATAATTATATTTATAAACACCTCTGGTATTTTTTATTACCTACTCTAATTTGTGTGGTGTGAACGCGCTTTGAAATCACAGCCAATAAATATAATAAGTTTGGACTATAGGCTATTTATTATATTAGACTATTGGCTCTCCTGAGTATTGCATGTCCAAAAAGAGACTTGCCGCGAGCACAAATATGTGATTCTGTCGGTCGCAATATAATTGAAATTTTTAAATAAAGAAGTCGAAATTATTTCATGACAATACATCGCCGCTAAAACTTTCAACAACCGCTTCCACTTGGCTTATTTATCTGTACACGAGCATGTAACCTGGTCACAGCACAAGGTGCTGAAGAGAAGCAGCTCTCTCAAGAGTGGGGGATCCGAGGCTGAAGCTGTGTCGGACGGGGGCCAGGAGACCCACTGCGACAGCGTCAAAATACAGATGGAGGCCGCTAGAGAACAGCACAGAAAACGGCTCGCCAAGAAAGGTACTTATAGGTACCTTTTTTTTAGGAAATAAAAATCTACGTCTCGTTGTTCAAAATGTTTTTTTTTTTATTATTTTGTACTTAAGTTATTTTGTACTTAAATATAAATGTCGGCGACTCACCATACTTCTAAAATATCGTAATTAATCTTCAAGGGTCTAAAGGGTCTTATCAAGGGTATGGGCGACCAAAACACAAACTAAACACTGCTTCATACAATTTTAAACAAAGTCTAACAATGTTACAATATTAACACTTCACGAGAATTACTTCACAGTTATTCACTTATTATTGAAAACGGTTAAACCCTAGTATCTAGTGGGTTCATGACACCGAATAGTATTCTCAATGATCTAACTCGATTATTATTTATTCCCATTCACATTTTAAACAAAAAAAATTCATGATTGAAAACGCGGTAAAACTTTTCACTGTGAAAATCAAGATGGCGCCTTTTCCCAACTCAGGACTGACCTCTACTCTCATTGGGAGTAACGAAATTTATTAAAACTAAACAATATAATCTGATTAGAATTAAATAACAATAAGATTTTTGAAAGTCTTTAAAATTAATTCGATATTTATTGTAATTTAATAAGCCACCGCCATTAATACGCACGTCGTACTTGTCGTCACTTCCTCGGACATTATTATATTAATTATTTTAGTACAAGTTACAAGTATCGTAATAATTTTCGTTAATCCCGAATGAGTTTCTAATAAATGCTTTTGTTTTTTAAGCTTTCCCGCGCATGGACTCTGAAGGCAAGACCACTCTATGCCTGGTGACGAATACGGTGGAAGGTTCTGGAGACGACAAGCCGCTCACACTCGGAAGGTACATCGGAAAGCTCACGCAGGGAACGGGAACCTTATACAGTTAGTATTACATTAAATTTTTACATAATTTACCATCACGGCAATGCCGCAACGACTTGGTTGTGTTTTCTAAGCATTAATATTTCTGCAATACTTGGCAAACACAGCCATTTATATAAGTTACGGTTATCACTTACCATCAGGTGGGCTGTATGCTTGTTTGTCACAGTCGTATATTAAAAAAAACGCCTTTCTAGGGTTAGATTTGAAAAAGCCTCGAGTTAGGAACCTCTTTAGGTTCATGTTGTGGAGAATTAAAAACTGGTATGGTTATAGAACAATGTGTTTTTTTATAATTTTAACAAAATATTTTGAATAATTTCACGGTGATCCGTGTCCATCCAGCGGTTGCCCGCCACTACCTGCCGTCCACATTGTGAGAGCGCCAAGGACCGGACAAGGTAGCGAAAATTGGTGGAGGCCTAGGTCCAGCAGTCGACGTCCTTCGACTGATAATATAAATGAATTTAAAAAAAAGTTTTTTTCTGTTCTGTTTCCGTTTCTAACCTGTCGTTGTCAAACCCATAATGTTTACAATATCCTTTGTTTGCAGCACCTCGCGAAGACCGTCGAAACGTCGCCAAAGGTGTAAAACCGCTCAACTATGGACCATTCAGTTCGTACGCGCCGTCCTACGACGGAACCTTCGCTACACTCACTAAGGAAGAGTCGCATCTACTTTACCATACATTACGTAAGTCTAAATAGAATAAGATAGAATAATTTATTAAATTCTTAATTTGGCTTGAAAATACATAAACAACGTCGCAAATATGATATTAAGTATTTACGATGAACTCTGGTACCCAGGATAAGATTTAACTTGTGTTTAGGGTACCAGTGTTCTCGCGCACACTGGAAACAATATTACGTTAGTAATACTCGGAAGACGAACAATATTAACTAAGAAATATTCTACAAAAACATAACAAAATTAAACAAGAAATAGGTACTTAGTTGTTACGAGTTTAAGTTTAAATAGAATTGCATAAAATTTTGTTATAATAGCCCCTTAAAAATGCCGGACACAGAGCCAACAGACGCTCAATTTATACCCGCATTCGCTAGAATAACAACCCATTACCAACACTACGATTGGTGCATTTTAGTGAATTCGAATGCTTGACCAGCCAATCATAGCGCAGCTCACTTTTAATGTTAACGCGGTATCTTATTATAGGTATGATGTATGAAACAAACCATTGTAACAACTACACGATGATGTCATCGTGTAGTTATTTGCAAGTGTATTGTCTTCATGCTACTTGAAATTGTAACTTACAAAAATTGTAATAACCTGGCGATTAAAAAGGGGCCTGAGTTTCTTGCCAGTTCTTCTCATGCCCTACCCTACGTCAGCGAGCGAATTGGCTGTAAGTTATATGGCTGTCATTTTGTAATTTTTAACGTTTGTAAGTGTTATTTTAATTAACTTATGTGAATAAATACATTTTCATTGTATTTCTCTAGCGGCAGAGACAGGCCAGGGTAACGAAGAGATGCTTCGCTTTGCACCAGACTCTCCCTGGGCACTCATATACGACATGGAGACCTTATTCCCGGATAAAAAACAACAGCAAGAACAAACGCAGGCTCGCGACGAATATGTAAGTGCATTTTTATAATTAATCGTGACAAAACTTTTTTGTAATTCTGTGCAAGTTTACACAAGTTTTAATAGTCCTGTATTACCCCTCGCGGAAAGTTGGTTGGGGTCGCCCTAGACGAACATACGCGGACTAAATAGATGATGTGTAATTGATAAAGGGCACAATTACGCGCGTTTACGCGTCATGAATATCAACGTCGCAATTTAGTGTGGTTTTAAATTTTTATCATTTATTCAGAGCTATATTTTAAAAATATGTTTTGTACAAATGCTAGAATTAGATGAATTCTCACTGATACACCGGCACTTTCGTCTGCCCCAAACGCTTAGTGTTTAATTAAAATAGAGCCTAGAAACGGATCTTTCTTAGCTAACCTGGTTATCATTCTATACTCTTGCGGAGTTGTTTTCCTCGATATTTTTGTTCTGGGCATATTTAAAGCTGTGTTATTGCGCCTGAAATGTTGCACTGCATTGCATACCATAGTTTTAAACAATTTAAATATTTCGCTATCCTTCGGTATGACCAACCACGCTCGAAAAACTTCATGATAATTTTTCGTAGTGTTGGATCGCAACTTTTATTTTGCCCATTTTTCTTCAAAATAATTCTCAAAATTAAAAATTAAAAATCTGGATTGCCGCCAAAAGTCAAAACTACCACGAAACAATAAAAAAGTATTGAGATTCAAATTTCAAAAATAGAACGCAATATCTCAGTGTCCCTAATTAAATGGTCAGCCAGCATTCTTTGAACAAATAGCACTATGATATCTATCAGCTATACTGTAAAGAGGTTTAATGTTTAAGAAGTTGTTATTGTTTGTATACTCGGGCACATCAATCAATGACTAATTATACTTACATGTAAGAGGTTTGGAATATTGTTAAGACTCGTTGAAAAATAAAAAATAAAGTCTCAATTTGGCTTAATTAGAGATTGTCCCTAATTAGTTGACCACCCACCAGTAGTATATCAGTTGTTTAGTACCCATACCCCTACCACAAGCAAATATAATTGCTTAATTTGGGGCCAGATGGCGCGGTGTGGATGTGGTAAAAAAAAATGGGTCGGATCGACCGGGGAAGTACTACCCTATCAAAGAAGATCGACGTTAGAATATTATTTTTAATGCTAATGTGTTTCGCTCGGTGAGTGAGACCGCCGGCAGCCGTAATACCCTCTCGGTCTTGATCCTTTTCCCTTTTACTTTCTCATTCTTCTACATTCTTCGTGTTCGGCAACGATTTGGTTGTATCTCTATAGCTTACGGTTGCCACTTACCATCAGGTGCGCGTATGCTTGTTTGCTACCAAAGTCGTATAAAAAAAAAGTTGTATAAAATAATGTTTCTTGATGAAACTTTTTCATATTTTGTATAAAGCTTCAAAAATTCCAATGTCTTTATTTCCTACATCCTTTACTAGGTCTTAAGTATGTTCCTCCTTAACACAGGTATTGTTAAGCAGGTGAACATCTCGCAATTAATTATATATTTACCTATGAGGGTCTAAATTGTAAAACCAAAAAATAAAAATTGCATGAAGAGAAATTGTAATTACATATCTTTGATGCAATAAATCTGAATCTACAGGATCTATCAAAGGTTAAGGTGGATGTAGACCAGCTTCGCACGTTATCTGAGTTGGGCATCGACGTGGAGTACCTGAACGATATAGAGGAGGACATCACCGCGTCCCAACACGACTACGGGATCGGTGGCGCGCTGCGGCATACTTATGAACTGCTTACTAAGTTGGAGAAAGAGCAGAGGGACCGGTGAGTCACTAAGCATTTAGTACCTAATATTGTGTTGATTTGTTATTTGTTTTGTATATTATGTGGTATAGAAGAATATTTTATTATATTCTAAGTCGATGAAGGGTTTTGAGGTAAAATATCGTGAAATTGATGTTAATGGTGAGCCTACGGGTATGAAATCGTTAGGTGTAGAACATTTTCGCAAAAAAAGAACAGAGGTCCAAGATGAGAACCCTGAGGTACGCCTGACTGACTACTATTAGTGAAAACGTGATTACGCGTAAAATTATTAATAAATTGCGATACTGGAGGTCGGTTTGGCATCAATTTATTAGAAAGCTGTCCCAAGTATTTACTTATCTGTGCCCAAGTCTAGCACAATCGATTTCTATAATGAAAATGTATATAGTCGACTAGGTCAAACGCCTCGGTTATGTCTGTGGTTGAACTGATACTTGCAAGCGCTCGCAAGCAACGCGCGACGTTCGTCATGTGTATACATGTGTAGGTTGTCGGCGCCGCCGCCGTGGCACCTGGCGCTGGCGGCGCGCGCGGGCGCGGGCGAGCGCGAGGCGGCGCGCCAGGCGGCGGCGTGCCTGCGCGCCATGCTCGCGCGCGTGCCGCCGCGACACGTGGCGCCGCTGCCCGCCCTGCGCCGCGCCATGGGCGTCACGCTCGACCACCTCGGTGAGTACACTGCACCGCGGTGTGTCGCACCTGCACCACAGTATGTCACACCTGCACCGCGGTGTGTCGCACCTGCACCACAGTATGTCACACCTGCACCGCGGTGTGTCGCACCTGCACTACAGTATGTCACACCTGCACCGCGGTGTGTCGCGGCGGCACGCGCGCCATGCTCGCGCGCGTGCCGCCGCGACACGTGGCGCCGCTGCCCGCCCTGCGCCGCGCCATGGGCGTCACGCTCGACCACCTCGGTGAGTACACTGCACCGCGGTGTGTCGCACCTGCACCACAGTATGTCACACCTGCACCGCGGTGTGTCGCACCTGCACTACAGTATGTCACACCTGCACCGCGGTGTGTCGCGGCGGCACGCGCGCCATGCTCGCGCGCGTGCCGCCGCGACACGTGGCGCCGCTGCCCGCCCTGCGCCGCGCCATGGGCGTCACGCTCGACCACCTCGGTGAGTACACTGCACCGCGGTGTGTCGCACCTGCACCACAGTATGTCACACCTGCACCGCGGTGTGTCGCACCTGCACCACAGTATGTCACACCTGCACCGCGGTGTGTCGCACCTGCACCACAGTATGTCACACCTGCACCGCGGTGTGTCGCGGCGGCACGCGCGCCATGCTCGCGCGCGTGCCGCCGCGACACGTGGCGCCGCTGCCCGCCCTGCGCCGCGCCATGGGCGTCACGCTCGACCACCTCGGTGAGTACACTGCACCGCGGTGTGTCGCACCTGCACCACAGTATGTCACACCTGCACCGCGGTGTGTCGCACCTGCACTACAGTATGTCACACCTGCACCGCGGTGTGTCGCGGCGGCACGCGCGCCATGCTCGCGCGCGTGCCGCCGCGACACGTGGCGCCGCTGCCCGCCCTGCGCCGCGCCATGGGCGTCACGCTCGACCACCTCGGTGAGTACACTGCACCGCGGTGTGTCGCACCTGCACCACAGTATGTCACACCTGCACCGCGGTGTGTCGCACCTGCACCACAGTATGTCACACCTGCACCGCGGTGTGTCGCACCTGCACCACACAGTCACACCTGCACTGCGGTAATTCACAACTGCACCACGTTATGTCACACCTCAACCACAGTATGTCACACCTGCACCGCGGTGTGTCGCACCTGCACCACACAGTCACACCTGCACTGCGGTAATTCACAACTGCACCACGTTATGTCACACCTCAACCACAGTATGTCACACCTGCACCACGTTATGTCACACCTCAACCACAGTATGTCACACTGCACGGCGGTAATTCACACCTACACCACGGTATGACACACCTGCACCACAGTATGTCACGCTTGCACAACAGAGAGTCGAATTAGATGGTACCGTCGGTCGTCAACTCCCGTAAGTGACTGATTGAAACCTGACACTGTACAAGTCTAGGTATGTTTCTTGGTATGTTTTACATCTCGCTTGCAAAAATACAATTAAATCTTTTTATATATTTTATGTCTTATATTTCAGATACACCGATGGCGGTAGACGACTTCGAAGAAATGAACGAACACCGCGACACGGCGTCTGACCCTGATTCTCGCTCCAGTCACGATAAGTGAAGAAATATGTGGTGCTAACTGTAATTATAGCCTATAAGTAATAAACATGATAATTGATATAAAATAGTTTTTTTTTACATAATAAATACAGATTCTATTTAGAAAGTAATATTATTATTGACCTTTTTTTAATATTAGCCTACCAGTGACTCCACTCTGCCTAATGTTAAGCAGTCAGTGGAGTCCAGACATGTAGCCACCATTCCATAAGCCAAACTACTGGTATGGTGGCCTCCACTATGGCAGCTAGTGAAATGCTTTTTCACGCCCTGCTTAAAAGACCCAGGATCAAAGTTAGATGGAAACATGCACTGCAAGCCTGATTCTTGCGTACCACGCCATCTAGTAATGTATCTTAAAACTAAGTAGAATGTTTAGTTTATAATAACAACTCTAGATGACGTAAGTCCTCTAGTGAATCGGATGTACTTAGTTTACTATAGAGCTTCTAGATGACGCTAGTTATCGTAATATAAACTGAAGATTACAGTTAAAATTTATTTACATAGGGCACAAAAGTAGTATCAAAGTTCTTGTTCTGAGTATCAAAGAGTATAATAATCAGAATAGTCAGTGCTATCCATGACTAAAGGACGTGTCCTTAGGCCGGGGGTCTCAAAGTACGACCACCAGTTTTTATTTTTGAATACATTTGTCTTTCATTCGGTTATTCTGTATATCCTTTATGTTCAATCACCATTTTATTTTAGCCAAGTCACGATATCTTTCTGATGAACATTATATAGATAAAGGCAAGGATTTGTATTATTTTGTTGTATAAAGAGCGTCAACCGTGTACCAAATTGTCTTTTAAAAGTACTCTATCCCTCTAGACCATGACCATGACTGAAAAGTTTGAAGGATTAGACGATTCAAATACTGCCCCGCATTACAGAGCGTAGTGCGGGCGTGCGTGTTCTTGCGTTGTTTGTATCTCTTTTTTGTCTAAGAATCACGCTTAGTGCAACACACTTATAACGAATTTATGCGCGTTGTAGACGTTCCTTCGCCAAGCACCCCACAGCGTATTTTCTATATTTTTTTATATTTTCTATCTATAATATGTATGTACAAAAAAAAGTATATAAGTATGTTTATCCGCATTCTAGAACCCATATCACAAGCTATTAATATATGCTTACTTTACTAGATGGCGTTGTGTGGTTGTTGTGGTAATATTTATTTATTTATGCAGGACAGTATGTGAATCGTCTTAGATGACAATCGTAGCATTTATAATCGCTATAGTCGTAGCCATCGTAGCATTGTAATACTGTGATTAGGTAGAGCAGCTACGTGTTGTCATATAGCTAGTAGTTACCTAAAGGGCTTAATTTCAGCCTTAGGCCTGCAGTAATCCTTGTCAAAATAAATAAAACTTTTAAACTTTACCTACCCAACTTGAAGTCTTATTATTACATCACACCGCAGTATATAAGCAGTAATAGGTAGGTACTTACAACAACTTCGTTGCAATAACTGTACTAAGTTACTAAGTTAGTTTGAGATGCAAAACCACCACAAATCCGTTTATCTTTACGACGACGTATACCCATAGTATGTAGGTACCCACCTTGTCTATATTAAAAGTAACATCTTAGTAAGTACTTAATTAAAAGTAACATCTCACATAAAAACCATCATTTTAAAAATCACATCTCATATATTAAAGCCTGTCAGTAATCATTGTTTTCCTCTAAGTATTCGCTAGTCACACGCGCGCCCTACGTCCCCTCAGCGCGCGCGTGCGACCAGCGGCGCGCGCGATGTCGCACGGCGCGTGCGCTACACTTGACGTTCGTACCCATAGGTACTTACTATGTGGGGGGCGAGATGGATTATGAGTAAGGTGGCATTATAGTAAACATCTGATGTATGTTTGATAGCCACGACACACGCTGTCTAGTGTTAGTAGTGGCTTTCACTTCACAGCTATTTTTTGTGAATGTAGTTGGTACAACTTGATGGTAATGCAATAGGTCGATCAGGGCTGTCCAAACCGGATATGATCCCGGGTCAATATTAAATTACTACTTGGAAATAAAATGAAAAACTCATTTTTTAATAAAAAGTTATAAAGCGTTTTTTGAGCCTGTAGGAGAGGATAAATAATTTTAAGTAAAAATTAAAATAAAAAAAAAGTGAAGAATTAGTTTTTTGGTTATTATAATATTAAAAACAAATTGCGGGCCGCACAAAGATGAACCGCGGGCCGCATGCTCTAGCATCCTGGTTTTAGATGATAGAGATTTCCTTTTTATTTCTTTTCATTTCCTTTTCAGCGCTGATTGTATTCGGGTGTCTACTAACTTCATAGGAAAAGTGTGTATAATAATATGTATTCTTCTAAACTCCCATTTAAAATAAAAGACAATATAATTTTTGTTGTTTTACTGTAAATTGTCTAGGTATATGTTTTATAACTGACACCATTGACACCATGTATCTAGCTGTTAAAAAGTTGGAGTTTCTTGCTAGTTATTTTCACACACAAGTGACATTCGACTTTAGAATGACTATCACCCAGTTTCTGAAAGGCTGATCAGCGAAAAATTAACTAATCATCTGTTAAATCTCATGAGACTTCACATGAGATTTAACAGGTGATTACAGAAACTAGGTGTTAATATCTTTACGAATAATCCTACCTGTGTCGGTACTAGCATTTACAGGTGTGAATTTCTAAAAGTAGATGCCTACCAAAACCTTGGACATACGCAGTTGTCTATGATACGGCCTCTTCAGTTGTAATGTGCAAATATTTTTGTCACAGTCCGTCGCACAGTTTGGTAAATAACAAACAAAAGCTGCCGTATCTTTATGTAAATAATCGTTAAAACTCCATAACAAATTGTTGACATTAGAGTCATATAGAAGCCATATTTTTAATTGATTTGCATTTATTATGCAACCATATAAATAGGTACCTATATGACCACAGATTACCTAACTCAGCACCTTGTTCAAATTCAACCTCTTTTGAGTGTGGAGTGAAATCTATGTACCTACTGCTTTAGTCCTTGTTCTCTGAGGTAACTACCAAAATCAAAATTTCGTCAACTGTCACCATAAACACACAGAAAATAATATAACCATAGGTAATAAAATATCATCAAATTAACTACCTACTGTCTTTCAGATGTGTTCGAAAATAAATAAATATCTCAGCTGGTACATGACTCTTTACTCAGTAGGTACCTATTCAGCTTTTATGCTTGCAAAATTAACTCGATTAACATGCTATGATCACTTGGAAAGTTAAACCCTGTGAGTGCCATTATAGCCACCCTCATACATTCACACGGGAACTAAAATATTCACCAACTAATTTTCGCAGTTCTTTTAAACTATTCCAAACCTTGTAGAAGTCAAAATAAAGGTTATTGTAAATGTAGCCATACTTGTTGTAATATTATACGGTAAATAGATACGTGCTTTTTATTGTAAATTTACTGTTTGGTTGAAATTTGTGTGTTTATTGACTGATGTAATCGTATTGGGGTTGGTATCATATATTTTTATTAAATTGGATCATATTTTTATCGAATTGCGGTTTACTTTCAAATATGATATACCTACGTAGCTAACTGTTTATTACTTTATCTCATTGCATTCTACATTACTAGGTGTATAGTTTTTTCTTAATCGGCCTAAAGGTTACAACAGGCCATAGGTCTCTTCCAAAGGTGTTTATCATAGTCGCTTCGCTTTGCAGGCGGATAAGTGATCGTAATATGGTGATATTAAGTACACCGATCCTTTAAATGGTATCGCTTTATCACGGAAGGCCACGTAAAGCTTTGTGTCGCAATATACACAGTAAATGTTTGTTGTAATTTTTTACATTTCTAAATTTAAGAAAAAAAGAAAAAGCATCTCACTAAGCCGCCATAGTGGAGGCCACCATACCAGTGGTTTGGCTTTTGGAATGGTGTCCACCACTTCTGGATTCCACTTACTGCTTACCATCAGGCAGAGTGGAGTCACTTTGGTAGGCTAATATAAAAAAAAAAAAAAAAAAAATCATCTAATATAACTTCAATCAAATTTACTAAAAATATAAACCACTGTAATTGCCAAAAGGAGGTCACACAGACACATAAGCTTACTCAAACATCCCGGTATTATTCCTATACAAAAGTGAATCAACAAGCCACAGAAATAATCTTTCCCATCAACATACAATTTACTATGTCAATAATAACGAGCTCCCTTAGGCGGCACACGGACAATGTTGACAACAATGAATAAAAAGACTGGAGTAAATAAACCTAGCTCTGACCCCATCAAAATATCGTATTGGGGACTTGAACAAATAGAGTAGGGTTGTCAGGTTAGATATTGGAGTGACGGATCCCGATTGTAGGCAGCGTAGGTACTTGCTAAGTTATTACTTTATTATGACGTGTAGTTCAGTCATGTAGATTGTCGCTTTTACGACGAGTCTGAGGTTCGACGGTCAAAAAACTTTCCTATTTTAATTTTTTAAAGTTTTCCATTCTTTCGTTTTACTGCAAATGTATCTTTTGGAGTAGACATAGGATTATCACATAGATGAGCTTATTGCAATGATTTTTGTAGTAATTTAGTAAACTCAATTTTACTTATCTCAATTTTAATTTTACTTGTTTGTGATGGGGGCTCAGGTAGCGAGTGGGGGCAGGAACCAGCACTGAGAGCACCTCGGATTAGAAGGTAAACACTATAAGCACATAGAGTTTTTTTAGCATGTAGATGCGTTTTGGGAGAGGGGCTTGCTTCCCGTCCCCCTGGTTCCGCTAGTGGTGACATATAGCATAAAATTTATTGGTCACTTAAAAGTTAGTTTTAGGTCTCGACTTCCTCTAGCTTTATGAGTCATCTCAATTGTACCAACCCTAACGACCAATGTGAACTCACTTCTAAAAATCAAAGTACTATAGAATTGTACTATTATGGCCTACAATAGCCTTCAAGCACCTGTCCAAAAGTCCCATGGATCCCACGCCCACAAAATCGGGTTATAACACGAAAAAATTGCTCTCACAGTTTTTGCTATGGTTTTTTCTATGGACTGTATCGGTCTTTTGTTAGTCTCATGCCTAAGGAGGTAAGGATTAGATCGAGGACTTTTTATGGTTAGTTGTATATGTGCATTTGTTACTTGTGTTACGGTGTTTTTTACACCGCCTGATGGTAAGCAGTCAGTGGAATCCAGAAGTGGTGGCCACTATATCAAAAGCCATCGTCTTAAACTGCTGGTATGGTGGCCTCCACTATGGTGGCTGGGAATGGGGTTAGGGGAAGGGAATGAGGGAGGTGAGGAAAGAGGAAAGGGAGGAAATTGGGCCTACCGTTCGGTTGCTACCTAATTGGTGCTACTTAATTGTCGCACCGTGTCAGTGGTACCTCATTGTTTTTTAAACTCTATTTATTCATACTATTGCTGAATTTTTGACATAGGTAACTAAATTATACAGTGACGATCAAAGGAACTCATTGCGTCATTGCTGAATACTGACGTATACAAACAAAATTTATGTTTGTAATATTTTTAACTGTAGTGGCTTAGCGGTAACAAGCTTTGTGCTACTTACTATGCGAAAGCGTCATACGAGCTATGAAATTTAAATTTTGACCTTTGACCTTACGAAAATGTGAAATGAATGACCTGTAAAACATTAAATTATATACATTTCATTGTACAGTTAACAAATGAACGAAATCTAATATTAAATATATAAATAATTTTTTATTTCAAACTAAGTTCCATAGTTATATATGGGTTTAAAAAACTAGATATTTTATCTAGTCAGTCAGTCATCGTCCAGTGGTGCAGACCGAAAGCCCTGATGAAAGCAGATTCTTGAGGTATACCTATCTTCAGAAGTAGACATTTGGCGAGTAAACCATTTATAATTCAACAGACAACATCTAGTTAATGTAAAATAAAGATGTTTTTAATTACATAGAAACAGTAAATACAGTTTGGCAAGGTTGTTTACCACTTACAAAGCTACATTGTAGAGAATCATTATTAACTTTAGTCACGTATTCATCTCGTTACGTTTAATCAAAGATCAACGACACTTGAAACATACAAATAACTAAATTGTTAGACGACGAGAACATTGAATAGATTTCAATTTGCATTTACATTTTAAAATACAGACAACACAAACATTTTCAAGGTTTCTAATAACCCTACAGGCAAAGTAGATACCTTAAAAACGTGGTAGAAAAATAGCTCTACACAGAACAGGCAGCAGCAGCCTATGATAAGGCTACCGCCACTGCAACCGCTAATTTGTCTATCAAACATGGCGAATAGGTAGGCAAAGGTTTATTTATTTATTTATTTATTTATTTATTTATTACTCTTAAACTTACATCTATCTTTACAGGCAAGCCTAATGCGACAGAGAAGTTGAGCTTTTTATCTAGTTTATAACTATATTTATTTCTACATCCTAATACATGATTAAAACTAACCTAAGTACTGCAGATGCAATAAGCAGTCTTAGTAAATTCGTTCAGTGCACATGAAAACAGATCTATCCGGTCAGACAGCGTGTTGAGCACACGCAACGCCCGCACAAGCGGCGCGCGCCGCAGCAGGTTGGTGCGTGCGCAAGGCACAACCAGCAGCGGCGCGCTCTGTATTCATCCGGAACGCACAGCTGAACCGTCTCTAAGATACCCGGTTCAGGTTCTAGGTTCCAAGAACGCATTGCTTAAAGGAGGTCTTTGTTCAACGATGTCATTCCGATAAAATGATGATGAAAGATGATGACGCGTTGGTTGCAAAAATAATGCCATACTTACCAAGAACCTGAGTTCAGGCGGAGCGTGTATCTTTTGTATAATATGGCAGTATTCTATTTAAATTTTGTTTAGTTGACTGTTCGTATTTAATGACTAGTTCTTCAACATCAGTGTAACTTATAGTAGAGTTTAATTTCACAGCCGACGGCGTTTCTATGTTGTTGCTACCAACACAAAATTTTCAAGAGTTTTAGCAGATATTTGTTAGTATCATCTTTAAACGGATTATGAGAACAATAGTAGTTCGACTTGGGACAAATCTGATTTGGTACAACACTGAAGTATTGTTGCGGAATGACGATAAAAAATATGGGGTAAAGTGCGAGTTGAACATACAGCCATAAGCTATAAAGGTTTCGTAAAGAAAGAACTCGAGGAAACCTTGATGGTAACACAATATTTCACAAAACCTGTCGCCTTCTTGTCTTTTAATAATAGCCACAAGTATTTAGAATAGGAACCCAAGCTGCTCATAGACTAGCTTTATGACTGGTTTGTTGGTTGCTGAAAGCACAATCTTTTTAACTGTCTATAAACCTATATGGCTTGATTTAGACTCCAGAGTTGGCTACAAGAAAAAAACCTCTTTTTACCAGCAGAAATGCGGCACAAACTAGATTACTATAAGTTCTATGCGTACCTATGCATTTCTTACAGGCTGGAGCTTCTCAAGCTGCGCCGATGTGCGCGAGAAGTCCATCAGAAGTAGGTATCTACTTCAGAATACCGTTTTTATTTCTACACGAACGTAACCCTAGAGATATTTTATCAACTTCAATATTTAGCTATGGGTGAATTTTACGGTGTCACGCTCTACAGAACTTGATACCTTTGCTTTAAAATACACAAATAAACGCCGCTTTGAAAGGATTACAAGTATCAAATCTTGTCAGGACTTCAATGTTCCGTGAACCGATATAAACTATAAGAAGATTGTGTACGCGCGGGTTTACATTCTATAAAAAAAAACTATGCCATTTTCTGATGAAAAAAAAACTCAGTTACTATTAACGATATATCATTGATAAGTTTTTAGTCATGTGGACTATCTACGTTTAGTACCTACATATTATACATAGATAGAACATAGTGAGGAAATTTTAAATTTATAAAAATAATATAAATCTAAAATCTCAAATCGTCGTGATGAAATACTGTAGTGCCTTCTCATGAAAAGTGTACTAAGTATACTAGTTCTGCAGTAATGGTAATGGTTTAAGACGAGTATATAAAGCATGTAATAATAGCAATACAAAATCTCAGATACTAGTATATTAAAGTCCTAGCCGCAGGTCTATAATTAAAATTTTAAGAAGCAATAATGACAGTGTATTCAAACAACAATCAGATAGTTATATTTTTTTTTAATTTAATTGTTTGTGGTAGAGGTTAGGGCTACAAGCCTTTTGCTTATCTATTTGTAAAAATCAGAACCTTGTTAAAAATACACCTAACTTAAGACTGCCCGGTTTAAAAATTCTTTATCACTAAAAAATTATTTTATCATTTCTTTTTTAGTGATAAATAATTACTTATTTTTTAGTGATATTATTTTCTAGTTTATTGATGATATAAAATTAAAACTTTTTGATCAGTTTTCTTCTTCACTAACATTTAGGTACACATAATCCAATGTTTTAAATCAATCGCCATTTAAAACACTGATTTGGAAATGTAGACACTAACGAGTAGGTTAAAAACTTAAAATTAGGTATAATTTTAAATGATAGTGAACATTAAACATGTAATTTTAAATCACCCTCACTTAAAATTGTTAAGAAATGATAAATGTAGCAACCGGTAAGCAACAGCTACTAAATATCTCTCAATACTCTTTGAGAGAGTGTGTTTTCAGCATTAGCTTACCAAGTAGTGATGTATTGGAGCTGATGATAAAAGAAAAGCTCGATATAACTATGAGGCTTCCAGACACGAACATTTATTACCATAAACAAAATCAAAATCACTTTATCACGTATACAATCAATTACAACAATTAAATAACTAAGTGCAACATAACCACAGCATTTCCTGCTCATATCCGTGCGTGTGTCCGACAACCGTCCGACACCCGTCCGACCTCCGTCCGGAATCCGTCACGCGTGGACGACGGCTGTCACTGACAACTACACGCGCGATCGGAAACTACTCATTACAACTCTATTAGTTAACCTTATTGAAATAACTGTTTTGTTCCTTTCTATTACTTTGAGCACGAAAGAGATGTAATAATGTTTTTATCTTATGTTTTATGACTGATCGTAAATGTCAAAGCACTTCGACACGTAGAATCTCATGTGGTAAATTTTTTATAGTGCGTTTTCTTACGATGTTTTTCTTTATGTCACTACATAATATCCAAGATAAATTTTGAATTACACATTGCTAGGTAATTGCCCAGCTTTAGACCTCTAATCTCGTGTAACAAAAGGCTTGAATATGACTTTATTTAGTAACTCAGATAATTAAAATACTAAATTTGAGCTATCGACCTATGAAAGAGACTACTTCTGCAATCAGATCATGAGATTAAGATCAATTTTTGTAATCATCAAAATCTTTCAAACTATTCTTATGATAATCCGTCATAGATGTGACAAATGATTTTGATGTATTTGGATTACTTTTCCCAATTATAAACATTCAAACACACTTCTCGTGCCTCAACAAATAAAAGAAAATAACATTATAAACAAAAAAATCGCCTAGCACTTAAAACTTGAGGGCATAAATAAAAGTTGAAAATAATTTCCATCACTTTATATAATTTTCCCTTCACTCAATAATCCTGCACTTAACTACCAACATAGAACGTTTCGCAGCTAATCCTTGCCTCGTCCCACGGTCGAACCCGGACTTCCCCTTCATATTCACACCAATATTCAGCAAATAAATTGCGTTACCTAATTGTCTATAGTTTCCCACCGTGCGCCGGCCACGCGGCAACCGAACGCACTATGTAATACACCCTAACATATCAATATATTTAAAAAACAACCGTAATGTACACTAATAAAGTCCATATTTTGTTGCAAGTAACTGGAAACCTATATTTATGAATTTTAATATCTTTAAGTATCTAATGACAATAGTCTAAATATCCGTATCATGAAAAAATAAGATTCAAAATCGTTTAGCAAAACTACATGAGTATTATTGTCGACAAAAAAAATTACCACTCTGTTTTACAGTCGTTCTAATCCTTATATTTAAGAGCATAAAGTCAAAAATGGGTGTAGCAAAGATATTGAAGATGTGAGTGGTAAATAAAGCGGGGTCGCCATAGGGCGCAGCGTGCGTTAGGGCGGCGGCACACGGGGCGGCACGCGGCTACACTCCGCGACGGTCGACCAACGCGTGCGCACGTGTCTGCGCAAGATACCGAGACCATTCTTGATGAGTGACTCAAAGAAAATTGAAAATCATTTGTGAAAATTAAGTGATTTTTTTGAACTTGTGAAATTTGTTACAATTAGTGATAATGGAATACCATCATCGGCATATGGAGCAACCTGGGCTTCAGACCCAGGGGTCTCAATGGGGAGGATATGGATGGGGACCACCAGCTCCAGCCCCGGCACCGCCTGCGCCCGCGCAAAGAAACAAAAGAACACACTCAGAAAGCGAAGATGATGCGTTCTCTGAAGAAAGCTCAAAGGATGCGCAGTAAGTCACCTTTATTTATTTACTTATGATATATGATGGACGTGCTATGGGTCTGCTCATCCCATTTAGTGAAGTGGTGTGATACATAAATGTTTTAAATTTTAAATACATAACGGTAATTTTTATTTATTTCTGTTATTATCTATCGTAATTTTAAATTCGTTCATCTAACAAGGCATCATTATTTTAGTCCATTTGAATACTACGAGAACATTTATTTGACTAGGTAACAAGCTTAAAAGGGATAATTATAGTACTTTCTAACAATATAATTCTGTACCTAAAGTAATATTAGTATTAAATTATAGGCACTTCAGCTAACAAGATTCTAATTAGAACGGCTTTAATTAACTATTTTATAATCCAAATTTTGAAATCTCAGTTTCCAATATTGTTAAATAGAATAGAGGACTCTATAATATACATATTATAAAAGAGTATTATGTATAATGACTGGCCTGTTGGTTTAGTGGTTAGTGACCCTGACTGCTAAGCCGGAGGTCGTGGGTTCGATTCCCACCCAGGACAAATCTTTGTGTGATGAGCATGATTGTTTGTTCTGTGTCTGGGTGTAATTTATCTATAATATGTATGTATTTACAAAAAAAAAAAAAAAAAATGTATATAAGTAGTATATCAGTTGTTTAGTACCCATAACACAAGCAAATATAATTGCTTAATTTGGGGCTAGATGGCGTTGTGTGAATGTGGTAGAATATTATTATATTATTATATTATATATATATTATAATAATTACTTTGCTTAAAATTATTTATAATTTTCTTCTTAGTGCGAAAAAGGTATTTGACTACAATAAACCTAAAATAATATCCTTACTAAAGAACCTACTACTACGATAATGTTAAGTAATTTTCCTATAATAATTCTATATAATTGCTATATAATAATAATAATAATAATAATAATAATAATATTCTACCACATTCACACAACGCCATCTAGCCCCAAATTAAGCAATTATATTTGCTTGTGTTATGGGTACTAAACAACTGATATACTACTTATATACACTTTTTTTTTTTTTTGTAAATACATACATATTATAGATAAATTACACCCAGACACAGAACAAACAATCATGCTCATCACACAAAGGTTTGTCCTGGGTGGGAATCGAACCCACGACAATATATAACAACAATATATAATATATAATATATATAAGTTTGACCCTTGTTTATCAATTTCATTACTTTACTATAATCTTCAAATAGTTGTTTGCTTGTAATGTTCAGCTAATCGACTAAATAATCGGTCATTTTCTGACAATTTAATTATCTCTGTGGAAAATGCCGTAGTTAACATACGACGAAAAACAACAAAATTACTTCCTTATTTCTAATCCAAAATAATCTTAAGGCTTCAGATTCCTGCGTGAAAGACTTATATGTAATATATCGAGTTCGTCCCGACCGTTCACGATCCTGAAGTTATTCAAAAACAAACATCTAAATTTATCGTAATATTAAATATCCTGTACTTATTTTACTTTTATATGGTTCCTTTTCTAATACAATGTCAATTCTAGGGTTTCAGTTGCGGATTTACCAGCAGGCTGAGTAAGCTGGAGTATAGAGCTTCAGAATTTAGGGGGGCGGCTTATGTGACCCAAAATCTTATTCTGTGCAACAAAAAAAATATATATTGTACCTTATAAACGTAGAAAACGAACTACGGTAATTGATTATAGGTGCAATATTTTAGTACTATACAGTATAGTAAACTGAATATTCTAACGTTTGTCATATGAGAAATTATTAAACGCTTTGTGAAATATACTTTTGTGATTATGAATTGGAACTATAAATAATAGCGTTTATTATAATTTCAATTTCGAAATTTTTACAGCGGTCGTTGTGGATCGGAGAAATTTAAATAGCCTACTCGCGGCAAATGTGTAAATCCACCACTGCTGTGTTTATTTTTTACTGTCCGTGTACATTTGTAAACCAGTATCGGCAGTATCCATCGAATTGTTTATTTACTATCACGATACGGATACTCAAATACTACGTAGAGTGTGTCATCGCGTCGTAGAATGAGTCATCGCGTCTCGTAACCGGATGCTACAAGCGTAGCAAGCGCTACGAAGTTAAATATAATATTTTTTCATATATCGAGTCAGTCATACATAATGATATCTGAATTTGAAACATTTTAAAAGACAGCTTCAAGTTAATTAGACGTCTTTTAGTATTTGTGTACGCAAATAAATTCCATTACTACTGCACGCATTTTCCTTTTACTTGAACTCTGCGTGCGGTACTTTATCAAAGTAAGCCAAAGGATAATATGTGCATAACTTGTTTTTAGGTATAAAATGGCAGTGGAATAAAGAACATGTACCTCACATAGCCTACGGACTATCCTATATTCTTCAATTATATTTGCATTGGCAAGGAAGATAAGTGTAGACAGTTTTCTATTGAAAAAGAACCTGATAAAAGCGTCCTGCTTAGCCTTATTAGGATGAATGCTGCTACCAAACCTTTAACAACTTGTGTTGAGCAATGAACATAGCCATTCGTATGTACTGCAGTAGACGTCCTATGGCCCAATCACTGACTACACTCCTCATTCACAAATTAACATTTAACAACTTTTCCACCTCATTTCAATATTAAAAACCCAGTTTTTTATATAAAACAAATAAACAAACACACCACGACATATTTATCTTGTCTTTTTGTCACATTTAATCTATACCAAACGTTTGTATCATTTCACGTCCAAGGAAGATTTAGATGGACATATAAATCTTCAGGCAAGGTCAGCCGAGGTAAACAGAGACAAAGGCTAACATTATTGGACAGCCTTAAGTATAAACAACTTGATATAGAGAACTGTGTATTTATTGCGTATTCTGATAGGTTAATAGCAATAGTACCTACCTCTTAACCTCTTATGATAGGGTTAAAGGTTAGGAAGGTTTACTGAATTACCTTTTTAAAGTCTACCAAAATGATCCACTCTGCTTTGCGCGATTGTAAGTGTCAATAAGTGGTAGTCGCTATACCAGTTGCTATTATTGCAAATTGGTAAGTATGGCGGCCGAGGTTATGTATGTAACATCACGCTACTGACGACGGGAGCAGAGCAGTAAGCATAGACGCGGGTGAAACCGCGCCGCGGCAAGTTAGTAGAATATGTATAAAGGAAACATGCATCTGTAAAAGTTCGAAATTTAATTGTCCCATATTTTATTGCACAAACATGGCGTTGCCGACCGTAAAGAAGGCATTAAAGAAGGATTAAAAAAGGGGTAGTTGAGTTAGCCCTAGTATTTAATATTTTAAGTTATCGTTGAGTACTGCGGTAAGTATCGTGAGTATCTGACATACGTGATTTAACCCTTTATTAACCAATTCCAGATCGCCAGGTGGAGACTCATGTCAGTTGATGACCCGAAAGCGACGGCGGGGTGTGATCGAGAAGAAACGACGTGACCGCATCAACACCTCACTGACTGAGCTCAAGAGACTCGTGCCGGCAGCCTGCGAGAAACAAGGCAGTGCCAAATTGGAGAAGGCAGAGATTCTACAGCTAACCGTTGATCATCTGAAAATGCTTCATGCTAAAGGTTTGTTATTATTCATGAAAAATTACATGCGAAAGTGCCTGGGGAAAGTTGGTAGGAGGGTCACCTTAGACAGACATACACGGACCAAATAGGAGATGTGTTAACAAATGGTACAATTAGAAGCACACGTAACCGACGTGTGTGTATGAAAATATTAATGAATGTTGAAGTGGCAAAGGAGGTTTGTCCGGATCCTACCAAATGGCGTTCTATATATAGTTTCTGCATATCCCATTAATGGGAGAAAGACGTGAAGTTAAGTAATAAAATGTAAAAATAAATGAAACATTGTGTTTTATGTAATGGTCATCATCATCGTCATTATTATAACAGACGTTCACTGCCCGCCCTCCTCCATCGGTTGCCCGCCACTCTTTCAGGTCGTCGGTCCACCTTATGAGATAAACGATGCCAAATTTTACCATAAATGAATCTTATCGACGGTTAAACATCTAATCTCTAAACAAAGGCGTAATAAAGTAGTAGTAGTCGTAGTTTTACAATTCGTTTTGTGAATTTGAACGTTGACGATCTAATTACGCTTTTCTTTATCATTCACCTACTTATAGAATATTGACATGGGTAAAGTAAGTAATATGAGTACTTTTGCAATTATTAATTGTTTTCCTTTCCTTCTGCCTTTGCTCTACCAAAACTGAAAAAAAAGAGTGTGTATCAGGGTATCTATGGTAGCGAAACATCAAGTTTGTTTTGATGATACGCAAATAAAGTTCTGCAATGAATAAAATGACTTCCCATAAAACAATTCGGCAAGTCGAAGATAAAGAATAATACATCGATGAAAACACATTACATAAACGAGAACTAGGATAGTTAAATAAATCAACCACCCACGTAAGAATAAAAATAATAATACTTAACTAGTATGACTATAAACAAGTAAATTGTTTCACTTAAATTATTAATATTATTTTGCTCTGTGATCCATAGATACGAGTATTAAGTTGCGAGAGTAGCTGTACTTTATCTTTCTTCTTTTTTACAAGAATCAGGAAACGTTTAAACGGGATTTGTTTTCTAAAGGTAAAAATCTAAACGGTAAATGGGTTTTATATTGCTCAACATGTGCATACTCATCTTTAAAAATAAAATTGCCAATAATTGACACGTCCTGCCACAATTAATAGTTCACAAACCTGCTTCGTTTCCGTTCCTTCGTTCAAAACGTCCGTAACGGTTCTTCGCTAAAAAACTTTAAAATAACACTAAAAAGCAAAAGTTCTGATATTCTATACGCTTTCCTGTTCTTTGTTATATAACAGGTTTGTACTTAGCAAATGTGAATAACGTTTCACTTTCGGAATAAAAGTCCTTATGTGCTTTGCTGACACCTGAAGTAACTAGTTTCATAATTTTGTGGTCTGATTACCTTAGTGGTTTGTTGGTACTATAATCGGACTACTAAGTCTCAGTTTTGATCACCGAATCGGAGTTTTTTTGGTCTAGAAGTACTTGGTATTTGGTATTAGCCCAGAGTTTGGCATAGTGACCGATAAATGGCAATCCATCCGGTTCGCTCCTTGATACATGGGACCAAGCATAATAAGCGAAATATGAGTGATAATGATAATACAAATTTGCAACAATTTTTTTTTTATACTTTGTATAAATCAAATTCCACAACGCTGACTGCAGTTTTAATAGCCAGATTTCTTCGCCACTAAGTCAATTATTACGGTTGCTGTAAAATATTACGATACACTAGCCATTACTTCAAATAACTTAAACAATGGAACAATTTATGTCGCTCGAACAAACTCAGTTCTGCTTATTGCGAATTATTTCCACAACCTTGACTCTTGACATTCAACTGTAATACTGCAAAACACGTTTACAACAAAATATTATTATTTAGATACCTACTTGTAATTAACTCCCCAATGTTTTAGCATAATTAATTAATAATTTTATTTAATGATACCATTATTTTTATCGAATGTTATTTTCTAGATGTAAATAGAGTCTTTCGGCTAAAACATTTTTGATGATCACTGAATATTTTTAAACATTTATAATATCTATTTTTTTGTTTTAAAATGACAAATCCCGTAAGAACATGCAATGTTTAGGAACAATTTATACATCTACAATTAACGGACACAGTTTGTAGGCAAATATTTATAGATCACACTAAGTTTTGTCTCGTTTGAGAATTAAACCCCACCTTACCACAAATTAAGTACACAATATAAAAGCACGCGCTGCGCTACCAACGCAATTGTATGTTTGATTAAATACATCAAGCATTAGAATAATCATTCTACCTGAATAATCTAGGTTATCGTAATTATATAACCGAAATTATGGGAAAATAGATCTAAATATTGGACCTTCAGAACTGTTTTTCGCTTAGCTTTCATACACTTAGGCACGACTTTCCCCCTTTGTAAGACATCATTTTCCTTCGTCGTTATTAATCAAGAAACAAAACGCGTATTGACCTGTCGTAACAAATATTTCAATAGTAATCAGAGCTCTACTTATACTAGTTCTACTTCCCAATAGTATAAAACGTCGGCTAATTTAAAAACAATGCCAGATGTGACATACCCTTATCAAGGGATCGGCAATGTCCTTTCCGTGTTCCCACGCCTCGCTTCCGGGTGTTTGCGACCCATGGGTCTATAGTATTTGGGTGACAGGTGGACGGTAGACCCAACTTTTTGTAGTATGTTGTAAATGATACTGTGTTAATGTTGTTTTGATCTTGATGCGACTGTGTTTGAGATATATTTTAAGTTTATTGAGTATCACTGAAGGCATTAAAAATGCCTGTACCAGTACTTAAGGTAATTTTCATAAAATTGAGTTTAGTTATGTAAAATAAAAACACCATAGGTACTATAACCTTAAAATAAAATTTGACACAAATTAATAACATTAATTGATATGAAATACTTTTTAAGGTATTTAACACTAACTATGGAAACAAAAAGTAATTATAAAAAATAGGTAAGTAAAATACGGGAATTAAAATGAGAATCACGGAGAAACAAATAATTTTTATTTAAACATTCGAAATCACAGCTTTTATTTTGCCGGAAGGATCCTCAGAATTGTGGTTAAACTCAGATCAATTAGTGGTAGTATGCACAGTTGCACATTAAATGTAATTCACCAAAACATCCATGTATGTTCAGAGAACACAAAACCGCATCCTCAACAGTTTCCGGCCCAGTGTGGTTGTGGCCAGGTTGTGGCCAGTTGCGGACCATTGAAGATTTAAGGTCACTGTCGCGAAGACCCGTAATTGTTATTATAAATGCAGTGAATCAACTATCAGCAATAATAAATATATTATTGAAATAACTAAATTTGTGGTTTGAAAAGCAATTGGGTAAAGTACTTTTATCATGAAAGGGACCCATTACTTGTCATATCGATGACATGGCAGTTGTTTTATGAGACAATTTAGTTCTCAGAGGGAATACCAGGGACGTTTTACAAAAAAAATATACTTGTAGAGCAAATTCTAAGTGATATTATGAGGTTTCTCGCACAAATAGATTTCTGACACAGACAATGTCCAATATCCAGTACGAAAGTTTGACGCCGCTTACATAATTAGTGCCATCGTAAGTTTAAGAAACTTTCCATTTTAAATTCGACACCTTCAAACTATAGCTATTAAAAAAATCTCTTAAAAAACTCAAAGGATCATATTTCCCATTAAAACCTGCCATAACTTCATTAATTTCATATCTATTTCACAATATACCGCCACACGTAATTCTACCGTCAATATCTCTGTCCTTTTCATTTCATAAAGTGCAAAGTGAGACAAAAAGTGGACCAGAATGATCCAGTTATCATAGATCGCTTCCTGCGTTTTTATAGGCGCCAGGTGTGAGATTGGAATGATGGGCGCTTGCGCCGGTGTTGCCTGCGGTCAAACTGCCCATTGTATGCAGAGTTATGGGAATTTAAAAACGCGTTCCTTTTAGAAGTCAATCAATATTACCTTTTTTATAAAAAAAATATGATGTATTGTTGTGGGGGCGAGTTTAAGATGTTTCGTTTAAAAGTTCGGTAAGAAAAACTGATACGAGTATAAAAAAATTAGGTGAAACTTAATAGTATTTTATATATATAGTAGAAAATCTTTAGCAGCAAAACATAAACATTTGATTAACATAAAAGAACTTACCTGGCCGCTATTAGACTATCATAGAAATATGATTAAAGATGTGTAAGTCATTTTTAAATGAAGAACATATTATGGTATAATAACTATATGTGATTATCTATGATCATAGTTTGAGGTCGTCGAACTACATATGATCATAGAATTTGAGAGATATGAAATCATATTTCTATGATAATGTAATACCGCTCTAAGCCATAATACCTTTGGAAATGGGTAGAAGATTTGTACGGTTCACGATTGTAGTACAGTGTGTACAGTAGGTCTTACGTAGGCACGGAAACAATCTTCTAGCAAAATACTTTTTAATTTTACTTTTTATTTTCCTTTACAACATAGAAACCGGTAATTAATTAATAATAATAATAATCTTTATTCAGCCAAGTTTTTTACAAGTCTGTCTTATAAACTAAACTTATAGTAAGTAAGTAAGGCTATATTAGGTAGCAAAGCTAGTTGCTTTTGACTTCCAATCTAGGTTGAAAACTGTGTTTTGAGTCAATCAGTGGTTCATCGCTCTGACCGCCCAATACAGAAAAAGGCTTATGCTATGAAAAGTTAACATAAGTATAGTAAGTGTATCGCCTGTGTCACTTTGCATGCTACTTGAAATTGTAAGTTACAAAAATTGTAATAATCTGAAATTTAAAAAGAGTGGTCTGAGTTTCTTGCCAATTCTTCTCATGGCTCTACTTTGTCAGCTAACTGGCTGTAGGTTAATTTGCTGACATTTTGTAAAATTTAACGTTCATAAGTGTTAATTTAATTAACCTATATGAATAAATATATTTTCATTTTCATTTTTGCAAAGTAATTCTCAGACTACTTACTACTATTCCAGATTAGCAAAGATAAATCAATCAATACTTAATGTCTTGCCCAAGCGTGGGAACAGTTAAACGGCCGGCTCCCACCCTCCAGCGAGAGGGATGAACAACCCTCCCGTCGACTGGGGAATTAATTGCAACTTATGCTTGCTCAGCGACGTATGGGGATTTTGGCGTGATTATTGTGAATTTGATTTGCATAACTTGCTTTAAGCGTGATTCAGATAGGTCACTTGTTTTCGATATCTTTTATAAAAATAAACCAAGCAGTTAAGTAGGTTTCTAGAATATTACTCCACCAAAATAACCGCATTGCGTTTTAGTCAGTACGGTACAGTTTTTACGGTAGTAGATCCACGCTGGTTTCAGCATGAAAGGGCTGGATCGTCCGGGGAAGTACTACCCTCTTATAGAAGATCGACGAAAGAGTAGTAGTATCCGTACCACTGCGTTTCGTTCGGTGAATGAGAGCGCCGGAGGCCCAATATCCCCCTTTCCTCTTTCCTCACCTCCCTCATTACCTTCCTCTAATCCTATACCCAGCCACCATAGTGGAGGCCACCATACCAGCAGTTTAAGACGATGGCTTTTGGTATGGTTGCCACCACTTTGGGATTCCACTGACTGCTTACCATTAGGCGGGGTGGAGTCACTTTGGTAAAGTATTATAAAAATAAAGGTAGAGTTCAGAAGTAATAGACAATCCCAAAAGACTGGTAAACTGCTGGCATGGTAGCACTTCATGGATTTAAGATGCTTTTCATTCGCTGGTTGATAAGTAGTTTGAGGATTTTATTGTGCTACATAATGCCTATCGAATATTTTAAAATTTAAAGTTATTTGTTCTCGTCAGTGTTAACTTTCTCTAAACATAAGTTGCCTAAAAATGGAAATTAAAACATAATACCAAGCCCATTTTTTAAATCTTACAACCCTTCATTTCATGGCTTCACAACCAATAATTACTTTTTAAATTTCAACCTTCTAAATCTACGTTCGCGGCCTCAAATCACGCTTGCATTGTGCCGGTGACAAACGGAAACGATCTAGCGCAAAGGGTTGCAACACCTGCGCGCGCAACAAAGAAAGATAAAAAACGCCAGGAAGGAAGGAGGAAACGTACGAGTTGAGATATCACTATATTTAATTAGATTCTTTGATAGAATTGACGCTTGAACTTGTCAATCTACTATATATATAAATGTACAGACAAACAAAAACCGAAGTGATACTTATGATATCTGAATAAGCTGAGACCAATGAACTAGTTTTTGATCTCTATGTTCAATTTTTTTATAGCTCAGTCTTTAAAATTACTTTACTGTGGGTTACATAAGCTGCCTATCTGTAGTGGTAATCATACCTTCATTTGTTATCCTGGAACATAGTGACACGGTGACTCTCACTTTGATAATATTATGAGAGGCTAGCTAAAATAAAATTACGAAATTAATCTCAGTAATAGCTATACGGCGGCCAAAATTTGCTAATCTTATTATCCCAATTATTTTATCATTCCATTAATTACAATTCCTTAACATTTTACCTGAAAATAATCAAATACGTAATAATATAGGTATATAGTAATCAAAACCAATTATATTTCTTGTATCCAATAATGATCAACCAGAATATTCCACGTATTACGATGTTAAAAAAGCTCCTTCAATTGAGTACAATCGTAAGTAACGACGTCAACAGTAATTATTTCTTGGAATAAAAGAGGGTATAGTTTAGCAGAAATTATGTAGTACCTAAAATAATATAACTATTAAAATATAGGTATCTATCTGTCGCTCTATACCTATATTACATACATTTTATAGTGAAAATCATTCTTCAGTAAAGGGAATTCGGATTTAAGTTGTCATTTCAAGAGACAGTCTCGTACGATCTCTAAAAGTTTGACCTTTCCCAGTATTTATAATATAAGTTTAATATTAGCAACTTAGCACTAAAATGAAATTTTCGCGTATCGCTCAAACCAATACAGAATAAAAATTTCAAGTTGGAAATTAAAACTTTAGTAATCGCAGAACTAGTTCAATAACAATACGTGCACTACAGACAATTTTCTTGCTCCCTTTGCACCCTTGGCCCGGTGGCACACTGACTCAACCAGAATAACGAGACCTCACGCTCATCAATGAATCATCTCTTTTTAAAAACACCCGTTTAAAGCTCCCCAAGGACAAAGAGCTCATCTTATTTTTGTCGCTTACCTTCCTTGTCGGAAGAAGGCCGGAAACATGGGGTTCCCGTTACGAATACAACTATCTTGTCTCCCTTTTGCACTTGTTGCACAATCTATAGCCATCTTAGTCTAGTGGTTCTTAGGGAAAAACCAGGGGTTGTGATGAATGAATTGAGGTACTTTTTGTATTCTTGATTTAGTTCGCATTGTCTAACTTTTATTTATACGCAAATGTCTGTGACGTCGAATAATATTGGTTTGGTTGAATGAAAATCGTTTTCAGCATCTGAACTCGGACTGACTTTTCAAAAATTCTTTGTTAAATAACCAAAATAAACAACGCCTTTATTGTTTGTAAGGCTATCGCAGCCAGTTTAATTTTTAACCGTAATTAGAGAGATTTATTTGATGTTCTACGAGCTTAACTGAATTCCCTTGTGAGGCTCTTGAATACAAAACAGTCCTGGACTTAATAATCTTTTTATGACTAAATTAATATCGAATTTAAAACTTTTTGTGTTCCTTTTTTAAATTTTTTTAAATTTTATACACTTAACTAAACTGTTCTTTCTATCTTTTCAGGATTAGACACATTCGCGTACGATCCTCAAAGATACGCCATGGACTACCACAGCATCGGATTCCGAGAATGCGCAGCCGAGGTCGCGAGGTATCTCGTCAGTTGCGAAGGTCTTGACATCCAGGATCCTCTTAGACTACGATTGATGAGTCATCTTCAATGCTTTGCGGCTCAGAGAGAACTTGCAGCAAAATCAACAAATTGGGGATATCCTCAATATCCAGCGACGCCTGTAGCCCAACCTCAGCATGGGTACACGGAGTTGGGTGGCCCAAGACAAGATGTGCCAGCTACTACAGCAGCACCAACTGTAGCGGTTCCTACGGCGATTGCTGCGCCATTAACAGCAGCTCCCAGTTACCCTCATTATCCACCCGGGCCACCAGCGCCCCCTGGTCCACCCGGACCTCACCCAGCACCTCCGGCGCCTCATTACCCTACCCCATACCCTCATCACCCACCTCATCATCAATACTCTCAGAACAGCTCAAAACCTTACAGACCGTGGGGCGCTGAGCTTGCCTATTAAAATATCCACTTACTAAAATTATAGACTTTGTAGTGTTGGAAAACTATGTTGAGTAAATTCAATTTGAAAAAAATAAGCAATTAAACCAATAGATTTAAGTAAGAAATCGATTAGGTATAAAAATAACTACTTAAGATTTCTGAAACCATTTTTGTATATAATGTTCATAAACGAGAAAGTCATATAGTTAGATGCATAAATACATACTTACAAGATTAAAAAAGGAACGAAGTAATACTAATAGTTCAAAGAGCATTTACCTGACATAGTTTACCTACTCTTCAAAATGCTGTTGAAATAGATCTCAGAGTTTAATTATAAATCTAAATTATATTAAACGTGTATGTACCTACTGTTGTATATTAAATATTATTTAATTTGTGTGATATTTATATATTATATTGTATAATTATATCTTCAGTCATTAGTATAATGGGACCAAATAATGAGCTTTAACTTGTCGATTTAAGCCTTTCGGTGTTTATTAACTCTCGTAACTTTGATGTAAACTTTGGAGTATTTGATGGATCAAAGAAATAGGGATAATAAAATAAGGTTGTGAATTTAGAAATGTATCTATTGCTGCTATTAAACGATTCTACCTTTGTATAGTGAATCAATCGATTATGATAAATCGATTGTTATATTCATACCACTATTGTACATATCATGTAATTATCAGAATCGTTTGAAGGTAAAGAAAATTAAATTATTTTTAATTGACCTCGTCTTTATTTATGATCCACAGGTGCGTAATAAAAGTGGTGTAACACTTAACGTGTTTGCCATTTGGCGCATAAATAACGATACACATCGTACAGGTGTCACTGTACGCTTAATATTGTCTGTGGCCAGATGTCCGAGGCGGAGGGTCAACAATATACGTCCCACTTCAATGATCGTATGGGATATCGCTACCCCTATGGTTCCCACGACTTGCCTCTCGCTCTAACTCAAACAATAAACACCTCTGTCTCTTTCCCAAGCTATACTTCCGTAGGAAGAGGCAGGGTGCAAAAACTTGTAGTTTTTTTGAGTTCGTGTGTGTGCCGTGTGGCGGGTTTTTTAAATGTAGGTGTGCTGCATTTGATGGGATCAAGATTTGTAGTTTCTGTTGGTTGTTATTTATTGATCTTTTTTTAACAACGGCTGAGGGTAGTACTAATATAATAAATTAAACCTTTAAGGTACCTACCCACATCTAGACGAGGAAATAATTTTTTATTATTTCGTATTTAACACCTACCTACATTATCTAAGCGTCAAGTATTGATAGTAGTTTAAAAAAAGACCGCCTTCTCAATAGTATCTTTAAAAAAAAAACTATACGGTACTAAAATAAAGTAGTTAGTGAGTGAAAGCTAACAATGTACATATATTTTAAAATCAGTGAAGGTAAACTTTTCATTTGTCAATCAAGTTCTTTATAACCTTCAGAGGGCGTCATATTGAATTATGCGAAACGCAACATAGCTTAAAACAGTGTACGGTCAAGACGTTTAGTAATGATACCTCATTTATGTCAAATTATGATTATGATGGCTAGCTTTTATGAACAGATGAACATACATACATACACACATACATACATAGCCCGTCAAATTCATAACCCTCCGTTTGGCTTCGCCGCAAAATACAAAGAATTTTAATAAACAGTGCATCGTAAATGCAAGAATGCAGAGACGACAGTAATTAGGAGATTGATAGTGTCTGAGTGTTGGTTGTGGTGAACATGTAATATAAGGGCCGTTTGAAGCAGTTGGACGCTGGACTGTTTATTTTCAAAGACTTTTAACGTGCAAAACGTCCACTCTTAATGGCAAAGAATAACGGTCGGCAAACTGCAGGCGTACATACGTAGGTAAGTACAATTAGCTCCACTTAGACGTCTGCTCCTGAAGCTCAGCATAGCTCGCAGAAAGCTTCTAGAGTGGTAACCACGAACCGGCAGACGCAGCGTGGGCACTCACAAGGTGGATTGACGATCCTTTGAGGGTGGCAACCGATGGATGAGATTATTTATTACCTATAGATAACAACAATCAATTCTTGTAAAAACTTACTACTTTTATACCTAAAACGAGCAGCGTTATCGTGGCTGTGGTCTTTAAGGGTAAAGGTAAATTTTCTAGTCGAGTTGCATAGAAAATTTCAGTGAAATCTATTTGAAGAAACTTCGGTGGAATTCATCTCTCATAGGTCAAACTTCGACTAAAACAAAATCATTCTAATACATTTGACTGATCTTTTAAAATTTATTGAAGCAATCTATACGACGACATAATCCTAACATTTTTTTTGTATGTAAACTGATGCTGCGTGCAACGTTCTCAGCGACTAAGCTGAACTGATTTCGATGCAAATGGGTATGTAGATAGATTCGGTACCGGAGACGGACATAGGATACTTTTTATCCTGAAAATCGATTTGGTTCCCGAGGTATACTAAACATAGTTTATGTGCGAGTGGAGCCGTATGGCGCAGTTACCAATATAAATCGCTGACTACAATATTAAATCAATTAGTAGCGATTAATAATAAATGGAAATACAGAAATGGCAACAACTTCAAATTCTGTTACATGGAACCGGAGTAACGTGGGTTTTATAACTTTGCCCTTTTACTCTTGTCAATAAAGAATTATAGAGTAAGTGAGCGAGTAACTTAGCAATTTCTTCATAAACGTGTTTAGGGTGAGAGAGAGAGGTTTAAAGTACCCAGTTTTCGGTTTTTCGCCAATATCTCAAAAACGGTGCATTCTAAAGAAAAATGTTCTTGACTTGAATTCTCTACAACTTTCATCTTGTACACATTTGCCAATTTCCAATAGTTTTTGAGCTACAAGCTCTCAAAAACATAAATAAGCAAAAACACCGCTTGTGGCATAAGATTATACGAGGGTACTTTTAAATTTGCGGAATTGCGGGTAGGAGTTAAAATATTAACCCAAATAAAATTTTATTTTTCAAGATTTTTACACACAGCATTAATTCATTTATCAGAATGATTAGTTAATTGTATACACTACCGTAAAAAAAATATTTGTATTTGTCTAAAAAGTACGCTGAAACGGTGTTTTTACTTCTTCGTAACTCAAATGTTATCCCGCAAACGCTTTTTTTAAGGTTTTGGTAACAGATAAAAGTAGCTTGGAGCCAGATCCAAACTATAGAGCAGAAAAATGTTTCCTGCATCAATGTTTTCCTTCACTAAAAAGTCAGTAATATCCAAGATAAACTTAGGAAGTACTTATACGATCTGCATACTTATTACACATTAGAATACATACTTACTTGGTGAATGACAGAGAAATTTACAATAGCTAAGACATTTTTAGCTTACGTTATGATAATTTCCAAAGGCTCTCTGGGTTATGAAAGAAAACAGAATTGGCACAATGTTATATCTAATTAAAGAATTTTGTGTCTATTATCAAAGGTATTGTGGTCCAAAATAAGTCATATCTTTGCTCGATTTAGTATGAATGTGCCGGCAAATATATAATTACCACGTCTCTGTGTGATACCAGTGCTTCTTTATGGATTTGATAGAGTTGTAGCTCTTTATATCAGCTTGTTGCTGCCTGTAGGCATTAGATCTAGTATTTCGTCAGATTATCGTGGAAGCAGAGTGGCGCAGTGGAAGCGTGCTGGGCCCATAACCCAGAGGTCCGTGGATCGAAACCACGCTCTGCTAGTACGATTTTTACATATTGTAATTTTTTTTACTTACTTGATATTCCTTGGAATTTTCATATTGAGCAATGAATATCTTTATGACAATAAGATACCTTTTAGAGTTACGTACGAGAGGAGATAGGGTAGTTTCTTATTTTAGGAGACTACACGGTAAAATATGATTCATGTTATAGCAATATGCTAAATAAAATTAATAACGCTTTAATAACGTTATCAATGGTTCACTTGACTTATCTGTAAGTCCATGTCGCTAACGTCCTTTTTCTACGTATTTAAGAAATACCTGATAAACTACCCTTCCAATATCAAACACAATAGTTAAGGTAGTAAGAAAACAAACAGACTTATCAACACACTATTAACTAATGAAGAACAAACTTAAGCAGACGTTACGTCACTGATAGTGTAGTATTGAGTGGTTCGTACGTGCCAGTGACCATGTGTACCTACTACGTATTAACATCAACTGTTCCATTGAATTCAAATTATATTTCGGACCAGGTCCATATAAGTGTTAGTAACCTTTCTTGAATCCGAAGGTTAGGTAGTAAATCTATACTATTATTAAAAGCGAAAGAGTTTGTTTGTTTAAACGCGCTAATCTCTGAAATACCAGTCAGATTTGAATAATTCTTCTTGCGTATGATAGTTCTTTTCTTGAGGAAGGTTATAGGCTATGTAACATCACGCTACTGGTGACGGGAGCAGAGCAGTGAGTATAGACGCGGGTGAAACCGCGCCGTGGAAGGCTAGTGACATAATATAATACTCAAACAAACAGTCGAAACATAATATTATGCCTACTTTACACTGTAAGATCATTTTTATTTGTATGGATACAATTTGTACGTATAGAATATAAAAATTGTACTTAACAAATTATTGAGTTCGTAGGTACAACTAGTTATTTGGTTTTGTTGATCACATTGCAGTAATACCAATGCCGATAGTATTGTGTAGGTACACTTTAGTTACGTCACAATCAAGGCAAATGAGGGAAACGCATAGTGAATTCCTCACGCTCTGCCCTGCCGAATGAGGTCAGTCGAAATGAGATTCACTTATTTAAAAGCTCTTACATCTTTAATCTTATGCGAGACATCCTTTGGACTTTACTGGGTCTTTCTACTCCGTTATCTATTGGTACGTATCAAGTACCTATTAATGTATTTAGACCGTTAACTTTGAGAACCAGTATCAAAATAAAGGTCAGAAGTTTATTTCTCTCCTTTCACTAATAGCTCGGTCTAGCGAGCCGGGAAAATATCAGGCGATTTCTATCGAGCAACGATATTAGATGTCTATTTAAAGAAACATTCTTAAGGAATAAATCGTTATTGATCAGGATCGAGCAGAGATTCTAGTTAGATTTAGGCTCATTTTATTATGAAATTGCTATACCGTAAAACGGGGTGAATAGGGACGATGTCAAATTTTGGAGTAGATTTTTAACTATTTTGTTCGTTAATGTATTCGACAGTATTCCGGTGACTAAAACTGAACTTCCACTTTTCACAGCGTTATATCGCAGATTTCTCGAGAATAACTAAAAAATGTGTCCGTTTTCTAGTCATTTCATGGTTGGGGTCAATAGGGATAGAAGAGGGATGAAATTGTAATTTAGCTAGGGCTTAAATATTTTAAACTCACACGATTTTTACACATAACTATATTTATAAAACGGGTCTACTCGTGTTAGAGAATTATTATAAGGTGTCATACCTCTTTACTCGACGTTTCGGTCGAATTACACCGACCATGGTCACGGGCTGACTGATGTAGCCAGGCGTCGTCTTCGCCTTGCAGCTCGGGATTCGGCAACTACCCTCACTTTGTCTGTTGTTACACTGTTTTGTAAAAAGTCAGTACTACGACACACAACACTCACGACGTCTTCACCTTGGCCTACTTTGTCATAACTGCGACGCTCACACCTGCTGATTACTGGATTCCAAGATGGAGATAAGCGGTATCCGTCTTCTCGGTTGAAATTTCGGTACTTTTTAATTTCAACCGCTTCTCGAGCTATTCTGGAGTAGTAATGCCGATCAGTGGAAAGCACTTGCGGCTTATGTAGCTCAATCCAGTGGTTGGTTCCTGACTCTAACAGGTGTTCAGCAATCGCAGACTTATTTGTTTGACGGTTCTTGACAGCTGTGATATGTTCTTTGACCCTTTCCGCTATTGTGCGCTTGGTTTGTCCAATGTAGGAACTTCCACAGCTGCAATCCACCTTGTAAACACCAGGCTTTTGTAGAGGGATGACATCTTTCGGAGTACGCAGGTGATGAGATATTTTGGAGTGCGGACTGTATACAGTCTTTATGGAGTATTTCTGTAGTACTGTTCCAACTTTGTCCGTCACTCCTTTTATATAGGGCATAAAAGCTGGTGCTCGGCTTACTTCTGCCATTTTTTTTTTCCCTCTTCTTTGGACGTCGCATGCATGGCCGGTATCCATTCCGCTTTAGTACCTCCTGAACATGTGTAAGCTCACTGTTCAAGTGTTCAGGGTCACATAGATCATATGCTCGATTGGTCAGTGAGGTTACGACTGACTGTAATTGTCGCGGATGGTGGTGCGAATCGGCGTGAAGGTACCTGTCTGTGTGTGTCGGTTTTCTGTAGACCGTGTGTGCTAAGCACCCATTTTCTCGAACCATTACTTTCACATCGAGAAAGGCTAACGATCTGTCCGTCTCCGTTTCATATGTAAACCGAATATTCGGATGTATGGAGTTCAGGTATTCAGCCAGTTGTTCCACTGCTTGTCTACCCCCCTTCATAATACAGAAGACGTCATCGACGTACCTCTTCCATAACTTTACGTGAAACGCTTTAAGGTCTATACCTTCTTCAAAATGCTTACACATGTTCAGGAGGTACTAAAGCGGAATGGATACCGGCCATGCATGCGACGTCCAAAGAAGAGGGAAAAAATGGCAGAAGTAAGCCGAGCACCAGCTTTTATGCCCTATATAAAAGGAGTGACGGACAAAGTTGGAACAGTACTACAGAAATACTCCATAAAGACTGTATACAGTCCGCACTCCAAAATATCTCATCACCTGCGTACTCCGAAAGATGTCATCCCTCTACAAAAGCCTGGTGTTTACAAGGTGGATTGCAGCTGTGGAAGTTCCTACATTGGACAAACCAAGCGCACAATAGCGGAAAGGGTCAAAGAACATATCACAGCTGTCAAGAACCGTCAAACAAATAAGTCTGCGATTGCTGAACACCTGTTAGAGTCAGGAACCAACCACTGGATTGAGCTACATAAGCCGCAAGTGCTTTCCACTGATCGGCATTACTACTCCAGAATAGCTCGAGAAGCGGTTGAAATTAAAAAGTACCGAAATTTCAACCGAGAAGACGGATACCGCTTATCTCCATCTTGGAATCCAGTAATCAGCAGGTGTGAGCGTCGCAGTTATGACAAAGTAGGCCAAGGTGAAGACGTCGTGAGTGTTGTGTGTCGTAGTACTGACTTTTTACAAAACAGTGTAACAACAGACAAAGTGAGGGTAGTTGCCGAATCCCGAGCTTCAAGGCGAAGACGACGCCTGGCTACATCAGTCAGCCCGTGACCATGGTCGGTGTAATTCGACCGAAACGTCGGGTAAAGAGGTATGACACCTTATAATAATTCTCTAACACGAGTAGACCCGTTTTATAAATATAGTTAGCTAGGGCTGCCTCTTAATTAATTTTTATCCGACATAAAAAACAATAACACAAAGTTAGTTAGGTATTTTCATCATATAAAAGTACCTACCTTGCTTGATATCCGATAATCAGCATAGATAAGTAGGTATCTACCATTTTAAAAGTTTTTCGTATCCAAATTTTGATGCTTTTTACAGCTTCACTTAGATTAGCTTTTTTACTGTCACATTGAGTCTACGACACTCGATATTGCCCGTATAGAGAAAATAAACGTAATACTTTACAAATAAATCTTAAATATCAAAACATTTTCGATGGGTATGCGAGAATACCAGTGGATTAAAAAAATTACCGAGTTTGTCCCTATTCACCCCTGCATCCCTAGTCACCCCGTGTTACCCGGTAACACTGTAGTGGTATTTCGTGTCTGTTTTGCTATACCTACTTAGGTTTCGGCATATAAACCTTGTTCAGCTCAAATTAAAGTTAAGATAGTTACAGTTCAGAAATTGGTCATTACCTAGGTAAATGTTTGGAATGGCGTGAAGTAAAGTCTGTCCGTTAAATATGGGAAACAATACTACCATACCAGTGGAGGTTTCGATTAGCCAGTAGGTAACGTAGAAAAATATCTCACAAGTTCTATGATTAATAAAATTTCAGACTTACAATTATTATTCACTAGCTTTTAGCATCCACGTCTTTGCTAACTGCTCTGCTCCCGTCGCCAGTAGCGTGATGTTACATAGCCTATAACCTTTCTCGAGAACTGGGCTATTATACGCAAATATATTTTTTAATCCGACTGGTAGTTCCAGAGATTAGCGCGTACAAACAAACAAACAAATTCTTGCGCTTTATATAATAGTGTTGATTTACGATTGCATCAACTACAGAAGTACTATAACTACAAATAAAGTTAAGTCATGTGTACTAAGAAGCAGAGTGGCGCAGTGGCAGCGTGCTTAGCCCTTATCCCATAGGTCTGTAGGTCGAAAACACGCGCTGCTAGTAGCATTTATTTTTATTATAGACATTTTTTTTTACTTAGAGCTTGTTTCACCACTAGCTGCTAAAGTGTTTGATATATATCTAACAGATAAAAAATCTTCAAGTTAAATTTGTCATATTTTTAAACAGTTTATTTGGTTTAAGGCACTTGTGGAACTGATTTTTGGGTACTATCTGTCAGTTAAGTTTCGAAAGTTATCACGCACTTTATCAGCAAGTGGTGAAAAGGGCCTTAATATTATATACTTACATATCTCATATTTCAGAATTTGTATTGTAATTACTTTACCTATATCGATATTCTATAAGTAGGTAAATGATAAAGAAATGCGTAATTAGATCGTGAACGTTTAAATTCACAAAACGAATTGTAATATATACTAGCTGTTGCCCGCGACTTCGTTCGCGTGAAAATTCAGATGTGGCCTGTATGAGAATATTTCTTACCTAATCTTACGGCAATCGTACATTGTATTAGTAATAAATATCAGTATAATCGAGACGATTAGACGATTATACTGATATTTATTAATAAGGCGAATCCGATTTAAATCTATTCACCCGCTACCACTAAAACAGACGAATTTTTGCGATATTTAACGAAACTTGCCACTTCTATTTTCCCACTTAATAAGAATAGTTCCTGGTTTGGAAATCGTATTATCAAAACTCCCGTTTAAAATAAGCTTTATACAAATTTTGTTCCCCTTTATAATCCAGGGAAATGAATTTCGCAAAATCCCGTCTTTGAGAGCACCTATTTCCAAAGTTTGAAACTCCTAGCTAGCACTTGTAGTTTCTGAGATTTCGTGATGAGTGAGTGAGTGAGTGACCTTTCGTTTTTATATATGTATAGCTTCTGCCCGCGGCTTCGCTCGCATGAATATAGTTTGTCCAATGGATATTTTTATATTGTTTAAATACTGTTTTGCATACTATTTCTAATCTCACTCTCTAACCTAAAGACATCCCGCGTAAAACAATATACAATACACAAAGGCAAATTTGCACTACGATAACTTTCCCCTTTCCCTCATTTCCTCTCCCCCTTTTCCCTCTTTTCCCCCTCCCCTCCCGTCTCCCTCCCATCTCCTTCACTTTCCCCACACTTCCAATCACTTTCCCTCACTTCCCACTCACTCACCCCTCACTTACCACTTACTGACTCCTCACTTTCCCTTACGTCCCCCTCACTTTCTTCTCACTTACCTCTCACTTGCCCTTTACACTGCCTCCTCACATCCCCCTGAGTTCCCTTTTTCTTGTTTTTTTTTACACAACGCTAATTAGTCCCAAAGTAAGCATATTATATGCTTGTATTATGGGTTCTAGAATACGGATAAACATACTTAAACACTTTTATTTTTGTAAATACATACATATTATACATAGAAACACCCAGAAGCAAATAGACATGTTCATGCTACAAATATTTGCACTGAGCGAGAATCGAACCCGCAACCTCTGCGTGGCAGTCCGTACACAGCACCACCGAAATACAGAGGCAGTCGATTTCACCCTGACTTTCCCCTCCCTTTGCCCTGACTTCCCCCTCACTACCCCCGCACTTTCTCCTCACTTCTCCCTTCCTTTTCTCTTCCTCCCCCACCCTTCCCCCTCCCTCCAATATTCAAGTCGCCAACTTCAAAAGCAAAGATCTTTCCATATAATATTTCATCTCTTATTTCACACATATAAATCCACCCCAGTTAAAAAATAAAATCTCTGCTTCTATAAGATTTCGTAGTAAATTAACGAATGTTCGATGTGATTCTTTAAATTGGCATAACTTTTTTATTTATGAACCGATTGACATGAAACAAACACTAAATGTTAAGTGAAGCTTACCACAATGTATCGGTGAAAACCATATTTAAATCGGATAAGCCGTTTTTGAGATTAGCGTGAACAAACGCACAGACAAACAGACAAACAGACAAACAGACAAAAATTTTAACAATCATTGTTTTGGGTTCTATTTGCGTTTATAAAGGACCCAATAATATTTTTTCTCATATATCTTCCATGTACAGACAGCGACCGGTTACATTTTTATTATATGTATAGATAGGTACTTTTCTACTCATGGCATCAGTAAATCTGGTCGCGGAGAAAAATTATTGAACATCATCAATTTAGCTCAAAATAACGACTAATGTGCGTGTTAAATATCGATTGACTGCGATCAGCACGACGTTCGCCAGGTGTGTTGTGTTGACTAGACATGGCAACCCCGTAGCTTTAGCAGCGTCTGCCGGTTGTTGATCTCAAATAAACGAATCTATTTTTATGAAGAAATATAAGAACGCTTTATCTATTAAGTAATGTAAAGAAGAAAAGCAACCATAAGTAACTTGAACTTTCACATTTTTTAGTCAACTTCCAAGAAGTTGGAAAGGGCATTGCCCTTCTGTAACTGTGGAGATTCGGTTTTTGTTTGAACCAGCTCTCAAAATCCACTTCAATTAAATTATCATTGAGTACTGAGCTACAAAGAAATGTCAAGTTATTCTTTGTAGGTACTTAGAAAAATATTTAGAGGATTTATTTTTACCTTTTTTAAACAATTTATCGGGCACGAATATTTTTTTTTTGTATTTTTGCTTACAATATGTAACCAATGTCCTCTGTAAGCATAAAGGGTTGTCCTCCCCAAGCTGTGGACATTAAAAACTGCGCAAATGAGTTAAATCCATAAACAAGTATTTCAAGTTCCTTACAATAAGCGTGCATTATTGCTTTTAACAAATATCACAAACAATACTTGTGTATTGAGGATTATATTTCGACAAAATAGATATTTACACAATAGTACGAAACAGGAAACAACCGTAATTCCGTAATCGCTACCTCAAAAAAATCAATTTTCAAATTCAAATTAATTGGATGTACTTAGGCATAGTTATCTTAGGCTGAAAAAGGATCCCCCCCAACCGGGGTTCTCGCCTTGTCGCGGCGGGGGGGCTTAGTAACCGTGGTGTTACGCAGAACCACGGCGAACCAAGAGGAACCCCAAGGAGGCGCCGCTCCTCTGGGCTTTGGTGGTAAGCCCACGATGGAGCGGCTCAGGTGGGTTGCGGTGCTGTATGGGCGGCACCGCAACTGGGTCGGGCTGTTTTGGTTCTGGTTGCTTTGGCGACACTGCGGCTGGGGAGTGGCGGGGCCGCGGCGGGAGAGGAGTGCCGGTGTAGCGGTGCGCCGTTCTCCCTATCCTCTGCGGCCGAGTTAGGAGATGGCCCGCGGGCGGCGATCGGGCGGTCGCCGCCCGAACAGCACGGGCCCGGAACGGCGGTGTGCGTGTTCCGCACGCGCCTCTCAGGGGAGGGAGGCTAGGCCCCGTAGATCGGACGGGGTCCGCTCGCGTGTGGTGAGCGGGCCATGGCCCGTCGGGGTCGCGGATGAATGCGCGAGCGTTTCCCGTGACCCCAACACTCTGGCAGTCTGGAGGAACACCGTGGGTTTTAGTCGGTATGCCGGCCGCGCTTTGAGTGTGGTCGGAGAGTCCGACATAACCCCCCGCCTTGCCCAGGCGGGTGCGGATGCGTAATGCATTTCCCACGTAAAAAAAAAAGGCTGAAGAAGGATCTCAGTTTGTCTATAATAATATCTATTATATAAAGCGGAAGAGTTTGTTTGTTTGTATGTTTGAACGCGCTAATCTCTGGAACCACCAGTCGGATTTGAAAATTATTTTTGGGTATGATAGCCCAGTTCTCGAGGAAAGTTATAGGTTATGTAAAGTCACGCTACTGGCGACGAGAGCAGAGCAGTAAGCAAAGATGAAGGCAGTTATATTTAATTAACTTTCCGCGGCGAAGTTTAACGCGCAATAAGTTACATCTTTGTTTAATATTCGGCTCTCATCGCTCGTAGCGTGATGTTACATAGCCTATAACATTCCTCAAGTACTGGGGTTTTAAACGCAAAAATAATTTCAAGATGTTCCAGAGATTACCCCTTAGAACCTCACAAACTTTACCTCTTTAGAATATTAGTATAGCTGATAGTTATTATTTAGACAACTGCACTGTTTCCCAAAGAACCTTAAACTTATCTACACAAAGTACTAACCCACACTCGGATCAAATATGTATGGATACAAAGTTTTGTCCCAAGTGAGAATTAAAGTCGCAACATCTTATACCGCAGTAGCAAACAGCCTCTTTTTTGGTAATTGAAGCAGTCAGTTTCAGTCAAATGGATAATTATCTGATTATCCGCGCCTTTTTTAGTTAATTAATTAACCAGTTACCTAAGTTAAATCAAAATCTATTTGTACTTACACATGACGCATCCATTGTATTCTCGTTCATTCATTCTAAACTTGTCGAGCAACAACTTCCCTCTTAATTAGAGCTCCAAACCCGTTCTTTGTAATATTTTGCAAAAATTCTTGCTTTACACTAAATATAAAAAACCTGTTTAGGTCCATTATATTCACCACTACACATCTCATTTGTGTAAATACATAATTGTTATTGTTGCCAAGTGTCTAACGTGTTATCGTATAATATGTATAATTACTATAATTGGTATCTTAGATAACAAATAAGTATTTGCTTAGATGCCGGATTGCCGATGAACTCATATTACATATTTAATAGTAATTTCGGTAAATTCAAAACTGAAATTAGACGGATTCCATGTAACAGCAGTTCCAAATTCGGTTAATAAAGGACATAATAATATTTTTGTGTTGTCACAACTAATTTAATATCTGAAGAATCTGTGCACACATATGTAGTAGAGCTACAACCTAGCCTCAGTATAAGTGTATAATCTATGAACCTACCTTTCTATTTTATATATTATCTTTGTTTCTTTACGTTTGTAGCTTGTTGTGTGAGCCAATAAATAAATAAGTAAATAAACTCATGAATTGTTGCTGCAGCGCACTTGGAGTTTTCAGTTAATACATCTGAGAAGTTTAAGCAGTGACCTTTTGGCGTTCTAATATTAAACTCTATACGATATATTTTCTATGTCTTGGGAGTACAACCAGACACTCGATGACATTATGTAATTGTAGTAAATCGGAATCGAACCAATGACGATATATACCTGTGATCTGTGCAAGGCGACCTTCACCGCTAGACTATTTACCGACATTCACATTAATTAACATTTTTAATCTAAATATAGGGAAACAAACAAAAAATAAAATGACCAACACCATTATAAAAATATTTTAAATTTTATTTTATACGAAAATGTTTGCTTGATATTTGTTATTAATAACATATTACGTCAATGGTTATAAAAACAAATTAGTGAAACATACATCAGTATTATAATACAAGAGGTTTTACAATTATATACCTTATATAAACTACACGAATGAGATCAACACACATAAACTATAAACATTAGGTACTATTCAGAAAGAGCTTTCAAACACACCTTTGTCTCTTTCATTTGCTTAAATACCAAGTATATAATATAACAGTCAGTAAAGAGACAAAATACAATTTTCGGTCTAAGTTTCACATCGGTATTTAATATTGAACTTTCAATGGAAAATAGATCTAGAAATAAGTCTTTTGGCTTGGTAGTGCCAATCGTAGTTATACTTAGTACAAGCTTACTTACAATATTTTCCTCTACCGTATCTCAGTAATGTTATTACTTATCTACACACATCTACTAGAATTAATTACTTGACCTAATGAAATCCAGCGAAAGTTTTGGACGAGAACAAAACTCTCTTTCTAAAGTAGTAATTTTTAATTAATAAATATACAGTATCACAATAACTTTGGTAGAAAATAAAAGACGAGTAAGGCACACCCGATGTTGACTGACAATCGTTCATGGACAGCAGAGTTGTAAGAACAAAGCCTATCCCTGCCGCTGCTTCTAATACAGTACCTACATAATATGTTCTTTACACGCTCTTGAAAGTAGCTACCAAACAGCACACCACTACCGAAGAAGTGTTATAACTATGGTTTTTAGGATAATCCAATTTGAACGATAAATCTCTCTGTGCCCTACTTCTCATAAAATCGTAATGCTCCCTCTATTATACAATTTATTATTCAAATCCACTCTTGAAGTAAAATTAATAATTTGAAGATGAAAGGAAATTTCAAACAATATACAAAAGCAGAACTCAAAAGTAATTCAAATTTGATAGAGATGAAGAGATAATTGCTGTTTTAAATTTGTCTAGTTTAAAGGCTTAAACTAAATTAAAATTAAAATTACCAATGATACATGATACATACATACAATGATATAAAACACCATTTCCAATGATACATGATATAAAACTAATATAAAACACCATTTCCAATGATACATGATACATCTGCTGAAGATTTCTCTGAGCAATTGCTGACTATCGGTAAGGGTCAGCTACCTATATAGAAATGCTTAATAATAAATTAAATATATAAAATGCATCATAAAATTCAGCTTATAGGTCAAAAAGTGAAATAGATACGAGGTGAATACAAACGAGAGAATTGTATTTGATTTGCTATGATTTTGATTCATTAACATATTATTTAAATTTAAGATACTAATAATCTGTTTTATAATCAAAATTTATAATTTAATTTCTATTTACCTCTAAGTTTCTATTTACCCAGATTTCCAAATTACTTAATAAGCATTTAACAATTGACGTACCTAGCGATAATAATTAAGTTATACCTTTTACAGAAGATTTACGAGTATAAACAAAGATTAAGAAATTAAAGAAATTTCTTGTTCTTGCAACATAGTATGGTATGGGTTACTATACTTAGAACTGTGTTCTTCCACGCAATCTTAAGGAGCTACGAAAGCTGCAATCAACCGTGATTAAATTGTAGAACAGCTACTAACTGATTGATCAAATAAAGGCTTTTAAAGCTGATAGGCTAACATTAATTCAATTCGTTGAACCAGTCAGAGTTCTTTAAAGTTTTTCTGTTTATTTCAACATTTAACAGTCTTCGGTCCATTATAATAAAAGCCTTTGTACGTTTACAAATTAAGGTTTATAAGTACCTACAATGTTATGTAATCAGAATTAATGATATCTATTCGATATCAAATTTTGATGTTTCTTAAATAATATGTATATACAAAGCTGCTATTCTACCATGCTAAGAAAGCCGTAACTGCAACACAAAATTTCAAAACTGATTTTTTAATTATGAGTATACGATGTTCTTTCTTACTATAGTAACTCTTTTAGTATTAGAAAACTAAAATTTACCCAAATTAAGGAATCACGCACCAAAATATCACACACGCGTCCAAATTCGGATTATAATTTTACAGTATTTTGTACTATCCTACCTACGTAATAAAGTTGTATTCGCCATAGCGTACAGTTAACTAGATGACAATAACATCTCAAATACGAAAAGAGAAATTTTATATTAAGTTTATCTAACTATGGTGAAACATAATTTAAAATAAAATCTAAGTTACTTAATCACTTCATAACGTGCTAACCAGCTCAATGCTTTCATTGATCAGATTCTGGGTCCTTTCATCTTCATCGTCATCTAAATCCTGTTCTTCTGCGTCATCTAACAAAGTGTACTCTGTGCGAATACTACTGCTGTCTTCACTATCATTCACATTGAAGTACGTAACAGTAGCGTAGCAAACCCTAGCCTGTGATGGACTGGACCTCGTAGAATCGTAAGCGGAATCAGACCTGTTTGATTCATTGGTACCGTAGCTTTCGAGGCTGTCGACACGCGAGCTGTTATAGCTGTTACAGCTGCTGTAATAAGAGGTGTTTTCGTATGTGTCGTTGATGTGTAAAGGTGGGAGGGAAGTACGGCAGGCACAGAACCGTTGGATGTCGATGTCACTGCTGGCGTCGACGGTGCCGCTGTACGCAGGTGACCGCGACAGCACGGGCGAGATGCGGTTACGTGTGTTCTTGCGGCTCTTGTTCCTCTTGAATAATTTGAAGGCCTGAGGACAAAAAACAGGATTTAATTATTTAGGTTTAAATTTGTTATCATAAAAAGACAAACGCTGTCCTCGTTTTACTTTGTAATTTGATAATGTAATGTGATTTGTGGAAGAGTCATGCTCATGAGAGAATATCCTGTGGCGTTTCACAACACTACTTTAGTGTGTTAGATGTAGCAACACTAGTATATAGTTAGTATTAAGTTTTGGTAGGATATAAGTTGGCAACACTGCCTAACATACTCTCTCAGTTCTCTTCTCTTGGCGTCCTGCGCGTCCGCCGCCAGTATTTAGTTAAGTTTATTAGTTTCTTACACATAATGTTGATTGTAACGTCATCTTCATTAGCAAATACACAGTGATATAAAAAGGGGCACGCGTTTCATTGAGCCTTCTGCCCCAAAATCCTTTAATTACACTTATGTAACTACGTATCTATGTACTTTGAACTTCAATTTAACGTTAATAATAAAACCTTTTTCCTAATATTTATTAGGAACTAGCCTGGCATCAAACTCTCACTCTCATCCACAATCTAGATAGTCTAGATACCGCAACCATTACCACCTTGACTTAATTACACCGTGTAAGTATTTACTACTTCATTTGTCTACACACAGTTAACTGTTACTATGAATTATACTAACAAACAACTACGCGGAACTAATTATCTTAACCCGTTGCAATAACAATTATGACAAATCAATTTTAAGTACACAAATATGACAGTTATTGTACAATACAGGGCCTAAGGAACATTTAGTTACACTATATATAGTATCGTGTATAATTAAAACTCCTAAGCACACATCTATCCAAAATGTCGGAGGTAAAATGGCTGCCATAGAACAAACACAATGAATACGGTTACCATATCAGGAACATGACACAGCAAGAACCCAATATTAGAATACTGTTAACTTGTATGCAATTCCAGAAAGCTATAGAACAATTGAAATTGTAGGATCATGGTGTGTTTATTTTTTTATCGTGAAATTCAAACTGTACCTAGACGAGAAGAGGCGTCGAGACGTGACAATCTTAGCAGTCAAACTCAAACTCAAGGCGTTTATTTCATTTTGATCATAAAGTATGATGCTTATGAACGACAAAATTACATGCAGTCCGCCAATTAACCTACAGCCAGTTCGCTGACGAGATAGAGCCATGAGAAGAATCCTTGGTATTTTTATTTCTCTACGAAAGAAACATATCATTAGATGCCTACTATTTACTATTATATATGCAAGGTAGTACGTGGAAATTCTGCTTATCTGTGGCCGTTTTTTATAATTAAACAAGACAAATCGGTGAATACTTTAGAAAGAACACTCTACCAATCATATTTCTCCAATTTAAATGAGTACCTTTTAATAATCATCACGTACCGTACCTAGCTTATAAATATCTGTATATATAATATAAAAAAGTTCACAGCTCATTAGACCGAACTCCTAATGAGAGGCTATACTTAGATAACCATTTATTAAAGCTTGAATGGTACATCGATCTGATAAAACGTATACATTAATACGCTACAGATATATCTCTAATTTCACCTATAATTATTTGTTATCGTTTCATTGAGATGATAAATGTGGTAACTAGAAAGCCGAACGATGTGCCGACAAGACATGTAGGTACTCTTGATATTTTGTTACGTAATGTATTGGTCTAATAGAAATTATGATTATTAGGGCTGTCCGTATAAAGATGGGTGGTAGCGCGTGTAGACTATCGTCCCCATTAAAATTTACGTGTTGTAGCAGTTTTATCTATTTTGACCTAGAAGACGACTCCCGTTTGTAAACCACTTCTGCCACACTAAGATAAAAACATAGTAAGCGCCTGAAACAAGGTGTAGCAAAACCAATTGTAACATGTCTAACTTAAAATTTACATTAAAACTTGTTCTATAGTATAGTTATAGCGATCTTAATTGACAGGACAGACTTGCACTCTATATAATAATATATCTAACTACACATGGTACCTGATTTAACACTGATCTGTCGTGTACAATGATGTACCTATATTTTAAATTAATCCCAAGTTCTTAACCCTTGTTCTTGAATAACATTAAGTAATTGAATTATGTGTAGTGTAGGTCTACGCATGGTATGAGATCAATTTTTGATCCAAAACTTTATCGTTCGTAATATCAATCTATAATATTTTCCGATGGAATGGCATTTATTAAAATTCCGATGGTTCTACGAAAATATTATTTGTCGATCGTAGGTTTTAGAAAAACCTCTTTATTCCTGCTATGAGTTTTGTATAATTTCTTACATTTAACTCACCTACCGACTTAGTTCTGTGTATCTCGGTTGGCAGTTCTATATGTAATGCTGTATTAAATACGTAGAATATATATGCGAAATTTTAACAATTTTAAATGCTCAGAATAAAGCTAAAAGGGCAATGGCCTAGATTACAAGGTGGTCAATGACCATGCCTTCTTATAAGATGAGGTCTTTAGTCTGAGGATACGTTGTTATTGTTATGTATGTGCGTAATTCTTATTGGAGACTCTAAAACAGAGATTTAATAGGATAACAACGCACGAGGTTACTACCTACTAGATACAAATGCCAATGTGGAGTCGACCACATATTTGCTTTATCACTTTTGAAATAGAAATCCATCAAAATTATAATTCAATAAGGCTCTTACGACAGTGACAATTGCCACTGCACTTAGGTGACTTGCAAGCAAAAATAGACATTAATGTTTGAGATATGCAAACGACATATAATTTTACTCTAACAACTAGTTTCCGAAAGGCTGACTAACAAAAAATTAACTTATCACCTGTTAAATCTCATGTGAAGTACCCATTGGGTTGCTAAAAGCATTAATAACTAGTTTAACTTGATCTAATTAGTGTCTAGTTAGATCAAATGATGATTTAACAGGTGATTAGGTAATTTTTCGTTGAACACCTTTCAGAAACTGGGGGTTTGGGTTCTAAAGCAATTTTATTGTCGACTATACAGTCAGTCGGTGGTAAAATGAACAACTCAATACAGTATGTCATTGTCCTAGATATTCTGTTTATCATAGACTTAGACGTAACCAAAGGCATCAGTGACGTTAATGTTAGTGCCATGGACGTCATTTGTTCATTAAATATGTTGATGCAGCGCCTGCTGACTATGCATGAACGTCAAGTAGCCAATAAGTCAATCTGTTAAATTGCTTCATTAATATTAATAGTATGCTTTAACAGTATAAAAACATGTTACGCGATACTATTTGTTTTATTTGTTAAATACCTCGCTATCTAAAAGTTACACACTACTTTGGTCTCGATTGGCGTTTTACCTATTATTATACGTTTTTTAAATAAACCGTGTTATTAGAGGGTAGCTGGAGCTATGGCAAACTGCTCTAGCATTGGGGAGACTTAATATGCAGAGGACAGAGGGTCTTTACGCTGATAGAGATAAAGTGAACCGCTGAAGATAAAAGAAAATGTATTTTATGTTGTTAAGATTATTTATAGTTCTCACCACATGCCAGCCCTAGTGATCAATAGTGAGCAGTACAAGGACGATGTTTATATAGCCGTTATTCTTTTATGATATAATAATGATACTTCATTATCCTCCGGTCAATTACCTTTGATTACATTGATTTATAGTTAACTCAATTAGGCTCATAAATGTAGGCATGAAAGACGTTCTGAACGAAGCCTTTTAAGAGCATCTTGTGAAGATGCTTTTGAACGAAGCCTTTCCATTATTTTTCTTTTACAAAAGCATAGTTTCAAGTGCGAAAGTTATTTGGTCTAAAATTAAACAAATCAGTGGACAAATTTGATAGTTGAGGTATAATCTCGGATAGTCAGTAGTGTGCTAAGACAGTATCTTCGGGATATTGTCAGAGCCACGGATTCAAATTTGAATTTTTTAATAGATATTCAAACGTTAATTCTTAAAGTGATACTCACAAGTATTTCTATTGCTAAAGGGACCGAGATATTATCATAAGACGTAGCCACCTAAATTTGAGTGTCGTTGCGGTATTTGGAGAAAAGTTACTAAGTTAGTTAAGTTTTTCCCCATATTCTGGTTAGATCACAATGAATGACCTATATTAGTATTTGTGGATAATGTCTGGAGCCCTATCACTACCTCTTATGACAGTATTATTTTAATACAAGCAACTGCTGTGCACGAGTTTGTGGGTTCGATCCTCATGTGGGACAAAACTTTGTGTAATCAAAAAATATTTGTGCCGAGTCTGGGTGCACTTTGTGTCCGTTAATTGTATGTTTATAAAGTTCCCCGCGACACAGGGCTTAATAATAATAATAATTATATAGCGACGAGGCAGATGAATATTGTTTATGACGCATAATGTATTACTGTGTATCGTATATTTCAGTAATTGTTATCGCCGCTGACATTATAGTATCAGCTGAATTTCCCAGAACGGTCAAGTAGACCTATCTATGTAACACACGTAACTATTATGTTTATGTGGTACTTTTAGTCTAACTTTATATTACTGAAATACTACGGCAATGAAACTGGACTTTAAAAAAGTCTGAAATGTCAATTAAAACGGTTTTATCCGTGCCTAAAATGTGCTTTGTCTCCCTCAGGAACCAGACCGATTTTCGGGATAAAAGAAGCCTATTTCCGTTTCCGGCACCATATCTATCTACATACCACACACACACACAAACTTTCGCATTTACAATATTAGTAGGATTGAGATAATCGCTACGTAAAGGCGTGAATACAGCTGTCAAGCTGAGTCATTGACATCAGAAACGGATCGTGAATCATCTTCCACGTCCATTGGGCTTCCAGTGTAATCAGTTGTAACTGTATATCAGTAACTTTTCTATCATCTCTACAGAACAAAGTAGATAGCGAGCATAAGGCTCGGTACAAATATTTGTGAATTACACAAAAATTTGTCACGTGTGGGAATTAAACCTTCCTTTCAACAACACTCGCTTGCACTCCCATTGCGCTAGCATATACATCAAGCTAGCTGGACGTCGTCTGTAAGAAGATATTTATGTTGCTACCCCTTAACTAGTATTTCCTTAGTTGCCTCTTACGAGAAGAGATGGTGTTTCAGTTTCTAGAATAGAGATCACACGGCTGCGGATAAATTCACAAAAATAGTGATGAATAAATGGATTACAATTTGCGTCAATTATCAAGACCAGGAAATTGACGTTAACCGAAATTTTCGCAAGTTGTGTGAAGACGTCACGTCACCCCAGGTTACGTCACGGATACAAATGATGTCCTTGATATTCAGATATGGAAAGAAAATGCGTGAACAATTATGTTACCATGTAGACATCACATAAACAAGGACAAAATTAGAATAGACTATCATATTTAATGATCGTTTTGTTAACGCTTATCCAATTAATTATAGTTATTTGCGTATTATAAAAATGATTGCATAAAAATGTTTCTGATTTAACATAAGCGTTGACGTAAGCAGTGATATTTTAAAGCAATTAGTCTTACCCCCAGTTTCTGAAACTAATCATCTGTTAAATCTCATGTGAAGTACCAAGTGGGTTGTATTATTACATTTAGGTCGCGCATTAATCGAGATGAAAAGTCAAAGCATTTATTTCTTAGAGATCAATAATATGATGCTTATCAACGTCAAAACAAAAAAAATTCAACAAATTAATCTACGCTAGTTCGCTGACGAGGTGAAGCCGTGAGAAGAACTGGCATGAAACTCGGGTCACTGTTTCACGCCAGATAGCTGCAATATTTAGTTTAACTTACAATTTTAACACTCTTTGGTGACCGAATTAATTTGTGTAACTAGTTACAGCTGATATATATGTAGATAAGATAATTGGCAACAATAACGATCGCAAGTTAATTAATAAATCGGTGCACGAATAATATACGACTATAAACAGACCAAATAGTCAGATAGTGGAATTAGAACGATATACTATCAGAGTTAATGTTAGGAATTTAGTTCATCAGTATCGTCATTCCTATTTTCTAAGAGCCAAAATTAACAGTAGGTATTATAAACAAAATATTATTTAAGTAATTGAAAAAAGAATTTCAATTAAAACAGGCCTGTGCACAAAATATATACTGTGTACAATACAATCATAGTACCCGATAAACTTCGTCTTAGGCCGGTATTACATTAGCATATATATATGATTTCATATCTGTCAAATTCTATGATCATAGTTCGACGACCCTCAAACTATGATCATAATCACATGTAGTTATTACACCGTCTTAAGTTCTTCATTTAAAAATTACTTACACATCTTTGATCATATTTCTATGATAGTCTAATAGTGGCCTTAGAAATTTGATTTTTATATTATCTCAGTTATGTTATTTTAGTTAAATTATAATGAATATTAATTACTTTCAGAAAAAAAAACTTTATCTAAAATATCAAAGCATTGATATTTTAGTTTTATAAAGTTTTTTTCTTGGGAGCTAATGTTTTATTTTTATTTGAAAGTTTAAAGTACTTGTACTTTAAACTTGTGACACACAAGTTTAAAGTACAAGTACACACAAAACAGTGACGCTTTTACGTCCCATTTGCGTATGTCGCCTTTAGTCTGTTGGTTGGTTATGTATGTTTTAAATTTAAATGATGAAGAATGATGATTTCATAAAGAAAAGATAGACTTCTACCGTTGCAAATAGTGTCAATAATATATGAAAACAAACAATTGTTCATTGATGAAATTCTTTTGTATTATGAAAAGATAATTATCCTGCGATCGCTATGGGCTTAAATAAGTTAGTTTCCTTATATAGCAGCAACAAGTTATAACTATTGTTGCTATAAAAATATCAAGTGACGGAAATAACTGATAATTATAATATGATTAATGATTAACCTTACACGGAGTTTATCGCGCGATCTTGAAAGAGAACAGATCTCACTTCCCCTTGATATTACTTCAGTGACGCTGTTACGATGGCTCGAATTATAAAAAATTTTGACTTTTCATAAAAAATTTAGAATGTCATAGCTGACTAGAAGCAATGGTCAAAGCCTGCAAACGATTTTATATTTTATTGCGCAAATAAAGCCAAAATGCTAATATTGAGAATACTGAACTACTCCGGGCTAATTTTAGACGAAAAATTTTAGACAGAAAACCTAATAGCAATTTACCTGACTCTGAGATCGAACCCGAGACCTCTGCGTGGTAATCCGTATACAGTACCACCGAACCGCAAAGGCAGCCAAAGAATAAAATATTGTGTTGAGCAATTAGTCCACATGCATCTGTTTGAATTACATCGGAACGTTTTTCGTATTTAGACTATTAAATTACTTAGATTACAACTATAACTTAATTTGAATAGGTAACTGCGGTACTAAGTATAGGGGCACCAACACTTCAACATGCCTTTTGAGGTACGGAGAAGTCTTGGTGACAGAGCACGTACATTTAGAGCCCAAAGGAGTGACATAATCTGCTGTGGGTCATATATAGAATTAAATACTCGCAAGATCGCCGACCTGATGATAGACAATCGATTCTGAGGATAGCTTACTAATGCCGCGATAAACGTTAGGATCTCTGGCATAATTTACAATTAATGGTGTATTAATCTCTTTAAGTTCAATCACAGTTAGTTCAATGTCTACCTTTCAAAGTAAGTAATAAATAATGAAGAACACTTCGCGTCCATTGTTCGTCGGTCGTACAACAATATGTGCGACGTCACGAGCTGCTGACGGTTAGAGACTATTGTAGATAACGACGCCTTGACCCTAATTATATATCTGTTATCATGATCTCGTCTTATGCTGTTTGATTGGCAAACAAAAATATTATTGTATTTATGTTCAGCTAAGAAAATAAACCGTCATAGAAGGATACCATGCCAGTAGGTTTAAACGATGGGTTTTAAAATGGTGACTACTATTATATTTGTCACAATCTTACCATCTCTTTGCGAAACGGTAGTAGACTACCTGAATTTTTAAAAGGACTGATATATTAACTGTGAACTACAAATTAAGTATAACTTTGTCTAGCAATAGGTATTTCTAACATCTACCTATTTAATTCAGTACCTAAGCCCAAATTCTAGAAAGATAAAAATCAATCAGTCAATAAAACGATTGCAGATATAAATAGAAGTTTCATTGATCGTAGGAAATCCCACTAACTATTATAGGTATGCGTAATTATACCTTTTGATCGAGTTACCCTAAACGCAACATTGCAGATAGAGAGCCTTATTTTATCTATCCTCTAGCGATGAATACATCAAGATAAGTGCGAATAGCTGTTGAACGACACGTAAAGGTTTCTACTCATCTCTCCCCTGAGTACTATTTTAGAATCTATTCTAATGAAATTTATTATATAAAGATATTTCAAAATAGCACATTTTAACGAGCTATGTGAGCTACGTATATAGTTATTTATGAAGGTATTATTGTATATAGCTATAGTTTTCTAAGTGGTATTCTAAAATGTGAAAACACCCTATCTCTTTTCGTGTGTATCAAGTGACTGTTAGGAAAATTCCAGTAAAGTTACTTGCGTACTAAAATATCACCTTAGTACAGTCATCAAACCGCCTGCCTAGATTATAGTTTATGACAAACGACTCCCTTTGAGGACTAATAAACAAATGACAACAACTACACAACAAATATGTACATATATGTCCTGTTGTGATGTAAATAGTTTATTTTTGCTACAAAAGCCAACACAGTTTATAATAATATAAATGATTTTTCTAGAATTACTCAGGGTATTTTAACCTTAGTGTCAGATTTACTGTCGTAGGTATGGCTTTCAGGTACATTAGCCTCAACACTGACGTATATCTTTGGTAAAATATTATGTTTCTCTATCGATAAGTGCCTTAACATCAGGGTCAAAGTTCTATGACCTATTAACAAATGCTCTTGTTAGACCGTTATGTGAAATTTCTTATCAGACACCTAATAGAAAAAAGGTCTGTGCCCAGACACTAAACATAAGAAATATTTGTTAAATGCACAAATATTAATTGTTTTATGTAGGAATACAATCCGCGATGCGACGTAACGTAGCGATCATTTTATTCGCTAAACCAGAGGTGCAAACATACGAGTAACTAAGTATATAACAACAGTAGCCTGTATATATATGCCATCGTAGGTATATAACATTTGTAGCTGGATAATAAGTATAGCAATGCCCATTCTATTATTAGGCAACTAATAATTTAAAAAAACGTAGGTGTACCTACACTCATACTTATCTTTTCTAGAAAAAGACAGTGTATAAACAATGTCTAATTAATATAAATGTAATTAATTACAACGTTGGTTTTCCTTAAAACGTTCTCACTACATATAAAACGGGTCATTTAGTACAAATGAATATTAGTGACCGGTCTAAGATGTGTGGTACGAAAAAATGCTGTTAATATGCGCATTAGTTGAAAGTTTTATTCTGTGTATCTATACCTACCTCCACATATTCCACATATTATTATTATTATTATTATTATTATTTTTAATCTATTACCTCTGGTAACATCAGCCCTTTATTATTCTATTGGAGGGTAAAGCCCTCTTCTCTTACATAAGGCATGAGTGTTGATCACCACGCTTGCTCAAGGCGGATTCTCAATTAAGATTTTTTTAAGTTTAGGATTCCTCACGATGTTTCCCTCCCCCATAGATGAATGGTAAGCTTAGAAAATATACACGAAATCACAATATTGCCTGGTTTCGAATATGTAACCAAAAGCATACAAAATGAGTGCTTTAACCACTGGGCCATTTCGACTCTGTTTATCAATAAATGTATGGTTGCATTGATAACTTGATTTAATACATCAAAAGTATCGTAAATAGTAGACAATAATATATTGCTTACGAGCAATATTATTAAATCTTTGAAATTAATTCGATAGGGTGATATTTACGTAGTAGATAGATAGAACCCCAATATTTTTGCGTGGGAACGATATAAGTACGAGTATAAGTCCCCTTAGCGGCACATTCTCCCTGTCAACTAACTCTATTGTTATTTGCTTAAATAATAGGTACAATATTAAAAAACTAATAAAATAAAAACGTATAAACAATAGATGATAGTTTTACGTTGTTGTTTTGCCACAAAATGATGTTTTTTTTTATTGCTAATGACAGACAAGCATATTGTTTTGTATTATAAGTGGAATCCGATTATGAACTTCTGTGTCGTCAGAAAGACAGTTAGCTACGTTTCTGGGCATCTATGCGGCTACCTTTATAGATAAAAATGCACTTTATTTGCAGCCGATGGCAATGCAGCCGGCTTCTTTTGCAGACAATACAGTATTAAGAAGAATTTTAAACTATTATTCATTAGCAGAATCTCAACACTGGTTAGATAGTGTTGCTATGTGTGCGGTACTTGTCGAGGCTGAATACTCCAATTTCAGTGAAACATCAAAAAAAAATCGCGTCGATATACGTTATTTTGACAGTTTTCAAAATGGCAAAGTCTTATTAAGGAAATTGTAATATATTTTTTTACATGAAACGAGATTTTACATGATCTCCCTTTGTTATACATTTTTTTTAAATACTCATATACATACACTTAATAATTAACTTACACGAAATGCTATTCGATTAAACATGGCAAAAAGTCATAGTGGTCACGTGTGGGCGCGTGGGAACTAGGGGGATAAAGCAGCGCACGCGCACCTGCTGCCGTACTACTACGCTCTACGGTTTTTTGCGTACACGTGTTATGACGTCGTACTCAATGAACTACAAGCGTAAGAGCAGAATTTGCATTTAGATAGCAAATAGTATGTATACGACCCTGATGTTAAGTGTTTACCTACTTTATGAAAATGGCTGTTTTCTAAATAGGTATCACAGAAAGAATGCTTAGCCGATGCCAGCTGTAAACGTGGTTAAAGCAAGAATACAGTTATTTTCATAAGATTAAAAAGTAATTTCAAAATATCATAATATATAAATAGTATAAACCACATCGAGAGCGTTCCGAGTTTTGTGTAGGGCTGCATTGTTGTATGGGTATACCCCAATTAATAACTGATTGATCTCACCATAGACTCGGTGTTGCTTAATATTTGAGTTGTGAAGGTCAGGTAACAGTCGCTATGTGAAACAGTGCCTCCTATAGTCTTCAAGCTCAGAGAAAAAGCTGAACTCAATAGTTGGAAAACGAAGAAAAGAAAAAAAGAGAGACAAAATCTGTTGTCTTCTTTATTAATTTACAACTTAACAGTGGTATATAATTCGTTAGCGCAATCAGTCAAGCGAATGATAGCGGTCGAACCATTCATAAGTTAGTAGGGAAGCCGTAAACACAGAACGAGGACCTGGGTATCATCATCCTGCATCAATGAGACTGCCGCGCCGCCACTACGATTCTTAATCCGCCGGCCAACCATCGCGATTATGACAAATACTCATACCATTCTACAGTCATGTCATCACGTACGTAAATTCCTAGAATATGCGGCCTTTGTACTTTACTCTAACGTACTGGTTAAACCAATTCTTTCTAATATTAATTTCCTGCTTGCTTTCCTGTAAGGACTAGCCCAAACCGCAATGCCGTCAATGCCCTAAAACATAGACAGCACAAAACACCTACAATTGAACTTTTAACATTATTTGGTAAAACGAACAGTAGGCGTTTTTAGTGCAAGGGCTTTGACTCTTTAATAACATTTTTCTCTCTTTAAAATTATAGCCAAATTACTTTTTCGATGAAACAGCAAAATTTCTCTTAACAATAAAATTGAGTACTTTTAAATGTAATAAATTATACAATTTGGACGAAACCAACCATTATTGAGATATTTTAAATACTTCATCATCTTTTCAAATAGACTTTACATAAAATATTAACGTTAATAAAACCTTTTATATAGTAGCTCTTTTGTAAAGGCAATTTAATTGGAAAGCCTTAAAATATTTATTAAGGACGAGGCCTATCTACTCGGGCTCAAGATGTAACTGATACATGGTTGCTAATATAGGTACCTGCTGTATTTTACTTACAAAAATGGATATGGTAATAAAAAGAAGGTATATATACGAAATTGTAACAATTTAAGTAATGGGTCTATAGGGAAGTGTGTTTGCCTAGTTAGGTTTAGGAAAGAGGCTGATAAAAATAAAAATGTAGGTATACTATATCAAAAAATATTGAATATGTTACTTTTACTTGAAGTGTTCAGTAGTAAAAAACATAAAAGACGACGCCCGCACTATGACATAGCGAGAGAGGAACTTTATATGAATATGTCATGTATTGTAAAAATCTACGCATTTGATTCGCAAATAAATAATCTATTCTCTGGAATCACATGGAATTCAATAATATAAACTTCTATTGATCAGTATACTTAAACATCTGATAAAATATATCAAATATTTTAATTGGCATTGGCATTATTATGCCGGAACAAACAAACTTTCCAATCGCTATTGTTAGTTTAAAGTACATTAACACTGTCTACATAAAGCATAGTTATGCCAGTACACATAAATTACAAGCCGATAGTAACTGCAATACCGCATCCTCATACAAAAAGGGCGCAAGTTGAAAATACCATTGAACAATATTATACTTTAGCCTAATTGTCACAAGATGGTAAATGCCGAAAACGCGTTCTGTGTTACTCCGTTTTTGCATTGAGAGTGGAAATATATAATCAGGTTCCCTACTCAACTTTGAACTCGATAAATAGCTAGATAGTTCTATCGTATTTAATTGCAGACTGCCTGACCACTGCATCTATACTGACGATTTTACTTTCTAAGATCTAATGGTAACGCTGGTTAAGTTTATATTATTTTTAATTTATATGACGCTTGCAAAAGCGAGATGATCAAATTTCATGTCTCCTCTTTCTAAAACGTCGTTGCTGTAGTACATTAGCGAGCTGTAGGCAGTATCTTTTTTTATTAACCTACTAAAATGGCTCTAAGCAATCAGTGGAATTCAGAAGCGAAGCCTACTACTGCTAAAACAAAATTTTACAACATACATAATAATACATATACGCTGTATTAACAGCATTTGTTCTAAGCATCATTCTTTGTCTTCTGATTTCGATACCCTATTAACTAACAAGATTTCATATAAAAGAACAAAATGTAATAGATAATACTTGATATAAACGGTATCATTATGATTTATACTTGGTTCGCTGACTCGTAATAATGGATTCCTAGATTCAATAACTTATGACATTATAATGCCTTTCAATTGGGATTGAAGAGCTTTCAATAGAACAAGGAGGGTAAAAATAATCGTATTTTAGATACGAGCAAACTTTGACGTATTATTAGATATAATAATATGCTTGGGACTATTTTAATAATTATTTGAAATACCATTAGTAATCAACAAATGATAAAAAGAGTGTGTTGGTCTAGTAAGAGATTTATTCTCGTTCAGAAAAAAGGAGTGTCGTTATGACACAGTGTAACTCAGAGGGAATATTGTTTCTTGTTAGTTACACTGTAACACATCGGTATTAATTGGTGTGACTTATTAGGAACAAAAAGTCGCAATCTGTCACAGTGTTACTCAACAGGAATTTAATTCCTAATGAGTCACACTGTTACATATCTGGGTGTTACTGAACGGGAATAAACCGAATAACAAATGCCCTAATCCTTTAAGTCTCTGGAGTGTCTTAAATTGCGACAAATGTAATGTATCTTTCCTACCATATCCGAAAAAAATATTTACCAAGCATCATAATTTTTTTTGGGTTGAGTGGGCTTTGAAAATACATCTCACGAATCCGCAATAGTAGTAACCATTCCTGGACGTCTCTGACAATATACCAGCAGTAAAATTGAAGTCATTTTGATGCCCAATATAAAAATAATGTCGCTGTAATTTTAAGAGAATATACTTGACAGATCTAGACCTTATCTTAAATAGTATAAACGTATAGTCAATCGTCATTAGTGCGATGACCATCTCTTTATCTCGTCATTTGTAATTAATATTTACATACACTAATCTATTGCGTACGTGAGGCGCCGGCATGGCCTCAGACGACTGTGGTCATGTGCCATAAATGTTAAACAATTCCCAATCATTTATATAATTACTATTCTAATAATTTATACAATATTATTCACCCCTGTGGATTTGGGTTTGTATTACCCCTTAGCGGTGAAAACGTCACAGACAAACAGAGTTGTTATGTTGTAGGGATATTGTATGAAATTAACTTTTACACAAACAAGAAGCTTACAGTCATTTGAAAGAAACAGATTTTCTTTCGTTATATGTATTTACGTTTTGTCAATTTTTGTGTAGCGTTCACTACCTACCCTACTCTATATTTGTAGAGGCACAATGGACGAAGAGGTATAGGTGCGTTCAACGAGCTTATATTCGATTTCTTAATAAAATAAATATTTAAACAACCATATGGAAAACTTTTGAAGGCTTAGTATCTCATCGCGCGTTGAGGAGATGGTTAGGGAGGAAAGTTCACTATTACATAATCGGCGCATTCACACATTGATAGCTACCTTGCCTAACAAACCACAACTCATTGTTCTTAAGAACTGCATACGTGTGTTTTATTGACTTTTACTTGTAATACGTGACAAATAACCTTTTAAAAAAATCATTAACTTATATACGTCAAAACCTGCAATAAATAAAAATATAAAACAAAAATACATAAAATTATGTCTTAATTCCATATATTAACATAAATAAATAGTTTAGTACTACGTTAAAAATATTATTAAAAATTATATTATATTAAGGAAATATTAGGCAATACCATAACTAGTTTTACTGATATATTGATGTGATATGTCCCCATCACATTAGACAATAACATTCTCAAAGGACTACTACATATAGGACCTTTATGTTCGAGTTTCTTTTTGACAGATAAAACAACAGATTTGTTAAAAACCACAATAAATATATAACAAATTCTAATAAGAAATTACATCAATTTAACTATAATTAAATAAAATAAATATTTACCTTCAACCACCGCCTTCGTGTCTCCGTCAAAAAATCTGATAGCACCATGATCACTCGCAAAATATTAATTATTTAATTACGATAGCGCGTGCGAGCAGAGTTGGCTCAGCGAACGGGCGTGTGTACTCGTCGGCATTCACTGTGGGAATGTGGCATCGCTCGTGAGGGCACTTCACTCTCTCCTACACAACGCCCCACGCCCGCCGCACCCAATACACCCTCTGTTAAAGCGGTACAAATAATAAGTGGAATGTATTTATTCGATGTAGAGATGTTTTTATTTATTTTTCTACTGATAGCAGCTGGACGAGTAAGCCATTTGGTGGTAGTAGTTAGGCTTGCTTAAACGTTTATCCAGAAGTACAAGACGTCTTCATGCTCATAGGTTGCATAGGTTTCGCACCTATTATCTAGGACATAAAGCCAAATAGCAGTGAACCAATTCAATATTATACATGAATACGCAACGCAAATATTTGCAAAAAAAAATAATTTATGGATTATAAAACATTCTAAATAATATTTGATAACAATAATAATAAATAACACAACAATTACATAGCGCTACTTAGGACTAGGGCTGCCATCTGTCCGAGTTTTCTCGAATTTGCCCTGGTATATAGGGCATCCGGGGAGCGTCCGGGTGGGCCTTCATTCGTAGTCAGGATTTAAAAATTTTAAGTCTTGGACCGCCCGCGACACACGCACTGTGCCCGCACACTATCAGCTCTTTTTTATTACACAGATTACACTGAATATGTTTAAAAAATCCTGTAGACACTGTAGACATCTCCGAGTTCTGGGCTCTAAAATTTAGGGTTTTCATGCGTCTTGTCCTGATTGCCAAATTTTAGAGATGGCAGCCCTATCTCGGCCCAAAGTAAGCATAGCATATATTATGTTTTATAGAGCAGTGATATCGGCACTTCAGATACTTTTTTTTACATATAAACATCCAGAGTAATGCAAATAGTCATATTCATGTCTACAAAGAATTGCACTAAGCGGGAATCGAACACCGCAAACTTAGCAGTCGATCGCTCTACCGCTACGCCACAGAGCTCGTAAATTGATAAATATACATAACTAGCTTTCCGCAGCGCGGTTTCACCCGCGTCCTTGCTTACTGCTCTGCTCCCGTCGCCAGTAGCGTGATGTTACATAGCCTATAACCCTTCCTCGAGAACTGGGCAAAAAGAGTTTTCAAATCCGACTTCCAGAGATTCTTCCGATTTATATAATAGTATAGATGTTAATTAAATACCTACTATATTAATTTACCTAGTAGCCTTTTTAAAGTTGTATACATAATACGAGATTCATAATTAGTAGTGTTAGTATACCTATTAAAAAAATACGATTATCGCCGAGAAAACGTTCGTAGCCGTCATCGCGTAAGTAAGTCTCGCAGCGATGGGGTAACGCTTGCGGGCGTCGTCTGCGGCATTTTTGATTGCTCAATAATCAAATTTAAAAGGGTGAAATATACAATCACCTAAATGGATTCAGAAGGGTAGTTACAAAGGGTTTGGTATTTTTAGAAAAGTTGTCTGTAGATAATACAATTAGCGAGAATAAAATTATTATAAATGATAGATTTAATTACTTTGTGTTTGGGTGGTGTCCTTTTTTAAATTGTAAGTTTGTGTATTAAAGCTAAATGACTGTTTTATTAAATAATAGATGGAATTGTCTGGACGACTTCCTAGAGACAAACCGCTTAGGTACTTATTATTTTATAAGTATCAATAAGTGTAATAATAAATGAGCCGTAAATTTGTTAAAAACTATTTTTATTTTAATTACCGAAGTCCATTTTTATTATAATTTCGACTTTACTGACACTGCTTTTTTATTAGGAACATCAATAACAGTTTGAAATAACGAACTGTAGTGCTCTGTAATAATTTATTATATCTATCAATCCTATTAATATTATAAATGCGAAAGATCGGTCTGGTACCCGAGTTACATTAACTAAACCATTTTCGTCGCGGGCGAAGCCGCAGGGCTCAGCTAGTCTATATCTAATATATAAAATTCTCGTGTCACGGTGTACGTTATTGAACTCCTCCGAAAAGGCTCGACCGATTTTCGTGAAATTTTGTATGCATATCGGCTAGGGTTGAGAATCGGACAATGTCTATTTTTCATCCTACTAAATCTTAAGGGTAGTCTGAAAAGGGATGAAAACGATTGTATGAAACTTCTTCATAGTTTTGAAATTTTGTTTTGGAATACTTCAAAATTTTTTTAATTGGGTTGGATTTAGAGGAATGGAATTAGGGATGAAATATTATATGGAAAGATAGATAAGCTTTTGAAGTTAGCGACTTGAAAATTGAAAAGAGGGGCAAGGGAGGGGGGTATGAAAGAGAAGTGAGGGGTAGGGAAGACGAAGTGAGGGAAAGTGCGGAGGAAGGGAGGGGAAAGTGAGGGTAAAGCGAGGGGGTAGTGAGGGGAAAATGAGAGAAAGATGAGAGGAAGTGAGTGGAAAGTATGGGGCAAGGTAGGTGAAGGGAGATGTAAGTGAGGGGTAAGCAAGGGGGAAATGAGGGAGAAGCCAGGGAAAGGGAGAGTGAAATGACGGGGAAAGGAGAGGGGAGGTAGGGGAAGGGGGGAGGGAGGGAAGAAGTGGAATGGGAGGAGTGGGGAAGAAGGGAGAGGGGAATAGGGTAAAGTAGTGAAAAGTTTACGGGGGATATCTGTAGGTAGGTGAAAGAGGGTTTGTAGAATGGGAGATTAGAAATATCTATTTATATAAAAATAAATCCCTATTTCTCTTGGTCACGGCATCACGCGTGAACGACTGGACTGATTCCGTTAATTCTTTTTTTGTTGTGTTTGTTATTGTCAGGAGAAGGTTCTGCGAAAAATTAGATAATAATTAAGACAGGACAACGTCTGTCGGGTCCGCTAGTATATACTTATATAAAGCTAAGGGTCAATCAGTCATCATCATCACGAAATCTTAGAAACTACAAGTGCTAGGACTCTCAAATTTTGCATTTTTTTTTTATATATATTAGCTTACCAAAGTGACTCCACTCTGCCTGATGGTAGGTAAGCAGTCAGATGTGGCAAAGTACGTATGAAATTTCTATATAGTTTTGATAGTACGATTTCCAAATTATTAAAAAAATACTTATTATTTGAAGAAATTAAAATATAGGTAATTATTTTTTTAAACAACCGTTACAAAGAGGTGAAATAGGGGGTGTAAGTTTGTATGGAAAATATTTTAATTTTTAAAGCTATCGAATCGAAACTCACATAAGTAATTAAACTCTTTAAGCTTCGGCCAAACCTGAGCGACTGCGACGCGGGACGCGGGACGCGACGCGGGAGCGTCTGCCGCGCGGCGGTCGCTGCCATATAATATCTATGGCGCCTTGCACACCTGCGCGACCGCAACGCGGGACTGCAGCGTCCGCAGAGCGGGACGCACGCGACTAGTGGTCAGACGTGTGTAAAGGTATAATTAAAGTACTACCCTCTCATTAAAAGTTCGATGTAAGAGTAGTAGTATTACTTTCGTTCGGTAAGTGAGAGCGCCGGAGGCCCAATCTCTCCCCTTTCATTTTTCCTCATTCCCTACTCCACTACCTTTGCCTACCTTACTCTTTGCACCTACACCACTACCTTTACCTACCACATTCCATTCGCCTATCCCACCTCCTTCACCTAACCCACTCCCTTGCCGGTAGGCAGTGGCTTTGCAGACCGCAGAGTCCCAGGCAATGAAGAAGCGACATCAGCGACAGTTACCACTTACCATCAGCTGTAAATAAAACCCTGTCAATCAAACCATTGAACCATAGAGGTTGCCATTATTTGTCGCGTGGTTTATTCCGCAAAAGCAATAAAAGGTCTTTTTCATCAGAGTCAGAATTTGATGTTAAATACGAGAATGTCATCACCACAACAATTTAGTAGCTATCCTACTAACATTATACATGTGAAAGATTGTGGGTGTGTTTGTTACCACTTAGTGCCTAAACGGCTAAACGGATTTCAATGAAAATTGGTATGTTAGAAAGGTTTGGTGCCAGAGACAGACAAAGTATTTAAGGTTATTTTTATCCCGAAAATCGGTCTGATTCCCGAGGGAGACAAAACACATTTTAGGCGCAGGCGAAGCCGTAGGGCGCATCTATTACCAGATAAAGACGCGCAGCTTTAGTGATTGTTCACTAACAAATGAAGTTCGCGGTTCGCGTCGCAGTCGCGCAGGTGTGGACATTAAGTTTCGCGTTGCAGACGCTCCCGCGTCGCGTCCCGCGTCCCGCGTCGCAGTCGCGCAGGTTTGGCCGAAGCTTTACTAAAATTAGTTAGGCACTATTTTTAGGTGTCGCAAGTTTGTGTGAAATTTGTTAGTTTTAGTGGTAGCAAGTGAATAGATTTAAATGGGATTTGCTTTAGGTACGGATTATACTGATTATTACTGATATAATGTACGATTGCCTTGATCAGGCAGGCAATAATCTCATGCAGGCATTTATCTGAATTTTCACGCGAATCAAGTCGCAGGCTACATCTAGTAGTAGTGTATAAATTCTAATAACCCTTCCTAAAGAATATAACAGTTCTTTTATTGCGTCGACCTTAAATTTCAATTTAAATTCTAATTTATACATCAAAGGAATGTATTTTAGACTTTTAACTAAAAAACTTTAACTCTATGAAGTAGGTAGGTACGTGGCTACATAAATAATAATTTAAACAATTTACGCTCCGATGTTTACAAAAAGCTAAGTAAACAACTCAATTAACCTTAACAGTTACCGATCCTTCAACCACATTTAAAACAATAAAACTACAGTTAGTTTTGCGAACTTTAATTACTTCTAGAATAATATTTTCGATCTTTTAACTACGCATTTACTAACCTGAAAGATAAAACCGTCATATGTCAACAGACTAAATTGAAACACGACGGCTTTTTACACATCATAACGTACAATATGGCTGAAAGAGGACGTTTTGGTAGATCTAGTTCCGGTTGTAATCCCTATATAAATATTTAAGGTTCAAGCTCTGTTAGTATTATATAATATTTGATTTTAACCCTATGATAGGACATACGACAAAGTTTTAGTAGAAACTCAATCATTTTACAGTAAGTTGAAAAAGGATTAGGTATGTAAAGCTTTCACGTAATATATAGGCATGATGAAATAATATACTTATAGGCTTAGCAACACCGAACTGCGTAACACGACGATGAAAAAGTGATTGTGTTTTAGATATAAGTGTTTTTAATATCTTTGTTGTACGGGCCATGATGCCTGAAATAAAGGATTTATTATTATTATTAATAATAATATACCTACACTATCTATTACTGAATATAATTGTCCGAAAAATTATAGTAGCACGAGCTTAATAGTACCTACTTTCAATTGAAGACAGCCATCATAGCAAACTTATATGGATATTTTTTTACTGTAGGAGAATCGAATAAGAGCACGGCCAATTTAAAGTGAATATTAGATTAGATTCTAATTAAATAAACGCACGGTACGTTATTGGTGAGCATCCATTAGCATGACATAACGAAAATTACTCGCTTTTGTTACCAACGACACCGATGAACGACACCCCAGTATTGACACGGGTGATTGTGAAACCTGATAATACTGAATCGAACATTGAACTATCGGTAAGTTTCAAAGTAAACTTCAGAACGTTAATAATTATTATCGAATATAACGTGCAATTAGCAATGTCCGTTCTCTACCATCAGTATCAATAAAAAATTTGATATCCAACCTACAATTTCTAGTCTTTATTTTATTGTATCGGAAATAGGAGTTAAAATTGTGGTTCAAAGTTCAAAGGTAATTTAAAAACAGTTCTGTTAGACGGCCGAGAAGCACAAACTAGAATTCCTGTTATTTTAAAGGCGCCGGAAGCCCAAATGCTCCCTTGGTCTTCTTCCTTTTCCCTTTTCCTTCCTCATCCCCTTCTCCGTGGTTGGCAACGGCTTGGTTGTGTTTTCTAAGCATTATTTCTTCTGCAATGCTTGGATAACACAGCCATCTCTACAGGTTGCGGTTACCAGTTACGATCAAACGGGCCAACGTACGCTTGTTTTCCAACAAAGTTTTTATAAAAAAAAATAATCTGTTTGCTCTAGAGTATCTCTTAGATAATAAGGTTATTTCATGAGGTCGGCATATTATGTTATGTTCTATATGTTCTCTATTCTTTGTTATCCTTCAACTACAAGACGTGATAAAAAGGGTACTTTTTTTTTTTTCACGCCATTCTTCACGCAATCCTTCAGTATTATCTTTAGTTTTCATCTCAATTTCCATTTCTCTGAAAACACATGGCTTAATTAAAGTTATGCATTTTATTCTAATCACACAATAAGTACTCAAATAAACAAACTAGATATCATAATGTCTAAAGAATCTTAAATAAAACTTAATGAAGTCATAAATTCATAGACAATAGTTAAAGTATCAGAGTTCCTCGCAGCGCGGTTTCACCTGCATCTTTTGCTTTGCTTCCAACGCCAGCAGCGTGATGTTACATACACTATCCTCAAGATCTGGGCTATCAAACGCAAAAAGAATGATTCAAATCTGACAGGTAGTTCTAGAGATTAGCGCGTTCAAACAAACTCTTCCGCTATATAATACTATAATTTTACCAATAAATTACATTTAGCATCAGTTATTTTTGGTTACAAAATGTACTACTCGTATAAAACGTCATTAGTAATAACAAAAAATTCAGACTTTAACTACCAGTAGTACCATAATAATACTGTGGTTGTAAAGTGTTGCTCTGTACGGGCTGCCTCGTAGAGTTTTAGGATTCGATTCTCAGATCGGGTAAAGTGATATTTGGGTAGTTTTCGAGAAATCTTCAGTGTTAGTCTGGAATTTAGTATTGTGTTGTAAATGTCATCTATAAGACCTAACATAGGTACCAGTCGAAGTGTAGCTGTTAAAACATTTTTTATTTTATTTGTTTATTACCAAAACATACAAAACATAAAACTATATTTTTTTACAGAAATGCCACATAAACCTATAGGTTCGTTTGACCTCTGCTTCGCTCTTTGATAGCTACGAGGGTGCGTTTTTAAGTTCGCGGAATGAGAGGGTTGTGGGGGGGGGATTACACTCATTAGGGTCGTAACGTATTCAGTGACTCATAATTAGTATAAATACGAGGTTTCATTGCAATTAGACAATTAGTCTTTGAGTTATCGTCAATCAAGCAACATAATCGGGAGTGAAAAGTGAAATATAGAAAAAATCGAATATCGTGCCGTTATAAAGTTCCTTACCAAGCAAGGAAAAACAGTTGCGACCATAATGAATGAGATGGCATTGGTTTACGGTGACTCTTGTCCAGGAAAAACCATGGTCTACAAGTGGCACAATTTATTTAAACAAGGAAGGGAATCCATTGAAGACGATCCGAGGCCGGGCAGGAGTATCGAGGTGACCACGCCAGAACTTATACAAAAAGTTGAAAAAATTGTACTGGAAGATGCTCGACTAAAGAAGAAACAACTCGCAGAAATGGTTGGAGTATCCGATACAACCATTTTTAAAATTCTTCATGATCATCTTGGCATGACTAAGGTCAGTGCAAGATGGGTGCCAAGAATGCTCACGCCGCCCCAAAAACAACAGCGCGTAGAGTGTTCACGTGCATTTTTGAACCTCTGTAATGAAGACAAGGATGATGTATTGAGTCGAATTGTTACTGGAGACGAAACTTGGGTTCATCATTATGAACCTGAGTCGAAACAAGACTCCATGCAGTGGCATAAAAAGGGCGCAGCACCCCCTAAGAAGTTTAAGGTGTCACAGTCAGCTGGGAAAATTATGGCAACGGTCTTTTGGGACTCGGAAGGAATATTATTAATCGACTATAAAGATAAAGGTGTTTCTATAACCGGGGAATACTACGCTTCAATATTAGAGAGACTTAAAGAAGCCATTAAGGAAAAAAGACGGGGAAAATTGACGAAAGGTGTGTTGCTTTTGCACGACAACGCGCCCGTTCACAAGAGCCGCGTTGCGTTGGCTGCCCTGCATAAGGTGGGCTTCGATATTTTAGAACACCCACCCTACAGCCCAGACCTGGCCCCAAGTGATTATTACCTGTTTCCAAAAATGAAAAAAGAACTACGGGGTAAAAAATTTACCACCGATGATGAAGTCAAGGAGGCAGTTTCGGCGTATTTTGTAGACAAAGAGAAATCTTTTTTTTATGAGGGTATTAATAAATTAATTGAAAGATCTGAAAAATGTATTCGTCTTGCAGGTGAATATATTGAAAAGGAAAAATAATTTGGTTTTTTTATTTCCACTCTTTATCCCCCATTCCGCGAATATAAAAACGCCCCCTCGTACGTCTGTTAGACAGGCAACAAACAGCAAATACCTATTATTCAGATTAAAAACTTCAACAGTTTTACTAGGTAAAATTGCAGGTTAAAATTAAACAGTACCTCGGTGAGTGACCTCTAGAACTACTGCGATGTTTTGAGCCCAATGAGAATGTATTTGTTTCAATCCAAAATTGTTTAATCCCTAGCCAATATTGGTTTAGCTGGAAACATAACAGAAATAAATTAATACTGAAGTGTTTACCTTGCGTATTTTAGTTGACAGGGCGATTTATTCCTTTGGGACGTTAGTACCGGTTCTACATGAAATACAATAACTTACAATATTTGTTTTGATGATTTACAAGTTATTCAAAATTGTAGTAACCCTGTCTCTTAAACTAGGCCGATATTGAACATTACATTTTGTTATCGTTAGGTCGATTGTTTAGTAACATCTTACGAAAACAGTCGACCTAAAGATAATAATGTGTAATGTTTAAAAAATTTAAGAAGTACAACTTAAAGTCTTCTAAACGATTTAAAAGAGGTATATGGAGATCTTAGAAAGACAGAAATTCGTCCATTTCTTACGATTTATCCTCGCAGCTAAAAATATAAATTAGCTATAGGTAAATAGGTTAACTTCTCTTTGGTAACAACTACGACGACGTTCGACGATGTTAACAGTGATTGCTGTGTTACAAAGTGGTTGAATAAACCAAAACAGAATTGTTATCAAATTATATTATTGCAATTTTATTATCGCTGTTACAGAGGAAGCACGCAACAGCTATTTTTATCAACATTTAGTATTTATCTTACATGCCATACTGTGTACTAAGTGTAAATAAGGGCGTGTTATTTTCATCGAATATTTTTATTTACCTACGGTAGCAAGCATGTCAACTGACCAACCTAATTCTAAGGCTCAATACATACTATAACGAGAACTGTGCAGTAACAAAATTTTTCCCGCATCGAATCGCTTGAGACTCATGACTTGAGGTTAGGTAGCTGTCTTGGCGCGCAGCAACAAAAACTCTCATCAGTAGTATGATGGCTTCTACTATATTTTATGTAGTACTTCATCCGTCCACTTAGAAGACTAGATTAAAATGAGAAGGAATCAAATGCACTGCTAAAAATTTCCAGATATTAATTGGTCATATTTTATTTATATTTGGGTTCTTTCTTTAGAAAAGAATTGACATTTTTGTTGCCTACAAAGTCTTGCCTTGAAGTCGGTTAAAAATATGAAACTGAAAACAAAATTAGTTTTTTGTCATCACTGTCTAGAAATTCGTCCAGGTAAGTACCTACATGTGATTTTTCAAATGTAGGTATTTTCTTTTTGCATCACATGTAGGTTTTATTTGCTTTTAAAAAAAAACAGCTCTCGCACTAGGAAACAAACTCTGTGTCGCGGGGGACTTTACAAACATGCATTTAACGGACACAAAGTACACACAGACTCGGAACAAACATTTGTGGACCTCGTGTACAGCAGTCGCTTACGCTCCCACTGCACCACGGAGGTAGTCAAATTTTGCTCGTCACCCACTAAATGTCTGAAGTTGCCAATCCGCCTTGAGCAAGCGTAGTAATTAATGCTCATGCCTTCTCTATATGAAAAGAGGCCTTTGCCCTGCAGTGGGACAGTAAACAGGCTGTTATTATTATTATTATTAATTGTTTATGTTATAAGATCGCTACCGGTGAAAATCGACGTGAAAAAGCATCTCACTAAGCCGCCATAGTGGAGGCCACAATACCAGTAGTTTGACTTTTGAAATGGCGTCCATCACTTTTGGATTCCACTGACTGCTTACCATGAGGCAAAGTGAAGTCACTTTGGTAGGATAATAAGAAAACTGACGCCAAAATGATTACAGTAACATATAGTCACGGTTGTGTCCTCTATTGCAGGAACAATGCTAGGTAAACAGCTAAGTCATAAACCGTGATTGAACAATAAAACGTAGATGTAAAAGCAAAAGAAAAGGGACTGAGTAAAAAAGTGGATCTACGGCTTTTGCATAGTAGGCTTTGTTGCACTTTTACTGCGCCAAAGAGAGATAGTCAATTATAAAAAAAATATATACATACTCGTATATTATCTGAATATTGGTACAGTTAACTTTATCAAACCATCAACTATTACAATAGATCTACTGTCATGCTGTCGTTTCTCTCCAAAGCCCAAGTAATGTAAAATTTATTCTAATTGTCTCTGATCATCTATTTATGATGTTAGGCGTTACGAACCTAGCACGAGTGAACGTGACAAGACATTTGTTTAATCTGTGATCAAGTCTTGAGCGACATATACCTGAAAAAATTTACACCAGCTCAAGAATATATGCCTTTAAGTTATTTTTGTTGCATATGTATGTTAAATACATTATAAATATGTAGTATTGTTGAAAGAGTATAGCGGCAAAATATAATATTACCTAGCACTATCTTTGAAAGGATAGAACATTGGAATAGCTACTTTATATTCAAACGTCGGAAACAGCTCTTCCTGAATCCAAAAGAAAACTTAACTATTCATAATCCCGAAACCTAAAAGTTTTGACAGTTCTATCTGAAGTGTAAACTTTGTAAGTTTTGAATAGAATGTTTAAGAAATGTTTTCTAATCTGTTGAATCGACAAACGACATCAAATACGACAGAGAAATTTTACCAAATAACATTTAAGAAATAAGGGAAAACTTCCGAAAGATTTGTATCTTTTTGAGACAGAAAATAAATGATTATTATCGCTCAAGTGTAAGATTCAAAAGAATTTTATCATAAACATTATGTCACAATGCTCTTGCTATGGCTAAGCTAACATTGATAAACATACATAATGTAAGAAGTAGCCGAAAACAAACTTAGTATTCATGGCGCCCTCCACGCGCCGCCATATTTTGCTAAAATTAGGCTTTTTATAATTTACTCGCTTTGTAGAGGTTAAACCGAACCCCTGAGCTACTTATGATAATTTAATCTGTATTACAAGCTAACGGTCGTATTTAGTTTATTAACGTAATCAGTCAAATCAATATAGAAAGAAAGTTGCAGACGATTTGTGACCGCTTCATGTGATGTGTCAGTGCGCCTGACAAGCGTGTATATTACGAGTATCACAAATATGCTCGTATGGGAGACCTACTCGTATGTCCAAAAGTAGACTTGTTGTCACAACTAAGGTGGCGTAATAAAAATTAGTATTATTAATCCTTTATGCGGATTGGTAGATCTGTAGAGTTAAGGCACTTTTTTTTTTCGGAATCTTCCTGTGAAAGAATAACAGTTGGAATAAGCTCTCGTCCTATTGAGTACTATATAAACATACAACTTACGGACACAAAGTATACCCAGACGTAGAGGATGATGATGGCTTATAAAAGTAATGTTCACAACTTGCGTATATATTAATAACTAGCTGTTGCCCGCGACTTCGTTCGCGTGAAAATTCAGATGGGTGCCTCTATGAGAATATTGCGTGCCTGATTTTATGGCAATCGTATATTGTATCAGTAATAAATATCAGTATTATCCGTCTCTATGGCGAATCCAGTTTAATAAACCCGCTACCGCTAAAACTGACAATCACTTTCACACAAACTTGCGACTCTTATTTGCCCACTTAATAAGGGTGGTTTCTGAATATTAAAAAAAGGGTATTTTCTAGTAATTTGGTAATCCTACTATAAAAACTATAGAAGTTTCATACAAACTTACCCCTTTATACCCCCTTAGGGGATGGCTTTCGCAAAATTCCGTTTAAGTGAGCACCTATATCCTAATAGGAACGACCATGCAAAGTTTGAGATTCCTAGCACTTGTTGTTTCTGAGATTTCGTGATGAGTGAGTGAGTGACCTTTTGCTTTTATGTATATAGATAGCTTTTGCCCGCGGCTTCGCTCGCGTGAATATCGTTTTTTCCAACAGACATTTTTATATTGTTTAATACTGTTTTTCATACTATTTTTAATCTCCCATTCATACAAATCCTCTTTCACCTACCTAAAGATATCCCTCGTAAAAACAATATACAATACACAAAGGCATATTTTCACTACAATAACTTTCCCCTTTCCTCCCTTCCCTATCGCCTTTTTTCTCCACTCTCCACAGTTTCCTCCTTTCTCTCCTCCCCTCCACCTTCTCCTCGTCACCTTCAGCATCCCTTGCCACTCCTCCAGCATCTCTTCCACCTTCCTTCCCCTCCCTTTTTTTCACCATTCGAGAACTCCTTTCTTTCCTCGTCCCTTTCCCCTCCCTTCCTTTCCTGTCACTTACCTCTCACTTCCCCCTCACTTTCCCCTCATTCACTCCTCACTTCCCCTCACTCCCCCCTCACTTCTCCCTCACTTCCTTCTCATTTCCCCTTACTTTCCTCTTACTTCCCCTCACTTTCCCCTCACTTCTCCCTGGCTTTCCCCTGATTTCCCCCTGACTTCTCTTTGTATAGTATATTTATAGTATATATGTATATTTCATCCCTAATTTCACCCCTCTAAATCCACCCCTGTTAAAATAAAATTGTAAGGATATTTTTTATTTAAATAGAAGTATTTCAAAACTGTAAGTTAAAAAATGAAGAAGATTCATACAATCGTTTTCATCCCTTGTCACACACTTAGAAATTAAATTTAAAAAATCCTTTTTTAGTACAACCTCTAGACATTTAGACAAACACACCCTCCAAATTTCAAGTCACTACGACCAGCAGTTTAGGCTGTGCGTTGTCTGTTAGTTAGCCAGTCAGTCAGGACAAAGCCTTATATAATATGTATGGGTGTATGGATGTATGGATTAGACGTATAGCCATCGGGGATCAAAGCATACAGGCTGCTAGGAATGCTAACAAAACGAAAAACAGCTAATACTTAGATCCACACCCACAACTTTTAGTTGTGTCTGACCTTGGGCTTTATTAATTGTCATCGCGAAACATAGGCTCACTGGAAACTGGACTCATTTAAAACTAAACGGAATATTGTTTAGAATGAGAGGAATCCGAAAAACAAAAATGCTATCAACTATGCCGTAACCTGTTAAAGTCTCTGTTTCTATCAGGTTTCGTAGTAAATTAACAAATGTTCGACGTGTTAAATTGGCATAACTTTTTTATTTATGAACCGATTGACATGAAACAAACACTAAATGTTAAGTGAAGCTTACCACAATGTATTAGTGAAAACCATATCTAAATCGGATAAGCCGTTTTTGAGATTAGCGTGAACAAACGCACAGACAAACAGACAATCAGACAAACAGACAAACAGACAAAAATTTTAACAATCATTGTTTGGGTTCTATTTGCGTTGATAAAGGTCCCAATAATTTTTTTCTCATATATCTTTCATGTACAGACAGCGATCGGTTACATTTTTATTATATGTATAGATATAGATTGATGACCTACATAAAAATGTTACTTACTTATGACTTCACTAGGTATATACCTACCTATAGCAATTTTAAGAACAGGTACCTTTTTACCTCATCTGTCCATTACGTGACGTATGTTATACATACGTAAAATTAAACCTAGTTTATCTACGAAGAAAGTGACCAATTAAGTATATTTAAGCGGAGAAAGGTGAAACATTTATTAATCCTACTAGTATTATGAATTAATGCGAAAGTTTGTGTGTGTGTTGATATATTGGTATGTCGTAGATATATTTGGTGCCGGAGACGGATATGAGTGAATTTCTCAAGCGTAATTTTCAGATGGCGTTACTAAAAATCATACCTTAAAGTTAAGATACAATAGTACTATTTTTTTTTGTAAAAAAGCTACTATTTATCTCAATAGAATCATATATATTAAGTTATTAAAAAGTATTTTTGTGATTATAAAAAAAGGTGTTACCATCATCATAAACTAAGTTTGGTGGAATAACCACATCTAAAGTTTAAGTGGAATAAACTCCGTTAGTTTACAAAATATACTTATTTTTATTCGGTTCTATTTTCTCTATCCCTTGACATTTAATTCTTAAAAAATAAGGTCCGTCCTAATAATAAAATGTGTAAGGGCCCGTCCGCGATAAATTTTATATTTTGGTGTGACTAACAAAAACGTCACGTGAATCGTATTGAAGGTACCTAAAAGGACGTTACTACCATCATTCGAATCGTTCAGTCAGGTACTAGTGCGCACCAGTGCCAGTCGTGTTCCATCCTGTTTTGATTTCCTGCGAAAAACGTAAGAATGACTCTCCGTCCCTGGACGCCTGGACAACAATCTTGCAATTTTTGTGTTGATAATATTAATCGTTTTAATCTCATTGTATGTCTTAATATATTTGTATAGTTTGTAGATACGGTATGTTTTTGTGAAATGTTGAAATTATAGCAATTTAATTACTATATTCAAATAGTTTTTTTTTAAATCAACTTATTTTATACGATTCTAATTTTGGTGTTGCAATTTTAGTGAATTTGGTAGTGTTTTACTAATCACCAAAATTACTTAGTTACACCAAAATTTATTTTCAGTGTTTTGAATTAGATACTCAGTAATATGAAAGCTTAGGAGAGCCAGTGGGCTGTGAAGAAGAAACAAACTACAAGCAAGCAAGCAGTGATTATAATATTTTTTAATAAATAGAAATATTGATAAATAAATATGAAGAAAAAGGACTTATTTTTCGTGATCTTATTATTAATAATAATGATTAATAAATGCCTATAATATAATATTGATTTATAAAAAAAACATTTAGAAAAGGGTATTTTTATTTTATAATTATTTTAGTGTTGCTATATCTAATTTTGGTGTTATTATATCAATTTTGGTATATTGACAATTTAGGTACGCCGTTTCTTGGCAGAATGTGATACTCATTATGTTCTAATGTAAGACCACCATTGTATCTACCAAATTTACATAAATAAAGAATTTGAATTTGATATATAATACACTTTTGACCACTGGATAATCGTGCTTAGCAGACCACACTCATCTTGGTTGATGAATTTCACTACTATTAAATTTCATAATATATAGTATTTTATGTAATCGATTAAATATGTACAAGTTTAAAAGTAACAAAGAATAAAAACTAAAACAAGGATTAAATCGCGTCGAAGTACTCCTCCGCATCGCTGTCATCTGGCAACGTGCCCAGAAGACTGGCAGCATTGCCACGCTGAATGGCAATGCTGATTCTTTGGCCAAAGAATAAGCCAGCCCTCTGGTCACGTGAAGCCTCGACAAGGCGCTTGGCAATTTCCTGGTAATTAATTTTTAATAATTAATTAATTAATTTAGGTGTCGATAATAAATAAGTAATTTTCAGAGTTAATTAGACTTCTCTAGCATTTCATACAACCAAATAGGTAATTTTAGCAAAGCATATGAGATTTCCTTATTTTTTAATAACAAAAAAAATCACCAAAATTAGGTAAAACTTCATAGATGTTGAAATTCACCAATATAGGCTACTTTTATCCCGAAAATTGGTCCGGTTCCTGAGGGAGACAAAACACGGCGAAGCCGTGGGGCGCAGCTAGTGATGTAATAAACGTTAGTACTCAGTGATCGCCCAGTGGTCGAAGTTTTTCGGCAATTTTATCAAATTAATTATAAGTTTAAATGTTATAATGGTTCTTTTTTAAAAAAGTTGAATAGTAAATAGTAGTAAAACTAATATGTTTTTATTATAGGTACTAGCGCATGCTATTTATTCCAATTTTGATTCTCTTTAAGTCGCTTGCCCTCCTGCTGTGCCACGGAGGCTATAGAGGCTAAAAAATATATTTAAACATTACTTCTTTGTGTACGTCAAAAACAGACCCTAAACGAATCATAACATAATATTATATTATGAAAGATGTACGTCAATAACAGCCCCTAGGGCCTGTTCTCGTATTTGGGTCAAGGAACCACCTTGTCCCGCGTCACCTCACGGTCTGTAAGGTATCCGCTATAAAAATTAATACTACTTGTATTAATCTAAGGCCTTGGCTTCAATGGACACAACTCCTACTGTTAATTTTAGGTTCTTTCAAGGTTTGTTACTGAGATTAGTTTAATCTAAAAGTCGTATACTTTACTAGCGCAAACCGTCAAGAAGAAATATCATTTAACACAGGACAGGCAGCATCCTGTGACGCTGCTAATGCGATGCCCAGTTCCCGTTCTCCGACTCCACCTCGCCTGATGATAAGTAGTCGGTGGAATCCAGAAGTGGTGGCCACCATACCAAAAGCCTAAACTGCTGATATGGTGGCCTCCACTATGGTGGCTGGGAATTAATAGGGTAGGGGAAGGGAATGAGGGAGGTTAGGAAAGAGAAAAGAGGGAAATTGGGGCTCCGGCGCTCTCACTCACCGAACGAAACGCAGCAGTACGGATACTACTACTCTTACGTCGATCTTCTATGAGAGGGTAGTAGGTACTTCTTCGGTCGATCCGACCCATTCATGCTAAAACCAGCTTGGATCTAATACCATACTACCTACCTTGACAATATCAAGTTAAATCATTATTAAAATAAACTATGAATTGCATTTATGTGGTCAAACAGTACTGGTGGTCGCCTCTTTTTTACTACAACGGATTTCATTTTCCTTTATCTACTGACAGTAATATATTTATAATTATATGTATAGATAATTTACTAAGTAGGTATTTATATACTAAGGCCTGATGGCTCAGTTGTTGAAACACCCGCTTAAAACATAACGTAATAAAGAGCTGGTATGATCACATATTTATTTTAGCTTATTATTTTAGTTATTTTATTAATCTTTCTTAATTAAAATGGATGCGGAGACCTTTGTTTTTAATCCTACATAATCATGCAAGCAAAGTCCAAGTATAGTCTTCGGTAAGAGTGGGTTTTCAGACATATAGTATATAAATAATTATATGAAATCAAAATGAATCTAGGAGAAAACCACTTCTCTATTTAAACTCTTCTCTACCTATAATAAAGAAGGGCAAACTGGAGACAAGGCTCGCACACATACTACCGAATAACGGACGACAACATTCATAGTGGACAGGACAAGAAGCTTCCTGTTTTAGACAAACCCCTATTTTTACGTTGGTGTCTATAACAGAGCTCTTCTCAGGCTGAACAATCACATCAAATGTTGAATGTATTAAGGAGGAATTTTCTTATTATATTCGGTACATTTAATTACAATAATGACATTGTACAAAAACACACAGCCATCATAACTTTATCAGCACTAATATTATCTTAAACACGGAAGATAAAATAAATTGATGTCACCACAATTGAAGGACAGAGAGTAAAGGTAATATCTCTCGAATCATTGACGTTTTAACTTGCCTTCCGAAACGTCATGATAAGATTACCACATCATAATGTCAGTCTTAAGACGATACAGTTCTATCAAAAGCAAGGGTTTGTCATAGAATATATCGCAAAATGCATTATGCTTACGCTTACCTAACCCTAAAAATTTCCGGTACTTTGTTAATAATCTATAAACACAAACAACTTTTGCAATACGAACTTACTTAACATGACATATCAATCGGCTTTTCTCTGAAAGGGTAGACGTACAGCAACAATGCTTCGCCAGGAACGTTAGTTTCCATATAATAGTGGACGAGTTTGTGGCCATTGAAAATGCAAAATACCTCGCTTAGCAGGCCGTACATAGCACTCTTATACTTTACTGTTATTTAAACTAGTATTTAAATACTATACAATCTCATTTATTACCCTTTCCGTGTCATAATAATCTATATACATATAATAAAATTGGAGTGTCTGTTTGTAATATTAAAATAACCGTTTTTTACTACATGTATATGAATATATATACGGTACATACACCAAATTAACATTTTTACATTATACATTTTTGTCTGTTTGTCTGTCTGTCTGTTTGTTCCGGCTAATCTCTGAAATGATTTGATGGCTGGACCGATTTTGACGGGACTTTTATTGGCAGGTAGCTGATGTAATAAGGAGTAACTTAGGCTACGTTTATTTTAGAAAAATCTTTTATAAATAATAATAATAAGCGATGTAACCGACATTTACGCGGGCTGAGCTGCGGGCAACAGCTAGTTCGAAATAAAGTTTGATATATTAATATGTAATTACCACAATTATATAACATTTATTGCGTAATACATAACGATAACAAATATTTATTTAACTTCCATATTGCTTGCATTATTTTTAATCTTATCTTTAAACATTTTAATAATTCTTGACTGTAGCCGTTCTACTTTTAGTAAAACCTAACCGGGCCACTCATAACTATTAATAACACTAGAGTACATGCTCTTATTTTTCGCATAAATATACGTGTTGTCTATCTAAGTATGTCGAATTAAAACCAAATTTTACTTACTTCTAAACCGCGTAATATCATGCAGTGTTCACTATTATTCAGAATTGTTCTTAAATAAATTATAAAATAATTAGATAAATAATACATGCTTAGTCTCTACTAAGCATGCATTATTTACTATAAAACTTATGACCGACCATTTTACAGAAATTATATCAACATTAGTATATACCGACTGCGATTGCCTCTGTGTTTCGGTGGTACTCTGTACGGATTATCACGCAGAGGTCTCAGGTTCGATCCCTGTGTTGAGTGAAGTGATATCGGGTTTTTCTGTCCAAAAATTCTTAGTATTAGCCCGGAGTCTAGAGTTATGCCTCATAGATGGCAACAGGCTCGCCCCCTGTTACATGGGACCTAAAATAAACGAAAAGTGGGTGGTTAAACACCTCTGTCTACCCCTTTAGAGATAAAAGACGTGAAGCATAACTTCTCGCCTTTATGTAAGCTATTAGTATAAGCGTTTCACCCCGGTTTCTCGCGAGGATATAATATATCCAAACAGTTATTAGTAAAACACCTTGCCCTGGTCTACTATAGTGAGACACGCGTGTACTATTATTAAAGTATTATGAAGTAAATTGTGTCTAACATCGAATTGTCATAGAATAGTGCTTGAAATATTTATTGGCACTTAAGTTTAAAGTGTCATCTACCCACAAGTGCCTTTATGAGCGTGTTACAACCGACTACAGACATATAAGATCCTTATTGATCTGTAATTTTTGTTAAAGTTACTTTATTAAATAGTATTTTTCTTTTACTTTCCACGAGCGGCAACGACTTACCGCAAACTTCAAGTCAAGGTAAGTAATAATGATTACCGTACCTTTGAAACATACCTATGTTACCCATGTATTCTAAAAGTAATTATAAGAAAAACCAAAAGAATAATCAACACGTGTGTGTGATTAATCAACAGTGGTCATCGGTGACCACTCACCATCCTTTTGTTTGTTTGCCATAAGTTGTATAACACACACAAAACAACTACACATGCTACCTTTTAAAAGGCCGGTATTACATTATCATATTTAAATCATATAAATATGATTTCATATCTGTCAAATTCTATGAACATATTTCTATGATAGTCTAATAGCGGCCTTAGACTATCATAGAAATATGTGAGTCATTTTTATATGAAGAACATATGATAGTATAATAACTACATGTGATTCATAATCTCTATGATCATAGTTAGGGGATCATTTTTGACAGCTAGCGTACAAGTAGGATCTTCAACACACTAGCACAGTCTGTATGTAAATAGTCTATATGTAATACTGGCCTAATAGCGGCCTAACACACTAAACTTGTTCTTGACAATGAGACGAACAAAAACAAATAGTAAATTAGTTCAGTAACCATGGTAACCACATACAGTTAATTAAGCCTCCGTAGTGGCGATAGGGCACGTCAACAAAGACTCGATCCCAAAATAATTATCATACGTGTTCATATCTAAGTAGGGCAGATCTCTTGTGTTAAGACGCTAAATCGAGGTCACTGTTGCCCATATTATTACTAAAAGCCTAGTCTACTAATCCATAAATACAGGCTCTTTACTTAATTTTGAATAATGTAAGTATCATGATACCTTTGTCACTTTAATATGAATTTTACGTAAGGTAAGGTAAGGTCAACTGGCTCAAACAACTTATTTGATATCATCATCACAGCTTTTTTGTTTACAACATTGGTGGCAAACAAACATACGGCCACCTGATGGTAAGTGGTAACCGTAATCTATGGTCCTCTCCCATCAATTTTCAAAGGGACCTGTTGGAACCAGTTTCAGCAATTTTCACATTACCTTTAGTTGCTAGTTACGTAAATACTCCATAAAAAAGAATGTATCAACTCCTATTTACCAAAGTTCAATGCAAACAAAAAGATAACATCGTAGCACTCGTAGATGCGGTCATGCCGCCTTACACGTGCTTTGCTCCGTAGCGCTACGACGTCTACGCTTTCAGTCGTAAGCTCTGTCATTTAATTTCAACTTGAGTGCCTTATATTAAGCGTCATATTGACTAACTAAATTTAATTTTAGCATTATAGTTAATATTTAGAAGCATTTAGTGCTTAATTAAGTAGGGTATCACGTATGAGAATATAATGGAAAATTACCTTTTGAAATCGCGAAATCCCAGACAATGTGACTTTTTAAAGTTAATTCTGTCTTAGTTTATTTTGTAAGATACTGACATTTGGTGGAGGAAAACATAGTCAGTAGGTAAATCTGATTCCTTTAACAGAAAAGTGGTATATTAATATTACATACTATTAAGAACATACGTACTTTATAGATAAAATGAAATATATTTGTAAATTTATATTGTCATAATGTCATAGAGGTTTGCTTCAAATCTTAAATTACAGACAAAATAATTCCATAAAAATCTTCGTAATTGATCAAAATCTGCGTTCCACCAAATCAGTCGAGCCTGGAACCATGTAACATATCTACTAAAAATAAAAACATTGAACATAAAACAAATTTAAAACTATTATTAAGTACAGATAAAACTTAAGTGCAAAATAAATAAGAGTACGTAAGAGGCGTGTCGCGGGCACGTGCCAACTCACGGTTACGTCTGCTTGTGTGGCAGATGCGAAAGAAACGCGAGGGAAGCACGCAGCCTCCCCCGTGGTACACCGCACACGAGCTAGGATTACTAGAAGTGATGAAACTTGAATGTTAAATAATTTTGAAAGTATCTTAGGAAAAATACTGTCCTGTCATAATGAGTCATATTAAATTTTAAACGACTGTCCTGTTGGCCTAGTGGTTAGTGGCCCTGACTGCTAAGCCGGAGGTCGTGGGTTCGATTCCCACCTAGGACAAATCTTTGTGTGATGAGCATGATTGTTTGTTCTGTGTCTGGGTGTAATTTATCTATAATATCTAGGTATTTACAAAAAAAAATTATATAAGTAGTATATCAGTTGTTTAGTACCCATAACACAAGCAAATAAAATTGCCTTAATTGGGGCTAGATGGCGCTGTGTGAATGTGGTAGAATATTATTTTATTATTATTATTAATTTTTTTATAGTCTTTATTTTTTAGAAGTTTTTGTCCGACAAGGCACGTCTACTTCATATAGGTAGACGCCTCCAACTCAGATATAGGTTGCTATTACTGCTAGACTAGATTTTACTAATCCAACATCTAATTTATTTAAATTGAATTCGCATATTGAATTTTAACTTTCATTGATTTTTCTTAAAAGTGGTAAAGCAAATATGATCAACTATACAATTTTGTGGGACATTGTACTATCTAAAAACATTATTATTATGTACTCCGTATTATATAAAAGATAAACAATAGTAATGCCTAGGACAGTAGGTAAGTAAGGTACACCTACAGAAAATATACATAGCAACATTGCCTAAATTGTAGTATTTCTTTGCTGGAGCTCCATTTCCTCGTAGTTTTGTGTGCTTCTGACACTATCCTTAAATACTGAAATAATAAAATAATCACTAAAAGAAATTCTAAATAGTTGAGACTATATATAATTGCCGCGGAAAGCTAGTATACATATTTATAAATAGAAACACCCTGTTCAATGAAAATAGACCTGTTCATGCACACAAATATTTGCACTGAGCGGGAATCGAACCCGCGTCCCTGTAATCGTCATACGTTACATAATGTTTTTTTTGTTGCCTAAACTAAAAATTATTAAACAACCTTTTTAGAATATAAGGATTTAATCTACCTAATATCTGTTTCAATATAAACCGCATCTAGGATGTACGTATAAATTACCTTGGATATCTGTGTAAAGATATCTAAGTTTATCTCCGGTGAACTTTAAGTCAAGGCGCACAATGACGTCTGAGAACAAGCATATCGTAGACAGATCACATTTTACTATTCATTCATTCATCGTTTTGTTGTTACGGGTATGCTTAAAAAACAGAACGAAAGGTTAGTAAAAATCCAGTTTTCTTGTAATTTTTAACGTTCTTGAGTGTTAATTCAATCAACCTAAATGAATAAGTATCTTTTGATTTGATTTGATATGATTTGATTTTGTGTTTACTTCTACTTAATTTATATTTCAGGTCTTCTAAGCATTTCATGAAAAAGTTACTTGGTAAACTAATTCTTATTAATATAATAAATTCAAAATTAACTCTGTCTGTCTGCCTATTACGCTTTCACGCTTAAACCACTCAACCGATTTTGAGGAAATTTGAAATAAAGATAGAATAGACCTTGGGGAACAACATAGGATTCATCATTCATCGCAAAATTGGCTTTAAAAGATTGAAATGATTGAAATTTGTTTGAAAATGCGATATCTGACATTCACGCGGGTGGAGCTGCGGGCAACAGTTAGTTTACCATAATAGTAATAGATATGGTGTCCACCACTCCTGTAACATACTTGTCTGCTGCAGCAAGCAGAATGCAGCCATTTTTAATTGGCATAGACAAAAACAAAAATAAACATTGAAATGTAAACCTAGCTGGTATTACATGGTGAAAGTCTTAAGGGATTATTACTTCACTAGATAAATCTGCTAGATAAAGGCCTTTACCAACCGCCGGAGCAACCATTCATTTTTAAAAAAATACTCTCCGTAATAAAGAGGTAAATAAAAAAATATAGATTAAAAACTATAAATACCATTAAATAAATATTTTAAATGTGTAACCTATGTTTAATTTCAGTAATAAGTTCGAGTATGCCAAAAACGCTTGAACGCACAGAAAGATGAAAGCCTTCAAGATTTCGTTCAAATAACCATATCTTGTGTAAATGAAGATTTTCGTTTATAAACATTGTCAAAATGGGTATGTATAGGTTAGGTTAAATAAACATAAACGTCGTCAATTGTAATGGTTTGGAGAGCAAACCTTTTAAAATTTTTAGTTCCTTATATTTTGTTCTTAAATATTAGCATTTCGCTAAAAACTAATACCTAAGTACTAAATAAGATTATGACAAACTATTTCATTTGTTTTACATTATGCAGTAAATAAATTAAATGGTGTACCTATAGTTAATTCATATTAAGAAACTTTATTAATTTTGCATAATAATTTGTTAGAAAAGAAAACTGTGTAAGGCGAAAATATAAATAGCCGTATATTTATAACTTTGATTTTGCATTAGCTACCTTGACAATATTCAAACAGCTACCAATGCAATCAATAAATAACATTGACGAACGGACCCCTTAGCCAACGCGCGACGTCAACAAATACTGGTGCAGCGTAGAGATAACACAACCCTCTATTATTAGTGCAAACTGACACATTACTGCACTATGTATAACGCTACATATATTGAAGTCGTATGTTTACTCACTTACTATTTCTAGTACAAGGTATACTATATTATTATGCAGATACGTGATGCATCGATTATTTTAATTGACAAGCACTTCATTTACTGGATATACGGCCTTATCCAAAGGGTAATGTACCGCTCTTGGCAGGTGCATAAGCGTAAAATGTGAATGTAGGTAACGCTGTCACTCATTACCTGGTGTTCCCTCGAACTTACGTCACTCATGGGAATAGATAAGGTGATTCCATATTATATCGCAGTCACTAAACTGCTAAAGTACTTATGCCTGAAAGAGACGGTAATCTAAACTACCAATTACAAGAGTATAATAAAAAGACAAAATATTTTTTGTGGTTAAAATTACTGATTTCGCTACCAACAAACTACATACAATAATATTAAAGCTATTGGCTGGACGTTATATTGGATAGTCCCCAAGCGATAGGAATATTAAACCCTAGTGTGGTGTCCTGTTCTAATAAAATTTAACTGATTAATTCAATTATATGACCAGAGCAATCAAATGTAATGTAATATTAGGAATGTAGGGGCTCGCAGCTACGTAACACCACAATTTTCCTGCTATTGACTTTCACGGTCTATTTACTGGACACCAACGACATTTGATGTAACACTAAACCTTAAAAGTTCGACTTGGTAGTTTTCTGGTACTTACTGTATTACCTGTAATAATTTTGTAGACGTTTCTATGACTTTAAGGAACGACAGCTTTTTTTTTATTGCCTACAGTGGTAGACGAGCCAAAAGCCCACCTGATGGTAAGTGGTAACTGTCGCTCATCCTCATCATCATCATCATCATCAGTCTACGGCAGTCCACTGCTGGACATAGGCCTCTCCCAAGGCGCGCCATCTTGCCCGATTCACGGCTGTTTGCATCCAGTTTTTGCCAGCCGCCCGTTGTAAATCGTCGCTCCATCTAGCGGTGGAGCGTCCCACTCTACGTTTCCCTGTACGCGGCCTCCACTCCAGAACCTTCTCTGTCGCTCATAGACTTCTGCAATGCCAGGGGCTTCGCGAATCCGCTGCCTACCGTGATTTTAATGCTCTCTTTCTTCTTTTCGTTTGAAGAAGGACATATGTCATAGCGCTCGGAAAACACCGTATCGCACATTAACGCTATTGCCTAGACATGGAGAATGATTCTATGTTTAAAGAAACTTTAACTACCGACTGATTGTGACAAATGTGCTCTTTTATATTACCCTACCAAAGTGACCACACTTTGCCTGATAATAAGCAGTCAGTGGAATCCAGAATTGGTAACCACCATTCCAAAAGCCATTTAGCCTCAGACTGATGGCCTGAAAGCCTCCACTATAGCGGCTTTATGACATGCTTAATATCGCAGGCAGCTTATTTACGATCAAATCACACTGCCTCTTGCAAAATATCTCTAGGTTACACATATAAATTTACTACATTTGCACTTACACTTAATTTTTTTTAATTACACTTGTAGTAAATGTTATTGACTTTAAATTAAACTTATTAACGACAATGTTCATTATCCTAGCCGAATATTCTAAAGGCCTCTTATTATAAAGTGAAAGCATGAACCTTAATCGCAACGCTTGCTTGAGAGGGATAAGTGATATAAGAAGTACCTACATACTCGAATGGCCGAGGTCGCGAAAATTGGGTAAGTCCTATGACAAGCAGTGGACTTCTATTGGCTAATTATACAATGATGATACTTGCATTACTAGTGCTAGTTCTATAGTGCCTACTTCAAAATTCATAATTCCTATCGGAAAATGCTAATTTTCTTGATATAAACATGGTACGTGGGAAACGTCGCGCGCGCTGATCCCACGCAGGGGCGACGCGTGCGTACAATCAAATAATACCACCATTGTAGAATCACCCTTATATTCCAAACACCTACAATAAAAAACATACCTTCATTATAAGCAATTAAGTCGAATTTCAATTGATGCCGAACTGTATATCATTGCATTTGTTTATCATTAAAATATGAACTTTAATACATTTTGGCAAGGTCGTGTTTAGGTTGTATATTGTTGTTTGTAGTGTTGAAAAGTTGACCTTATTTAAAAAGGGGGTTAGTATTGTGGTCGTATTTGGGAAATCAAATCTTTATCGATGACTGATTATGGTGATTAAACGATAGTAGGAATAAATGTCCCTTATAGATATTAGTTTATGGTCATTTTGATAAATTAGGAAATATAAACCCGTAGGAAATATAAGAGTGACCATGGAACCTACAGACACAGCAGGTTCCTCACAAAATACACCGGCATCCCAGTAAAAGTTCGAGATTAAAGGTAGACACTACTGAACACAGCAGAAAACAACCTGCTAGAAAGAAAAGAAAAGAAAAATATTTACTATCAACAATACATTTACGTAGTAGAATGACAATGACAAATATGTATACCTATGATAAATACCACACACTGCGTCTGCGTCGCAAGCGAGCTTGCGACAATCGACAATGGGGTCAGCACTTCACTCAGCACTCAGCTTTGTGCTGGTCGTTAAAACTAGCCACTACACAGAGCTGATCTTCCGTGCTGGCCTCGGGACGCTACTGAGATTGGTGACTGTGATTTTAGAAGTCAGAAATCGGATCTTTTTTTAATCTATCTGCATTGGGCCTATGGGTCCTCACAGTTTGTTAAGTAGTCATTTTTGCAATCAAAATCGATGACACAATAACATACTAGACCAACGCGCATTGCTCTATCGGCTTTATAAAAATACTAGCTTGCCTCGGCGCGGTTTTTCCCGCGTACTGCAGCGAAGTGTGAATGTTATTCGTTGACACTACGAGCACCAGGCGGCGGTAAGTGATAATTTTTCTAATTTTTTACTTTAACCCATTCGCTGTCCAATAAGAGACACAATAGAAATTCAATTGATATGAAACATTTATGATACATGGGACATGTTAATGGGGGGAATACACGGGACCTGTTAATATTAAATTACTTGATACTTGCCGGAATTTAAACCATAATAATGTGGATAACAGACGATACCGTTGTTAACATTAGGGTATCACGACGCAATAACACAACACACCTACGTATTTTGAACAAAATACGAGATGTCTCGGTAACCAAATATTACTTTAACGTAATACGTAATAATGGTCCCTTAAAGAAGTAGTACAAATTAAGTCAAATATCTTGTAAACTTGGGACTTCTCATAGTTCAACTGGTATTTGTTTATTGTTTACTTTTAAACTTTCGCGTTGCATAATATAATTTATAAACATACGGAAATTTACGCGATCATGCAATAAGTATTTAGATATTTACATACCTTTGTTTACTGTGTTTACTGTTCCTTATGTTTGTTTACGCTAGGAAGATATGTGTTTCTTGATATATGTACTTATGTCTGTGGATGTGTTGTTTAATATGTACTCCATACATCATGTAAGTCAAAAACATTCACTGCTTGGACATAATATAAGCCTCAATATGCATGTATGTATCGACGAGTATGTATGTATGTAAGAAATAAGTTTAAAGAGATAGGTATTCTGACAGTGGCGTCTTAATATATCTTTGCTAACATTATGTTTATCAAGAAAAATATTAACTTGTATTCAAGAAACTGTGACATGCATTCTGTGAATATCGAGGTAAACATAAGTTAGTTGGTACATACCATCACCTATATAGAGTAAACAACTAATTTGCGGGTCTTGGTGTACGCTTTTATAATAAACTACCCATTGACATTTCGAATCTAGCCTTACAGAAATTCAAACAAACTGTTAAAAACCGTCTTATTCAAAAGGGTTTTTACAATGTTAGTGATTATTTCAATGATAAAATAGCATAGGTATAGTTGCTCGTTTATTATTGTAGTTATATTGGCTTTGATTAACATTATATTATTATTTATTATAGTAAAATAAAAAAAAATGTATTGACTATTGCAGTAAAAGTTTGATGTGAAGTGAATGCATCATGATCATTATGAACTCGTAAGACATAACATTTTATTATGGTTCTTTTTACCACCCATGCCTTGCATTGTCATGCTCACTAAAATGTCATGACTTGTGGTGTCGTATTGGCCGGGTCATCACCTTCCCTCCCATATGGCAAAGGTGACGATGGCTAGTCTGTGAGTCATGCTCGTGAACGGGTGCTACCTGGGATCGCTGGTCAATCTTGGCATGGCATACATTTAATACTTAATCCTGTATTACCTTGTCGTTCAATATGACCGGGAAATGCATTTACTTTTTTTACCATACTAGATGAAACTAAATAATTGAAATCCTCTATTTTCTTTCTTTTTCTTTTTTTTTAATCTTAGTTATTAAATTAATTGGTTGTTTTGTAATAATTACTTTGTATGGTTCTTTGGTTGCGTTGATGTGTTAAAATTGATAACTCATACAAAAAACTGTAATTATCTGGCGATTAAAAAGAGTGACGTGAGTTTCTTGCCAGTTCTTCTCCCAGCTTTACCTCGTCAGCGAACTGGCTGTAAGTTAATTAGCTGACTTCATGTAATTTTTACTTTTCTTCAGCATCATACTTTATGATCAAAATGAAATAAATGCTTTGACTTTGGCACTTTGACCAAATCGTGAGCGACTCTCATCCATCGATTGCCCGACACATTTATCAGAACTTTGATTCACTTTGCATTCGTGAATTAATCGAAATTAAATGTAATGATAATCTTTTTGATTGTCTCGGTGTATCAGTGATACCGTGTACGGACTCCCACGCAGAGATCTCAAGTTCGATTCCTGGGTCTTGTAATACTTGGATTTTATTTTGAGTCTAATAATTTGTCGATAAATGGCAATTGTCTCGATAGTACATGATCCTTATCTGTAGTAGAATGTTATAAACTATGTACCTGATATCAAAACCATTTGTGACGGCTTTTCTCGTTCAAAACTCTAGCAAATTAGTTTTTAAGATTAAAATTATTTATTCAAGAAAATTAATAGTGTTTCAATTCTAACAACGTTTTGCAAATATTCCGTAAATAGGTCAAACAAAATGAGATCAGGTGTCAGAGACAGAGACAGGGCGACAGGTAAAGCCTCTGGTACAAAACTCGTCATATAACAGACCGATAACAAAGCCTTCGTTCTAAGAGTCAGACCAGACCAGATCAGATATGAAAAAGTTGTTTTATTTTGTAAATACTCTTTAATATATTACAAACTGTGAAGTATCATATTGCGTAGGTACTATAAAGAGTTCTATACTATTCTTCATAAGTCTTCTTTTGTATTTATACTTTACACCCACAGGAAGTCATTGTTTTCTGTCCTGTGGGTGTAAAATATAAAAATAGTAAAGATACTATGTGAACTAAGTACATAACACAATCACAAACGCATCCATCTCAACAATTTTATCGTCAAAGTGGTTGTTCAATCGAAGAAAGCTCTTTTCTCCTTTTCTTAACACCTACGTTTTTTTCAGGTTGATTTCTTTAACGTTTTCTACAATGATGTATTTATAAAAAACTTAATTAAATAAATGACAACTAACACAACTATCTGCAGTAAAAGCAAAAAAACACATAAAAACAACATCATAATATCTATGGCCATTGCATTGTTTATTAGACGACTTAAATGTCCTTGTGTACAAATTTTGGTAGTAATTACACAAAATTACTTATTTTCTTCAGAGATAAAAGCACAGACAATGTCAATATATATCCTAGTTAACAAGCACTCAAAGAGATTACTTTTTTAAACGAACAAAAGCTTCAAAGAACAATTAAATATTTTTGCTCGTTAAACAAAAAATGGATAAGCGCGCGCGTCGCTCGGTCGCGTGCTGCGCGCGTTATGCACGTGCTAGGCGCACGACCGGGCGCGCGCACGAATGAATCATGCGTGCATGGATTACCCTGTATTGTACTGATATTGAAAACACACTCACCTACTTTTGTGATAATGTGTCTGAATTAAATATACCTACGGATGAAGATGCTTGAAGATATTCAGCACTAGACGCCTTTGGATTGACTAAAATGAAATTGAATGTGTCAAGTACCCTCAAAAACCTTAGGGATTTAGGGAAGGCCTTGTCGACGGGTCCTACGTATACTGATGCAAGTGCATAAACACAACTTTACAGGAGAGCGATTTAAAGGTTCAATAGCTTAAAACTATAACATATTAAAGTTACAAGATTTACATCAATCCATAGTAATCAATCCACAGTTATCAATCCAAAGTAACTATGTTGTCTGAAAAATGGCATAAGGAGGTTGAAATAGAGGATGAAAGTTTGTATAAAAATCGTCAATGTATAAACACAGATATATCCGACATTCACGCGGGCAGAGGTGCGAGCAATAGCTATCTAGTAATAAATAAAATATTAATTAGGATGAATAATTAAAACACTACTATATTTGCTTTCAGGTTTTGTCAATTTACAAATTTGGTACTTATTTTCTTCGTTTTTATTATTTTAATCATTATAAAATCGAAATATAGGCTCTCACCTCTAGTCATAGCAGGAAATTCGGAGTCTACGTTGAGACCATAGATAATACATACTATATATAGGGTGAGACCAATAGCATTTAAATTGTTGTGAAGAAAACATCGTGAGGCATTTGTATCACAAAAATATAAAATTTCTCACAGACAATAACTTTAGTGCATGACTGATGAGTAGGTACAGAGAACCCCACAATCGATTAAATCGATTACTTAACAATCGATTATGATCAGTCATCGTATTTGACAGATAATTTAATAGCCACAGGCAAACATGTGTGAATTTGTAAAGTGTATTTTTAATTTAATGGAATGATCGCCATATTAAAAAATTTTCAGCGGTGTTTACTTTTGAATACCCCTGGGAAATTTATATTTTCTCAGTTTGGCAATACAAAAAAATTTTTAGCATAACGTTAGAGTCGAAAATTTTGGTAGGTAATTAATTACGGAATTAAGCATTAAACTTCAGTCTTCAGGCATAATATGATTGCAAAAAACATTATTATAAGGATACCTACTTAAGGTACATAATTGTCGAATGCTTGCGTAGACGAGTTGAATTCTTAAATTGACCTCTTTGTGCAAATTTGTCTTGCCTAACTTGATGGATGGATGGGTTCTAGGTAGGTAATCCAACTTCCAGGACACAATTCTCATATTTACTGTCGTCATTATCGTTCGTTATATAAGTAAATGTTCTTCATTATTTCTGCCTTTTTAAGTTTATCTCAAATACTACTATTTACTTACCTGTTCTGGTAAAGTAGGTATAGAAAGTCAAGAACTGAGTTTATAGAAGAACCTGCGAAGGTCTTTGCTGAGAAGTAAAACCGCATAGGCTTATAAAATAAAATATAGAAATCCCTGTGCTTACCAAGTGAATCTAAGGTTTTGACCACAGCACTTAATAATATACACATACCTACCTACGCTATGTCAGGGAGAGGCTTAGGTAAATCAATAATTACGTACGAAGGCAGAAAATTTATATTAAATTTTACATTCATTTATTACTAATTACTAGCCACCTGCCTCGCAGGGTCGACGGTCAATGGCCGTTCGTCCCCTATAGAGCGCATGGCTAAATATCTAAACACCTTATGTATGCCACCTATGTAGTATAGGTACAATGAGAGTACTTAACGTAAACAAGTAAATCGTCTTTAAATTTAATGCACGTTTTATATATTTTCTTATGTTTTCTTTGTTGCCTTTGATAGCAGATAAGTAAGCGGCTCAACGATATTTAATGGTACCTTACCATGCTAATGGACACAGATGTATCCTGAACCGGACGAGATAGAAAATCTCGTACTACTTTTAACCAAAAACACAATCTCTTTTGCTAACATTACCAGTTCTCTCACTGGCAAGTGGCAACCAAACCACGTACGTAGTAGCATGGCCATGTCAACATTCTAATAAATAAATAAATAATAAAATAAATAATAAAATCTTTATTGGGTCATGAAAGTCATTTTAACAATATAGGTCTTAAATAATATCTTATAAATAGGTATACAGTGTTAGGATGCCTATACTAGGTAATAAAACCTGTGCCACAGGCGGTGTGAGTTCATGAAAACATGTGCAAACTCTCAGTCTGACTTAGGTATAATATAGAAAATAAACAAATAATTAAACTACATTTAGAATAAGTTAGTTATGACTTACTTAAGTACAATTAACATTTGTTCAGTTTGTTCATAGGACAAATTCTGTATATAATTATAAATTAACATCTTACATTTATGATAGTTATGGTCATATATAGATAAGGCCTTATTTAACTTATTATAAAGAAATGGACCTAAAAATGGGTAGAACTTATTCGAAAACATAAATCTTGATTCCGCGTGATCTTTGCAAACAATATCTTTCCTTCTTTTGAGGTTAGTAATGTTAGGAGAGTACTGAAGTGCTGAGTGTTGTTTTAGGACCGTGGACATAATAAAGAGTTGACGGACTGTTAAAACCTTACATTGTTCATATAATTGGCGAGTAGGAGAGCGGAAAGGGAGAAAATAAGCTACTTTTAGGATAGTTCGTTGGGCTCGTTCAATAGCTAACATTACAGTTTTTGGGGCACCTCCCCAGGACGTAATACAGTATTGGATAATGGACTGACACAATGCTTGATAAACTTGTTTTATTAGTTTTTGGTCTGCAATATGTCGTAGTTTTTTAAAAACAAATATTAATTTTCTTACACGTTTAACTAAAGAAATAATATGTTCCTTAAATGATAGAGTGTCATCAAGTATGACACCTAAATATTTCACACTGCTGATGTTGCTAATTGAAGGGCAGTTGCAAGTGTTTGGAGAAAGTTTATCGCAATGATGTGCAAATAAGTTATAATTACGATTTAAAGTGTTCCGCTTGCGCATGCTAAAGTTCAAGAAATTAGTTTTCTCAGCGTTCAATGTTAGTAGGTTATGCCTGAGCCAGTTATTTACAACATTAAAACCATTTTGTGCATAAATAAGTGCTTCTGTGTGCGTGTCAGCAGAAAAAATGAGTGCAGTGTCGTCCGCGTATGAAATGATTTTGCCGTGGTCTAGATTTAAATTACAGAGGTCATTGATGTATATTAGAAAAAGAGTAGGGCCGATTATACTTCCTTGTGGTATACCAAAAGCAGGAATTTTCATATAAGTACTCATGATGTCCCCAATCTTAACACACTGATATCTGTCTCGTAAGTAATCAGCGAAAAATTTTAGTTGATTGCCTCTTATTCCAATGTTCTCTAGTTTCGATAAAAGTATCGAAACGGAGACAGTATCAAATGCCTTGGCAAGATCAAGGAAAATTCCTGTGACTTGTTTACTCTTTCCTAGCTCTTTAGTGACATGATCAGTTAAGCAGTGTACAGCGTCTGATGTAGACAGTTTAGGTCTAAAACCAAATTGCGTATGGGAGAGGAGGGAATTTTTCTCTAGATAAGACATTAGTCTATTGTTAACAATTTTTTCCAAAACTTTGGATATTGAAGGTAATAGGGAAATTGGCCTATAATTAGTCACATCATCTTTTTTGCCCGCTTTGTGAATGGGAACAACTACGGCCTTTTTAAGGTAAGTTGGAAAAATTCCATCGGAGAGGCATTTTTTAAATATGTGAGTTAAAGGAGGAACTAATATGTGCTTAAAAGTTTTTAAAATATGATTATTGATGCTGTCCCATCCCACCGTGGGACTATTTTTCAAACCCGATATAATCTGTTCCACTTCGCTTTCATCCACGTCTAACATGACAAATGATTTTCCTGTATGTAATTTCAGTGGCAACGGGCAATTATTAGGAAGGCTATTGTAAGGATCGTTTTGAATCTTTTCTGCGAGATTCTTACCTATATTTACAAAGAAATTATTCGTACTATTAGCCGATGAAAGTGGAGTGGAGTGTGTATGCAATAGACTCGAATCTGATTTATGTTGATTTGACATATACGTTACATTTTTAATAGCTTTCCATAGTTGTTTACTGTTTTTACTTGCGTGCTGGAGTTGTGATCTGTCATATTCTATTTTGAGCTTTTTTAAAAGATTATTACAAAAATTTCTGTATCTTTTATATGTAAGTTGCAAAATTGAGTTATCAGGACACAGCTTAGCTCTTTGATGCAGCTTATCTCTATTTCGAATACAACGAATAAGGCCAGGTGATATCCATGGTTTTAAATTGTATTTTCTTCGACTCAATTTAGTAACGATTGTGTTGCATAAAATAGCTTGTTGCATTTTATTTATAACAAATGACATACCAACATTAGCATCAGCGGAATTGTAAACTGGGCTAAAGTCAATATTGCATAAATCATGTTCGAGGCCACTCATGTTTATTTTAGATTTTTGTTTAGGACGAACAAAGTACTTAGAAAGCGACAAATTAATTAAAAGTAGGACGGGGCAGTGATCAGTTATTGCAGAGTCAGTAATAAGAGTCAAGCACGGAAAATTTGTTTTGAGCATGACGTGATCTAGGCAAGAACCAGATTGATGTGTGGGCAAAGTATGGGCCGGTAAAAGTCCCTTAAATTCTTTTTGTGATATGTTGAAGACATAACAAAAGAAGACGTGCAGAAGCGCTTTAGACGTTCATATTATTATGTGCCACTAATGTATGATTAAAACATTTGCTACCGACTTAATAAAGCTGTCCTATAAAATGTATCAAATTGTTATTCACATAAATGTTTATCATTCATTGACAGTTGCGCTTCTGTCGCCGCACGGCACATTGAGCATGAGTTATGTCCGCAAACATTTTGAATACGTACAAATGCTACAATTATTCATCTCTTATTGACATATTTGTGTTGCGTCGACACTCGGACTTACAGTAACAACCTGCGACCGAATTGATTTGATATTTTTAGCTGAAATTCAAATTCCAGCAAATAAATTGTCGTTATTTTTAATTTTCAAATGATAAAATCGTTTATATAAATCATTAAATTTTTTTTTAATAAGTTGTAGTATTAATAGATAAGTAGTTAGAAAATAGTAGTAGGTAACTATACTTACCCATTTATTGAATTACTGAATTATTTAATTTAATTATTTTTTCTTTTTAGTTTATTATAATACAAAAATTGGTAATAATAAAAGTAAGTATCTATTTACTTATAGTTACCTACAATAACGTACTTATACAATAAATACACTACTACAATCAAAATAATTCGAACCTGCTACACTTATCTGCTATTATTATTTAATAAAGTACATTGCATCAACGTCCCTTGTCATGATACGACTGACCATACCGTTTTATTGCTTAACAATTAGCCGGCGAGATGGGGCGTCTTTATTATTACACCATTATATGTCGGTACCACCCTTATTACAATGCTATAGAGTTCAATTTAATCAAATTATTATGCGTGTCCCATCAAAAAGAATGGTCACTTTGCCCTTTGACCTTTGCATGAAACAAGTGGCCAGAGAAAACACTGGTGGCGATATAGGTAACGCTCACTGCCCTAGATTAAAATTGTTCTTTGCTCGATTACACTTAACGAAATTTAATTATGCACATGACATTTTAGTGGTCAGTCTTGAATAAACACTGTAATGGAAAATTATGGTTATATTTTTTAATTAGATTTATTTTTATGATAATTAGAATGATCCTAATGAAATTTGTACCTAAGTAAGTAATTAAATTAATTTTATCCTTTTTATAAATAATAAAACTGCCTCCAATTAAAATTATTATGTTTGCAAGTCTCATCCCGTATGATTTTATTATAATCTTTCTGTGATAAATAAATAAATATTGAATGTTAGATTAAATCCAAGCCTTTTTTTTAAACGATAAAATCAATCAATGTAGAAATGACAATAATAACTGTAGTCGTAAATATACCAGATGTAACCAAATAATAAATCAGAATATAAAATTAAACATGCAATGTAAGAATCATATATACAAATTTATAACTGGCAACAAGTCGTAAATTTATAATTACATTAATTGAAATGGAATCGGCCTAATCGAATCGTGGTTGTTCGATGAATGGGAGTTAATGATTGCACGCGTGGCGCAGACCGCGGTATTATTCGAATGACGCCCCATCACTACTGTCCTTTAAAATGTATGACGATTAAAATTTACAATTTAATTTATATTCTTTTATTTCGATAGATTAGATAATTTTTGTTAAGTATGTACTTACTTTTTTCTTGAAAATTGCTTATTCCTAAAACACTTCATTATTTTGTTTTAAAAAGATAAGGATCACTTAAATTCATTCCCAAGTTACTATAATGAATTAAGTACCTATTGTATTTAAAAATACCTACTTATTATTATGTTCCAATTCTGCTCCTTAATAACTCATTTAATTTTATTAAACTATTACAAATAGAAGCAAGAAGAAAATGACAGACCATATTCCGGCTATAAACCAGTCCGGAATGATACCTACCTACTCAACATTTCACAGTAAACTTAGATAATAAGTTTGTAGATCAGATATCAATATTTCAACTCCATCCGATCGGGGGCGCGACGAGCGGCGAGCGCCAAACCACAGAGAGTACCGAAATCATTAATATTCATAATGAACATTAATATTCATTTGTACCAATTAAATGTAACCCTATGCAAATTCGCGTCACTCGTGTACGATTGTTGACAGCCGTGTAAAAATGTTTCAAACCTAATACAATTGCTTCCATATTTTCTGCGGCTCTTGACGAGTGCTGACATCTATGACAAATAAGAATTAATGTTTTTGTGAAACATGCACAATACACAGAATAGTTTTCAATAGAAGTGGAAGTTAAAATATTATGGAAAGCAGCTTAAAATACAATATCTACCTACTTCTTTTTTTTAAAGGTTGAAAAATCTTAATCTGCATAAATACAGCTTAGGTAAATTTCTAGTAAGGAAACGAAGTAGGTAAGTAGGTCCTACATCAGTGTTTTTTTTATTGCCGACAGCGGCAGACGAGCAAACAGCCCACGTGATAGTACGTGGTAACTGTCATGCATTGCTCCTGCAATGCCAGGGACACATCTGCGAAGGCGCTGCCTACCGTGAAGGCAGTGGGGTAAGTGAAAGGATTGAGGGAAGTTAGGAAAAAGGAATTAGGGGAAATTGGGCCTTCGGCACTCTCACTCACCAAACGATACGCAATAGTACGGATAGGTACTATTACTCCTACGTCGATCTTCTATGAGAGGTAGTACTTCTCCGGTTGATGCGACCCATTCATGCTGAAACTAGCGTGGATCTACTACCACTAAAAACCGGTTCCTTTTAATTAAGTACCAGTCAACTGTGGCATTTTTACTTTCCTTGAGCAACTTTACCTAGCATATAATTACCTATACTACCTACATCTATATTATTAAGTATACATATAAAGTGGAAGATTTTGTTTGTTTGTTTGAACGCGCTAATCTCTGGAACTAAGTACCAGTCGTATTTGAAAAATTCTTTTTGCGTATGATAGCCCAGTTCTCGAGGAAGGTTATAGGATAACATCACGCCACTGGCGGTGGCAGCAGAGCAGTAAGCAAAGACGCGGGTGAAACCACGCCGCTGAAAACTAGTATGTATGTACTTACTACAAGGAATATTCTTTAACTGTTGCAGTGGGAGCAGTCTTTGACGTATCATGGTAGATTTGATAAAAGTTAATAATTGTGGTATTACAGAAAGTTTTTCAAGCAGTTATGTAAGTACGTTAACTTTCAAGTAGTGTGACTTTTCAAGTGGTCGATTGTCAATTTTATATTTTTATTTTTATTTTTATTTTTTACTCAAGAAAAGTGGTAACATTACCTTACTATATAATACAGTTTTATATGGTAAAGTTACAAAAAATGAGTCAATTTTACCTCGCTCATAAGTATTTATTTTATTTTATTTAGAAAACTTAATCCACTAATGTACAATGGCGGACTGAATGCCGTAGGCATTCTCTATATACAAAACTAACTGACCCGGCGAACTTCGTTCTGCCTAACAGTCGATCAACATTACTTAATTTTTCTAAAATAAAAGAATTTTTCTAAAATAAACGTAGCCTAAGTTACTCCTTATTACATCAGCTACCGTCCCGTCAAAATTGGTCCAGCCATTTCAGAGATTAGCCGGAACAAACAGACAGAAAATTGTAAAAAATGTTATTTTGGTGTATGTACCGTATTTATATTCTTATACATGTTGTAAAAAACGGTTATTTCAATATTACAAACAGACACTCCAATTTTATTATATGTATGTATAGATTATGTATAGATATAATAATAATATGAATAGAAATGCCAAAATCAAAAAAAAAAATTATGGTCTAGCCACAATTGACGGTAGGTACTTAAATAAATAGTAGATAACAGTAGGTGCAAAACAGGAAGATGGTTTCTGGACTTGTAGTGACTTGCCAACATCGAGGCAGGTATCTATTGATTAGGTACTAGGTAGGCACCTGACTCATGTAATACTACGCGTTGTATTATGAGCCGTCTTAGTTGATAATAAAAGTTGCGGCTTGTAGATATGTGAACGAATTGCACAGGGCCGCACCGTGAGTTTAGGGGGCCCTGAGCTAATACTACTTAGGGGCCTACCTAATTACTCTAACTATTAAATTGTGGATATTTTCGCACTATCGTCTATTTTTGACTATGACTTGACTTAGCTGGAGAATCCACGGGGCCCTGGACTGAAGCACAAAAAGCCATATGGTAGATCCGGCCCTGGAATTGCAGCTAAGTATATTATTTTCTACTAAGTACCTACTTACTTCTTATTAAAACGGCTGATCAATCCAGGATTTGAGTTTGGAGGGGAGGGGGGAAGAAGGAAGCGCGACCATTGACGTAAGTATTTAGAATAGTTTTCGAGATATGCAACAGTGTCGGGAGACAGAAGCCAGAGATGAACTAAGTTGGCGAGCGGAGGGCAGAACCCAGCGATGAGTACCTACGCCTATTGGCGTAAGCCGGCATTTGAATTAAGAAGGAGGGGAAGAGCTTGACCTTGCCGGAGTAGGGTTTTAATAAAGTGGACAATAATAGTGTTTACCTTAAGTACATATTTTTTTTGAGCATGCCGATGCGTTTGGACTTGAGTACCTGCGGTGTAGGAAGATGAATTAGGTAATTACCCGTCAACGATTACCGATTTAAATCATTTTGACATTTTTTTAAATTTGTACAGGTACTTTATTGCAGAAAAATGTAATAAAATAATATCTCAACAAAAATTAATTACTATACTTACCAAGAAAATTTAATAATGTTTTTATTTTGTTTTACAACCATTTTACGCCATCTAGGTTTCAAACCAAAAACCATTAGATAAATGTTTACGAGAGACGCCAGCAGAGGACGTTACACAAGGGTACATTTATAAAGTAAAGTAAAGTAAATGTTAAAAGAAAATAATAATTATTACAAGTAAAACATGTGAAGCTAAATATTGATTTATATTTTTTTAAAGTTTGATGGTAAAAATAAAATAAATTTTTATTGCAATTGAAATTGGTTCTTGTCACTGTGACATTGAGTGATGTGACGAGTCGACTATTTTCTGTACTCGAATACTTGAGTACTCATTATAAAAAGACTCGAGCACTTCGAGTACTAAGTCAGGTACTCAATTATTTATTTGGATCCAACAACTCCTAACGGGAAAAGTTAGGATCTTCAAAAACAAAAATAAAATAATTAGTCGTAATCGTTGAAATACAAACCCGTTTTATTAATCAGTCAAAGTAAAAATGTAACAATTAAGAACTTAATATTTAGTTATAAAGCTCATCTATCTATGCGTAATTCAGTATAATCTTATCCAATTTTTAAAGTTACTCAATTATAATTATAACTCTAAGGTTTTATTTTAAAAAAATCAGTCTTAATACAAATGTTTTACCTTTAAAATCAGTGTAAAGATATAACATAACAAAAAAAACTTAATTATTAGAAATCACTTATTCTACTACCCTTTAACTCTTGTTTATTCGTTATAAATAGTTTTAGATGTAAGGCAGGGCCCGAGATTCAAAATGAAACTACCCGAATCCCGCCAACCGGAAAAGGCGATAGCACACATTGACACATACCTAACAAGATGGACTTTATAGACAAAAACATAAAATCGGGTTTTAAGTACTCGGTTCAGCAATTCACAAATACTCGAGATTCTTACTCGAGATTTCAGTATCCAAATACATTGGTCTGAGAACTAGAGCACATGAGTACTCCAAGGTACTCAAGTCAGTACTCGAATCTACCTGACTCGGAACATCACTAGACATTGCTTGCTACTATTTAATTTTGACTTTGACGTTTAGTCGGGAGCGAGAACTTGTGTTTTGGGCAAAGAGTAAAGTATAATATTACTAGGAGTGAGTGCGGGTAAACAAAATCAATTAAATAAAATATTAATTTGCACTTGTTTATTTATCTGCAAAAATACTATTCAATGCAGTAATAAGTGCTGTTGTAAATCTCGATGTCAACGCAGTCAAAAACCATGCCAATGTTGGATTTGAAGGTTTATGTAAGAGTCGTCGCCGCTGTATTTTCTGTAAGTAAATAATATTTATTGTTCATAAACTATACCAAGTTATTATTTGTGTCATATATTCAAGTGTACAACAGAATTATAGACTATTTTATCGTGATTTACCACTAAATTATTAGCTGCTGTGCTTTACCCTCTTAGGCGTAAATGTGCAGAAAATTGCATGATTCGAAATTCGTGATAATAAAATAATAAATAAGTGATTAAAAATATTATTATTGCAAACGGTTATAATGAAAATTAATGAAATGTGTAGAAAGCAAAGAAAACATAGTCTGTTGTTTGTATGTGATCTTAGAACTTGCTATCATAATGCATGATGTTATTACATATTATTTTATAATCATTACATTTACAATGCCACAGTAGCTACTATGTTTGACTTTTACGATCCCTTGTGTAAACATTGAGTGTAATTAAGGATTACAATAAGTTAATATATAATTATCATTATAATGTAGTTAATAACGTAAAGGTTTTGTTATCTGCACTATTTAAACAATATATTTCTGTTTTTCTAATATTACACTTCATGTTTTGTTAATGAATAAAAATGGTAAAATGTACAATTAATATTGTAGTGTTAATGAAACTGCACTATTTTCTCAACAGATCTCATCGGCCACTGCATTTGTGTTTGCATTACTACGGCTGCTAAACCCAGAGCTGTTTTACTTAAATGTATTAGAAGGAAGTGAATTAGGTAATTATGACTTTGACTTTATCTATATACCTATCTAAATTATCTATTTTGAGGCATAAAGTACCAATTGCAAATTCATATGGTGTATGCCCAGAAATAACACAAGGTGACATTGCAAGTGAATCAAAGCAAAATTTTATTAAGGCTAATATCATTTTCAAAACATTGCAATACATGTGTGGACTCAATCACTAAGCTGTTGTAGCCAGCCGAGACTAACGTGCTATTGAGAGACTAGGATGCGTTTCCACTGACACAGACCCAATCACAGTGTTTGAAATGTCAACTTCACGGGATTTTGAGCACTGTGATTGGCCAATTCATGCTCTGCCCTTCTTCACTCCGCCCAACTCCGCGTCAGTGCTAACGCACCCTAATGATTTTTAAATAAAAAAAGGCTTGACTACACTTTACAGCAAACTTTTTATTTCAATGTCTCATGAGACAGAGTTTCCTAATGCAGCAAAATTCATTAATTCAAAAAGTATTTTACACCGTATACATACACACTATCTCCTACAGGTATCCACTACTTCATATCAGGACTGATGGTATTCACAAGTGGCATAGGCTTCCTGAACAGCTGTGTGGTGATGAACCGCAGTGCCAACCACAACACAGGGAGGAACATCACTACTTGGCTACTGCTCGACTCACTATTTGAGACTACAAGAGTTATATATGTGTTTGTGTGTGAGATCGTGCTCAGTGGGAAGGGACCCATACAGATGTATGAACTGTTGATCAGTGCTGCACAATATTGTAAGTATATTTTGTAGTATGTAGCAGACAACCTTTGGACGGATTTAAAAATAAAGGATTTTTAAATCCGTCCAAAGGTTGTCTGGAAGAGATTGCTTTTAGTGATAAGACCTTCCCATTTTATCTACTTAATGTTGTGTATTATGTGGTGTGCATGTACAGTGTAATGAACTGCACATCTTTTATAGCTTGTAAGTTATGTGATGTGTGTAGTAAGAGAAAACTCTACTTAGTAAAAGTAAAAGTCTATTGTTTAGTTAAGTAAAGACAGCATATTATAATAATTTTTACACAGATTTGATCATTATTGAGGTAATGTGCACACTGACTTATGACTTACCCAATTCGCGCCAACAGCTAAAAAATATACCACAGTCTACGTAAACCATACAGTGCAATAAAGAATATTCTGCTCTAGTCTATGTTAGTTCTGTTTTCGTTTACTCTTCTTCTTTTTAGTTTATTTATGTATTTATTAGCTCACGGATCGAGATACAATTGTAAAGACACAAAGTACATCTATACAATAGAAAGCTAGGTACATATGAATTATATTTAAAATAAATCTAAGGCAATTACATTTTCATATGTGATTTGGGTTTTCTCCATGTACTTAGATATAAATTATATATTTCAACCAAATAAACAGGTTGGTGTTCACAGTAACACGATATTTACTATGATATTACGTTACTCGCCTCTTACGATCAGGAAGAGACGGGACTCACAAAATACAAAAAAAAAATTGCAATGTCTGATTTTGGTTGTGCTATCAATAAGCATTTCTTTTTGGTTCCATACCTATTAGTTCCTACTATTTGATTGTGTAAAAGCAGAACATCAATTTGTTAATACATAATAATATTTGTTCAGCCCCCTATATAGGCCATGCACTTTGGCATATTACAGGTACGCACAATTTTTAGGGCAACTATTAGCGGGTAGGTCAAGGATGTGTCACGTCAGAACTCTGTTAAAAACATTAAGTATATGTTTTTGTTTGCGTGTATTATATTAACATTATGTTTTGGGTGTGCCATGTTGATCATTACCTGAAATATGTGTGCAAACAATTGTTAATTTATTCGCGCTGTTGAGCCATACCTATTTTATAAAGTTGCGTCAGTGTTATTTATTTGAAGGTGATCTTAAGATAACAAAATAATATTTTTATTGGGATCGCCTATGAACATCCAGGTGATTTTATTCGCTGGTGATTAAAGGACACTAAAGAGTCGCCTATAATAACCCAGGTGATCATAGTGGAATATATTTGATATAATAATTAAGTTATAAGTCAGTTATCGTAAAAAAAATTAACTTAAACGCAAGTTTACATATAAAATCTTTGGTAGTATTCCATAATGCGTTTAACGTAGGTATAAGTAGGTAATGTTCAGCCTTGGTTTATCTACCTACTTACTTAATTTTTAATACCCGTAACACAATACTCGATATTGAGACCGTATCGGATATCTAAACAACGAATGCGACACAGACACCTAATGACAAGTGGTAAAGCAGACACAGATACATACAGTTACTAATGGTTTTACTAGAGGACCTAACTGCTTGTGCAATCATACGTATCCATATCTCGTAAGCTGCAACTGCTCTAATTGGAAAGAGAGAGATCATTTCTAAAAATCGCGATGAGTCCTTTGCAAATATTTAGGTACATGTTACAGATAATACCGATATTACAAATATTACTGATGTTACAAACACTGTAATCAGCAAAATTATTTTTTTTGTGTATCATAGGCGCTAGCAAATTACGGCGGGCCGCACTACATCGCATAAAAAAATCCTTCTACATCACTTTAGTACATTTTATATGAAGTATCACACACACAGGCAAGCCGCATCGGGCCGCATCGCAACGCACTGCTACTCTACGACTACTATGTGCTTTGACGTAATTTTAGAATGCGGCGAGCTGCCAAGACTATAATGTAATTATTACTAAAAGCGTTATTTTTCTTTTCAGTGTTGGACAGCTTCCTCTACTGTCAGATGATACTCAGACACTAGTATATGGGGAACAAGTACCATTATACACTATCATCCTTTGGATGTATTCGTCCCGTACAGGCTGAACATATTTAATAGGGTTGAACCACATCTATCAGCACGCTACCGCGCGCTGCGTGCTGTCGCGTTCCCTCGCTGTTTCTCGCTCTAGTAAATCGGAAGCCTTAGTGACAGAAAAGAATAAAAGCATAAGAAAGTTCGATTCGTGCTGCAGATGAGGTTGCAACCCTTACTCTCCAAGAATTTATTAAATCTTATACAAAGATTGCGATGCATTTATAAGGGAAAATAATCTTGTCCTTGTGTTTATGAAACAATTGTTTTTGTTTGTGTATTTTATTGAGGAGGTTGGTATTGTCTGCATGTATTCACAGACAATATATTTATGGTTAGTTTTTACTTTTGTATTGGTTGTGCACTACTTTTGAAAACGAGAGCTGGTGATAAGCCTGAATTTTCTGATGATCTGAGCTGGAGTGATACTAAAAAAGTATTTACCTTTTGTTGGAAAAGACGCTGTGATCGCAGGTCAAGACACAATCTATATGAAATTCTTTTGAAAGCTTCCATAGAAATTACTATTTGTCTGTTATGAATTGAGCCTAAAATAAGATCTTAAATTTTCTTTAGCGATTATAATTTTATTTAGCATTGCGATTCTTACGTTTATACCGGCGCAGTTTGTGCTATATTTTCTTTAAATACTTACGCATCATCGTGAATTCAGGCCGCTCTCGGGAAACTCACCGATTTTCGGTTTTCGTAAGCGTTTACCAACCAACTAAGATGTGTATTTTACTCGTAACAGAACACGTAAGAAATTATTTTAAGGGTATCGTTTTTAGACTATTGAGTTACTGCACGATTTATTTAGAATTAAACAAATACATGAATTATTCATTAGTTTCACACTTGCTTAAAAGGACTTTGTCCAATAGTAGTCTAGTATAGATATTTTTAGGACCTGTTTCTCACATAGAATTTTATCATCACATTTTCATTGTATTATATGAAAGAAATATAATGAAACAGGAACTTTATGTAACGTGAATATTTCAACGTAGCTGTGATCGTTTATTATAAGTAACGAAATGTAGTCCATAGATTAAATGCTATTCATTGAACTTCACCGCTTAGTGTGGAGTTATTTTACAATTTAAGTAGACGCAGTTTAAATTAAGCCGCAAAAACAAAGATAATGTTTTTGTATAAACAACCCTATTACCTAGTTCTAAAGTACAAAATCAAACGAACAGCAACAGCCTCACTAATCACGACTTTATTATAGCACTAGAACTTTAAATAATCTATTCGTTGCGGGCTTGTGCTATCGTCAATATTTTATTACTGTATCAACTTGATAAAACACTATACCACTTTTAAACTTAAAAGACAATAAATTTTAATTCATACCTTCTAGACTTGGCTGCTATTTGAACTCCATGTAACGCATTATTTATTATCCAAAATCATAGGTTTTTGTTATTAAACTACGTTTTTAAAAAGGAATTGTATATAAAAACTACAATTTTATAAAGATATTTTAACATTCCAATTATTTAGTACCATATTAGTATTCTTTTATTTAAAAAAAATTGTTATTACAACTTTTATTCTTTTAGAATTCTAATTGAAATACGACCAGGCATATCAACAGTTCTAATGTTTTATAGTAATTGGCCAAACTAAAATCCATCTTATTATTCAAAGACAAAAGCTTTAATCTCATTTGACTACTCGCAAATATTCTAAGAAACTGCCATGTGAAATGCGTAAGTCATCTAGATGTAAGAATAGAACATTCTAGTATTATCCAATAGATGTTAAAAGTCTAAATTAGATGTTAATACTATAAATAAGAAGACCCATCATTATTTGTGGGAACACGACCATCTAAGTACGTGATTGTTAAAAATATAGTTATTTTATTAAAATTGTTTAATGCTTCACACCTAATAGGAACCATTTACCATTTAACTAACATTTAAATCTATAGTACCGGACAGTTGATAAATATTGTAAAATGTAAAGTATCAAATAAATCCTATTGGATCGTGAAACAAATAGTTCTATAAAATATTAAACTTTGGTTATATGCAATGAGGTTCCTTTAATTATATTTTTAAAATTATAATTTCTTTCTAGTTTATGACTATAAATTTAACTCACTTAGGTAATATGAAACGCCTTATACAGGAGGTCTTCCCACCGAATCTAAGTAGCTATGTATAATGCACTCAATATCACAAGTATTATTAATTTTAGATTTGATTTTTTATCTGTGATTTTTTTTGGTTGTTACAAATATTGGTTTTATCAAAAACACTAGTCAATGTAAAATTGTTACATTCGTTGAGGTTTTAACTAAAAGTTGTAATTGATCGGTAAATCGTGTATAAATGTATATTGTAAAGAGGCTTGACAGAACCACTGTATCGTTAAACGAGAAATAAAAAATGTTTTTATAATGAATTAATTCTTTTATTTGAGTGAGTTGCTGTCCAAAAATATAATGCGTATGCTATTCAACACTTTAACAGGCTACAGAATTACAAAGTGCACTTCCTCCGTCGTCTACAACAAACTATAATACTAGGCGACAGATTGTGTAACACCGTACGATGACGCTACTTGAACGCAGGTAACATATTGACTTTAAAACAACTATAATATGATCATGGCAATATCAATCTTGTACACATTGAAACAAAGACGAAAATAAGTAAACACGATCAAAATATTTGATTTTCTTATCGACTCTTTTTCAATTGGAATAAAGATCAAAATATGCGTCAGTAGGGATTTTATATCTTACGGTGAACACAAACTGTTTTACAAAACACACCAACGAATACAAGCGCCATATTCGTCCAACAACAAACTAGAACGAGCGCTCAACGAACTCCTCAACAACGCTATATTGTTTGTTCGATTTTGTATCTTATTGAACATGCCACAATGTCTATTTCAGCTTGACAATATACCAGTCTATTATTGTCTCACTTTATGAAAAGAGGCAGTATCTATCTTCTTATAGATTTCTATCAACATAAGGTAGTACTGCGACATTTCATTAAAAATTATGCTTTATAAATATGTATTTGTTTGTGGCAGCCCACAATAAACTAAAACAGAATTTATTGCTCAGACATTGTGAACATTTTCTTTTATTCCCATCTGCCACCTTCGAGCTTGCCATCGGGGTCGTGGTTGGCACTAAAAGTGGTGTTTACCACTTTGGTGCTGGTCAAGTGTACCTATTTAGTTTTATCTGCTCCATTCGTTATAGTACAGAGGTTTATTCGCATTTCGCATTGGACATTATCAATGAAAATCGAAATAAAACATCACTGCATATCATGATTCATAAGCAATGAAAATGTATATTAATGGATAATATTATATATGGAACTTTTTTTTTAATTACTAATTATAATCAATCATATAAAAATGAATCGCTGAATGTGTTGCTAAGCGCAAATCTCGAGAGCAGCTAAACTGATTTCGCTAATTCTTTTTTTATAATATTCCTTGAAGGACGAGGATGGTTCTTACGGAGAGAAAAAATTTAAAAATTGCCCGAAAAAATTACTTTTCTATATTCTCATACAAAAGTATCTTCATTTATCCCAAAATGTTTAAAAAAATGGTCACCCGTGCGAAGCCGGGACGGGCCGCTAGTTCATAAATAAAATGAACGTTTTTATAATTACTGGCAATTATTATTGTCTTTCATACACTTACTTATTTATACTATAACGAAGGGGGCAGATAAGTACTAAATAGGTACCACTGACCACCGGGGTGGTAAACGCCACTTATTAGTGCTAACCAACACCCTGGTGGCAAGCTCTAAGGTGGCAGATGGGAATAAACGAACATTTTCAATTAAATACAATTTACACTCAAATGTCAAAAATAGCAACTCAGTCAATAATACTAAGTATTGCTATCATTGTCACTCACATTGCCACCTAATTATAACCTAGTTTTGTTACATTACTTAAAATTAAATATATAATCACTTCTTCAAAAATTAGTATGATTACAAATTTTGAGTGAAAATTGTTAAATAAGAACGGAATATACAAAGCATACATAAGTGTTGTAAGCGAATTTTGTAATAGCAATGCATTTATATAATTTTACCCTGTACATTTTATAAAGACGAATATCTTCCCCAATATATAGGCCGGCAATGTCCTGGAGTCGGCAAGTTATATAATCTGATTCTTCATCTAAATATTCTAGTAATGTAACTACAATCAATGGGTACCTACAAATGAAATTATTTGCAAAATTGCATATAAAAGCAAATATGAACAAAATATACAATTCTATCGAACACTTGCCGACTCGTTTGTTCCAATCACTAAAAACGTTGTGACAAAATATTAATAATAGAATGCCGATCATTTCAAAAGGTAAAATGTTAGCAAAAGCTTATTCCAGACAAATATAACTTATATTCTCTACACTGAACGACAAAACGCGCCAAATGTAGAAACAAACTAGACAAAACTCTACATCACACAGTTCATAATCACATCACCCAACTAAACAGATTAATTTTCACCTTAGTGGCACAAAAAATATATCGCCGATCTTTTATAATTCATAGACCAAATTTCTAATTTACAACTATTGCTTGGAGTACGAAAATACTATTTCCTCTTCATATATTTAATGGCACTTCTAATATTTTGTATTTTTAATTTCATAAATCGATAATGTTGAATCTATTTGCAAAATACTCATGGCAGAAGAGAAATATTTTTACATGAAAACAGACGCTACCTATTTATGTCCAGCTTAATCACACATTAACGGTAATATTTAATAATATTTGCTAGTATTTTACATTATTACAATGTAGAAATGCATAAAATCTCGTGAGAATAAAGTGAATTTTCCTTAGAGGAATTGTTGCTACTTCTTACTATGAAAATCAGGCGACACACAAAAATATATGGGATTAGAGTACCCAAAACGGATATTAGTATATTTATTGCATGAAAACGTACTAAATCAATGACGGTGAATAAATTATGTAAATTGTACGTTCACGTACGCAACGTTACGTATACGCCCGCAGTTAGCACGTCTCCACACTGACCTGTACCTGACTGTAACTTGTATAATTTTTTTCATTAAATTCATCTCACAACCCACTACAAAGTCATAAACAATGTACAAATTGAGTAAATAATACAATCTAATTACAATATATACGTAAATATAATACAGTATGCGAGATACATCTGAGATCTAAAACATAAGGAACTTATATTAAATAGTTCAAACGCAATACACCAAACGTCCAAATAATGTTCACAATAAAGTAACTAGTTATATCTACAAATAATATTGTCATGAATGTTTAATACAGTATGCTACAAGGCGGGGTGGCGTGTTCACTTTCTCCTTGTTATATATTAAAACAAATTCACCTGAGAAAATAATAGTTTGAATCAAAATGACCAACGTACGTCTGCATTGACAAAAATATACGAGTACTCTATTGACTGAATAATATAAATTATTGAAAATTCTTCACCAAAAGTATGAAAACACGCCTCCTGAAGGACCACCTGTCTTCTTTTTATACCGTACCTTCATTTTAGTGTGCGAAAAAAACATGACATGTTGTTGATTACGGTATAAGAGTCCAGGGGTGCCCCAAGCCCCGCTCAACGATATGTCTCGTCAACTTACGTGTCCTTAAGTTACACTACTTACACTATGTAACAATCTATATTACCAAGCTAGACTAACGCTACGACGCGACTGCGTCCCAATTATTTTCATATTTTGTTGCTTCGTTGTGACATCATGATTTGATAAAAGATAGAAGTTACATGAGTACATGACATACATAGGGATTATTGTATCATGGTTATCAAATTATGCAAATTGAACTTGATACTTTAAAAAAATTAACTTTTATAAAGAATACGAAGTTATATTAAATAATTGACTGTCACTGCAACAAGACTGGTGTATTTTGTACGTCTGTAACTTTTATTTTATACCAAATCTATACGAAAAATGACAATATGGCAAAAATTTATTTAAAAATGGCACGAATATTTGGCCAATTGAGTAATTGATATACGAGAGCAAAATTTTCAAAAATATTTAGGCCGAATCGATGTATAAAATGTTATCGCGTCAGGGGGTCAAAATTTAGGAACATATACGACAGTCCTTGGGATTTTGGCACCATCGCAAACGAAAAAGCACCTTATTGGTATAAGTCAAAAATGAGCGCAAAGAGTCTCGGGAAAAAGGAATATACGGCATAAAATTGCCTGCTCTTTAATAGTAGAGTAATAGACAGGTAACGAGAGGTTACGATAGATGTACGTATAGTACAATTTGTACATTATAGTGATATTTTAGACACTTCAAAACTTTTACAATTCTTCAATTTGTCGCCACTTCAGGGCGTTCATTCTGATAGTATACTTAGAGCTGACACTCACACAAAGTAATAAAATGTTTAATTCGCAAAATGGCACCTGAGAGTCAAAAAAGCCATTTCGCAGTTTAGTCCTTTCGCGAATGTCTTTATACGACTTAGGCATTTTACTATTAAGTCCTTTTGAGAGTCGGGTGCCATTTTGCGAACTAGGCACATTTAGTTGCGCGTAGTTGTGGCGGCGCGGTCAGGGCGCTAGAAGTTCTGCTGTCGCTTGCGCTTGAGGTGTATGGCGTCGAGGATGGGCTGCCGCTTGCGCAGGTAGCGCGCGCGCAGGCGCTCGATGTCGGCCTCCATCTCCGCGTCCAGCCGCGCCATGCGCGCCTCCAGCTCGCCCGCCGGCAGCAGCGACAGCTGCGCCACACACCACCTCACTGTTAGTGAACCCTCACACCCCTCACACGAGGCTAGCTGCCCGCAGCGTGGTTTCACCCGCGTCTTTCGTTATTGCTCTGTTCCCGTCGCCAGTAGCGTGATGTTACATAGTCTATAAACTACCTCAAGAACTGGTCTATCAAATGCAATAATAATTTATTCAAAAAAGAGGAGAGCTCTATTCCGCTTTATACTGGCAGAATTTTTTGTGGTTTTACAAACCTCATACTTTTCTTATATCAGGGTATTACTAAGTATATATATATATATCAATATCCTATATCTACAAAACCAAAAATTAGAGAACTAGACAAAACTCGAACAAATGTCGTGTACTATTGAGGTATTGCAGTAGGTCAGGTCAATGCCCGCGCCGGTCGAGCGGTCGAGCGGTCGAGCGGCCGGCTTGTGTGTGCCTATCAGTCGCACGTCACATCATCGATGTATGTGATGTGTGCGTACACAGGTTCATACTACCGAGTATTGACACAAATACATTTTTTTTTACTGTTTGGCCTGAAAATAATTATGTGTAGATTAACTGATTACTATAACCCGAAAAAAGTTTGTAAAACCACTAAAATTTCTCGGTGTATAGTTCCTTTATCTTTTGATTAACCGATGTATAAACTACGTAGACGTGCAACAGAAGGCTCTCCATACAATACACGCGCTTTGCGCCGTATAGTAATTAATTGGACTCATTGTACAATTTCCCCCTTTGCAGCAAAATCGCCACACGCAACCAAAATGATACAATTAATATCTTCTCTTACGCACTGAAATAATATTTCTCTCAAGTAACGTTGTAGATCCATCCACGCTTGTTTCAGCATGAATGGGCCGGATCATCCGGAGAAGTACTGCCCTCTCATAGAAGATCGACTTAAGAGTAGTAGTATCCTTACTACTGCGTTTCGTTCGGTGAGTGAGAGTGCCGGAGGCCCAATTTTCCCCCTTTCCTCTTTTCTCACCTCCCTCATTCCTTTTTCCTAACCCCATTCTCAGCCGCCATAGTGGAGGCCACCATACCAGCAGTTTAAGACGATAGCTTTTGGTATGGTGGCCACCACTTCTGGATTCCACTGACTGCTTACCATCAGGCGGGGTGGAGTCACTTTGGTAGGCTAATATATATATAAAAAAAAAGTAAGTTTTGAACCCACAAAATTCGACGTAATAACAGTTGTAAATATAAATATAAATTCTGAAAAAATGCCTACATAAACATACAAACATCAAAAACTACTTCATACTAACACAAAACCACCAAACTACTGTTATTCACTCGCATTAGTTACGTGTGTACCTGGAAACCAAGTTAGTTTATATATACACATGTCCTTAGCAAGGATCCCCAGCTAATTAGTTAGCAAGATAAGAAAAACTAAACTCTTTGAAAACACTATTAACCGGTCAAAACTATCCCAAAGAACCAACTCAAAAGGTTAAAATAGATCGGGGGAGAAGCATTATCGTTCAAAATTATGACTTTTAGTTGTGAGTTTTAGTAGTAAATTTCGTCTCACTGCTTCATATGAGCACTGCAGGACGATAAAAAAATTGCATCGAAGGAGTTTCGATGTGGTTAATATATTGTATGTTTATAACCACAAGCCATGCCCCATGACATATTAGCGTGCATGCCGTAGTACATCTGCAGACCGCGGCGCGGCGCACAGGCGCTGTGCTTACGCGCTGGGGCGACTGGCTCCACCGGGGCGAGTGGGGCCGCTGGAGCGAGTGGGGCCGCCGGGGCGAGTGGGGCCGCCGGGGCGAGTGGGGCCGCCGGGGCGAGTGGACCCGCTGGGGCGGGCGGGTCAGCGAGCGCGAGTAGAGTGACGACGTGCAGTTGACTTACAAATTCGAAGTTGCCCTCCTCCACGAAGGCGCGGTGCAGCGCCAGCGCGGGGTTGGCCTCCTCCTCGGGCTCGCCCTCCACACTGGAACAATACGTCACTGCTTACGCATATTCTTCTATATACTTGACATTGCTATTTCTAGAACCCACAAATTTCTAGAACCCATATCACAAATCTTAGTTTTTTTTTTTTTTCACCCCATTGTGAACTAAAATTAATTAAGGCATTTCACACGAGACTGAAACTAACAAGATCACGTTATAATTAAAGCTTAACAAGAATAAAAAATCTACTTGATACTACAAAAAATTAACATTCACGTAGAAAACGATGATAAAAATTTATCAGCTTTCCTTGATCTGAAAAAGGCTTTCGACACAGTTTCAGTGATCATACACAACTAAAATCAGAAAAATACAAAATAGGGACATTATTAACTAGTCAAAAATTATTTATCTGAAAAAACAAAAATAAAAGTCAGAGATTATACAAGTAAGGTAAAGACACAAACAATATTACGTTTAGCGTTCTACAATGCTGTGTGCTTAGTCCCACATTATACGTAGTACCCCATTGTAGTGATGATGTTATTAACTCGCAATCTTTACGAAAAACTTCTTATTATTATAAAGATATCTTGAGCTAAAGAAGTTACCTAAATTTAATACACAATAAACAATCATATTTTAATGCACTTTTCGCATATACCTGACAGTATATAATTAGTCCTCAACCAATCTCATTGTGACGTGTCCCGTTAGTTCCCGCGCCGACGTTCAAATGGTTCACTTCTTTTTACAATTTTTGAAGTTATACTTCTTTTGGCGCGATTGGGAAAAATGATGAGAGTGAATTTTTGACAGAAAAAAGCAACACCCTGAAGTTAGTTGCGAACCTTTTACACCCTAAAGTTAGTTGCGAATCTTTGTGTGTCGTATCAGTACAAATAATAATAATGCTATTTATGTATATTTATGTATGTATGCGTTGTGTTATTATTTGGTATTTTTGGATTGTTACGCTAAAGAAGTATAACTTCTTACGTGCGTACATGAGTACACACACTCTTTTTTTCAATTAGATTTTTATCTGCTATCCCCGTAATTATAAAAATCTTATATATCTCTATAGTTAAAATGGGTTTTGTCCCAAATGAATTATAAACTTATTTTAGCTAATAAAAGCTTATAAGGTGTTTATGAATAAGGGGGTAAGTCTATAAATGTTTTACTGACCTGACAGTATCGTCCCCTGGCAATCTTATATATGATGTTAGTGTCCCGTTAGTTCCCGCGCCGATGTTCAAATGGTTCACTTCTTTTTACAACTTTTTAAATTTGATTCTTTATTCACTTAGTCTTTATACAGAGTGTATACGACGGTTTGACATTAAATGAAAAGGCAGGTGTTACTAGCCCATATACTGATTTCTAATTAATCACAAAAGTAATTTGACGAAAAACAAAAATTTGAAATTTTCTAACAAAATAAATAATATTTTAATAGTAACGAAGTAATACACCATTTTATTATGACAAGTTCACTGAACTGTAATGAACGGCAACGTTTATCCTTCGACGTGGATTATGACTTAAGTCAGTGACCGTTTGACGTACTTACATAGTGTTAATTTTTTTTTTTAAATTTGTCCTGTGTCTAAACTATTGAAGATATTTAGTAGATTTTTTTTTGTCTCGCTTTATAATGTCACATACTATACGTAATTGCATTTAATGTCATACCGTCGTATACACTCTGTATGTTTTACTGACCTGACAGTATCGTCCCCTGGCAATCTTATATGTGATGTTAGTGTCCCGTTAGTTCCTGCGCCGATGTTCAAATGGTTTACTTCTTTCTTCTCAAAGTGTTCTAAGAACAATGGCCGGTACTTCGGCCTGTTCGTGTCCATTGGGTCTGTGTCGTGACCTATATTTTAAACAGATATATGTACTGCATCATTGGTGGCTTTTTTATTTGTAATTATGGCAAATCAACCACCGCAAGCGGCCTGAATGTAAGCGGCAACTACCGCTAATAGTTTGTCAAGTTGTCAGTGTCACCATATAAAAAAGGAAAGCGTATTTTGGTAACCGAAGGCTAAACTTGCCTGCTGCCCTTGTTCTTTTACTTTGCTATACTTCATTTATCAATCAAAGTACATGGCATAGCTAGCCTTAGGGTGCGTTTTCACTGACGCGGAGCTGAGCGGAGTAGACACACTGCTCAAAATCTATTTCCAATGATGTGGAGTGGAGATTTCGAGCACTGTGATTGGTCAATTCACGGTTCACTCATCCACTGAAACCAGCTCCGCGTCAGTGGAAACGCACCCTAATGCATAGCGACATCAGAACTGACTTGATATATTGATACATAATGTAACGTAATAACGTTTATATGCACACTCACGTTTCATAGTAGCTAGGTCAGAATCAGGTTCATTGATGACCATGGTGCCGAGGTCTGCTGACAACTCAGCAGTACCGTCCTTAGCTGGTACTAAGGTACCATCGCCTCTTTGTTTCATCGTCGCTTCTTCGTAAGCTCCATCACCCTATAATGCAAACATATGGTATTATTAGATACTAGCTGCGCCCTGCGGCTTCGCCCGCGTGGAAATTGGCATGTGTTTAATTAATGTGACTTGAGATCCAGAGCGATTTTCGGGATATAAAGTAGCCTATGTCCGTCTAAAGCACCGAATCTAACTACTATACCAATTTTCATCGAAAGCAGTTAAGCCGTTTAGGCGCTAAGTGGTAAGAAACACACACAAACTTTCGCATTTATAATATTAATAGGATTAAATAGGTGGACCAGTAGTTTATGAGTCATCTTTAAATGGTATATTATGTGTTTTTCCTCTGTATCCCCGCTAACATTTTATAAACTACGAAAAGGATTTTGATGCTATCGTTGAGAAAATGCTATTGGAAGGTATTTATGTATACATGCATAGTAGAAAAAGCCGAGAATTTTACAAACAACATGTAACAACAAATGACAAAACACATTTTAGCATTGTAGCTCGTTAATTTATAAGACGATAATATTCAAACTAAGTTACCGCTTGGAATGTCTTGGCGTTGTTGGTCATGTGCGCGTTCCTGAAGGCCTGGCTCTCTCTTATCTCGCGCGCGTCCGCAATCATCGTGCTCAATATACTCGGGTGTTTTGCATTACCTAAGTATATAATATACAACATTTACATTAAATTCATGTACAAATAATACATAATCATGGCAGTCTTAAATCAGGTTGTAAATACGAAAGTAGTGAACTATGTACAGTCGGTCAAAAATGTGGTCTACCACTCTACGGTTGAGATTCATTTGAACGTCATGAAACAACAAGATCGATTTCTCTTACACTTCGTTAGAAAAGTCAACCTTACCGATAATTAGATGTTAGAGAAAGTTTTGTAAAAACTGGTAGATTACTTTTATGGCCGAGAGTACTTTCTAAGTTTATTTTGGACATATTATTTGAGTGACGGTGAAGGAAAACAACGTGAGGAAACTTGGACTTCTGAGGAAGTCTGAAATCACCAATCCGCCTTGAAGAAGCGTGGCAATCAATGCTCATATCTTCTCTGTATGAGAAGAGGCCTGCAGTGGGATAATAATGGGCCGATATGAAAATTATTTTTATTATATTTTGAAATATAATACATAACTTCATGCCTGTCTCCCATTAATGGGGTAAACAGAGACTATAGAATGTCATTTACTATGATCCAAACACACCTTCTTTCAACATTAATTAATCTTTTCACACACATCGGTTATGGGTGATTGTAATTGTGCCTTTTGTCAACACATCACCTATTTGGACCGCGTATGTTCGTCTAGGGCGACCTCTACCAACTTTCCCAGTAATTTCCACTCAATAAATCTCTTTCGTTATCCAACTTCCATCCATACTTTCCACATGTCGAAACCACCATAAAATGACATTATTTTTAAAAATACAATTCATATAAGGTTACGTCAGCCTTATCTAAAGTATTTGGTTTGAGGAAGACCAGTATCTTCTATTCCGAATAACATACAATAACAACTTTTAACATAATTATTTCTGTCTGTTTCCTCGTTATAGGAAACAACACTATAAATAAATAATATAATATAATAAAATATTTACCTATGAATTCATGTGTGAGTAAATATTCCGCCGTCGCTCTCTCATCAGGGTTTTTAACTAGACATTGGCTAACAAAATCGATGAATTCTGGTGACCATTGATCTGGTTCTCTGCAAATATAAACCATTTTGTTAATAAAATAAGTAACAAAACACAATTCTTGCACAAATGTTCTTGTAAAATATATTTGTTAAAGTTTAGTTTTAGTTTAATTTTTTTCTGCACTTATTTTTAGTTTGTTATTTATTTTTCTTTTTGTATGTCGCCTCTGGGCAGAATAAATACTTTTTATTTCTTTTCTTTACAACAATATACCGCAAAAAAGTATTATGGTAACGGTGTCGCGGGTTTGATTCCCGCTCAGTGCAAATATTTGCATGCATGAAAGTTTGCATTGGTCTGGGTGTTTCTATGTATATTTATGTATGTAGAATAAAAAGTATCCGCCTTCTAGAACCCATAACACAAGCTATAATATTTCTTACTTTGTCTCTAGATGGCGTTGTGTGTAGTTGTTGTGATATTATTATTTTAGACGTTACTAACAAAGTGAACAAAAATATCATAAAGGAATTAAGACACATACAACATACAAGTTCGCAAGATCGGTTCCCACGACTTCAGTGTCAAACAAGCACACAATCTATCTGATAGTAAGTGGCAACCGTAACCAGACGGTTGTTTTGTAAGCATTGCAGAAATAATACATAGAAAACACAACGAAGCCGTTGCCGACCACGAAGAAGGGATGAGGAAGGAAAAGGGAAAAGGAAGAGGACCGAGCGAGTAATTGGGATGCCAGTCATACTGTGGAGGTATCACACCATATACCTCCAACCAAAGAGAGGATTCTCCTCGCAGGCTAGGTGATCGTGCCTGGCGGGCTACTGCCCGACAGTTAGTAGTCGGGACTTGTATATATAGTTAGTTGGTGTGAGAATGTTGATATCGTGAGTCAGGATTGCGTACTCCCTAGTGTCTTTGAATATCACACATTACAAGATTACTCACTCTTAGCATAAAGTTACTAACACAGCAATTAACTATAAAGAAAGGACTTACCTGAAAGAAGGCGGCGGTTTAGTAGGTATCATAAATATGGCCCTCATGGGGTGTATGTCCCCGTAGGGCGGCTTGCCCTCCGCCATCTCTAGCGCGGTGATGCCGAGCGACCAAATGTCCGCCACGCAGTCGTAGCCTATCTCCTGGATCACTTCGGGCGCCATCCAGAATGGCGTGCCTATTACCGTGTTGCGTTTTGCCATTGTGTCCTGATAAACAGAATTGTCTTTGAATAATTTGTTGTATGTATATCTAGTTAGAGTAAGAAACAGGCATTTTTTTATACAATATTAGAGGCAAACAAGCGTATGGCCCGCCTGATGGTAAGTGGTAACCGTAATCTATAGAGATGGCTGCGTTTTCTAAGCATTGCAGAAGTAATAGTGCTTAGAAAATACAACCAAACCGTTGCCGACCACGGAGAAGAGAAGAGGACCGAGGGGCTATTTGGGCTGCCGGCGCTCTCACTCACTGAGCGAAGCACATTAGCATGAAAACGTCGATCTTCTATGAGAAAATTCATGAAAGATATAAAGGTATTTAGCACCAAGTTACAGTACAATAGAACCATTTGTTTTTAGAGCAAAGATCTCAGAAAATCTATCGAAAAGAGTGGCCTGACAAATAAATACTTTGACTTTGACTTTGACTCTGAGTTTCTTGGTAATTCTTCTCTTGCTGTAAACTGGTTGTAGGTTATTTGGCTGACATTGTTTTTGTAATATTGTTGTCATTCGTGAATATAAATAAATAAAAAATCGAGTGTAAATCAAAATACTTTGATCTGACCTTAAAATAAGTTGATTAACATTTTTTTCTATAGGCATAATTTTAAAAGACTAAATAATTATGGTATTTCTCGGTTTCTTGGGTAAACCCAATGATATTCTATTTAACAGATATGTTATGAACGCGTAATCGTGAAGACCTGAAAACGTCCTAATTGGGACGTATTGTCTTTAGTCTGCGTTACGCACAGCAACGAGTAGGTACACTATTGATGCAATTTTCAAATTTAAAAATGCCATCTTGTGTGTTCCGTAAGTGCACCAATTATGATACAAAATTAAATAAAACACAAGGAATCTCATACCATATGTAAGTACGCAATACTCTTTGATTTAATAACATATTTCAATTATTTTCCTAATAATTCGAATATTTGGAGGTTAGAAAAAAGAAAGAAATGGAAAATACATTTTTGTGGTGCGTGTGACAAGGACGCGTGCATCCCGGACATAGAATAAAAATACAGATGCGAAAATCGTAGGCAGAAAAGTCATTGTTCTTCGCAGTTCGGTTTTCCTTTTTTCTAACCTTGTATTGTTTCATAATTTTGTTTTATGTAAAAATGCATATACTTAATTAGAAATAAATAAGTGTGTGTAAAAAATTTGAATATTACCAGATTATCAAAAATCATAAAATAAAGCTATTTCTAGTTTAACCCAACTACAGTAAAGCCCAAAAGGAGGGTTATGTGTTTGACCTGTACGTATGTCCGGTTTTTTTATTCTCTCGTAACTAATAAACGGCTGAACCGATTTCAATAAATCATTCGTCGCTACATTCGTCTCAGTAGTACGAGTGTCATATTTTAAAATGAGCGAATTGAGAAAACTCTCTAACTTAGACTAGTGAAGAACAAGAATCCTCGAAAAATTTTAATTTCATTTTAACTATTTATTACCCTTTTTCTGTTTCAGTTCAATCGGCCGAAAATTGAGTTGCATGATTCCACCCGTTATAAATATAGTTACGTACAAAAAAGCTTGTAATTATGCCTATCACAGTTTTTATTAAAAATGTTTTAATTTTTCTGTAAATAAATATTTATTTTCTTTCACATGTTTTATTTTTCTACCTTTAGTAGTTGTTATAGGTAGAAACTGCGGTACAAATTTTGTACCTTCTCTCGCGTTATATTTGTTAGTCTATGATACAGCATGCGGTGATTGGTAACTAGAGTAATGTTTGTTCAAATTCATACGCAATTGACAACACTTGCTGTCACTTTTTTTCATATTTGTTTTCTCAAGTCATCCTTTTCTATCATTTTGACATGTAGTGAAATGTGAAATGAATGAAAAAGGTCTATGTGTGCAACGGGTACTGTGCGGAACACTTTTTTCTGTTGTTTTGTGAGTGTACAACATATCTGTTAAATAGAATATCATTGGGTAAACCTATAAAAAAACTGTCAAAAACTCAGATTACTTTATTATGAATGACTATATAGTTATTTCTAAGCCCTACTCACAGTAAGTTGTCCTGCGACTCCAAAATCAGCTAACTTCGCATGTCCTTCAGTATTGAGCAGTATATTGCCGGCCTTGATGTCCCTGTGTATCTTCCGCCGCCTGTGCAGGTACTCCAGACCTTTAAGTGTGTCGCATAAGATCGTGGCTATCTCATCCTCTGATAAGGTTTTCTTACGTAACCTCATTATGTCGGATACTGACCCCGCGCCGCAGTATTCCATCACGATCTAGAACATTCAAATTTAATATGTAGGTACTTTAAGTAAGAAAGGTCTACTAGCACTGGGTAAATTCAGACTGTGGTTGGTGATAATGATATTTGTAAATTATCAAGCAATTAAAAAGAGTGACCTAAGTTTCACGGTTCTACATAAGTCAGCGAATTAGCTGACACCATAGTCTAAGTATTATGACGTTCATAAGTACCATCGATGATCAATAGACTCGTCCAGTTCAAATCTTTATTGATTGTTATTTACTATAATTTTGCTTTTTAGTTACTAAAATTAATCAAGCTATATAAATCAAACAAAATTATATCATTAATGTTTCAATGGATTATATTGGACATGTAACACTTTATAAAATCAAAAGTGGTGGTGATAGTTATTATCATTCACTTAAAAACGCAATAGATAACGTAACTTTTCGTGAACTATAAGTGTTGTCACTTCTATAACTCACCCATAGGTCGGTATTCTTGAAGTAACTGCCGTAATATTTGACAACGTAAGGGCTGTCGCATTGCTGCATGATGGAGATCTCTTTGATGATCTCCTGAAGATCCGTGTCAACAGGCACCTGCTTGATAGCGAGCACCTGCCCGCTCTCCTTGTGTAATGCCTAGAAACAAGAAACGCTTTCAATTATTATGATATAATTTGTAAAGAAAGTTAGCAGCACTAAACAAAAAGCCCTGTAATGGCCTGTAGAAGTGGGGAATGTGTCCCTATGTCACAAACATACAATTAATGATCGTCATCATATATGCCGCAAGACCTGCTCCTTTGGACCTATAACCCTGCCTTAAGTTTTCTCCACCATGGCCGGTCGTGAGCCATTTTCATCCATGGGTTGGGAGACGTAACATAACCTGATACAAAATACATTCCGACTCACGAAATAAATGTGTGATATACAAAGTAAAAGTAGATATACGCTACGACACGCAGTGAATCAGTACTGGTGATGCGACTACCTCCTCTAAGCCACACGAGCAGCCGAAATAAGGGTAGTAAAACAAAAAATAACAATGCACTGCATCTAACAATTTACTACTCATGTTCTGTACTAATTCCGAAGTATGAGGAAAAGTACCAATGTCCTTATTGACAATAATAGAACGACCACGCTTAACGTGTATCGCCACGTTTAACTTCACGGGCCCTTGAATCACAAGGCGTCAAACTTAGAAGCTCGGTTATTTCTTGGCAGAAAATCCCGAATTTGTACACTTAGTGCGACTATCGTAAGCATTATCACCATAGCGCCACTAAATGAATAAAATGAACGGAAAATCGAATAATAAATCAGGAAAAAAGGCACACAAGAAAACAATATAGCCAACCTTATAAACACTTCCATAGGATCCTTCGCCAAGCTTGCAGATTATATCGAACACCTCTTCGGGCTGTCGCGTCAAGCTCTCTTCAGAGAGCTTTTTTAGCTCGCTGAAACAAACAAACACACAAATTTATCCATCTATCTCTCGTGTAAATACTAATTACGAAAACGAACTACTCTGCGGTAGAAGTTAATTAATGGTTGGCCCATAATTAGTTTTGTTGCGAGTTTTGTACAATTGTAAATCTGTTTAACCTACAATTAGTAGTCGGTCACGGTCTAGTGAAGGACGTGCTTGGTATGCTACTTAGGTAAAGTCGCGACAGTTTGTGTATTTTTTAAATTAAGCAGTTCTTTCATCTTAGTCTCCAAAGACACCTCCGACAGCCATTAAAGACTAAGATAAAATGTAACATTATTAATACTAATATAATTATTATGTTTCAATACGAAAAGATGTTGATAAAATTTCATATGACTTACTGTTGTCGTTAAGAACTCAGATTGGGAATTTCTTGAGAGAAAGCATTTCGAGCAGGCTAAATGCAAAAATTCATTCTCTGCCGAGAATTTAAGTAATTATTACGACTACATTCAAGCCGCCACAGTGACGCTACAAAGCTAGCAGTTTGCCACGATGGCTATACTGTATGATTATGAGTTCTAAACGATGCCCAATTGCCCATAGCCAATCGAATTTTCAGTTCTAACCAATTCTACGAAATAATCAGTTCCCTGAAAACACGTGGGCGAGATAGCTCACTCACTCTCAGGCATTCTCGAAGTATGTAGTAAACTACTAAAATACGTAGACTTGTTTGCAATAATTATAAAAACAAACACATTACATCATAATGTATGTGTTGATAAACAAGTACAACGGCTTAGAGTTCAAAGTGCGCGCATATCCAACAAATCACTAGTTAGTCATAGTTTTGAATTGTAACGATAGTACATACCTTATCGGTAATATAATAATGTTAGTAAAAGAATACAACGCTTGTTGGTTGTTAACAACCCTTTATCAATATGGGTGTGACCCCTCCCACGCAACATTCTGATAAGCTTCCATACAAACCATCATAGTCTACTGACGCGCGTACAGCAGAGGAGAGTAGTTTCACCTTGAATCTAACGATAATAATGTTTCTAGTGACTAATAAAATATAATAAGCACAAACTTTCTAAGCACTTTAGAAATACGAGTAAGAATTCTCATAACACACCTTTAGAAATCTTCTACGAGTGACTAATTTTACTGGGTATTTTTTTCCTTATTCTTAACCTAAGACTGAGGCATATCTCCACTTGGCGATTATATTCATTTTCTGCTGCAAATCGTTTTAGATGTTGCACCAATCCATTGTTGCAAATTAGTGCATCCCCAATCCTATCTGGTGGTATTCAATGTATTGTTTAGGGTGCAGCCGCTAAAGTGGGTCACAGTTCCATCTTATATTTTCAACTTAAGATAAATGATTGATCAAGTTGAATTTCAATATATCTTAGAATATCCTGTATTGTATATACATGTACATAGGAAGGTACAAAGCATAGTAATATTTATCAAATCATTGCAATTCATATTACAAAATATAAATTAAGGAATTTACTATCACTTTTGGCATCCGAAACAATGTTGGCACAGGTCACATTTTAGCAAAACAATATTATTAATACCTTTGACGACACATATTTCCACAGTGCTTCCTGGAAGCAAAGCGATACAAATATACGATTTATTTAATATCAACGCCCATTTTAATATTATTAAGTCGTGCGTAGGCTGATGATGATGATGATGATGATATACCTACCTAACTCTAAGTAATCTGTGATGATAAATCATGCATTAAGAATGCAAAGCAGCTCGCGAAACTTTTAAAGGTTGAGACAACATACTGCAAAACATAAATAAATTTAACATTCCAATAATTTGCCGCACAAAAAAAGAGCACGCGGGAAATACACGTATTACATCTAAACAACAATTACGTATGCGAATTACGCTATTACCAGTACCTACATTTTAAAGCTTTTCATCTAAAAAGCCGCTCTATTGATCAATTGATGTGAAACTTTCACAGTGGAATCCAAAGGGTCTCGAACCAAACGGTTCAGCACTTCATACTTTTGTCGCTAAATTAAAGCCTGGAACTCTTTGCCAGCGCATGTGTTCCCATCTAATTTTGATCTTGGGTCTTTTAAGCGGGGCGTGAAAAAGCATCTCACTAAGCCGCCATAGTGGAGGCCACCATACCATTAGTTTGGCTTTTGGAATGGTGTCCGCCACTTCTGAATTCCACTGAATGCTTATTATCAGAGTGGAGACACTTTGGTAGGCTAATATAAAAAAAATAAAAATAAAAACGTCTACTCGTATGTTCAGCATCAAACATTTTGTGGCTGAGATAATTAGGTATACAACGAGAAGTTAGTCCTGCATACCTATAATAATTAACATCCTGATCACATAATTTGACCCTGTGCCAACATCTGATAATCTGATTAATTGCCTAAACTTTTAGCTGACGTCTACTACTTATAAACCGAGCATCTTTCAAATTTCAGCTTCATAGATACACCTATTGCTTTGTTAAAAATAGACAATACACTTTGCAGATAAATCGTAGCAAACTTTGCCTTTAGCAAATCTGCTGATTCTCAATACGCTTATGCGTAAATATGCATTCTTATAAGTTAACGCAACATTGAAATCGGCTGCTTCATTCAAGTAAGAAGGTAGACAGAGGTATCGAACTTAACCTCAGTTTAAAAATACATCTTAAGATTAAAGATAGCCAAATCCATACGAAAGCTTCGAACATCGCGATTATAACAAGGCGGTGTGACGGATGTTAATTATTATGGCTCGCGATGATTTACAAGCGGTGTTTAGTTATTTACGTTCAGCTGGCAATTGGGCTGTATTTTACGACATGTGTTTGTTGCTGCCAATACCTGGATGACAACAGCGGTGTGTAAGGAATCATGGAAATATTATTATATCATGTAATATTTGTTGTTTTTTTTTTTCTTTACGATGCCGCTAGTGAGCAAAGATTCCGTTAGTAAAAGGGCAATATGATCACAAAATTCTGTCATGCCGCTATCCCGGAATAGGTAAGCAGAGAGATGTTTTTACCACATTACGCAACATATTAAATTACATGTAACAGCTCACAATAACAAAAGCATTACCTATACCTACTACAACGAAGTCGTCTAGTAGCACAAAATGTGTGTTAAGGAAAAAACAATGAAGTCACAGCTTGACCTTTATCAATATTAGCCATTTGAAGCCATTCTGCTGGTTATTGAGACATCGAGATAAATTAATGTGTAAGCAGATGGAGGGCAATCACAAAAGAAAATTATCACTTATTTATTTAAGGGTACTTAATAAGGTAAACTCTTTAAAATAATATCTTACTCATATTATAAATGAGAAAGTTTGTGTGTATGTGTGTGTCCATAAATAAAAAACTTATTAGCAAACTATACGATAGCACCAATAACATTTTAAGTTAAATAGGTCTCTACTGAAGAGTATGGTCAAGGTTATCACCATGACTGATCGATGTTTAGACGTCCGAGATAGCTGTTACGACATCCATTAGGCACATTACTGGCGGTGTAACTAGCCGTGACGACATAAAGAAGGGTAGGAAAGTGCCGACTGTTCTTAGCTCCCTGTAGAGTTGATTCGTGGACATGTAACTAAAAATATTTATGAGAATTGTGGGAAGGAGGGTAGAAAACTTCTTGTCCTTGAAGAATCACGGTAGGCAGCGGCTTCGCAGAGCCCCTGGCATTGCAGAAGTCTATGAGCGACAGTTACCACTTACCATCAGGTGGGCTGTTGGCTCGTCTGCCACTGTAGGAAATAAAAAAAGAAAAAAAAAAAAAAAGAATGCTTAAAGAATCCTGTACGCTTTTGCACGAGAAAAAGAGTTTTAAATGATTTCTGTAATAAGAACGATGTACTTACTTCATCAAGAGCATAAACTACTACAGGATATAGGCCTCTTCCAAAGTCAAGAGTTTTCTATGGTCACTCCGCTTGGTAGGCGGATTGAATTAATTTGAGGCACAACTTTATAAAATACTAACTGCGTTCGCCCGCACCTAAAATGTGCGATTTTTGGGGTGAAAAGTAGCCTATGTCCTTTTCCGGCACCCAATCTATCTACATAACAATTTTCATCGAAGTCAGTTCAGCCGTTTAGGCGCTGAGTGGTAACAAACACACACACATACACACAAACTTTCACATTTATAATATTATCTAGTATTAGTAGGCAGTTTGATAAGAGTTAATAGTTTATACAAATATACTAACCAGATGTTAATATTGTTATCTTATTATTATAAGGGTAATTCGTGTCATCCCCTACTATCGTTATGTGATAGTCGGTGACATGATGTATGTAAAAGGTTGGTAGGGAAACACGAGTGGGAGATCGATAGGAAAATATGGATTCTAACGTATTTTTAACAAAAAATAAGGTAACTTGAAATAAAATATAAGTAGAAATAGATATTGTATTTGTATATATAAATAGTAAATAGTGAGCTTTTACATTGCACAAAGTATTAAGCATTTATAAATGTACGTGGCTAATAACCGCTGAAACCGCTGCAATTGGCTTTTGGAATGGTGTCCGCCACTTCTGGATTCCACTGACTGCTTACCATCAGGCAGAGTGGAGTCACTTTGGTAGGCTAATAAAAAAAAACTTTTCTTATAATAAAACCGGTCGAAGTTGAGGCAGAACGCTAGTATACCACACATACAAAACATGATCGTTATAATCCCAATCCACTTTTATTCCATAATAAAATTTCGGACTATTGCCCATTCCTTGCGTAACTGCGTGTTTAGCAATTCGAGCAAGTATATTTTATAGCATATAAATTCATTCACCATTACTTCCATAAGAACAATAGGAAGGCTCCACTCATTCATAATAGGGGGAGTCGCCCTTATGACATACGGCGTAGTGACAAAAATCAAGATAAAAGCCTCTTTACAAAAGTTTTGTAATCATCGCTAAGGAACAAAGTTACCAAATGTACTCAGCAAAATGGACTACAAGAATATATCGCAAAAGACAAGCCAAAAAACGCAAGGATTTTTTATTGCATATAGTGACAGACGAGCAAACAGCTAACTTGATAGTAAGTGGTAATTGTCGCTCATGGATCGAATGCAGGAATTAAGCGCTCGTGAAACATCGCAGCAGCTATTTTAGCATTAGGCCAAGAAAATTTATGTAGAGAAATATACAAAAAAACATCATTATCTAACATCATTTCCACTTTTGAACTCCTGATTCGGCTTTTACAATATCTGATACTAAGCGAAGTGCATTTATTGATATTCAGCTATATTGATCAAGCCGTTAGCCCTATTTGTAAACCCGTACGTAGACGCAGGGTGATAGGCTCCTATCACTCTTGCGTCTGCCAACTCACAATTACTATTGAACATTTCATGTCTAGTTGCCTTATCCATTTTCTTGGCTATGTAATGAAAGATGTGGCCTACATCTAACAATCCCAATAACACTTAGTTACTAGAACCCTCTGAGCAATTTCGACATTTATTTAAAAAAATCCTACATTTGATCTTAGTATGCGTCGTAGTTGTTGAAACCCATAATACCAGCCTATTTACTGTCCCACTGCAGGGCAAAGGCCTTTTCTCATATAGAGAAGGTATGAGCATTAATCACCACGCTTGCTCAAGGCTGATTGGCAATTTCAGACATAGGTCAGGTTTCCTCACGATGTTTTCCTTCACCGTCAGTCAGAAATGTCCAAGATAAACTTAGAAAGTACATATGATTTGAAATATCACATTGGTACTTGCCCGGATTCGAACCCACTATCTCGTGTTTTAGAAGCGGGTGTATACACTGGACCATTTCAAATGTGTTGAAACCCATGTTATTATAATTCTTTATATGTAAACATGTGCCTATGAGGAGGCACACGTGTTCATTAGTTGACATTATAGTACGCTGCATACCAATGTTGTATACTTTTATAATGAATGTGCATGTGGCAGTACATAATATTTATTTTTATATACGTATTGTTAATGGCGACACACACTTCCTGGTAAGCAGTAACACCACGTGGTACGCAGACAGATAGGTATTTGTCTAGAAGGGCTTTTTCAATTTCGGCAATGACAAAGCTTATGAAAAATATCTAGTGCTCTATCTCCCAAAGCAACAGTGTAGTATCGCGATACTTTATTCTCTATCATCCTGAAGAATCATGTCCAGTTTACGATATTAGGTTCATCACGTCTTATGTAGCTTAACTTAGGAACGTCTGATTAAATGCATCAGATAGACAAGCTTCTAAAAAGCTAAAATTGACATTTACTCATGCTCGTAACCGTTTTAATCAATTTCTATAAAAAAAATCTATTCAACCGGCTTATGATGACGTAAATAAGTTTTTAAAACTAAAAAGGTGTACTGAAACCGTCTGAACACCATGACGCAACCCACTAAATATAGTAAAAGCACAAACAATTAAGTAAAAGAAAGGTTAAAGTCAAACAAAATTAGATCAGTGAACAATTAGAAGAATCAGAGTAGTATCATGGATAAACATGATACTTCTGAACATCGTCATAATCAAAGAGATGTCAGCCGATAGTAAATATACCTACAGTCATTGGCTGACAAATGTAGATCACTTACTGAGATAATTCATTTTTGGTATGTGTTAAAAATTATAATAACATGCAACGCAACCAAAGCACCACACAAAATCATTATAATCAATCCATCAATTTAATCAAACGCCCATTTAGTTCTAAATGATTTTAGTCATAAAACGTGCGAAGCACACGCTTAAAAGTAGGTACTTAGGAATAATAGATTTAGCGTTGGATCATACATTACAACTGCATTTTTCTTCATCTTTGTTCCTCAACATAACATCCAAATCAGGTACATGTGGGATAATAAATTTAACGATAGTCAATATCCATGAAAAACAATATTATTTCCTACATTTTGTACGAACTACCCAGTCAGTACTGATATCAACTAATGTGATACCAGTACCGACTGTGAGCGGATATCACGTCGCGGAACTAGTCAGAACGGGACTTATCGTCAATAGCACTTCGCAAAGCTGATAGAGGTGGACAGGCCATTCATTATTTACTGTTTTTAAATCTTATGCAAATACCTATAATATAATGTTCAAAGATTGCTTCGCTGCAATATCTAACGAGGACCTTTAGTCCATCAAAACTTAGTTTAGTAAATACAAAGAAAGATAAATCAACAATTCAATTCTTTTATTGTTTCGTTAACAATAATACAAAAACGTCGAAGCAGCGTCCAACAGTTGTTTGGAGCGATATTAAAATTTAGTGTAGATACAACGCTCAAGGAAAACAGGTTCTGCTTACAACCTATCCGCACAGGAACGGGTGATTCATGCAAATATTATTTCCTTACATCCAATAAGGAGAAAATAAGTGAACAATGCCATAAATTTGTTCAAATGGTTCAAAATAGCTGTCTATTTACGTACACACTGTGCTGGCACTTAAGATATTTTGGAGAACGCTGTTTAATTACCAAAATAATTCCGGGGATTTGGTGAGTACCGAAAAATTGCACAGATAAACTCATTCATTTTTATAGGCAGTTATTAAGAGAAGAGGTATCTTTCTAATAGCACACTGCTAAGTCGTTAGTCCAGCGAGTTAAAATCGCGAAAGCTGTGCAAGATTCGTAAATTTTTGGACTGCACAAAATCCTAATTCGTTTTTCATCACAAAACGCATAAAGTACCTATGATGCTTTGAAAAGTCAAAATTTCATGAAGTCAGCTAATTAACCTACAGCCAGTTTGCTGACGAGGTAGAGATGTGAGAAGAACTGTTCTTGCCAGTTCACTCACGCCACTCTTTTTAATCGCCAGATATTAACAGTTTTTTGTATGAGTTACAATTTTAACACATCGCCGCAATCAAAGAACCATACAAAGTAATTATTACAAATAAACCAATCAATTTAATTACCAAGATTAAAAAAAATAAGAAAAGAGAGGATTTCAGTTAAGTATTTAGTTTTATCTAGTATGGTAATTTAATTACAAATTTCAATTAAAATAGTAAATTCATCTCCCTGTCACATTGAACGACAAGGTAATAAGTGGATTAAGTATTAAATGCATGCTATGCCAAGATTGACCAGTCATCAAGTAGTACCCGTTCACGAGCATGACGTACAGACCAGCCATCATCACAAAGTCATCATCAAGGCATAAAGTCGGCGCGACCTGAATACTTTGAAGATATTAACTATCATGAAAAACATAAAGGTAGGTAAGCTAAATAATTCTGATGTCGTATGATGTTTGACTTCACCAGCTATACAGAATGTAGTTCGGACGAAATGTAAGCAATGTTATTGTACGGAGACGTGTAATTGTTTATTTTGGCTTCCAATAATAAGCTCGACAAGAACGCTGCTCTATGGCGACGAGGGTTAACATAGTCCTGACTTAAATAAGTACATTATCCTCGACTTGCTATGCACAATCTGTTTACAGATGCAGACCACATTGCTGTAAACAGACTGAACTGAAATTTTCTTAATACAGATTCACTCAAACCATCTTTGTACTACCACATTTTTGGAAAATAAATATATTATAATCATTATCATAACCTACGTTATTGGCTACTCTACTAAAATGTTTAAAAGTTTATATAAACACATACATTTCTTGGAACAATGGCATTCCATTCAGTAAAATGTATATTCGAAGTAGTTAATCTATCTATAAGTTCAAATGTCTTACAGTTGATAATATAAATATGATGAAAATCTACTTATATCCTAATTACGTATTTACAGTAAGCATCCATGTGATTCTTCACCCAATAATGTATACATTAAAATTCGTGAAGCTATATTTTAAAGTAAAGAAAAGGAAATGAACCTACAAATTTAAATTTTCATTAGTTCGTACCTATTTAGTCTTCGCGTGTCGGTAACTAAACTTCTGAATTGATTAATGATCATGCTGTCCAAACAGGTCGCTGTCCCATCTGTATTGACTACCTTTACGTTTGCTAATAACTCGTATGATATATAGTATACAAAGTTCAACTTCACTACGGCTAAAAGATACCAAATGTTTCTAAAATGTAAATAAGTGCACATTTCTAGCGTGGCAATTTCAGAATTTGACCCATAAAACAAGAGTAATATGATCTTAGGACATTATTATTAAGGTTCTTAGGCATTCTTTTTTTATCTTTCAATAATTTTAGATATTGAAAATAAATTTTGATGCTCTGGCATAAATGATACGATTTTACTTATTTTTTTGCATATAGTCAGGTTTATAAAGCTCATTTCAAAACTCACCCCTGAGGTCGTTCATTGACGCTCATTCTGTCTGCACGTCGTTTCTTACAGGTGTTACAATTAAGGGTAGGGGCTCCCCCCTCCCACACACCACTCTTCCAAAACACCAGTCTGCCCTCACTATCCATAAGGGGCTTGCATTTTTACCATGTTCCAAACATCGCACATATACTTTTAGTAACAAAAATATTGATTCACTCAAAACACTTCACCGAAATTTCTGTTTATTAACGTGAAACAGGAAAATATATGTAACGCACTATATTCACAGAACCCTGACGTTCGTTTAGTAAAAAACATCGACACACAAACACAACTAAACTTTGTTTATCGTATAAACAGTCACCACGTATCTATCTATAAAATGATGTTAATATCCATGTGGTGTACACTGGATAAAGCTATCTACTGAAAGTGATCGTTGTTTAGACTCCAAACATCGGACAGTCTTTAAAAAAATACTCCATTAAACTTGAGCTTGAGCCTAGTCGATTAATAACAAATGCTCTTCCCGCAATTTACGTAACAAAGTTCATAATAATCCAAAAACGATAAAGACGACATGTCCCAAAATAAACACACTGTTCCTTTCAGGCTAAAAGGGGCGGGAGGCGGCGACAGCGCGTCTGTCCTCTGCGACAGCTTTTACTTCACTGCTTTTGATCTTCAACAAATACCGTGCTCTAAGTTTAACTGATCTTGCGGTCACTCTCAACACCATGCACTATTTTGAATTTTGCAGGAATTCAAACGACCACACCACAGTACAGTTAGCTACAGGAATAAAAGATACTTTATGGAGGCCGAAAAATTAGGGTCATTTATCATCAAGCAAACAGTTTGTTTACATTGTTGTAAACATATTAGCAGTTTTTCTACAATCGAGGTAACGTACTAGTCAAAAACGAGATGCCAAGAAAACGGATCAGTTTCATCATACATCACTGTGTACATCAAAGTGAGTCATCAAAACAGCAATACAGCACCAAATAGGAATGTAAAATGTTCTCAAATTAGTCTTAGTGTTTAATAAAATATCAGGCAAACATAAATTAGTATCCAACGCTGTGGTTTTTTGACATAAAATGTCGTGTCGCGAGTCGCGAGCACTGACTCGGCAGTGTGGGCCGCTCTAGATAAATAAAACCGCGTGTTGGTCCGTCTATAAATAATACTCAGATCCTGCTCGTTACATTGACATGTAACCTTTTTTATTACAAGACAGTTTAATGTTCAATCAGCAAAATTCCTAAATAATATGATTGTGTCGGTATTTTTGCTACAATTTTTCATCCGCCTTCCTCCTTCACACGATACATTAACATAATAGTTCCATCTTTGTTAGTCAAGATTTACAATGGAGTTTATATTTACGGTATTTTTTAAATTTACTTCGCTCTTTTGATATCACATCTGCTACTTCCTGACAAATGGGACGCTCGACTTGGACCATGCAACTATTTAAGAGACAGTATTGTGTGGTTTTGGGAACACTAGCATGAATGTCAGTGGCGTCTTTTAAATCAACACGAAAGGTGGCAGGTAGAATTATCAATGTTCTAATTAGTCACAATATGTTAATTTATTTTTAAAGCAAATGTCACCCGCATACTATCGTTCGGTACATTTTCGTTTCCGTTTGTGATATATTTGTCTCCGCAATTTAATGTACAATGAACTGTACGAAGACAGGCTGTCTGTCGACACAGACGCAATAATATTATAGACAATATCGACCGCGAGTCTTTATTAACGTAATAGACCCTAACCAACAACATCAAATGATGGCAAATGAACAAGTGAGAACTAAAATAGATGATTACTAAAATAGCATTGCAAAATATCATGAAAAGTAGGCAGTCACTTTCTAGTTGTAGCGAGACGGGTCAGCCAAGACCGACGACCCAGAAAGTGAACAAATGAAGCCGTTCATAATCCCGCTTTTCGATATACCCCCACGCGGCTCATTTCGCAAACTATTCGCACGTAAACCAGTTTTACCCACGCCACTAAATAAATGTTTTTAATTCATTTGATGAATGGCTTATCAATTCAATGAACTTCAATTATTCACCTTACATACGGTTTACACATTAGGTACATACTCGTGACAATTTTGCGTTTTCTAATAGACATTGACGGCATGCCATGAGGAGATATTAAACACAGAATACATAGCTAATACCATACTTAGCCGGCTCATTATTACATTATTAGTTCCGTTACGCCGCACTTAGTCTGTGGTTATTGCAGTTTAAAAATCCCTAACGCGAACTCACATAATGGGTACAAGAGTTCAGTTTTGTAATAGAGCATCGTAGTTGGAGGACTCATTCCTCATTCAAACGCGCGCCGACGCCTTATCACGACACGCGACTCTACATGCTATTTTCAGCCATACGCATTCTGTTTACATTTAAAACTAGAACAGGTAAAAAATAAGAGGGATACGTATGTAGGTACATCTATTCGGATGTGGTATGATTTGTGTATTTCGGCGGAGAATTTAGCTTTTTACGACGTTCAAAATAATTTCAGAGTACCATAAAACGTAGAAGAATGAAAACCCTTAAAACTAAGTTTGAATATAAATGAAAATTTGGTTGAGTAATTATTCAGACGTTAGGTACATTATAATCTTATTTACACTACAGAGAGTGAAAAGTTAAGTAAGGGCTTAACCAATAAGCGATTAAACAACGCATTAATCATACAACTTTTAACCTTAAAGCATCTTTTATAAATTGAATCAGTCACCGAAGGCAAAGGCATCGTCGATGTCGGTCTCGTTTGAGCTGCTGACTCACGTCACATTCAGCCCAGTCTATTTAGTGATATGATAACAATACGCAACGACATAAATAATGCAGGACGCAAAATACCCTTGCCTAATAGGACATGAACGAAACAAATTTATTGCACATCAATTTTATAGAGGAATTCCTCGAATGTGCGTCACTACATAAAAAGATTTGTTTAAAAAAACAGTAATCGCTCGAGTAATCGAATTTCTTATTTCTGAGATTTCGAATTCTTAATAAGTAGGTATATATTTGTAATAAAGTAGGTAAAATTGAAAATGAAATTCTCTTAGTCACCGAATCCAGTAATTATGCCATCATTTCTTTTTTAGTAGAGCAGCCATGTTCAATGAACTTGTGAGTTGTCTGTTGGGAAATCAAATTATGGCTACCATTTAAGTTAGGTTTCAATTCATTTTTGCCCAAATTATGGTACGTAACAAAAAAACAGAGAACAATTGCGACGATACGCAGATTTCCCGCGCGGAAATTCTGCTGCATTATTCTGCAAAACATGAGCAAATACTAGACGGAATAATGAACACAGTACTATCCGTTGTTTGTCTTGGGTAAAATCCAATAAGAGTTCATACATAAAATTTATTATTGTAACGCTTCTTTTAGTTTCAGTTAATTAAACAGACCTGGCAAACGTACAGGATAATGTTATTATTACACAAATTACACATCGTTTGCTTGATTCTTGACAGTTTTAATTAATTTAACTTAAGTCTCGTCGATTTGAATCTCACGTTGCTTTCGATTTGATTTGAACTGTTATGGCAATTTGCCATAACAGTTCAAATCAAATCGCTGCTTTTGACATTATCTCTATAACGAGCATCGTTTGTGATGTCTAATAACCGTTGTATGTCTTGCAAGTGATAGAGGTCATTATGCCAGAATGTTTGAATTTCTGCGATAAAAATGTGATAATTAAGACATATTTTATAAAATTAATGTAATACCAAATAATACATCGTTTTGTTCGGCGCTGGCATTAATAACAGCACCTACTCAAAATCCTGCAGCAAAAAAATATCTACAGAATAATCCAGCTAACAGCCAGTGAGTTGAACGACCTCTTCGCAAAGTCGAAAGAGAGCAGAGCCTTTTGACTTGTTCGAGCAAAATAAGAATAAAACGGATGAATAAAAGCTCGTATTTATTATTATTGTAAAATTTTATCGCCAACAGAGAAAGCCGGTACAGAAAAAAATACTTGTTAACTTGAAAGTTGCAGTTTCATTTTAATGCATAAGTCGAGAAAGTTCATATTCTCGTTCATTAGTTTACATATTTTAGGTACTTTCTAAATACAATGTTGCACAAAATGATTCTGTAGTGTAACTATATGTACAGTTTATAGAGGATCTTTTGCATATTAGCGATCTTTTGCATATTAGCGCGATGACAGCGAAGTAATCGTCGCGATTGTATCCTCTATAGCTCGGACACATTCCAACGCTTACGTCTCAATTACGAACGAAAAACCGGCCGTGTATGAAGAGCTGGACTGACCTTATATTCCTAATATAATAACATCAACTGGTTAGGTACCAGACTTGCCAGCGCAACAAAGTACTACAGGTTCTGGGCACATACTCTAAAACTAACATAGATTTGGTAGCCATAAACCGTTTTAAGTGTCATTGAGATAAATATAAAAAACAGATTTTAACTGGATGTAACACGACTACTGTGTGACCACAGATTGGACCAGTTTCTACTGTAACAAACATGTATTGTATGTCAATATCTCACACAATAAAATTATTTACATATTGGCAGAAGTGTGACCTATTATAAATCGACAGGTATAGTTATAGGTATATACTATACCCGTCAAAAGTCACAGACATACTGACTCGTATCGACCATCAGAAATGGGACTGGACAAGGCACATGATACGATAAGATAAGTGAAGTAAAATGGTCACATTATGGCATCCAAAGGACGGGGACGTCCTGGTAGAAAATGGGATGATGACCTTCGTCAGACCTTAGGGCACTTTTTGGACGAGAATTGCACACGACAGTTGGAGGACGCCTATGCCAAGGCACACTGAAGTTAGAGACATTCAATAAAAAGAAAATAGAAAACTTAAAATATTGCAATTTTGGATCAAATGGGTATATTACATAAATAATAAAATACCTGTCGAAAATCGCCAGATGGACGGAATATTCTATAAATTACGGAAAAAAAATTAGGGTAGGTGCACCAGTGAGTGCCACACCATTTCAAACTTCAAACCAAAATATTAACCTTCTGTTGTGCTGCCCGCCACTTTTTTTACGTTTGGTAGCCCTGCGGTACTTCTACCAATCATATAATTAATTATAGATGAAAGCGATGTATACGCCATTTATATCAGTTAAAAACACATAATCCATAACGACAATCGTTCACTTCGTTCCGGGCGGCCATTTTAGTAAGCGACGCGTACTACGGTAAGTTTTTTAATATTTTAAATCTTTGTTTATATCAATCACTGTAAACTATTTTCAAATTGACACATAGTTTAATACATATAGTAATATTATAGAAAATTCTATTTAAACCAATTGTTGTCAATGGTAAACTATTGGAACACAAATTCAATAATGTTCCAGCAATATTCTAATTGGTCTACAACTGGTGATAGAGCTTTTTGATATATTTTTTTTTATTCGATCACATTTATAAATACTTAGGATACTGCAATAAATTGCTATATTATACTCTTAAAAAAATCACAATGTTCCTGTTGTAGACCACTGGTTTATTACTGGTAACATCTATACTACGAGTTTGTTCCAGTAATTGACCACCAAATTTTTTTTACAGTCAATGCCACCGAAACAAACATTTGAAACTTGTAGACTGATGAAAAGTTGTGATTACTACGTACAAAACTTAATTAATTTAGTATTAACAATAAAATTATTCTTCATTTAAATCATTCGTTTTATTTACTGGTTCACTATTGGCACAATGTCTGGTCTATTACTGGTACAATCTGGTCAACCTTAGGCACATTGCGGCTTTCCAGATTATTTTTTAAATAAAAATTAAGTTAATAGCTATTAAAAAAAACAGGATAAGCTACACCATTCTATGCTAGATAAGGAGTACGTAGATTTTTTTTTGCAATTATTTTCGCAATAATTGAGTCACAATATCAAAATTTGTGCCAAAATGTCGCTTAATCGGTTTGTTACTGGTGCACCCTATATCCATGATTTCTAAAATTTTCACATGGTGAAAAGATCAGCACTCGTGTAAATGCACAAACTGAAGCAGTCCGGCAGAATGAAGTACAAAAGACTGCAGTTATAGCAACAATATTATCATTATCCTGCAGCAGTCGAATTCTAGAAACAGGCCTCTCACATAGCAACATTAAACTATTTGCCAATAGTTTGATCCATTCTGTATATTTGTTAACAGATTGATATTTGAGCGTTGGCTATGATATTGATATTGCAATGGCGATACACATGAGTAAATATGTGTTACACATACTCCCGAGTTGCTTAGTATATTTAGTAGTTGAAATTCAAATATATTATGCATATTAATCATAATTATGATTTCAATATTACCTACATCTGCGAAATATTGTTGCTATACTGCAAATTTACTTTTGTTGTCTTCTGTATTGCAAATTTACAAAATTAAATATTAAAAATCTGAAAATTGCTAAAAAATATATAGCCTATGTTACTTGCTTCATTTATATATATATATAATATTAAATGAAACATTTATGTATATAATATATATATATAAATGAAGCAATTAAGTAATTATTAATTTCTAAAGGTGAAAGAATTTATTAAATTGTTAATGTCGATTTTTAGTTAAACCATTGCAAACAAACATACAAAAATCAAATCTTTTCCCTTTATAATAATAGTTTAGATAAGATGGAGCAAATAATACACCCCTTCTTCTTATTAGCACTACTCATATTGTTGCTATAGTAGTAAATGAGATTTGTCTTTAAATGTCACCACATATTTAAATTTTAATACTGTTATCATATTTTATAAGTACCACCCCTTACCAATTAAAATTATTTGAATAATGTCTCAAAAAGTGCACCATCACTACACAACTGTTTGTCATGCCTGGTGTATTACTAACCTGAGTTGGATTGGCAACAGAAAAATATATAGCTATACTTGCATAAATCGAATCAACCAAATATTGATATCCTGCATCAGCCAAGTCTGCAAAATTATTACTACCAAAAAGGCAATTGAGCTTACGGTTGCACAGATACCCCGATAGTACATGCTAACACACCACATAATGAAGAATGTTACCTATTTTTAATTTTAGCTCTCCATATTCTCTATTGAACATTACATTACAATACATTCAAAAGTTTTCGAGATATTGAATTTTAAAAACACGTAAACTCAGCTAGATTCCGCCGGCCGGCGCTCGCTGTTGTGACGTCATAGGTCAACACCGCCCGCACGCTCCCGTTGACGTTTGTAGTTTAGTTCTGATTAAGAAGCTATAGTGATATACTATGTCTCATTCAAACACAAGAAAATCATGTGTACATTTTGACACACAAAATGTACAAACACAATTAACATCAAAATGCCAGAAAAATTGGTTTTTAATTAATTTATAATAAGTACTTAGGTACTTAACAAAAAATAAATATTCAAAAAGACACTACTTATACATCCCGTTTGCCTATACATATAAGCATAAGTTCTTTGTAACTCTTTATACCTACTTACTATTTGTACAGTTTTAATCAATGTATTCGCAATCCATTCATTTAAGTATTTAGTCATTCTTCGATACAGGCAGAATATTATAATAAATCTATGATCTGATCTTCCATAAAACGAGTAAATATAATATAATGTATAGGTACCTACTTAGTATATCTATCTACTATATTTCAAAGATGATACCTATCGTTCGAGCCCCGTCGTCAGGGTAAGGTTTCACCAAAGAAAATACTATAAGCACATACATTTTTTGAATATGCATTTGGAGAGCGCTTAAACTCCCTTAGGCCCCTCCCCTCTCTATGTCCGTCTCGGATACCGAATTTATTTACATACCAATTTTTATCAAAATCGGTTCAGCCATTTAGGCGCTCACACACACACAAACACACACACACACACACACACACACACACATTCACACCAATAATGAAAGTTATAGTAGAATAATGCGCGAACAAAGCAGCAAAATGAAGGCACTGTATGCGTAAGTTGCGTAGTATCAGCTATAGAGCGCGACAGCGAGTTGCCATGTGACGTCACGCTGCTGTCGTGCGCCTGCTCGCGGCACTCGATATTCAAGAAAAATTCAAATGCCTATAAAATCTTAACAACTTGGTTTTTTTAATGAAACAAAAACTAGTGTATTTCTATACATTTATACTATACTGTAATAAAGTTTCAAGTGATATTCCACACCTAGTAACATTCTCCATTGTTACTAAACAAATAACAGTACAGTACAACATTTGGTACAGTCATACCTTTGGATTAAATTAAAAATAAATCAATATTAAGAACAAAATGATGTTGGTGAGTATGTATTGAATAACAGTTCAATCCAAGTGAACCAAAAGTTAACTCATTTGACATTCAGAACAACTTTCGAAACAAAAAAAATTCTCAGCATATTTACCAATGTATGGCCAAACATTAAATAATGAAGATTAAAGAGGAATTTCCTGTTTTTTTTATCAGTAAGTAATTTAATATAGGTACTTCTGATAATAAATATACCGTAAGTATGTACTAAAAAGTGAAATTATATTTTTGTGCTTTGTTATGTTCGAATATGAATTTTTGAATAATTACAACCAAATAATGTAGGTATTAAATTCTATCACTATTATAAACAACAAACAACGACACTAAGCCCCCAAAAAATAAGCATTTTTATAGTTGCAGGTATAAACCTGCAACTATAAAAATGCTTATTTTATCAATGATAGCATTGATATCCTTGTTTCAATTAATTATGAATCTACGTAGAAGTAATATCATACCATAGATGTATGATATTACTTCTACTGTTTCTGACAGAATTACTCAGAACAAGGACCTTACTTTGATTCTTATCTATCAACAAGTAATTCTTTTTTTAAAATCGTGACAGTTGTCTAAGAAATAGACCATAAATTAACAAAAGTTTTAGACAGGAAAACAGTAAATAAATAGGTCATAACGTTTTGTGATAAAATAATAACGTAAAATTTATAATGACAGTTAAATATATAGGAGTCTGTAAATAAAGCACAAAATAATAAGTAGCCTGTAGAGGTGAACAAGGAAAGATATAAGGGCAAATTAACCAGCCCAGTTTTAAACGTACAAAGTTTACGCGTTACATAATTTTTGCACCATATTCAGGTAATTAAGACATCATTAAAATTCCATAAAGAAACACAAATAAATACGTAGGTATCTGCAAACAAATAATCTTACCTCTTCGACGACATTTCCGTCATTTCTGCTTCTTGTCACGTTTTTCAAATCAAGAATCAAATGCCCAGTGAAAAACGTTCATTATACTTAAAACAGCACTTATAAATAGTATGTTAGCATATTTCCATTATAGTTATAGGATACACTGATTAAATACGGAAAATTTGTAAAAATACGCAGACACTGCACATGCACCGAACAAACTTTTTTACTGCGACTAGCACAGATAAAATATCTGAAATTGTCATTTTCAGACATGTACTCCAATTCACACAGTTTTCCCAGTGTTCGAAGTCCAATAAGTATTATGACACCACGAAAGATGAAAAAGTTAGTATTGTGACTGAAATGTTTAAAATTTTCTAGATTTTAATTTTAACTTTGATTGCAATATTATAAATATAGCAACAAAGATATTTTATTAAATAAAAATGATATTGTTTATAAACCATCTTTTGACACAAAATTAGTAGACGTAAATCGGAACGGAAAAAAGCTGCTCATCAAGCAGCGTTGCTATGGTAATCCTGTTGATAACAAACTCATGGCCAATCAATGGCCGTTTTTAAAATTCTTGTGTAATGTCACCTGTCAACAACCGTAATGCTGCCGCGAACGTGGATTATTTATTGATCAAACGTTTATTGATATGTGTTTAGTAAATGTAAGAACGTAATTAAGTGCTACGAGCAAACCTGGCGACATGTTCAAGAACACCTTTCAGTCTGGGTTCCTGTCAATTCTTTACAGCATCGGGAGTAAACCTTTGCAAATTTGGGACAAAAAGGTGCGAAATGGACATATAAAGCGGATCACGGACAGTGATATACAAAGCCTGGTGTTAGAAATAGTAGGCACTAATGTTAGTACTACGTATATTACGTGTCCCGCCGATCCGAAGAAGACGCTAGGAATCAAGCTGCCGTTCCTGGTTATGATCATAAAAAACCTTAAAAAGTATTTTACCTTCGAAGTCCAGGTGAGCATGAAGTTTGAGAACGTCAATTTGCAATACTTTTTTAATAGTTTAACTTTTTATTTTAAGGTTATAAAACTAACCTTTTTATTTTTACTTACAGGTATTGGATGACAAAAATGTACGAAGACGGTTTCGAGCTAGCAACTACCAGTCAACTACACGAGTTAAGCCATTTATTTGTACCATGCCCATGCGTCTGGATGAGGGATGGAACCAAATCCAGTTTAACTTAGCTGATTTCACTCGAAGGGCATATGGCACTAATTATGTTGAAACCCTCAGAGTACAAATTCATGCCAACTGTAGGATTAGAAGAGTATATTTCTCCGACAGATTGTATTCAGAAGATGAATTGCCAGCTGAATTTAAATTATTCCTTCCAATACAAAACAAAACCAGAACTGCTGTTTCATAAATTGGAATAGTTCAAAATGTACTACTTACCTATGTAGTAAAAAGTATTTTAAGTCTTATTTGTTCTTTTATATTGTACATTTCTATACACCCTCTGTTTTATAAGAACATATTGCTTTATGAATAAATAATTGCACCAAGTGGCAATTTCATTATTGGTACACATAAATTGCTTACTATATATTTGTCCATCACACTACTTCGGAGGTCATTTTGTATTAAGCAAATAACTTTATCATGGCAATGGCAATTCAAGCCTTATTCACCGATGGACAAATATAGTAGGTACCTTCAGATGTTATCCTACCAGTAGGACAAATCAGTAGAACCACGGGCCCTTATCCAAATCACCTCTAGTCAATTAAGTGTGTAATCTATGAATAAATAAATTTTTGCATTTCTTCTCTACAAAAAGAGCATTAACTTTCTTTTTATATATATATATATATATATATATATATATATATATATATATATATTAGCCTACCAAAGGGACTCCACCCCGCCTGATGGTAAGCAGTCAGTGGAATCCAGAAGTGGTGGCCACCATACCAAAAGCTATCGTCTTAAACTGCTGGTATGGTGGCCGGCTATGGCGGCTGGGAATGGGGTTAGAGGAAGGGAATGAGGGAGGTGAGGAAAGAGGAACGGGGGGATATTGGGCCTCCGGCACTCTCACTCACCGAACAAAACGCAGTAGTAAGGATACTACTACTCTTAAGTCGATCTTCTATGAGAGGGTAGTACTTCCCCGGACGATCCGGCCCATTCATGCTGAAACCAGCGTGTATCTACTACCGTCAAAATCCTTTATCCTAATCCTAATAAATTTTGAAGAGTTGTCGTTAGAAAATCTTCTTTCTATCACTGCTGCACTGTCACACTATCAGTAGTTTATCATAACATTCATATCAGTAACATGTTTTGTATACAATACATGGCAACACTGATACCAAATATCAACTAAAATGTCAATTGACATTTAAGGATGTGCAGTGTCAGAAAATATCGTCATTTTCAAATTTATCTATCTTAGCAATTTTCTTTGTATACATTGTACTCGTATACAATGTTTGTTGGTACTTGAAAGTTTCCTGGTAGCAATTTAAGTTATGTATGAAGTATAAAAGTATGAACTATATGATAAATTAAGATATAATGTTATATTATGAAAAACAGTAACAGTAATGAGATAGTTAACAAGGAAAGGAAATATTGATTGGTTCTGTAGATAGACGTGTCTGTGTTCTTGTTCATTTTATCGACAATCGATTGCTATAAATGACTACCTATTTGCGTGCATGACTGCATGGACATCACTAGTCACTAGTAAAAATGGCGTTGATTGCTTACATCGAAAGATTATTTTTACTATTAATTTTATTAATAATTACTACAAAATGTAACGCAAACGATATACTAGGATGTGGCGGTTTTGTCAAAAGTCATGTTAATTTAGACTTTTCTAAAATTGAGATTGGACTGTAAGTAACATAACCTCTTTATGTGTAATAATTAAATTTATGCTTGTTAATCATGGTCAGTGTGCTTCAAACAGTTGCTAATATGAAAGATTTTTATTAGAAAGTGCTCTATATGAGTACTAAAATATTTAAAGCTGTATTTTCATTCAGAATGTATTTATTTCAGGTATACCAAAGCAGGTAGTCTTAAGGAAAAAACAGAATGTGCGCCAACGAATGGGTACTACTTCCTGCCTTTATACGAGAAGGGGGATTACGTGCTGAAGGTGCATCCGCCGGCAGGCTGGAGCTTCGAGCCTTCGAAGGTGGAGTTATCAGTTGATGGAACATCTGACCTGTGTTCTTCAGGCCAGGATATCAACTTTAGTTTCAACGGTTTTGGTATAACGGGCCGTGTTATTACCGCTGGCCAGAAACAAGGCCCAGCAGGTATAAATGTACAGTTGGTAAATGAGAAAGGGGAGGTTAGAAATACAGTGACTACTGTTGGTGGTGATTTCCATTTCACCCCTGTTATCCCTGGGAAATACACTGTAAAGGCTTCTCACCCAAGGTAAGATATAGTTTTCATTTATTTGCAAAATTTCAATAAGAATCTAGTTTACTAGGTCAACATAGACTTTTATATCTTATCTTGTGCAGTATAGATATCATACTTAAATTCATTTTGTATATGTTTTGAATAATGTATCAACCTGTAAGCACTCTCCTATAAATGTATTAACATATCTGTAACTATTGAAATATCAGCATACTTTTATTTGCTATTATTAAAAAGTATATAATTATGTACAGATGGAAACTAGACCCATCACAAGCAGTGGTACAAGTAAAGGAAGGCAACACTGCCCTGTCTGCTGGTGTTCTAGCTGTTAAAGGATATGATGTGTCCGGCACTGTCAGCTCATTTGGAAGCCCTATTGGCGGGCTTTATGTACTTTTGTATTCAAAAGAGGTGAGTTCAATAGTAAATTAGTCTTATGTCTATTTGTTAAGTCATTTATGTCATGTGGTTGCAAATCCAGAAAAGTCAAACAAGAGACCTTTACTCTGAAGCGGGACTTTTATGAGCTAGTAACATTATTATTATGTAAAATTTATAAAAATCAGAAATTAATCATGACATACCTCTCTTTGAGGGTTTCTCCTGTTGTAAATAGCACTAACATGGTCTAACTAGAATATTTACTTGTAATGTTTGCCTATATACATGTGTACCAGATATTATTCTCAGTTTGAACAAAAAAGGAAGTTTTCAATATTAATTTTATGTTTTATTTTAGGAAAGTCCCAAATTCCGAGTGGAAGGCTGTATAACAGCTTTACTTCAAGGTGTACCAGATGCCCCCATTTGTTACTCCACTACTGACAATAACGGGGAGTTTAACTTTGGCCTGGTACCCGCTGGGGAGTATAAACTATTGGCACTGTCCACACCTCCTGGGCAGGTTGCAGTCAGCTACAATGTGAAGCCGAAGTCTGTGCCGTTTACTGTCCGACATGATAGCCTGTTTATTAAGAATGCTTTTGAGGTAAGACAATTATTTTTTAATTTATGGGGCTAATTAGAAAAAGTATAAAAACAAATACAAAAAAATAATAGACATTATTTTTGTCTATTAATCTTTTAGTATTTTTTTTAATATTTTTATAATAACGTCTTAAGAAAACATTATGAAAAATTGCATACTTTTATAAATTAAATTGAATTATTATTACTGATTTATCATTATTTTGTAAAATTCAAAGGAGTTTGCGTCACAATCCTAATGCCGATCGTGTCTCTCTATCGCTTGTCCCGCGCTCTCGCTTGCACGTGAACGTGTAATTTTTTCGTGCATGCAGCCGGCGTTCATCTACACTAATAATATAAAAAGGAAAGATTTGTATTTTTGTATGCAACAAATAAACGCAAAAACTACTGGACTGATTTCAAAAATTCTTTACCATTATAAAGCTACATTATTAATTTATCACTGAGTAACAAAGACTATATATATTACTAAAATAATTAAAGATCCTTAGAAATCCCTACTAAAACCAACCTAAGGTTTAAAAAATTAGCCATAAAATGTCTTATATCGCACGCACTGTGGAAAGTATTAATAATAAAACAAAAAAATGTTTTACAATATTATAGAACATATTAATATCTACAAAAAACTTCGCGAGACCATATGTCCAATTATTGTAGTTATGTCACTATAACTACGTTTTTACATTTTAAAGTTGATAAAAATGCCAATCAAAATCAGACGATGTTATCCCCACTATTTTAATAATTCTTATTCAGAAAAAATATTTCGTATTTAAGACTGTTTCAATACATGCCTGTTGGCTACTTTTTGAATTATTGAAATCGGACATTCCATTCGAAACATTACGAAATTAAAAATGTCATTATAAACAAAAAATACTCGCCATCGCGCCGGTGTGGCTCCACGCAGCGCAGTCAGCAATGCGGCGAAAGAGAGAGAGGAGGCTCCAAAGTGCGGGGCAGGGCGGGCCGCTAGTCGATTTATAAGACTTTAAAACAAATTTCAGTTACATTAATTAAATTATTCATTTCAGGTGACAGGCTTCACGCTTGTGGGTACAGTTGTGACCTCATTAGGAGGCCCCGGCTTATCAGGTGCACGAGTCCTACTTGATGGCGAAGCTATCGGCAACACTGATGCTACTGGGAAGTTTACTTTGCCAAATTTACAACCTGCTACTTACAATCTTGGCTTTCAACATGGTAAGTTCAACCCTCAACCATGAAGTGTTCTTGTTTTTTAGCAGAATATAGTCATCTTAGCGGCTATTTAAAAAAAAAAGTATGACAAACAGATCTCCAACAAGCTCAAGCAGACCTATGTATCATAGAAGAAATGTCAATGCTGAACTATTAAAAAAACCATTTTGAACTATTAAAAATGTTTTTTTCGATTTTTAATCTAAGATTCTTTTAAATCCCGATTTTGTGCAATAGATTGTTCAGCAATTAAAAGCTTTTTTGAATATGCAATGTCGCCTGTTAATTTGTAGTGTAAACATTTTTTAAATTGCTGTGTAAATTATATGTGTACAGAACAATGCGAATTCGACGACAGCCAACTTATAATCGGCGTGACGGGGCCCCGCGGGTCGGTGTCGGGTCGCGTGGCGCGCTGGCTCGTGTGCGGCACAGTGGGCCCCGCGCCGCGCCACGTGCTCATAGCGCGCGCCGGCGGGGCCCCGCTGCAGGTGCTGGCGGGGCCCGGGGGCAGCTGGTGCACGTTCCTAGCGCCCGGCGTCTACACGGCTAAAGTGCATGTTACCGAACAGGAGCAGAGGGATGGACTGCAGTAAGTGTTTTATTTAACACTAGCTTATGCCCGCGACTTCGCTCGTGTTGTGTTTAGGTAAAAATTGCATGTTAATACATCACATGACCGGCCAAGATGGTCAAAATTGGGCGAGACCTATGTCCAGCAGTGAACGTGTTTCGACTGATATGATGAATATTATACCTTCAGAAAGGAATTCTCTGATTGATAGTAAAAGTGCTATCAACATCCGTTGAGTAGTTTAGCAGATCGAAGCGTACATACAGCAAGACCATTTTATACTATAGATTTGCAAACAATTTTTGCTGGTCGATTTTATAGTCATGTTTTTCACTTTCGCATCCAATCTACTCTCAAATAAATTTTTTAAAACTATATTTTCCTTCACAGATTCTATCCTCTAAGCCAGAAAGTGTCAGTAGGTAACAGTCCAGTGGACGGCATAGCCTTCTCTCAACTAAAGGGCAAGTTGACCGGTCTCATACAATGTAAGGAACCAAGCGCTTGTGCCAACATACCGGTGACATTGCGTCCATTGTCGGCTGATGGGACTTATGTAGGACAGCCTATGTCGACTGTTGCTGTTGGTGAGTAATGAGATTATTATTTTACCATTTCCAAGGAATGTCAAGTCGGGCAAACAGTCACTAAAAAGAAAAAAGAAAACAAACAAAAATGAATAAAAAAACTAATATTCTACCACATTCACACAGCGCCATCTAGTCCCAAATTAAGCAATTATATTTGCTTGTGTTATGGGTACTAAACAACTTTTTAAACTACTTATATACACATTTTTTTTTGTAAATACATATTATAGATAAATTACACCCAGACGCAGAACAAACAATCATGCTCATCACACAAAGATTTGTCCTGGGTGGGAATCGAACCCACGACCTCCGGCTTAGCAGTCAGGGTCACTAACCACTACGCCAACAGGCCAGACAAAAGAAAAAAACACAAAAAGAAATCAAATTTTGCCGTGATGCTTTTAGCATTGTCGGTCAAGATTTATTTATATTATAGCTTTGATTTTTGCTCCACAGATGGTAAATACACATTCGAGGAAGTACTCCCTGGTAGTGTAGAGATCTCAGTAGAAAGTGACCGTCTGTGCTGGGCTGAGGCGAGCCACAACGTAGCGGTCACTCAGGACCAAGCCAATGTGCCCACGTTTGAACATATTGGATACGTAGTCAAGATTCATTCTACACACGAAGTTGAGGTGAGATTATGTATATCCATTTTAGTTTTTATATGGTCAGAAAAATGGACAAGATGCGGGCGGTACTGTTTGATTCGGTGAGCGGTTGTAAATGCACTAATTGACATAGAACAAGTCACGTCGAACGCGAAGGTGCGTCGTGACGTCACAGATTATTTAGTACATTACATGCACAGACGATAAAACCAAATACTACACTACACTGACATTCTCGCTTTATCAAGTCACTTTTATGAAGCTGCGTTTAAAACTGATAATCACAGCCGTGCTTTCGCTGAGGTTAATGTCCTTTTCGAGCCATTTTTATCCATGAACACTCCATTTACTTGATAAAAAATTAATGGTTATAATTTTTGGTGTATTTGTTATACAGATAGAATACAAGAGCGCTCAGTCGCAAGGCTTTCTCACAGTGGGGGTGGGTCTGAGCGCGCAGTGCGTGCCGCTTGCCGCTAAGTACACGCTCACACCACGCGGCTGTCATCGTTTCCAACCAGAGCAGGCCACTGCTGATACCACAGAGACACCTAAAGTAAGTACAATAATGTAAAAAGTGCATTGACTAATGCTATTTAGTAGATAAACAGGTAGCACTACTCATTTTAGGTGTCTTATGTCTCGGATTGCCGCTGACATACAAAATTATGTTATAAAAAAAAACTGTCTTCCAATTGATCCTAATGTCTAGATTCGATGTAACAGTCATTTGTAGGTAAATATTTGACATTTCAAAAAAAAAAAATTGAATAATTAAAATGTCCGTTCCCCAGACGGTATACTTCGTGGCCACAGCGCACGCAGTGGTGATCAAGGTGACGTCACCCGAGCCGGTGAGCGACCTAGTGCTGCACATCGGCGTGGACGGGCACGGCGCCAAGGAAGTGGGACCTTTAGTGCCGCTGCAGCAGCCCGCCGGAGCGTACGTGTTTGAACATACGCTGTATATGGCTGACGTGAGTATCATTATATTTATTTACTGACATTTTTTTATTAGTTTTAAACAGTAAGACAATTTTTTTAATATGTATTTAATTTTTTATAACTAGAGGGACAATTTAACTAAAAATCTACATTACAGATTTGAAAACATTCTTTCGCCTTTAGAAGTTAATAAATTCAGTGTGTAATATATATATATTTTATAATGTTTTACACTTTTATAGACAGTGATGTAGACACAATATATTGTCATTACGGCTATATACGTTGACTGTCCCGGAAAGTGCTAACATATTATTTTCAGTTTCAATATTTTAAGCGCCTTTGTAAATCTAAATGATGCAATACGACAATGATGCTTTACGAGAGTCGCACGCCATTCAAAACGCTAAACGCTGTAGGTTACTTGGCAGACATTTTGTAAATTTTGATGTTGAAGTGTTGGTTTAATTTACCTAGGTATATGAATAAATATATTTTAATTTTTATTTTCACTTAAACCAACTTGATGCTACTCTTACTGTACCACACTGTATTGGGTCCATAAACGTCACAAATTTTTTTTCGCGCTTTGTGTCTCATTTTTCTTTTTTGTAATAAAATTTTAAAATGTATCGAGTAGCTCATTTTAACAAACAGAAAAACAATTGACAGATGGTCGGAAACAGCTTTTGTTTCTTATTTTCTTTTTAATGTAACTTTTTCGTGATATCAAAATCAGCCAGAAAGATATAGTAAAAGCAAAGAGATTTAATTTCATAATAAGACAAAATTATTTACACCCGTGGCGTTGCTGTCCCATCCTGCCCGCTGTCTGCTCAGACCTTCAGGGCTCTATCCCACTTGCGTCTGCCATGTGTATTCTTGTAACGTTTGACCAGCGCCGATGTAGCGCACGCTCTGTGTGTTCAACTGTGCCTATACGACTTGAGCGCGGCGCTCAGTAGAATCACGATGCTATATGCACGTACCGCATGGCTCTCGGCGACGTCGACGCTGTTTAATTATCAGAGGAACGGACACGTCCAGGCGGCGCAAGTACTTATTTATTAGAATGTGTTGTGTGTAGGGCGAGTCCCGCTGGGTGAGCGCGCGCTCGGGCTCGCTGCTGGTGTCGCCGGCGCGCGCCACGCTGGCGGGCGGCGCGCGCTGCCAGCCCAACGCGCTCACACTGCGCGCGCGACCTGCGCTCACGCTTGCTGGCAAGCTACTGCCGCCCGTGCCCGACGTCACCGTCACTCTTACTGCAGGTGAGTGTGTATGTGTGTGTGTGAGTCCCGCTGGGTGAGCGCGCGCTGCCAGCCCAACGCGCTCACACTGCGCGCGCGACCTGCGCTCACGCTTGCTGGCAAGCTACTGCCGCCCGTGCCCGACGTCACCGTCACTCTTACTGCAGGTGAGTGTGTATGTGTGTGTGTGAGTCCCGCTGGGTGAGCGCGCGCTGCCAGCCCAACGCGCTCACACTGCGCGCGCGACCTGCGCTCACGCTTGCTGGCAAGCTACTGCCGCCCGTGCCCGACGTCACCGTCACTCTTACTGCAGGTGAGTGTGTATGAGTGTGCGTGCATGCTTGCGTGCGTGTGCGCTAGGTAGCCGCGCGTTTCTCATTTTCCGAATGCTTTTCGCAGATTGTGGTATTCATTTTGACTAATATTTATCACAGTAGATTCACTGATGGTCGGATGTTTCGGAATAGAACCTAAATTTTATACTCGGTGCCGTTTCATGTCTACAAATTTTCATTTCAGATGATGTGAAACTAACTCAAGTGACAACCGAAGAAGGTACCTACCGTTTCGGACCATTGGACGCGTCCAAGCGTTACACAATCACGGCCGAGAAGGACTCATACGTATTCAGTGCCCCCGATGACAACGGTGATATTGTTGCGCATAAGTTGGCTGAGATCACCGTATTGCTCACTGATGAAGCTGACGGTACTCCGCTTCAGGTACGTATGTACGGTACGTCACGTACGTACGTACAGTGACTGTGATAACGTTGTTTAATACCACCGGCAAACAACTTGAACAGTCGCAGTTTCAGTTTGCGAATGTGAATTTCTGAGCCAAATCATCATGATCATGCCGATCTATCAATAGCGTGGTCGATGCGATGCGACCTCGCGTTGCGCCATAAAGACCTAAAAATGAGTTGTGCGCATTCAAGGTCATTGTTCAAGTTGTTTGCCGGCTACTGCAAGTGACTATGTACCGAACGACGAGGAGCATAAGGTCTGTTGTTGCGAGTAGGGCGCGCTGGTGTCGGTGTCGGGCGGCACGTACCGGCGCACGGTGGCGAGCGGCGGCGACGGGCGGCTGCGCTTCGCGTGGCTGTCGCCGGCGCAGTACTACGTGAAGCCCAACATGAAGGAGTACCGCTTCACGCCGCCGCACCACATCGTGCCGCTGGCGCAGGGCGTCACGCACCACCTGCACCTCAAGTACGTGCAACCAAATATACTTTATTATTTTACTAATTGAAATATTCTTTATTCAGTCCTGTTTCTGCTGAAGTGTAGAGCGAAGAGAGTACATAATGAAGACGAGTGATTACGGTTTTTAATAAATAATTAAAAATGTCCGTACCAAGAAAATTAAATGTGCAGTAATAAACCAATGATCTTTTAAAAAAAAAAATTATTAGTCTAATAGCAATAATATGCAAATGAGAGTCTTAGAGTATATTTAGTGTATCCCACATTGAGCGTGCGCGATTCTCGAGCGTGTGAACGACGCGAACGGCTCGTGTGAGCCGCGACAACGCGACGTAAGCATCGTGTTTGATTAGCGTGTGTTGAGTGTGCAGCGTGAACGCACGCGACGAATGCACGCTAAGCTCACGTCGCACTGTGCGAGCGAGCGCCCGCTCGGCGTGCACAGTGAGTAGACAGTGAGTGTTGGCGTGGGTGCAGAGGCGTGCGCGTGGCGTGGTCGTGCGCGGGCGCGCTGGCGGCGCTGGGCGGCGGCGGCTGGGGCGGCGCCGTGCTGCTGGCCACGCGCGCGCCGCACTCGCCCGAACACTGCGCCGCTGAGGAGGCTACTACTGAGTCTAGCGGCGCCTTCAGGTATTACTTTCTTATTTGCTCGAACTTTTACTGCAGAAAATAAAGTACCGTTAGTAACTCCAAGCGACACCACTTTCTATGAAATTACGCCATGTGGCTGTAGGCTGCAGTGTTGCCGGCAGCGCTCGAAATCAATTTCATAGAGGATTCATATCATTTATTCATAACTTACTTAGATACAAAACATATAAACAAGTGGTGTCGCTTGCTGCTTGCAGCAGCGGTCTGCGGTCTGTAGGCCATGTCGAAATTGTACCTTAATAAGGAAAAACAAATGTAATATGTAGCCAATTTCTGTAAAGCTGAAGTAAAGTTTAAATTTGTCCATTATAAGCTTGAAGTTATCATTCATCATCATTCGAGACTAAAACTATGGGAGAAATATTACCCACATACTCTCATTTTACATAAAGGCTTGTGCACTATAAATTATATTATTTGGGATCTTGCAAAAGCATCTGATACTGTTTCTATGCCTACGCATCTTGATCTTTAACTAAGCAATATGCGCTGTAATAAGAGTTGCTGAGTCAAATAGGTTTCTATCAGTTATCTAAGCCTCCACGTGTTATATTTTTGTTGTCAGTAAAAAAAAAAAAAATGATAATTTTGGAGTGCCACACGGTAATGTTCTTGGACCCACACTTTTTTAAAAAGTGAGAGACGAATGCAAACTGTAAGCACGCGCGCTCTCTTGTGAGGTGAAGCTGTAAGAGTAAAGCAAATAGAATCCAACACGTCTTAATCTAGAAAACTAATGTATGTACTAAAACAAATTGTACTCTATACTATATCTTGTACAGAATCCGTGGTTTGTTACCGAACTGCGTGTACAACATACAGTTGAAGGAATCTTCTACACCAGAACTGGCTGGACTTAAATTGGCCAAGGCACCACCTACGTTAGAAGTAAGTGTATATTTATATGAAAAAGTGACCTTGTATTTTTACGCATTTTATCTGAAATATTATTACTCGTTTAAATCTCGATTTATTTTATCTGTTACAGGTTAAAGACAACAAGGACATAGAAAACGTTCGCTTAATCGCGATCCAACCCCACCAAATAACGGACACGAACGTCCTAGTATACACGCCTAACATAGACCATTACAAAACACTACGCCTAACTTTAGCTTTAGAGACAACCCCACACACTCCTATATACTCCACTAAACTCGATCCAGCTGGTTATAACCAGAATATGAATCCTGGGTTAATGTATGTACTGCCAAGACTACCAGCGGATAATAAGACTTATGTGGTGCAGATAGAGTCGACTTTGAATAAAGCGACGCATAATTATGGGGAACATGTGCATTATTTCAATTCTGATGGACGGTTCAAACATTTTACTATTGACTTTCTGCCGAAGGTGAGTTGGATTCTTTTATGTGATGTATTTTTATGGTTAAGTTGTAATGTTGATTAATATGGAGCCGATTTTGTATAGATTTCTCCCTTTAAATTTGGAATGTGTCACATTTTTTATAATATGTTTGCTTATCAAAACAGGCTTCTTTGTGTTTATTTAGTAACTAGCTTTTGCCCGCGACTTCGTTCGCGTAGAAGTCCAATAAGGTTCTAATGAGATTTTTAATTGTTTTACCTACGTTATTAATTTTTGTTATTATCCTATTAATATTATAAATGCGAAAGTTTGTGTGTGTGTGTATGTTTGTTACCACTCAGCGCCTAAACGGCCGAACCGATTTTGATGAAAATTTATATATAGATAGATGCGGTGCCGGAGGCGGACATAGGATACATTTTATCCCGAAAATCGGTGTGGTTCCCGAGGGTTACAACAAAACATATTTTACGGTCGGGCGAAGCTGTGGGGCGTATCTAGTAATATATAAATTATTACATAACAATCTTTATTATAGTGTTGAGATTTAAAGGTTAAATATCAATATACAAAGCCGCCCCTAGCCCAGTAAAACCACGGGTACATAGTGGTATACTCTAGTGCTACCAAACAAATTACCTGTAGGACAAATTGGTAGGACCACGGGCCCTTACCCGATGTTAGGTATTTTGCTTTTCCTTCGGGTGCTAGAATTACCAGGCTACTCTGTGCGCTCACTGTGACCATGCCACATACAACGGGCCGTGGGAGAAGCAGCTTTCCTTCAAGCTTACACCCGCTACCGTATGAGTTTGACCTTGATCTTTGTTTATGGTCATTGGTCGTGTTTGTTGTGCGATCGAGTACGGACGTACTTCCGCTGTGAATTATTATTATAATTAGTGTTGCGCGGCAGTAGCCGTTGCTCGATACCGCCGCTATTAGTCAACAACTTATAGTGACCGAGTTGTTGGCATTCATTCAACATGCCATTGACACCATGGACGAGGTCAGCATTATGCAGATCTGTGGATCCAATTTCAAGCAAGAAGACGTCAGTAGTAGCAAAAAGTTGCTGTACCAAACGCTGGGTAAGCTGGATCAGATGCCGTCTCTACGGAGGGATGGCACTGAAAAAAGCATACAAGACATCATCACCTTGTTAAAGGTTACCGACCCTGATGACGTGCCTCTTTTCGTGGCAAAGGAGCTGCATAAGCTGCCTCCTGTCACGTTCGACCACGTTGACGTTACTAGGCTTCTTAAGGATATAATATCCTTAAAAACGAGCCATACCGAGCTGCAGAATAAAGTAGAGGCATCGGATAATACCATAAGTGCCTTACGTGCAGAAGTAGTGTTGTTACGAAACGCTATTCCTATAAGCATGTCACCTGACGCTTCAAAAGTGAATATGCAACGTGGGGCACAAAATGCATCCGTCGGCAGTTTTGAGTCGGCGAGTGCAGTTGCGTCACCGGTTGCCGATAGTGAATGCGGTGCAACTTTTGCAGCTGTTGTTCCTGTCTCATGTGTCACAACACCGGCAAACGTATCGAAATCCGTAGATACGTCGACTTCGAAGCGTGCCTATGCAGATATTGCTGCCACCACCAGTCAGCGTGCGGACAACACGACTCGAAAAGACAGGGTGCAAGCAGACGAACGATAAGCCTGTTCAGAAGACCGTAAAACGACGGGCTCTAGTAAAGGACACGTGCGACAAGGATGGCTTTATCACAGTGGAGAAGAAAAAGAGGAAGTCCACTTGTAGAAATCAATGCGGTACAGGGTTAGCAGGACCGAACATGCTGATACGTCCCGCAACACCGACAACGATTATATACGTGTCTCGATTACATCACTCTACGAAGGCCGAGGAGATCGTGGAGTATATCGAAAAGAAAACCAACTGGACTTTGAGGGTCGAGATGTTAGAGTCGCGCCATAGCACGAGTTTTAAATCATTCGTGGTGCGAGTGCCGACTCATCATCTTGAAATTTTCCTCAAAGCAGAGTTTTGGCCGAAAGGTATTGTGTATCGGCGCTATCGTGGGAGGTTACACAATACTGAGCTGCGTAATATGACGCCGTCGTAAGCTGATGCATTCGTATTAGTTTTAGGTTTATATTATTGTATGTATGTTAGTTTATAAGGTATACATAAATATGGATTGTAAAAAAAAAATGATCCGAAATAAATGATATGAATTGAATTGCGAAGCTGACTTTGATGGGAAGCTGCACTCTCTTGAATTCGAAGGGGTATTTGATGGTGTTAGGGGAATCCTTTGAATAAATATCTACAGAATCTCCTCGAGAGCAACCGGTCATTATAGTTGCCTCGATTAGCTACATTACATTGCAATGTTTTCACTTGAAATCAGGTTCCATTGGATAATTTTGGTGGATTTACTTATATTTCGCAGCAACATCTCAATTTGGCTCATTTCCTTTATTTCCGTCGAGTCACACCAGAATGTGTAACACTGTTAACCAATAGAAAAAGAATCTCGAAAAGTACCTAACACTGTTACTTATTAAATAGCGTGCCTCTCCCCCTCCCCCATTTAAAGAAGGCAGCACCACCTTTTGAGCCAGCTGGTTAGCATCAACGTCCTGTGCCCCTATCGCATCTTGCAAGTGTATATATAATTGTTCTAAACTGCACCTGATTTTTCCTAATATAACTCAAACTTTCCGTCTTGATTTCTTTTCGCAAACACGTCGACAAAAAACTGGCTAAACAACAAATAAAAATAATTATAGCAGATGATTATCTTCTCCTTTCCTAATCATTGTACTGTAACGGTAAGAATAAAAACTTGTAGCAGATACCATTTTTTTAAGCGGTTGTTTGGTCTTAAGATCGCACTGGGGTGTAGAAATGAAGTATCCATCCTCGCTGTAGGAAAACAAAAGTGGTTACTGTAATGCATCGTATGAGCGATGGATTTGACTTATTCGATGCAATAATTGTGTTATCATAACTCTTAATTTACAATATCCCGCTTTAGAAATTGCTATCCAACAATAACTACAGCAACTTGATTTGACGTATTCTGATTGAGTTTCAAATATGACATGTGTTAAAATAAAATGTTTTTTAAATCAAAAGCACCAAGGAGTATTAAAATCAACTTCAAAGCAAATCATAAATCATAATCAAAAATAACTTTTTACCCCTTTTTATCCCCTTTAGGAAATGAATTTTAATAAAATATGAAACACATCTTTCATCAATTCTGTTAAAGAATGTCTATGCAAAATTTTAAGTAGATTGGACCAAGGAATCACATTGTCCTATACAAACTTTGCCCCCCTTTTCACCCCCTTATTAGTCGAATTTTGGAAAATCCTCTCTTATCGGATGCCTACGTCATCAAAGAACACACCCTCCAAGTTTAAGGTCTCTACGATAAGCGGTTTAGGCTGTGCGTTGATCTGTCAGTCATTCAGGACAAAGCATTTTATATATATAGATGATATTTATGCTCTCTCAATCAGAAATTTACTAAAATTGAGTATACTTTCGAATAAGAACATTTATTATGTTAGTATTTTAAACAGTTAAAAAAATCTGAGATGTAAATGAATTGTTGAGAAAAAATTAAAAAATGGAGTATTGTTGTGTTAATGATTGCAGGTAAAATCCAGCGAACAGGAAGTTCGGCAGTCATCATTATTAATAATCCCGGTGCTGGGCCTGCTCGCGCTGCTGTACGTGCAGCGCGAGCGCGTGGCGGGCGCGCTGCGGGCGGCGGGCCCGCAGCGCGCCCCGCGCCCGCCGCGCGCCGACGCCGACCACGCCGCGCCCGCGCCGCACCACCGCCGACTAGCTAAGAAACCCAAACTTATATAGACTGCAATAAAACGCATCTCACCACTTTCAGACGATGGCTTTTGTAATGGCGGCCAACACTAATGAATACCACTGACTACTTACTGTCGGGCAATGTGGAGCTTTGTTAGACTAATATATATTATAAAAAAACTTAATACCTTGCTAAGTGATGCTCTTCATTCCATAGATTACCTTCTAAAATATGTATAGATACCCCATCAACATTTATTTGTTCTGAATCGAGCTCACAAACACAAGGTACACGAGCGCGATGCGCAAAACGTACACACTGCGCTGTAATTAGCTGTTTCAAGGTCAAGCATTTCGCACAGCGCTGTGATTGGCTGTTTAAAGGTCGAGTATTCGAATGCACTGAAATACACTAATCGTAAGCTCTGTTGCCCTGTATACGAAATCTATGGAATTATCTACATCTTAGGCCCTGTTTTGCCACTAGCTGCTAAGTGTCTGATATATATCTAACAGATAATCTTATATTATTATCCATTAAGGTTATCAGGCACTTATGGAACTGATTTTTGAATACTATCTGTCAGTTAGGTTCCGAATAGATTGTTAATCACTTTATCAGTAAATACCCTAATTCTTCTAAAATCATTATAATGTGCAAAAAACTTCTAAAAAATATCAGCATTTGCAGATGTGCAAGTCAAAAACACGTGAAGGATCAAAAATAAATTATGAATTTAGATTATGTTAACTAGATACAAATTACCTCTGTAAATACAACAACATGCAACATTGTATATACAGAGGAAATAATGACATCGTTTACATAAGTTATCTATATATTTGTATGAACAAATCTATGTATATTACTTATATACACATCTTTTGTACATATTAAATTAACGCATTTTAGATAGCGATCTGCGATATTCCCCTGGGGGGACCACAAGGAATTCGCATTTGTTTGTTGTCCCCCCAATTCACTCTTGGCCAATTTAGAGGGAAATTAAATAATATGGTATGTTGGTAACCTTTAGACTCTGCGATGTTCCCGTCGAATTCCTCGTGGTCCCACGAGGAATTCGAAGTAAAAGTAAATAGTAATAGTAAATAAGTACCTACCTTAGAATATATATATTTTTTAAATTACAATAGGAGAGATATTTATCGTACTGTTTCAAGAAAATGTCTGAGTTGTATTTATTTTTTACTTTATGCCAGTAATACTGATGTCTGTCTACGCAGATTTATCTTGACTTCTTCTATAATTTAAATTAATTTATCATTCATTGTTATCATTTTTCAATAATGACAGATGACAATTACAAACATAAAAATATATAATGAGGTTTTAATCGTTTCAAGTGGTCAGACGTATGCACAGATAAGTACCTACGTTATGTAGCTAATTACATATTAAACAGCTTACAAGTATTTAAGGTCAAGAGTGAATCGGAGGGACAACAAAAATGCGAATTCCTTGTGGCCCCCCCAGGGGAACATCGCAGGAGGACCACGAGTCCGGTGCGTATTGTAACATTTTAATAGTTTTTTTCATAGAATATAACGAATTATAGTATAACAGTGAATTTTATAATTAATAATTATTTTAAATAAAGACAAGAAAAACTAGCGACTGATTTATTAAAAGTTTGATTTCTTAATTAGATGTATCATATTGGTAAATCAGTATTTAAATTTAATTTAAATATATACGGATATTCTAATTAATAATAAAGAATTATTCCATTCTATGATTGAAATAATTCCAATTCATTTCTAAATATAGAAATAATATTAACTTATTTATCAAAAGTAAAAAAAAGAAAGAAATTCAATTTTCAAGAATTTTTATTTATGGGTGTTTACACTGCGGTCATTCAGGTGAACAGGACTACAGTATATTTTGTTAAACTTCATTTCAAAGGTACTTTAGTTTAACCTGGAGTATAGCTAGTGAACGTTAGTTATATTCGGGGGACAACAGAATGCTCGGTTCACAACCGCATAATGCTCGCAGTGAAAATGCTCTTGTTTTATATAATTAAGCTTTGGTTAAGGTGCAAAGTGAGTGAATAATTTATATTTTGTTGTCAACTATTTATATGCATTTATGTGATGAGTTCGTGTGGGTCAAATAAAATGGATTGTTTGTTATCAAACGCTTTTTATTTCATATAGGTACACACTAACAAGAAACATAGGCAACAAAATAGAATACATAAGCTATGATATTAAGGTGGTATCTGCGTTAGGAGACAGAGAAAAGTATATTCTATTGTAACATAGTTAAGGTTGATTTTGTTTTGTACCTAGTTTGAACTTACATAAAATATTTTGATCTTATATTAAGATTGTATCGTCGTTGCGCCTGCAAAAGTCGATATGTGATTTTTTACGTATTTTGGTTTTTGATGCTATTTTGACCCTTATTGACATTTGAATAAGGATCAAAATGGCATCAAAAACCAAAATACTTAAAAAATCACATAGCGACTTTTGCAGGCGCAACGACGGTATAACACTTGAGATCTAACCTATATACATACTAAATAATTAAAGCTATTGCCCAAAAAAAGTCAAGCAGCACTTGTACATGGGTAAATTTTAAACAAAATGTTAAAAGAATACAATATTAGTTTTGTACTACTACTAACTGTACCTGTAGATACTCTTTTATTCAAAGAAAATCTAAAGAAATTATCTTTTAAGTACTTGTTTGAAGTTGGTATCATTAAAAAATTGTTGACACTAAGTAGTAGTACGCGTTTGCGCCGGCGCAGATGCCGTTGCTAAATCAAAGGTAAAAAACAGCTTAGGTGTGTAATAGTAGTATGTACATTAAACTTCGATTTTCGGCGTAAGTAGTTTTTCTTATTATTGATGCGCATGTATGTATTTACTTTTTGTAACAATCTCCGTAACGTCTCTCACAATCTGCCATTTTTCTCGCGTGGTGATCCCATAGTCTAGCATTTTGTTTACTGGGAAATACAAAAAAAAAAATTACTAAACCTTGGGCTCATAAGTCTTAATATTCGATCTTTAAAGTTATAGGCACTTGCAATTTCTCCTGGAATTACTGATTTCGAGCAAGGCCGGACTGTAAGTTTATGGGGCCCTGGGCTAATACTAATTAGTGGCCCACCTAATTACTCAATTAAATTAAATTATGGATATTTTTGCATTATCGTCTACTTTTAATATTAACTTGACTTAGCTGGGGAATCCACGGGGCCCTGAAGCCCAAAAAGCCATAAGGTAGAACCGGCCCTGATTTCGGGTGAAGGAAAACATCGTGATGTTTAATGATATGCCTTCGTTGCGTAAGAAACAAATTTACCCTATAGAGGAAATTTCATTGATAGTAGAAATAGGTACTTACTTGACGAAATACAGTTCAAAAGCAGCGACGAAATTTTGACTTGATCTTGCATGCAGCTTACAAAGAGTTAGCTTCTCGCATTCGTCGTCAGCTCTGTAAAAATAGTATTTTTTGAAGTTATACATACTTCTTTTGGCGCGATTGGGAAAAATGATGAGAGTAAATTTTTATGATGCGCGCGCACACCGACAGAAAAAAGCAACACCCTAAAGTTAGTTGCGAACCTTTTACACCCTGAAGTTAGTTGCGAACCTTTGTGTGTCATATCAGTACAAATAATCAGTGTGAATAAATAAAAAATATATTGGCGTTTATATCAATTCAATTATATTAATGACGGTGATAGATATTTTTTATTGATCATTTATCAGTAAAAATATTTATTTTGAATATTAGTGGTAAACAGGGATGTAGGTAGGTACTACAATATGCTCTTCTTACCGATCAACTTACCCTCTTTTAGTTCTCATCTTGTTGACTCCGGTGTCCAATGATCCTCCCAACGCAAACATGGGATTGACGAATCTCTTTGTCAAGCTATGAACTTGCAAGTGCTCTTGTTCTACATCTGAAAAAATACAATATTAAATCGGATTACATATAATTATTGGAATTAGTATAATTTTTTAAGTTTATATGAAAAGTCCTAAAGTATTCTTTAAATTTTTTAGCCAGTTTCATTAAACTATACATAGTAGAGTAATCATTTCTTTCACACAAGATGGTTGTTATTAAACTTCATCCACATTTTTTCTATTTTTATTCATTGTATTATACCTACGATATAAAATCACCAACGAGAACATTATTATACACTAGACGCTGGCAGAAATAGCTGACACAATCGTCGGCTCAGTTGCCATATTAAAAGGAGAAAACGAAGAACGTACTTATTACTAATGGTCTACTTTGATGTAGGGACTAATTGACACATTTTTGTCGCCACAACGTTTACCAGACGAGCAACAAATAGTAGCTACTTACCTGAGTTTAATTTTTCTAACTTAGCAAATCATGTCGGGATTTTGCCACTAAAGAAATACCTAGTTAACTGGGTATCGGCCGCCAGGTATACCAGGTAACTCAAAATATTTTTCAATTTGTTTGTAGTTTGCAGCAGTGGGAGTAGGTATGTGCGACTGCTGCACACGAGGTTGTAGCTTTGGTTACTTCACGACACAGAACTGCGTTCTTCACAATTATTTGTTCCGGTTTGAAAAATTCTTTGCGACTTACCGCTTTTGACTTCAGGTTCTAACGGCATACTTTTGGCCGTCCACATCAAAACAACCAACAAAACTATAACAACACTCTGCATTTTTACTTTAAAACGTACGCTCTAGTCTAAAAGACCTTTGTGAGCCGTGATCGAATCTCGTCTGATGAAGCCTTAAGTATCGACGACCGTTATATAGGACAGACTGCTACTGATCATGCATTGACGTGAATAGTAACTTTAATATTATATACCAACAGCCCGTTATTATTATATATCGAGTTAACATGAACAAATGATTAAGATAAACAAGTTATATCGACTCCGTATGCATGTGTCCGTATGAAAGAAATGGTTCTATGTAAAATATTTCCTTTGCTGCTTGTGATTCTTCTTTTTTACTTGATGACAAAAAATTTTTTTTTTTTTATGTTATTGTCTACCAAAGTGACTCCACCCCGCCTGATGGTAAGCAGTCAGTGGAATCCAGAAGTGGCGGCCACTATACCAAAAGCCATCGTCTTAAAACTGCTGGTATAGTGGCCTCCACTATGGCGGCTGGGAATGGGGTGAGGGGATGGGAATAAGGGAGGTGAGGAAAGAGGAGAGGGGGGAAATTGGGCCTCCGGCGCACTCACTCACCGAACGAAACGCAGTAGTACGGATACTACTACTCTTAAGTCGATCTTCTATGAGAGGGTAGTACTTCCCCGGACGATTCGGCTCATTCATGCTGAAATCAGCGTGGATCTACTACCGTAACAATGGCGGGGAACGGTTGGTGAGAGCGACTCACGAGCGGTCAAAGTGGCGAAACTTGAAAAAGGCCTTTATTACCTATGCAGTTGACTTTATTCGATTGATATGAATAAACTTGCACCTGGTACTAATTTGTTCTGTGGCAGTATTCCACATATCGCACCAAAGACTACGGATTAAATTATGTCTTGGTAGATAATATATCTTTGATAAGCTTATGGAAAAATCTGGAAAGCCCAATACCAATTTACACTGCCCAGGAGCGAGGCACTGCGAGACTGAGACCTCTGCGTGGCAATCCGTACCTACCTAACTATATAGTAGGTACAAGTAGAGGTATCACTGAACAAACAATCAAGGCAGTCCTACAAATGACTGCAGCTAAATTTAACAACAACGAAGTAAGTATCAGTAGTTTTTTTCTGTTAGTAAATAAGGTTTTCAGACCTGCTTGGGCAAGTGCTATGTTAGAAGCAAAAACAGACTTCACAGACTGCAAACACAGCTGGCTGGTTTTATACACGTCTGTATAAATGAAATGAAATGAAATGAAATGAAATGAAAATGAAATGAAATGAAATGAAATGAAATATTTATTTGCAAGAAATATGGTTCACAAGGCTGTTACATTTTATGATAGCTCAGCACATTTCGTCGTTAAGACAAGCAAATCATTACCTACTTAACTTTAAAAACCATTCATTAATATTATATTATCAACATTACCAAATAATTAAATAGGTACACACAAATATATTTAATTTTGTTTAAAAAGGTAGCTGCCGTAAGTACCTACTAATAGGTCCAGTATACGCTCATCTCCGTCCAGTGATTATCAAAAAATAGATTGTTACCTAGGTAAGTACCTATTTATTACTAGTTTTGTCACATACGAGGGTGCGTTTTTAAGTTCGCGGAATGAGAGGGTTGTGGGGGGGGGATTACACTCATTAGTCGTAACGTATTCAGTGACTCATAATTAGTATAAATACGAGGTTTCATTGCAATTAGACAATTAGTCTTTGAGTTATCGTCAATCAAGCAACATAATCGGGAGTGAAAAGTGAAATATGGAAAAAATCGAATATCGTGCCGTTATAAAGTTCCTTACCAAGCAAGGAAAAACAGTTGTGACCATAATGAATGAGATGGCATTGGTTTACGGTGACTCTTGTCCAGGAAAAACCATGGTCTACAAGTGGCACAATTTATTTAAACAAGGAAGGGAATCCATTGAAGACGATCCGAGGCCGGGCAGGAGTATCGAGGTGACCACGCCAGAACTTATACAAAAAGTTGAAAAAATTGTACTGGAAGATGCTCGACTAAAGAAGAAACAACTCGCAGAAATGGTTGGAGTATCCGATACAACCATTTTTAAAATTCTTCATGATCATCTTGGCATGACTAAGGTCAGTGCAAGATGGGTGCCAAGAATGCTCACGCCGCCCCAAAAACAACAGCGCGTAGAGTGTTCACGTGCATTTTTGAACCTCTGTAATGAAGACAAGGATGATGTATTGAGTCGAATTGTTACTGGAGACGAAACTTGGGTTCATCATTATGAACCTGAGTCGAAACAAGACTCTATGCAGTGGCATAAAAAGGGCGCAGCACCCCCTAAGAAGTTTAAGGTGTCACAGTCAGCTGGGAAAATTATGGCAACGGTCTTTTGGGACTCGGAAGGAATATTATTAATCGACTATAAAGATAAAGGTGTTTCTATAACCGGGGAATACTACGCTTCAATATTAGAGAGACTTAAAGAAGCCATTAAGAAAAAAAGACGGGGAAAATTGACGAAAGGTGTGTTGCTTTTGCACGACAACGCGCCCGTTCACAAGAGCCGCGTTGCGTTGGCTGCCCTGCATAAGGTGGGCTTCGATATTTTAGAACACCCACCCTACAGCCCAGACCTGGCCCCAAGTGATTATTACCTGTTTCCAAAAATGAAAAAAGAACTACGGGGTAAAAAATTTACCACCGATGATGAAGTCAAGGAGGCAGTTTCGGCGTATTTTGTAGACAAAGAGAAATCTTTTTTTTATGAGGGTATTAATAAATTAATTGAAAGATCTGAAAAATGTATTCGTCTTGCAGGTGAATATATTGAAAAGGAAAAATAATTTGGTTTTTTTATTTCCACTCTTTATCCCCCATTCCGCGAATATAAAAACGCCCCCTCGTAGCTTTGCACGCGTGTTACGCCGAATAAATCAGTCACTCCACTCATGAACATGGTAGCACAGATTAGAACCTAAATGGTAGTCCGCGTGCTCCTACCAGTGTGAGAACCGAGTAGAGTAGGAGCATAAGGAAACGCCTCTATTTCCAAGTCAGATTATTGTCTTATCAATGTTGTAAAAGTGCTTGAGTAGGTTGGTATCTTTTCATTGCGGTAAGTTCATCAAATAAAATAATTTATTTTGCTGAAATCACTGTTTACAAGATGTTGTTATTGTTAGTATATGGCAGTATATATCTGTACCAAGTACAGGATGATTTCTTGATTGACCTACTTACTTAATTGTTGAAATAGGTATGCCTCAAATAGCAAATTTAAACATATTTGGTCATTTGTTGTTTTTAGTTTTAACACTATGTAGGAATAATAGGCGCTAAAAATATTGTTATTCAAAAAACATAAAGATTTCCAGGTGGAGAAAGCCTTCAGGTTGGTGTTCACGATTTCAGAACTTTCTCCTCCAATACCTAATCAGTTCTGTAAGTTATGTCTCCCCATCGCATCGCCACATCAATTAAGCAAATCTCTGCGGCTTTTGTTTATTTGCTGCTAATTTTTTTAGGTTTTGGCTTTCTTTCATTCTTTATTTTTTTACGATTTTTGTATTGTTATATTTGTATACACACGATCTCGCAGTGGGACACAGGATCTAACATAGGCCAGCGACTTCCGTTGACGTGAATTTAAACCTTCTAAGAAGATCCATGGTTGGTGACCACGTCTCTGCTCCCTATGTCATCATTAGGTCACCTGGACACGATCTCGTCTAGCACGGTTCGTTTTCAGCGTTCATTTCTCCCACGTACGTGCAGGCTCTGGAACGAACTACCAGCTGCGGTGTTTCCCGAGCGCTATGACATGTCCTTCTTCAAACGAGGTTTAAAGAGAGCATTAATATCACGGTAGGCAGCGGCTTCGCAGAGCCCCTGGCATTGCAGAAGTCTATGAGCGACAGTTTCCACTTACCATCAGGTGGGCTGTTGGCTCGTCTGGTATAGGCAATAAAAAAAAAAAAAAAAAAAAATGTATTCCTAGCAGCACGCACTGGTCAAGGACCCTGGTCTTGAAACATGCCGATGTTAAGGACGGGAAGACAAGTTTTACTTAAATGTCCAAACACTGCCCTGCTGAGTACCTACAATCAACGAGCGATCTCTCTCCCCAAATTACACTTACCTACCTTATTAAATTTATTGGCTGAGGTATAAATAAATATCCACTCCTAAATAATAATTTTGAATTGTAAGTAAGTAGGTAATTATAATATTAGGCATGTAAGTACCTCGGTACTTATTTTTATCAATTTTAGTGCCGGTAAAAGTAATACCGCTTAAAGAAGCGACAGGTGCATTAGTACATCTTTACAGTTTGCTCTGAACACACAGCGTACGTGCCGCCGCTGATTCTTTCTACAAACAGGCTGTTGGAACTAGAACCATTGACGTCGGCACAATCGCTCTAATTAGGTATAATAAGTAAAGGACTTGGTCATTCTGACGTCAAAAGGATTTCATTACTTACATTAGGAATAGCGAGGAGATCATGAAGTATCAGCATGACCGACGTTCATATAGAACCGACTAGTGTACTGCAATCGTATCACCATATTTTAATTTCTAGGATTCGCAGGACTTCTAGAGGTCGCATAACACTCTAATTTACGCGACAGCCAAGCAATTCAGGTCTGAGGTCTGTGCCGTGCCCTAAAATCGCGGGCGGTTCTGTGAAGGAAGACGTTGAGCTGTAGAGGTATTTAACTACATTTCAGATCGCTATTTCAGGTGTTTAAGGAGCTCCTTCTGTAATATTTTTTTTTTGAGGTCTCGTAGGTCTTTTGACATGAACCTGAACGAGAAGACCCACGAGAGCTCAAGACTGAACATAGACAAAATACTAAATCTACTTAAGTAAATGCTTGTTAACGGAACACGCGAGCCGCTTATTCTCTTTATGTAAGATTAGGTTTGTGCTAAGTAGGTAATCTTTTTTTTTACTTCGTTTCCTGTTTAAATTATTATAATTTACGATTTTCAGTGATGGGTAGACCTAGAAAAAGCTGTTATAGATCTAGGCCATGCTAGGCAAGAAAAATCGCAAAAGGACGTGTACGTTCTGAGTCGTGTTAATATCTTGGAAGGAATAGCGTTGTCTGACTTAGATTAAAACAAATTATTGAGCAAGCCACACGATGAAAGAGCATTGCTGGAGATAGAGTGTACCACTGTTTGTCGAAAAATATTTCGTCGTTTAACATAAGGCCGAGAAAATAATTGGGATTTTTTTTTTTATCTATTGGCTAAGGTCCTGTTCACATCACCACGGCACGACGACGCCGACGTCGTCGCCGTAGAACGGTGCGGTGCCGTGGAACGGTGCATCGAACAGCGTCGTAAGCCGGCGACGCGGGTACGATGCGCTTGATCAGTTGATGTGTCCATTGTCTTAGCGATTAGTTGTACTTGTGAATAAAAGATGTCGGCGAACATAGATATTTTAATAACAACAGAAGCAGAATACGTTTTGTGCGGTCCATATCTACAACGAGAATGCTATTTATCTTGTATTTAGTGATGAATGTATCGAAAAATTACATGGCGGCACGGCGACGTCACGTACATTTTTACGGTACGGCAACGTAAAATTCCACGTCACGGCAACACGCCGCGCTACGGTGATGTGGATAGGCCCTAAAAGAGATTTTATCAAACAAACTTTGGCATTTTTACTACTGATCCAATGAACGATTGGTTGGAAAATCTGCAGTCGTTATTTTCGCTTGCCGAATAAATATAAAACTAAGAAACAAACAAACAATGATCAATCATAATAAAAGTGCGAGTCGGACTCGCGTACCGAGGGTTCCGTACAAATTTGTAGTTTTTGTCATAAATACCTACTATTATATACAGCAGAAGAGTTTGTTTGTTTATGTTATCAAAAGGTATATGGCTGCTTACTGCTCTGCTCCCGTCGCCAGTAGCGGCGTGATGTTACATAGCCCATAACCTTTCTTTAGAACTGGGCTATCCGACTGGTAGCTCCAGAGATTAGCGCTTTGAAACAAACTCTTACGCTTGTCAATCGTCGGCTCAGTTGCCATAATAAAAGGAGAAATAAGAAGAAGAAAAAATTAAAAAACATAAATATTTTATTATTTGGCTGTTTCGGTACACATCGCTATTTAAAGACATGACTGTAAGTTATTGATCAATGGAGTAGGTAACTACAGTTCTATGTTATCCATTTTATTTTGTTTGAATCGGAATAGATTATTTACAGAGAAAATTCGAGTATCACGCGAGCAGTGGCACATACTGCTAACGTTTATGCAGGGCCATGAGAACCTGTCTGGCCCCTGGCCCAGGGTAGGATCTGCGGCCCTACCGCTATAAGAAAAGGCAAATACCTAATGTTAGAAGAGCTCACACAGTGTTGAAATTCGGCACGATATCTGGAGCAATCAACTTATTGCTCCAGATTATATTATTAAGACTCCGGATAAATGGCTGAAAGTAAGTTTATTACCTTTTTTTATTGCAATGTCATTTCTACGGAGCCGCTGTCTACCGTGATATTAATACTCTCTTTAAACCACGTTTGAAGAAGGACATGTCATAGCGCTTGGGAAACACCGCAGCTGGTAGTTTGTTCCAGAGCCTGCACGTACGTGGGAGGAATGAACGCTGCTAGACGATATATTATATATTATAGGTAAAACATCGAGAGAAAAGTCGAAATGGTCCAGTGGATTAAGTACCCACTTCGTAAATACGAGGTAGTGGGTTCGAATCCGGGCAAGTACCAATGTGATTTTTCATATCATATGTACTTTCTAAGTTTATCTTGGACATTTCTGACTGACGGTGAAGGAAAACATCGTGAGGAAACCTGGACTTAATCGTCTGAAATTGCCAATCCGCCTTGAGCAAGCGTGGTGATTAATGCTCATACCTTCTCTATATGAGAAGAGGCCTTTGGCCTGCAGTGGGACAGTAAAACAGCCTGGTATTATTATAGGTAAAACATTACTTTTCACTAAAAATATAATATTAATTTACCTACGACTACAATAAAATTAACAGTACCTAAAATAACAATAAAATTACAATGAAAGTAACATTTGATAACATTGCATCATCTTCGATTGCACAATATTATTTTGTTTTTAAAATCATAAAATGTTTGCTTTCCTTGTCGTATTGAACACAATAGCGTATCCCGTAGCCGTTCTATCTACAGTATCTATTTATAGTTTATAGAGTACTAGCGACCTCTTGAATTTTCTAGATACATGTAATGTTTTACTATTACATACTAGGTGGCGTTAAATATTCCTTTAGTTTCTAAACCTAACAATGCCATCTTTTATCAAGTAGAAAACTACTGAATTGCAATAAAAATTTAACAAAGAAACAATAAAATTCATACACGCAATATAGTTATTTAAACTTAAGTGTAAAGTTTTATGTCATAGCTTAATACTATGTATTGCAAAAATATTGATCTACAGTATTTTATGACAGTCAATAAAATTCTTGAACTTACTAGATAGTTCGGATAATCACTTCTAGATGTCACTAGTTGGAAGCTTCGGGACTATACGAGAAATCTCTTGTCACTAGAGAGCGCTGATATAAAAGCCCGGTGCGCGCGACTCGCGTATCATTTGAAGTGAGACAATCGAAACGCGAGTATTGAAAGAAAGAGAAATTAAATAAAATTTAAAAAATGTCGCTGATGTCGTATTGGCTTCGTCATCTGAGAAATGTGGCGGCTCGGGATCCTGTTCTCAAGGCTTTTGAAGATCACTTTGCGATATTCACCAAAGACCCTGCCTTCCGAGATCCGTTGAAATACAGCAAGTCAATTACATCACCTCACTATTATGTGGAGGACTTATATTCTGACGCCGATGTCAAAGTTGACAAAGAGAAACTTGAATTCCACTTGGATATGAAAAATTTCTCTCCAGAACAAATAGATGTGAAGACTGTTGGCAATGAAATATTGGTAAAAGGAAAGAAGGAAATTAAGAGAGATAGTGGCTGGACCAGGAGTCACTTCGAGCGGCGATTCTTGCTGCCTGAAGGCTTTCCTCCTGAGCGCGTGGAGTGTCATCTCGACAAGGGAAAACTGGTGTTAATGGCTTTTAGATCTGAACCCATTACTGAACGTGCTATTCCAATTCAAGAGAAAAAAGCCGAAGAAAAACAAGCTGCTGAACCTGCACAGGAAAAACAAGCTCAAAAGTGCTGAATACATTTCGTAGACTGTTCCAACTTCCAAGTTATTGTGTTTCTATTGATTTTCATTCAAGTAAACTTAATCCATAGACTGATTAATTTTATTATGGTCTTGATTTCGGTTTTGATAACAATAAATTAAATTTTATGTAAATATTGTTTTATTCTTTTTTAGCTTCTGATACATACCCACTTACTTCAATGAGGCCTAAAAATAAAATCTAACAAGTAACGCCATCTAGTGACACAACACTTTGTGCAAACATTGTGAGCGTCACTGCGTCATCAGTCGGAATATATAATGGTTGCCCCAAAATTAGTTCCGTACTAGACAATTGGATGCAATGTATTTTCGAAAAATATTAATGTTACTAGTTGGTTGTTCATTCTTTGACGTTGTTGACATTACATCTGTTATCTGATCACCTGGTGCTAGTGGTCAAGATTTATGTGGTACCTAACTGTGCCTACTACTTGGCATATAAATGAATGAGCCAACAATTGGTTCTCATTTTTAACCGACTTCAAAAAGGAGGAGGTTATCAATTCGGGTCGTATGTTTTTTTTTTTGTATGTTTGTTACCTCATATCTCGGTCATTTATGATCCGATTTGAAAAATTCTTTTTTTATTGATAGGGTATACTCTGAAATTGGTCCCATTTTTTTTATTATAAGAAATGGTTCAGTAGTTGTATGTTTGTTACAACAGAACTCGGTCATTTATAAACCAATTTGAAAAATTTATCTTTTATTTGAAAAAGTATACTCTGAAATCGGGTTCCATGTTTTTTTTATAAAGAATGGTTTAGAGGTTTGGCTTCAATTTTATATTTTGTAACAAAACGTATGCAAGAAGTGAAGACGTGTAAAGCAACACGTCGATGTCTTTCGCGACGACTTTTCTGAGATTGACATGTCCATGCTACAAGTGCAAAGTGATTTTCAAAATTATTTTTTTGTTAGAAACGAAGTGGCCCTGGATGGGTGACCATTTGTGTCATTTCATTTTCAGCGTCTTCATTCTTTAGAAGCAGGGGACTATGGTTATCAATATAATTTGGTAGTCGTTAAAGCCAAGTTAGAGGTCTTATGGTCGTCAGAAATTACAACAGCAGCGGGCGGCCTTAAACCTGCCTTTACACGCTGTTTATTTTTTGATATCTGTTACGCGATTGCTCGGTCAGTTAAATTATGATTTTTGATGATTCTTCATTGTTAGTAGATCATCACTTTTTTGTTTTGATTTGTGGTTTCTGGGATTCAGGGTTTAGCGATCAGCAAAAGTGTTGACAAGGACTTTATATGTATCTCTATTTGCAATCTTACCTCTCGTCTCTACTTTCTTTCAAACGACACGGCGCTGTCTCATTTGCGCAGCACGTTTAGTAGGTCTAACCATATTAAATATATTTATACACAATTAATTACCACTAAAAGTTTAAAAATAAAATTATTTTTAGAAAAAAAAAATTAAAACCGACTTCAAACAATACCTACATGTTCAACCCTTAACTAAAAAGTAGAAAATAATATTTTAATTACTTCATAGCAAAGAACATTAAAGGGGAATCAACGCAATCCTTATACCTATAATACTTTACTTTTATAGTTTTTAATTAGTTATTTTGGAGTCGGTGCCAGCCAAGAAGGATCATAATGACCTTCATAAAAATAACCTACCTACTAGCAAAAATATACTTGATTAATCTATTAATATTAATGAAAAATATAGATTTAATACAAGAAATTGAACGGAATCTGATAAGTGCGCGTCAATTTTTTTATGTATATCTGAACACAACTATCAATGACGTCTGCCTTCACGCGTATGACCGCGTTCGGGTAGTACACGCAGGCCTATCCCCCACGCGTGCCATTACCGCCCCGTGCATTTCAAAAGTTTGTTGCAAAGCCAGAATTAAAGATCCTTCTTGGCTGGCACCGACTCCAAAATAACTGATTAAAAACTATAAATAGTAAAGTATTATAGGTATAAGGATTGCGTTGATTCCCCTTTAATGTTCTTTGCTATGAAGTAATTAAAATATTATTTTCTTCTTTTTAGTTAAGGGTTGAACATGTAGGTATTGTTTGAAGTCGGTTTTAATTTTTTTTTTCTAAAAATAATTTTTGTTCCTTCAAACTTATAAAACAACAAAATAAATATTCTATGTAATATTGCTTAGTACCTGACAAAATAAAAAGAGCAATAACTTATTTACTTTTATTTTGACTGCACCGTTGGTCTAGTGGTTAGTATAACTGACTGCGACGCCGGGTGTCGTGAGTTTGATTCCCGCGGAAGGCAAATATTTGTGTGATGAACATTTGTATTTGTCTTTAGTCTTGGTGTTTCCTTTGTATTCTAAGTACCTATGTATTTACAAGAAAAAAGTGTGTATGTATAATATGTACCTATTATATTTCGGCTTAACTTGGGACTGGATGACGGTGTGTGATAGTGTCCACATATTATTATTATTATATTATTTATGAACTTAAATAAATAAACCTTGTTGGGCTTATGCGCCTAATGTTTAAAATAAAAAGAGCAATAACGCTTAAATTAATTGCTTATTATTTACTTTCATAGTTTTATTTATCAAGATAAATGAACTCTTGGGCTTAGGTATAGCACTAATGTTTGTCTATGGGTGTAAAACTAGTTTCGCTAGGTACGTTGGGTACCATGTATGTGTCTACACAGGTTGAGTCTGTTGCCAATTACCGAGCTCAATTCCTAACTACGTAGTAGGTACCTAATACTAAGAATATCTCGACTGAAAATCTTAATACCGTTGGTAAATATATCGTTGATAAAGAATTTTCTATTTTATAATTTTACCTGACCTTGAAATAGCAGCAGCGACCATACTCGGCAGTTGAAACACCAAAGTGTTTATTTTAATTTATGAAATATATCAACAAAGTTAAGCAAGGCGAGCTGTTATAATAACAAACGAATATTTGCCTAAAATGCTCGTTAGCACTAACTAGCAGAGTAATGTTTGTAAGAAAGTATTATGTTTAGTATCGTTGCGCTTTATGTTCAAAGTTGTTCGACTCTGAGAATTCTATATGAAGTTAAGATCACTTCCTTATGTGCTTAATATAAAGGTTTATGATATATCCGCTTTTTGTTTTAATTTGTGAAAGAAGACTTACCGGCTGGAGTTAGGGATCTCCTTGGTATGACGAATATGAAGATTTAACAGCATATCTGGTTACGACATAAGACTGTAGCCATAACTATTTCTGAACAGCATTATGTTTCTGTCGGTGAGTAGAGGTCTCCAGAACCTCCATTCCTAAGATTGTCTAGCGTAGAGATTGTCTCTCGCAGTGCAACTACATTTTGCCTTTTGATATTTTGTCTTTTTTGGATTTTGGTAATGAAGGAGTCTTATATCGTAAACTCGTTTCTATTTCTAATCTCTAAATAGACAAAATTCAAAACTCACCTGAGGCCCTAGACAAGTGTCAAAGATTTCTATTCTATTCATAGAATAGATAAAAAAATGTATGAGATTGACATAAGCATTGGCGTTAGCTTATGTCAATCCAATACATTTATTAATCTATTCTATGATGAGAATAGAAATCTTTGACACTTGTCTAGGGCCTCTGCTACAACGAATTAGATTATCTATCTATATCTATTTTATCATATAAAGCGGCAGAGTTTGTTTCTTAAAACACGAAAATCCCTGGAACTACCAGTCAAATATAAATAATTATTTTTGCGTATGATAGCCCAGTTCTCAAGAAAGGTTATAAGCTATGTAATATTACGCTACTTGCGATGGGAGCAGAGCAGTAACCAAATACCCTGGTGAAACCATGCTGTGAAGAGCTAATTCATACATATTTTGTTATTTCAAGAAAAGGGAAAACAATGTTTATCAATATCAAACTTATTATTATTGATGTAGCTTTTGAATTGACTCAGCCGGACTCAAAACCATACATTAAAAGCACTTAAAATAGAGTAGAATACTTGTAGGAATTGTAAATTAAGTGCTACGACTAAATAGAAAGCAATACCGGCAGTGGTAATATACAGGGCACTGTTATTAGGCGGAGCGTTACGTGGCTGATCAGGCTCGAAGCCAATCAAATCATTGCTAAAAGGACTCCGTGCTGATTAAACCTCGACGTCAGCTTATTCATTCCGCACGTACAGGATTGCGTCGAGCTACATCGATAGTTCTGTTCGATACTACACTTTAGAGTTAAGTTGTTGAATTTTTATTTTGTATTGCAAATAGCTGTGATAGATCATTCGCAATACAAAATAAAAATATGTACCAATAGCGAAGAGTCACTTTTCCGAGGAGGGAAGTCGGTGGGACTAAAATAAAAAAATATTTTAAGTTTCGGAAGGCTAAATTAGTCTTTGAGTAGACACGCAAGCAGTGATAGGTATGAGGAGGTCAGGACATATTTTAAAAGGGAAGCCGGCAGGAATCGTGTTATATGGACGCTTTACCACTGATATGTACTTAATATCCTTTTATTTATTCTTTAGAAATATATCGTCGACAGGATATCACGCTTAAATAATTTGGCGACCTACTCTCGTCTGCGGTAGACGAAGCGATGACCGTAGCAACATGGACGCCGACTAGGATGCGTTGTCTATACTGGAACTACCCAGGAACTAGTATGACTGTTATATAATAGTGTTAACAATTATTGGACTATAGTTTCAATAATTCACACTGTTATAAACAAATTAATGTCGATCGCTTCGTAAGTAGAGAGAAAATAAACAAAACACTTAAGTACCTACCTAGTCATTAGTTAATGTAGCAGTTATTTTTTATACATATTCACAAAATATCATCTCACTAGTCAATAATAGTATTTACATTACCATAACATTGTTTAATCACAGCTTACAAACCTTTAATAAAACATCTTACAACCTTGGAGTTCACAAATTGGATTAAAACCATAACTATACATTTAAATCGTTAATGTAGGATGTGTAATTTGACCTAAGTAAACAATAACTTGATCTAACCGCCATAACGCTCCGGACGGAGGTGACCACACGTTCTCTAAAGGGTTACATAAAGCTTTTCATATTATACTTATATTTACATGAATAATAAATAGAACATTATAAAGTATAATGAACTTAGATTAAAATACTTAACGTGGTATGTACAATAGCGATGGCGACCTACTCTTTACACTGGCTTTTATTTACGATCTTTATTTGAAAACCCGATTATATGCAGTAGATTCTTAAACGCTGAATCGCTTTTACAGTATGTCAATATGTCTGCTAATGACAGCGCTTCAGCGCCGAACTATTCATTGCCTTAAAGACAGGATTTTAAAGAATCTTTGATTAAAGTTTGTATAAAGAAAGCCACAGTTAGTTGCACAAAAAAGCTTGTTATATTACATATTCATTTGCCAATATCTACACAGTTTTAAAACACAACACTACATTAGCAGTGTTATGATTGTCTTCTGTGGTGCTTCCACTAGCAAGAAATCTTATAACTTTAGTACCGAACTGGTTTCGATAAACTAATTTGCTCAAGTTAAAGTTGCACATTTTATCTGACTGCTGCAGATTTTGCCAGTTGTTTCAATTAATATGTGTGGTTTAAGGTATCCTATTTTTTATTAAAGATATTCCACCAAATCGCTATGTATATCCAAACCGTAATTTCTTTGTAGGTACTCGTATAAACCCTGCTTGCGTTGAACCTCAAAATTTCACCCAAATGATTGGTCCGTATGGGTAAACACTTAATCCTAGAAAATCACAACCAATACTGGGTCGCTCTTTGGTTAACTCTTGTTTTTGTAAATAAAATCTTGTTTTAAATCAATAGCCTCTTAGGTTATTCATTAAAAGAAGATGTAGTTTGCGTTCATTATGTCGTTATTATCTATTTATCATCCATCACCAGACGTTATTGCAAGAACTAAGACATTATTATGTTATTCTTCAAAAGAGGTAGAAGTGGGACTACACTTAGCGTGTCTGTTAAAGTAGGTAAAAATATTATTAACATAACCTTGTCAAAGCACAGAGACATAGCAAATGAAATAGAATTTTAAGCTACGAGTATATTACTAACAGTTACAAAACGAATAAAAATTATCTTATGATTTTCTGGTAATCCTAGTCAGGTCAAATAATGAAGGCAGAGCGCAATAATAACAGAGGAATCCACCGCATACTATAAATTCATAGAAACGAGGTCGCCCAACAGATAACTCTCGCCCAAAGGTTTTTGTTGTAATACAACAACTCAGCGTTAATTTTTACGCGCAATGAACAACTGGCAAAGATTAAATGGGTAATAGATTTTAACATCGTGCTACTTTTAAATATTTGGGATTATTTATTTTTAGGTGAATTGATAGTCGATGTATTTTCTTCTTTGTAGTTAAGGTACTCAAATTCTATATGTCGCAGGCAAACTGAATAAATCTGCCGTTTACATACTGCCTCGGCATTTAGTAAATGCTCGCTGTCATCGGCGTTACGTAATATGCCGAAGGCAGATTGGGTTAAGTTAGGTTAGAACTGTGACCTCCTGAGAACTGTATTTGTAAACGAATTATATGTATTTGTTGTCAAACTAGTTTGGCTTTTGGAATGGTGTCCGCCACATCTGGATTCCACTTACTGCTTACCATCAGGCAGAGTGGAGTCACTTTGGTAGGCTAATATAATAATATAAAAAAAAAACATCCCAAATTACGTAGATACTTATTACATTGCTGGTAACATATCTGTCGTTATGTAATATACCTAGGCAGATTGTAAACTGCCGATTAATACAATTTGCTTGCGACGTATACACGATGTTGTGAGTTCGAGACCAGAAAAGTACCAATGTGTACGAGATCTTGTAAGAGATGATTTTTGACAAAATGTTTCATGTTCAAATAAACAAGCATTACATCTCTTAGTTATAAATACTAGGGCTACTGAGAGTATACACAGTATCGGAAATCTGTATCTGATTGCCAACAGCGTTTGACATTATTTAAACAACAATTTGCCTCGTACGATACGAGGTATTCGAACATCGTTCGCTGTTCGGCGCGGGTGGGCGGCGGAACGCTGAATCAGTGTATTTTACGACATGAAACCTTATAAAAGTGATTTTTATTTAGAACCCGTTATTATTTATGAGCGTGCAGCCGGCCTCGCCTGATTTTAATATCTGGTGCCGATATTCAGACCTTATCCTTCAACTTGGACGGAAGAGATAAGCGGTTTTTTTTTTTTATCTAAAATTACGCGATGGTATTTTTGTGTTATGGGTTATATATTATTTTATAGATATTTATGTTTATTTTTAGCTTTAGGCGTTCTAGAGGTATGCTTAAATTATGCTTATTTGCAGTATGCCTTTGCAAGACCGTAGCATACACTAAGATGAGCATTTGTTTGCTGCTAGTAGAAATAATATCTGGGAGCAATAGTTAAAATGCAAAAATGCTGTATTGATAGCGTTCCAGTGCTGCACTATCCAAGAAGTTCTAATAAATACTTTCACCAGCATTAATAATAAAATAAGATATAACACCTTTTGTAGACTTGGGGACTGTCTTCCCTGTTGTAAATTTTACGCGACTTGAAACCCGAATTCTTTTTTAGAAACATCTTATAAGAATATGCATATACATAAAGCAACTCTTAGTAAACTCCTCGGTCCTCTTCTTTCCCTCCTTTTCCTCCCTCATTCCCTACTCCTTACAAAGTAACGGCTTGGCTGATTGTGAAACTAACTTATCATCAGGTCTTATGCCTGTTTGTCATCCAAGTTGTACAACAAAAAGTAATACCTTTGCCTTAACAATAAACATGTACTAATTAAAAAGCGTGGAAGGAGCTGAAGGAGGCCTTCACCCATACAGGGATCCATATCTTAGAATTAACATAAAAGGATTAACAATACTAACATCTACTATAAGTATCATACTACCAACAAGTAACAACTGCAATAATGTTCCTTTTTAGATGTGGAATAAATGTGGCTATATTATTATTATTAATTAAAAAATGTACGAGAACAGAAATAAAAGCAATAATTTGTTAAAAACAAGTTTCATTGGGAGCAAACACTCGCTGTTGTTAATCAATATTGAGTTTTGGCATCAATAAGTCTGCCGGTAATTGATTCCGGGACAGACGAATCAGTCAATGTGAGCGCTCGTGTGTTCACGCTGATATTATACCAGTAGCGTATTGATTTTTTAACACCATGATGATGGGTTTTATGGAACAGCAGCATTACAGAATCACATTTAATAAATAACTTTTATGATTAACTTGTAAAACATTGGTATAACTGTATAAAAGCAGCTCGCACAGCTCTTTATTATTTCACAATTTCATGGAATTAGGAAATAATAAAGAAAGTAATAAGCAAATAAGCATGATATAAATGAGTATAGGTGCAGGACATCAGCTCTTGAAAATAGTGGTTTTCATTTTTTTTTTCTAATTTACCTACTAAAATGACTACACTACCTGGTGGTAAGCAGTTAGCACTCAGTGGGTGAACACGTTCTCAAATAGCTATCATGTGAAACTGGCATAGTGGCCTTCACTATGGCGGCTAATAGCGACACGGTACGAAACCTAAGCTAAAACCAAATTTTTTATATATTTTTTATAATTTTAATTCAATTTGGTAGCATCCCTTTCTACATTACTCAGAAAATTGACAGCCATAAATAAACTTATTAAAGGTACCTTTGTGTTGGACAGTAGTGGAGCGTTTTGTTAGAAATATTGTCAATCTTTGAAATGTTTGCTTGTTGTGCTATAGCGTTTATGACGAAGACGTAAGTAGTATGAGGAAGAAATTTTTGGTAAAAATACCTGAGTTTTTCTACCTCTGATAGCTAATTTGACACTTCATTGATACGGGCAACCCGCGTACGTGACCGACATCAATTTAGTTAACGCTGATCCAAGCTGCTTCGTTTCGTTTTCTCACTCGGATATTGTAGATCAGGGGCTTAAAATAGACTCGGCTTATTTGATTAAGAATACTCTGGCTGGTAAAAAATTATAGCGTTCTCTTCAAAAAAACTTAAAATCAACTTCAAGGTAGGCGACTGCAACAGAACTGCATTGAAGAAATAGATAAGAGCTGCCACTTACCATCAAATGGGCTATTGCGGCCTGTCTACAACAACTGATAACAAAAAAAAACAGTATCCATATATATTATGATGGTTCAGGACAGGGCCGACAGTTTGTAAATTTGGAACTTTTATCGAAAAGTTATACTTGTTTGTTTGTTTTGTCTTTTTAAGTGGACATATACCATGTTACAAAACAAATAAAGTTACAAAAACTGAGTTAAAGTTCTAAATAACTCGGGGGTCACCAAATGTTGGGTATGGTTATGTGTTGCGGGATTCCATAAATAAATGACTTCAAGATAAAACCATACTATAATTTCCTTGTACCAGATTAATACATTAAATAAATAGTAATACTAGTGCACTACATGACTGAGGGGAGACGACTGGCGAGTCCTGGGGTTGTGTATATGTTCCCACACATAACTGCAACGTAAGCACAATGTTTCGCCAAGCCGCTACAGTAGGATTAAAATTAGAGAATACCAAGTATTCTTATTTAAATTTAATTAGATTTGTTATGCATTTTATATTGTTGAAAATCGTAATGATTAATAAATAAATAAACATTTCCTCTTACGTTAAGTCTATATCTGAGGTCAATCCTAGAGCGAAGTCAAGACGCCATCTTGATTTTCACGGTGAAGGCTGAAGAGAGTAATGAGTTTTACCCCGAGAATATAGTGTATTATCTATGTTACCGCGTTTTTTGAACAGATAATTTTAAAAGTGTGAATAAAGAATATTAATAATGTTCAATTACATAAGTTAGATCAGTGTCTTGAACCCGCTGCTCGGATTTAATCGTTTTGCACGTTGCAAAAGCGATTTTTAACACTTTTGTTTAAAATTTTGTGAAACTGTGATAAGTGTAAGTACTTTTTTTGTGCTCGTATTTAGCCATAATAACGCGTAAGATACCCGGGGTGACTAATGGCGATGTTAAGAAGTATAGCGCCGACATATTAATTATGCGTCTATCAATATTATTATTATGTCATATGGGAATGTATTTATGACCTATGCAGTGTAAGTATCATTATCTGTGTGTAAATTATAATTGTGTACTTAATTAATAATCATACTCATTATATATTTTTAAATAACTATGTCTATTCATAAGTACACGCACGGATACATGTACGTTAGAGGCGCTCATGGATGACTCCGACACTGCAGTCATGGTGGTGACTTATTGGGACGGTAAAATCTATATTATTAAGGTCAGGTCATCAGGTCTATGCATCATCTAGTGGTAGACTGATGGAGTATAGTTCCTATTTACATAAAGCATTAAGTTCGCTATTACAATGTTTAACGACAAGGTTACTTTCCATTTAAACGTCCCTCATAGGTTTTCGGTAGCCAACCACTAGACAAGCGCGTATTGATATACATATAATTCAATTCGCTAGTATACGAGTATGATGGTTAGTTTAGCACGAAGAGGAAAATATTGCGGCGATCCTTCGCGTAATCAACCGATTCATCGTTCATTCCTCACGCTAAGTGTGTATCGTACTTTATTATATAGGATTTCTCCAGTAAATATTTATATACAATATAGTCAAAATCAAAGACATATACATACTAATTTTTTTTTTGTTGATGCATACATGTATATTATACATAGAAACACCCAGACCAATGAAAATAGACATGTTCATGCACACAAATATTTACACTGAGCGGGAATCGAACCCGCGACCTCTGCGTGGCAGTCCATATACAGTACCACCGCGCCATAGAGGTCGTCAAATACAAGATATTTTTGAACGTGATTTTGCATATTGCTAATGTGCAGACAAAAATAGACCTCAAGTTACTTATTTTAATCGTCAGACAGCTACAATTATTTTCACGCAAAGTTACATTACCTTCTGATCTATGTTAGTTACCCTGCAATCGTACAGAGCTAATCTGATACGAACTGTCAGAAAAAACAAATTAGGTTGTCTGGATTAACAACACACTGAGCCAAAGATGTTTAATTGCCCATTATGAGGTCGTGTTGAACAAGAAGTAAGTAAATTGATTTAAAAAATAGCATACAACAAAGTTACAAAGTCTTGTTTTTACCCTAAAAAGTATAGGTAGGACTCCATAACCATCTCAGACTGCCAAGAAGTAGACAAAACTATCGTCTGAATTCAACATGTTTTCAAGCAATAAATATCTTAGCGTCTTTCAACGACTTTCATTAAATGAATTATCATTTTCCTTTAAATTTTCAAAGATTTTTGATAATTTGTGTAGTTATCAAGAAGTTTTGACTTGGATTTTTTATCTGTAATGATATTGTAAATACTTTTTCAATAAATAAATGAGGTTGTAGAGGTATTCTCGTTGGTGGGACTCAATATTGTGATACATGTGTCTTGATGTGACTTTATTTACTCTCCTTCTTGTATTCAAGATCACTACTTGTACCAAAAAATACTTAAAACTTATAATACTATTTGAGTGTGCGGTGACTACTTGCAAGCTCAGTGATTGAGTTTAATTAAGCTATGATCCTACTCTAAACTGCAATATAAAAATGTTGTTTGTCATTCTCAAGATAAAGTCAAAATTTACCTAGAATGGCAGTCTGTATATATTTTTATTTCTTCAATTATTTATAAACACATTTATATCTACTTGATTTTATAAATATTGTTGTGCAAGCAATCCCTTGCACGTTACATCACCAAATAAATAATGTTACACTTAGTTTGAAACGTTTTCTGTGTTCTAACTTTGTTTTTCATACTTATTTGAGATAGTAGAAGGTTTTGTATACTTACTGATTACTTATTCTGACTGACTTACGTGAAGCTCGCAACAGTCCCCATGGAGTTACACAAAATACAAATTTTACCTTAACATCGTCAGAAAGGGAAGCCGACGTGAGTAAGCATGTATGTGTAACTTTATGTAATATACTGAAGTTATGAGATGTTAGAAACAACGTAATTGAGCTATATACGAGTATATAAATATGAAATGCAGTTGGTAATCGTATCATTGAAAATGGTCGGACTGATAGGCCTATTTTTGGTTTTGAAATGTTCGATTAGGTAGGTACTTAGTTTTAAACCGGAGTTTGATTTGTCCCCGCTAAGTGGCAATAGGCATGCCATCTGTTACATGGAATCTAACATAGAACATTAAACGTGGGTGTAACCACTGCCTACTCTATCGAGGTGTAAGGCGTGATGTTGTGTTAAGTTATCAAATCGTTAAGATAGCCTGTATCAGGTACAATCTTAAATAGAAGTAACGTGTTTGTGTTCACATAAAATTTTATGTTAATATTGTATGTTGGTTTTGGACAACAGCCCGGTCTGTCGTAATGAGGGTTTTGTTCTGTCATACATTTATGAAGGGACTACAGTATGGTGTATGATAAAGACGGTTGTGTATCAATCAGAGTTTTGAAGGGAACGGTGTGTTGTTCTAGGATAAGGCATGTGGATGGATGGAGGTACGAGTAATTAATTGTTTTTATGATGGGTTGTTAATATTATTAGCTTAACTTAGAACAGGTTTTCTGTATAAACGTCAATATTATTTTATAATTAATTGAAATATTTCAATTACTTTTACTAATATTTTGTACTGCCTTCAAAACATTATGCAAACTGTGTAAATAAATTGTTATTTTTAACATTTAAAACTGATAAAGTTTTACGATCGCCATATTTTTATTGTTATGCCTTTATGGCAATCGGTTACAGACTAATATTATATGCTTATTCAAGAACATAATTTTTATTTTATTTTATTTATAACATATAGTTAAGTAGTGTTACAAACATAGGCAAGGTAAATTTATATTTGAGATTATTGAGACAAACTATACAGTCTGAGAACCAAACGATGAGTCTGTTAATGTTTTACTAAAAACATAAATGTGGCTTAAACAGATCTAGATTCGGTCTCGGTTGTTAATATCTTTGGCAGATCTGACAAAAAATGAGATTTGCCTATAATTTAAATAATTATAGATAAATTTAGTAAGGGAAATTAGTTCTTGCCCAGTTTCGAACCCATTACCATGTATAGCAGGCGGCTGCTTTAAAACGAATATGTACACATAAATACAATGTTTAATTGCATTTGCATGTGAATAATTTAATTTATGTTGTGCAGTCACATTACATGCTGTAAATAATTAAATTAAATACAAACCGTTTTGTAAAACCGGTTATTATTTATAAGTTTTAATACGATACAACAACTGACATGTTTTTATTTATTATTTTTGTATAATTTATAACTTTACAGTAGTGACACTTGTAAACCTCTGATTCAGGCTGGAATTTTTTTTTTTATAGATCGGACAAAGTTCTTTTTAATGTCAAAATCGTACCTATAACCTTTTGAACAGCAGTCGCTTGTACTGCCAGTGCGATGCAGAGGAAGTCAATAATTATTGTAACAGTGTTTTTTTTTTTTTTTTTTTTTTTATTGCCTACAGTGGCAGACGAGCCAACAGCCCACCTGATGGTAAGTGGTAACTGTCACTCATAGACTTCTGCAATGACAGGGGCTCTGCGAAGCCGCTGCCAACCGTGATATTAATGCTCTCTTTAAACTTCGTTTGAAGAAGGACATGTCATAGCGCTCGGGAAACACCGCAGCTGGTAGTTCGTTACAGAGCCTGCATGTACGTGGGAGAAATGAACGCTGAAAACGAACCGTGCTAGACGAGATCGAGTCCAGGTAGTATGGATGAACTTTGCTGCGATGTCGAGTGGTGTGATGATAGAAAGGAGACGATGGCACCAAGTCAAACAGTTCCTCAGAGCACTCTCCGTTAAACATACGATAGAGTACGCATAGAGAGCCAAAGTCCCTCCGCTGCTCCAGTGACTCCAATTTGTCTGTGAGATTGGGATCGTCGACGATTCGAACAGCTCGCCGTTGGAGGGAGTCAAGTGGGTCGAGCTGGTATTTGGGGGCTCCTGCCCCCAAAAAACATGAAAATGGCATGAAGTGTAACTTCATGTCATTTTGTCTTCTCGTGTGGAGGTTCAACCATTTGGTTAACTGATTGATAGCAATCAGAAATAAAAACAGTTTATTTTTCACATCCAAGTGAGACACATTAAAGAATAAGAAAAAAAAACAAATATTTAGCCACAGCACACACTATATAGCTTTTCGCGGCGCGGTTTCACCCGCGTCTTTGCTTAATAATCTGCTCTCGTCGCCAGTAGCGTGATGTTACATAGCCTATAACTTTCCTCGAGAACTGGGCTATCATACGCAATAAGAACAATTTTTTTAATCTAACTTTTAGTTCCAGAGATTAGCGCGTTCAAACAAACAAATTTTTCCGCTTTATATAACAGTATAGATTATAAGATTGCGTTAGTAAAGGTAGTAAGTACCTATATAAGTTCAGAGAATGACATAATAAATTATAATGTTTTCTCCCCTTTTGATCGAGTTCTCTCATGCAACATTCAGTCACTCAACATCGACACAAACTTAAATCTAGTACTTTGTACCAAGATATTTAAGAGGTCTTAGGTATTTTATGATTGACAGTGCTTAGACAGGCAGTGTAGATCACAAATATTTTATGACATACCTCTACCAAAACTATAGTTATTATCTTCGTTGTAAATTCATAACTGAAATCGAACCTCCAGAGGCCGCATGTGTTAAAGGCACAAATAAATATATAATGAATTGGTCCGGTCTGGTTGGCGTCGGTCTGGTTGTCCGTATGTCACTAGGGAGTTACTGGATACGATATTGTTACTACTAATAACCTATCGAGATTAAAGTTATTATTTACCGGTTGCTGAAAGGTTTCGAGTAAGGCGTTAAATTCGTTTTCTTGGTTTATATCTAATAGCAATAATAATATTTCAACAACTACTAGAGCGCCGGAGGCCCAATTTCCCCCTTCCTCTTTCCTCACCTCCCTCATTCCGTTCCCCTATCCCCATTCCCAGCCGCCATAGTGGAAGCCACCATACCAGCAGTTAAGACGACGGCTTTTGGTACAGTGGCCGCCACTTCTGGATTCCACTGACTGCTTACCATCAGGCGGAGTGGAGTCACTTTGGTAGGCTATAATATAAAAAAAAAAAAAAAAAAAAAAAAAAAAAAAAAAAAAAACCGCGATCTAGACCTAAAGTAAGCATATATTATAGCTTGTGTTATGGGTTCTACAATGCGGATATACATACTTTAATTTTTTTTTGTAAATGCATATATATTGTACATAGAAACACCCAGACCAATGCATATTTGCACTGAAAAAATGCAAATATTTATCTGGTTATTTTATATCAATTACTGCCTATATAAAAAAGGAGTTTCCAGTCTTGATCTCAGCAGGTACAGTCTCGATGGTAAAGTAGTATTTAGTACGTACTGCCATGGGTTTTGGTGGTGATGTGTGTCATACACCTCTGACTACCCTTTAGAAGAAAGTGTGATGCTATATTACGTTATCTGCAAGTCTATCTTTGAATAGTAATTTCTAAACGCGAAATTATAATTTTTTAGCTTATTTTATTTAAATAACTAAAAAATTTTTTGTATGTTTGCTTGTAACGACTTAACTAAAAATATACGTTACCGATTTAAAAATATTCTACCTTTAGAAATCAATAATTCAGCAGGTAACATAGGCTTTATTTTATTATGTTTAATATATTACTTTCAGTCATTTTCAGAATTTCAATATTTTAAGCACTTATGAATATAAAATACGACACTATTGCTATGATATTTTCCGTAGGAGTTTGTTGTAAGATCGAATGAAACTTTTGATACCGAAGCGAAGCCAGGGTGGACCTCTAGTATTGTATTTAAACAGACAAAATGTTGGTAGGAAAGATAGGGTAGGCCTTTGCTTTTCTCATATTTGTAATGGTATAGTCCCTTTCTCAGTTCATATTTGTACGAAAATGACTACGTGTCAATGCTACGCACATCTACGTTGCTACGATACTGTAGCATCGTAGCAGTTACGTAGCTACTGTGAAATGTTTCATTTTATTTCATTCTGGTTTCAACTCAGACTCATTCATTTATTTACATGAGTGACACTTATGAACGTCGTGATAACTAAAAGAAAATGTCAGACAATTTCCTTTAGTAGACAAGTGAGAAGAACTAATAAATTAAATAAAACTTTGAATAATATGAAAGTTTTTAATACAAATTGTTATTGTGAAGTATGGAAGGCATACATTTCTCAAACCGTCAAATAAACGTGTCATCGCACATTGTAACCAAAACGTTTGGCATTAGCGTTGCCAAGTTTCAACTCATTCAATCGAAAGTACTCAACAGAACTGAAGCCTAGAGCCAAATAAATCTTCAGAGAATGTTTTCGTTTATCTGGAACCTTCCACGATGCCCTTAACCCCGTTCTCTTTCGTCCAAGGATAATTTTCTACCAGTTTTGTGCTGAAAATGTAAATTTTTCGCTATCGTACTCCGCTCGAGTGAAGCTTACTCCATCAGTAATGGCCGCGAAATTAATTTAGTGGCTGCTGTGAACCGTTCATTTTATTTTTTGGTCTTAAAAGGAGGTTATATTAGCAATAAATTGTTGAATGGCTACTAAATATGAAACAAATAGAGATTCATGAAGGCTGTCTTTACAGAAACGCAATAGCAAAGTATACATACAATGTACTACAGTCAACCACAGCTTTGCGCTGGCTTTTTTGTATGTAACTGTCTCTGTTGATAAACAGTCAGTGCAGTCTAGGAGTGATGTACTTCCTACCATTTTGCATCGACTAAACATTTTAAATTTTTAAATAAACATGAAAAGTCCTAGCTAGACGTCCTTCCATTCTACCGTAGCACCCCTAAGGCGATCCACACACTGCCCCGCACTACGCTGCGGGGTGCGTGGCGAAGAAATATCTACACCGCGCGTGAATGCGTTTTCAGTAAATTCTCGTTCATTTATTCTTTAATTTCAAAGAGAGATATTTACAAACAACGCAAGAACACGCACGCTCGCACTACGTTGCGTGATGCGGGCAGTGTGTGAATCGTCTTACTATGCTGTACGTCAAGTGCCACTTTGTATATCTCGTGGTTACGTTGCCTATGAACATTCATATTTTATTTCAAAATATATCCACTGATAGAAAAATCTTCTCCTAGTAACTTCTCGAGCACTTGCTGGTAACGGGGAACCGATGGATAAAAGTGCCCGACCATACTGTTTACTACAATGTAAATTGCAGTTTCCCATTTACCGTTAAAAGAGTATACTCAGTTTGTCAGAAACGGACTCGACGCAGTTTAGTTCAATTCATCTTCGTTTTACTTGCGTTAACTACTTGGCAGTGATGTTAAGGCGCTGTTACAGTAATAAATCTAATTTTTAAACTTTATTCAATAAGTTTTATTCAAAAAATAAGTTATAGTGCATGGACTGATATTATTATAATTATGAGTAAGTTTGAATTACTGTTAAGTTTGATATTAGTCGCATCGTGCCATTGTCTCAGTCATTGATACATAATGCACACGGTTAATATAGCATGACAAGTCAGGTCAAATTTGTAACACTAATGTGACGGTGAGGATTTTGTTTCCTAACCGTCACACCACCAGTGTGAGACAGCGGCGTGAAGATTAGTCCGTCGTGGACTATTTTAATCTTCACGATAAAAAATAATGACTTAAATTTAAAGATATAATGTTGTGTCAATAAAAAATAACTGGTTCTGCCAAAATTTTAAACTATTATATTTTAATTGATAAATGAAACAAAATTCTGGTGTTATTAACAATAAAACAAAACTTTTAAAAGAACTCTTTTCAAAGAAAACAACACCCATTAAAAATAAAGATAAAATGTTCCAGCTGTTATTTGACAGTAATTATGGTGATGAGTTCTCGTTAAAAAAAAAAGAAAAAGTTGCGCAGTTTTAACCCCAGTTAAGTGGACGCGACAAAACAACCCATATCCGTAGCCCCATCTAACCTTTTCTTTAATTCTGCTTACTCCTGAACCAGGAAAACGTGAAGACTTTCCCTTAACGCGAGGGAATCCCATTTGCTTTTAATGTAAAATTAAAACTTATCTGTTTTTCCAGCAGATTGTTGAGTGTCCTTAATTATTCGGCTTCAAACTAAACAATTTATGTTGCATTTTTTCTCGCGTAATTGAAAACTTTTATTTTGTTTTCGCCTTCTTTCTATTTACTAGTTGTCTTCTTAATTCAGTAAATCCTTTATCTTAATAATATGCACTAAAGATTCTTCGACCTGAGACACTCGACACAAATTGAAATATACCGCATGATCAATGTTGTTGTTATCATATATTAGGGTTAGCCAAATATGACCGAAGACCGATGTAATTTTTTTATTAGTCTACAAAAATGTCTGCGCTCTGCCTGATTTTGATTTGACGGCAAAATAGGCAACTGTAGGAATAATTGGGGCATTCCTGGCATTTCTCAATATTTTAAACTGGCGATAATATAACAGAGTGCAGATACTCATCCGATCGTTCTGCTCTATTTAAAAAGTCTCTTATCCTATCCCCTGCCTCTCCTTAATATTAAATTAAGATCAATAATAATACTTAATCATTACAACTAGTGAACATTTATCCGCGCTAAGTATTAGTATTAAACAAAGATGTTGGTAATAATTAGTTAGCACGCAGTGAGGTGTACCGGACGCGGCTCGGAAGCTTCATTTCCTGATGTAAACATCGCTTTGCCCGGGTATTGACTGCCTCCATTACATACAAAATAGCTCACCATGTAGTGAAAGCGTTCAGTGTTACGTAGCGAGGCTAGTTGAACGTATTTATACGTTTATATTTAATACATGGGTAGTTTGTTTGGGTTGCACTAGCCTCGGAGACTTCGTAATACTGTTGATGGACCACCACGCAGAAGTCTCGGGTTGTTATTCTGTCATATTATTAACACGGAGTCTGAAATTGTATCCAGTAAATGACAACAAGCTTGACCTTTATTACACCGGACCGTGATATACCTATACCTACCCCTCCAGGGAAAAAGGCGTGAAGCTAAGTCAACCACCAAACCAAATTTGTCTCGTTGATAGTACAGTCGGCTAAGTTATCTTTACGTAACATATGATTCGTTTGAATATAACTCAAACTATACGCATATCAATCTCTTCTTAAACAAACATTTAAACAGTTAAAACACCGCACTATTCTATTCCTCATATAAATACAATGGCCGTGACCTGATTCCATGCGCACTAATATGGAAGTAGCACGAGAGCTGTCTACCACTCGACGACGCCGTCGTGAAGGTCAAGAGAGGCTGCGGTTCAGATAGTGTGGAAATAGACGTAAATGTGTGGATAACGACTAGACATTTTATACAAGTTGCAACACTATTCTATTTATTTATAACACTCTATGCACACAAGGTACTGTTGAGTCAATTCTAGACGCCGGGCTAATACTGAGAATTTGTAGCACTAAAAATGGCCCGTGCAATTCAACTAAGCCTTTTTAAGACGCATTTTATCTAAGAAGTTTTTTCATGACTAAAACTAGAACAAAAATTTTATATTTTTGTAAAATTGTGTGGGCTTTTAAATTTATTATGTTGTGGCTTTCGTCTACCTGACGAATTTTGAAGACTAAATAAAAGACGTGTAGAAAATTTTGCATTTTTTAAAAGAAAGAAAAATACTTTGATGGATGGCCATGTAATTAATGCGCTACTAATTAATGTAGTTCCACTTTAATTGATAAATGAGAAGATATTATAAATATGGATATAAGATAATGTTTTGCTGAAACACAATATATAACACAGCGGTGTAAACTTCAATGTGTAATTTTACACTCTCTTTGTAAACATCCACGGGGTATGGTCCAATAATTGGCAATTCGTTCAATCGAATGAATCAGAAGTGCAGTAATTGAGTGCTGAAAGAACAAAAAGGAAAAAGATCAAAATAAATAAGGTAGCTAGACAGATAACGAAAGGTTGAAACTGTCCGATTTTCACGTAATACATGCGATTCGATTATTGTTTTTTAAAAACAGGAATAGAAACAACAAATTAATAATTCATCCAGTTGAATTATGCAATTTTATGCGAATTTCGAATATTGTTATTATTTTATGTATTTTCTTTGTTTATGATAATGAATAAAAATAACCAAAATAAGGTGCCAGCTACGTTACAATCAATTCGCCGAGATGACAAAAAAAATATTTACAACCAAAGTCGAGTCATGAAAAGAAACTCGCTCATCGTATTTAGAAATTCGTACTTCGTTTGTAACTTAAATGATACACATAAACAGGTCATCAATAAGTATTATTCACTGATGTGTCGTTTTAATAAAACAGAAATCACCCGTTTCAATTTTTCAAATATAAGTAACGCGTCTTTCGTGACGTTCGCGGTCTTGTCAAATATAATGTGCAGTCTTAAACCGTTTAAAAAACATTTCTTTATATGGAAAGGAAAAACTATTTTATGTTTTGTAATTATTGGTTTTATTGTTTATTACTCTCTAAATTTCAGAGGACCCGACAATTGCTATTTTCTAGAAGCAGAAGATCCGGTACCAGCAACTGACGATGTGAATTTTGCTCCTGAACCGCACTCGATCTTCTTCCACGATACTTCGTGTCGAGGAGACCTGACTCCTCGGCAAGCGTGTGCCGTGGAGGCAGCTGCCAGACTCCACCCTGAAAGGGAGATCTACGTGTTGTTTAACATGCCAATTAGTCGACGCCTTCTAAGAACAAGTTGCCTTAAAACGTTGCTTTTTGTCAAAAACATAAGATTTGCTAGGGTGCGTCTAATGGATTACGCCAAAAGTACTCCTTTAGAAAATTTTATTTCATATAAACCATTCTATCAAAGCGAGTGGTGGGTCGAGCACACGTCCGATATTCTCAAATATCTGACACTGTATAAATGGGGCGGAGTGTATCTGGATACGGATATGTTCGTTGTTAAGTCCTTAGAAACCCTTGGACGAAACTGGGTAGCAAAGCAAGACGACGCGTTGGCTCATGAGTATGACGCAGCTATTGCCATATCTAAGGATCAAGTAGGTAGAAATTTTATTAATTTATTGATGAAGTGAGTAATTGGACGTCATTGCTGTAGTTTTCCATTTTTTAGAATTGGTTAATTGTGTTTACTCTTTGATTCACCAGTGTTCGTCCGATTAGCCTTAAAAGCTCTCAGAAAATGCTTGTTTTGTTTGCAGCGATGTACTGTCCACATATAGACCCAATATATTCTTAGACAAGGGTTCAAAAGCCATCACGACTGTGCTGCAAAAATTGTGTAAAACTGACAACGCAAGTGAATGGTCTTCTAAAACATGTGATGGTTAGTGTTCCCAAGTATCTCCAGTGGCTTCTAGAATCTTAACTCGGTTTCATTCGTCTCTAGAGGCAAAAATATTTTATTTTATCTCATGGTAAGGGGTTATGGTATATGGAAGCATCATATAGCTAGTAGAAAATTCATCAATTATATAAAATTGTACTACCTCTATGGAGATAATGGCATCTCCGATAACAGCATAGCATTTCCGTAAAAAATTTTAGTGACATTCCAGCACAAAAACCGCTCAGGTAGTTAAATATAATTATATTTTAAAAGAATTCACCATTGATTTTTGGCTACAAAACTGTTAAACATTTTCTTTCAGGATTTGAAGTTTATAATTCAGCATATTTTTACCCGGTGCCTCATTCATACGCAAACGAATACTTCAAATCAACTTTATTTGACGATGGTGTGATATACACTGATGCCTATACTCACCATTTGTGGAACAAGGATACTAACAACATGGTAGTAGAAAAAAATTCACCGTTTGCGAGGTTGTCGCCGTCTTTATGTCCTATCACATATCAAACGCATGGCTACGAATTTGGTGGCGCGTAGCACAATTAAACATACAAGTTACTAGCATTAAATATTTAATAATTATTTGTTTTCGCGAAGGGTGTAGCGATTTTTATTATAGACATTCATAGATCAAGTTGGTTGTCGATTGGTTGATTTATAAAGTGACTAACATCAGGATATTCAATTACAAAACGTCCAATCTACAAGTGACTCTAATCTTTAGTAGAGCCGGTATCAGTGTGATTTTTCGAAGTTAAATATATTTAAACAAACTCTTTCGCTTGATATAATGGTATAGATATAGACACTAAGTCTAGGAAATTGTAACCTAGGTATATTATTATCTTTGCTTACTGTTCTGCTCCCTGTAGCCTGTCGCCAGTAGCGTGATGTTACATAGCCTATAACCTTTCTCGAGAACTGGGGTATCATACGCAAAAAGAATTTTTCAATCCGACTGGTAGTTCAAAAGATTCGCGCGTTCAAACAAACAAACAAACAAACCCTTTCGCTTTATTTATTAGTAGGTATAGATGGTGTTTTGGTTGCGTTGTGTATTACTAGCAAGTATTGTTTTTATTATAATAAATTTAAACATAAGAAAAAAAGGTTTTTATTTATTTTATAAGCAACATATTATGGAAAATGGAATATTTACAACATTAAGTATTTAATTTGTAATGAATGACTTCTTCATCATATCAGCCAAAAGACGTCCACTGCTGCACATAGGCCTTCTAAATTTTCGGCTCTCTTGGAAATATTTATAGGCTATAAACTAGATATTATATAATTATTAGTCATCGATGATAGCTTTTAACTAGACTTTCAATTAAATATACTTTCTTTTTGGCATTAGGTGATGCTCTTAATTCAAACAATAGATAATTAATTAATGGGTATAAAATACACCTTTATACCTGAAACAAATATCGATGGAGAAATCTATCTCAAGACATTGAGCGTAATAATACGACGTGATCAGCTACTACGATACAACTGCATTAAATGTGTTTAAAACTATAATCTATAATTATAAACTAATAGTAATTTTTTAATAAAGAAAGCAACTAGTCAATGCACAAAGTAACCTCTTATTTAATTAATTTCACAATTTTACAATAAACTAAATAAACACGAAATTAACAGAAAGCAAGGTATTAACGTCTGTCTAGGTCTGGTGCTTCCGAAAGAGTGAGCTCCGTCTGCTTAAGTGCTTACACGCCCGTTTTTGAGCCTCGGCGCGCCCCTCCACGTGTTATCGTACCACCGCTCTGACGTCACGTACGTCACGCCCCTTTAGCCGAAAGTTTATGCTAACTCTATATTAATAATTTTAAAGAAGAGTGCGAATTTCTCTGGAACGAAATGCTATGGCATGGCCTTCTTCAAACGAGGTTTAAATGAAGCGTTAATGTCACGGTAGACAGTGACTTCGCAGAGTTACTTCCTGGCATTTCAGAAGTCCATGATAGAAACCTTCGCTCATCTAATAATCTAACTTTTGCAAGTCTCTCACATACCAGTGGTTTTGTTCGTTCTTCTTTCCCTGTCCAATCTATCCTTCTTTGGAATGCCCTCCCTCTCGAAATCAGGAAGTCGACCAACCGTTACACGTTTAAAGTCAAACTTCGAGAACTATTATTAGCAAAATAAAGTGGCAGAATCATCTCATACTGTTGTGTATTTTATATATATATATATATATATATATATATATATATATATATGTGTATTCTATTATTAGGTATTTATTGTAATATCTTATATTTTATTTATAATTTATTTTTATCTCTGCATCGCCCCAAGGTAGACTGGTAGATAATGCCTTTGGCATTAAGTCCGCCTATACATGTGTTTTTGTGTATGAAGTGTTAATAAATAAATAAGTAAAGTCTATGAGCGACAGTTGCCACTTACCATTAGGTGGGCTATTGGCTCGTCTGTCACTGTAGGCAATAGTCTGATTCTGATTGATAAAAACATCGATTTTTACTAGTATTTAAGGTGGAATTACTTACCTGAAATCGGTGGTGTAGAGTGTTACTATACGTTTCAAATATTTTTCTAAATAGCTTGTTAGGACTGCATTTGATTATGAAAAAAAATTTTTAAGTTCTAAGTTTTTTATTTCAGTGGCCGCCCTGACAACATTTTTACTATAACTTCCTTCTTACATCAAAATCTATAGGTTATTTAAGGATATGGTTTTTATATGGTTAGTAATAGTATAATTACAAAGCAGTGGAAAGTTTGTAAGTATATTCTATACATATATATATATATATATAATTGCTTGTCCTAACTGATTCATCAACGCAGAGCCTAAACCGCTGGTACTACAAGGCTGAAATTTTGTAGCCTGTTTACACTTAGGAACATCAAGCGGATGGCTCGTGAAGAAATGCGACCGGATAAACGAACTGTGATTAATCAAATATCAGTCACAACACATTTGTTTATAACTTCAATAGCATACAAAAATGAATACAAGTCAGTTTATGTTACATCAACATCAATTAGCATTGTTGGTTTTTGTAAAACATTAATCCATCGTTAATAACTAATTTAGCTAACATGCGTTGAAATATTTCATCAAGTATATTTGAATGACTATATTTGACTGCACCGTTGGTCTAGTGGTTAGTGTAACTGACTGCGACGCCGGGTGTCGTGGGTTCGATTCCCGCGGAAGGCAAATATTTGTGTGATGAACATTTGTATTTGTCTTCAGTTTGGGTGTTTTCTATGTATTCTAAGTATGTATTTACAAAAAAAATTTATGTATAAGTATTATATTTTAATTATCTAGTACCCATAATACAAGCTCTGCTTAGCTTGGGACTAGATGACGATGTGTGATAGTGTCCACATATTATTAAAAAAAAAAAAAAAAATGGTCTTAATAAAATGTTTAATTTTAATCGAATTAAAAAACATAACTGCTTAGGCAGAGACAAATTGGTTGTAAGTTTCGTGGTTGTGGTTATTATTTTTTTATTATAATGAAGAACCTATGTTAGTCATGATATAAAAGGAAAATATTCAATACTACCGGCTGACTGCTATCTATGGCTATGTGTTATGTCATCATCATATCAGTGCATTATTATTCCACTGCAGGGAAAGACCTTTCTCATACAAAGAAGGTATGAACATTGATCGCCACGCTTTTTCATGGCGGATTGGCGATTTGAGACTTACTCAGAAATTCAGATTTTCTCACGATGTTTTTCTTTACCGTCAGTCAGTCCATTTAAACTTAGAAAGTACATATGATTTGAAAAATCACATTAGTACTTGCCCGGATTCGAACCCCATAATAACATCATTTTATATTTGGCAAGGAAATACATTAAACAATCAGCTAAAATGAAAAGAGAACTAGAGCTAGTTTACTTAAATAATATAGGTAACATTCCTAATTTATTTTAGAGCCGAAAGTGACGGACATGTTTTCCAAGCATTTTAAGTTAGGATAAATAAAATTGGACTTCTCTTTCAGTAACATTTTGCATACTAAGTATACAGTGAACTAATTTGAAATACAAGACTACGTTGCTTGTTTTCAGTAAATATTTTAAGTATTTTTTTAGTACATTGAACACGCTATTGTTCTATATATTATAGTTTTCTATCTACATATCATTAATAGGTGACCGGATCCATCATAACTACTGAATTTGATGTATTATGGTAATTGACGATGTTGTTACAACAACAAAACTTCCTCGAGAGTGGATATTTGGCAATTATTTTGACTGTGCTACGCTTATTGTACCTACCTGGTCGCCTTCTAACTTGACGCCTGTGTCGTAGGTTCGATTCTTACTCTAAATTAATATTTGCTTTGTAAGTCATGGTATGCTTTTTTTAACTAGTTTCGCAAAGCGCGGTTTTACCCGCGTCTTTGGTTACTGCTCTGCTACCGTCGCCAGTAGCGTGATGTTAAATAGCCTATAACCTTCCTCTAGAATTGGGCTATCATATGCAAAAATATGTATTCTAGATTTTGAGATCAGCGCGTTCAAACAAACAAACTGTTCCGCTTTATATAAAAGTATAGATTAAAAATTAGATACAGATATTATCTATACATTTTAAAGAATGCGGAACTCCTGACTCTTAGTGGAAGACGCGTCGCCGTCATACGAGAAGCCATACAAGATCGTTAATTCGATATCTAACAAAGTACCTAATTTATTCAATAAAAACTCTTATTTAAAATCGTCCATTCTGGTTAATTCTGGAATTTGTAAATATCTGAACGTCCGAGAGACATATTTTTTCTATTTTTGTTAGCGAACAAACAACATTTAATTTACTCAGTGCTTTTGAATGTCAGTGTCGTGGATAAGAATTGAAACTAACAATGTAATATATTGTCCAGTTTTCACTAATATCGCCAAGTTGCCGTCCTCTTTTACTCCCACTCTTAAATGCGATCGTTCATCATTTCTGCATGCTGAATTTATTATGTCACTTTACTACAATTTATTGTTTTGAATATTCTAGCTTTCCATGAAATCAATCAAATATTATAAAGAATCATTTTCTTCTGTTTGTTTTGCTAACTTTTTCTAAATCACGCAACATATTTTGGTACGTTTTTCACTTTAATTTAGAGAATTTATTTCTTAAGGTTCGAAAAGTTGAATATTTGTAAACATGTAAAATAAACATATTAATACCAACGTGCAAAGCTGGGGCGAATCGCAAGTGGTTTATATAAAAGGAACGCCACTAACAGATCATTATCGATAAATTTAGCTTTGTGTTGATTAACAAGCGGCCTGATTTAATGTAAAATAAACCACTCACGGCGGGTTTAAACCATTGTAAACTTGAGGTAATAAAGCGTGGCGTATCTGGCCATCTACCGCAAGCGTCAGGTGAAGATAGCCGTTCAGCCAGGATATGGGCGTTTCACTACAACCCGCCGTTTACTGAGGGCGGGATCATACCTTCTATTTCTTGTTATCTTCGTTTCCACAAGCTTTTTTAGTAAGTATAAAGGTTATTTTGCAGGCTGTTTATTATTAGATCACGTACCGTTTTTTTTTGCTATATAATGTGACAGACAGGTAGGTATACGCTATAAGCTGAAGGCGTTTTGACGCTTAAAATATATTGAGCTTCTATAATGTACCGTTCCGTTTTTGACTCTGTTTTCTGTCTTAAGTAAGTAGATTCGAATGTCCAAAATAAAAATAAAAATTTCTTACTGTTGGCACAATTGACCACCTTCTTTGAGATTCTTGAAAACAAAACGAAACTCGAAAAAAAATTTTTTAGCAGACCAAGACGTAAACTTTGTAAACTTTGACGTTCATAAGTGGTAATTTAATTAACCTATATAAATATATATATATATATATATATATATATATTTCATATTTCATATTTCAAGATTAACTATCAAATTTCAAGGTGCTTAGAGACATACTTTTTTATTTACACAATATGAATGTACTCATTCGTGCATGTGGCAAATAGGTACCGCAACCGCTTGGCCATTCCGACTTCGAGATCAATACAGTAGTTGTTTACCTTGCAGTGTCCCGAATTCCTACAGTGCCAGTTTATTGACAGTATTCAGTTCACTTTCATAATCAGAATGGCTGCGCTCGATGAACGAGATACACGCTGCATACTTAGCAATGTTTCTGCATAACTCGTTATATTACTTCACTATCGCATCATTTGGAATGCGCTCTAACTTTTGTGGGCTTAAGGGATATTTTTACTTAAAGTATTGGCAGGTTTAGGTGGTATGGGTATGTCAAGAGAAGACCAACCGATTATGTCGGTAATCAGATACTTGAATGTTCAATCTTCGGGCCTAGATTTCGAAGAGACCTAAAACAACCTGGGGCCCGAGTCTGCTATTTTTATAAATTCGGTATTCCAACACGACGCAACTGCAATCCCATTGTCATTTTGCTAAAAGTTAGTGTAAGTATAATATGTTTATTTTTTATTAATTATCGGATTTGTTAACACAGTAATAATAATAATAATATTCTACTACATTCACACAGCGCCATCTAGCCCCAAATTAAGCAATTATATTTGCGTGTGTTATGGGAACTAAACAACTGATATACTACTTATATACATTTTTTTTGAAAATACATACGTATTATAGATAAATTACACCCTGACACAGAACAAACAATCATGCTCATCACACAAAGATTTGTCCTGGGTGGGAATCGAACCCACGACCGCCGGCTTAGCAGTCAGGGTCACTAACCACTAGACCAACAGGCCAGTCAAACAGTGTATCGATATAAAGCCTAACTAATCACTATTAATTAAATAAAATACAAAATTTTAAATTTATCATTAGATTTCATTTCATTTTACATGTTCAATAGACACTTTGGAATTTGAATAAGAAATTCTGTCTTTATAGATATGTTCGGGATTCTAAGCCACACTGCCACTCTACATAGTATTTGTAATATTAGTTATCGATACTCGAATTTTGCTACACTATTCTCTAAGCAATTCCCGCGTGTCGTTAGTGCCCCTACCTACTCACGAATACGCACCTCACGTAGCGTTCGCCTCGCTGCAACATGTTTTAATTACTTCGTCCTACTAAAATCATAACACCGTTTACGACTTGCCGGATTCGCCCACTTGTGGGATTAGTTCGCGGTGTGCATGGTAATACGTGATTTAATTATGACTGTTGCTCAGTTATGGAGCCGTAAATTACAGTGCGTAAGTTAGAATGAGTTAGTATACATATTACATTGTTAAGAGATAAGGGGTAATCTAGGAAGGCACTTATGGAAATTTGTGCGTTTATTTAACCCAGATAACTAAGCTAAAGCAGCAAACAACTCCTGTACTATCCAAGCTGTAAGCTAATCTAAGCTTGATTTTTTTATTTAGCAACAAATTTAATAGATACCCATAAAAAAGCTTCGCCATACGATAGCGCATACAATAGATTACTGACAATAATTAAAAATAAGTTAAGTAACTGAAACAATGAAAAAAATTGTGATTAAATATTTACAAGTAGCATATCATACTTACATTATGGTAATGTAAAGTTTTGAAGTGATGACTATAAACCTAAAGAAGCTGTGTGGGCAGATCCCTCACAAGGTGGTCGAAGTGGTGAAACTTTACGTCAAGCTGTGGAAATATGATGATTATTCATCATCATTATCAACATATTAGCCAAAAGACGTCCACTGCTGGACATAGGCCTTCCCCAATTTTAGCCACCCTGCCTGTTCTTTTGCTGCCCTCATCCATCGGTTGCCAGCCACCCTTATAAGGTCGTCGGTCCACCTTGTCTACCCACGCTGCGCCTTCTGGTTCGTAGTCGCCACTCTAGAACCTTTCTCCCTGAACAGCCGTCTCTTCTACCGTATATTATCTGGTCAATATGCTCGCGTAATTGTAGATGATAAATGTATTTAATATTCGTAAGTACGTCCTGTAAAGAATACTAATTACGCGGCCACACAGTCCTAAATCCATAGCTAGCATCGACTGATCAATTCGTCGTTCTATCTAATTACCGTATATTTGTTCACGAATTAATACAGCACACACTGGTACAAGTTAATCTAATCAAGTAATTAATTCCGCAGCCTGTTCGACTGTGAGCTATTGTTAAAGTAAACAGTATCGTATAATAATAGTTATTATTACCAGAACTGGTTAAAATAAACATGGTTTTACTTGTTTTTCGGGGTTGTTTTCTTCTCTTTAACGAAGGGTAATAAAAACATTATCTTGTAATTGATAGTTGTGTTTAATTTATTAACAGGTAGATAATTGAATTGAACCTTGTGGTTAGTTTTTTTTGCGTCAGTCTAGACGTAAAACTGTGGCGACACTCCAAACGGTTTAGGCTAGCTAGATTTTACACTTACTGGCGTCACTCTGACTCTGCAGTTGGGCGTGGAGGTGTATTTCTGTTTGTACCTATTTGTGACGGAAAAAAAATAATGCTGCTGTATCAGACAAATACCACATAAATCTAATACAAGCCTTCCAGCAAAAGCTACCCATACGCCAATAGAATTCTATACAGCTATTTATAATAATCTGAAATATGATTTTAAAGATTTACTTTTTTATAAAATTATCATTTCTAACTACCATTAAACTATTAAGTAGTAACGTATTTTAATTTCCCATTAAAACCTGGATGAGCACACGAGTGCAGACGAGCTTCACAATGAGGTCGCCCTCTTTAGAGTACAACTTTTTGTTTCGGAGCCGGACACCGGATAACCGGATCTACAATTCTTTTGTACTTGTACCCACGGGTACTGAATACAGCATTAGATGACAGAGTTCGTGGAGTAATCTCGCTTAGCAAAAAAATGTCTTCTCCTTCAACATGAAGGAGCGATATACGCGGACAAAATGTAATGTTGGATTGGGCCGTAGTTCTTTTTATTTTATATATATTTATGTCTATACTATTATATTTTATAAAGCGAAAGAGTTTGTTTATTTGTTTGAACGCGCTAGTCTCTGGATCTGAAATAATTCTGATTGCATATGATAGCCGAGTTTTTGAGGAAGGTTATAGGCTATGTAACATGACGCTACTGGCGACGGAAGCAGACTAAAAACGCAGGTGAAACTGCGCTGTGGAAAACTAGTATTAAATAGCTTACCAAATGACTCCAATTTACCTGATGGTAGTTATAGCTGTAGTAGAAAACTGCTAGCATTCTAGCCTCTACTATGTCGGTTTTGTGACATATTTTTCAGGCCCAAGTTGTATTTGACACTCATAATAAATGACCGTAAGTATAATAAATTTAATGTATTCATTTGCGCGTAAGTTACACGCTTAGGTAGTTATTTAAATATATTATAATAAAATTATCAATAATGTATAACAGCAGCAATCTGAGCATAAAATTTGCAAAGAAATTACGGCGATAAAGTTGAAACACCTAAAAATAGCCATTTTATTGCTTCACTGAGCCGTTAACTTTCCCTACCTGTTCTATTATCACACAATTACTGGAAATTAAATCGCACTCCATATTTGAATAGACTTTAATGGAGTTTCAATGGTATGAAAAAGTCTATTCATATATTTTAAGTGTGAAATTTTTTTAAACAATCATCATTGAAAATGTTTAAACTGGATAAAATCAAGGTGAAATTAGTGACGTCTAATTGAAAACGCAAAAAGAAAGGTGACCTCTAAAGGTTAGACCGTAAATGGAACTTGATAGTGTTTTGTTGAAGGAAAATATACCTACGTCATGTATTTTCCCTGGTATTTTCTACTATTAATTGCCTCGGTTAAAATAAAAGTAACGAATACTGCAAATTACGTTACGCCAAATCACAGCAGAGGTCAGTCCTCGAGCAAAGTCTAGTCTGGAATAGTAGCTATAATTATTATTATCTATGGTTTGGGCGCCATTTTCACTTTCGCGCTGTAAATAGGTTTTAGTGCATTTGTTTAAATATAGTGTGGAGCGTGGCTCTTTACTAATGCTTTACTGTACGAACGATCAAGTTTAAATGTTGACAAGGTTATTGTTGTTTACTACTTTCGTTTTGAACTACACAGTAATTTTTGCGAAGTGGTAAAACATTGTTAATAAAATTGTATGACCGAGATTTAAGTATTTTGTGTTGTGCTCGCATTGAACCTCGATCCCAATGAATCCGTGATCACTGATGATGATGATGTCGATGACAATGGTGAGTCGCCAACAATATAACATGTGTGACACACCAATAATATCTAAAACGTAATATTTCTATTTAAGTAGGTACCTATGTATAGCATTTAGTGACGCGTCACAATAGGAGTTTTACGATGTTATCATATGTAGGTACCTTACTATTCTCTTTGTAGGTACCTAAAACGCAGTCTGCCAATTTCGCATATTGCCAAAATATCATTTAAATAAGCGTTAGGACTAAATACGTTTTTGTCTATGTCGCAATAGACCTACATTTTCTCTTTGATACTATAATAGGTATATTTAGAGACTCTTTAGTTACTGAGAGTAGAAAATATTGTGTTTTGGATTGCAAATACAGCATTTATTTTTCGCATCCTGTCTATTGTTGTTTTCGTTTGTGAGCGCTAGGTTTGCAGTTAGGTACCTATGCTTCCTGGCGCTTCTGCGGTTCATGAATGAATCAAACGTGTGTTGGTGAACGGCCACCAAACTAAGTTTTACTAATACGTAAAACTAACTTAGCAATCGCAGGGTTATTTTATTAAGACCTATCTACAGACGACATGTCATTAATTGGCCCTTGATGACATAGATGTGTAAATTTTTTTAGTACCTCAGCGGTGCAATGGAAGTGCGTGCGATTACGGTTTAAGAGGATAGGCCAATTGCTACATGGGATAGACTTTAATATGTTCTATGAAAATTTGTCTGAAGTTGAGTGTGGCAGACTCTATTAAAAATACGTTTTATATAGGTAGGTATAGATTTTATTAGAGCAATATGAATGTACTATTTTAGAGAGATTAGTTTAAAAACATATCTTAACCCTTTAACACATTGTACCTTTATAATGTCTGTCATGTCTCTGTTAAAATTAACTAGCTTTCCGCGGCGCGGTTTACTGATCTGCTCCTGTCGTCAGTAGCATGATGTTACATAGGCTATAACCTTCCTCGAGAACTGGGCTATCTTACACAAAATATATTTTTTAAATCCGACTGTTAGTAGTTATAACGGTAGTAGATCCACGCTGATTTCAGCATGAATGGGCCGGATCGTCCGGGGAAGTACTACCCTCTCATAGAAGATCGACTTAAGAGTAGTAGTATCCGTACTACTGCGTTTCGTTCGGTGAGTGAGAGCGCCGGAGGCCCAATTTCCCCCCTTTCCTCTTTCCTCACCTCCCTCATTCCCTTCCCCTAACCCCATTCCCAGCCGCCATAGTGGAGACCACCATACCAGCAGCTTAAGACGATGGCTTTTAGTATAGTGGCCGCCACTTCTGGATTCCACTGACTGCTTACCATCAGGCGGGGTGGAGTCACTTTGGTAGGCTATAATATAAAAAAAAAAAAAAAAAACTTCCAGAGATTAACGCGTACAAACAAACAAACTCTTCTGCTTTATATAATAGTATAGATGAAAGCTGACGTTGAGTTATCTATAATATAAAAATGAATCGCTGAATGTGTTGCTAAGCGCAAATCTAGAGAGCAGCTGAACCGATTTCGCTAATTCTTTTTTTATAATATACCTTGAAGTACGAAGAAGGTTCTTACGGAGAGAAAATATTTATAAATTGCCTGATAAAAAACACTTTTCTATATTCCCATACAAAAGTAAGTATCTTAATTTATCCCAAAATGTTAAAAAACATGTCCACTTTGGGCGGGCCGCTAGTTTCTATATAAAAATAAATCAATTCTTTTACGCTTTATACGTGGGATCTAAAATACATGATTCTTTTCGATTGTTCTTTGGAAAATATATTACATTGACGGTTATTCTCAATTTGAGTGATGAATCGAAGGTACAAAGTGAATACATAATAAATGTTGTTATATTTTGTAAAAAGCAGACGATTTTTATGATGGAGATAAAGTGTAACTTTTTGCCCGACTGTCGCAGTCAAGGAGGATAATGTTTTTCGAGCGTATGTATGTATGTATGTGAGTATGTATGTCTATTTCTTTGGCACGCTCTACAGCCTAAATGGCTTGATTGATTTTAACGTATGAGGTGTCATTAGATTCGTAAACATAACTTAAAAACAAAACTGGGTTCTCTAAGCAAGCAAACGATGGGAGGAAAATCAATCAAGGCGTTGTCGATCGTGAAATGAAGGACGAGAAAGAAAGTTCGCTTTCTTCTTTTGGCTAATTTGGTCGCCGCCATTTACACTCAACAAACAAAATGCAACATAGCATACAACCGAATACTTCACATTGATTTTCTATTTAATACTTAATTAATTTTTGAACAAAAAACAAAAACCGACTTCAAAACTATCTCGTCACAAAAGACATCAACGCATGGTTTTACACCCTATGTCAATACGAATTAATACGAATCTAATAACACCTCATACGTTAAAATCCATCAGTCCATAGAGCATGCCAAAGAAATAGACATACATATTCACATACATTCATACACATTTATACATACGTACGCTCGAAAAAAATTACCCTCCTTGACTGCGTCAGTCGGGCAAATATAAAACTAATACCAAACTCCTGAACAAGGTTTAATTAAAAAAAATTTGGATCAATTTCAGAGTAGGTATACCCTTTCAAATAAAAAAAAAATCGGTTTATAAATGACCGAGTTCAGCGTTTTAACGGTTCGGTAGGTACTACTGTACTGTTACATACTCGAAACAACCTACCTACTTGTTTTATTTATATCATCATGTTCTGCCAAAGCAAATATTATAATTAATGCAAGCAAGATCCTAACCAAACATAACCACATGTCTATAAAATAAGCGTATTCGACAGATGCAGTAGAGAACCATTAATATAATATGTTTTATTTGTATAATCTATACACACATAAAAATAAAAAGCTGTTGGTTGCTAAGTTTTTACGGTAGTAGATCCACGCTGATTTCAGCATGAATGGGCCGGATCGTCCGGGGAAGTACTACCCTCTCATAGAAGATCGACTTAAGAGTAGTAGTATCCGTACTACTGCGTTTCGTTCGGTGAGTGAGAGCGCCGGAGGTCCAATTGCCCCCCTTTCCTCTTTCCTCACCTCCCTCATTCCCTTCCCCTAACCCCATTCCCAGCTGCCATAGTGGAGGCCACCATACCAGCAGTTTAAGACGATGACTTTTGGTATGGTGGCCACCACTTTTGGATTCCACTGACTGCTTACCATCAGGCGGGGTGGAGTCACTTTGGTAGGCTATAATATAAAAAAAAAAAAAAAAAAAAAAAAAAAAAGTTAAAAGTAAAACTGAAAAAGTTAATCATATAATTTAAAATTGGAGTAAAACTGTACGTTTATTTTTTATAAGATATTTGTATGAACTAAAAACTACAACTCATGATTCAAATGAACGTCATTTTCAAGATCATAAATAGTAAATTTAAATAAAACCGGATAGCAATTAAATTTGGATAGGACAACATTTGTCATCTGTTCATCTGGTTATTCATAAGCCTCCAAGTTTGCCAGGGGATATAGACGTAGATTAGCATCATATTAGCCAAAAGATGTCCTCTGCAGTCGTCATCTTGCAGTTTCGCCATCTTGACTGCTCAGGAGGAGCCCTCATCCATTGCTCATATATATAGACTATCATAGACGTGTATACTTTAATTCATTCGGTGGCAAGAATTAAGACTATTGCTACATGTACGTACACACACACACACACACGCACACGCACACGCACACGCACACGCACACGCACACGCACACGCACACGCGCACGCACACGCACACGCACACGCACACACATTAATAGTATTATTAAATTATTACCTATGTATCTGCTGTCAAATACATTTAAGTACTGCGTATTTTCCAATGTAAGTGTATAACTACATGGCAATTTTTTGTATTATATAACTTTCATTATAGATTATAAATATTATATAGTTACATGTATGATTTTAGCATGTGGTGATTACCTATAAGTATTTGTTACACTTTTGTTATTAGATAAATTGATGTATCACTATGGTAATATCAGTGTAAACAAATGTTGGTGATCCATAATAAACAAAATAAAATAAAATAAAATGTGTACTTTTTATAGTTTAAATCTATATTTATACTATTATATAGAGCGAAAGAGTTTGTTTGTTTGTTTGAACGCGCTAATGTCTGGAACTACCAGTCGGATTTAAAAATTCTTTTTGCGTATGATAGCCCAGTTCTCGAGGAAGCTTATAGGCATTAACATTACGCCAGAGCAGTAAGCAAAGACGTGGGTGAAACCGCGCCGCGGCAAGCTAGTATATAGGTAAATATCTTAAAATGTATTCTGTGATGATGAGAAGACGTTTCAATTTGAGGTTCACTGCACTCGAATATAATAATAATCTGATTATTTTAGAGCATTCAATTTATTTTAAGACGATCTTATTTATTTGAACTAAATGTACGCTTTGGTTTTGTTAGTGTTTTCATTACAAGATTTCATTGTTTTATGATTAGATTTGAATTCAAAATTTTGGCTAAGGTACAACTAGATATACCTATGTTGTTCTAGGTATTAAAATATTTTGTTTATTCATATGTTTGAGACCTTTCGTAATAGATTTAAGCTGAAAGAGTGATACAGTAATTTCTGGTTATAGTTTGCTTTTGTGTGGTTTAGTTACCTCGTTCACATTTGCGTGAAGTATGAAACAACCTCCTGAATATAAATTATACTCGTGGTCGTATGCATATATTATTTAGTTATAATTTGTAACATTCGACTTCACAGCGAAGTGCATCTTTTTTTTTGTGAGAAATGCATTACGCATACACACCCGCCCGGGCCAGGCGGGGGTTGTCGGACTCTCCGACCGCACTCAAAGCACGGCCAGCATACCGACTAAAACCCACGGTGTTCCTCCAGACGGCCAGAGTGTCGGGGTCACGGGAGACGCTCGCGCATTCATCCGCGACCCTGACGGGCCACGGCCCGTTTACCACACACGCACACTCCGTCCTATTTGGGGGGCCTAGCCTCCCCCTCCCTCGAGGGGCGCGTGCGGAACACGCGTACTGCCGTCGCCAGCGCCGCTCGGGCGGCGCTGGCGACCACCCGACCGTCACCCGCAGGCCACCTACCAACTCGGCCGCAGAAGATAGGGAGGACGGCGCGTAGCAACACCGACACTCCTCTCCCCCTGAGGCTCCACCGCGTCCGCAATCCGGCGACTTCGGCCCCGCCGAGGCCGTGGAAGGTAGGGAGAGCGGCGCACCGTAATACCGGCACTTCTCTCCCGCCGCGGCCCCACCACTCCTCAGCCGCACCGTCGCCGAAGCAACACTGCAGCCCGACCTAGTTGGGCCCAAAGCCCAGAGGAGCGGCGCCTCCTTGGGGTTCCTCTTGGTTCACCGTGGTTCTGGATAACGACGGTTACTAAGCCCCCCCGCCGCGACAAGGCGAGAACCCCGGTTGGAGGAGACCGAAGTGCACCTGTGGGTACTGCCTAGAAACAATTTCGTTTTCGATTCTGGAATAAACTACATGCTGCGGAGTTTCTTACTAATAATACATTTTTTTTAATAAAGAGCGAAAATTATATATTATGTTAATCGATGATCGTGAGTAACTATTTCACCCAATTCACCCGTTACGTATGTAGAATATTAGTTCAAGTTCTTAAATGTTACTCGACGGTGGAAAGAGATCTAAATAAACAACAAACATTTTAGATAGGTAAGAATCATATCATAGAAAAAGGTTAATATTTTTAGTATTTTTACGGTAGTAGATCCACGCTGGTTTCAGCATGAATGGGCTGTATCGTCCGGGGAAGTACTACCCTCTCATAGAAGATTGACGAAAGAGTAGTAGTATCAGTACTACTGCGTTTCATTCGGTGAGTGAGAGCGCCGGAGACCCAAATTCCCCCCTTTCTTCTTTCTTTACCTTCCTCATTCCCTTCCTCTAACCCCATTCCCAGCCGCTATAGTGGAGAACACCATAACAGCAGTTTAAGACGATGGTTTTTGGTATAGAGGCCACCACTTCTAGATTCCACTGACTGCTTACCATCAGGCGGGGTGGAGTCACTTTGGTACGCTAATGTAAAAAAAAAGTATTTACCTATTATCATCATAATAAAAGTGAAAAGACGTAACCTAACCTCACGAAATTAAATATAATTTCAGAAATTGCAAAGTTAAACACAATTTAAAAGCTTATCGTTATGTTTAAGTAAACAAAGTGCAAAAAGAAATAAACGAGAAAATAAGTACAAAATTCTTTTATCTATAACAATAAGCGAGCTTTGAAAAGGCCAAGGTTAAAATATTACAATGGGTAATTTTAAGAAGTTTCAGCAAATTATGAATTTCTCAGTATTAGCACGGAATCAGGATTGTACCCTGTATAATGTATGTAAAGGTGCACCTTTCGCCGCATTACTGTACAGTAGTTCGTCGTCGTTCTACTAGATGGCGCTACTACATTTACGTCAACATTTCTGAATCGCGCTATTAAGATTCTCCGGTTGTAGTATATAAGCTCTGACATTTTTATATCGTGTGTCCTCCTTTGGAATATTAAAGCTTTGGCAAATACACCACTGGAAGTCGAATCGGTGTTTCATTTCGAAATACGCGAGTTCATCCCGAGGTAGGGATAGGATCCCGTACATTGGTCCTTCGAGCCGGATTAATCGGCAGGCGGTCATTAGTAGTGGTGTAGTGCCGTTTTTTGCGTCATCGGTGGAATACGTAGAGATGAGATATACTTACAAAATTCAATACCAGGGCTTCTAAGTACAAGTACGTAAAAATACGAGGGTCGAAAACCAGGTTTTAAAATACTTGAAAGTATTTGTCGTCCCACCCGCTAAAGGTCGGGTTCGAGTATGGCAACCCGCTCCACGCTGGACGCGAGCGCCTTATCTAAAATACTTGCATAAGAATTCAACCTGTATTCCCAGTAAGATAAGGAACAAATTCGTATGAATAAAAAAATACTTTGAAGATAAAAGTATTTATTATTCACTAAATACGAGTGTGTTTCTTATCTACATTAAAATATGAATCGTTTTTCTATGCTATGCTATCGCGCGTTCGCCTTGTAGCACATACTTTCATACTTGCAAGTATTGTCTGCTCGTACCAGGGCGCCCTACTTTGAAGCGAAACCCTGGTTTTAAACCCTGGTAGCGTAAATACATTTCATCTCTAGGAATACGGACGGTGGGTCGCCGTTGCGAACGTATTCCCTTTCAGGAGCTCTGGTGCAGGAGCACCAGGAGTTTCAGACAACAGCCAGGAAAAGGCGTTGTCAGGACACGAGCTGTTTACGTTCCGTCTGCGGAGTCGGAACAGTGTCACGTGGTCACGTGACTATTGGATGGTGTAAGCAGTTAGTGAAGGAAGGCGCAACAAACAGCAGCAAGGGAGCAGGACCAGAGGAGGCAAACTTGTGTGACGTCACAGGTGAAGTGAAGTGTCAAACTGTGAGTACATTGTTGTTATTTGTTCGGAGTTAGTGATATTGGAGAAATAATTTGGTACTTTATTAATTCATAATAAATTAGAATTAATTAATTAATTAATCTGGGTCAATAAAACTTAAAAAATTGTAAAATTCTATTTAAAAATTTAGACTTGTAAAATTTCAATATCTAGTCAGGACTTAGAATATTTTGTATGCATGGCTGTAGAACTTAGAATAATTTTGTTAAAAACGAAGGTACGGGGAATCCATGCCCGATTTTGCCCAGATTTTAATAATTGTTCAAACACTTAGAAAATTTTGTGCCATTTAACACTTGTAAAATTTATAATAAATTGCAATATTAGTTGGACAATGGAGGCATTGCTGAATTTTCAGTATGATGTAAGCCTAAGAATTAAAAAGGCTTTTATAAACTATAAAAAGAGCCCAAAAGAACGGCTGGCTGTACAAAGTTACAGTGATACACGATTAGAGTCATTAGAACAGTTGTGGTCGGAATTTATGACGAGTCATAGGAAACTCATATGCGAGTACAGTCCACTTGACTTGCAAGACTCGAGTTATGTGAAAGATGAGTTATACGACGCAACTGAAGAAACCTATCTCGACTATAAGTGTAAACTAAAGGATTTTTTGGGAAAGTTCAGCAGTGGCCACCAAACAATGTCAGCTGTGAAGTCTTCTCAGGTTAAATTACCGAAAATAAATATTCCTAAATTTTCGGGAAAGTACTCAGAGTGGTCTACGTTCCGGGATTTATTCCGGTCACTAGTACATACTAACGGTAGTCTGGACGATGTTCAGAAATTGCATTATCTAAAAGGGTATTTAACGGGAGAGGCTGAACAGTTGCTCCGGTATATACCTATTGTGGATATTAATTATAATAAATGTTGGAATTTATTGGAAGAGCGTTATAATAATAAGCGATATGTATGTCATCACACTTTGCAAAGGCTTTTTAATCTAAAGAATATTGTCAATGAGTCTGCTAGTAGCTTGAAAGATTTGATAGATACAACAAATGATTGTTTACATGCGTTGGCAAATCTCGATGTGGATGTAGAAAGTTGGGATGTTATCATCATTTACATGCTAAATTCGAGGCTGGACCCAGAGTCGAGAAGGCAATGGGAGTTCAATGTAAGTCAAGGTGGTTCATTAGATGAGCTACCCACATACAAGCAGTTTCAAGAATTTGTTACAAATCGGTATCGAGCCATTGAATTCCTTGAACCTGGATCCAGCTCCAAGCGAGGAGAGACTCATAAAGAGCCTACAAAAAGATCTTTGCATGTGGCAAATATACAATGTCAGTTTTGTTCTGAAGAACATAGACTTAGTTTTTGTGAAGGGTTTTCTAAGGAATCCGTTGATTCTCGTCGTAAGTTTGTAGAAACCAACGGACTTTGTTTCGTTTGTATGGGAAAAGGGCACTCGGCTAAATATTGCAGATTTAAAGGGAGATGCAGAATTTGCAGTGGGAAACACCATTCTCTTTTGCACCCACCAAGTAGTTCGGCAAATGTAGCAGTTGATGATAACAACGCAGCAGCAGAAGTAGGAGAATCCTCTTCTGAGGTTTTAGTCTCACAGGCTGAAAAAACAGTAATTTCATGTTTTTCGACAGGTAAAGTCTATGGTCATGAGTTGTTAGCCACGGCGTTAGTAATGGCTAAGTCGAAAAGGGGAAGTTACCCGGTGCGAGCATTGTTGGATCAGGGGTCACAATCTTGCTTTATAACAGAGGCGGTGGTTCAAATGCTAGGATTGAGAAAAATTCCTGCAAAGGGACAGATCTCAGGTTTAGGGGAACAAGCATCGACATGCAAGGCTATAGTTGAAGTAGATATACAATCACGTGTCGATTCAAGCTTCACCATCACAATCCAAGCGTACGTATTGAAGACAATTACTGCACTGTTGCCAGCATGCAAAGTCGAGTGTATGGAATGGTCAGATATCCATAAACTAACGTTGGCGGATCCTAGATATGACACTCCAGGTAAAATAGATTTATTGTTGGGTGCTGGAGTGTACGGTAAAATAATTCAGGCTGGGGTAAAAAGAGGTCCTGCAGGCACACCAGTTGCTCAAGCTACCTCTTTGGGATGGATTTTGTCTGGGGAGATTAAAATCACCAACAAGTCTGGTACGGTAAAGGCGTTTCATTGTTGCACAGAAGGTAATGATCTTCTTAAAAAATTCTGGGAGCTTGAGTCAGAAGTAGAGTTACCGCGAGAGAAATTTTTGAAAGAAGAAGAAAAGCAATGTGAAAGGATATTCGCCAAAACAACGTATCGAGATGAAGAAGGTCGGTACGTGGTGAGACTTCCCTTTCGTACGGCTGAGCCCACTGTAGATAATTCGCAGGTTATTGCTGAGAAACGGTTGCTTTCCCTGGAAAATAGATTGAACAAGAATAAGGAGTTGAAAGTAAGATATGCTGAAGTTCTAAATGAGTATCTGTATCTCAATCACATGGAGGTAGTTCCTGAAAACGAAAAGAATAATCCTAAAGCTATTTACTTACCGCATCATGCCGTCGTGCGTGATGACAAGGATACCACAAAGGTAAGAGTAGTTTTTGACGCGTCCTGCAAGGGTTCCAATAATACTTCATTGAATGATAATCTACTAGTAGGACCTACCTTACAATCGGACCTGAGACATCTTATGATGCGATGGAGAACGGCTCCAATTTGTATGACAGCTGATATTGCTAAGATGTATCGTCAAGTGAAGGTTAATAAACGCGATGTGGATTATCAAAGAATACTTTGGAGAGAAGACCCGGCATCTGAAATAAAACATTATAGATTATTAACGGTAACTTTTGGAACTGCGTCCGCTCCTTACCTGGCAGTCAAGGCGCTCCAGCAACTGGCTATAGACGAAGGTAAGCATTATCCCTTGGCTTCTGAAAAGGTTAAAACAGATTATTATATGGATGATTTATTAACAGGATGTCAGACAGTAGAACAGGGATTACAATTGTACGAGGAAATGAACGGATTACTAGCTAAAGGAAAATTTGAACTACTTAAGTGGTCAAGCAACAGTAAGGAACTCATAGAAAAAATGAAACAGGAAAACAAAAATAATGAGGAAGAAAATCGGGAAGAAGGAGAAGGTAGGACAGATGAATTGAAAATAAAAACAGATGAAATAATCAAAATTGTTGGTCTTATCTGGAACCGGAATGATGACTCCTTTCATTACGTAGTGAAGATTCCAACGTTGCAATCACCTGTAACAAAAAGAAAAATTATATCGGATATATCTCGTCTTTATGATCCTATGGGATGGGTCGGGCCAAGCATTATATTAGCAAAAATCATAATACAGAAGCTATGGTTAGCAGGAATTGATTGGGATGCTGAGGTTTCTAATGATATATTGAATGAATGGCTTACCTATAGACAAGACTTGAAGAATCTAGTTGAAGTGAACATACCGAGATGGGTCCGCACTAAGGCTGATGACTCCCAAATAGAGCTTCATGGATTTTGCGACGCATCTAAGGTGGCGTATGCAGCTGTAGTTTATATTCGGGTGGTAGACGCGAAGGGAAGAGTTCAGGTGCGGTTAGTATCTGCTAAAACTAAAGTGGCACCCGTGAAACAAGTCTCTATACCACGGCTGGAGCTGTGTGGTGCGGTATTGCTAACAAAATTGATTTTAGAAATTGCCACGGTAATGAATATTAACAGGATCAATTTACATGCTTGGACTGACTCGACCGTAGTTCTCGCTTGGCTTAATAGTCATCCCAGCAGATGGAAGGTGTTTGTAGCAAACCGAATATCTGAAATCATAACTAACCTTGACTCTCATAACTGGGCTCATGTTTCATCAAAGCAAAATCCAGCGGATTGCGCCTCGCGCGGGATACGTCCATCTGAATTGGTAAATCAAAGTCTATGGTTTGAAGGTCCAGAGTTTCTTCGACACGAAACAATACAATATAGAAAGTCAAACATGATGGTTACCGATTTAGAAGAAGTAAAAGTACATTGTGCCACTGTAGAGGACTCCATCTGGAACAGGTTTTCTTCTCTCACACGAATGATCAGGGTAGTTGCATATTGTATACGTTTTGTCCGAAATCTGAAAGAGAATTGCAGTAATAAAAGCAAGGATTACCTTACCACTAAAGAGTTAGCAGATGCGTTGAACCTAGTCATAAAACAGGAACAAGCTTGCTGCTTTGAGAAGGATATAAAGCTAATTAAACAACGGCAAAACTTACCTAAAAGCAGTAATCTTCGTGCTTTGAATCCATTGCTCGATAATGATGGAATATTGAGAGTTGGTGGAAGGTTGGTTCACTCGACTTTGAGTGAGAATCAGAAACATCCAATTTTGCTGCCCAAAGGTTCTCATCTAACCAATTTGATAGTCGCAGATGCTCATAAGCAAACGTTACATGGTGGGCCCCAACTCATGCTTTGTTATATCCAATCAAAGTACTGGATTTTGGGAGCTAAACAGCACATAAGGTCATGTTTTCGGAAATGTGTGACTTGTATCAAAAATGCCCCTTCGACACAAACTCAGTTAATGGGACAGTTGCCCTCAGCAAGAGTCACTCCAACACGGCCTTTTAAATGTAGTGGAGTAGATTACGCGGGTCCTATTCAGGTACGAACATCCAAGGGCAGAGGTCATCAGTCTCACAAGGGCTATATTTGTCTGTTTGTGTGTATGGTGACACGGGCAGTTCATTTAGAAGTGGTGACAGAGTACACCGCGGAAGGGTTTCTTCAAGCTTATCGAAGATTTGTGGCTAGGCGCGGAATGTGCTCCGAAATTTGGAGTGATAACGCTACAAATTTTGTTGGCGCCTCAAGCGAATTGAAACGGCTTTTTCAAATAGAAAAGAAATCTATGCTTCACGAAGTGGCGGAAACATTAGCTACTAACGGTTGTAAGTGGCATTTTATCCCTGCTCGGTCGCCTAACTTTGGAGGGCTATGGGAAGCAGGCGTCAAATCTGTCAAATATCATCTCAAGCGTGTAATTGGACAGACAACGCTGACATACGAGGAGATGTCAACGGTTTTGGCACAGGTGGAAGCTTGTCTCAACTCACGACCTCAATCTGTAATTCCTAGCGACACTGACGACTTTATGGTGCTCACACCGGGTCACTTTCTTATCGGAGAGCCGTTGGTAGCTTCTCCTGATCGTAATTATGAAATGACTAATGTCGGCTCTCTAAAAAGATGGCAATACACGCAACGAATGTTGCAGGATTTTTGGCGACGCTGGTCACAACAATATTTAACTAAATTTTATCATCGGTATAGGTGGGCATCTCAAAACCCACAACCTAAATTGGGCGATGTGGTGCTGGTAAGAGAGGATGGTCTTCCCCCATGTAGATGGTTGATTGGCCGAGTAATAGATTTGCATCCAGGCTTGGACCACATAGTTCGAGTGGTAACTTTAAAAATAAAGAATGGCGTCCTTAGAAGACCGGTATCAAAGTTATGTCTTTTGCCAGTAGAAGCAAACTGAATAATTATATTTAAGTAAAGTTAAGGTAAGGCTTGGTAAATTTATATTTTGTTGTTTGTAGATACTGATGTCAGGGTGGGCGATCATTTTGTAAAGGACAAGCATGGTTGTCCTTGGTGGGCGATATGTATAATGTATGTAAAGGTGCACCTTTCGGCGCATTACTGTACAGTAGTTCGTCGTCGTTCTACTAGATGGCGCTACTACATTTACGTCAACATTTCTGAATCGCGCTATTAAGATTCTCCGGTTGTAGTATATAAGCTCTGACATTTTTATATCGTGTGTCCTCCTTTGGAATATTAAAGCTTTGGCAAATACACCACTGGAAGTCGAATCGGTGTTTCATTTCGAAATACGCGAGTTCATCCCGAGGTAGGGATAGGATCCCGTACATACCCTATTTTAAGATGTTCGAACCCTGATGTAGCCAGTGAAAATGGGCGTACCTCTGCTCATCTTTTTAGAACAATAAGAAGGCTTGAAGCTATGTAATAATGTTATAGTCATGCCTGCATCATCGAGATGGTCAAAATCTTGGCAAGGAATTAAATAGGCTAATGATAAAGAATTCATATTGCTTGCCAAGATTTGTTTGTCACTTAGGTAACTCATTAGCTGAAAATAATAATATGAACAAAATGTATACTAGCCATTTTTTTGTTTAGATATCATCATACCACCCGAAAGACTTCCGCTGGACATATGCCTTGCCCAATTTTCGCTACCTGGGCCGGTAGTGAGCTACCCTCATCCATCGGTTGCCCGCCACCCTTATAAGATCGTCAGTTCACCTTGTCGGTCCACGCTGCTCCACATTTAAGTATCTACTTATTTATATACATAATTCTGACGAATATTTTTAAATCCATTAGACATAATAGTACTGGACCCAATTCAATAGACATGATTGAGTGTGGTTCAGTGTCACTGCGATTAACCCTAGCTCAATGCCTTCTCAAACAATCACAGCTTTGTTTCAAAAATCTTAGATTTTTTTTTTCATTTGCTCCTTTTTGTTCAATTTTAACCAATACCATTATTTGAATAGTAAATCATTTTCCCTTGAATATAAATCTATTTCTTTTCTTCGGATGCTAACAGAGTTTAGTACTATCAGCTGCCGAGTCTCGGCTTTTGTGTTATTTGAATAAATAAATATTTTTTTCATTTTGTTAAATATCATTACGACATTCATTTTATCTAAGAATATCTACTCCATTCATCATAAATTCTAAATCGAAAAATTGCAGACATAAGCACAGTCATATTTCAAAATGCTTTTAAAATAAATACGCATACCTGACATCATAAAAACGGCTTTTATCGGACAATAAAAAATATCCATAATAGATGAAACGCTCATTCTTTTGTTTAGAAGAGATTTAAATTTTTATATAAATAAGTGCTACAAATTACAACATAAAACAATTCAAATTTTCGTCAAAGTGTGGCTATTAGTTAAAAGGCAGTGTTTCTCAACATTCAACCCTAGGAAAGGAAAAGTGACACCACTTGGCATTTCAAGTGAGTTGTTGTAAGTGGTACTTAAAACTGATTTTCAACAATGAATTCGATTGGGTTGAAAATGACCTTTTCTCGGTTAAGAAATAAACTGATTCAAATTCATCGAAATCAATTTAGATGCTTATGAAAAGTTTGCAGATAGATTTTGTAATATTTTTGTGAGCATGAATAAAAGTTTTGAGTTGTAACAATGTCATTTCCAATCACACTGTGTTATTTATAGTGTTTATTCCAATTGAAACAGACGTCAAACTAAATTTATAATAAATAAAAATGTATTATTATTTGTTAGTGCTTTATTCGTTTTATTGATTTTTTAATTGTAACAGTATAACAAAATTTTGTTATAATTAATAATATTTTTTGAACCCCCTGGTTTGAGAAACAGTAACTACTAACTAATAGTGAATAGATTTTTAGCTTCGATTTGAAATCAGTGCAAAATGTTTATATTATATTATATGAGCATTTGCTTATCTAACTTGTGCCGATGACGCTGACGCCTGATAGTAGATAACCACTAATGAGTGTATTCTTAGCTGACGGGCTAGGGCTCGTAATATTCGCTGTCTCTTCTATGTTGTCATCAGTAAAGAAGAGACAGCAACTGGCCTGTTGAAAATTATTTTTTAACCTTTTGGCCTTTTTAAGTTTACCTAAGGTAAAATATTTGCTCCAGAAGTATCTGCCTTCAGAATGTTCACGTAAAATAGTAAAAGTCTTACTAATAAACACATAGTAGCATCGAAACACCTATGGTTCAATTTCTTGTAAAGTTTTAAAACGACAGAAAGGAGAAAAAGACAAAACACGGAGTAGTTAATCCGTCCCTTGTTACTTTTATTTTACCAATAACAACAGTAAGTAAGTAGAAAACAGCAGTATAAAACACGACACTAAAAGGCAGTGTGTATCAAAATAAAATATACAAAGTAGGTAACTCTTAAATAATATAAAGTTTTTATTGCTTAATACTACAAAAGGTAGATGTTATATATATAAGTAAGTATGGATAGTGTATATTAAACAGTGTGGAAATGTGGGTTAATAAGATTTAGTGAAGTGGGCGTTGTCTGTGTTTTGTATAAATGAGTGGCTGGTTGATACACGGCCATGGGGCGAAGGCACGAAATATTCTGTAAGTGCTAGTTAGCGGCCCTGTGAAATAGTACCACGAAACGTAGCAATTATCCATTACCAAGTCTAAATATAATGATGAATCTACTCTAGTTGTTTAGAAAATAATATGTGACTTAGTTAACACTACACTATTAAATTAAATTAAATTAAAATTCATTTATTTCGAATTTATTTTCATAGTGTGTTAGTAACAATGATCTTACTGCCTAATGTTAGTAATTAAATAAATAAATAACAATTTTATTATTACATTTTTATTTGGTGTGAATATTCGGATTATTCCCTTCTGTCCTACTGATTTGTCCCTCTAGGGTGACTTCACCCACCTGCGTACCATCGGGGTTTCCCAACGGTCAGCAAACACGCTCAGGATAGTGTTGGTGCTGTCACGGAGACGCGTTTTTAGAGGTGCGCTTTTTTTTCTCATAATTGCGGCAAAGCCATCAATTTGAGTCTCCGAAACATTCCAGACCAAACAGTACCCTAAGCGCGTTATTGTATTGAACTATGCCACAGCTACACTGTTTTTAATGGTTAATTTGATAATCTGACGCGTTTACCACTTTGTTGAAGTTTGTTTGCTTTGTTTTAACAACAACGTTACAAAACAAACATAATCTCTTGAACACGATATATTTTATTTTACTTTCAGTTTTATTTTATTTTTTCGTTTTTTTAGTATTCGTGCTGTATCCGTGCATCTCGTTTTTAGTATCAAAAATAGAAATTACGTGAGGGGTAGTGAGTACTGACACATTTTTAGTTGTATAGTTAAGATGTTAAATGTTATAAATCTGAACTCATTCTAAAAATACTGTGCTTTTTTTTTTTTGTAATATTAGCCTACCAAAGTGACTCCACTTTGCCCTGATGCTAAGCAGTCAGTGGAATCCAGAAGTGGCGGACAACATTCCAAAAGCCAAACTATTGGTATGGTGGCCTCCACTATGGCGGCTTAGTGAGATGCTTTTTTACGCCCCACTTAAAAGTATGAAGTGCTGAACCGTTTGGTTTCTCGAACCAAACGGTTCAGCACTTCCTTTAGATTCATGCCCAAAGTTGGTTTTTTGAGAAAAGGAAAAAGATATAGCGATACGCCACAGCGTCGTTCGTGTGAGTACTTTTAGTTCGGCTCTGTCGCAAAATCCATTCTCACATTACGTCTGACAGCGCGTTTACACAGAGAGTTCGTATTTTCAGGATCATTTTTAACTTATACATAACTACTGGAGGTAATGTTCACATCGCATTCGTTTTTAATAGATAAGGAAACGGACCCTTGTTTTATTTAGTCGGATCGTATGGGGTGTTTAGGCATCTCGTCGCACCGCTCGCGACTCGCACCGCGGTGCGACTTGCCTAATAGCTCCTTTTGAATGGGTCACATCGCACCATATTGTTAGAGCGGTGCGAGTGGCCTAAGGTATTATTTGAATGGGTCATGTCGCACCACTGTTTGAAACAATGGGTTTGGTTTCATATCAACACTATAGAGGATTATAATTTTGTTGGTACCGACATGTAGAAAAGTGGTTATTAGGAAAATAAACAGTTGCGATATAATCTATACATATAATAAAAATGTAACCGATCACTGTCTGTACATGGAAGATATACGAAAAAAAAAAATATTATTTAGACCTTTATCAACGCAAATAGAACCCAAAACAATGATTGTTACAATTTTTGTCTGTTTGTCTGTTTGTCTGTGCGTTTGTTCACGCTAATCTCAGAAACGATTTAGATATGGTTTTCACTAATACGTTGTGGTAAGCTTCACTTAACATTTAGTGTTTGTTTCATGTCAATCGGTTCATAAATAAAAAAGTTATGCCAATTAACATTAAAAATTTAACAAGAATCACGTCGAACATTTGTTAATTTACTAGGAAACCTGATAGAAACAGACTTTAACAGGTTACGGAATGGCTGATAGCGTTTTTATTTTGCGGATTCCTCTCATTCTAAACAATCTTCCGTTTAGTTTTAAATGAGTCCAGTTTCCAGTGAGCCTATATTTCGCGATGACAATTAATAAAGCTCAAGGTCAGACACAACTAAAGGTTGTGGGTGTGGATCTAAGTATTAGCTGTTTTTCACACGGTCAGTTTTATGTGGCTCTATCACGTGTTAGCATTCCTAGCAGCCTGTATGCTTTGATCCCCGATGGCTATACGTCTAATCCATACATCCATACACCCATACATATTATATAAGGCATTGTCCTGACTGACTGACTGACTAACAGAAAACGCACAGCCTAAACTGCTGGTCGTAGTGACTTGAATTTTGGAGGGTGTGTTTGTCTAAATGTTTAGAGGTTGTACTAAGAATGGGTTTTTTAAAATTTAATTCCTATGTGTGTGAAAAGGGATGAAAACGATTGTATGAATCTTCTTCATTTTTTAACTTACAGTTTTGAAGTTTTGTTTTGGAATACTTCTATTTAAATAAAAAATATGCTTATAATTTTATTTTAACAGGGGTGGATTTAGAGGAGTAGTGAGAGGGAAGTGAGAGGGAAGTGATGGAAAGTGAGAGGGAGTGAGGGGGAAGTGTAAGGAAAGTGAGGGAGACGGTAGAGAAAGGGAGGGAGAAGGGACGAGGAAAGAAAGAAGTTCTTGAATGGTGGAAAAGGGAGGGGAAGGTATAGGAAGCGATAGGAAGGGAGAGGAAAGGAGGAAAAGGAAGGAGAAGGAAGGGGGAAGAGAGGAGAAAGCGAGGAGGCAAGGTAGAGGGAAGTGGAGGAAAGGGCAAGAGATGCTGAAGGAGGGGCAAGGGATGCTGAAGGAGGTGAAGAGGAAAAGGGGGAGGGAAGGAAAGGAAGGGGAAAGTTATTGTAGTGAAAATTTGCCTTTGTGTATTGTACATTGTTTTTACGAGGGATATCTTTAGGTAGGTGAAAGAGGATTTGTATGAAAGGGAGAGTAAAAACAGTATGAAAAACAGTGTTCCCTTACGGAAACACGAGAGTCCAGGAGAAAGAATAAATAAAATTGCGACTTTATAATCAATGAGCCTTTAATGCAATTAGGTAACTAGCGATTTACAATATGTTAACCTATCTAGGCAACGGCTCAATGACAAGTGAAAAGCTAATGTCCTGCTTGTCATTGACCTATTATTTTATTGGAAACGCCTACATAAATTGTAATAACAAATGTCTTATAGTTAATCAGTTTCATCAATGATGTAGGCGTTTAAGTTAATTTTATTCTAATTGTGATAACTTAACATTTAACAAAGATTGTCGTTACTACTGTATATTATAACCTAATTATGAAATAAAGTAAGTGTGAATAATAACAAATATTCTAAGATTAGCCGCTAAACGGCAACAAACAGTATTTAGACAATATATAAATCTCTATGAGAAACAACGATATTCACGCGAGCGAAGCAGCGGGCAAAAGCTATCTATATACATAAAAGCAAAAGGTCACTCACTCTCTCATCACGAAATCTCAGAAACAACAAGTGCTAGGAATCTTAAACTTTGCATTGTCGGTCCTATTAGGATATAAGATGCTGAATTAGACGAAATTTTGCGAAATCCATCCCCTAAGGGGGTATAAAGGGGTGGCAAAGTTTGTATGAAACTTCTATAGTTTTTATAGTAGGATTACCAAATTACTGGAAAATACTCTACTCTACTAATAAAAGTAATTATTAATCAGTTTAAGAATTAAAATCTAAAACATAACCTGTAATTTACAATATTAGTCTTAAGTTAAAATGTGTAATGTAATAGTTAAAACAATTAGTACCTATTCAATCTGTGATCTTTATAATTTTTGAATATAAATATTACGAACTATATCGCAACTGTTTATTTTCCAAATAACCACTTTTCTACATGTCGGTACCAACTAAATTATAATCCCCTAAAGTGTTGATATGAAACCAAACCCATCGTTTCAAACAGTGGTGCGACATGACCCATTCAAATAGTACCTTAGGCCACTCGCACCGCTCTAACAATATGGTGCGATGTGACCCATTCAAAAGGAGCTATTAGGCAAGTCGCACCGCGGTGCGAGTCGCGAGCGGTGCGAGATGCCTAAACACCCATCGTAGGGTGTTTAGGCATCTCGCACCGCTCGTGACTCGCAATCGTATGTGTGAACTCGCTCGTACTTAAATAAAAACGCATGCGATAAAATGATTCTGTAAAATGGATCGCAGTGTGAATACGTCCTCATATATAACTGTCTAACTACCTACACATCAATCAAATTTCAGCTTTACAGATCATGTAATTTACCGACATTTTGTGTTTTAACAGCTCGTTGTAGATTTTGCAGACACTTGTAAATTATTAAGAACGTTGAACAAGATAAGAAACAAGGCGATACAAAGTCGCTATGTTCAAAAGATTTGAAGTATTACGAGAGTATTGTAGAAGAGCCTTAAGTTTATTAAGTTGGTGCTATTGACACCGCGGTGGGGTCGTCTAGAGGCTGTCACGAACAAAGCGAGAAGTCAATTAAAAATATAATTAATTTAAATGTTACGTACCCTTAAACTTTGATTTTACTGCTTTAAATAGTTCCCAGTAGAAAGTTAGTTAGTCAAGTTTTATATCAACCTGTCGACTCATTACCCGACTAAGCCAGAAGGAGGGTTATGGTTTTCGAGAGAATGTATACAGTATATATAATTTTTAGCACGCTTTGCGGCCAGAACGGCTCGATGAATTTTAGCTTGAGAGTTGTCGTTAGATTCGTATTAATTGTGATAGTGACACTGGGTATATTTAATTAACAAAAAAAAAAACGAAATTTCTTATACAAACTTATTCAATAATAAAACAAAAAAAAAGATAGTTTAAAAAAACTAAATAAATTTTTTTGTAGAAAAAAAAAAACGAAAACTGACTTAAAAAACAATAACTACATGTTTAATCCTTAACTAAAAAGTAGACAATAATAATTTACAATAATAATTTAATTACTTCAAAGCAACGAACATTGAAGGGGAATCAAAAAAATCATTGATACCTATATAATACTATACTATTTACAATTTATAATCAGTTATTTTGGAGTCGGTGCCAGCCAAGAAGGATCTTTAAATCTGCTTTTGCAACAAACTTTCGAAATGCACGGGGCGGCAATGGCAAGCGCGAGGGAATACCCGAACACGGTCAGACGCGTGACGGCAGACGTCATTGATAGTTGTGTCTAAACATTTAAAAGATTTGATGCGCACTTACGAGTATCAGCTTCCAATCGATTTGTTGTATTAAATCTTTATTTTACATTCATATATTAATAGATTAATTGATTAGGTTATTTTTGCTAGTAGGTAATATTTTTAAGGTCATTATGATCCTTCTTGGCTGGCACCGACTCCAAAATAACTGATTAAAAACCCGACTGCGTTTCTGTTTAATTTGGAAATGAAAAAGTACTAAATTGTAGCAGTGGGGATCCAAAGTCAGTCGTCTAGGCAGTAGATTGGAGTAATCTGCAAGGTAATAGGTATGTGCTCTTAATTCCCTAAGCCTCAGTTTCTAGAATGGGTCCATACTGCTACAATTTTTACATTTTCTTGTTTTAGGGATTTTCATTTCCAAATTAAATAAGAAGAGCAATCGGGTGTTTTAGTTTTCTAAATTACCCTATTATTCTTTCTTTGTGTTTATTGTATAACTAGCTTTCCGCAGCGCCATTTCACTCGCGGTAAGTTACATATTTGGTTACAACTCGGTTCCCGTCGCCAGTAGCGTGATGTTATATAGCCTTAACCTTCCTCAAGAACAGGGCTATCAAACGCAAAAAGATTTTTTTAATCCGACTGATAGTTCCAGAGATTAGCGCGTTAAAACAAACAAATAAACAAATTCTTACGCTTTGTATAAAAATGGTGTCCGATATGCAATATGAGGCCTAATCTCTTTCTGTGAATTCGACATTTAATTGCAATCAGAGCGCATGATAAAGGCGCTTACTAAATAGTATATAACAAATTGTTTGGTTTGTTGATTTTATACTCGTATAAATACATTTTTCCTGTGTTATACGATTTGTTACACTATTTTCCAATGAAATAAAGTATTGGAAAAGGAAAACCCAAGGCAGTGACTTGCTCAAAATTTATGTGATTACGCGGCGATCTTGAAAAGGTTTTTTGCAACAAATAGCTTTCTTCTCAGCGGTTGTGGAATTTGGTAATATCAAAACTTATATGTAAACATATAGAATAATATTTAATACTTAGTTATTACTATATTATAAGCCGTGCTTCAGTCAAATCAAATATCGAGTGTTTAGTACTCAACCTAGTGTCAGGATTTGTTCAGGTCGTCCTTAGAGGCATCCGATTTGACTTAACGACTGATATCAACTTGGTAATAACCAGGACCGACTATTAACATGCCCTCCGAAGCACGGAGATGCTCAGACAAAATACCAATATGCGGTCACCCATCTATAGGCCAGTCGCACTCTATGTTGTCTAACCCACTAATCGTTTACTGTTTAATGAGCGCCTATGAATGCTTCAGTCAACCAAATGATAGCCATCACATGGAGGGACAGCAGCATCGTGTGATGAGATGATCGTTACTTAGATAGCGTCAGCCGACAGTGCACATTAGACCTGCCAATAATTGTTTTGCACATTACTTTTAGATATTCTCCAAACTAATGAAATATGAACGATTATTTCCGTGTGTGCATACCTTTTCAAGGTGTTTCTCGCTTGCCAGATTAATTTTTGGAGGAATCTAAAATTATATAAAATAACTAGCTGTTGCCCGCGACTTCGTTCGCGTGAAAATTCAGATGGGTGCCTCTATGAGAATATTGCGTGCCTGATTTTATGGCAATCGTACATTGTATCAGTATTATCCGTCTCTATGGCGAATCCAGTTTAAACCCGCTACCGCTAAAACTGACAAACCACTTTCACACAAACTTGCGACTCTTATTTGCCCTTTTAATAAGGATGGTTTCTGAATATTAAAAAAAGAGTATTTTCCAGTAATTTGGTAATCCTACTATAAAAACTATAGAAGTTTCATACAAACTTTGCCACCCCTTTATACCCCCTTAGGGGATGGATTTAGCAAAATTCCGTCTAAGTGACCACCTATATTCTAATAGGAATGACAATGCAAAGTTTGAGATTCCTAGCACTTGTTGTTTCTGAGATTTCGTGATAAGTGATTGAGTGACCTTTTGGGCTTCGCTCGCGTGAATGTCGTTTTTTCCAATAGACATTTTTATATTGTTTAAATACTGTTTTTCATACTATTTTTTATCTCCCCCTCACTCCCCCTCACTTCCCCCTCACTTCCCCTCACTTCTCCGTTACTTCTCCGTCACTTTCCTCTCACTTCCCCTCACTTTCCCCTCACTTCTCCCTCACTTCTCCCTGGCTTTCCCCTTACTTCCCTCTGACTTCTCCCTGACTTTCCCTTCACTTCTCCCGCATTTCCCCCACACTTCCTCTTCACTTCTCCCTCACTTCCCCATCACTTTCCTCTCACTTCCCCATCACTTCCCTCTCGCTTTCCCCTCCCTTCCTCCTTCTCCTCAGTTCCTCCTTTTCCTCCCTCCTTTCCCTCCCTCCCCCTCCCTGTAAATTTCGAGTCGCTAGCTTCAGAAGCTAAAGATCTTTGTATAGAATATTTCATCCCTAATTTCATCCCTCTAAATCCACCCCTGTTAAAATAAAATTATAAGGATATTTTTTATTTAAATAGAAGTATTCCAAAATAAAATTTCAAAACTGTAAGTTAAAAAATGAACACTTAGGAATTAAATTTTAAAAAACCCTTTTTTAGTACAACCTCTAGACATTTAGACAAACACACCCTCCAAATTTCAAGTCGCTACGATCAGCAGTTTAGGCTGTGCGTTGTCTGTTAGTCAGTCAGTCAGTCAGGACAAAGCCTTATATAATATGTATGGGTGTATGGATGTATGGATTAGACGTATAGCCATCGGGGATCAAAGCATACAGGCTGCTAGGAATGCTAACACGTGATGAGCCACATAAAGCTAACCGTGCGAAAAACAGCTAATACTTAGATCCACGCCCACAACTTTTAGTTGTGTCTGACCTTGGGCTTTATTAATTGTCATCGCGAAACATAGGCTCACTGGAAACTGGACTCATTTAAAACTAAACGGAAGATTGTTTAGAATGAGCGGAATCCGAAAAATAAAAACGCTATCAGCTAATTCCGTAACCTGTTAGTCTCTGTTTCTATCAGATTTCGTAGTAAATTAACAAATGTTCGACGTGATTCTTTAAATTGGCATAACTTTTTTATTTATGAACCGATTGACATGAAACAAACACTAAATGTTAAGTGAAGCTTACCACAATGTATTAGTGAAAACCATATCTAAATCGGATAAGCCGTTTCTGAGATTAGCGTGAACAAACGCACAGACAAACAGACAAACAGACAAACAGACTAACAGACAAACAGACAAAAATTGTAACAATCATTGTTTTGGGTTCTATTTGCGTTGATAAAGGCCCCAATAATTTTTTTTCTCATATATCTTTCATGTACAGACAGCGATCGGTTACATTTTTATTATATGTATAGATATCTCTTTTTATCAAATTCTTTTGAAATAATTTTGCACTAATGGAAAATAGATCAGTCAATTTGTTAAGCTCTTGACTTAACTATCTGTTTAAGCTGAATTATCTTTGAAAACAAATAATATATTAATAGTAGAAGTTAGTAGATTGGACTTGTATGAAAAAATTCATATCAAATATTACAAAATTTAGTCCGTACAAACAGGGTGAACATTTATAAATACTAATCCATTATTCACTTTACTTGTTTTGGCAAGACTAACTTAATACATATATATATATATTTACTAGATAAATATTAATTACAAATAATATAAGTACCACACGGTATAGTATTTCGTAAGTTTTAAGACATAGCGTAATATTTTCTCTTTTTTAAAAGTGTAGTAGGCTTTTCATAGAACTAATTTTAATCGAATACGGACTGACACGTGATTTCCAGAACTCAATAAGTCAAACTTAAATAATTTTAATTATTAAATTTAGATGGTATACAATGGTACTTATGAACGTCAGTTTCCTAACAGTGATAGGTACATCCATAGGAAGAACTGGCAAAAAGAACAGGTCACTGTTTATTTATCTTCAGATAATTAGAATTTATTGTGATTTAAAATTCCATCCATACAATCCCATAACCAGTATAAGAGATTTACGAGTAAATAATAATATTACATTATACGAGAAAGTTATTTGGTGGGTTAAATGGATATGTATTCAGATCTCATTCAATTTTAGTGAATTTATATTACTCGAGATACAAATTATATAATATAATGAATATTATACGTCATTATTACTCAGAACAAAGAGGTTATGAAATTAAATACATTGATATATTTACAACATTATTATCAATAAAATTCAATAAATTATAGTTTTGAAGTAATTTTCACATTCTACTACACAGTACTTTCTGAAAATAAAATGACTATAGATTTACACTTAGTGTAATTTTTGACAGTAATCATTTAAAGCTGGCTTTCATAAAAGGCACCATCAATAAACTTATGCACATACAAGAAGTATTTAATAAAATTCCATAACTAATACCCAACACGAGTATGTCTACACGTGCTTAAGTAATAAGAATAGCCCTAACACGTGGCCTTTGATGTAGGTGCATTATACAAGTTCTTAAACTATCACAGGTTAATAATTGCAAGTCAACAACCCATTAATAGTAGATTAGTAGCCAAGAGCTGTAAGGCATCAATTGCAGCCCGAGATATTTAGGCGCACGAGCGCAGCGAGGGCATTAATTAGTGTTAACATACATAACATCAAACCGTTTTGCCGGTAGAGGTAGACAGAAGTAAGTTACATTTATCGTATCATGCGAAGTATATTGTAGTCTTATGGCAAGATTGCCGCCGCCGAAAAATAATACTGTTTGTAATACTTACTTAGAACTGGGCTATCAAACGCAAAAAATTTCAAAATCAATTTTCAAATCCATATTTAGTCAATTTCACATTTCAGGCATACTGCTTCATCGGCATCTCTCATTTAGGGCAAACAGCTTTTTAGACAAATTTCATGTTTAGGTATAACGCATTCATTGGCATCTTGCGTTTAAGGTAACTCGATCAAAAGGGTATTTTTTATTGTGTTTCCAATAAAATCTATTTTGTGTGCTTATGCATATAATTCTTATACTGAATTTGATCCATTTTCATTCTAGATAGCTTGTGAAAATATTATTTTGTATCATATACTTAAACTGGCCTGTTGGCGTAGTGGTTAGTGACCCTGACTGCTAAGCCGAAGGTCGTGGGTTCGATTCTCACCCAGGACAAATCTTTGTGTGATAAGCATGATTGTTTGTTCTGTGTCTGGGAGTAATTTATCTATAATATGTATTTATTTACAAAAAAAAAATGTATATAAATAGTATATCAGTTGTTTAGTACCCTTATGGGTACTAAATTAAGCAATTATATTTGCTTGTGTTATCACAAGCAAATATAAATGCTTAATTTGGGACTAAATGGCGCTGTGTGAATGTGGTAGAATATTATAATTATTATTATTATATAATTCGTGGTCTCGTAAGCTAGCTAAAATTTGACTATGATTTCTTTAAAATTTTAATTTACATCTATCCCGTAGCAGATTGTAGTCCTTGTAACTGTGTTAATGAGAAAACCAAAGGATATTACATAGCCTATAACCTTCTCGAAGAAACGCCAAAATAATTTTGTAAATCAGTTTAGTAGATTCGGAGATTACCCCCTATAACCACACAAACTCACAAACTTTATCTCTTTATAATTTTTGTATAGAAAATACCGCTTCGCCTAAGATTTTATTGTTCTGCATATAATAAACGAGCTTTGAGACTCAGTAGTAATCCCAACTTGTATAGAACAAATAAACTATTAGTGCAAGTAGATGTAGGAAGTGCATTTATAAATATTTCGTTCACCTCAAGTTTCAAGTTTCAAATTTTATTCATGAACAATTTTCACATTGTGTTTGAACATAATTATTACATAATCATAAAGAAAAAAAAATATAAGATAAAATTATAGTAATGACATGCCATAATAGAAAATACAATCAATTAGCAGTACCTACCATACACTATTATAAAAATACATGTAAAGAGGGTTTATCCTTAAGCATTAAAATCATAATAAATTAAAATTAATGTCAAAGAGGTCAATAGAAAACTAAAATTACTTAATATGTTAAAGTGTGTAATGAAATTAGAATAAATATGTCAACTGGTGAATATTTTAAAATAAGATATAATATTAAAATAAAAGAATTCTGACAATAAATAAAACCTTTAGTAACAATTATAATTTGTTATTGTACGGCCCTATCACGATAAGTACACCTTTGCATGTCATCGAGAGAATAAAAACACCCTTTCAACAGAAACGTCTTAAGTTCGTCTTTAAATTTATTTTTATATAGCAATGTCTTCAAACCAAGAGGTAGCTTATTAAAGATTTTGATAGCGTTATAATGACTGCTGTGCTTTACTATGTTAAGTTTCGGTTTAATTTTGCACTGAAAATCTTTTCTACGTGTGTCTTCTCTTAGTTGGCGTTCTTCCTCGGTTTCATACTTGTGTACGTATTTTGCAAAATTAGTTAACAGAACTAGGACGTACAGACTCGGTATTGTTAAGATTTCGAGCTCAACAAAAAACGGTCTACAAGATACGTCTTGTCTTATACCTACTATCGTTCTGACCGCCCTTTTCTGCAGAATGAATGCTCTTGAAATGTTGTAATTGTAACTACCTCCCCAGAACAATATACTATACCTCAACTTGGATTCAATTAGAGCATAATATACTATTTTTAAATATTGAATACCAACCTCATCCCTAAGACTTCTTAGCACGTAACAGGCAGAACTAATTGCACTTTCCAAACTATTGAGCTCTTCTTTCCAATTTAGATTCTCATCCACATTAACCCCCAGAAATTTTGTGGATTTTACAGTGTTTACTAATTCACCATTTAAAACACAACTAATATTATCATTGTTCTTGGCTGTTGAACGAAACATCATGATGTTAGTTTTACTGGTGTTTAGTTTAAGGCTATTTATTGAAAACCAGTTATTAAAAATGTGTAATGCCTCATTAACTTTGCAACCTAAACTGCTTATGTTATCTGCTGATATGATAGCATTAGTATCATCAGCAAACATAATTGGTTGAATATCTCCCCTTGAAATGTTTGTAACGTAGTGTATCAAGTCATTAATAAATGTAATAAAGAATAAAGGGCCAAGTATTGAACCTTGCGGAACACCTATTATTATTGGCGTCATTTTTGACTTAAAAGGTTCCTCACAATAGTATCCTTTATCTGATCCATTTGTGTCAGGTACTGCATTTATTTCAACAAACATTTTTCTATTTTGGAGATATGATTGAATTAGGCTGCCCGCTTTACCTCTAATACCATAGTGATCTAATTTTTTTAGGAGCAGTTCGTGGTTGACAGTATCAAAAGCGGCACTTAGATCTAAAAAGAGTCCTGCCACTTTCTTTTTTTGGTTCATTCGGTTTACAGCATCGCTGATTAGTAACTCAATAGCGTCTTGTGTGCCTACTCCTGTAGTATATCCAAATTGTTGATGATGTAATACTTTGTTTAAATTTAAGTGATTGATTAACCTAACTTTTATTAACTTCTCAAAAATTTTTGATAATGTTGGTAACAATGATATGGGCCTGTACATGGATGGATCAGACTTACTTCCTTTTTTAAAGATTGGTATTATCTTGGCTATTTTGAATTGATCAGGAAAAAAGCCTTTATCTAGACAGTCATTAAACATATTGGTTAGAGGCTCAAGTAGTATATCAATATTATCCTTAATTGCTGATATGGGTAGTTCATCATAACCACACGAAGATTTATTTTGCATGTGAGTAACTAATTTATAAATTTCTTTAGATGTAACTGGATCCCATTTAATCTGGTTCTCTACTTTATTTGTATTTTGTTCTAAAAAGGCAATCGCCATCGGCGAATAATCCTCTAGTTGAAGCTGTGTAGATTTAGGTCAGTGTCATTAAAATACGGTTTAAAACCTGCATGTGCTGCTACAATGTACTAATGGATCCTAATTGCATAGGTTTAAGGAGTAGATGCCAAAAGAAGAGCGCTGCTAGAGATAACAATAATTTAAACTACGTCGTGGGAATCGATAATGTGTAAGTCCATGTTACAGTTATTTTTTGTTTTGTCAGTTTTATACTTTTGTTTATATTGTTTTATAAATGTGGCTAAATGTTTTTTTTTTTTCATATTCTTTATTATGTGTGTCACTTAAACACAAAATAAACAGTTTTTCTTTCTCTTTCTTTCTTATGATTTAATTATAGAAAATATCGATGTTTATATCTGCTTTGACAACCTACATTATTGTATAGGTTACATAGACGGTTAAATGGAGTAAAGTCCGATGTTACTTTTAGACGAACTAAGTCCCAATCAGCTATGCACCGTTTAAACCCCTCGGTCTAGACTGTCTGTTGTAAGAGTTTGGTTTAACATCATAATTTTAACCAAAAGACGTCCAATGGACATAGGCCTACCCGAAGTATCGCTTTAACCGAAGCTTTATTCAAAATATACTAAATTTAGTGAGCTGTGAAGATAATTCCAAATTACTCTGTAGTCTACATATGTGACATAGTTATATAGCAAGCGCGATGCTCTGGTTAGTTAACGCCGTATCAAAAACTACAGTACTTACTGCCCTTATTTAAAATCATTGCATAATTTCATATTAGAATAGCTCTCACATTAAATTAACAGTTACAGCTATTGTTATAACAGCTGCATTTACCCCATAATGCACTATTTGCTCCGCTCAACAGTCAAAACAGCTATAAATTAGCCACTTCATGAATAACAAACCACTTACTCGTGTCGTCCTTGCTGGTCCCTCTGTGGCGTCACCGTGATATTACATCAACAGTTCGTCGAATTTGTTCTAAATTGTTGTGATTAGTTTTACTTTTTAATTACAATTTGCTAACAGTTTTTGATTGGTTTTCAGAAACAACGGGCGCTTTAGGCGTTTTTTAATGTAGGTACGAAATGTCCTAAAAAGAAAAAAGGTAAACATTTATGAATATTTCAGTTTGGTATAGGCCAAAAATCCGTAAAGTTGGCGAGATTTCTTCAACTTATATGAGCTAGTCCTTTTGTAAAATTATTCAGGCGGAATTATGAATATACAATACCTACCAAAAACCACACCGGTGTGGTTATTGGTCTAGAACATGAAACTAAACAATTTTAACGAAGTTATACTAGGTAAAGTGCTAAGTACTTAACATCACCTTAGTGCGGTCACCAGCCCGCTTGCCAAGTGTAGACTTTGTCAAGTACCTACCGTTGGGTAGGAGGTCTATGTGCAGTGGACGCCAAGCTGATGATAGCAAGGGAACGAGCTCTGTGTTGCTGGAGAATCAATTATATTTATGGCTCAAAAGTTTTGCTTTGTTCATGTGAGAATTGAAACAGTAAGCTCACACACATTCGCACTGCACTATCGAAGCATCAACTCCATCTTGTAATATGACCCACAAAAATGGTATACATACTTATATAGCTTCACGTCTTCTATCCCCGAAGGGGTAGGCAGAGGTGTTTAACCATTCACGTTTTGCCATTTTTATTTTGGGTACGGTAAATCGGTATATCAGTAACAATTCAATCGGCTACAAAAAATCGTACGATTTAAACTTTAGCGAACAGATAATAAATTATTGTCATCTATATCACTCGAAATTATGGTGTCTGTATCACCCGCACATTAAATTGTTTCCGATATGTAATCGCGTGTAAAATAGCTAGAATTATTGCCGCACGATACTGTCGTTTAGCCACATTACTTGTTATTGCCACACCAATTGTCAAATGCATATTTATAACCTTTTTTTTAACCGAAAGAATTATGTTCGAGTAAAAACTGTGAAAAATCGCCATATAAATTTGTGAATAGGGATGGTTAGTGAAAACCCTTCCTCCATACCTACTTCTATAGTACTTACAGCTCAGCAAAGCCTTTGTTGGTATGTAGCGTGAATCTTAAGTCGGCTCTAATGAAAGTATTTACTCCTAAGAATTTTGCCATAAAATTGTATTTGTACTTTTACGGTTGTTCGGTGTGTCTAAGCGTCGGCGATACCGTACCTCCTCAATCTTTTCTACTCCTTCTTGTTCTTTATTCATTTAAGCTCAGAGCTTGCGTTATTTCTTATTATTGCAATACTTTGCGAACACAGCTGTGAATATAAAGTAACATACTAGAAGGCCGTATGCCTCTTCGACACCTAAGTTTCAAAACAAATATTCAGTACTAAATCGTTAGGTTTACCCATATTAACACAGTTCTTTTCACTGGCTATTTACTTTGGAATATAAATATGTTAGTATACTAGATGTGCAGGAAATCTGCCTGAAATCAAAAGTTGCGTGTGTTATATATGTATAAAGTGTTTATATCAATAATGCACGAACTACCGCTCGGCACATGGTACGTACATGATAAAAACATTAAATTTATAAAATTAAAAAGCCCGAAATAAAGTTGTCTCTCGTAATTGTCTTTTATTACAGCACTAAGTTGTTAATACATAATTTTTGTTGCCGGTTGTGTATTGGTTAAGTTACTCGGCTGGTAAAGTCGAGGATAATGTTTTGAAACCTGATATTTAATAATATGACTCGTATACACATTTACTTTCCATGTTTAAGTATGTCACACGTTATTAGTAAGGGAAATGTAAAATATTATGGTGAAGGCGAATATTATGAATAAAATTTAACAAACCGTCGTATACCCACCTACAAGGAGGTCGTTGCCCTGCATTGGCCAAATAAAGATCCAATTTACTTACCTATTTTTGTTACGTATAGCATTTAAATGAAAATATGTCAATTTGAACTATAAAGATGCTTTTGATCTACATTTGAACTAAAACTCTAAAACGTCAAGTGGTTAATGTATGCTAATCTCACTAACGACACGTAAATTATTTTCAGTTGAGAACTAAGAACGAGGGACAAGTATTACCGCTCACTTCAGCTGATTATATGATTAATTTGGTAAAATATAGTTTGCTTAATGCATACGTAGCATTACCCGTTGTCTCGGAGTAGGTAGGCAAGCATGTTTTACCTGTGTTTTGACAGCTTTTTTATACGACTAAGGTGACAAGCATACGGCCCGCCTGATGGTAAGCAGTTACCGTAGCTTATGGACGCTTGCTACACCAGGAGCATCATATTATTAACTAGCTGTGCCCGCGACTTCGTCCGCGTGGAATAGTGATTTTGGACAGCATTTTTTGGATATATCTTTTGGTTTGTTTTGAATTATAAACATCTTCGTTTAGGTGAATAAGAAAAATCTTTACAGTAAATGCTTCTCTATATACGATTTTAGACGTATAGCCATCGGGGATCAAAGCCATACAGGTTGCTAGAATTACTTACACGTGAAAAATCCACATAAAGCTGACCATGCAAAAAACAGCTAATATTTAGATCCACAGTCACAACATTTAGTGTCTGACCTTAGGCTTTATTAATTGTCATCGCGAAACATAGGCTCACTGAAAAATGAACTCGTTTAAAACTAAACGGGAAATGGTTTGGAATGAGAGGAATCCGAGGAATAAAAACGCTATAAGGTTTTTTTAAGTATATTATCCTGCCAAAGTGACTCCATCCCGCCTGATGGTAAGCAGTCACTGGAATCCAGAAGTGGTGGCCACCATACAAAAAGCCATCGTTTTAAACTGCTGGTATGGTGGCCTCCACTATGGTGGCTGGGAATGGGGTTAGGGGAGTGAGGGAAGTGAGGAAAAAGGAAAGGGGGAAATTGGGCTCCTGGCACTCTCGCTCACCGAACGAAACGCAGTAGTACGAATACTGCTACTCTTACGTCGATCTTTTATGAGAGGGTAGTACTTCCCCGGACGATGCGGCCCATTCATGCTGAAACCAGCTTGGATCTACTACCGTAATACTACGGTTAGGTCTAATTGGGCCCCTGTACAATGCCGCGGGCGTCCAACGGTAGCACCATTTATACGGGTCTTACTGGCCGGCGGGTTGACCCACACCACCCACACAATGACTCCACGGATACTCAGCTGGTCCCACACATGCTGCGAGGATTGTCATCTCTGCATCAGTTGGGCCTCCGGCTCTCGCACTTACCGAACGAAACGCAATAATATGGATACTATTACTCTTACAACGATCTTCTATGAGAGGGTAGTACTTCCCAGGTCGATCCGACCCATTCATGCTGAAATCAGCGTAAATCGACTACTACTATTTCGTAATTCACTTTAATTCCACCTATTCCGTAATGAGACGTGTTAACATGTTTTTATCATAAAAAATAAAATAAGTCCAGAAAAATATAAATCTAACTTTTATTTACATTTTAACTGGTAAAGTATTTACATTTTAATAAAGAAATAAGACGTGTTAACCTAACTTAAAAACACACTAACCTAAGCTAAGTACATACCACATGTATGACGTGATTATTTAAATTGGCATAACTTTTTTATTTATGAACCGATTGACATGAAACAAGCACTAAATGTTATGTGAAGCTTACCACAATGTATCAGTAAAAACCATATTTAAATCGGATAAGCCGTTTTTGAGATTAGCGTGCACAAACGCACAGACAAACAAACAAACAGACAAACAGACAAAAATATAAAAAATCATTGTTTTGGGTTCTATTTGCGTTGATATAGGTCCCAATAGTATTTTTCCCATATATCTTCCATGTACAGACAGCGATCGGTTACATTTTTATTATATGTATAGATATTGCCAACTAGCGCGTGTTTTTGCCGACATTTTCTAGTTATAATTTATGCATTATCTATCTATAAATAATTTCATAACAAAGTAAAAACTTAACTGAAACAAGTCACTGATTCGTGAAAAAGAAAATGTTTTACTTTTTGTACAATCTAACCAAGGTATACATGTGTCGAATTATTAATATTTGCGAGGCGCCAATGACTGCGCATAAAACCCACAGTAATATCCCGCGGAGCCTCCGCTAGATTCCCGAGCACGCTTTCGAGGGTGGCTGCCTTGGTACCCTACCAGAATTCCGGACTTTGGAAAGTTTTAAAATGTAAATTTGTTAACTATTTAAAATATTTTTTTATCAATTTGAGTCTAGAAATTTCCTAAATTACTTGTTTGTCGATTATTTTAGAATTCAATGATTATTATATTAATGAATAACACAAAATATAAATTTACTTAAATGTGTTTGCTTTAATAAGTCTTATGCAATAGCACAAGAAACTATTGAGTACCTCAATTTGTTCGAATTTCTAATCCTCAGCTTCAGATTTAGTGAACTCATTTTTCTACTAATGTTCACCTGCTGAGTGTATTTTTTATAATAACACTACGGCATTCCATTAATAATATTACTAATTCTGTAACAAAGTCCCAGAGTTTCCCGGAACACAGGCTTTACTGTCTTGAAATACATTTTATTCCTGCAAAAAAGAAAACTATTTATCAGTTATAGTCTGAGATTAGCAAGTTTACATAGGAGAAAAGTGTTAAATTAAAATTTTAAGTTAAATAAATTTTAAATACGTAGTAGGCCTGAGTTTGTTGCCAATTCTTCTCACGGCTCTACCTCGTCAAGCGAATCGGCTGTAGGTTAATTGGCTGACTTGTTGTAATTTTGACGTTCATAAGCAGCGTATTTTGTTGAGTTGAGCTAAATATTATTTGGATTCTGCTACGTACCCTTTCGAGTTATTACTTAAGTCGAAGTTATCCCAGCAGTTCATGTGGAAAACGATTATATTTTATTAGTTCCCTACTTGAAGTGAAGGGGAGCTAACAATGTTTCAAAACTTGTTGTAAGCACGCCGTTGTTTCACTTGTTTCTAATCAATTTAGGCTTTGAAGTGAAAGGGCACTTCGTGGAACATTTTCTGGCCCGTGTGGTTACAATATGCTGGGTACGGCATCCCTGAAACGTGCAAAGACTTTGAGAATAACGAGAATAATGTAAATTTAGTCTGTTTAAAATATGTATAGAGTAAAAGTGAAGAAATAAGAACCGAATTTTGTGTTAATCTATAAATACCTGTACTGAGTCTACGCATACTTAATTAATAGTTAATACGACTTTATCTCTTAAAAACCAAAAAAATATTATGAATTAAAATATATACTGGAATATTTTCATAATTTAAACTTAAAATTTGTTTGTATGCGTGCTATAATTTCCTCATTATGAAATAGCCGGGACGCTCTCAATTTTTATTCATTAACATAAAGTTTCTACTCACCGCTGTATTTACGTTTATTATAAAAACAAGTAGGATGTGTGAGTACTTTACTAACAGTAATAACCAGTATTAATTGCTTTTCTTTTATTAACACGCTGGCCTATTTCGTTTTAATAAGTGGGTATTAAGGTTAACAGTTGTGAAAAATATATACGAATTTATATAATAATTCCAATTCTTCATTGTATATTATTAAGTATGCTATTCAGAATCCGGGATTTTGCTGCTTGGTAAGTCTAGATAAGAATTATTGTTACATGGCGCATTTGTTTTCTTAGTAGTTCTGTTCTTAATTAAAATTTTAATTCCTCTATTCTATTTTTAATAAGGTCAATAGGTCGACTATATTCATCTAAATAATAGGTAGGTAGTCAAAATCCATAAAATAACAAAACAAAATTAGCATTTAGATTAAATGTTGATACAAGCTAAAGGCAATCTGGATTTATTAATATTCATCCATTCAAAGTACAAAAGAAAAGCTAATTCAAATTAATTAAAGTACCCGTAAACAAGGAAAAAAATTGTGGTATGGCAACATCGGTTGTCATGAGCCGTAATATGGTTAGATTGGTGACATTCTGACGTCAGAAAAGAAAGAAATAAATCCTCGTTAAATGAAATGGTTATTTGATTTATTATTTATTTTAAAAGGCTGACTTATTTTTAGTACAATGATAGACAGTGGTAAATACCGCGTCATTAAAATGTTTTTACAAAATAAAATGTTAAATCATAATTTCAGTTATCATTGCACTTCTACTATCCCGGTAGCCAATATAGTGGTAATCGGTTTTAGGAGATGTAAATACATAACTGGACAAAGCAGTGCACATTTTTCGGATCAAATAGTGATAATGATATACTGGCCGTCGTGAAAACTTCACTAGTGCAATCAGTTAACTTAATGATGACCAAACCATCACATAAGAGGCATTCCTAAATTCTACTTTACCTACATTTCATTCATAATAGCCATTGAATTGACAATTTGAGTGGACTTTGACGTTGAGTGTCCGGCTAAAAAAGTCGCAGAACAGAGGTACATCAACTCTGTTGACTATGAGTGCTCCTAGAACTGTGTATTTTGTTTTATTTCATAGTACAATCAGTTAGTTGTTAAATAAAATAATTTTGTATAAAACTAAAATGTGTTTTATACATAAGATCATATTATTATATACTTATCTTACTCTTAAGTACATATTACTAGCTTGTCATCGGAATTTATTAAAATACCTTTCTTAATTAATTGTTAGTCAGCATTATCACTGCAACATGAATGTTGTAGCAAACAATGACTGGTCTCTAAACTGTGTTAATAGAAACCTAGTTAATTCTGCTGATGCCTATATTTATTTTCTGATAACTTTGTATTAGTACCTAGGTATTAAACTGCAACGTATACCTATTTATTACACAATACTGTTTATTAAATATCTTTAGTCCAATTTTATACAAGTTAATTTTATATACTTAAAATTTGATCTACTTTTATTTCACATAATTTTAAAGAAAATATTTTATTTTATACCTATCATAACACTATTACTAGCACTTAAACCGCCGGTGATACAAGATTTTCTTAGTACAGGCATACAACATTCTAGCATTGTACATATTTTGATAGGATTTACCTATGTATTTATTTTACCACATGTAAATTGAATAAATGATTTGATTTGATTTAATTACTTTTACCTACTTTACTTTCGTAATCTTCAAAGACTATCATCAGCTTGCAGATATCTACTGTAAGATATTATTTATTTATTTATTATTCTTAAACTTACATCTATCTTTACAGGCAAGCCTAATGCGACAGAGAAGTTGAGCTTTTTATCTAGTTTATAACTATATTTATTTCTACATCCTAATACATGATTAAAACTAACCTAAGTACTGCAGATGCAATAAGCAGTCTTAGTAAATTCGTTCAGTGCACATGAAAACAGATCTATCCGGTCAGACAGCGTGTTGAGCACACGCAACGCCCGCACAAGCGGCGCGTGCTGCAGCAGGTTGGTGCGTGCGCAAGGCACAACCAGCAGCGGCGGGCGTCGGCGACGCCCTCTGTATTCATCCGGAACGCACAGCTGAACCGTCTCTAAGATACCCGGATTGTGTATCTTACCGCGTATTACACTAAATATGTAGGTGGCGAGAGCTACCTCCCTTCTTACTTCGAGTCTGTAATAACCCACCATTCCCATAACAAATAAAGTAGGATACAGTAGTGGGTACCCTGGGAACACGCCATACTGCTTCAGATATAAAAACCTAAGAAATTAATTAACCTAATTTCTATTTGGAAGAGGCGGGACTTCTTCCAAATAGAGGTTCTTACCGTAGCCACCACGATTGGCAGATGACTTGCTTAGTGCAGTAGTGCGTAGGTTACATTGCTAGTATTCCCTTAGTCACTTCACCCAAGGCAAGACATGGAATGGTTCCATATTTCAAACTACATATCATACTATAGTTTATTACACTTAAAATTAACTACGTCGTGTTATTTCATGACATACACACACGACGGCGACAACAAGTCGCCGCCATCTACACTTTAATTACAGCTTTACAAGAATTAACAATTTGCTTGTTTACATACGTCGTTAAGGATGGAAACGGTGTCATCTTCACGTCTTTGATATTTAATTTGAGCTATCTACACTAACTAATTGATCGGTATATCTTCGTAACGACAGCTAAACTGCCTGGGTTCAATGTCTGAACATATTCTAAAGGTTAAGTATCAATGTCACAGGCTTTATAAGATTTACTATATTATAATACTAGCGACCCGCCCCGGCTTCGCACAGTTATTATGCTGATACTAAATATACTACAGAATGTCTTTTTAAACAACGTTCACAGCTTTTTTGTCATTAGACAACACAAACATGTTTTCTTTAGAGGCCGGCGGCTCCCAGCCGGTATATACTGCCGCAACCGCTATGTCCCTGCATTACATTAGAAACCTCTAAAATTACCAGTGTTTCTCTACTATATTTTGCACATATGATACATATAAACCTTTCTCTTGAATCACTCTATCTATTAAAAAAAACCCATCAAAATCCGTTGCGTAGTTTTAAAGATCTAAGCATACATAGGGACAGACAGCGAGAAGCGACTTTGTTTTATACAATGTAGTGATAGTGATAATGCCCGCGACTTCGTTCGCGTAAAAATTTAGATGTGTGGCCGTATGAGAATATTGCATGCCTGATCTTACGGCAACCGAACATTGTATCAGTAATAAATCAGTATTCTGTCTCTATGGCGAGTTCCATTTAAATACGTTCACCCGCTACCACTAAAACTGACGAAGTTTCACACGAAATTGCAAAGCCTACTTTCCCCCTTTATAGTAGTTTCTAATTATAAAAAAATGATGCCTAACAAATTTTAGTAAAAAGTATAATTAAGTTTGGAGTCTTTAGCTTAAAAATAAAGTTTTTCCATACAAACATACACTTCTTATTTCACCCCTTAGTAAGAGTCGTTTAAAAAAAACCAATTAACTAAATTGCAATTTCTTTAAATAATGAGTATTTTTTAATAATTTGGAAAGACTACTAACAGAATTACATATAAATAGAAGTTTTATACAAACTTTATCATCTTTTTACCTCCCCCATAAGGGAAGCATTTCCCATGCAAAATTCAAAACTTCTAGCACATGTAGTTTCTGAGATTTCGTGATGAGTGAGTGAGTGACCTTTCACTTTTATATATATAGATTACGTGGTAACTTGTACCTCTCTTTTTAACTTAACACAACGATTGTAAACATAATTAATTATTTATTATATCTCTATTTCTCTGCAAGTAGACATCCTTAAACCACGTAACAAATTTTGAATTGATTCCCACTTTCTTTCAGAGAATTTGTTCCCGAAGGTTGATATATAATACATGCATGCAGTAGAGAAAAGTCTAAAACTTCAAAGCTTTGTAATAAAAAACAATAAATTCAAACTCTTAACTCAAACTCAAAGCTTTTATTTCATTTTCATCATAAAGTATGATGCTTATGAACGTCAAAATTACATTAAGTCAGCCAATTAACCTACAGCCAGTTCGCTAACGAGGCAGAGCTGTGAGAAGAATTGGCAAGAAACTCAGGCCATTTTTTTTCAATCGCCAGATAATTACAGTTTTTTGTATGTGTTACAATGTTAACACTCAACGCAACCAAAGAACCATATAAAGTAATTATTACAAATCAAAATTATTATTAATATAATTACTAAGATTTAAAAAAAGAAGAGAGAATTTCAATTATTTAGTTTCATCTAGTATGGTAATTTTAGTTCTTATTTCAAATGGTAAATGCATCTCTTGGTCATATTGAACGACAAGATAACTATTACTATACTTGTGTGAAATCGGGATGGGTACCAAGTAAATTATATTATACCGATCTAATTCACTGAAAATATATTTTGTAACCCGCAGCGCGTTATCGTAATATACCTGATTTGAACACTTGTACAATCACATACCATTTAAGATTAGTGCTGACAGCCTTATCTTCAGTAAAACAGTCATATTTTTTCACCTTACATAAAGTTTTATTCGTGGTGTCGACGTAATCCCACAATCTTAGGTAGGATGTTTTCCGTCCGCAGGTCAAAGGTAGACACTTCTAATTAGATCACGTAAGGGCTGGGTACTAAATTATTACTTTTATCTCCTTGTTTGTGGAGAACGAAAACTGCCAGGAGCGAGAATTCCGTGTGTAATCGTCAAATCCTTTTAGGAATGTTTATGATTATTACTTTTTGTGTTGAATCAAAAAAAATTAGAATTGTTCTTAAAAAACTAGTTACTAAATAACATTTTATTTTGTTTCTGTTGTGTTGAAGTACATAGTATGGTCTCCAAAGTTCTTTGTAGAAGCAGTGTCATATATAACATGGTTGCCTCAACATAAATAGTTGACGTATGATGCTGAAATTTGACAAGTAGGTAGGAGATGTCGTAATAAGGACAAAGAACACCTCCAAGCCAGTTCTTTAAAGAAAACTGCAAGAAACATTTAATCCGTATCCTATTCTGTTATGAAAAATAACAACCAATCAGAACTTTCGCCGTATCGATTACTTAAATAAGTAAATATAATAAAGTTATACTTATAATCCTGTTAGGGCAATATCTTTGAAATTTAACTCAATATTGATTTCCCTTTCACATTCAATACTTATTATTAACGACAGAATTATTCGACTTCAAACGGTGGATTTTAGACTGTTTAATTACTTTTCCATTTAAATCGATGATTGATTGCGATTGCCGATTCGATACTCGATACCTAAACCCTTTGGAAGTGCTGCCGAGTTACGATTTCATTAATTGTGTCGCTCTGTTTATTTTAGTTGGAAACTTTGTTTGGCTCAGGCTTGAAGCTTGCACAAGCTTATTGGATATATTAGTACTAGCTATTTATAGACTATTTAGGTTTTGCTGAGTTAATTACTTGTAGTGGTTAGTATAAGCTAAGTTATTTTAACTTTTAGATTAATTTAGTGACCGTGTGGTTTCTAGATTATGAAACAAATGATTGAAATAGATGTAGTGACATATACTCCGGTACCTAATTATCGTAAGAGATAAAGAGTAAGCTAGGTAATGGTTACCAGCTTTACCTGCTTATTAAACCTTAGCTTACTGCGTTCACAAATCCGCCTGCCTTTTCTCAAGGCAAACTCCTCCCTTTGGCAGAGACTTATGTCCGGCAGTAAACGTCTTTACTAAAACTGGGAGGTTACACAATACTACGTCGTGTATTATGGCGCCGCGGCGTAAGCTGATGCACTCGTATTATGTATGTTAGTTTATAAGGTATATTGTGTGATATATTATGGATTGTTAAAAACAAAACAATGATCCGAAATAAAAGTTTTGAATTTGAATTGAATTTATGCTAATGTCGCAAACAAAGTTAGGTAAATCCTTATCTGAAGTTAAAAGAATTACCTATAGAAATCTAATTAGTGATCTTCTATGACCTATATCGAGAAGACCGTTCACGATTGAATATAAATTCTCAAAACTATAAATAATTATACCTTCACTAAACTTTCAGGTTCAGAGTTTCTGTTACCTATTATTTTCGTTTAGTTGGTTGGAAAATATAATTTATAGGTAGCTGTGGAGTCGGTAGAGTTGATAGAGCGGACCGATGTTGTCCACGCGGAAAATCGCCCTTTGATGTTGGTATTTATAGTTATATTTTGGTATATTGTGTCCAGATACTTCCAGGCTGAAATACCATTCAGGTTTAGAAGATCCTGTGAACTATGATGTATTAAATACTTTGAATTTTGGCAGTAATATAAGGATAAATACGATAATACATAATATACAAAAATAATGATAAATCGTATAATATTATAAATGCGAAAGTAACTTAGTCTGTCTGTCTGTCTGTTACGCTTTCACGTCTAAACCATTGAACCGATTTAAATGAAATTTGGTATAAAGATAGATTAGATCTCGGGAAACAGCATATCTTCTTCATCGCGAAAAAATGGCTTAACGGGTTTGAAATAGGAGATGAAAATTCGTCAATGTAAACAGACATATAACCGACATTCATGCGGGCGGAGCTGCGGGCAACAGCTAGTAAGTACTAAAAAATAGTTTGAATTAGTATAACAATTTAGCAAATGCTGCCGTGACTATTTTTCAAGTTTCCTGTTTCATAACCATAAAATATGTTAATAATGTGCTTAACAAACTTGTTAAAAAAAGTAAGTACCTAATATGACTTTGACAAAAACACTTGTCTAACTTAAAATTATGCATATGAAGAAGATACTGTAATTACCACTTGTTTTACGTCACAAAGAAATTTGAAAAGCATAATGCTGTCTTTTTACAAAGTTCGCAGATAAAATAAGATTAAAAGCAATTTAGTGTGATGTAGTACAGATTTAGTATTACGCTAGATACATTTGGTAGCAAACAAACGCATTCACCGACGCGCACCGACGACCGTTTATTTGAATCGGTCCAATCCTCTATAACACTTACACTTACCATTCTTCCAGACCTGGAAATTGAACATTGGACCGAGCGTTACTTTCCACTCTTATTTTAAACTTCTCTCTTTGTAAAATTATTTTGAAAATGTTTTCATTCTTCAGAATTTCAAGTTATTGTCTGGAAACTTGGATGTTTAAAGTATAAAGATGTTTTAATCTTTGAGAAGATTTGTCGTAAGCAGATTAGTTAGCCAGCGCTATTAGTTATTTGGTGGTTCTCAATAAAATTTAAGTGTTCTTTAGAACTTGCTTCTCAATCTAAACATGACAAACAATGCGTGCGTAGTCAACATATTATGAAATGGTGTTTGCGCTTCTTCGTGACTCGGTATTATATCCTTTTAAAAACACAGTATATTTCAACATACTTCTAAAAGGAGGAGGTTCTTAATTCAGGTCGTATTGTTTTTTGTATGTTTGTGAATATATTGTTACATTAGACTAGTGACTTATTTAACTTCTGAGCTATACGTAGGTATTTGCTATTTCTTAAAAAAGCGTTAATGGTATCCTGAACTTTAGTTTCCATACTATAAAATAAAAAGTTGCTAGCGGAAAAAGCGTTTAAAGTTAGTTTTAACAAAAAGTGAGTTTTCCTTGTGCATGTAATTACATGGACACAACTTCGCACATTGTAATAACTTGTATTATTCAACTTTTTCACTAGTTTGACCCCTGGGATCACTCACTCAAGATCTCGACTTTATAAATTTGTAAGCAACATGTCGATGAGTAGTGGGTTTGATGCCTGGTAATAGCTCTACGTTTAGCTACTACTACTGTCCAATTCTTAGTAAGTCAATTTAGTATTAAAATTAAGATAAGATTGTTTATAGGATTTGTTTAATAATTGTAACATGCAAAATAAAGACTTTGACAATAAACAATAAAAAGAAAATTGGTTTACCATTAACCACTTCATTTATTAAATACACACACAAGCTAACAAGGTCAGATCAGGTGAAAGACTACATATTATTTGTCACAAATGGGATTCGAACCCATATCGCGACGCTCACGCTCTCACGCCACGTCGCGTCATCAAGCAGTCAAATTCATAATATTGCGTAAATAATAAAACGTTAACAAGCTTAGTTAGATATAAAAGTATTTTCTAAAATTAAAGTGACATAATATTATACTCGTACTCGAGATATTACAAGTACATACAATTGAGTGACATATCAGTATTTAAGGGTAGTGTACTTATTACTATCGCACACTTGCACCTCGCTTAATAAATCCGATGTAAGCAGTGTTATCACAAGAATAATAATAATAATATTAAGAAAACATAGTTTACCAATAATGTAAAGTTTAACCAATATCTAATCTAGTATAATAACAGTAGATTACAAATTGGTGAAACTTTACTGAAAACAATAGTTTTCAGTGGAATAATTAAATTAATGCTCAACTCAAAATTGCTAGGTATACGAAGTTATTAAAATTAAATCGCACGATTGTTGAGTTTCGTGTTTCAAGTTGCGGTATTTATACATCATACAAACTATGTATCGACTTTTAGAGGCTTTAAAATCCTTTCTCGATGTCAAAAATAGTTCCCTTCTCCTAAGTCACCTTCTTTGGTGTGTTTTTTTTTATTTTTGCTTCTGCAATGAACATGGCCATGATCTCAGGCCACGGTGACCTCTCCATATAAGGTAGGCCGTATGCCTGTTTTCCACTAAAGTGTATAGAACCATTATATACTTTTAAAGTCACATTGGCAATTAACTGACATAAAAATATATTAAGCCAATAATTCTATACGAGGGTAAGGGATACAAGTGTTCATATAATTTTATTGTGCACATAAACTCTGTAAGTATATTTTCAATTTATATCACACAATGAAAACATTTAAAGCGTTATTTTAATATCATCATAACACTACGCCATCTTTCCTAAAGAGGTAGACAGATGTCTGTAACACGTACGTTTTTGTTTCATGTAACATGCGGTAAGCTTATGGCAAAGCAAACATTGCGAAGTTCTCGACAGATAACCCAATACCACTTTTTCCGACTCTGGAATCGAACTCAAGACCTCTGGCTGGCAATTCACACAGCTCCACTGAATCATTATTTTTAATAAATTACTTTTATAAATAAATTGTTAGGTTCAATATACCCATAAACTGAAACATTTGCGTGAGGTTACTAGCGCTCATTTAACCGGCCGCTGAAATGTAAAGGTGCTACCTTATCGCGAACACTCACCTGTAACGTAACGTTTACAGATTCGTTTTTGAGCATTACGTTAAAAAGTGCTTCCCTTACTGCCAAACATTCGCTAGTAATGTAATATTTTAGATTAAAAAATATTAGACATTGTATCATCAATTTGTTCAATGTAAGTGTAGGACCATCTAATTTTGATCATAGGTCTATTAAGCGGGGCATGAAAAAGCATTTCATTAAGCCGCCACAGTGACATACCAGTATTTTGGCACGTGAATTAGTGTCCACCACTTCTGAATTCCACTGACTGCTTACCATCAGGCAAAGTGGAGTCACTTTGGTAAAAAAAGATGTATTCAAGTAATATTACAGTTTTAATAAAACAACTGTATTGAAAAAAGTGTTGTGAAGTGAATCTATTTAGTAAATTTAGTGTTAGTGAGTGTGACTTGATGAATACTTAAACTATATAGTGTTAGCATAATGAAACTAAAACTGTTATTTTATTAATACATTTGTATAAAAAGTTATATATTTGAGTAATTGATTTGTTGTAGCGGAAGTTTTTGAATGTATGTAAAACAAAAGAAATAATTATATTACCTAAAATTGTATAATACTATTAATTTTATGTGTATTATTGGCCATTGTAAAGTTAGTTCTAACAATTCGGTGCCAGAACGATATCCGGCCATATTGCATTTTAAATAATTCTAATCAAATGAGTGACACAGATGTCAACCTGTTAAGACTGGAACTTTATGATAGTCAGTCGTCGTTCTGTTACCGAGTGGAAAGGACGTGCTGATTCGAAATTGTAACTTATTGTAAAAACCTGTTAATTTAAAAGAGTGGCGTGAGTTTCTTGCCAGTTCTTCTCATGGCCCTACTCTAAGCCGGCGAACTGACTAGTGTGTTCTAAACAAGTCAAATATAAACAATATAGAAGTGAAGTGTGTATTATTCTAACAATAGTGACACAAGTTCTAACTGCAAGCATCTAAAAAGGTTAGTTCATACTGAGTATTAATCACAAGACCAATACTAATATGCATTCATTAACATCATCATCTAGTAACTGTTCATCGCTCTTGATAGACATTGGTAATCGTAATTACGTGATATTGAGTACGCAGACAGTGCTGCTACATATTACCGTGATATTACCTTGTAACATTATATTCACCTGTTACAACACCAACAAAAAAAAGTTGTGGTGCATTATTTTAAACCGCATTAATTTATTTATGATCGCGTAAATTCCTTTAAGTAAGAAAAGAAAGAAAGAAAATATATCTATATATATAATAAAAATGTAACCGATCGCTGTCTGTACATGGAAGATAAATGAGAAAAAAAATTATTGGGGCCTTTATCAACGCAAATAGAACCCAAAACAATGATTGTTACAATTTTTGTCTGTTTGTCTGTTTGTCTGTGCGTTTGTTCACGTTAATCTCAGAAACGGCTTATCCGATTTAGATATGGTTTTCACTAATATATTGTGGTAAGCTTCACTTAACATTTAGTGTTTGTTTCATGCCAATCGGTTCATAAATAAAAAAGTTATGCCAATTTAAAGAATCACGTCGAACATTTTCTGATAGAAACAGAGACTAACAGGTTACGGAATAGCTAATAGCGTTTTTATTTTTCGGATTCCTCTCATTCTAAACAATCTTGCGTTTAGTTTTAAATGAGTCCAGTTTCCAGTGAGCCTATGTTTTGCGATGACAATTAATAAAGCCCAAAGTCAGACACAACTAAAAGTTGTGGGCGTGGACCTAAGTATTAGCTGTTTTTCGCACGGTCAGCTTTATGTGGCTCTATCACGTGTTAGCATTCCTAGCAGAATGTATGCTTTGATCCCCGATGGCTTTACGTCTAATCCATACATCCAACCCATACATATTATATAAGGCTTTGTCCTGACTGACTGACTGACTAACAGACAACGCACAGCCTAAACTGCTGGTCGTAGTGACTTGAAATTTGGAGGGTGTGTTTGTCTAAATGTCTAGAGGTTGTACTAAAAAAGGGTTTTTTAAAATTTAATTCCTAAGTGTGTGAAAAGGGATGAAATCGATTGTATGAATCTTCTTCATTTTTTAACTTACAATTTTTAAATTTTGTTTTGGAATACTTCTATTTAAATAAAAAATATTCTTATAATTTTATTGTAACAGGGGTGGATTTAGAGGGGTGAAATTAGGGATGAAATATTCTATACAAAGAAAGATCTGCTTTAGAAGCTAGCGACTTGAAATTTACAGGGAGGGGGAGGGAGGGAAAGGAGGGAGGAAAATGAGGGAGGAAAAGGAGGAATTGAGGAGAAGGAGGAAGAAAGGGGAAAGTGAGAGGGAAGTGATGGGGGAGTGAGAGGAAAGTGATGGGGAAGTGAGGGGGAAGTGAAGAGGAAGTGTGGGGAAAATGCGGGAGAAGTGAGGGGAAAGTCAGAAAGAAGTCAGAGGGAAGTCAGGGGAAAGCCAGGGAGAAGTGAAGGAAAAGTGAGGAGAATTTTATAGGAAAGTAAGAGGAAAGTGAGGGAAAGTGAGGGGAAAGTGACGGATAAGAAACGGGGAAGTGAGAAGGAAGTGAGGGGGAAGTGAGGGTGCAGTGAGGGGGAAGTAAGGGTGCAGTGAGGGGGAAGTGAGGGTTAAGTGAGGGGTGAATGAGGGGAAAATGAGAAGAAAGTGAGGGAGACAGTAGAGGAATGGAGAGGAAAGGAACGCGGAAAGAAAGGAGTTCTCGAATGGTGGAAAAAGGTAGGGGAAGGGATAGGAAGCAATAGGAAGGGAGAGGAAACGAGGAAAAGAAAGGAGAAGGAAGGGAGAAGAGAGGGGAAAACGAGGAGGCAAGGTAGAGGGAAGTGGAAGAAAGGGCAAGGGATGCTGAAGGAGGTGAAGAGGAGAAGGGGGAGGGGAGGAGAGGAAGGAGGAAACTGTGGAGAGTGGAGAAAAAGTGCAATAGGGAAGAAGGGGAAGGAGAAAGTTATTGTAGTGAAAATTTGCCTTTGTGTATTGTATATTGTTTTTACGAGGGATATTTTTAGGTAGGTGAAAGAGGATTTGTATGAATGGAAGATTAAAAATAGTATAAAAACAGTATTTAAACAATATAAAAATGCTATTTATACACATAAAAGCAAAAGGTCACTCACTCACTCATCACGAAATCTCAGAAACAACAAGTGCTAAGAATCTCAAACTTTGCATTGTCGGTCCTATTAGGATAAAGGTGCTCACTTAGACGGAATTTTGCGAAATCCATCCCCTACGGGGATATAAAGGGGTGGCAAAGTTTGTATGAAATTTCTATAGTTTTTATAGAAGGATTACCAAATTACTAGAAAATACTCTTTTTTTAATATTCAGAAACCACCCTTATTAAATGGGCAAATAAGAGTCGCAAGTTTGTGTGAAAGTGGTTTGTCAGTTTTAGCGGTAGCGGGTTTAAACTGGATTCGCCATAGAGACGGATAATACTGATACAATGTACGATTGCCATAAAATCAGGCACGCAATATTCTCATAGAGGCACCCATCTGAATTTTCACGCGAACGAAGTCGCGGGCAACAGCTAGTTTATAAATATATTTGTTTATAAATTAGTTTTATTTTTGGTAGAATTTCCACTGTTATTTTGTACGCATTATGTTGTAGGCTATTGAAGGTTAGATGAAAAAATTATCTGCATTGATTTTAAGATACACTTATAGAATTTCATTGAATATTTGCTTGCTAAACTATAAACATTTTCACGATACCAAAATAAAATAACCGTTTGATAGAACGATGTTGTTCAGTTTGACAAGGCACCATCTGCTCGTCCCGAACAGTCAACATTACAAGGGCTAGGTTTAACGTAGCATAATGTCTGATCCCTAAACAGAGTCACACTGACCTACCCTTCAAAATAACTGTACTATATAGTTATGTTGTGAAGATAATTTGTAAGGTTTCGTATTATCAAATATCTTAGTCCAGTACCTAAACATATAAACTGGATTTATTGCTTACTGACGTAGACGGGACTACAGAACATATGATGGTATAAGTAATCGACACTGAACTTTTGCAAGGCAAGGTCTGCCTACAGAGAAGTTTAAAACATATCATAGCATTAGCTTGGGAAAGGAAAACCTGCAGAAAATGTACGCGTGTGTACGTATGTGTGATCGTATCCAGGCAGTAGGAATAAATAATAAATAGAACCTAATAACCTGTATAATGCAGAATTCGAATGAAAATATCAATTATTATAGTTAGTCGAGCTAACCGTGCACTTGATTGTATATAAGTAATTATTATAATACATATAACTTGCGACCTACGCTTACTTCACACAGGCACTAATATATTTTACGTCACGAGTACAAATCGTTGAAAACTTTGGCTTATCTGTATTGAAACAGAGGGGTAATACAAAGACGTAACATGCTTCTTTAGAATTTTATACGGCCAAAGGAAGGCACGATAAAAGTCTATTAAGTAATTTTAATAATCAATATGATTAAAGAGAGTTCTTGACGCTTTTTTCGCTGTCAGGGAGGTGACGGGACTGTCATTCCTTGGCTAGGGCATGGTAGCGTCGGAATGGCGTTGGCGTGGCTCGGCTAGGCATCTAGTGTGTTGTTACAACATTTAATAGGTATCTGTTATATACATAAATATTTAGGAAAGATGTTCATACAATTTGTTGTGGGGAGGATCGGTTGATATCGAAAAAGCATTTAGAATACAAAAAAAATGCGTTAGAGCTATTACTGGAGCTTGGGCTACAGATAGTTGTAAGCCACTGTTTTCCAAATTTCGCATTCTCACGCTGGTCTGCATGTATGTTAAGGAACTATGTATTTTTGTAAAACAGCATCCACAATACTTTAGTTTATATTCAAATAAGGTAGCAAGAAATGATAGAAACAAGTTTAAACTCCACCGTCCGAGATGTCGTTTAGATATAGTGGAGAAAAACGCATATATTAAGGCTATAGAAGTGTATAATAAAATACCAAATAGGTTCAAGGAATTACCGCTATTGCTGTTCAAGAAAAGGTTGACAATGTGGCTTGCAGATAAATGTTTTTATACATTAAATGAATATATGACATACAAAGAAAATGATAATAATTAATATTAAAATTGACTATTTTATATTGTTCTACTTTTTAATCAGATACTTTTAAATAATATTATAACATGACTATAAAAATTGACATCCTAACATAAAAAATATATTTTGACATTATTAAAAACAAAAAAAAAAAAAAAAAAAATGGTATTATCTAAAGTTATTGTATTTAATATTAGTAATTAATAAGTTTAAGATTCACAAGCCATTGTTATGGCAGAATGTAATAAGTACCTATTATGTTAATTTCTACCACCACTTTTTGTCACTACATTCTTGTGAATAAATAATTGATTTGAAAAAAATTGGGAAAACCCTATCATCAAATGCCGTTGCGTGATTTAGAATAAGTTACCGAGGAAACAGAATAAAACGGCGACCTTAACTATTTAAAGAATGGAGTAGTCGTCGTCCCAGCTTAAGCCTTTTCTCATACAAAGAAGATATAATTATTGATCACCACGCTTGTTCAAAGCGGGTTGGTAGGCCATTGGTCAATAAAAGCAAACTAGTAGCTTTATTTCATTTTCAGGTATCAACTGGACTTAACTAACTCACTAACCTCAACCTCTAGGTAACGTTTACTATCGTTACAATAAGTGACTGAAATCACGGAGTAATGGGCAGATCACACCGACGACACACCACCCGAACCCAAAATTGTGAGGTAGGTTCGGGTAGTGTAAAAGAAAGGTTTTGATTGAAAAGAACGCGCGATTCAAATTACCTCTCAAAACCAAAATTAAAATGCTAGATTTTAAAGGTGTTAGAGTTTTACTGATCTGCACTTCAAAACTAATTTAGATTTTCAGTTAAAATCGAGAAGGCACTTAACTAATTTAACAAAAGTTTTTAATTTTCAAAGCACAATTTACGGTAGGTATTCTAAGTCTTTGGCATCCATTCAACCATTTTATAGAAGTTATAATTTATTATGTTATAACGTATTAATTATACCCTCAAAATTTAATTTAACAGCTCTCCTGAATGTTATATTGAAGACATTATGATGATAAAAATATTTTTAAATAAGCTAAATGACAGTTAATTAAGTACCTCGAGTGGCTTCCGTAACAAAATTTTACATCAAATAAAAAGCGGAGATACCAATTTCGACACAGGTAGTAATAGCCATTGATTAGTTTTAGGGTGTACTTGTAATATAATATTTAATTTATTACATGGTGAATTCAGCGAAACTCGCGCCTGAAAGGGATTTTCAGCCTCCGGGGCGCGGGCGGGGGAACCACGATGAGAGGGCGACGAGGAACAGGGCGGGGGGGTGACGCTCAGGGCGCCGTCTCCGGCAGTGAGCGTCCGCAATCCGCCGCGACAGCGCGTGTGTGCACCCGGCCTTAACTCCCGAACTACAAACACATACGTGACATCTGTACGTACGCCGCGTGTTTGTGTTTCCCTATTAAATATGTATAAGTGTGTGTGTGTGTGTGAATTGCCATTAGTGCTAATTTGTGGTCATTTGCATAAAGGATGGGTATAAGCACTAAGTAAGAAAGGTAGTCAAGTAAGCTTCGTAATTGGCCCTATGTTTACGTAAGGTATTTGTGATTACTAAATATGAAGTAATAAATATTATAGTAAATAACATTACAGATTTACTGTACGTTCGCGTGATTTAGAAACCAATTAACGTCCTTAAGAAATATATTTCAATTGATTGCTTAGGGTTGTACGTATTAGGGAAGCGTAACGTGAGGTTGTGACAGTCGCCGTGTTAATTGATACTGAAAACGAGTAAGACGGAACAGAGAAATAAAAATTGCTTCCAATTAAATTATGTATGGTTTGAAGACTTTCAAGTGTAGTTTGAAAGTATCAAACGTTACAAAGACTTAGATATACAAGAATATAAATGCGTGTAACCTTTTTCAGTCTAAATACAACGTAATGCTATGAAATACTTTGACACATTTAGTTTTAATATTAAATAATTATTGAGAGCTTTCATTCTCAATATTCGGTTAACATAGAAATATAATAGAGGGCTTCAAGAGAAAGTAACCGGGATAGGCGTCGAGCCATTACATTAGGACGTAAGACTTCTTTAATAATGTAGGCTTTGCCAGCCTTATAGAATTTTCTTTATGGGATAAAGTGATATTGGACACATATTAATCAAATTACTGGTTTGATATTGATTTTATTGTATTCATATTTATTTAAGAACGTTAATTATATCGATAACTATTTTACGTTTCGATATATCTATGAGGGCGTATTTATATATAAAATGTTATAGATACATGCATTAAAATTATAGTTACATATTAGGTTAAGCTAAAATTTCACGGGTATTCATTTAAAATTGTTTAATGAAACAGATTAATTTGTGGTTTGCAATAATTCCAGTTCAAATATCCATACAATGTTGTATTTTTTCGATTTGGTTAATTTATTTTATTATAAATTCATTAAATTTTATGAACAATAAATTGAATTAGCCTGCGATATATTTGTGCAGAAATCTTCTCCGTGGCAGCCCTGTTTCCAAAGGTTTATTAGGTTTTGGAAGAATTAGTACGACAGTGGCTGGCGGCGAATGGCACGGACTGCGTGCCACACTTGCCAGATCCCAGCCAATACGATGCCATTTAACAAACGGTTATTTAGCCAAATTTGGCAACACGCTTCAATAAAACCTACAATTATAAAATACTTATGTAAAAATAGTGGAGGCCACCATACCAGCAGTTTCAGACGATGGCTTTTGGTATCGTGGCCACCACTTCGAGATTCCACTGGCTGCTTACGATCAGGCAGAGTGGAGTCACTTTAGTAGGCTATAAAAATAACGTAATTTATACTCTGTTGTCGACTAAGTACTGACACCGAGTTGGTCGTCCGTCAGCGTGATTGAATACTTGTGAGCTTGATCGTTTTTGTATTTTCCAAATTTCCTTTGTTTGTTATTAGGCTTTTATTGTCTAATTAATTTTACGGATAAGGCATCAAATTATTTACTGTCTACATCATTTACCTTGGTATTGTTTTGGTATTGTAACAATGTTGAATAAGTACAACAAATAAGGTTTTAGTATGTACTATGGTTGAAGTTTATGCTTTTTTAATCGAGGACGGAAACTTTATTTAAAGCTTTTTGTGGATATAAGAATATAGGGTTGGAACTTAATAGACATGTTTACTTCAAAACTTGCGAGTCGCCTTGATGAAGCTCGTGGCCCTGCGTGGTAGAACTCTCTTGATAATATCTCGCAGTTAATTCTTCTGTCGAGTATCAAACCTGAAATAAGTTCGTCCTCTATTGTTACAAATATGTTTTATTTAAAGAATTAGTGAAATTGTTTTCACTAATTACGAGAAAACGATATTGTTTTAAAATGCCGCCGTTTTGACTAAGACCCCGTAACTGAACTTAACAAACAAAAATTGTAACTAGCTGCAAGAATAAGTTTTAAAACCCTGATGAGATTCAAGTATTTGCATTCAAAATTTAAATTTAAAACAAACTATTCCTTAAAGCTTTTGAAATTGCTTTTTCTAGAAATTTCAACCTAACTTTATACTACTACGTCAATGTAGTTACTTGTACCTGATATAATAGTCTTACTTCGTGATCTAATGATTAAGGCACCGTTCTTTTATCCAAAAGTTTTATCTTATAGTAATTTTAAGCGTAAGCGCGTCTTCGTGTTAAGATCACTTGGTGATTGTACTCATGCTATGCTTTCTCTGTATAAATATAAAAAGGTGCGACAATACTGGACTGGTATAATTAGTCTGAACTTAAAATAATACACGTGTATCAATGTAACTTTGTTAGTCTCATAATTATGTACTTTCTAATGCTCAGCCTTTTTCTGTGTGAGCAGACCTAGTCTTTTTTCCTTTACTGTGCGAAGAGACAATTACGTGGGTTGTTATAATTAGTCTGAACCTAAAATAATACGTGTTAAACCGTACTTCATGCGCGCGGCATTTACTGCTGCCAGCTAATAAATACTGATTCATAGTTTAAGGAACGAAATACCAGTTCCTTAAACTATGAATCAGAGAAACTAACTCTATAATATAAGATTAAATAGTAAGCCAAAATGTACCTTAGAATGAGGTACATTTTGGCTTACTACTAATAAAAGTTTCATTTGTAGAACAATTTTAGGTTTATAATTTGTTCTACTTACAAGTTTTTAAAATATTTGTCAAGTATTTGGTGCTATTTATTATTATAATTTTTGTTTTAAAAGAGGTTGGTAACAAAGAACTCGACGTTGTGTCCTTTAATAGCTAATAATTTCTTAATAATATAAAAAGTAAATTAGTCTGATTTCACTAATCTGTCTAGAGCGCACGTGGCGATCCATGCTCATACCTTCTCTGTATTAGAAGAGGTTTTGTCCTATAATGTGATGCAACAAGCCCTTTATGGGTAGTGGTTTACTGTATGAACATATAATTAACGAACACAAAGGACACTGTGCTACAGAGAGTCAGATTAATCACCGCCAATGGTCCATATTACCCATTAGTTATGTCATATGTATGTACGTTAGCAGGTAAATGTTAATTTATTTTATCCAAACTGCTGTTACAGTAACTCTTACTCTTGCTTTGTGAAAAGCTTTTTCACGCCCCGGGGTCCAGGGTGTCTAGCTCTTAGCGGGGTGTTACATTCATGTGACATGAGACTAAGATGTTTGATAGTTCCCGAGCCAATACTGTGCCCCTAGTGCCCCGGGGTCTAATATGCAAGGCAATATTTAGCCCATCTGTTACAGTAGGCAGAAAAATGTAAGTGCTACTATTACCTTACTTTTCTCACTATCAATAAACAAATCGATATTATTATACATTTGTCACTTTTAAGAAAATGAACTAGCCTGTTATTTATGTATAGAGCCTTACAGTGGCTACTCGAAACTGTCTTGTTAAACATACACGTGTTGATTGATGACAACATTCATCATTCAAATGATTCTTTTGTATAGATTTTGAGTGATATCCATAATAAAAGTGGGTGTAATTACGTTGGAAGTTATGTTGCTTTGACATTGTAAACAAACTTAATTATTCAATAAGAATGGAAAAATTTTCTTAGTTTTGTCAAGAGACTATAGTTTTTCAATTATGAGATAGGAAGATTGTTTACTCAGTACATACGCGAGTTATAGTTTTGTTAATGAAAAGTTGCAAATGCCCGTTGTTTATTTTCTATAGCCAAAAATTTTGTTTAATTTAAAGATCCTTCTTGTTCAGAAAATAAAAACAAAAGACTGTAAAGGTAGCATAGTGCTCTTTTTAAATAATGTAAGATATCTGTGCTATATGACGAACTATTACAGTGAGTGGTAATACGCAAGTCATTCTTTTAGCGCAAATGTCCATAAATTATATACGGTATACTTATTAAGCCAGAGAGCTCCGACCCTTGTAAGATTTTATCCTCATATGTTTGTTATAATCTATATTATTCACTATGAGTTAACATGCGTTTTGAAAAAGCGATGAAATATTCAAAATGAACAGCGCCTCTTAACTTTAAGGCTTAATTCTCAGATTAGATACTAGGGGCACTGTTGCTAGATTTTTGTTTTATAGGTACCAGCGCATGTGTAACCATCTATGATCCTGGGTCTTTTAAGCTCTAGTTGAGGCCACTATACCAGCAGTTTTAGACTAAGGCTTTTGCAATGGGGGCCACCCATCTAGATTTCATTGACTGCTTACCATCCGGCAGAGTTAGTTTGTTAGACTAATAATAAAAAATCCTTTAGTTCTCAGATAAGACACTGTTGCCAGATCTTTCACGTACGTAGGGATTACCGTATGTCATAGAGAAGAGCTCCTTAAATAAAGTAGTATGTATATTTCAGGTAGATAATTTGAGAGCTAAATCATTGTGTCAGCTGTCAGTTTGACAGCGTGACGTCACACTGTCATTCTTTTCTTGTATTAGCAGCGTTTACTAATGACATTTTTATGATATACGTGAGCTTCTACCTTGGAGACACTACGTAATTTATATTTAGTCCTCTACGTATATAAAAATACAAACTTTTATTTTTATCATTTACTTAGTTATGTGTCTTTTCTGTAGACATTATTATTAGTAATTTCTTATTTCAAAAAGAAGTCATTTATGTTAGTAATACTGCGTAAGTTATTTCATTCTCAATTTACTGTCTTGGAAGCAAGAGACATTTAAATCGCTGACAGATATTTTTTTTTAAAGAGTCGACGCGTCGGCCATCTTGTTTCTTTGTTTAAAACTATTTTCATGATTCCTTTTCCTTCTTCTTGCTGCCGATCAAATGAAAATGGCGCCATAATAAAAACTAATTTAAACTAGCAAGAAAAGTTTTTTTAAACTCTCATCTCAGTCGTCCTATCGTAGACATTCATACCTTTATAAATGTAACATGTTGAAAATTATATTAAAAAAGAGACAACAAACAGTAATTAATGACACTACATAAGTAATCAGCGAATGATTCTTATCATTTGTAATAATTAATCCTAATATATTAGTATCCTAAGATTGTATATAATTCAAGGTCGACATCTCTTAAAAGGAATTTCGATATGCTTCACCTTTCTTAGAATCACGTAATAACCCGGCTCTTCCTTAGTATTGTAACCAATGCTTTACACTTCTCAGAATAACACTAAGCATCTAAGTTACAAAGAAATTTTCGCTAGCATACCAAAGAGAATACTATCCGATTTACATGATTCAGCCCACGATTGTTGTAGTGAATTTTGAAACTCCTTCAGTGCAGATTAAAGCCTGTACGAAATATGTTTGCTTTATAAATATATAATTTTGTAGTCTCTTGTATGTGTAAATAAGAATTTTTTTTCATATATTATCGAGGAGGACGAATGTCGATGTTAGTGGCTCAGTTGGCCGCTTTTGGTATAAAAACTATGTAATCTACGTCACTCTTTTTGTAACATCGCTGTATAAAAATCTCATCAATCACTCTCAGCTTCATATCGACGCAGAATAAAGAGGCTATCGAGTATATTTACGCATCTATTTATAATATATTAGGATACAAATCAAGGCCATCTATGTTTAGAATAATAAGCAATTTATTAGGGATGGCGATCAGAGATCGATTACTCGAAGAATCGATTTTTCAGGCCCAAAGGATCGATGTTTTAACCAATATGCAGTGGTCAATCGATCCAGTGAATCGATATTTCACCCTTGGAAATCGTCATTAGATTTTTTGTTTTGGTAAACCATAAATTATAATAAAAACATAAAATTATTTACAATTAGTTGAATGTATCCGTAACATAACGGTGTTGCCGGTTAATTATTACTTAAAATCTCTTGAGATGACTTTTTTTCTAGAATTGTTAAAGCAGATCATTTTAAAATCGATCTTTTGCGGTAAGAATCGTCATAAACCTGCAAGATGGCGCGAGATTTTTTTATTAGATTATTTATGACTTGACAAAAAGTCGATCTTTTAGACCTACATTTTTTGTGAATCGATTCATCAGTTTACTATTCGAACCGATACAAAAATATTTCGATCGTTTTGGAAAGAATCGCCATCCATACAACTTATGAATTTTAAGTAGACTCCTAGATTTGTGCATTTACTGTTTTAGTTTGTAATGTATTTATTTATTGGTACACATCTTGATAGATCTGGTATTTACCATCTGATACAATTAATATAATTTTCATAACTCATAATAAGGAGGACCTTTGTCTGAACAAATTGATAGGCAAAGATCCCCCTTATAACGATTGACAAAATTATATTTCATATAAAAAAATACACCGTTATGTCAAAATTCAAACATTTTATCGTTTAAAATACGAAAAAAACATTTAGATTACCTAAAGAAAATGTAGGCTAATTTATCTCTGACAATAGTAGTGTCATGAGAAAATTACAGGCAAGACATCAGGCCGCTCTTTATAGCCATGTAGATAAAATTTTGTTACTAGTGTAGCATTTAAAACACTGTCACCAACTTATGAAGGTTTGACCACAAGTCAAATTTTGAAAGAATGCCAGGAGCTGAGTACTTTACGATACTTAGTTTTTCCCAATAAAGGCAAGAACAATTAAAATTTAATAGTAATTTATGTGACTATTATTGAGATATTTAAAAGTAATGACTATTTCGACACCTGTAGGACAATTTACCCAATAGTGAAAGTAAAAGTTGTGAAATTATTTTTATTTACAAGAGCTGTTATCACAAATTAAAACGATAATTACCGTGGCGTAACAGTGCGTCACAAATGTTTGCGAATGCGAGAGTGGACGGTTTTCACGCAATCATTGGCAAAAGAGTGGCGTCACTGTTTCAGAGACTGCACGGTAGCAATAACAGCATTCTAAAAATGATAGCATCTCGCTATGACTGCCCAGTACAGGCTCATTGGGTGGGGGTCATCACGGGCAGATTATAAACATTTATTGTACATCTACTAACATAGTTATTAAGTATATTGTTACTAACACACTATGGATGTTTTTCCGAAATAAATTATATATTATTATTATTATTAATAACTTGGCATAAACTTATGAACAATTTAGCGTAGACATTTCAAAATTAATGATCAACTATTTTGTGAGAAACCCACCAGACTGAAAAGTTTATTTTGATAAATAATTGGTGTAATCACTTACAATATTGTATTAGAACTTAGAAATATAATTTAATTTTAAATAAATTATTCTAATTATTTTTCTTCAAACTATTATTTATCGGAAAATTTAACATAAAGTATTCTCTTTGGAAAAAAAATGAAAAACAAACAACTGTTGTTATTAAACGGTTGCAGAAATAGAATGAGGGCGAAATAAGTTGTTGTTATGAATGTATGTGAAAATGTATATGTGGTCATTTGAAATCGGTAATTAAACTAACTAGGAACATGATACTTTGTATTAATATGTATTTCAAATACAGAATAGAAGGATAAGATATACCGCGATTTGTGTTAGGAGTGTTGTACGTCAAATTGCAGCAACGATTAGTGACGACTTCCACATTACAGAAGACTCAGTCATAACTCGCTACTCACTGAGGTACTTTTGTTAGGTAGTTTGGTGGCATGCTGCTACTACCAGGCAGCGTAGAAAAAAGACTGTTGACGCAAAACACTGGGTCGCTCAGTCATCATTCTGAATATTGACACAAGTCACTCACTCGTGTACACGACATTTACGCAATGAGGGTTTTATAAAATGCGCCCACGAGGTGGCAGCACTGAGGCATCAGGTCCAGACACCTTTCGAAACGCTTTCAATCAACCAACCATTCTCTGTACGGTAGTAGATCAACGTTGGTTGCACCATGAATGGGCCGGATCGTCCGGGGAAGTACTACCCTCTCATAGAAGATCGACGTAAGAGTAGTAGCATCCGTACTGCTGCGTTTCGTTCGGTAAGTAAAATAAATGCTGGAGGCCCAATTTCCCCCTTTCCTCTTTCTTCACTTCCCTCACTCCGTTCCTCCATTCCCAGCCGCTATAGGCCACCATACCAGCAGTTTAAAGCGATGGCTTTTGGTATGGTGGCCACCTCTTCTGGATTCCACGGACTGCTTACCATCAGGCAGGGTGAAAAAAAAAATCAACTGCGAACGATACTATTGATTTCAAAATGCGAATGAATTTTGATTTAAGAATTTTGAACCTTTCACTTAAGTGGCGCCAACTGATGGCAAAAAATTTCCTAAACATCCTCATTACAGATATACCTTGTGGCAAAGTAGCAACGTTGCTGTTTATACTTGTTATCCTAGTCTTGTCCCATTTTCACGTGTCCACTTATCTACCTAATAATAGAAAAGCCTCTAAATCTTCATCCAACCTATACGAACCTTGGCATTATTAAATAAACTTCTACGAAACATTCTATGAAACTGCTCTATAACACAAAATTATGTACTAATAATACAACTTGAAACATACAAATCCAACTTAGCAGACGTCACTTTTGACATTCAAATGGCAATTTGTAACAGACTTAATTTCAGTGACATTGAAAAATAATTTATTGTTGTAATGTTTATTGTTGTTGGCGTAGCATGAGTAATTCAGATAGAAATCTGAAAATAATCGAAGTTAATTTGTACTTTCAGTGACAAAAAAGGTATAAAATACAATAGACCTTCTTGTCAATATAAACTTAAGATATCCAAAAGCGCCAAATCACATTTTTATTTAATATCATTTCCAATAAGTATGCGATGTGTAGTCTACTTAACGACGGTTCACTAATCTGTTCTTCATCAATGCCAGTCCTTAATCTACTGTCACGTCTGTTATGTGTGCGCGTCAATATTATTGGCCACATTTAAAAATCATTTATTTTTATATTAGCCTACCAAAGTGACTCTACTCTGCCTGATGGTAAGCAGTCAGTGGAATCTAAAAGTGGTGGATACCATTCCAAATGCCAGACTACTGGTAAAGTAGCCTTTCCTATGGCGGCTTAATTAGATGCTTTTTCACGCCCCGCTTAAAATATCCAGGATCATAATAAGATGGAAAAACATGCGCTGGTAAAGAGTTCCAGGCTTTCGGTTTCATTTTCAGTAATACTAAAATACGAACTCCACACTAACAGTACAACTGTCTCTTTGTTTTTCTCTGCTACTAATTTTCCTGACATCATTCAGTTAAGATCGTATATCTAATATTCAAATTTAATATTCGTGAAACTCGCCCGCAGTCATGAAACAAACATAACATCGTATACGTGTATTGTTCCTAACAGACACACTTTCCAAAAGATTTTGATAAAATATGTAATTTTTCGTTGAGCGATATTGAGGCTTAGGCGTGCATAATTTAGTCGCAGTTGGACAGAGTCCGCCTGCCCCTATATATTATAAGTTACGGCCTCTGAGACCTGTATGACCAACCAGAAAAATTGTGCTGAGAATTATTTTTTGATATCTGAGATTCGATTTACATATTGTAGCTCTACGATATATGGCTATTTGAGGTGGTACTGTCTGTGAGAGGCGTGTAGTGGGTCTCCAAGCTATCTAATATAAAGCGGTAGAGACTGTTTAAACGAGCTAATCTCAGGAACTACCAGTCCGATTTGAATTTGTTTTTGCGTTTAATAGCCCAGTTCTTGAGGCAGGTTATGTAAGGCTATGTAACATCACGCTACTGGCAACGCGAGCAGAGCAATACGGGTGTAACCGAGCTGCAGAAAGAGCTGATTGTTTGGATTTTCTTAGTATTGTTCCACCAGCGAGAAAATATAGCAATTACTTGTTTGTTTTTACCTATGTTAAACTAGGTAATTTAGATGTATCTTGAATGAAATTCCTGCATAAATCTAAGCTTGTCTAATTTATAATGAAACATAATAATATGAAAGGGTTTTAACATATAAAAATAAGCAGTTAAAGATATATGACGTTATTTGTACTTAAATAAAGTATATCAGCTTAATTAATGATTAAACGAATCGTTAAGTTGAAAAATGTTGCCAATTCTACTTAAATATCTGTAGCGAGTCGAACCTCTATAGTTTATTAGCTACTCGACATTTCTCCTTTACACAATACATGTTCATTAGAGAATGGCACGGAGCTGAAAAATGCCTTATTCAGAGTCCCTAGTGAATAAAACCACAATACGTACTATGTTGACTTTTCTGGTACCTTATTATCTTCATACAAATATGGACTTTATGCGTATTACAATAACGATTTTTTTTGCAAGTTACAAATAAATATTGTGTGTTTTAGAATTATGGAACCCACCTGAGATTTCAAAGGTCGAAGTACTATGGTCTATTAACCAACACTGAGCAAAAAGAACACGTATACAGATCTTTCGGTGGTAAGAACTTACAGTGACTGATCTTTCTTTTTTATTAAGAAACTACATAGTTGCCTGTGGGACGTAGTCCACCCAGAGCACCTGTCCGAAGAGCACCTGCGCGTTGAGCACCTAGCCTAGTCCACGTTAAGCACCTATCTAATATTTGGCACAGAGAGACATATGTGAAAATATTGATTTTTGGTCCTCTTTCTTTTCCTTTTTCCCTTCTTATCCTCTTTTCCCTACATGGTGTGCAATAGTTTGGTTGTGTTTTCTAAGCATTATTTCTGCAAATGCTTAGAAAACATACCGTCATCATAACCTATACACAGGTTTCGGTGGTAACCATAGCTAGGTTGTAACCGGGTGGTAACTGTAACCTATGTTTATGTTACGGTTACCACTTACCATCAGGTATGCTTGTTTGTTATCAAGGTTATATAAAAATAAATCAGTAGACATCTTTTGGTGATACTGTTGAGGCTTTGTTTGTTAAAGTTCTTTGTTACATAAGGCAATAGCTGTATTTAAAACTAATTTGAAATTCAATATTTATTGTAACATTGTCACCCTGCGTTTGTTCACTACATTATTGGATAAAATATTTTAAAATTTGGCAACATTTCAATAAAAGCGGACATTTTATTTGGTTTGTTTGTCGACTTGTATGTTTTGCACTAGTTTGGGGTTGAAAATATTAAAAGAATATTGCAACGAAAGATTTTAAAGATGATGTCTGTGCAATTTGAACCTTATGTTATTTCATTTTAAATCCATTTTTAAATAACTGTTAAACAAACAATGTAAAGCATAAAATACATTTCTTGTAAGAATTTGTTTAAAGCTAGCTAAAGCGTAACGTAGGCCGTAGCAACGTAGGTTATTTTTACGTAGACACGTAGCAGTGTTTGTAGGATACATCTACGCCGTAGTCGATACGTGTGGCTACGAGATATCAGCTTTATGAAAGCGTGGTAGAAAAATTGTTTAATATGTACCTTGTAGTGATGAAGCGTTAAGAATACCTAATGCATAATTTGCTGGCCTGTTGGTCTAGTGGTTAGTGACCCTGACTGCTAAGCCGGAGGTCGTGGGTTCGATTCCCACCCAGGACAAACCTTTGTGTGATGAGCATGATTGTTTGTTCTGTGTCTGGGTGTAATTTATCTTTAATATGTATGTATTTACAAAAAAAAAAGTATATAAGTAGTATATCAGTTGTTTAGTACCCATAATACAAGCAAATATAATTGCTTAATTTGGGACTAGATGGCGCTGTGTTAATGTGGTAGAATATTATTATTAATTTTCAATGAGATTATTTACTTTTGAACGGTGATAAGAATGTGTACTATTCGGGTTGTAACCCTGCGATGCTTGGCCCGGTCTCAGTGACCTCGAAATGTGGATGTTGGCACGCTCCGCGCGCGACGAACGTTGCGGAGGCGATAAATCCTTGTGCGGACACTTTTTCTGCTTCCACATTCCCCCACCTCCCCTCGCACTCCCCTCCTGAGCCCCTTTACTTGTTTGTCGCCGCCTCACGTTTTTGATTTAACTTTTTGTAAAGGTTCCGCGGAGCTCGCGCCTAACAGCAAATTATTGCGTCGATAATCTCCCTAAATAAATCCGTTTCACTGACGCTTTTCCGGTTATATTTCCTGTTTATTTTTTAGCTTCGTTCGGAAGAAATGCGGGAAAATATTTAATATTACAATAATGAGCTTCTGGTTTCTTGACATTTTACATTGTACTCTTATTTATAAACCAACCACCGTATTGTGTACATTGCAATTGTATTATTGGCGTTGCCGTGAACGAGTACAATAGTAGATTTAGTGTTCAGTTGTATTCTCTTTGTTTATTCAATGAAATAATAAGTGATATAGAATCAGAGTTCATCGTTTGATGTGTATTGAGGAATCGCGGTGACCTCAAAGGCAAATCCAATATCAATGAATATACATTACATTTGTGCTGCATAAAAATGTTAATTCAAATTGTAGTCGAAGAGACAAGAGCGCGATGGGAGCAATGAGGATTATTTCCTCTCTCTCTCCTCTTGAGAACATTCTTGACGGATGTCTCGCCGGCCAGCAGCCACCGGCCCACGTTCAACCATCGAGGGTTGATTAAAAAATATCCGGTGTACACGGCCGCCCCAATCCGTATTATTTTGCATAAAAACTCTCAAATAAAATATGGCCGGTCCGCATTCATTGAATATTCAGCATCGTAGCTATGCCGGATTAAAATAATATTTTATGAGGACGACAGGAAATTAAATCTTTTCTATTGTTTTTGTCACCTAAACGTTAAACAAAGGAGATAAAATGCGATTCAGTCAGGGAGGGGCCGGTGGAAGCGTCACGAACCTCTTCTAGTTCGAGATACTTTTTATGCTCGAGTAGATAAGTTTTAAAAACTTAAACAAAAGCAAGTCGACATTTATTAGGAAAGTTTTCTCTCAACGTAAAATACCTAGATTTTTTATACAATTTAAGCGGAAAACAAACATATGGCCTGATGGTAAGTGACCTTTGGGTGTAGTTGGGGCTGTTACAGTAATGCTATATGGACACAACCAAACCATAGCCGATGCCATGACGAAGGAACGAAAGAATAAAGAAGAAAGCGAAAGGGGTAATAAGACCTTACCGATATTACTTTACGTCGATATTCAATGAGAGGGTAGATAATATAAATCCGGCCCTTCCGTGCTGAAGATATTTCAGCAAATTGTGCATGATACAAAAATACATAGCTTCACTTTTCGATTTTTATTTCTACTCTCATGTAACAGGGGGCACAATGTCATATCCCGGGCTAATATTGAGATTTTTTAGAAAAACCTAATATCACTTTATCCGACCCGGAGATCGAACCCGAGACCACTGCGTGGTAATCCGTACACAGTACCACCGAACTATAGAGGCAGTCAAATATTTAATTACAATGCGGTGTTCATATGGGTCGTGTTGGTATTGAGCGGCAGTATGAGTGTACTGTGAGCTAGACAATACTCGAGTGAGGTTAGGGTTAAGTGTAGGGCAGCGACCGATAAAAGCAGAGATCTTCGGACGTAACACAATCTACTGATACCGATCGTTTTAATTATTTTCTTGCAATAAGTACTACTTAGAAGACGGGGAAATCGAACTCGCTTTTAATTAAGATCTATACGATTTTTTTTATTACCTTACTAAAGTGACTCCTCCAGAAGGTGGCCACTATACCAAAAGTCGTTGTCTTAAACTGCTGGTATGGTGGCCTCCACTATGGCGGCTGGGAATGGGGTTAAGGGAAGGGAATGAAAGAGGTGATGAGAGAGAAAAGGGGAGAAATTGGGCCTCCGGCGCTCTCACTCACCGAACGAAACGCAGTAGTACGAATACTACTACCTTACGTCGATCTTCTATGGGAGGGTAGTACTTCCCCGGACAATCCAGCCCATTCATGCTGAAACCAGCGTGGATCTACTACCGTGTAAAGTATAGGTATAAGCAAACATACTAAAACTGTAAACTTTTTCCATATTCTTCTTTTTATATCTTTTTCTGTCATGTCTACATGCATGTCGGCTCATAGAGTCCCGATTCTTGCGTGCAGGGTATACGCGCATGTGGATACAAAACGGCATAATGCAAAAAATTCTAAAATCAAATGCATGCTACACGTTTGATATATTATAATTAAACAAATACATTTGTTTAGTTCATATAAATAACTGATCGAACAGAGATTTCGCGTCGCGATAACTTTAATTGTTCAAATTATTTATACGTATCATGTTTTATGTAGTTGCTAATGTATTTCAGTACTATAAACGTATATTATTAGTTTATGATGTGTAATATTGTACAATATTTTGTAATAAATTACGATAGATTGAAATTAATTAATGCTTATTTAAGAGCGTTTACGCGTCATAAGTAGCAACGTCGCAATTTAGTATCAACTGTATAAAAAGTAAGAAATTAAATTTTTATGTGAAAATAATACATTTAAAACATACTAATAAGATCGAACCAACGTTAGGTCTGGCTGCAAGTTTGTCGTGAACACGATTTGCATTCTAACTTCAAGGTTTTTTGTTATGAAGTAACTTATACTGGATTTATTGCATTGTAATACTCGTAGGGTTAAGTTGCTTTATTTTCATAGTAAAATAACTGTAAGCATTATGGTTACTTATTTTTTATACAGCTTTCACCTAATTCTAGCATATAGACAGAACATATTTTTAAAAAATAGCCCCGATTAAATGCTAAATATTGAAAACCACAAAATATGACACATAATTACGACGTTGCTACTCATGACGCGTAAACCCTCTTAACACATTCAATAAATAGGTGAACTGAACTTTGATTTTTGATGTTCTATATCAGTACTTATTACTAAAAGTATAACAAACCATTTTAATGAAATAAGTATGCACATTCATATAGATATAGATTGAGGACCTTATATTCTGAACTAAATAATCATGTAAAACAATGATTGGTCGATGATTATTTCGCGCTTACATCACCACACTGATTCACTGCAAAAGTAATAGAATTTGTAATATAATAACCGCAATATATTATATTAATTCTTATTTCCAATTACTTATATTTTATTTGTAAATTATATAATACAAATAGTATGTAAGTGATGAAATATTTATAAGAAAACTAATTGCCTGACTATTAATACCCAATATTTTATTATTGCGAGTTCAATCGCTACTGATGAAGCATTTGTGTTTACTTGCTTTTGATTTTTATTTTTGCAATAAATATGTACATTTGAATTGAGAATAGTTTGACAAAGAAAACTCATGTGTCTTGAATATCAATGGCTTATTAGTTCGCAAGTTATACTGTGTAAATAAGCTGAACAGATATTATTGTATTGACATATCGTAGCTTCATATTTTATTATCTGAAGGGCTATTGCATTCATGCTTTATTTAGCCTTATTACCTCACTTAAGAAACAAGTATTGTCACATTGATCTAACAAATACTGCCTGCTATTCAAATTCATAATTTTATTATTCTACAAAATTATTTAGTTCTCGCAGTAGACACTAGAAGCGCTGTCCACTTCTGAAAAGTATTTTGAGCTCCAAGCTTATTGTTACTAGTGACACGTAATTAAATGCCCAAAACACAAATATCTGACATTCTGTGAATTATGTTAAATATTAAAACGTCAGTTCAGTCTCTTAGGGCCGCAATACACGACACACGCACGTGACGCTAAAATAAATATTAAATTAGTGAAATCGTCGTTTTCACGGTCACAGACAAGGTTTTAATTACACAGGTCACGGAGGCTTTGAGGGAGGCACCTCCTCGGCGTAATTAGATACCTTCCGTGTGACGGCTACACGTCTTATAACTATTATGTAACACGATGCTTTACGATTAGCGCTTCAAACATGTTGTAATAGATTTCTATATTGTAGCTTTGTTGACTTATAAAAGAAACAACAAAATGAAGTTTTATTTTTTTTTATAAACTGTTAAATAAGTTGATAATAAATACATTATCAATTTAACTAAATAACGTATACGGTACATGTAATACATTGTCATCATCTGCGTTTTGCTCGTAACCTTTACTAAGTCATAGGTTTATATTTCGTGAGCCAATTATTGAACCTTCTTTATAATTTAATTAATTTGCTTATACAGTAAGTATTCATATATTTCAAAGCTTCACCTTCATTAGAATATTGGATTTGTAATTAGTTTGGACACTCTTACGTGAGAAAAAGATGTTTTTAAAAGCCTCGGGAAAAAAAATTATTAATCTCGCCATCTGTGAAGTTTTTGCCATAGATTTCTAATAGAATAATTCATAATACTAACTGTCTTGGTACCTAATTCAACGATACAGACAGCCACCTAAAAAATTCGGGTTTGATCCCCGGATTTGATTGGGTTTTGGTCATAAAGTGATAAAAGGTTTTCTGTCGGAGATTCTTAGAATTAGTTTGGAGTTTGGAAATATAATTGTGGCCGGTAAATGGCAACAGGCTCCTCTTCTTATTAAGTGACCCAATATTGTTGCATAGCTAGTGAAATGTATATTTCACACACCTCTAACTAGCCCTTCGGGGAGAAGGACGTGATGGTATATAGTGTTGTGATTCGGGGTCCGACCGTTAGCGTCCCATTCCGGTACGCCCCCGGCCGGTACGCACCCACGTGTGATTGCAATACTGAAAACAGCAAAACTAAATTTGCAGTATAGCAATAATGTTTCGCAGACGTAGGTTATTACCCACAAATGGGCCTTTATTACGTCCATATTTAAGAGAGTTCAACTTAAATTGGACATGTGTATGCGTCCCGGTCGGAGGCGTACGGGAATGGGAACCTACCGGCCGGACCTGCAATTCGGTGTTGACATAATTTAATTTAACGTTTTAGTAAACGTTTTGATTTCAAGATTACTGTAGTTTCTCTACACCAAACGCGTTTTAAACTTTTAGTTTCGAAAAGACTACTTACTTATGTATTATTGCTCCGTACTTTATTCTATTAAAATATATAAAACATCCATTAGAGTTTTGTACATTATTTTAATGTGCTTACAAATTCAATTTGCTTCTAAATGTATAATGAGGCTACTGTTAAAGAATTTAGTACAAAATATTTTATTAAATGCTATGGAAAGGTCAGGTAATAAAAAGGTGTACTACTTGTTTGACCATTAATTTAAATACTAAAACAAGTCTATTACAAGCGTCAAGACCGCCTTTTTGATATGAATCACGTGGTGTACTGTAAATAATGTGCTATATAAATAACTAGAACATTACAATTATTTGAAAGAAAGTTAATTCAATTTTTGAACCAAGCTTTGACCTTAATAACAATCTCTTCTAAGACAATGTCGTATCAAAAAGTAATCTATACTTATAATAATATTATAAAGAAAAAAGATTTGATTTCTTGTATGTTTGTTTGTTGATTTGATAAACTCTTTCATCTTTATAAATTAATAAATTAAGCGGGTACATAGGCTTTAGTTTAAGATTACCAAATTTAAATAAAAATCAGTCATTTACAGAATTTCAATATTTTAATCGCCTTCGTAAATCTGAATGATGCAATACTACACTATTGCTATGATATTTTTCGTAGGAGTTTGTTGTGAGATTGAATGAAACTTTGATACCAAGGCGAATAGAGGACGGATCTCTAGTCTCTAATATGTGGATATGGAAAGATCTAAAAAAGGTTTATTTGCCTGTCGTCAAACAGTGCCGACCAGCAAATGTTAGTTTAGATGCTTGTATACCCTTCATAAATTTATAAGGGATTTGAAGGAGGGATTTTGAGCAGAGTGCATATTTAACCTGTGTATTGTAGGTGAAAGAAAGTATACGTTATCTTTGACACGTCGTAAAAGTGACGAAGGGTAAGGTTTGCCTACCGGTTATTACGGCCCTAAGCTGTCGATTGTACCAAACTTGAAGTAGCGTGACTTGTAGAAAGTAAACAATGCGTCAGTTTACCTTTATGTTTTTGATAGTTATTGGTTTATATTACAAAAGTTCGTAATAATAGCACTTTTCCACATTTTTTTTGTTATTTTAATAACAAGTCTCGCAATAAGTAGCTTAATTTGTTCTTGCAGTTTTACAAACATATGATTACCGAACACGACATTGTCTGTACTAAACATTGTATATTGGAAGTACGGTCAATTCGACCAATTGATACTGGAGACAGAAAGTACCGTAAACTATTTATTTCACTCCTTTAAATTTTAGTACGTATCGTATTGTTTTACAATATCTTAGATTCACGTCTTCTTCTTTTTACTTCTAATATCTAAAAATCGCTACAATATATTTTATTTACGATTTGCGTGACAAATTGTATTAGAAGATAGAGATGACATTGTTAATTTAAACTAGTTAGCTTTAAAGTCATGAATACACTCAGCCGAGTTTATAAGGATAAATAAAATAGATTTTTACTCGAGATGGTTCAACAAGATGGTCTCAGTAATCCTAGGCTTTGTAATAAAAACGCTTGTTCTATTTCTACAGATTTTCTTCAAAATTCTCGACAGTGTTAGTTAGTTTTCATATTAACATACCAAAGTACCACACCTTTTCAAATATAATTTAACTGACTACTCAAAACATTTTGATTTAATGTCCTGTCTATCACTGTTTTAGTGTTTCGAAATCTATGTGTATATAATTATTGACACTATTATGCGTATCAATACAAGAATGCTATAGAAACTGTATGTAAGAGTTGCAATATGACGAATGAAGGACATGCGTGCGTGGCTCAACGTCAATCAGACGGATGGATATAAATCCACAGAGTGTACACACACACAGGAGTTATATGGAGGATGAAGTTCTTAATGCTAGAGTGGTATTATAGTGTGGTAGCGGGGCAAGAATCTGCCGCACCCTTTTATGGATGTCTAAGAATTATGTTGAGCGAAATAGATCGATCCTTTGAAAGCGCCACAAAGATCCCAATTTCTTTTGTGTTTAATGTGTGTTGTGTCCGAGTTCAATATTCAGTGATATTATCTGATCTATATCTATTATACTAATATATAGAGCAGAAGAAGTTTGTTTGAACGCATTAATTTCTGAACCTACCAGTTTAATTTATATAAATCGTTTTGCGTATGATAGCCCAGTTCCTGGGAATGGTTATAGGTTATGTAACATCACGCTACTGACGACGGGAGCACAGCAGTAAGCAAAGACGCAGGTGAAACCACGCCGTGGAAAGCTAGTACTAACATATAAAGCGGAAGAATTTGTTTGATCGAACGCACTAATCTCTAGAACTACTCGTTCAATTTATATAATTCTTTTGCGTTTGATATCCCAGCTTTTGAGGAAAGTTAAGTATAGGCTATGTAATATCAAGTTACTGACGACGGGGGCAGAGCAGTAACCAAAGATGTAACTTAATGCGGAAGAAACCACGCTGCAAGATGCTAGTTGTTAGAATATATCATGTTTAAGTTGGAGTAACGCATTCGGCCGAATATAGAAACATTATTTGTGTTCTTCAGTCAAGGAACAAATTTTATTAAGCACTAACCTCTCTGCTTACGAGAACCTTAACACTTATACCTCTTAACATTCTCACTTGATGATCTGTTTACAATGACCAATAAATAAAAACAACTTTGAAAATAGTTACAGATCTAAAAATAGCACTAATATTTATTCACAACCTCTACTGAACCTATTTCCATTAAACCAGATCTGGAGTACTCCGTGATGGCTCGAGGTTGAAATTCCAATAACAAGGAGCCTCCGCAGGTAAATATTGCGTGTACACTCGAATTTTATCAGACGGTGCAAAAGTGCCTCTCCTCCCCTTTGTAGCAGTGTGTATTCAGCGCAGTGAGATGGGGTGTGTTCACCTAAATTATTAGTTTTTTATAGTGCGGTCCGACGCATTAGTTCTAGGTACCTTTGTTGTTGCTCGGAGATTGAAGGGTTTCACGGTGTTAGGATTGTACCAATTTTAGTGGATAGCAAGATAAGGTTTTTACGTAGGTAATTAACTAGTTAGTTATCTTCGCAATGTTTTTTTTATATTACGATGTTTCTAAATAATTATGCAAAATCTTTTAACATTTGTAAATGTATTCCACATTATGTAAATTATGTTACAATCTAGGTTTTATGTACGGTTTCACAATCGAGATTTAATGAGTCTAAAGAATAAATAACAATATGTGACTCAATTTGTGTATTGCCAATGATAGCTAAAGATCCACCTAACTTATGGGTACTGCCGCTTATAGACTGAGGTCACAGCTTTTTGTTACTGATGCTATCACAGGAAAAAAGAAAACACTGTGTTCCGCTGCGTATACAACACTTTAAGAACGGGCATTAAAAACACTACTGAGCGAAGCCAACAATGCCCAGGTCTTCCATCGAAATACTTTCCGCGGTTTACAATTGACCAAACTCACAACTTATCTGATATATTTATAGTGACAGTTCGTAAATTGTCGCAACCAAATGCTTGCTATAGATTAGAACATTATTCAACACTTAATATTTATGTTCATTCCAATTTTGTCTGAATTCCATTGTTTGAGTGCATATTTATTGCCAAACTTCACTAATTTAAGTGGTCACTATTTTAAGTAAAGTAGAAGTGTTGTATTATTTTTAATATGAATAAAGGTAACAAAAAATGGACATTCTAATTAATAAATGAGAGCCATTATTATTACTTAACCTACAACTACTACTACAATAATAAAACTTGACTACCTAGAATAGATACATAATTTGTTTATCAAATGAAGTCGGAAAAGTGGAATAAATTAAGTTTGTGAGAATAGAAATTTTATTTCTACGAATTACAGTTGTTTGGTAAGAATATCGTTTTTAACGCAACAAATTTTAATTAGATATGCTTAAATAACGTTTCACTATTTAAAACGTAGCATACGTCAGAAAAATGTTGAGAAACTGTGTCTTTCACGGTATTAATCAATCCTCTTTTTGATATTTTTCTCTCTAAAAGGGGTAAGAGTGCAGCGTACCCGTTATAAATTGCACAGAATCGCCTGCTTTGTTCCGGCGAATACCAATGAATACTATATGAGTACATACTGTGCAAGCTCTACTGAAGGTACTGTTTCTCAAGGTTTTTTTGCGTTACGTATCCTTTATTATTAATGTGAAACCCATTTGTTTGGCGTTTTTGTTCGTAACTTGGGATTTTGTTTTTAGCCGTTTTGTTATGTAAGCTCAGCTTTTCAGTTTAGTTCGACATGAAAATGTTCAGATTGACAGATGTAGTCTACAAAAACAAAACGCCAGTCACAAGTCGGCGAGAACCGCAGAACCTTTTAACTTGACATTTGACTGAAAGGTATTGTGTGTAACACGACGCAACGGGCATTCGCTCGGCAGCCGTCAACGTGTCGTGAAGCTTTAGTTAAAATGTAGCTTAGTTCTGATTACTGTTAATTATTTTCTCTTTATTCCTTCATTACAGAAAGTAGCGAATTTTTAATGCGGCATCTGCTTTCATTGGATTATGTTAGCAGCTATGTTATATTATATATTTTATCATTTGATTCCAAAAAGATATTCAGGACACATTTTGTTTCGTTACCAGTCGCTCGGAGATTTCAAATATATTTTATTAACATTCCCTTTTCTTTATCTTTTATATTTTTAGTAAGTAAAATTCTTAAATATCACGCATTGCTTGCAATGTGAACAGTATTACATTGCAGTCATGGTGCACTATTTTCTACACAACAAAACCTAACCATCAAACACACCACAAAGCAGTCCTTTTAAATTTATATCTGCTGTTTCCTTCTATAAAAACAAGACACTAATCAAACTAGATTGTTTAAAATGGGCGAACTGATGCTTTGAGCTACTTTTTTAACTCTCTGTATACCAGTTATGGCACGTAACACTAAAAACGTACAACTTACGTATTCATATTTTATAGCACCATTATTTTTTAACTAGGTATATGATGTGGATAGGTTTCACAACAGGAGCAAGTCAACAAAGTGAACACAATCAAAGTTGGTAACGAGCTCACATTAAAAACTTGCGACGTACCAACGAGTTTGCATTGCTGGAATAAAACTGCCTTATTTATATTTGAAACTGTTTATACATTGTTGCCTCTGTGGTCTCTGGCATAGAGTAACAGACGGCGTGTTGTAGAATACGGCATGTAGTAAAGCGGCATGACAATACTTTATAGCATCATGTTTACTTCACATTGTTCTGGAGGTATATCGATTCTTGGATTGGCATAGTGATCAATGCCACTGCCTTCTTCGTTTTAGAAGAGGCAATTACTCCGAATTTTGTACGTAAAAGACAGATGACTTAAAATTAGGCCCTTATAATATTTTTTATAAATATGAAAGAAAGAAAGAAAGAAAGAAAGAAAGAAAATACATTTATTTGACATAAGCCGACAACACATAAATTTGCACAATATAGTTATAAAAGTTTAAAATATCCTGATTCTCACTGACTTGCATTCATAGGTTTAACCAAATGTTATTTGTTACGATGTGTAGTATATTATCCAAGGCTTTTGCTGTTGTACGTAAAATAGTCAATTGGAATTTGTGAACCGATTTCTACTATTTGGATGTTACTTACAACATAACCAATTTTACATAGTATTTAGCATATTCTCGAGGTAGGATGCACGTATTTCAATGATTTAGTTTTGCAATATTAGTGAGAATAGCTCAAGTTAGCGTTAATATTGTTTAATAATGCCACCCGGGAGTAAATGAGTGTGGCCTGTGGTCACTGTTCAGATATTAGTTTGGTCTAACTAACAGTGAATACACAGGCACAGATGTTGTTGTAGTCTTATTACCGGTAGCTATTGCAGTCGCAAAGGTTGGTACAACAACAGTGCCTTTGTGCCAAATGTCAATGTCTTGAATCAAACAATTCAGCTCTTCATACTTTTGTCGCTCAATTAAAACCTGTAACTTTTTATCAATGTGTTCCCATCTAATTATGATACTAGGTATTTTAAGCGGGGCGACTCACTAAGACGCCATAATGGAGGCCACCATACCAATAGTTTGGTTTTTAGAATGGTGTGCACCATTTTTGTATTCGTAGTTATTAGATAGATATAAACTTCTAAGTGGCCTAAGATGCTATGATGGATACGAGACTGTTTCACACGAACGCAGAGCGTGCACTATGGCCAGTGCAGTTGACGCACTCTCGACCGCTCCTCGCTCCGCTGAACGCCCCACCGAACGCTATTTCACTTAGGCCGTACTCTGTCTTGAGAAGAGACTTATCCAATTACAAGCTATGTTATTATCTACTTAAACGTCCAGTAGTACTGTAGTGACAATAAAAAATTCGAGACTTACGTTTGTGGTACTACAGTGCCACAAATGAGTTGCGTTCAAAATTCGTATTTTGTTAGCGGCTGGTGGCTTTAACTGGATTTTCCTTATCGTGCTTTTGCTCCAATCTATTATCCCGTTAATACGGTAGTGTTGTAAAAAAGCTATTTGGTTTGCTAACCTCACCTCACAAATGATAACTACAGCGACTTTTATCTAGTAATAAATTAAACACAGCACTCGAGTAGCTTAACCTATCTCAATTAGTGTCGTAAATAAAACGATTTATGCTTTAAACTGCACGATTAACGTCGTTTCTATTTGTTGTGAAACATGAGATAATATGCTGAACTCTGCGAGCCGATATATTTCTCCATTAGTCGGCCACTTTATTGTACAATGTCGTTACCTGTATGAAAATGTTATTCAATAAAAGCCAGGACTTTACAGCGAAAAGCGCTTTATAAATTTTATTTGTTCATATACTGATCACGCGTTTAGGATTAAGTTTGGTTCACACGAGAGTTATATTTATATCTGTAGCTTTACAATGAGTTAATGTGCGTGTCTCACCGGTCTCACCCCAGGCGATGACAGCCCCATTTTGTATATCAAAATTTAATTCTCAGATACAACACTAGAAGCGCTGTTCAGTTTGTATACAAAATAAAATTTTATAATATCATCCATTATCAAGTTAAGTTATTCTGACGATGTGTTTAATTTATGTATTAATATGCTAATATTTCAACATAAAATGTTATCAACTGATTAAACATTGTACGAGTACTTTCAGCAAAGCATCTCCACAGTTAACACTATGTAGTCAAAAATATATTGCAGACGTTTCAACGAACGTATGCAGTAATAACTGACGCTGCAGCGCTGCAAACGTCATCATTGTTCTCATTACCGCGTTGTAGCGCACTTTTTCCCACATATTACTCACTCGACCTTATTCCTGTGCCAATAAAAGCGGTTTTTGTGTGCCACCCTCATGTAATTAAGTATCTTTGTATTGAGTACAATCGCGGTTTCAGCTTTTGTTTTTCAAATTGAGTTTTCGAGTATTTTGGTGTGTGGCTTGTTCTTATAGGGCTTTGTGGCTCAATGTTTTTGTACAGGGCGTAGATAAAAGAAGCCACTTCTTACACGTAGGTGGGTATTACTATTAAATATTTTTTGTAATTACAGTGACAATACATTTTGATGTTATTTATTAGTCTTCTTTTAGATTAAAAAGAATTAATCCACACTTATAGGATTCTTTTAATTTTCTTCTCAATAGAAGTAGAGCGATATTTGTTTGAAAGAAGGTATCTTTAACGTGCAGAATAGCGCAATCATACTAATATTACCGTGGTAGTATTGTGTTTTTAATAGTAATTAATGATTTCCCGTGATCTTAAAGCAAATAGGAGTTTTCATTTTCACAAAGTGACTGCGGCAAATGGTGGCGAGCAAAATTGGCAACTTTGCTTTTAGTGATTTTAAAGTGGCTTTAGTAAGTAAATTTTATTATATATATATTTGATGGTATTATTTTATTTTCAATCTTCGCTTTTTATACATTGAGTTTATGCACAAGTAAACTAGCGTTTTATAAAAACAAATAAGCCTCTAAAACTATCCGATGGTTCGCTTCATCCAAAAAGTCCACAAACAATAAAATTTAATTTGTTTTTTGTTCGTAAGTCCCAATATTTAAACATAATTATGTGTGTATAGATAAGAACAACCTTTGTTAATCCAATTTCACATGATCATGTCTCGGAAAATTATCGGAACGTAATCTTAAACTTGGAAGAAACAGGAAAATAGCGGTTTTCTCGTTGTCTTTAAGTGATGTGGAAATATTAGTAATATATAGCCATTTTATTTCTATTATAAGCTTGTGTAATGACTGCGGGCAGCAGAATTTATGACAAAATTTTCTATAAATAAATAGAACTAAATATACTAGGTACCTCTATTTTTAACTTTTTTTATTTTTTGTATTTTGCTGTTGTTTTTTTTGAAAAGTTTGTTAGATGGACAAGTCAGTTTTAATACAGATAGCAGTACCTAATTTCTACTCTAAGCCACTTATTATGAAGTGGTTCTTGTGTCTGATGTGTGATGTGACGTTACCTCATTCAATGGTTATAAAACGAAGCACTAGCAAGATTATAAATAATTAAATTCATTACTGTATTTAAGTCAGCCTAAATGACATGAAACATGTACGTGTTTATTTTTATAGCAATTAACTGCGAGTGCGACCAAATGAAGTGATTGCGCGGAACGGGCATGCGTGTGAGTGCAGTTAATCGTAGCTATTTTAAGAACACCTTCAACAAAGAGATACAGTTGACAGGAGTTAGAGGTTAAACATCTGTTTATTTCATCCTGCCACTTCACATAGCTAAATATTTTAACTAGCAATACAAAATATACCTTAAGTATTCGTTGCAAAGTTGATATTTACTCGAAATAATCTTTCTGTTTTTATTTAACAGCTTAGTTCGTGTTAATGGTGCCATTGTCACAGTTCTATATCTTCTTCTCTTCAATCCTTTGATATTACTTGACTACTACTCTTTCTTTGAAGCTTATAAGTTGATAGTAATCACCAATATTTATTTAACTACATTTATTAATTTTACGGAGAGTGATCGAACTATACAAAATAAATTTATACGGTGCTATTAATTCTAAAAGCCTATAGTCTAAATTTGAAATCTCAAAGTGATAGATGATTTTTAACCTCTGAAAATAATTTTATATGGCAATTAATGGAAATATCATAATAAACATTTATTAATTTATACATTGGCTAAAGAAAATGGCACGGCAATATGCAATTAATAATAATGAGGTCTTAATTCAAAACATTAATATCCACTAATTGCTTATCATCAGGCAAAATGGCAAAATGGAATCATTTTGCTATGCCAACTCAATGTCAGTTAATAATCTTTTTTTAAATAAAAGTCATATACCAAATTTTAAAATAGATAATGGAGGTATCACATGCCATTAATCCGTAATTCACGATAACAACAAAGCATTATAATAATTAAAAATCTAAACTAATGCTAATCGTCGGATCCACGAGAACACGCGATACGACCATTGTTACAATATAATGATAATAATCTTCATACCGTGTCCCCAGAGGAGCCGGCTAGAATATAAACTGCTGTTTTAGAGTTAGGAATACTGATAACAAGTTTGAATAGCTGGAAAGCACAAATATTAATAATGCTTAATAATAAATTGTATTCTTTGTCAACAGTTTATTTCTATTATAAAAGCAAATAAATGAAAAAAATTTCGATTGTGTTTAAGATATTTCTATAGACGCATAGATGTTAGTAAGTATATTTTTTGCGTACTGTTGCAAACGGGCTAACGTCTCATCTGCTGGTAAGTAGCCAATTTTGCTTATAAACTTCTGCAATGCCAAAAGCTCAGATGAGTTAAGTGTTTGGGTAAATAGTCGAAAAATAAAAACAGAAACGCGTTAATCTACACCTCAGAAAAATATTCAATATTTATTATCAAGATCTTCAATTTAGTTTTATAAATAATAAAACTAAATTGAAGATCTTGATAATTTTCTAATTCGGTATTTAACAATATTGTATAATTTATTATCGCTCACAAACGTTACTTAACAAATCCTCGGCAACCCGAGGTCTCTCAGTGAAGCCTGAGAAGATCCCAGGAAACATCTGCGCTTCTGGGCGGTGCTGGGTTGGATGACCCAACCGTCCAACCGATCCAACCGAACCTGACGTAAAAAGGACCAAGAGTTCCAATTGCGGACGAAGAGCCCACCAACAAATAATGTTACTTAACGTATATCAATTATGACTAAAGTTATTTGCTTATACACCTAGCGAAGTCATAAACTAGTCGACCTAGTAATTAATACATACATACATCAACTAATATGTAGATACCCTTAACTGTTAGAAGTATTGTTTGAAATGATCTGTGTGTACAATTAAGACGAATTTTATGAGCTGTTTCAATGATTCATGGACTTGTGTAGACAAGTGGTCTATTCTTCCGTAATTCAGGCTAAATTTAAAAGACGTTTAGTACATTGCTAAGGTTATTTATAGATCGTATATCAAATAAAGCTGAGTATACACAATCTAAAGTTTGATATGCAACAAGAAGTATGAGGTTAGAATTAAATTTGAGACTTTTAATTCAAAATACTTAATTAATTAATTTTCAAAGTTGAGGTTAACTGTTCTGCCAAAAAAATCATTATTACTATACGAAGGGACCCTTACTGTTCTGCTGACATGTTTAACTCCTGATATTCAGGGATAGGGAATATAGTAGAATTTCTCTTTAGAGACTTCTGGCTTAAATATAAAAAAAGATAAAAAAAATATTTTGGAACAAATTGGAGGGGTGAATTTAAACGTCTTGCCCTATGTAATAAACTAATAACTAATAACCTAGTAAGTTTCGTTCAAAAATGAGTTTCACATGTTGATTATTATTACAACACATTTCACGCCTAATATACACTGTGTAATAAGCTTCAGTAGTTCACTCGCTAGTTAACGTTATATTAATCTTGGCGGGTATTTCTGTCCGTCCGTCACAGCTCTGATTTATGAAGCTAATTATTGTGTGTTCGTCTTGTCGCTGCGTTCTCGGGAATCCGTTGAAAAAATACTACGGTTAAATTAGTTTTATGGCGAAGCATCGGTAAATTAAAAATACATAGCTTTGTAGTTGTATATTTTTAAATTAGAGTCATTCACTTTCACAAATGTGTTTTGAAATGTAAGCAGACACAAATTAATAAATTAAATTAAAATACTACTACTGTGATACAAAACATTGAAGATTTTATGTGTCAACTCATTTAATTATACCAGTTAAAATAGTTAGTTGATTTAAAATAGTCTTATTATAGTTTGCAAATTGTTGTAAGGTTAATGTTAGAAGCATTTCTGAGTGTAAATATGATGAAGAGATATATTAAGCAAATTACTCAGATATTTATAATTCATATCTTTAGCTATACTTTTATATAAAGCGGTAGAGTTTAATCACTGGAACTACCAGTAGGATTTGAATAGTTCTTTTTGCGTATGATAGCCCGGTTCTTGAGGAAGGTTATAAGCTATGTAACATCGCGCTACTGGCGATGGGAGCAGAGCAGTAACCAAAGACGCGGATGTGTAGTAGTCTATTATATACCTACATACTCCTTACTTATCTGTTTAAAACATTTATATGCTAATCATAATAATAATAATACCAGCCTGTTTACTGTCCCACTGCAGGGCAAAGGAAAATTCTTATATAGAGAAGGTAAAAGATTTAAAAGGCTTAGGAAATTTCAATAGGTAACCGAAGTCATGTACAAACTATTATCACTAGGGATAAGATTACGATAAAGTAGATTAACGCTAGCAAAAGTGTACAACAATAACATAATAGGAACTACCAAATAGTCTTAGCAAATACATTTTCGTCGTGCACTTCAAAATAGACTGTGTGACGCGACCGCAGGAATCCACTCAAATTGCAGGAAATTCCGTAGCAAGAGAACGACAGAGCAATTAACATTTACTCTGAATTGCTCATTGTTGCTTCGTGATGGTCTTTCGTTGTACCAAGATATATTGCACTCGCAACAACCATCTAAGTTTTAATCTAACATTCATTAGGCTTAACAACATTTATATAAAGTGCTGACTAATTGTTCCTAATTGATTCTACTAATATTTTAAATGCGAAAGTTTGCGTGGATGTATAGTGTTACTTTTTTACGCAAAAACTACTGAATGGATTTCAGTAATATAGTTTACACACCAGAATAAGATTTAGGATATATTTTATAAAGATATATATGTTAATTGGCCAAAATATGCACTAAATCCTAATTTAATGCAGACGAAATCCCGGGCAGAAGCTAGCTGACTATATTATTGTGTAATTAACAATGTATTTTTTTTCTTTTCTTTTTTCAAAAATGTTTTTAAATAATTAGTTGTTTTGTAATAATTACTTTGTATGGTTCTTTGGTTGCGTTGATGTGTTAAAATTGTTAACTCATACAAAAAATTGTAATTATCTGGCGATTGAAAAGAGTGGCGTGAGTTTCTTGCCAGTTCTTCTCACAGCTCTACCTCGTCAGCGAACTGGCTGTAGGTTAATTAGCTAACTTCATGTAATTTGACTTTTCATAAGTATCATTCTGTGATCAAAATGAAATAAATACTTTGACTTTGACTTTGACTTTAAGTTTTAGACGCGTTTAAAACTTAAATATTCTGGTTTTTAGAATTCTTTAATAAAGTAAAGTGACTTTGAGCTTTGAGCTCACTGAGACAATCTTACTGCTAATAGAGTTTAGTTTAGTGTTATGTGGTCAAATAAAATAATGAAACTAATACATCGATTTATACAATTCAGTGTTCGCAAGGGTTTCACCGCTGTTAATCCTGGACTTAACGGGATAACAATGATAAATGTGCGATTCTATATGACATATGATTTGAGTTGATCCCTTTCAACGCGAAAGTTATCAGAGTTTTATAGGCTAAAGCTTATTTAATCTCATGATGTCATTTGCGTCCTTAAAACTTTAATGATTAATTCTAATTAACTCTTACCAGATATTTAGAAATGACCTATTTCACGTTACATAGATATATGTTTTAGATAGGTATTTCACGTTATTTTAACTTAATGTAAAAAGTCCTTGTCTCCCGATGAGTTTTATTTTTCTTAATAAATGCTAGTGCTAGTGATTGGATTCGATACTTATGAGGTGGATTGATAATAGACCAGTAAGGATAAAACTAGAAAAAGTGAAAAAAGAAAAAAATATTAGTAGTCTCATAAAATAATAGTAGACAATGATGGTCATTTCCTTGATTACTTATGTAAGCTGATACTATTATTATTATTTATTGATCCCGATATACCTATTTATTTTGGATTTGTCATATTTGTATGCTTTTCAAACAAAACATAGAATAACCAAAAATATATTATTGTAAAAGACCATTTTATGTTGTATCTATGTTCACAATAAAACACTTTGACTTTGACTTAAATTTGTACCAAAGTTAGTTAAGAGACGTTATGATGAATCAAAACATTAGTCTTTGCTAAAGACCGGTAAATTAAATTAGCAATACGAGTATGTTGGTTTCTATTAGTGCACTTATTTGTGTTTAGTAATAGTTAGAAAATTATGTTGTGTGTGATTTTATCAGGTACACATCCGCCATTGTGGTTGGTGTGGTCTAGCCAGTACATTGTCACTAATTATTGCTCTAATTACTGTGTGCCGACCATCAACGCTATATTACATTAAATAGTGATTATGTCTGACAAACAACGTTGGTTAATTTTGTATGTACCTATCTATTCTTACTGCAAAGTATATTTAATTTTTTTTGCTTTCTTTAAGCTTTATTCGAAGCATAACTTTACAACTTAAGATTGTATTACCTTTTTTCCGATAACAGATGCGTAAAACACTTATCGGGCACAATTCGACTCTGAGCTAATATTGAGAACTCGACAGATCTTAAATAAATATTACTTAGCTTGGTAGTCCATACACACAACATAAAACAACCGAGGCAGTGAGTTGTATTTTAAGCCATGAGCAAACTTAAGTAATATAGGCCTCTAAAGCTTTCCACTACATAAACTGCGACTCCACGTGACCCACAATGACCTCTTAATCTTTTCACAGCACTACACTCATATTTGGGAGCCATAAGGTTTAATTAAAGTGGGTAGTTTACAAAAGCAGGTGTAAATCCGACTGGGTAAACTGCCAATTCCGAGGTCCCTTCGCGCCACTGCTTCTCAAACATTTTAGCGTACCACTCTGAATAGTTCTAACTACTGAATTAGCTGGTCTCTTGTGGTATTTTAGTCCGAAAGAGAACATTTTAGACTACCTTTTTGATGTAATGCTAAAACCGTGTTATGTATGTAGCTAACAATGCATTAAATTAAGTGAATTATATACTATCGGTACTAAAAACGCTTATTTTATAACATGAAAAGTATGGGTAACGTAAGCTACATTTATATCTAACATTTAATATAATTATGTATATCTCAGGCGTGTCAAAAGATATCAGGTATCTTTTATCAGATTATCTCCAATATCGAGATAAACACTTATACTGTGAGTAGCATTGAGTGTTTAGTCCAAATTTCTGGCAAATTTCTGTCAATAAAAGCGAAAAATATTTTTCATAAATTGAATTAATATCATTGAAATTGTAATGCTAGAGACAGATCGAAAAGTGAAAAGATTCTAAATGTTTGCTAATTTTGATATTGAGAGTCAATGATATTCTATTTAACAGATATGTTATACACTCACAAAACAACCGACAAAAGTGTTTTGCGCAGCAGCCGTTGCACACATTCACATTCTTCATTCATGTTACATTTCACTACATGTCAAAAAGATAGAAAAGAATGACTTGAGAAAACAAATGAGAAAAAAGTGACAGCTAGTGTTGTCAATTGCGTATGAATGTAAACAAACATTATTCTAGCTACCAATCACCCCAAGTTGTATCATAGACTAACAAAAATATAACGTAACAGAAGGTGTACATATCGCGTACACAAAATTTGTACCGCAGTTTCTGCCAATCTCAACTGATAAGCAAATACCAAAGGTAGAAATAAAACATGTAAAAAAAAAATGTTACTTATAGAAAAATCAAAACCTTTTTAATAAAACTGTGATAGGTATTGATATAATGATTTTAATTTATTGAAATCGGTCTAGCCATTTATTAGTTACGAGGGAATAAAAAAACGTACATACATACAGGTCAAACACATAACCCTCCTTTTAGGCTTTACTGCAATTTTGTAAAACTAGAAATAGCGTTACTTTATGATAGATATTCTGGTAATATTCAAATTGTTTTACACATTATATTTTTAATTTAGTATATGATTTTTTACATAAAACAAAATTATGAAATAATACAAGGTTAGAAAAAAGAAAACCGAACTGCGGAGAACGATGACTTTTCTGCCTACGATTTTCGCATATCTGTATTTTTATTCTATGTCCGGGGTGCACGCGTCCGTGTCACACGCACTACAAAAATGTATTTTCCATTTCTTTCTTTTTTCTAACCTTCAAATATCAGAATTATTTGAAATATGTTATTAAATCAAAGTATATTGCGTTCTTACATATAGTATGAGATCCCTTGTGTTTTATTTACTTTAGTATGATATCTGGTATACATTCTGAAAACACACGATGGCATTTTTTAAATTACGAAGTTGCATCAATAGTGACCACTCGTCGCCGTGCCCAGACTGAAGACAATACGTCCCAATTAGGCTGTTTCGGTCACCCCTCCTCTGGAATATGGTAGTGGATGACCTGATAAGACGGCTGAACAACAGACACTTCCCAACGATAGGGTATGCGGACGACCTAACCATTCTGGTTAGTGGGAAGTTTGAGAACACCCTATGCCTTCTAATGCAAAACGCCCTAATAATAGGACTGTTCCAGTTTAGTTTGCTATCGAGTGTCAGTCCTAGATACTTGACCTCCGTTGCGAACTGTAGTATTGTGCCAAATACGTTTGGTGGTCTTAGGTTTGTTAGTTTCCTTTTGTTCGTGAACAGTACCATTTCTGTTTTCTTGGGGTTCACAGACAGTTGGTGTTCCGTGCACCACGCTTCCACTAGGGAGCAAAGGATAAACAAAGCCTGCATTACCCTGTGGCAATGCAAACGCATGTTGGGGAAAAGATGGGGCATACAACCTAGAATTATGCTCTGGCTTTATAAAACGGTAATCAGACCAACAATAACATATGGTTGCATAGTATGGTGGCAAAGAACAAATTTGATTACCGCACAAAACCAACTACAACGTCTACAAAGAGTGGCATGCCTAGCCACCACAAGCTGCATGTCCACAACGCCTACAGCCGCCCTTGAAACGATGCTGGACCTTCCACCACTACACCTATTCATACAGCAAGAGGCAGCCACTACAGCCATTAGATTGAATAAACTCTCCCTATGGACACACGATACGAGGGTGTCGCACACCAACGCGGTGGAAGAGGCCAAAAACGACCAACCACTCCTAATGGCCCCTTGCGACATCATACCAAAACAGTACGTTTTCGATAAACGATACAGGATAGAACTCAAGGAAAAGAGAACAGATACATCCGGTACAAAGGAAGTGAGGATATACACGGACGGATCCAAAATGAGAACAGGGACAGGTGCCGGCACGTACTCCGCTGACTTAAATATTAATATATCAACAGCACTGGGTGTGCACAACACAATTTTCCAGGCAGAATGCGTCGGTATAATACAGGCCGCAGACGCGGTGGCTGCAAAAAAAATAGAGAACCAAGGCATTCGTATCCTAACGGACAGCACTGCAGTACTGCACGCTCTATGCAGCAACACAGTAAAATCAGGACTAGTCCTAGAATGCCACAGGAAATTGGAGGGATATACCCTCCAATTTCCTGTGAGTCAAACGCGATTACACTCCAATGGATCAAAGGACACAGCGGATCCCTAGGCAACGACGCGGCCGACGAAGGGGATCCGAAACAGAGACCTACAGGGTGGAACCCGTTATACCAATATCGGCAAATCAGCAAAGGTACTGGCTGCGACATAGAACAAGAAAACTACACGCCGAACTGTGGGCAAAGACGACGGAATGTCGTCAATCGAGAGAGGCAATGCCATCTCTAGACGGACGACTCTCTAAAAAACTGCTGCGCTTAAATAGGGCGGACCTACGGTATGTAGTAGGGACCATAACAGGGCACAGTAATCTTAACAAACATTTGCATGTTATAGGTAAAACGGACAGCCCACTATGCCGAGCGTGCATGAGGGCTGAAGAAACACCGGCCCACGTAGTCATGAACTGCAGCGAGGTCGTGGAGCAACGGGCGCAACACCTGGGAACACCAAGCACACTCCGAGAGGCCTGCAGCAGACCCGGCAAACTGGCCGCTTTCTGGAAGGAGCTTGGATGGTTACAGTAGGGCAGTGGGTACTCAAACCACACCATCACGCAAAAAGGCCCAACTACGAAGGGACCACATGCGGAAAACGAGCCCGCGAAAAGAAGAAGAAGAAGAAGAAGGCTGTTTCGGGTCTTCACCATTACGCGTTCATAACATATCTGTTAAATAGAATATCAGACAAATATTAAAATCAATTCCTATGCTTGACATATTGAGACCCCATCTTCCATGTTGAGAAACTGTGCTCTCTATTAAATTTGTTTAAATGCCTTCATGAATATAATAATAATTAAGTAAATAAAGTGGGCGAACCCTTGTACATATTTTTTCGTACGCTAATATTTAATGCTCCTTTGTGTGTAATGTTATTTATATAAATTGTTAATTTGGTGTTAGGTACATGTAATTCTTTTTGCTCGGTTATTTATTGTTACTTGTTAATTCATTTGTTTGTATTTATTATCTTTAAGTTCGCAATTTTATGACAAATGCTACAGAAAAAAACAGACTTAATTTAAATGCATAATTTAAATTAACACTCGTTTTTACTATCATACACGTTGATCTTTAATAAGACAGTATTTGTATGTTGTTGTGTTTATTTGTATGTTAGATTCAACCAGCATCTATTTACCTACATGATTTCTCTTGAAATGAACAAATAAAAACATGTCAGCCTAAAGATATGGTTACTGTAGTAGTCATCAAATTACTTATTACGATAATGTTAAAATAAGCTCATGTAGACAAAATTATCTTAGTAAAATGCAGAAGTTTGTCTTTAAAGTTTTAATACCTAAGCCATTATGAGATAACTCAACCACTGAGGCAAGACAAAGCCTACGTTTGTCGTACACGAACAAAACAAAATAAGGAACAATAGAACAAAAATATACAGGAATATAGACATATCAAAACTTGTCGTACAGTAGAACATATAAATTTAGAACGTTAGAAACATAATCGGCAATTAGCCTAACATTATATTTGTTCAATACCGCGGAATAATTTGCTTTTAGTATCAAATACGAGGCTCGTGTATAATTTTTACCAGAGGCTTCAGTGTAAGACTACATTTTAATAGTGTTATAAGCTAGTAAAATTAGAAGTAATTATGTGTGAAATATCTTTTTATTACTTTTTTATTATTAGTAATGCCTGGAACTAGTGACCCATTCGATAGAATGTTGTAATCTCGTTGTAACTGTCTGATGTACCAAATTTGCGAGAACTTTGTTAAATGTATGTTTATGAGTCTTGCTCGACACTGACCTTGTTTCATAATGCAATTTCTTCATCAAATATGGCTATATTTCCCAAAGCTGCCTGTACTATACAATGAGCATAAAGTAACTTTATGTATATTATTATTATGAACACGAATTCTCAAAATTTTCTTAGTCTACCTTGTGGGAATTACAAGTATATAGTCTCTGAAACTGTCTTTGGCACTGGTTCATCTTGAAAAGAGCATGTTTACAGCAGGACAATATACGTATACGTGTGTTGTATAGTAAATAGGTGTGTGTCCACCCGGAGAGGTGCAATATACTCACAATTCTCTCTATATTTACTATTTTATAGGTTTGCAGCCACTGTTAGAGTTTTATGAGCTTCACGGAATGAGGATGTTTGAGCTACCTGCTGCTAAATAAATATCTTTGTTAAAAGGAGGGTTGCACTAATTTATGCATGAGCTTTTGGTTTAGGTGTAGGTATACGTTAAATATTGGTGCCGTAGATAATTAAGTATTTTCGAGCAAGTTTATGTAGCTCTGTCATGAGGTAATATGCGTATCGGTGTCAACGTGAAATTTGTATGTAGATAAAGCTGAGACTTTTAGCGAGTGCATCTGTTTCTTTTGAATTTTTATCCTGGGCCTTTTGAAACTCTCGAAAGTTCGAGTTCAACTAAGATAGTGACCACTGCCTCTGTACTCAACTGACTACATACTATTAAAACTCATTTTAGGACTCACATATGCAAAATATAATAATATATACTTAGACATAAACAACGCCCTTTGTGTATGGTGTTTACTCTGAGTACAATTTTTTTTGATACTACAACTAAATAATTTAACGTGAATAAATAATAATTTTAATTAAATATTGTTAGTGGCCGCAAACGCACATGCACATCATTTATCCTCAAGTTTATTAATTCTTAAAAACCAATTATTTTTTTAATGGGGATCCATACGTACATGAAATATAACCAACCAGCTTAACCCATTAACACATCAAAAGTTAATGAGAATCAGAATAATTAGAATTCGTTGTGAGTGAATGTTCTTGTTGAGTTTTTAATAGTGTGATAATGTACTGTAAGCACGAGGTTGACAGAAAGTTTTGTACAAATTGTTCAAGAGGGTCAAGTACGGATGTGATATTTTAAAGTTATATTTGTTTAAGTAAACCTGGATTATAATAAAAAATGTTGTTCGAAATATCCTAAGGATCCAAGTGATTACACCTATTAAGAACAGACAAAATATAAAATAGGTAAATATGGTAATTTGAGAGTCTCTTTGCAAATGAAGTAAATGATAATAATGATAAATAATATCATAATATATTATCTATCTATCGTCTAATCTAGCACTAGTTCCTATATAAACCTCTCGTATGCTTAGGTGCAGATCTGCACGAGACACAATGTTATGTCTATTGTGTCTGATATTGTAGCATACGAGAGGTTAAAACTTACTATTAATACAAATAAATTAAGTAAGTATAAGTGTTAAATTAACGTGTTTATTCATTTCTTTTATTATATTATTAATAATTAATTTCCTTTAGCAATGACTAATTTAAATTATTTACCTTCTATTTTACTCGCTTGATACACCAGCGGCGTTTATCTACAACAAAATTAACATAAAAAAACTTTAAACCTAAATGTGAAACAAGTTAAATACAATTTTAAATGTTAAAAAGTAAAATAAGTTTATAAAGGTCCTCTCTGTGACTTATCTTAGTAACAGGATCAGATAGACTCAGCTCCAAGCGGCTCAGTCAAGTCTACCCTCACCCTAATTAAAATGCTTTAGTGTTTATGCTAAATTTTGAATTAAACTCTCGTTTTATGTTTATACTTCTTAGATTGTAGATAAAGATGTTTTAGTTTGCAGTACCTACACTTGTTTTACAGATGCTTACATTCATATTGACCTATTTATAAGAGCTTTTATAAAAATATGTTACATTTCTTTGCGAAGCTTAGCAGCTTTAGAAAATGCGTGAAAGTAGTCTGAGCCTGATGTTTCATAAAAAAGGATTTACAAATAAAATTGTGTGAGAAACTTGAAGGTGAAAGCTTTGGTATATCTGCTTATTATATATAAAAATATAAAATCTTTTGTACGTTAGTCATAACTCTCACTTCTTTCTTACAGTAACTTACCAAGAATTTATGTAACTATTTTCCTCTTAGACTTATTTAAAGCTACATCATTCTCCCAGTGAACTTTCTTCTGAGAGAAGCAATCAGAGTAGTCCAGTAATTTGTTACCGAATTGACGTTTATTTACAGCCAGCACTGAGTCTATTAATACCTTTAAATTTTAATACCCTGTACGTCCTTTTCCGAAGAGGAAACCACATCTAAGTATGTACATATAATTTTTACGTCCTTCGAAACATCCCGGAAGCTGCGGCTAAACGGTTTCATATAATCAAAGAGGTTTTGTTTGGCTTGTGGTAAATAAGCCATGAACACGGTCAGCTAGTACGATGATTAGGGCTCCCTCTGATTGGCTTTGCTATTTATAGTTTCATTTTCATAAAGCATACAAGTTTGAAGTATAATTACTTAATACGATAACGGTTTTAAGTGTCATATGTGATAAGCCCATGTCATTTTAGATTACTTTTATAAAATAATAATAAGTACCAGCATGTAGGGTATTGGGCAATCGATGGATGAGGTCGGCTTACGGCCGGCCTCGGTGGCGAAAATTGGGGAAAGAATGTCCAGCAGTGGACATCTTTTGGCTGATATGATAATTAGCAGCATGTTGCGGCCCCACTGCAGAACAAAAGCCTCTTCTCAAACGGAGATTACCAACTTTAAACAGGATTTTCTTATATAAATGATGAAGTCGTTTAAACGCGTAGGCCGGAGAGCCTTATATAACAGCAAGAACTCATCTTGTTAGGCACATTGCCATAATCCGGGCTAATTCAGCACTTGTTAGTAAAATAATTGCTATAATTTAATTTATATCATCATGACATAGGTCTTTCCCAAGTTTGGCCACTTTAATCTGTGGTTAGCCGCGATCATCCATCTGCGGTTATCCGTCACTCTTTATCAGGTTGTCGGTCCACCTTGTGAGGGGTCTACCCGGCGTCTTTCTGTCTGTGGTCGCTACTTCAGTTTACTTTTATTTAATCTTATTTTTAACTTGCTCAGTAGACAAATTCTTATTTATAAAATATTTTAGTGTTAGGCTAGCTCGAACGAAGGCTGAGCAAACATCTCTACTATTCAGAAACCACTACGGTCTCGGCGCACCCAAGGGATGCAATATACTATTTAAGCAGCTAGGTTTAGGGCGGTTAGGTTTGAGTCTTTCATTATTTTTAGGTTAACTCTTTTGTTGCCAAGGACTCAGTAGAATTGCTCGGGCGCGAATCAAATTTGTATATAAAATTATAGTGCTGGCCGCGCTGGACGCCTAGAGAATGACAGCTGGCAACGAAAGTGTTAAAACGAAATGCGGAGTGGTTTCACAGGCAGCAGTTAACTGCGGTGTCACCCATCACTTGGAATTTTAATTTATGGCTAAGTATAACTTAATTGACGTATTGTCGTTAAAATTGCAAACGTGCACAAGCTACAGTAACTGCTTACGCTCCAAATGAAGCGCACCTGTTAGTAGTAATAAACTAGTGATATTTTTGTCGTTTGTTTTAGTGCTCTTCATTTGGTGCGTTTCAAAATTGGTGCGTTTCGAGGAATATCGCCGGACTACGTGCTAGTTTATTAGGATTAAAATATACTTTAAAATAAATATGATAAACATACAGTGCAAATCAGTAATTTAATACTGCAATATAAAAAATCCAGTCCATCCGTATCCAGATATTTTGCCAATTAAAAATATGTATTATTACATATTTTTAATACCGAGATATCCGAATCGAATACCGAGAATTGAACATTACATTCATTTTGGCCATCAAAACATTTTGTTTTGTTACGTAGCCTAAGTTACTCCTTATTACATCAGCTACATGCCAATAAAAGTCCCGTCAAAATCGGTCCAGCCATTTCAGAGATTAGCCAGAATAAACAGAGACAGACAAAAATTTTAAAAAAATGTTATGTTGGTGTATGTACCGTATATATCAAAATCATATATTCGTAGACATGTAGTAAAAACGGTTATTTCAATATTACAAACAGACACTCCAATTTTATTATTATGTATAGATTATAAGTAGATATGCTTTAAGCTAGTAGTACATATCGACCAGATTTGGTCTAACAAAGGTACTTACCGTATTTAATATTATTTAATTTACATATATGAATACAAAGACCATTAGGGACAGTGTGGGAGTAAGCGCTAGCTATAATAGTGGCGGTACCATTAATTCCTTTCTATACCTATCTGAACAAGTAGGGAGAGAAGTGTAATAGTGTTACATTTCAATAGAATCATCATCTTACAAAATGGCCATAGTGGACACCGCTATGCCAGTAGTTTATTATATATTTATTATATGTTCGGCAATGAAAGTATAGGACATACCTTTTTATAGTTCTTCAAGTTGCTGGCCTGCATTCTACGTTTCTTTGATTGCCTGTTTATGTATATCCTGATAAACTGCGGTCTTAACTAATAACACACGACATATATCTATAACTATAAACTATTAAACTATTACTTGTTTGCAGTCTAAGTTTATTTATTTATTTTATTAGGTTTATCAACAGTTGTTACAAAATTTCATGCTTAATTACAATTGCTGAGACTTAGCCAACGACAACTAATTATAGATAAATACAACATGCTTTTAAAATATATCATACACATCAATATTAATTAAATTAAAATTAACAATAATTAATGAAAATAGTTTAATGATTAATCGAAATAATAGTAATGAAATACAATTGAGAATTATGATACAAGGAATATAAAATAAAATACATAAAATTTGTCATTATAATCCATAATAATACATTTAATTTTATATAAGTATTAACATAATAATATAACAGATGAATTAAATATCAATTTGGATTAATAGAATTTATTTGGCGTTTAAAAGCATTTTGACTTAACACTAGTATGTCTACGGATCCGACGTGATTGTTATGAGCTCTACAGAGCCGGGGAATTGGTGAATTAAAACCTAACACTGTTCTACGGTGAGGGGCCACTAACATAGCAATAGGTTTACGGGGTATATGATGTGGCACTCTGAAACATAAGTTACTCAATAATAAGGGTCAATCTATTTGGTTATGGATAATTTTATATAGGAAGTTAAGATCTAGTAATGTTCTGCGTTTTTCTAATGATGGGATTTTGTAGTTTTCGAGTCTATCATTGTACGATCTGAGCGTTCTCGATTTTCAAGAGTTAAAATAAAAAAAATATAACATAATAATTACCTGTACACAAAGGATACATAAATATTTGAATTCGTTTTCTATTGCTACGTTACAAATCCCGTACGAAATAAAAATGTAAATAAAATTTTAATTGTATCTCATCCAAAATGTGTACAAAACGAAGTAATCTCAACGTTTAAGTGCAGTCCACTTTATACGAAGCACTTTACAACCTCGTGGAGCGTTTACGGCACTTTTATTTCATCTGCAACGCGGTTTATTAAAATATGAGCAGGAAAACCACCAGGGAGCCTGATTGACTATCAGATTAACGAACAGATTCTGATTATAAATTTATATATTTATTGCCCACGATTTCCGGGACACTTAAGGGAGCTGGTGTTTGGATTGGTGAAGCATTTAACGGTAGTTAATAACTCATTTCTTTTTGTGGGTTTATTAATACGCGTCTAGCTGAAGGGATATCTGATTACCAGTGTTACCATAAGCTTTATTTGAACCTCTAATTTGCGGGCAGTTTTTGCGCATTTGATTTAATACACATAAAAACTCGCAAAAGAATGGGAGAGCAGTAAAACTCACTCTTGCTGGACATTCCGCTTTTATTAAATTCGCTACCTTCATTTTGGTCTATAGCGTTTTTTTTTTATATATATTTGCCCGCTTGATGGTAAGAAGTCAGTGGAATCCAGAAGTGGTGGCCACCATACCAAAGCTATCGTCTTAAACTGCTGGTATGGTGGCCTCCACTATGGCGGCTGGGAATGGGGTTAGGGGAAGGGAATGAGGAAGGTGAGGAAAGAGGAAAGGGGGGAAATTGGGCCTTCGGCACTCTCACTCACCGAACGAAACGCAGTAGTAAGGATACTACTACTCTTAAGTCGATCTTCTATGAGAGGGTAGTACTTCCCTGGACTATCCGGCCCATTCATGCTGAAACCAGCGTGGATCTACTACCGTCCAAAAAAAGCGTTTTGTTTCGATTCAAATTAAAAAAAGAAATAAGAAATATACTCAAAGTACCTAAATATTGCTTTCCATTCGAGGGTTACTGTTATCAGAACAGCAGATTTAATGTACAAGTATAAAGTCAAAGTCAAAGTATTTATTTCACTAACCGACTTCAATAAAAGGAGGAGGTTTCTCAATTCGACCGTATATATTTTTTTTTATGTGTGTACGTCGATAACGTCGTCGTTTATGAACCGATTTCGATGATTATTTTTTTGTTAGAAAGTAGATACCCCAAGTGTGGTACCATGATAAGGAAACCAGGTCCCTATAGTTTTTATTTTACTTGGCACCAACTTCAAAATTCTGATTAACTAAATCAAAATACGAATTACTTTCTACTAAGTAAACTTATTTTTAACTTTTTAGTTTCCTTCCCGTTTGAAGTCGGTTTTTTTTCTGTTTAAAATTATTTTATTTTGATCATAAAGTATGATACATAAAAAAAGTCAAAAATTACATGAAGTTAGCTAATTAACCTACAGCCAGTTCGCTGACGAGGTAGGGCTGTGAGAAGAGCTGGCAAGAAACACACGCCACTCTTTTCAATCGCCAGATAATTACAGTTTTTATGTATGAGTTAACAATTTTAACACATCAACGCAACCAAAGAATCATACAAAGTAATTATTACAAAACAACTAATTAATTTAATAACATTTTAAAAAAAGAAAAGAAACGAAAATAGAGGATTTCAATTATTTAGTTTCATCTATTATGGTAATTTGATAAGTATTTTAATTAAAATTAAAAAAAAAGTAAATGCATTTCCCAGTCATATTGAACTACAAGGTAATACTGAATTAAGTATTAAATGTATTCCATGCCAAGATTGACCAGTCATCCCAGGTAGCACCCGTTCATCATCACCTTCGCCATATTAAAGGGAAGGTAAATTTCTTCTACTACACAATTGATCAAAGGTACAGACAATGTCCTCCAGTCTGCCTTTTTGTGAACAAAACTAGGTAAAAGCATTTTGTAAGCTCTAAGAAAACAACAAATTCACGAAATACATACTTAAATACTTTGAAATGTAAAAGACAATTTTCTTATTTCAGAAATTTTGCAAGATGCCAGTTTATATTTTGTCCTCTCTATATTCTGGCAATAAGCAAGTATTAAGGCTAAACGAAAGGAGCAGAACTCACGAAACTAAATTAATTCTATAGATAGTTTAGCAGATATCTCAATTTTTCTTCCCATTTAAATTTTATAAGCAGAAATATAAAATCCGGGAAAATGTTCTGGCTTAACTCGGATACGGGCCTTTAAAGCCCGCTGTCCTTGGTTTTACGGATACCAATTTCAGTCTAGAACCTTTTATTTTGTGACGTAAGCACTGCCTATCTACGCAGGCATCTCGGCTTTGGGTTTTATCACGAGAATTCGCGTTATCTCGGTACCGAGCCACTCACCATTTGTCCGTCGGCGACCAACACTAGTTTTACTGAGTACACTTAGTCATTTTAGTTTCGAGACATTCGATGATTAATTTTTGTGTTTTATGAATGTTTTTAAAAGACAAAGTTTTTCTATCGTTTGTCGGGAACTTGGACAAAGATTCATTGCCTCTCGTTGTATGCGTAAAACGATTTTTTGATGCGATCGTCGTCACCACAAAAGACGGAGGGGATGAAAGTTTTAAAAATGGGTGTCTTGGGCGCGATATCGGGTTCTGGGTCAGTGATGGCTGCGATAAATTACAACTCCATTTCGGGTGCATGTCGACCAAAATGAAATTCGATTAATACACCATTTCTCAAGCGCTTTGTCCATTACTGACATTGGCAGACTGTTTCAACTTTCCACTTGGGACGTGCTTGATTTCCTTAAGCACTTTTTATTAAAATACTTTTTTAGATGGGGGAAAAGGAAACATATTTATTAGTAGGTTGGTATTTTTGGCAGTTTATTGCGCATTCTTTGTATGTGTCTGCAGAGGCCCTTACAGTACGTAATAACGACCAGGGAATATTATTGCACATTAAACATTGCTATTGAAATTTCTTGAATTAAAATTATGTATTAATAAACGTTGCATATTGTACATCGTGCTAGTTTTTTTTATATAAAAGACATGTTTATGTACGAATTTAGCTCTGAATTCCAGCTACAGGTTTTGTTTGGTACAATATTTCATGTTCTATCTCTGACCCTATCTGCGAGTCTAATTTAAAAAGTGTGTTGTACGATTCTCTCGTGTACCTACTTGTACAGAAAATAACAAAGGGACCACTTATACAGACGTCCATTTTCAACCATTTCATGTTTGAATTCAGGCTATGGTACTGACTGATATAAATTATATTTATAACCTGCAGGGCGTCTCCCACGGCTATACCACATAAAGGTAAAGTACTTGAAATACTGTAGATAGAAAATTTTACTGAAAGGAAACGTTCCTTTTTTTTAAGAAGAAACAATACTCCATATAAATGACTGGCCTGTTGGTCTAGTGGTTAGTGACCCTGACTGCTAAGCTGACTGAGGTCGTGGGTTCGATTCCCACCCAGGACAAACCTTTGTGTGATGATGATGAGCATGATTGTTTGTTCTGTGTCTGGGTGTAATTTATCTATCTATATCTATACATATAATAAAAATGTAACCGATCGCTGTCTGTACATGGAAGATATATGAAAAATAGAATTATTGGGGCCTTTATCAACGCAAATAGAACCCAAAACAATGATTGTTACAATTTTTGTCTGTTTGTCTGTATGTCTGTTTGTCTGTTTGTCTATTTGTCTGTGCGTTTGGTACGCTAATCTCAGAAACGGCTTATCCGATTTAGATATGGTTTTCACTAATACATTGTGGTAAGCTTCACTTAACATTTAGTGTTTGTTTCATGTCAATCGGTTTATAAATAAAAAAGTTATGCCAATTTAAAGAATCACGTCGAACATTTATTAATTTACTACGAAATCTGATAGAAACAGAGACTTTTAGAGGTTACGGAATAGCTGATAGCGTTTTTATTTTTCGGATTCCTCTCATTCTAAACAATCTTCCGTTTAGTTTTAAATGAGTCCAGTTTCCAGTGAGCCTATGTTTCGCGATGACAATTAATAAAGCCCAAGGTCAGACACAACTAAAAGTTGTGGGCGTAGATCTAAGTATTAGCTGTTTTTCGCACGGTCAGCTTTATGTGGCTCTATCACGTGTTAGCATTCCTAGCAGCCTGTATGCTTTGATCCGCGGTGGCTATACGTCTAATCCATACATCCATACACCCATACATATTATATAAGGCTTTGCCCTGACTGACTGACTGACTTAATTCCTAAGTGTGTGAAAAGGGATGAAATCGATTGTATGAATCTTCTTCATTTTTAACTTACAGTTTTGAAATTTTATTTTGGAATACTTCTATTTAAATAAAAAATATTCTTATAATTTTATTTTAACAGGGGTGAATTTAGAGGGGTGAAATTAGGGATGAAATATTCTATACAAAGATCTTTAGCTTTTGAAGCTAGCGACTTGAAATTTACAGGGAGGGGGAGGGAGGGAAAGGAGAGAGGAAAGGAGGAATTGAGAAGAAGGAGGAAGGGAGGGGAAAGTGAGAGGGAAGTGATGGGGAAGTGAGAGGAAAGTAATGGGGAAGTGAGGGGAAGTGGGGAGGAAGTGAGGGGAAATTGAGGGGAAGTGTGGAGGAGTGAGGGGGAGAGAGGGGGCAGTGAGGGGGAATTGAGAGGGGAGTGAGGGGGAGTGAGGGGAAGTGAGGGGGGGGTGAGGCGAAAATGAGGGAGGGAGTGAGGGGTAGTGAGGGGGAAGTGAGGGGTGAATGAGGGGAAAATGAGAGAAAAGTGAGGAGGAAGTGAGAGAGACGGTAGAGGAAGGGAGGGGGAAGGAACGCGGAAAGTAAGGAGTTCTCGAATGGTGGAAAAGGGAGGGGAAGGGACAGGAAGCGATATGAAGGGAGAGGAAAGGAGGAAAAGGAAGGAGAAGGGAGGCGTAAGAGAGGGGAAAGTGAGGAGGCAAGGTAGAGGGAAGTGGAGGAAAGGGCAAGAGATGCTGGAGGAGGGGCAAGGGATGCTGAAGGAGGTGAAGGGGAGAAGGGGGAGGGGAGGAGAGGAAGGAGGAAACTGTGGAGAGTGGAGAAAAAGTGCAATAGGGAAGAAGGGGAAGGGGAAAGTTATTGTAGTGAAAATTTGCCTTTCTGTATTGTATATTGATTTGAATAGGAGATTAAAAATAGTATGAAAAACAGTATTTAAACAATATAAAAATGTCTATTGGAAAAAACGACATTCACGCGAGCAAAGCCCAAAAGGTCACTCACTCACTTATCACGAAATCTCAGAAACAATAAATGCTAGGAATCTCAAACTTTGCATTGTCATTCCTATTAGAATATAGGTGCTCACTTAGAAGGAATTTTGCGAAATCCATCCCCTAAGGGGGTATATAGGGGTGGCAAAGTTTGTATGAAACTTCTATAGTTTTTATAGTAAGATTACCAAATTACTAGAAAATACTCTTTTTTTAATATTTAGAAACCACCCTTATAAAATGGGCAAATAAGAGTCGCAAGTTTGTGTGAAAGTGGTTTGTCAGTTTTAGCGGTAGCGGGTTTAAACTGGATTCGCCATAGAGACGGATAATACTGATACAATGTACGATTGCCATAAAATAAGGCACGCAATATTCTCATAGAGGCACCCATCTGAATTTTCACGCGAACGAAGTTGCGGGCAACAGCTAGTCTATAATATGTATGTATTTACAAAAAAAAGTATATAAGTAGTATATCAGTTGTTTAGTACCCATAACACAAGCAAATATAATTGCTTAATTTGGGGCTAAATGGCGCTGTGTGCATGTGGTAGAATATTATTACTATTATTATATAAGATTATCGAAAATTTTGCTTGGCACATTCGGGAATCCGAAAAGTAACACTGTATTTTTATACCATCAGACGTTAGGGTGATTCATAAGAACCTCATTTCTTTAACAAACATGGTTGTTTCAAATAAAGGAAAACCAAATCTGAAGAATGGTTTTTAACCGAACGAAAATTATCGACGGTTGAATTCGCCCTTTGATCTCAAAAGTTTTAATTTCATGATTTTACCCAATTTAATTTGCCACGTTTGTATGAGAGATTTGATCCATACAAATGACCCAATAACGTCATAAAATGTGACTTTTCCATTTTTAGCCAGTTCGGTTTTCGGGTGTGATGTATTTTTGAAAACTGTGAATGTAGTTCTACTTAGTTTTAAAAACTAGCTGTTGCCCGCAACTCCGTCCGCGTGAATATCAGTTTTTTTTTTCATATAAACTTTCATCCTCTATTTCAACCCTTGTAAGCCATTTTATTTATAAAATCTATGTTGTTCATCGAGGTTTAATCTATCTCTATACCAAATTTCATCAAAATCAGTTTAGTGGTTTAGGCGTGAAAGCGTAACAGACAGACAGACAGAGTTACTTTCGCATATTAGTATAGAAGTATAGATTTTAAATTAGAAATATTATCTACAGTAGCTTTGTGACAAATTATTCGAGTTCCATGGCATGGGACTGATCTGATAATATGCCAGTGTTCATTTATATATTCACAAATTATTCAGCAATCTCGCTTGCTTCTATAAATTTATATTCTGTTAAATTCCATGTATACCAAAACACAAAATAAGATTTTTGGCATACAAAAGAAATTTAAAGTTTGAATCATTGGGATACGTTAACACCTAAAGTTTTCACGCTTCGGACTGTCCATTAGAGAAAAGAATAAACTTCTAAAAAGTATTTATACACATTTTTTACTAATGTAACAGAGACCGTAGTAGCTAAACAAATAACAGTGGATCGAAGCTTTTTGTAAGAGGAAAGTTGTAATGCGAAGAAAATGGCTATAATAAAATACAAAGATTTTGTAATGTTTTGAAGTTTAACTGCGTATATTAGAAAGTATGAGGTAAAGTACTCCTCGTACCCTTATTTGTTTATTTTAGTAAAGTGTATAACAATATGTGTGTATGACGTACAGTTCCCCTGACAATTGCAGATAATAATAAACGCTAGGTAAAGCAGAAGTTTTTGTGAAGTTCAGTATTGTCTCAATATTTAAGTGTCGATAGCTAATGTTTTTACATAACCATTTATATCGAGATCTATTGTAGTGACTACAAATATTTATTACTTGTTTTTCGAAGCACGATCAAAATCGTAACTCAAATCTAATAATTGGTTCCCAGCAGAGATTAATTTAATTTTGCTTGCTAAAATAATTCATAATTTTAATTTACTAACTTGATTCGTAATTGATTAACTGACATCTAAAATAACTTAAAAATAGTTAATATTTTCTAAAAGTAATATTAATCTTTATGTAATTTTAATAATATTAATTTTATCATTAATATTGCTCGTAGAGCTAATCATACAAATAATTTTGATCACAACTTTAATTTGAACAATTGTGAAAGACATCCTACTTAACAGGAGGATGGCCTTAGAAGGTTCTGAGTAACCTAAGTAGAGTCCAAGTCTAATGTGATAGTGTAGTACTAGGTACAGATAGTGTAGAGCTGCTGTTCGTATAGCATATAGCTGTTCTGTTTTGTTATGTGCACATACGAGTTTTAAACATTGTTGTATTAAATGGTATTTTTATGATTGTAATGTGTTTAGTGCACTTTAATAAATTAATAAATAAATAAAAATCGATCACATATTATTAATTACTCGAACTTATTTATTTATTTCTTAATTGCCTTTAAAAGTGACTTTGCTCAATCTGCCAGCTTCTTAGAGGTTTAAAATCAATCAGGTAATTCTATTATTCACCAAACCAAAAATTCAATACAATATTTGTAAAAATAAAAATACAGTCTATCCAAGTGATCAAAATGATAATTTCCTTTGGGTGAAGTTTACATTGTCCAGTGGAGAAATAATCATGTTTCAAGATCTCTTGATGAATGACTTGTTCTGAAGTTTAATTGATGATTTATGGACAAGATTTCCGAACCCCTGGATAAAGTAATGCTTCCCCACTTATCAGAGAATTGTCTGCTTATCTCATCTCTGCGATGATAAATCGTGAAAACGAAATTCTTAATAGGACCTTGGTTCCTTGGAAAGTTTGGAGAAAAATGGTTATCTCTCAAAGTGAGAAACACCTGGGTTTTGTTAAAGTTTACGTCTAAGACTTCGTTACATTTACCAGTTGGATTGGAAGCCTTTACTGTACAGCTATTTGTTAAAGGCTATAGACTTGACAGTTCAAATAGAAACAAAGTGTTGTGTCACCATATTGTACTGAGTCGTTCTCATTTCAGTCGTTCTGGTAATAGTTCTACTTTAGTAATTTTACAGGTATTCGCAAATATCTACATACATAGTATAAAACGAAATCGCTGGAAAGAGTCTGCTTGTTTGAACGCGCTAATTTCGTGAACCACCCAATAGATACAGTTTTCACTATTTAGTGTCGTCGATTGTAAACGACACTACTAGTAATGCGGTAGTTAGTAAACTTGCCAAAAAACGGTTTACATGTGGGTTTCTTGAGAAAGTTTTAGGTATTTATTACATCAACCTATCATTTATAAGAGCTATGTAGTAACGATAATGTACAATATTGTGCATAAAGTAAATAAATAAATAAATAATAGTAAACCAAGCGGGAAGCGAGCTACAACGTTTAGTACCGATGCGTAAAGAGGGCGGGGCGCTAGTATCGGTAAAAAGTGATAAGACGAACTTTTATTATAAAAATGAAAACTTTTTATAATAAAATTGAAAAATCATTAACACTCTACCAGTACTTAATTTCCTGTCCCTTATGCTATAAAAATCTGATTTTTAACGCGTTTGATCTATTTAAACCCCGATATATAAATGGAACCACCCTCGGGCAGTGTCACACCTATCAAAGCCGTTTTGTGTGAAGGTATTTACTCAGTGTTTACTCGCACAATCCTGTATGCCGCCCACATCCAGTCCTTTATCAAAAATAAAAAAGAACGGGTTGCCGAGTCTTTGTTTAACCTCGATTCGATGTGACGTCATATCCTGCACATCCGAAGATTAAAAACTTTATTTTGGGAGCGCAACGAAATTGTTTAATCATAGCTCCGTCGGGAGGATGAAAGGAACGCAGCGATTGTTCACGGTACCTACCTACGAGCGCCGAATACCTACGTTCTGTACTGCTTTTAGCTAGTTTGTCCTATTTACGGGAAAGGATTAATGCCATAGATGCCATTAACGAAAATTGTATAATGTTTGCTGACGACTCAACATTAATTATCAAGGGTAACAATAAACAAGAACTACATAATAATGCTAATACAACTCTACACAAGGCTATAACTTGGTTAAATTATAATAATTTAAAAATAAATATGACAAAAACAAATATTATTCAATTTCAGACATACAATTCTAATACGAGTAGCCTTGACATACATTATGAAAATCATCACCTTACTAATATAAATGAATGTGTATTCCTAGGTATAATAGTTGATAAATATTGTAGCTGGAAACCGCACATAGAGAAAGTCCTCAACAAAATAGACCGATTTATTTTTGCATTAAAGAAAATTAAATTAACAGTGAGCCAAGATGCGGCAATGATAGCTTATCACGGGTATGTTGCATCAGTGCTTAGGTACGGTCTCATAATCTGGGGTAACTCTGTAGATGCTGACCGAGTATTTAAAGCCCAAAAAAAATGTGTTCGTGCAATATGTGGTGCGGATTTCCTTGACAGCTGTAAGCCACTATTTATAAAATTAAATATTCTAACATTACCAAGCATGTATGTATTCGAATTATGTATGTTTGTCAAAAAATATCCACATTTATTTGAAAAATTTAAGGACAAAGAAAATAGCCGACCACGGCATAAGGAAAAACTATGTCTACCTAGAATAAAATTAGAAATATTTAAAAGAAATGTGTATTGCATGTGTATACAAGTATATAACCGTTTACCTGAAAATATTCGTAAATTACCAATACCATTATTCAAGAACAATTTAATTAAATTATTAATTAATAAAAACTATTACAATATAAATGATTATTTAAGTGATAAATTTAGAAATTATTTGACATGAACAACAATACAATAAATAATACAATATGCATGGACCAGTAATAAATAATGAATGTACTAAGATTGACAACATTAAATAAATACCATTATATTTGCACGCCAAAATATGGCAGAATATGTATGAACGCACTAATACTGTAACACCAATGTACCACCATATTTGAGCAAATAAAGAAATTATTATTATTATTATTATTATTAAAAGTAAATCGACTGGGTTTGTGCCTAGGATGTCGTTAGATATTATTTATAACTTTTAATTTTATAAATTTTAACTGATACAAAGTTCACCCAGACTTGAAGCATTTTTATAACATTTTGCACAAAGTTGTACGTTGATTGGCAGAATTTGTTTATGAATGTATTTAAATTTTAACATTATATTAAAATCTCCAGTACCTAAGTTGAGTAAATCTTTAAATAATGAAAAACTCGGAGTGATCTGAGTATTCTCGCCATTTAAACTTAGAAATGCAAATAAATAACATCTCGTTTATCATTGTGTTGTTTTAAATTAATGATACTAGTTTTCTCTGGACGTTTATTGTAATTGTATGTTAGTAATAAAGCTTAGGAATTTTCTAGAAAACACGCTAACACTAAAATTAAATACTAATAAGTTTCGCACTGTTTACAATAGAATAGTCATTAACGCACAGAACACTTTAAATTTTTAGCTCATTTTTACTCAATCATGCTGTGGTAATTTGGAGTTTAATTATAAGATATTATGTACTAAGGTAAAGAAATTAAAAAAGCATGAAATCTAATAGATCTTGTTGAAGTACCAGTCACTGTCTCTACATACATTGTTACATAGCTTCACGCTTTTTATCCTCGAAGAGGTAAGCAGAGGTGAAAATAAAATGACGAAACGTGTGTGAACCACACACGTTTCGTCATTTTATTTTTAGATCCCATGCACCACGAGCGTAAATAATATGTATATACTTACTGTATTTGAAGAAGAATGTCTACAACATTCATAATAGTTATTTAAAAATAAACCATTTAAAACATTTAATTTCACTCACTGAAATTCTTTGCTGCGTCCTTTAAAATTGGGTAGATAAATGACAAAATGAAAGCTGCGTTCAGCGGCGTAACGGCTGCTATAAGCAATGCATCAAATATTCTACAAAGCCACTGTTCGGTGACATTGTGTTAAGGCATGTAAACAATCTCTTTTATTTTAAAGCTCAAATTTAAGTGTATGATTTTAATTGCCAGTGAAAGGGATGAAAATCATTTAAGTCTCACACGAGATTATACTATAAACACATAAAGATGATCTTACTATCAATGCTTTTATCAAAATGTTCTCCGATTTTGGAATATGATTTTTTAAGTCACATTGGTACTTGTACAGTCTCGAATCCTGAGTCTTGCAAACGAAAACAGAAACCGTATTAGGCCATCATAGACATGTTAGTAACATAGGGGTCAGTCAAATGTAAATAACAGTTTGCCACGTCCCTGGATCAAACCTATGCAGAAGAATATTAGTTTTCATGCTAATGTGTTTCGCTCGGTGAGTGAGAGCTTCGGCAGCCCAAATACCCCCTCGGTCCTGATCCTTTTCCTTTTTCCTACCTCATCCCCTTCACCGTGGTCAACAACGATTTGGTGGTGTTTTCTAGGCATTATTACTGTCGTAATGCTTAGAAAACACAGCCGTCTCTATAGGTTACGGTTACCACTTACCATCAGGTGGGCCGTATGCTTGTTTGCCACCAAAGTCGTAAAAAAAAGAAGACGTGATAGTACACATTGCTACTGAACCACTGAGGTAACTTGATCACTTTTGTTATATTGAAATTCTCTTGTAATGTCGTTTCGCTTACGCCCCCTTTGATGTTACCATAATTGTACACGAATGTTAAATTGTAATCATGTACCGATCAAAAAGTGTAGTCTGCGTTTCTTGTCAGTATTCTGCCAATGTTCTAGCCGCAGGCAAATTTGCTGACATACGTTTCTGTGACGCTTTGTTGTAGAATAATGAAATTAATGACTGTAGTTACTATGGATGTGTTATTAGATACGTGTATTGAATGTTCAAACGGTTCATGAATTAATGAAGTGTGGTAATATTAAGAAATTTTCAAGAGACTGTTGAGCTTTGTAAATTACTTGGGTACATCGCAAGTTAAATTAAATTAAATAAAGACTGACCATATCTGAGATAGTGTGGTAGCTGGAACAAATTTTGCAACAACTTAAATGTAAAGTTGGGCAGTCCAATAGATATGAACTGCTGACCTGAAAAAAATATAATAGAAGACAAAAGATAGAATAGACTGAGTGCGAAAAAGAAAAGAAATTCCGCTACTAAACTGAAACTGATTGATTAATTAACTTATTGGTTGATACTAGTACAAGACTAAGGCCCACCATTTGCTGATAAAGTACGTGATAACCTATTCGAAACTTATTAGTATTTAAAAATCAGTTCCACAAGTGCCTAATAATTTTTAAGAGTTTATTTGACAGTTATGAAATGAAATGAAAATAATTATATTTATTCATATAGATTAAGGTTAACTGTCAAACAAACTTTTAAAAATGTTAGACAGATTTAACTAGAAGATGTTTTAACTGTTAATAATAATATCAGACACTTTGGCAGCTAGTAGTGAAACAGGGCCTACATCACTACAGTATCGTAATTTATAAAGAAAATAGACACTACGAGTATACTGCAATACATAGTACTGAAAGGATAAACACAACAAAGACAAGAGAAACCTTTTTTCAGCTACGTTGCACATCTGATCCCTTGTTCCAGTAGAGTAGGGACACTGGGTTAAATGATGATTGGTGACACCTTTGCTTACAAATGTCCTCATCACTAACTACTACAGCTAGGAAGTTTGTCAAATTGTGACAAGAAACTGGCTAGGGTAGTCAAACGTAGTATTAATCGGCGTAAAGTCAAAATTATTTATACAACATTTCGACCACATTAAATAAATATAGAATTAGTTAACTACAATTTGATGTGACAATAAAAGAAAAAGCTGGTATGAAACCATGAACTTATTTTTGTTCATTGGTTTTTACTATAAGATCACAGTAAACATCGATCAATGAACACGTAGTAAGGTAGGTATAAACAACAACTGATTTTAAAAAAAAGTGCTCGTAAAATGTTCGTTTCTCTCGAAATCCTTCTACATAGGCATCCCTCACAAGAAACGATAGAAGAGCCTATTCATGGTTGAGACTATCTTTTTATAACTCAAGTCTGCACTTGTGTATAATTTTACCTATCAATCTTCCAATTTTAATATAAAAATAAATCTTAAATAATCTCCATGTATGTCTAATTATCCATGTGTGTGTACACTGTTTATTGCGCTGCAGATAAGCCTATATATAAATTAATATTGACAATATTATTAGATTATAATTTTAACTTTGTTATTATATACTTATCAAAAAAGCCAGAAATACTTACCTATATTCGAGTAGTTTAATACCAATTTAAAAATATGTCCCTATACCTAAGTGACATAGTAGTAGGTAGTAGATCGACGCTGGTTTTAGCATTTATGGGCCGGATCGATCGGGGCAGTACTACCCTCTCATAGAAGATCGACGTATGAGTACTAATAGAATCCGTACTATTGCGTTTCGTTCGGTGAGTGAGAGCACCACAAGCCCAATTTCCCCCTTTCCTCTTTCCTCACCTGCCACATTTCCTTCGCCTACCTCATTCCCAGCCGCCATAGTGGAGGCCACCATACCAGCAGTTTAAGACGATGGCTTTTGGAATGGTAGCCGCCACTTTTGGACTTCACTGACTGCTTACCACAAGGCAGAGTGAAGTCACTTTGGCAGGTCGTAGGCTAGTGTAAAAAAAGGTATACCTAAATCGTCAATGCGTCTTGAGATAGCAAAGCTAATAAATAGTAATGATCAATGACCGGCAGCAGGATTATAATAAATTTTGACGACGGTGACCTATTAAAACTGTAAAACATATTATTAAAAGAGTATGACAAAAGTTTCCTTCGCATTTTCTTTGAGTTACCAACTGATGCGGAAGCTAAGTAGTCTTGAATCAAATATTCACCGTTGAGTAATACTACTAGAAACTTTGTGAATGTAACCACCTGACATTCTTTTCAATAACTCTTCACAACTGGTGGGAAACTCACTAACTACTCGACTAAGTATTGAATATTTAAGTCCATTATTTTAAGGTTAGTTTTTCAAAGTTGTTTAAGACACACTGCACTGACTTAAAGCATTTGTCGGGCGGTATTACATGTCCGGTTTATCCATGAACGATTTTGTCATTCGTCATCAATTAATGAGTCTGTAATTGTTTTTCTGGCTTTTTATCGCCAATGAATGAAAGGTGAGCAACTTGTTTACCTAATAACACGTAGTAATCGCTGGTAATGGATTGTAAGGGCCAGGAAGAAGATCGATTATTGATACTAATCTTATAGAAAATAATAAAGTTCAAGTTGCCTGAAGAGAGCTATTATGTAAAAAAATTAATTTTTACGTAAAATGATAAAGTCTCACATTTCTACTTAAAATTATATATATGGTAATAAGACCAGTGTTCACGTTCTAGAATATCGTACTATACTAATATTCATAAGATTGGTTCATAAAAATAACATGGATTTAACTCGAAACGAATAGATAGAAAATGTTTGAATATTAAGTGTTAAAAAGCAAAATTATGATACCTACTATTGGAATTTATTATTACGCACGAAAAGTCATATTATTAACTATATTAATTGTAGTATAATTCGAAGCCTTTAAAACGGTGTTAATTCATGTATGCCAAATATTTTATCAGTTATGAAACTATAATACACAATATGTTTGATTTACCGAACCAAATATTGATGAGAGTATCAAACCCTTCGTTGATTTTAATATGAATAGTTAACTATTAATAAAAATTTTAACCTATTTAATATTATGAGTGTTTTATTGATTAATACTTACTTAAATAATATATTAAATTGTGCTATTAAGATTGTATCAAATATTCATCAGTATAACTTGAATAAATGGTTTTAAGCAATTCCATTAGAATACAAACGCTTATTGAAAAAAACCGTATGTTTCAACTAAGGGCCATTACGATTCTGAAGTGTTTAGCAATTCACACGCACGATAGTTTTAAGAGCTAAACCCGACCACATAATAATATATTTTATGATGTTTGTTTACGTTTACTGCCCTGACAACTAACAAAACGGTAAACGCATGACACACATTTTGGGAAAATACGCTTAAAGATTTCTAACTTAGATGCGTTTTTCTCGTGTACTTGTGTGGCCTTTATTCGGCAGGACAGAGCTGTTATATTTAGGGTATTCTTTGAAGTACACCAAATAAAGCGCATCAACAAAAAATATTTACTACCTCCGTTGACTGCCGTGGTGCAGTGGGAGCGCAAGCGATTGGTGTGTACGAGGTTATGGGTTCGATCCCCATAAGGGACAAATTTTGTGTGATTCCTAAATAGTTGTTCCGAGTCTGAGTGTACTCTGTGTAAGTTAATTATTATGTTTGTAAAGTCACCCGCGACACAGGGCTCGTTCCCTTATGCGGGCGTTGTCTTTAAAAAAAATAAGGGCTCTTTGAGGAATACTTTTGATGCGTTTCAAAGTTGGTGCGCTTCGAGGGGTACCTCTTGTAGGTATTTTCCTCATTATGGTGTTTATGTTGCAGGTATCGCGTTCTCGTTGTATGTGTCGTCGCGAGTGTGTGTGAGTGAGGTGTGTTCGTACGCATGCGCAGCGGGCGGAGCGCGCGGGCCCCGCCCCGCTAACGTCATGCGCGTACGACTCGCCGCCGCGCATCTCGCCCTGCTGGCTCTCGCGCATCTAACGCCGCCAGGTATGTACACACCATTCTATTTTTATTAACTAATATTACTTAGATATATTTATTTTTAGCTCTTCGGCGACTAGGATCCCACGACGCTGCTCCCATGGAATCGACAGATGATTATAATTCTTTTTGTCTCTTGACTCTTATATTAAAGGATTTAAAATTAGGGCCTAAGAGGTCGCTCCTATAAGCAATACAAGCAATTTATTTTTGTTTGTAGTGTCCGGTCAACAGGCTAAGCCTTAGCCTTTTCAGCCCGTAGATGTTGTATTCTAAAATTCTACACTATCCGAAATATCCAAATAGATTCTCTCTCTTCTAAGAAAGATCTGAAAGGAATATTACATCTCTACTTATCTACCCGTTTATGGGCACCAGTGCGATAGAATGTAATTTAAATAAGTATGTTCACAGTATTATTTAGTAGGTAGGTCTAATCGTTATAGCGAGGTTGGGGTCTTGCGACTTTATAAGTTATACTTACGTCATTTCTGATAGGCACTTAGTTTGTAAAAGGCTAAGAAGATTTAAAATTCACACAATCATTTTTAATCCTTTTGGTAGTGAGGATTAAGATGACGCTTATTACATCTCAACGCTGCTTATGAAAAGGATTAAGCCAACGTTTTATATTATTAATGTCGAAAATGTCTTTCTCTGGAGAAGCTGTTTTTTATCTCACTGTGTTATTTTGACACTATTTACGTTTGTCAGTTTTCTAATATTTTCCTTTTATTATGTTTACTTTACCAACATGAACAAAATTTAGTACATAGATAAACCTTACAATTTACGAAAAATAGGCTACATATAAAATTAGTTAATAAGTAAGTCTCTACAGTATTACTCGTGAACAGTAAGGGTTGTAATGAGGTTGTTTTTATTATGTATCTTCTAGCTTCTGAGTGTCGTTTACGTCGCCACACATGAATACCTAGAATAATGAAGAACCGAATAATATATGATACAGTTTTTACATATTCACCGTTTTTATTTGTCGTAACGACAAAACACTCGAGCGATAAGGGTTCATGTTGAAATTTCCCCGAGCACGGCTCTAAAATGGCCAATAAAACGCGAAATTGATGCTCAACCGGCCAAAAATTGTTTTATCTCCAAACTTTCCTCACCGCGCCGATAGAAAGGGCGATCCTTGTTGAAATTGAAAAGCGTTTCGTAGTAGGGCGCTCAGGGTTCGTTCTATGAATAAACTCGATAAATTTACCTAATCGTAAAAAGTTGGGCCGTGGTCCTTCAGATACGGCACAGCCCTGAGGCCGACTGGGTTTTGCTGTGCTGCCTACTATCGAACTGAAGACTATAAAATCCAACTGATTACATTGGTTAAATTCGTTAAAGCTAACTTTCTCAGAAATTAGTTTAAAAGTATTAATGTGCGAGCGTGACACACAATATATTCTGACACTACCTACTTCAAAGACCATTGTAGTTTACTGTAAAATCTTAATCAATTTTGTTACATAGAGTTGTAATAAATAAGTAATTTAGACGTAGGCCAACTAAACCTCTCGGCAGTTTTCGAGTCATGAGAGTTTTAATGATGCAGATTCCCATCAAACGTCACAACATGAAACAGCTCCACTTGTTTATTAATGGGAAAAGTTTCCTACGACCGAAATACACGGAATACAAGTGAAGACATGGCCGGCATTTATGGGATTACTGCGACCTTTTGGCACCCGCAATACTTATTAATGGTGATCTTTCCATAACGCAATGCACCATACACTTATGCTAACTATTATATTTTTATAGCTGTTAGTACGAATACGAAACTTTGACCACGGCAAAATGTACAAAAGTTTCTCGGAACCACAATGTACTTTTTGCACCGTTGTCATTTGTGTTTCTTTCTTTTATATTAAAAAGTATATGACCAACAATTAACAAACAATTAGTGACAGTATCTTTTCACAAACATTTACAGTAATATTATAACAATTATAACGACCGCGGGACGCGTCCTGAAAGGTAAGTACCTAACTAAGACAATAAAGTAATATCAATCATTTAACCTATTTAGTTAAACGATGTAATTAAGGTTATATTCTTCCAAATTATTATAGTAGCGGTCACAGAGCATAACAGGACAATTTATTAAACGACTGTCCGAATATTGTAAAGAATCACATACAAAACTACTACATAAAAGTTGTTATCATTCGTAACCTAGCTACGTAGAACGAAATAAAAATTCTTTGTTTGTAACCTAGTTACGCAGGCAAACAAAACTTAGTTACGTTGAATTTTTCATTAGTAACCTGTTTAGAAACCAAGAAACGAAATCCTAGTTCGTAGCTAGTTACAAAACTTAGTTACGTACGCAGACGAAGGGTAAAGTTCTTACCAAATAATGGGCAGGAGCGTCATCTGTGTACTATATAACAATACCTTACTGCGGCTGGCTATAAGCTTTTTAAACTTGGTTGCTATGGCAACTGCTTTCTAATGGAGCGGCTTTTGTCCAGATCCATGTCTACTAATAAAATATAGTTATTGGAAATAAAATATATGATATCTAACTATAAAACTTAGCAGAAGAGCAGAATAGGCAAACTACAATAACGAGGGTGCCGCGTCCAACCCTTTTAATTCTATAGCAATAATACCTATACCTTGTCTGATTATTATTATCGCGAATACATTTAAATTTACTTTGTAAAGAAGGTTAATAAATATTACTGTAAATTAAACATATCGAAACAATTATCATAAGTTTCTAATTCAGTTTAATTTTGAAACAGCTGTTAAAACGTTTATTTCGTAAAGTCTCTTTTTATATTTGTGTTAATAATAAATTATTTTGCGTAGTTTAATAAAAGCTCGTGCTTATATTTAACACAAAAGATGATTAGAACTGCCAATCAGTTACAAACTATACAATTATTTTGAGCTTTTGTACAAAAATACGTGTTTAGAGTCTACTTAAAGATGAAAAGTTTTTAATTAAGTGGCTGACAAGCACAATTTCATTTCTAAAATAATAATTGTCATCGATAGTCTTTGTTTTAACCTTTGCTACTCAACATAGGCTCCTCTCAATCAATTTCCATTAAATAATCCAAATATAAAGTCACATATAAAATGCTTTGAGTTTGAGTTTAAGTTCACAATCAAAACTTAAACCAAGACAGTATTACGGCTTATTCTCAACTGTATGTATATGACAAGTTCTTAGAATTCGCACCAAATTTTTGTATCGTTTATAGCTGTTATAAGTATAAGGTAGTGAGTTTATAATTAACGTGTGAATACATAAATGCTATTCCTTCTCAAAACGATGTATCTCATTTTTGTAAAGAGCTGTTTGCGACGGCAAACCAAAAAACAACGTATTTTCTCGTGTAAAAGAAATTATAAACTTTTTTTACAGATACATATCTAGCAGTTGTTAGCTTAGTCTATGAGGAAGGCAGTCATGTTTATACAACAATTGGTTAACGTTGTTACATTTTGTGTAAAGAACAACAGCAAACAAATTTGATGGTAGACGATTTGACGTGCGCCACACCACAAAGGTAGTCAAACCTAATGGTACGGAACCTAGAACGCGAAACAACTTGCTTTCACATCATTTTAGTTTAAAGAAGTGAATATTTGGAGCACAACATACCAACATATATAGGTACAGTTAGGGCCTGGTGTATTTATTAACATATTACTTCGTGAGAATAGTAGGTATACGTGCTTAAGAATAATGTCGTACTTACCTACATGACACATTTTAGAAAGTTATTAGATAATAATATTAACTACACATATTTGGCTTTTTGCTATAATATTCACGTTGCTATACCAAACTATTGTAACAATTACAATAAAATTGTATAGCGAGACATAACTTTACTACTAAGTCTATGTGTCTGTCATGGGACAGGAGTAAATTTGCTCTATATCGATCGAGACCACTATTTTTATACAACTAATATGACAAACAAGTATATGGGCCGCCTGATGGCAAGCAGTTAAGATGGGGTCATAGTCTGTAAAATCCTGCAATACCTGATCAAACACGCGTTGAAAAAAGATTTATAATAAACAGCTCTCTGTGCCTTAGATATTTTAAATTAAATAATATACAAAGTACAATAATACACATACATTTGACGTCAAGACGTCTTTCAAAGCTAATAACATTTTACTAAAACAGAAATAAACTAAACAATTTTTAATAAAAAGGTTAATAAACCGATATATTATTTAATCAAGCTATTTAATTAGATGCTCTTATTATTAAGATTATTCAAACTAAGTACATCAAGAAGAATATTATCTTAACAATACTTCGCTGAAGCAGCGAATTAATAACCGACCATTTTGTTCGCGCGATTTAATTAAAAACTCGACAGCACTCTTCAGATGTGAGGCCAAACGAAAATAAACTAAAAAATAAGCTATCTAATTTATAAAGTTCTGTAGAAAATAGATTCATCATTATAATATTAAGATTGTTGCAACTTTCTTTGTAATCCTTGTAAAGAAAGGGTTGAAACAGTTTTCTATGAAATTGTTTATTCTTAAATATTTGCGTTAAGAGCAAACTACTCGTAGTCTCGCTGCATGCTGTAATTACGAGTAAGTAGTATTGACATCAAACCTACAGTTAAGTCTGTTAATTAACTGTTTTAAGCAGATATTAAAAATACTATACGAATTGCTTAGTTTATTATGATTAAAATAGTCGATTTTTCTTACTTATGTCTTAGTTTTGTGTGTTGTTTGCGAAGTGAATCTTGTCAACTCTGACATTTTATACGAGAATATCAATATTTTTGAGTGTTGTTTTAGTAATCGTACATCATCAAGCACACTTCGATAACTTACCCGATTTTGATTGTATTCATTGAGTTTTTACTAAACTGCTCGTTCCAAAGAGTCTTCTTTTTACCTTACTAGTATAAAAACTGTAAATAAAAGTATTTATTACTACATAAGTGATTTCTTTTAAAAATATTTTACAGACATTGAATACAATAATTTATCCCAAATTAGAACAAGTCTGTCGATCTCATGTAACGTTGAACGACAGCTTTTAGATTATATATGTATATGCATTTATTGTATTACGCATTTTTTTTACTAAGTTTGATTTGTTCGTAAGCTTGAATCTAATAATCTAATAATGTTATAGACCGTAGAAACGTTGACGTCATTATTGTATCTTCGAAATACGTTCGTTAGTGTCTACATTCAGGGTTCATTAAAGTATGAAAGGCTTTCTTAGTCCCAGTGGCGACCCTTTTCCACAGTGGTGAATACCACTGCGCAATCGATTTGCTATCACGTAGTTAAGACTCACTTCCCTGAATAGCGAGGATTGCCATAACATACATTAATATGTAATCAATTAAGCTGTATAAATTTGTGACGTAGGCTTAGCTAATGGTGGAAATAGACATAGGTACATATTATGTGAAGTATGGGGTTGGTGTTTTATACGAGTAGATCTTTGTATTTTTATTTAATACAACTTTGATTGCTAACACGCATACAGTCAACCTGATGGTAAGTGGTAACCGTAACCTATAGAGATGGCTGTGTTTTCCAAGCATTGCAGAAGAAATAATGCTTAGAAAACAAAAGCAAAGTCATTGCCGACCACGGAAAACGGGATGAGAAAGGAAAAGGGATAAGGTAGTGGACCGAGGGGATATTTGGTCTGCCGGCGCTCTCACTCATCGAACGAAACGCGATAGTATTAATACTACTACTTTTACATCGATTTCTATGAGAGGGTAGTACTTCCCCGGTCGATCCGGCTATTTGTAGCTCTCTAAAAGTGAAACATTTTATTAAACCGGTTACGTAGATATTGAGTTAAATCGGAACAAACAAACATACAAAAAATCGAATCTTTTCTCTTTATAATATTAGTTTAGATAACAATGACATAAAACTAAAGCAGAGTCGTAGATATCCAAGTTAGGTAATAAAGTTCTTTTAAATTGCCTTTTGAACTCCAAACCTGTTTTATAACTATTAATAGTAATTAAACTAAATATGAGTATAATAATCGCTGTACCCTTGTCATCCAATTTGCCTACAGCCAATGTCCTGACAAGGGTAATGCTATGAAAAGACCTGGTAAGAAATAGAACGCTTTTTCCATTACAACATTTTAGTTTAAAATGATGCTTTTACCCATGAGCGACCTTATAGTTCTAGTTAGGAGTAAAAGCTTTTACCTTTTTCTGCAGTCTGTGTCTTTTCTTTTAGGACCGTTTTTGTATATTGTCATTTGTTTGTTATACGGTACTTGCTTTATATTAGTGGCTGGCGTTAATGATGCAATATATACATTATGTATTTAAATGACTTCTATGTCACATCTGTATAACATATAACGTTAGATAGGGAGGGAGTATAATTAAACAAAAAGTTTTTTTTATTTACTCTGTAAAAAAAAATATTTTTTTATTTATTTACTAGCTGTGCCCCACGGCTTTGCCCGCGCGTGAATTGTGTTTTGTATCACTCGGGTACCTGACCGATTTTTGGGATATAAAGATTCCTATGTCCGTCCCTGGCACTAAATCTATCTACATACCAATTTTCATCGAAATCGATTAAGCACAAACATACACACAAACTTTCGCATTTATAATATTAGTTGGACTTACTCGTATTTGATTCTTGGTACCTTTTACAGATTAGTCTATTAAATTGATGTTAGAAAATATTTTTAGTCTGTAAAAGGTACTAAAAGCAATAAAAGTAACATAATTTTATTATTTTTGCTACGATGTCGCCTAAAATTTAAAGGCAAACCTAAAAAATAAAGTTTTTCTAGCGAGTACCTGCCAAGTAAGTATTTTATATAAGAAGCTTTTATTAAAACTATACTCCTAATAATCTATACTATTATATAAAGCGGAAGAATTTGTTTGTTTGTTTGCACGCGCTAATCTCTAGCACTATCAGTCTGATTTGAAAAATTATTTTTGCGTATGATAGCCCAGTTACCGAGAACGGTTATAGGCTATGTAACATCACGCTACTGGCGACGGAAGTAGAGCAGTAAGCAAAGACGTGGGTGAAAGCTAGTAGGATAAATAAGAAGTATGATTTATAGAGAACTTAGTAGCCATAAGTATTATTTACTAATCAAGGGGTAGAAATTTCAATCAGGAGTGGGGTAATATTTCTTTAGTCAACAAGATTGATTTCCGTACATAACTGGCGTGCTGTTTGAAACTTATATAAATGAACAGTAATCGCGACTTGTTGTTAACTAATAGTTAAGTGTCACGGTGTCACCGACCCCCGGCTCGGTTAGTCACGTCAGTTTTGTTTGCAATTTGTTCAGTGAATAATGTTTCATTGGAATATAAGCTTAAAAATACTTAAGTATTTAAGTCATAGAAATAACGCACTTATGACCTGAGGGCCTCGTGTGAGTTTGTTTTACGTTAACACGATCAACACGTTTTTGGCGTTTGGTGTTCCGATTATCCTGCTCTAAACTTTTAACTAATCAGAGAGCCAAACGCTAACAACGTTTTGATCGCGTTAACGTAAAAACAACTGCACTCGGCACCCTGATGTTAAAAGATATCCGTCATTACTGATCCTCAAATCAACTAAAAATTGTTATCGTTCTGCGGGTGCCGTAACTGGCGACTAAAGAAATACCAGGCATTTAGCACCAGCGTTTAATATCTAAGTACCGAATGTCCAGCAGTGAATGTCTTTAGCTTACTATAGTAGAGGGCTACAAATTTACTTTGCTTAATATTTTGTTCAAACTTTATATAAAGATTATAAATATACACACAAATTACAACATACAGTTTTAAACATAATTAAACATTTTATTTAATTTATTAATACTGACTTTCTATATTTTAATAAATGTTATTAAATAATTGCTGAATAGTAACTCTCACTGAATATAAAATAATTACATTTGTTAATATGTACTTATTTTCTGTTATATTCACTCACCATTGTTAAGGTAGAATGTGATAAGATAAAGATAAAGATAAAGAGATTTTTATTTGCTAAGACACATGTAGTACATAATTAAACACTGATAGCATGCTTATTATAGGTGGAATATAGTCAATTGTATCAACATGTCTGACCATTGCTGGTTTACAAATATAAAAGCTTAAATCATTAACATTGTATTATAATATGTATTATTTCATAAATCATAATTAAGTAAATGTCAATAAATAATAACAAACAAAATAAAAAAACAATATGTCAAATAAAAATAGGTACAGTCATTAATTACAAATTTTCATCCATACATAGTAAAATAAAAGTTGTATCGAATAAAATTGAATATTTTTTATAAACATTTGTCTTTCAGGAAGTCATCAATGCTATAGTAACATTTTTCTGTTAAGATTTTTTAAATGTTTTCTTAAATTGGTCTGTGTTTAACATTTTGATATTGTTTGGAATCTTATTATAAATTTCTGGAGCCTTACATATTATACTTTTATGAAGCATTGTAGTTTTTGCAGGATGTATACATAGTCTGTTGTTATCTCTGCCATTGCGACTTATTATTTCCGACTTACGAGAAAATAAATGAGGGTTACTTCTGACAAACATCGCTGTTCCAAAATATATATTGATGGTAACGTTAAAATGTTGTATTTTCGAAAAAGAGGTTGACAGCTTTACTTTTGATTACTTTTGAGTACTTTTGATTCTGAACATATTGCGAATGCAGCGCTTTTGCATTATAAAAACCATATCTTTGTCAGTAGAATTGCCCCAAAAAATTATGCCGTACCTGAGGAGCGACTCAACTAAACCATAATAATATGCTGCCAGTAATGCATCAGTGCTTACAGTTGGAGCTAGTTTGTATAACGCATATGATAGGCTGCTTATTTCTTTACATAGTTTGTTAATGTGTTCTTTCCAGTTTAACTTACTATCTATAGCAAGGCCGAGAAATCGAGTAGTGTTTACTTCCTGTATAATACGATTATTAAATGTCAGTTGTATATCTAAGGGGTTATTTATTTTTTGTCCAAAATGCATGATGTTTGTTTTTGCTAAGTTAATTTTTAAGTTATTATTAGTCAACCATGAAATTATTTACTTTTAAACTTTCGCGTTGCATGATTTAATAGAACTAAATATAATAAAATATAATATGTATCGGTGTAACCTGGTCGAAACGTCAAGCAAAATAAGGTATGTAAATACCTAATGCATGATCGCGTGAATTCCCGTATATTTAGTTTCATGAAATTATTGATGTCAAAGAGCTATTCATTTCTGATTATTATATTGATATTGATTTCTGATTCATACTGATTTATGTCCTTACATGCAATTGTCACTGTACTATCATCTGCATAAAGTGTCATTTGTTGTGGTGTGGCTTTTGGTAGGTCATTTATATATATTATAAACAAAAGGGGCCCAAGTACACTTCCCTGTGGTACAGAATATGATAAGTAGCGATTTGAGGAGGTATATGTTTCTTCAATTTTAGTTTTAGTATTTACACTTGTTACTTGTGTAATTTGACGTCGATTTGATAGATATGATCTAATTAAATTTAAAACATTTCCTCTAATGCCATATGCGTCAAGTTTGTCTATAAGAATGTCGTGATCCACATAGTCAAAGGCCTGTGACATGTCACAGTAAATAGCGCAAATAGGTGTTCTTTTGTCAACGTGGCAAATAACGTTTTTTATAAATTCGTAATTCGTGATGAACTATTTTACTTTACCATATCTATAAACCGCATTTCTAGTAAATAAATGAATTAGGATGAAAAAAAAATAACAACACTGCTAATTTGAAGCCTATATTTTCCATATTCTTTACAAACACTCAATAACACAATCAGTCAACACAAACGAGTGAATGGATCCTCAGGTCACAGGGCACCGGAGGGATAGGGCGGTTCAGGTCGGGTAAAGAGAGGTATTGTGTTTGTCCCACGGGCACGCGCTCGAGTGCCTTTGTGCGTTGCCTTCAGAAGCGTCAAATATTTCATACGATACTTCAATATTATGTTCCGGTACCTAAAATAATATTACGTGACCCATTTTGTAGAAGTATGAGCGCAGCTGATTAGTACTATTTGTACAAATGATTACGCTAGGTATTATGATTACATTGTACTGTTTTGTTTCTGTTTCAAGTTAGTTATAAGTTGTTTTTGTACCGCTTAGTTAATTTCGAAGATTGGTTGTTTGGAAAAGTTAGTAGTGAAAGTCATTAGTGGGTTCTAAGTTATAATCTAATTTATTTTAAATAAAAATATATGTACCATATATTAATTGTGTTAATTATGATTAGGTACCTATTACAAAACTAATATTATCAACTACTACTAGCTATTAAACCACTAATTACGAGAAATATATTTTGTCAACTCACGTTTGGTTATATCAAAAATAAATTGAATAATTAGTGTAATCCTGAACAACAGCAAAATAATGCTTAAAACACAATCGTAATTTACTTATTAAAAATATATATTTAGTAATTATTAAAGAAACTTAAGATTTTTACTTTACTTTCGATACGCAAATAAATGCTTGAAAACAAAAATGTTGTTATGTGTTATGTTGTTTTAAATTTTATTCTTAATACTTATTACTTTGTAAAATAATTATTTTGCACGTTGTAAATTTTGAATGTCAAAAGTTTTGTTTTTCCTAATTCCTGATTCAAAATTGTTACAGTTGTGCAAAATTATACACAAGAAGGTGTCGGCAAATAAGTTCATGTTTAGCTTTCACAATCAAAACAAAGTTATCAATATTTGTCGAGCTTTATAGGTTAATAAGCTAACAAAGCCCTTTCACAGTAGAATCTAAAGGGTCTCGAACCAAACGGTTCATTCAGCACTTCATACTTTTGTCGCTCAAGCCTGGAACTCTTTGCCAGCGCATGTGTTCCCATCTAATTTTGATCTTGGGTCTTTTAAGCGGGGCGTGAAAAAGCATCTCACTAAACCGTCATAGTGGAGGCCTACATACCCAGTAGTTTGGCTTTTGGAATGGGGTTCGCCACTTCTGGATTCCACTTACTGCTTACCATCAGGCAGAGTGGAGTCACTTTGGTAGGCTAAAATAAAAAAAAAATAAAAAAAAACAGATACATAGTAGATGCTCTTAAAAACAACAGTTTTTTATTGTTTTGATTATAATAACACAACTCTCGCACGTGAGAACATGCGCTTTATCACAAATACATACAGACTTAGGACACTTTTTAAGGGTTGCAATAAGTTTTTCCCTGTGTGGGAATTGGTCCTACACAGGACAAACCTACTCTTGCACAGCAGGCGTATGTACTTCTGCTGAGCCACCTATTTAATTTGGTGCAATTATGTTTAATTCAAATAGTAATATAAAGTATAATGCAACTATGTTGTTATTGAATGTTTTATAATTTTATAGCGATTGTCCACGCGAACATGTTGTTTTTGCAGTGTAATTTAGTTAATAATTTTTACCTTGCATTTAGTTTTATATGTATAAATACAGTAAATTAATAAGTACCTACATAGGCATTCCATATATTTAAGATAAATCTGTTAATCAGTGAACGTACAGCTTTATTTTAATGATTAGAAAGAAAGGCACATTACCATGTTCGATTCCGTAACTGGCAAGCCTGTCTTGTCAACTTAGAAGAAGCGTAGGATTATCCACAATTTGTGTTAAACACTGATTATTTAAATGAGGTTTACGAACAGTACAAATAAGAGCTACATGTCGGATTTGTTTACTAGTTAGTGTGATGATTTATTCGATTGTGGCAGTAGATAAAAAAACGCATTTGCAAAACAACTTTTGCTTGGGAGGCACCAGAGTTATAGCCAACTGTACCTAAGGCGTTTTTGATATTTATTACACTTACTGTCAGGTGAACCGTTACTTCAGCCAAGACGATCTCGAACAAATTCTGCCTTAAATATTACTTACTAGCTTTTCGCGGCGCGGTTTCACCCACATTTTTACTTACTGCTCTGCTCCCGTCGCACGTAGCGTGACGTTAAATATACTATAACCTTCCACAAGAACAGGGCTGTCATACGCAAAAAGGTTTTTTCAAATCCGACTGGTAGTTCCAGAGATTAGCGCGTTCAAACAAACAAACAAACAAACTCTTTCGCTTTATTACATTATTTTTTGGTAGTTTAAGTCATATTTGTAGCTTAGCAGACGGATTGGCAATCGTAGTGGAGGCAGTATTATCAGATGACGTTACTACCTGTGATACTTTGGCCTTTCAGTTCTAGATTGGAATTCCTTCGTCTGAATTTGTTTTAGTGTAATTTCTATTAGTTTAAATGTTACTTGCTGATTATTTGCAGATGACAAGACAATTTCCTTAATAACATTAAAATGTATCTAAAGTCACATTTAAAAACAAATGTTAGTGTACATATATATAATAACTGTATAAAATTTCACGTCGCGTGGAGGATAGCTGGGAATTAAAGTGCAAATAGAGACAAAGACATTCTACTCTGAATACTCGCTGCGTACTACAGTGTACTATGTAATGTACTATGCACGTGTTGTTATGTTTAAATCTGCATATTCTATCTACATTCCTGAACGTGCACTTTACTACCTTACAGTGTGTTGCAGATATTTCGTAAATAGAACTACTTTGACAGTTTGTGGCGTTTCTTATTTCGATTTTCTGCATTTGAGGATAATTAACTTGTAACTCGAACTAAATCAGCGTCAGGAAAATCATTCAATATAGATCGGACATACAGTAGCATGCTGTGATAAAGCTGCTGCCACTATAATAGTTTACCTGTATTCGAAGTGTGGCAATTATAGCAAACATCTTCTTATGTGCATTGTTGGCAGTAGTCGGCTTTTGTCTAGCGCGCGTCCGCCGTTAGACAGAAACACAAAAATAATAAAAGGAATACTTAAAACTAAACAAAACACACATATTACTTTTTAAGTATATAGAAGTAGTGTATTTGTACTATGTTGTAAAATAAATTTTATTTTAATGTTTATTTTTATTACCTATGTTTCTATATGTATTTCAAAAACATATTACGTATGCTAATACATAATTATGATTTTTTACTGCTTAGGTATATTAATTTATGTAACTGTAACGGTGTATACTTTGTTAGTTGTCCTTAATAAATAAATAAAAATAAATAAAATAAAATTAAGTATTATATAACTGTAGGTATATTAAAAAATTTGACTGGCCTGTTGGTCTAGTGGTTAGTGACCCTGACTGCTAAGCCGGAGGTCGTGGGTTCAATTCCCACACATGTATGTATTTACAAAAAAAAAAAAAAATGTAATATAAGTAGTATATCAGTTGTTTAGTACCCATAACACAAGCAAATATAATTGCTTAATTTGGGGCTAGATGGCGCTGTGTGAATGTGGTAGAATATTATTATTATTATTATATTAAACCATCTGAAATGTTTATTGATAGTGGATTTGATATACTTAAATACTTGTTTTGTCGTAGAAACTCACGCCGAGCGCCGTCATAACTTAGGTTAACTGTCGTGGTGTAAGTGATAGTAGGTACTCGTACTTCCTTGTATTGTTCAAAGTTTACTGCCGCACTAAGATCGCTTTATAAACTATGTCTTTACGTTACATGAGCGGAAGCTTGATGCGTTAAAAAATGTAAACTTATGCCAATATACCTTAAAATTTTATCAGCGTTTAATCTTATCTCACCTTTGTTTTGATAAGATCAATAATCAAACAAACCTGCTTGAAATAAACAAAGTCCAACCATCGTGTTTCGTTTCACCATCCATAATTCGTGAAGGAGAGGGAATGAATTACCGATTTAATTAGCAAGTTAATTGCAGCCTCCCGCTAATGTTACCAACTTGAAATTGAATTAAGTTTCTGAAGAAAAACTCCCCAAAAGTTCCATCTCGGTGTTAAGTCAAGTCTTTACACTGTTTGTTTGAATATCTGACGTTTCTTCTGACTGTGGGGGTAGGTTAAGAGGAGGGGGCACTAATTAAAGAGATTTTTCGCCGGCTGTTTGTTTGTGTGCCAAGTTGCCTGCGCTGTGTACACAAGATTAGTGGACGGGCGTTTTGTTGGAAATATAATTAGAGTGATTTAAATAATCGTGAACTCCTCGGTGATGTTAAGTGGTGTAATAACCTGGCAGATTACGAGAAAGGAGATTGAATCATTTATAACGTTGTATGTATACTCGTTTACCTGTTTATTTTACAACAATTTGCATATTTGTTAAGACAAACTTACAAGTACTTTTGCTCCGACAAATTTATAGCGTTCGTTAAATGTATAAAACAGGTGCTGCCTGATACAATATTGATTGCGATTCCAATTTGCCATTCTGTGATACATAAGAGAGTACTACGTTTTATTGCGCTCCTCCCGGTTTACAACCTGGAACGGTAATTAAAAAGTGGACCTTGAACATTGGCGTGAAGGCATGGTCATGGTTTATTTATAATGTTGGCAAACCGTAAAACGGAATGCACAATCAGGTTAAGGGTGAATGGGAAACGGGTCGTTCACGCCCGGGAGTCTTATTTCCATACCCGTGAGCAGCAAACAACAAAAAAACTCGTTAATTAACGCTCTATACCTTCCCCCTCCTGCTCGCCTACAACCCCCCCCCCTCTCTCCAACTTTAACCCTTTAAAAACTCGAGTAAACACGGGCAAGTAAAATAAACAGAAATATTAACATCTGGCAACGAGAATAAAACCTCCTTAATGAGAGTTAGGGAGGGAGCCAGAGAAATAGGTCGGAAACGGTTCACGCATTTATTACATATAGCTGAATTGTGTGTTACGACGGACATAAATTACAACCTTTTCAGCGTGTGTGTGTGTGTGTGTGTGTGATAAATTAAAAAAAAAGCACTTATCGCTGAATATTGTTCAATGAGGCTTTACAAATTTCCTTTTAACATTTATTCGATAAAGTTGAGTATCTTTTTTATATTCATTAAATTTGTTAAATCCCAGTTCGTCAGGAGCATCGTAAAAAACAACACCTCAAGTATTAATCGCTTTACAAGAATACTTAACTTGAAATTGTGGCTCGTCTCTTTAATATTAGATTAAAAATATGAACAGCCGAAGTCAGTTTTTATATAATAATTTTTAAACCGGAATTCATTGACAAAAATACATCTTTAAATAACATACTCTTGAGGATGAGAGTTAAATGTTCAGCTTGAATACTGATTGGAATTTAGCTTAAAAGTTCAAAAGATTGTAATTTGAGACAGTTTATTAACGCAACTTTTAACAATTTAATATGAGCACATGAGATTCAAAAATTATTAACTTGTATATACGTAGGTTCGTATAGGGACTTCGCTATGCGCACGTCAAGCACCGCATCTTAAGCAATTACTTGTCGTTACAAAAACACTTTATTGCCGTGCGTGAACTTTGTTTTGCACAGTAATAAACTGATATTAATGGTAGTGACGACGATGTTTTTATCTCGTATGTTTTACACATATATTATGTACCGGCAGCCTTTTAGATTTCTTAACACATTTTAATTATTTATGTGCAATAAATAGGGCGAATAATATCCAAGTTGTATGTGGTTTTAGAGTCAGTTCTAGAAATACTTTATAGGGTTTATTTGTAGAAAGAAAGAAATTGTTTGTAGGCTTGTGAACAGTGCGTAAAAATGCATCGCAAAGAGCTACCATACCTACTGGAAGGCACCATGCCGCAGCTATATCAAGATGTGAATAGACTATTGCAAGTCTCGACCCCTCTTATACTTTTTGTAACCATAGTATGGGCATCTATTATTTTTTTTAGATAACTGATACATAAAGATATTATTATCGTAACTATATTTTTACTAGCTTTCTGCGGCGCGGTTTTACCCGCGTCTTTGCTTACTGCTCTGGTCCCGTCACCAGTGGCGTAATGTTACATAGCCTATAGCCTTCCTTGAGAACTGGACTATGATACGCAAAAAGAGTTTTTAAAAACCCATAGTTCCAGAGATTAGGGCGTTCAAACAAACAAACTCTTACACTTTACATAATAACTCATATAAAAACGCTACCAAACAGTTCACAAACCTATTAAATCTACATTTCAGATATAAAATGTCAAAGGTATCAGGACGGTCATCCCAGTGTTCAATTAAAATGTACCCGCTGCGGTATTGGAGCAAAAACATTGAAAAAAACAATGCGTTAGCAAAAACCTCGGCGGTCCTCCGTTCATCTGGGCGGGAAACCCAATCAAAATAGGTTTAGTGGTTATGATACATACAGCCTGCAACGAGCGGGTTTTTCACAGATTTGTCAGATTTTGCACCATTCGGAACAAGATTTCGGCTTAGAAGCTGTATTTGATATGTTAGCTCAAAATTTTGGTGCGACATTTCTAAAAATGGTTTTATTTGTTAGTTTGTATTTCGTCACTTTTAAAAACGGAAAATATAATATTCATTGCTATTTGAAGTTTAAAATATACATTTGTAGCATAGAAAAAGATATAATAAATTGTGAGTGTTAAAAAATTGTGTACACTGGTTCACTCGCATGAAACAAAGCGACTAAAAAAGGTTTTGTTTAATAATTTTAATAATAAAAATTATTTGATATATTGACTTGATTTATGAATAAAAAACAAAGGTTGACTGAAAGAGAACCGTTAATTAATTCTACTAATTTTTTAATTCTATTTTATGCTTTTGTAAATGATGTAGTATTTACAATAAAGAATATTCTGATCTAATTTATAAAAACATTATAGATCTTCCAAATAGTTTTCTTTAAAATCATTTTCATAAAGTCCTTGAATTTTTAAACCTACGTCATAGATACCTACTCATAACGAGCCACCCATTAGCAGTATCATTTCGTATGCCTATTGAAAACTACTAAACAAACTGCGTGAAGGCCACCACGACAGTCTCGTCCCAATTAGTAAGTGATCACGTGGCGTGATATTTGTCCAACAGGCTATTTGCCTACACTTGCCAAATAACACGCCCGGCTCAAATGACACAGTGACGAGGTAACGCATTACCGTTAATGTTTTAATTCTTTATGGGTAGTACTTAGGTTGACTTATAGACAGTTTTTACTTTGTAATGAAATAACTTCATCACTTTATACACTTTTATATGCCTGTTTTACTGCGTGAAGGCCACCAATCTTTAATTCTTCCACCCTTAGGTACTTGGGATCGATGTCATTTATGTTTTTCTTCTATATATTTCTTTTTAAAGTCATTGCTTTCATAATAATGGCTTCATTCTTATCAGATAGCAATGAATATTATACTAAACTTCCATGTTTTCCTTTTTATAAGACTAGGCAATGTAACATTCAATTAATTCCCATTATACGCATTCCTTATTATATTTATTCTGGTCACGCCACATCATATTTCAACAACTACACACAACGACATCTAGACCCAAAATAAGCATATATTATAGCTTGTGTTATGGTTTCTAGAATGCGAATATACATACTTAAATACTTTTTTTTTCTAAATACATACTTAACATACATAGAAACACCCAAACCAATGCAAATAGACATGTATGCACACAAATATTTGCACTGAGCGGGATTCGAATCCGCGACCTCTGCGTGGTAGTCCAAACATAATACCACCGAACCACAGAGGCAGTCAGTTCATCTCAACATTGAGATAACCACATCTTATTTATCGTTTTACCTATATCCACTAGAAAACAGGTCTTATTACCATCTTACAGACTTTCACCTTCAATTGACATAAGCATACCTAAAATAAAATCTTATCTTTGATCATGATTAATGACGTGACTAAAATTCGAGACAAATTTGAGCTAGACAAAGACTGTCATTAGTCATGTGAGACATAATATTATGTTAATGTGCTTTTCAAACAGACCATTTTGCTTAGATAGATAGTCCTTGCTAGATTTGCGTTGGTGGGTTTAGTATTAGGTCACAACAAACAGCTGCCTGTCCATAGATGCGACACGGAGCTGCGGAGCGGACAAATGCAGAAATATTAACCAATATAATAATATAATAATAATACCAGCCTATCACTGTTCCACTGCAGGGAAAAGGCCTGTTCATGCCTTCTCATATAGAAAAGGCATGGGCATTAATAATTACGCTTGCTCGAGGCGGATTAGCAATTTCAGACTTTAAGTCCAGGTTTACTCACGATGTTTTCTTCACCGTCAGTCAGAAATGTTCAAAATAAACTTAGAAAATACAGATGATAAGAAAAATTTAACAGAGATTAACCAATAGGATTGCATAAAATCTACGCTGCGCACTAGTGGACTACGGGTTACGAATTTGTTTAAAAATGTATACAAAACTGAAAAGCGGAGCGGGAAAGTGGAAAGAAGAACAATACGTAAATCCGCTCCATATTACTTTCTCGTTCTTCTCCGCTACCTATCACCGCGTCCATAGACAGGCACAGACCGTAAATCCGCTTCGTTACTTCGGAACGAATGGGTGCTGCTGTTATTCCAGGGGTCGAATAGGTACTCAAACTAAGAAAGGGTCAAATCTTTAGGGTCGAATGGGATCGTAGCCGTTACTTCTTTGCTTCGCGGCTGCTTTGCTTCAACACGATGCGGGATTGCCACGCGACTTCAGCCCATTATTTTACATAAACAACGTCACATCAATATCGCGTTATAGCGCTTAGTGACGTTTTCTATATTAGCTAGCAGGTACATTAAAGTTCTTCACGTCGCGTTCCTGTCCCGCTCCGCCCGCTGTCTGTTTCGACCTTTAAACAATTTATATAATTATTTTATAAAGAACGATAATAGACTTCAGCCACGTTATTAGATATTACGGTTCTGTTATCATTATTCTAATTTTGGCTTGACGTAAGTATGAAGAGAGATTGATGTTAATTACTGTTATAACAAAATTAAACGTTTTTTTGTGATTTCTATTATCTCATGATTATCCGTGTTATGTTCTATTATTAAGTCACAATTCTATGCAAATTTAATTTGTCTCCCGTTTTGCAACGAAGTCTTTATATCTTATTATATCTATTTTTATTTGTAATTCTCCATCTGTACTTCTACTTAAATTTCTTGCGGAGTCTAATAGATTTAGTAGTGGACTCCGCTTAAGTATCGTTTCTCGGTGTTTGTAAGAGTTTCACTGTTAATCATCGCTTACGTGAGTCACATTTAAAGCCGCGTTGATAGGATTGTCCCCTATTATCCCTTAATGAGTAAACTTATGTAAACATATTAACTTACAATTTGAAGTTTACAATGACGCAGGAAATACGGTGGGTCCGGAGGGGGGTGGGGTAGTGACGATATTATCGCCCACTACCAAATAATATTTGTTTATACTTTGCTAGTGGGCGGTTAATGTGTTGTGGGTGGGTTGTCCTAACGACCATAGTATACTAGATAGAGTCAACAAGAATGACAGAGATCAATAAATCACACATGAAGAAAGAAATTTTCTTGCATGGAGAGAACTGCAGCCAGTATCGATACCTTCAATCCACTGCCAAGAGTGATAAATATGACAATAAACTCTAATACTTGAAGGAGGCCGTATTCCAGTAGTGGACGACTCTTGGTTAGAAAGAAAGAAAAAATAAAGAAAGAAAATACATTTATTTGACACAGACAAAAAGAGACACAAATTCTTAGAAAGTCAACACAAACACAAATAACAACAACACAAGCTAGAATGTATTTATGGTAGTGAGGATTTCCAAGAAAGAAATGGTGAAGTTTTAATTAGCAGCGGCTACCCCGCCTTCCTTTTATATGTCAAAAACCAAAGATGTTGAAGTTAACTTACGATTGCACGACTTATAGACCACTATATCATTTTCATTTGAACATTTATTTTGTAATTCTCAACTTTTACGAGTAATATACTGAGAGTTCGTTCATACGACATAATCTGAGACCTTATTGAGTTGACTTATAACCACTTAGGACCATCGACACGTGAATTCAGCGAGAAAATAATGATATTAATATCGTTTTATAAGAGCCTTATAGAGTCGTCTAAATTATCAAGCTGTACAATAGATTTTGATCGAATATTAAGTAAACGTAACGCACGAGATATAAGTTCTTTTGTCATGGTAGATCGTTTTCGAAGCCAATATCATTTTTATTTAGATAACTAGCAGCTAAAAAAATTATCTAATGTAAATAAATTTTTCTAAGAACTGTCCGTATATTAGATATTGAAACAAAATAAATTTTCAAATGACTTCCACGAATAAGAAGAATAGTCACGATATTACTTTAATACGACTGCAATGCTGTGTAAAGGAGGGTTAGTCTTAAAAAATAGACATTATTATTTGTTAAAAGATTGACAGATGTCGAAAAAAAATTATGGCCCACGTCGTCTGAAATTTACGAGCTGTGTTTTATATAGTTTTTACTCCATATTTTAGAGTACTATTATTATCTTAAAGTACCAACTGGGTTACATTAATCTGATCTCCAACAGAACCTTTTTTGAGAAAAATAATTTTCTACAATAAGAAAGATTTGTCCATAAATCTTGAAAAATAAATAGCTGTTCACGAAATGGGTCTAATCGCTGAGTCTCGGGTGTTTCAACAAATACAGTTTTGAGTTGTGCCTTCGATAACGCTATAAGCGATATCACAAAGTTAACAAAACTTTGTAGATGAGACTTATTGTGTTTGTAGCGGTCTTTTGAGGAAACAAGTGAACATAGTTTGTGCACAGTAATACATACACTATATCGATACACTTTAGACACGATTTGACTCGACTTTAGATGATGTGACGTGTGTAGTTTTTTGCATACATACATACAACAACATTACTGTATCGACTCACTTTAGTCACGATTCGACTTTATTTTAGATGATGTGACGTGTGTAATTTTTTGTCTAAAATTAAGAACTCCCGTGTTTCCTGAGCGCTATGACGTCATGTCCTTTTTCAAACGAGGTTGGAAGAGAACATTAATAGCACGGTAGTCAGCGGTTTTGCACAGCCCCTGACATTGCAGAAGTCTATGAGTGAAAGTTACCACTTTTCAGCAGGTGGGCTGTTGGTTCGTTTGTAGGTAGGCAATAAAAAAAGAACTCATCAGTTACCGTGGGAAGGATAAAAGACCACTAACATATTCCCATTCTCAGGATTTACTTGGCTTTTTTGGCAACACTACTCTATAGTGACGACCAGTGGCAAGCACTTCTTTTTGAAAGTCGCCCATGTCTGAACATTCAAGCTGATGATGTAGCAAAACATATTAAATCAAGTTATTCGTTACCAAACGAAATTGCTATTAATCTAAAGAAACTTTATTTTCTTAATATTAAATTATTATATAAGACAATATAAGAAAACTTTGGATTTGACAGTTAATTTTCATCATTTTATTTGTTGGCTATAGATATTGTAAACATTTAATTCATTAAAGGTAATTGTATTTTCAATCACATTCTGATCTCGTAAGAAAGGTCGCAGTCACTGTTATCAGGTAAGGTATTTTTTTTGTAATTTGGTTTTTGTGTATCTGAAATTTGACATCTTTCGATATATACCGAAGTCATCAATTAACTGGAATATTTGAACATAATATATAGATAGATATTTTTAGCCCTGATATGAATGTATATCTGAAATTAATATACCTACACTCTTTAGTTTTAACGACACTCTCGTCACTTGCCTTGTTCACTGCTGAACAATACTGAACATAAGGTGCTCACGGTCTATATCCAGTGGATTTCTATTTCTTTTTAATTAGGTTGTTTGTCCAATATATATGGGTCTATTCCACATAAAATACTTCTTCGAGCTTCTGGTTGCCATTCGAGATCCTTTTCGAGTACTATCTGGATTTTTATGTTGAACATTTTCTTTTTCAAATCGCTTCGGTTTATTTCTGGTGCCACTTGTGAATACTAGTTCAATTTGCCGCCCCGACAGAACTTTTGTTTACTCCAGTGTGTCTGCGCATGCGTGAAGACACCCGGCATGCTGCACCGGGCACTTTTTGAATGATCTAATCTCTTTGAAGCTGTGTTGCTTTGATACTAAAACTTGGGGAACGTTTAACAGTTTGTGGTTATTTTGAATCGAGACCTTTGAAGCCTTTGGATTCAAGATTCAACTAATTATTTCGTATAATTGGCGACAAATGGAAATGAATATCCGACATAATTATTCTGGTGATAGTTTGAAGTCCCGTGTTAATAGGTATAGCTTCTTAATAAAAATTATTATTAATTTTGTTTCAGGACTCCTTTTGATGATGCTGTCTTTCTAGGTTATAGAAATAATAAATTACCTTTTAATGTACCTAATCATTTATAGTTTATAAAGTTAAAGAATTTATTTTTGTGTGTATGAAAAGATTAATGAATGTTGAAGAGACAAAGGAGGTATATTTGGATCACAACAAATGGCGTTCTGTAAATCTCTGCTTACCCCATTAATGGGCAACAGACGTAAAGGTATGTATGTAAGAGTTTATTTTAAATTCACAAGTTTTTATGACTAATGAAAATGACGTTAATCTCACTACTTAGTTGTGTGCTACAGGAGCAGCACCACTTAGTTCACCGAAAAAAATATAAAAGAAACCTTCATTTATTACCACTTTTCTCCGTCGTCTTAGTTTTCCTTTTCATGGTCGACAACGGCTGGGTTATATTTTTGTATCATTATTTCGGCATTACTTAGAAAACACAGCTATGGCCATAATTTACGGGGACCACTTACCATCAGGTGGGCCATATGCTAGTAAACAAACTGTGTCTGTTAATAAAGATGTTCTTGCCCAAATGTATGTTACGCGAAGATACAGATACTACAACTTAACTACTCAATTATGTGATACCGTAGATAATTTTCTATTCAATCTATGGCACAGATTTCTATTCTACCCACAAAGTAGATTAAAAATGTATAGGATTGACTTAAGCTAACGCCAACATTGTCGTTAGCTTATGTCAATCCCATACATTTTTAACCTATTCTATGAATAGATTAGAAATTTATGCCAGTTTATGATAAAACTAGCTAAAAAATTTTCTCTTAGGTTTTTCCTTCAACTTTCATTCACACGTGTGTTTTCCAACATCTTTATTTAATAAATAACATCATTATCTCTTTATTTAAGTCCACATACCGAATTGACAAACAAGCGACAGATAGAAAGGAACCCCAATCACGATACAAAATATCTGTCAACCTTGGTCCTCGAATCGTAACTTGTCTAGTTACAAAACGATAGATTTAATATGTCCACCCTTCTCTCGGGATCGCTAATGACCTACCCACCATCACGATCGGTCGAACAGTTTCTCTGGGTGTTCAATATGTTAAAATAACATATATTTTATCGTATAAATAAAGATATGTACAGGACGTATACACGAATTAGACTTAGATATATTTCTACAGCATTTCGTTTGGATGAAATGTCTTTACTAGTGGTTAAATGATTCAAAATTCTATAAATTAAGTTAAGTTGGATGAAGCTTATGTCTGGGTAAAATAGAGATGAATGGAAAGAGTCTACATTAATCCAGTAGTGAATGTCTTTCATTGCAATAAGATCATAATTTAGTCAAAAATATAACTGTTGTTTGTTGATAATTGTTATTTGTTGTTTTTTTTTGGTTTTTATAATATCTTATAGGAATCTCTATCTGTAATGATATTGTAAATAATTTGTCAATTTAAACTAATATTATAATATATATTGTGTGTTTGTTTGTTTGCAACGATTTATCTAAAAAACTACGTTACTGATTTGAAAAATTCTTTCATCTTTAGAAATAAAAAAATTAAGCAAGTAACATAGACTATATTTTATTATGTTTAACAATTTTTTGTCATTTTTAGAATATTTATATTTTAAGCGCCTTTGTAAATCTGAATGATTCAATATGGACACTATTGCTATGATATTTTCCGTAGGAGTTTGTTGTGGGATGGAATGAAACTTTTGATACCGAAGCGAAGCATGGGCGGGCCCTTTGACTACCACCAGCAGACAAACAAGAAGTTTATCCGCTATAGAAGCTTAAGTTTTAAGCTGCAACTCTTCTGCTACCAATGCCGCACTGAAATCTGAAAGCTGACAATACAATATCGCACAAGTAATGATGCTACGTACTGTAGGGTGGAGGTAGTTCTATCCTGGCTGCTCCAATTCGAACGTAGACTTTGAAGAGTGATCTCGCGGTGTCCTACTTCTCGCATATTAATCTATAGTCATACATAACCGTCCCCAGTCGATTGGTACGTACTTAAAACATTTATTCCATTCATATTGTAAGTTTCTGGGTTTCAATTTGAAAGGTTTCATATTTAAAAAATGCATTAGATCAATAGATACTGCTCGTAAGTTAACATGCGTTTATCTTACTAGGTACAGTGTAAAATTTGGTAGTATGGAATGAAATGAAATGAAATGAAATATGTTTATTCATATAGGTTAATTAAATTAACACTTATGAACGTCAAAGTTTACAAAATGTCAGCAAATTAACCTACAGCCAGTTCGCTGACGAAGTAGAGCCATGAGAAGAACTGGCAAGAAACTCAGGTAGGATCATGGAAGATGAACAGTGCCTCTTAAAACTAAAATTACAATATCAGAGACCACAAGCTTTTTTTTTAAGTTTTAGATGAAATCAGCTTCATAAAAATACCTTCGCAGTAGTCCAAGGTAAGCTGTCAGTAGGGCACGCTTCAATCAGAGTTAGTTATTAAGGTCGCCGTCAAAATTATTGTAAAGTTTTAACTTAATTAGTTAAGGCCCTATTCTTGTTACACGATTCGGGTGGTAGTTGTTGACCCAGTTGGATAATGTTATAATATACATATAGCGTCCCCCCCAAACGGGGTTCTCGCCTTGTCGCGGCGGGGGGCTTAGTAACCGTGGTTACGCAGAACCACGGTGAACCAAGAGGAACCCCGAGGAGACGCCACTCCTCTGGCCTTTGGTGGTAAGACCACGATGAAGCGGCTCAGGTGGGTTGCGGTGCTGTATGGACGGCACCGCAACTGGATCGGGCTGCGGTGTTGCTTCGGCGATACTGCGGCTGAGGAGTGGCGGGGCCGCGGCGGGAGAGGAGTGCCGGTATCACGGTGCGCCGCTCTCCCTACCTTCCACGGCCTCGGCGGGGCCGCAACCGCCAGATTGCGGACGTGGTGGGGCCGCAGGGGAAGAGGAGTGTCGGTATTGCGACGCGCCGTTCTCCCTATCCTCTGCGGCCGAGTTAGGAGGTGGCCTGCGGGCGGCGATCGGGCAGTCGCCGCCCGAACAGCACGGGCCCGAGATGGCAGTGCGCGTGTTCTGCACGCCCCTGTCGAGGGAGGGGGGGCTAGGTCCCCCAAATCGGACGGGGCCCGCTCGCGTGTTGTGAGCGGGCCGTGGCCGTTGGGGTCGCGGATGAATGCGCGAGCGTCTCCCGTGACCCCGACACTGGTCGTCTGGAGGAACACCGTGGGTTTTAGTCGGTATGCCGGCCGCGCTTTGAGTGCGGTCGGAAAGTCCAACATATACGCCTTGCCCGGGCGGTTGCGTATATGTAATGCATTTCCTACGAAAAAAAAAAAATACATATAGCGTAGTACTTAATAGGATACTTTTTATATTTGTTTATCCAGGTTAAGATAATCTTAGCGACCAGGTAGAATCAAAATAAGCGTAAACTTCAACATAGTCTGACTTCAGCCTCTATTCCAAATTTCTTAGCAAAAAGGTCAAAAATTAATTTGATCCTATTTAGGGCACTTATTATGGAATCTCATGTAATACTTAAGCTAACTAGTAGACTAATGAAATGAAAACTTTATTATAATGTTCAGTAAGCTTAGTTTACTACTGTAGAAACCCCTCAGGCTGAGAATGACAACTTCTTAAAATGACAACTTCCTACAACGTCTATTCTAAAATAGACAAATTCCGAAAACGACAAATCCGAGAATGACACTGGTAACAGCATGCATCGACCAGATCACACATGCACTGGGGTATTACCCAAATCTCTTGCTCTAGCTTCCGAGTTAAAATTGATTGATAGTTGTTGCTCGAGGCCCTACGCTGCACTGAGAAATCAGTCCAGCATTTATTTGAATTATGTCCTGTCCAAAGTATGACCTTGTGACTTCCACAGCGTCGGAATAGAACAGGCATTTATTATAAGCTACCATAGTAATTCCGCAGAGCAGTTAATACGTTTCTATGATTTATGGTAAGTGCCGATGTTCGATCCGGAAATTGGATGGGGTGCCAGATTATATTAGCGAAGTAGTTTTCAGCTCTAGTTATATATCTCTGTTGCAAGTTTGCTGTTCGCCTTAGAATAAAGTGAAATTTATTAACTCTCTCTTAGCCACAAAGATATGTAAGATTCTTGAAATCTAAGATATTGATAAAATTCGAGTAAGATAATATCTAAATATTCATTCTTTGTGAAAAATTTGATGCATCTGACTCTACGATGCGTGCTATGAGAAAAGAAAATTCTTTCGTTTTCTTTTGTTTACAAATTTTCCTTTTATACAACGACAATTTCGCTTTTTCACGTTACGTAAAGCAGTTAATTAAACTTGTAAAAAATAGTTTCGGCTAATTTTTAGCTATTTGTTGGATGAAAATTTGAACGAAAATTAAAAACGGTTAAATACAATTATTTTAATAATGTTAAAACATGAAGTTTTCACACGTGTGGTAGCCGGCTAAGAATTTAGTCCCAACCCTTATATTCCGTGGGTAACGTTCAATGCGACTAAGGGTAATTATGATGGAAAATACGTCAAAACTTTAACTCTCTCATTAGTAAATAAGCGTTCCGGACCCAAGGCACAACAGAACCCTTGTGTCACGCTGACGGTGTACTTTACAAACATTAAAATAATGGACATAGTTGCATATAATCTCATTGCACTACCGAGTTCGTAATCATTATGTCAATTAGCTTCCACAAGGGGATAATAAGAATGTGTAGTACAGTAAACTGTGGATGGTACACACTTCTGATACCTCTTCGCGGGAAACGAAAGAAAACGAAAAGCGTGATTATTTGTAGGTATGTTTTTAACAAACTTACCATGTGTATTATTTAATATATCTCCTTGCAATGTAAAAATGCTTGTATAAACGACTAAGAGTGATTGTATTATCGCCATCTATGCAGAAAAGCGATGTAACTTAGGATTACATTAGCGCATTTCATACTGTCATCTCTACCGAAGTGATTAGCGCAACCATAAATGAATCTCGATAGGAAATTACTAAGCTCTTTAGATTATACATTAGTTTGTATGTCTGTAAAGTACGGGTATCAATTGGAATTGATAATCTATTTGCTTATCGAGCTTAGGGTTTATCTCGCCATCTTCTTGTATGAAACAACCTTGCTAGATGAACTAAGTTAGAATTTAGTGTATTATTTCATAAGTTTGCGGTATTCTTAACTCTTCTTTTTTTTATTTCGTACTGCTGCTACTTATCTATTACATCTGATTTCATTTAGATAGCAGGAATTTTACATGTAGTAAATTGAAATTCCAGACTTTTCTAGACAGAAAACTTAATTTTAATGAATTTTAAAACGTGGTAAGTTTGATTGCAAATAACCTAATATTCAGCATCTTTTAAAACCTCTGGTAGCCCGCGTAGACAGTAGCAGATAATTACTAGCAGTATGGCCAAAGCTGATTAGATGGCCCATTATACATAGAATATCAATTAGCTAATAGTGGTCGCGACAGCCTTTGATTAGTACGTGTTATGTCAATTATTGATACGGTTCATTGCAGTACCTAACTAGTACTTTTTGGAGAGCTATGTTAAATTAGACTACTGATCTAAATTAACTACTACTACTAATTCTATACGTAAAGAAAAAAAGAAAATAATTTTACAAGTAAAAATACATACAAATACATTATTAAAATAAAAAGACAATTACATTAAATAAACAAAATGCAAAATTCATAATAACCGTAAATGAATTTTGTTTTTGTTTGTAAGTACTTTGTTTCTAAGTAGTAGGTATACCGTGTTATTGCCTAGTCTACGTTGACAACGTATCTAATATTTTTGGCAGAGAAAGCACCTGCCGGAAATATTGATAGGTGCCGAACGTGGCCAAGCCTAGGTGCTCAAAGCGCAGTTGCTCTTCGCACAGGTGCCCTGGGTAGACTACGTCGCGCTGCTTTTGAAGACTGACCGGCCCAATTTTGCCCTCTTTTTTTTCTCACCTTCTCATTCTCATCACCTGCTACACTCACTTCACGGTTGGCAACGGCTTCGCAGAGTTCCTGGCATTGCAGAAGTCCATGAGCGTTTACCATTTACCATCAGATGGGCTGTTAAGTCGTCTACCACCATTAACAAAAATAAAAAAAAGGCTTTGATATTGTTTAATGTAAACAAATTCAGGCATTATTGGCAAATGCAAATAAATTGAAATAAAATTGTGTACGTTTATCGCTCTGGTTACAAATTGTTTGCTTTTATTCTGTTGTTTTAGATATAAAATGAGAGTTATGGGTGGTCAAATCAAATGTTATATTCTCGTGGTTCATCGCTTAGAGCAGTATCAGTAGAGTTTATTAAACGGGGCTTTATGTGGTTTTACAATTCTCTTTATCTATATATTATAATAAAGATAAAAAATTTATGATAAAAGTTTTGTAACCTAGCATTGTCGCGTTTAGTTTAGTGCCCAAATAGATACATCACTTAAACTGACACAGATATTGTTCTACAATACCTACATGTTGGCAACAAATTAGTGCATACCTCTACAATTTAAAACAATTTTTTTACCAAATGTGATGGTGTCCACGTAACCTATCTACTTACTACCTCAAAGACTACAAGCTTGTACCGCAGTACAAAATATTGCCTAGATATTTTGTATGCAGGTAACAGTGATGTTCCCTTCGTCGTTCCATAGTTGTATCTTTACACATATGGGAAGAGATAGGCAGTTTTCATATGGTAGACGGGAGACCACATAGACAATAATTGACAAAAGTAAGATTTAATTTACATACAGTTGTTTTTATTGAATAATATATAAAAATAAATGGTCTTTAGTACGTATACAGTACCTACTGACGTCATTACACAATGCGTATACAGCTAAGAGTATTTTTAATGTAAGTACCTGAGCACAGGTGCACACATGCAGTTATTACGCACATGGCACAGTTACGTGCTATTACGTGCCCGCTATTGTCTGTTTAACTGCTATTTACCTGCCATAACAGTTGCTATTGCTGTTATTTACTGCTAACTATATTGCCTTAGAATTTCTTCAGCGATGTATTCCCTGGCTGGTATGTTTTTAAATTTTCTATTTAAAAATAATAACTTTTTTTTATATGGTTAAGTTTGGTTTATTTTTATTTAGTTTTAGTAGATAGATGTGTCTTTATAGTCGTGATGATTCAGTGGTTTCAATATCCAACTCTTATACATGAGGTAAAAAACTTTTCAATTATTATTATGTCTAGAAGTGGTAAAGGTCTATTCCAATTGTTGTTGAATTCAACACATAAGAAATATTAAAATAAAAAAGATGAACCTTTGTATAATGTTTTGCAAAATACATAAGTGTATGCAAGAGTAAGAAGAGTAAAAGCTAAAGTAAGCATTGGCCCTTTTTAATAAAGCTACTAGTAAACTACAAGGTACCAGTTTCCTTTCATAAAAATCCTCCTAACTAATAATAAACAAAACTAAAATTATTATAAGGTTCCAAGTGCTGTCATAACCTAACATTTTATTAGAGTAAAACATGATCAGACCAAAATAACTCTTAATATTTCACTTAAAAAGGGTACTTGCACGTTAAATATGTACAAAGTACATCTTATGATACTGCTCATACTGTAGATATCCAAAAATCCTTTTTAATACTTAAAGTTATTTTAATACAGGGTTGCTCTATGAATTATTAAAGAAGTCACAGTAATGTGTGCGACAGGGCCGGCGCTATACGGAGATGTTTCTTCTCTATCTCACGCCGGAACAATTATAGTTTCTCACACGTCATTCATTGTTCTCTTAGACAAGGGGTAAGCTAAAAATAACATGAAATGAAAATAACAGAGCTTATTTTAATTTATATTATTCTTATTTGTAGTAATGTGAGTAGAACCAAGAGCTAGGGACTTGCCCAGACATTAAATTTTGATCTTTACGTTCCGCTGATTGGTTTTAGTTTTAACTGCCTGATGGGTGCCTAATACAACACATATATTTAATCGGTTATATAAATAAATCTGACTGCTACTGTGGTTCAGTCACGACTAAGTAGACATCCTAACTCGTTGGCCCAAAAGCTGGTAATTCCAGGTGGACCAAATGTCTTATGGTAATGTATAATGGTTTAAAATACTGGAGCTGGACAGGCGGGAACAGGCCTGAATATACATAGTGAGGTATTTCCAATGGAAAATATCTAACACATATGCTCATAGTCGTATGGATTGATTGCAGGATCTAGACACAAAAAAGAATATGGTTCAGGACAAATTTTAATTCAATTCAATTCTGAAGTCTGAAATTGTGTCTGGTACTGGAATAGTAACAGACTCGCCCTCTGTACTATGTTTCATAGTACTCAACTTACCTAGCTGGTGAAAAGTAGGTGTTACACGCCTCTTACAACCCCTTCTGGAAGATAGGCGTGATGTTTCGTTGTGTTATATAAATACATATTAATATATCTATGTATCACAGCACGTATGACTGGTGTATGGTACCCACTTGGGACAAAACTTTGTGTGATTACAAAATTTTGTTCATGTTGTATTTGTTGTTAGTCTCAGTGTACTACGTGTACTTGTAATGTATATGAATATTAAAAAAGGCAAGCAAATCTGTATAAAAATTCATGTAAGCCTATAACGAATGAAAATGTTAAGGAATACGCAACGTTCTAAGAATTATCTTAAGTCTAGTAAGTATTTAAAATAAACAGAAATTATACAAATATTACTCAAGTTTCTCTCGTTAGCAACCAGGTTCGTAGAACGTAACATAATCCCTTTAACTCGTCATTTGAATTCGACACTTATGCTATTAAGATGGAATTTAATTTATAAACGATGTTGTATTTCTTTCAACAATAGTAGGTACAAGCTATTAAAGAATTTGGGGCAGCAAAGAACCATAAAGTTAAATGTAACACATCCTGTTGTTTAGATCTTTGTGAATCCATGTTTAAATAAATCACCACTAAATGCTTTATTCAGTTTACGTCAAGAACATTTAGAGATATTTTTATGAAAAGTATCTACTTTAATATGCATGTATTTCGGGCAGAAATTGGAGTATTTTACTGACATTGCAGGCTTACTTGAACAATCAACATTATAATGTATTAGTTGAAAAGAGGCATAAATACCAAACTGTTTTCGGAAATGTTTATCTTGTGCTTAATATCATAAACTTTAAAATTGTTTATTTATTCCTCTCTATTTTCTATTGGCTCTACACTAGCACTATACTGAATGTAAAAGACATTGTTTATTCTGCAAGTACAGCGTTTTCCTTTCTTTACGTGACGGCTTATAGCCATAAAGGTTGACATTAGGTTACACTTTAGTGTGACTTTGACGCTGCTGAAGTTTTTCCTCTGGGCCTGTGATACTGCCGTGGTAGTTGAGTAACTGTAAAGCTATTATTAAAGTGTAATCTAGTGTAATAGTGTAAAATAGTGTGCATAGTGTGATGTGTTTAGCTCGCTATGTGAGAGCGCCGGCAGCCCAAATACCCCCTCTGTCCTCTTCCGTTTCTCTTTTCCTTCCTCGCCACGTTCTCCGTGGTAGGAGAACGTGGCGAGATTGGCAACGGATTGGTTGTGTTTTATAAGCATTATTAATTCTGCGATGCTTGGAAAACACAGCTATCTCTATAGGTTACGGCTACCACTTACCATCAGGTTGGTTGTTGGTATGCTTGTTTGCCACCAAAGTTGTATAAAAAAAAGACGTCCACGCTGGACATAGGCCTCTCCTAATTTTCGCCACGTTGGTCAGTCGACTTCATCCATCGGTTGCCCGCCACTCTAGTCATGTCGTCGATCCACCTAGTGTGAGGTCTACCCACGCTGCGCCTTCTGGTTAATAGTGTACTAAATCTCAATTATACATTATTCTAGTGTCGTCCAGTTGTTTTATGTGTATTTATTCGCAGAGAGAATAAAGATTTTTATATACGGTGTCGATATAGCCACCGTAGTGTGAATTATTCATGAGCTCGCGTTATAAAATGCTCGGCATGAGACAGTCGAGTGCGAATACCGAGGAGATGTCAACTGGAGCAAGTTGTGCAGGGGCGGGGGAGGGAGGGCCTTTTGTTAAAAGGAGGTTGCGTGGTGGAGACAGTCAATGGTTTTGCTGGCATGGAATTATTGGTGGCAGTTCATGTCAGTAACTGTATAAAATATGGACACTTTTTTAAGATCTATACATTTTCAATATGGCAGCTCAAGAACACTAAGAACATTGTATTGAGATGCAATTTAAATATAAACTAAAATGTTATTTATCTAAAAGAGATACCCTCCAGTTTCTGAAAGATTGATTAACGAAAAATTAACTAATCACCTGTTAAATCTCATGTAAAGTACCACTTGGGTAGTTAAAGCATGAATAATTATTAGTTTAATATGAACTAATTAGTTTCTAATTAAGAAGTAAATATTCATGCTTTTAGCATACTTTTTGTTGTTATTATTACACTAGTTTACAAATAACAAAATTCATACACTCCAAGTATCACTTTGACCGGTCGTGAGTTACCTTTATTTATTAAGTAGCCATATTTATTATAATCAAGGTGCTATCAACTTTAATAAAATGTAGTGTTGTAACCACGGCAGTAAGTAGTGTTGGCTGACACGGAGCCAACGTGAACTGTCTGCTCGAGACGTCATGCGAATACCGCAATAACTGAGACATTTGAATCGATTTATACTTTTCTAGAAAAAGTGCAAAAATTCTTATTTTATATGATTTATTATACCTATTAGTAGAGTTAGTATACATCTATAAAACCAGATTTTTTTTTTGTAAATACATACATATTATAGATAAATTACACCCAGACAAAGAACAAACAATCATGCTCACCACACAAAGGTTTGTCCTCGGTGGAAATCGAACCCACGACCTCCGGCTTAGCAGTCAGGGTCACTAACCACTAGACCAACAGGCCAGTCAATGTATGAAAGCAGTAAGCAGATGTATTAGTCCTTTTTGTTTTTAAAAATCTAGATGTAGGTAACCGGTAAATATTCCTAAATTATGCAAACAAATAATAATAATAATAATATAATTTATTTTTCAGTATATGGTACATTGAGGTCTTACAAAAACATTGATTCACATACACTACATTGCACATTGCTGGTGTAGAAACATTAATTATTTAAACTAAATATGCATCAAAATCGTGAATTTTTTTGTGTTATAATATTAAATTATGATTATTGTTTACAATTTAAATGTGGAATTTATATTCATCATTAATGTATTATATATATTAAACTATATTCATAATAGTGGTAATGCTAAAATATTAATTACAATGTCAAGATGTTAATTACAATGTCAAAATATTAATTCCGATGTCAAAATATAAATTATAATGTCAAGTATTATTTTTAAAGAGATAATGACAAAGTATTATTTATATTGTAGAAAATTATTAATAACAATGTCAAAAATATTAATTGTAATGCTAAAATATTAATTACAAATTTTAATGATTAATTGTAACATCATAATATTAATATAATAATAATAGCTTTCATAATGTCAAAATGTATGATTAAGAAACTCGTTTACAGAATAAAAGCACTTGTCTAAAAGCCAAGAAAACATTTTACTTTTAAACTTGTTAATAGTCATTATTCTAATATCTGATGGTAATTTATTATATATTTTATTTGCCATACAATAGACATTTCTGCTAGATAAATGTAATCTTTGTGGAGGCACAAGCAATTTACCAGGATATTTCTTGGTTAGTCTTACAGAGACTTGTTGTTTTAATGGGAACAGATGTGGGTATTTCTTTACAAATAAAGTTATTCCCAAAATGTACAGGCAAGGCAGTGGAAGTATTTTTAATTTCTTAAATAATGGCCTGCAATGGTATAAATAGTTTGCTCCACATATAGCTCTGAACAAAAGCTTTTTCTACATCTACTCAGTTACCCCATAGGACTAAACCGTAACGCAATATGTAATAAAAACAAGATTTGTCTAAGATTTGCATTTATTTTGGCTCCGAATTTTTATTTTCACCTACGTCTAGAGTCGCGTCCTAGTTTACATTCATTTTAGTTAAACTCAGTATTTTATGAAAAAAAAATTGTAATAATTTATTTGATACGCCTAAATATAACAAAACGATGAAGAATTGCTAAAGAGCCAAAGTTCAAATTCAAATTCAAATTCAAATTATTTATTTGCGAAGTATGGGTTACATTAGATCTTGTTACTAGATAATACAAGTATCACCATAATCAGCTTTCTAGCATGCAACATTTTATGTTGTTTGTATATGTAATGTCAGCAAAATATTATAATTATTAATTCACACATTAAATCTAAAATTAAAACATGAATACAATGTCAATGAAATAATATTATAATGCCAACGAAAAATTAGACTACAAAGTCAATAGAAATAAATCACATGTCAATAAACACCAAATACAACAAATATAACTACAATGTCAATATATAAAATTAAAATGTCAACTAAAAATAATATTATAATTATAACATAAGTACATGTCAATAACTATTTACGTTTGAAAATTATACAGAAATTCTAGCTAAACATAATTGGCGATAAGTTTATCATTTAAATACTCCTTCACTGAGTAATAGGATTTATTTACTACTAATTTTTTTACGTCCCTTTTGAAAACATTGAAACCTTAAATTTCTAATAGTTTAATTGGTAGATGATTATAAATTCGTGGAGCCATACAAAATATACTATTATTCAATAGAGCAGTGTCGTTTGTAGGAAAACGAATTTTCATATTATGTCTATGACTATTCAGCTTCTCGTATAGATTAATATTTTTTCTTACAAATAACACTACCTCAAGAATATAAATACAGGGTAGTGTTAGAACGTTTAATTTTGGAAATTGAGACCTGCAGCTGTCTGTCATTTTTAGTCTGCAAATAGCTCTTATGCATTTCTTTTGCGCCCTAAATGCCGCTTCCTTGTCAGTGCAGTTTCCCCAGAACATAATTCCGTAACGTAGGAGAGGTACAACATGACCGTGATACGCCGTTAACACAGTTGAAGTATCAACAGTTCTGGACAATGTATAGAGGGCATATGAAAATTTACGTAATTTTAAACACAACAGTTCAATATGTGTTGCCCAATTTAAACAAGCGTCAATATTTAGCCCTTAAAACTTGGTAACGTCAACTTGTTCAATTTTATATCCTAAATAGTTTATGTCAATGTTCCCTAATTTATTCACTCTATTTCTAAATGTCATAAAACTTGTTTTGTCCAGATTAATTTTTAAGTTATTTAATGTCAACCATTCGATAATATTATTTAAGGTATTGTTAATATCTTGTTCTAATATTATATTATTACTGCCTGTAAAAATGACAGTACTATCATCTGCGAATAATATGGTTTTATGATTTGTCAGTTTTGGTAGATCATTTATATAAATTATAAATAGCAACGGACCTATCACACTGCCCTGTGGTACAGAAAACATTGTTTGTCTATATTCTGATGTGTACTTAACTAGTTTCTTATCTTCAGGACAAATTCTGGCTATTTGTGTAGATTGTACTCTATCACTGAGATAAGATTTTACGAGTTCTAGAATATTGCCCCGGATGCCGTATGCATATAATTTATTAATTAATATTTCGTGATCCACATGGTCGAACGCTTTTGTTAGGTCCATAAAGAGTGCACACGACTGTTTATTCCTACTCATATTACTGTAGATTGTATCAAGGAAGCTGTAAATTGCCATATTTATGCATTTATTTTTTCTAAACCCGACCTGTTCCGCGCAAAACAAGTTGTTGGTTTCAAAATAATTATAAATACAATTGTATATGACCTTTTCGAATACCTTTGAAAGTACTGGAACAAGTGCAAAGGGGCGGTAGCAACTAATATCTTGTCTATTGTTTTTCTTAAACACTGGTTTTATAATAGTAATTTTTAATTTATCTGGAAATATTCCATAGAAAATACATAAATTTAGTACATGGCTCAAAACATGAGAGAGTTTCTTAGAAACGCGTTTTAGAATTTTAGTAGCTATATTATCATATCCAGTGCTATGAGTGTTTCTTAAACTAAGTATAATTTTGTCAATGTCGTTTGGAATAGTTGGTTGCATAAATATAGTTTTTGGATAAATTGGTATAGTTATTGGAGTGTGATTTGGCTTTAGCCTAATTACTTGATCGATGAAAAAATTATTAAAAGTATTTGCTATTTCTTGTGGATGACTAATTGTTTTATCATTAACACATATATCTTGTATGTCATCCTTAGGTATCACAGTCTTATTGTTGTTAATGATATTCCATGTGGCCTTGCATTTATTTCTGGCTGTATTTATGTAATTAATGTTTTGAGACTTTTGGGTCAATTTAATTATTTTATTTAGTCTAGCTGAAAGGGTCGTGTAGCGTGACTTGTTCTCAGCACTTCGATTTTTCCTATACTCCCACAGTAGTTTTCTTTTTCGCTTACAGCATACTTTAATTCCTTTGGTAATCCACTTTGGTCGTATGGTGGTAGAAGTTATAAAAGGTACCTCACAAATTCTAGAAAAGGACAAAACAGTTAAGTTTTTAACATAATATTTTATCACAGTGAACTGTTATACAATTGCGGTCATAACATATTTCTAAATCATCTTATTCTTTGCATTTTGACGTAAAAAAAATTCATAATTAAATTTAAATAGCGCTGGATCACCCACATTGACTGCATGAAGTAAAGTAATAAAAGACAATAATAATATGTTATAGCTCGTATTTCGCACGAGCGTGGAATCATAGACATGTGAATGTGATCTCCTCTCCTGATTCGTCTTTAATTATAAGCCAAAATGTATTTAGATAGTAGATATTATTTTTAAGCGACAAGGTCTTTAATAAATATTTCAGGCTTTAGGCATATTTTTTTGGTCTGACTCATTAATTACTGAGTAACTTTTAAATAGTTTTTGAGCGATGGGCAATGATTTCACGCGATTATTTGAAGTTGTTTGAATCCTTTAGATATAGACCTCGAAACATTTCCTGTTTTGACATAATCGTGAAACATAGTCGGGCTTTACTACATACTATTGCATAGTTGAGCTAAAGACAGTGCAGAAATTTAATACCTATCGATAGAGGAATGTGACAATCATTTACAGCTACAGTAATTGTTTCAAGTTATGTCTTTTGTCGGAAAGTTTGTTCACTGCGCTTTGTCTTACCAAATTAATTAGCTAACTATTGTACAAAACTATGCTAGAGTACACAGGTTCGTTGCCGGTCGTGAGAATAGTTTTGTGTGAATAATTTTGGGTTGTTTAGTAAATATGTTCGGGTCGGTCTACTTGTGTTCGATTTCGGTAATTACTTGTAACCTCATTCGGTTAGATAGATAGTGTTTTTGTTGTTTCGTGCATTGGTTAAATGATAGCTAATTATACGAAACACGTTAGTTTGTGGTGTCTACGGACTGCTTCAGTAATATAGATTATAAAGTAAACGTGAAACACACTTGTGAAAAGATAAAAACCAGCTCATAAAGGATCTTAAATTTTAAGCTGAAAAAAGAAAAAGATCGTCCAACATTTATATGCGATTGAGTTAGAAACCGATCAAATACATAATATTCATGTACTTTTTAATTGACATTATTAAACATCGTTAAAGATTGAAATCGCCAAACGTATTACCCTCACGCCTTCTGCATGAAAAGAGACATTTGTCCTGCAGTAGCAGAATAAAAGACTGGTAATTACAGTTGGTAATTAAAATTGCAATTAATTGATTTAGTTATTACCAGATATCGAAATAGGTAGATTTACTTGAAGTTCAAGGAAGCAAGTAACATACAGAGTTGAAAATACCTCCTCTAAAATCCCGGTATCATGCAAAACTAAATAAATAAAAATTAAAATACAATTCCTAAATATATAGTAAATTATTCCGCATTTATTTGTGTAACAAAATGTATTTAGAAACAATAGAGAAACTTTACTTTACTAACTTTAGGTAAATATACTCTCTCTACCTATTCCGATCTCTGACTATTACACAAAATACTACAACAAAATACACAACAATCATTTAAAATTATTTAACAAGCAACATTCGACTGCATTAAAACAAAACTAAATAAATAATTAACATTATAAACTACTAAAACTATTTCAGTAATATCTATAGCCTTGCCTCAAAGGTACCTTTATTTAGCTTTCCTATTTCGAGGCGTACTTTCTAGGTCACAACCTTATTCCAGACCATTCTAAAAGCAGTGGTGGACGCTTTAAATTTGACTTCATTGTAACTTAATAAGTAGGTAGGTTTCACGGATGAAAATGGATTTTATACCTTGAACTAGTTGGGTAATAAGTTTATCGTGAAAAGCCTATTAATGTCTCCTGATTTAAAAATAGATAAAAACTTATTAATATATTATAAAGGTTTACATTACAATAATGTAATTAATGCTTACAAAAATTACCTGGAATTTTCATATCACTTTTTAACTTTAAGTGGATTAAGAGAGCCTTGCAATGAAAACAAAGCGTTTGTTGCAAGTTTCTATAGACTATGGTAGTATGCTTGTTTCCTTATATAAATAACATTTTTTATGATAACTTTCACTTAATCCAGTGTAGTGTTCGTAGCTGCGTCACTTTGCAAGCAATTTGATATTAAAATCTCTCAAAAACAAATACTTATCACATAATTTCCTACTCATAAACATCTCTAATTATTTCCCTTATAACGCCGTATCGACCACCTGACAGTACAAGTTGGCCCATCAATTACAACCTAATTGGAACTATCAACGATAACCGCGCCGAGCTAAACTGAAATATGCACCGTCGCTGTCCCACTAGTGGGACTGGGTAATGGAAAATTATGGTGCTTGCTGGTAATACGCTACGGTAATGCAGTGTTTATGAGCGATGCACGCTTAGCTTATCATTGAGTTTACATTGTCGTATAAATCATATTGAACTCAAATTTTGTGATACTCATACTTTTATAGTTTGGAAATTATTTTTCAGAAATCGATAGGAACCTATAGTAATACTACTAAGTAGTAGAGTCTTGTTGGGTTCTACTCACAAAAAAATCTGATTTATTTCTGTGGTTTTATTAGAGTAACGACAATATCTGCTAGAAACACATAATATTGTAAAGTAAGTATTTTACTGGCAACAGAAGGAACAGTTCAAAGTTCACAGCTGAACACCCTTGATTGCCAACCATCTCTATTAGATCAGCTGACACCTCGTAAGAGGTCTACTCCACTACGCGTCTTCCAATTCGTGATTGCCACTCCAAAACTTCTTTGCCTAACAAATGTTATACCATTAAAATATACTTAAAATACCCGAAATAATTTCCCCGTTATCTAACCAGCTGGTAACCAATTCACATCAATTTGTTACAACAAACTGTCATTAAGCGGCGACTGCGCACTGTCAGCGGCTGCGTCTGGAATCTATCCAACGTTTTTTGGTCCTACCTCCCCCATTTTATGGGTATTAAGTTAGATGACAACACAAATCACTGGTGTTTTTGTATTAATTTGCGTAAACAACAACTCTTAACGGAATTGTTTAATTTTTGTTGCCTTAATTACTTTTTGTTTAGCGGACTTTTCTTTTGTTTAAATGTTTAACAGAAAATCTGATTATTTAACATGAATTAAACGTATATCTACGTAATTACAGATGTATTTTAGATAATTCCTTGAAACTATGACCAGTGTGTATAACAAAAATATGCAAAAAGTTGCAAACATAAATTACATAGAAATAGTACATAATATATGTAATCTGTTAGAATTTTGGTAGTGCATAATTTTGAATTAATAATCAGAAATTAAAATAAACCATAAGGTCCTAAAGGACGTCAAAAAGGCATTTTCGCTGGAGTAGGACCAAACAGGCATAAAATGTATCTGTAAGAAATAAAAATTAATAAATTGCTTACGACGACCAGCCCTTTCGCGCCTAAACATTAATTTACTACTGGCAAATTCAATTAACCACGGCAAACGTATATCAACCTCTTGGTCTTTTGACATAACTTGTAGACAAACTTGGGCAGACGTCTCAGTTTGTGTGCTCGCCTATCGGCGGAGTTAAGCCATAGTTTATGAGTTCAGAGGCCCTAGACAAGTGTCAAAGATTTCTATTCTATTCATAGAATAGATACAAAAATGTATGAGATTGACATAAGCGTTGGCGTTAGCTTATGTCAATCCAATAAATTTTTTAATCTATTCTATGAATAGAATAGAAATCTTTGCCACTTGTCTCGGGCCTCAGGGTAGGTCCGGGACAAATACCTACTACTGGGAAGGTGAAAAGGTCGTCTTGAACAAATGAAATAAGATGTTGGTTGCTAATTATTTAGGTATCTGAAATTGTGTTAGACTTGAAAAGTTTTTAGATAAGGTTAATTGACTGACATTTTGTAATTTTTAACGTTCATAAGTGTTAATTTAATTAACCTAAATTAATAAATATATTTTATTTGATTAGTAATGTTTCTTAATGAGATGGAACTGTTGCCTATGGAACAAGTATAATATCATGTGGCATTTTATATATATAAGAACTAAGACTGCTAATATTTGTAAATACCTAACATAAATAAATATATCTACGTATTACAAGAGACTGTTTTACACTTCGTGAAAATGACATTTATAAAATAACATGTATTTTAATTACAAAGAGACCCAGTTGCCAGATCTTTCTTTTTAAAAAAATTGTTTTATATTGCATAGTGTTGTTTCTATTCGACAAAGACGAATGTCAAATGGTCCGCAATTGCAGACTCATAGCGACTATAAAATATAAAATTTATTGAGTTTTAGCTTTTACACTGGGGCCAGGAGTTCAGAGTACAACTATTCGATTCGTACTTTTGCAAACTTATGCGATTTGCTTATGCAAAATTATATTTATTTCAATAAAATATCTCTGAAATACTTTAAATATAAATGAACGTTTTAGTTATGAGTAAAATAACATTTTGTTCCCTCAACTATCGTCATCATTTAATTATTAGATGCAATCAAAATCAGAATCCCACATATCGACTAGCATTACCTAGCTATTTTCTGAAAGACCAACTATTCGGAGATTGCTCTCTAGATAAAAAATTAAAGACGAGAGAGAAATCATCTTCGCATAGTGGGAAGTTGGAGCCAAGCTGTGGTCGCCGTTGTCGCTGAAATTTATTATCGTTACAGTGTTATAACAGTGCTATAACAGCGCTATAACAGTGCTATTCGTTATGTTTACCTGAGCGTGCGATACACCATTATAGTACTTATTGTTTTCTTGCTTTTTGATAGTTTGCAGTTTTCGCGGCTCGTAAAATATCTACTGAATTGTATTTATTTAACAGTGAGCAATGAGGTATGGTTTTGACATAATATTAACGAATGTGTTGCTGTTACGTTTTCTAGATATAATAACTACAAGAAATTTATTATAAGGGCTTTTGCTCCTGAACTTATCTCGCTGTTTTTCTTATTGTCGTGGACCTCAGAAGCATTAGAAGCTACAGTGCCTCTAGTATTTCCGCCTGGCGTAGCCTCCTATATTTCCTCAGCTGGACTGCAAATGGAAATGAAATTTGATAAGAAATCTTCTAGAAAAAGTTTTTTAAGCTCTTAAAATTTATCAAGTGAAATATTTTGATTAAGTAAAAAATTGTGTGAAAATTATATCATAAGTTCAATTATGTACAAGCAATTAATTGTACAAAAACCATATGTGGCGTAAGGGCGCGTACGCATTTAACTACACAACGAGGTGCGTTTGGCGAGCGAAGTCGACGGGCGGTGAATGATTTCGCGCGGCAGGCAATGATCGATGCTACCCTTACATTTTGTTTATTTTGTAACCACTGTGTCCACAACACACTGTTACACGATACGTATGTTGAAGGTAATGGCGCGTGGTAATTGCCCTTTAAATTGGATAATTGTGCAGCTCAAATTTAATACTTCACTGTTGATTAATTTGACACGAAGTGGAAACCAAAGTGTGTTGTTATGTTCTGCAAAATTGATACAATTTAAAATTAATTAATATATGTAACTAATATAATTACATATACAGTATAGAGGCTTCAAATTGGGCACCATCGGTGCAGTAGTAATTATTTATTGTCAATAGTTTATTACTATAACTTTTTAAGAGTATTTCGTTTTGCAATCATTTTCCACATTTTAAAATTACGGCAGCATATTTGTTGCATTATTATTATTTATTGTTATTTACCTGAGTCCCAAAGTCTGATAAATGACGTTTTTTTTAGTCTTGGATTACATTGGACATTTACTAAACACTCAATATTTTTGTATAATATAAATTATAAATAAAAATTTAACAAAGAATGTTATTTCGCGCCATAAAACAGCCTAACTCTTATTAGTATAAGTAGTCTTCACTAAACACCTTCACGGACGCTGAACAGATAAACGGCCAACAAAAATATCACGTATACCGCGCCCCGGGTTACAACCTAATATAAATCACTCCTAAAACAACAAATAAACAAGTTTTAAGTTACAAACTGTTAGTTGGATGAAGTTGCTAACACAAACTGTTGCGGACCACTCAAAAACACACGGCCACGACCAAGGAGGGGAGCGAGCCCACGTTTTGTTGATTTTACTTTTTTTATTATCAAATTCGAGTAATTTGGTTTTTGTTTATGATTTTGTGTTAATTTATGAAATTAACGCTAATAAATTAAGCGCTTTATAAGCTCTAGTAATTTTATTAGAACGTATTAAACAAGAGTAGGCGTGTACACACTTTGATGTAAGGAACAAAGAAAATATGAGATGGTTTATTTATTTATTATTGTTGAACAATATTTTCAAGTCAAGTATAACATTAGTGGAAGTTAATGCCAAGTTAGGTAAATGACGCATAGAATAATAAAGAACCATTAATACCAAAGAGTTAACATCACTCTTCACTTTTGAACATTCTAAATAAATGTGATGACATCACGAACAACTCACATCTCTAGTCGTTTGAATCTCACGTGTTTCTTCACTTAGCGAGCGGTCCCGGGAGCACTGTGCAGTGCCTTACAGGACCGTACAGGGCTGTACTAATGACAAACACACCAGAAAACCACACGCCCCATATGTAGTTATTTTTACACTAATGCCGCTCACGCATTAAGACACTTTAACTCAGTATCTGGCTTTTGTCTTAACGCATTCAAGGAGAAATTATTATGTGTTAAGTGAATAAGATGAGAGCAATTTGTTTGTAAACCATTTAAGTTCTGATTTATGTTTCTTTGTAGATTAAAAAATAGTTTTCTATATTTAGTTTTTGTAACATGTAACAAAATCACTAGCAATAATATTAATAGTAAAGCACACGGCAGGTAAGAAGGAAACGCACCGTGAGTAGCACCTATTAAATAATTAAAATTAAATGTTAAATTGCAAAGCGAAATATTCAAATATGAAAGAAAGTAGAATAAATTAAGTCTTTATATTCTCGGGTTAGTCTCCAAGGGCTACTTGGGCTTCTTCCTCCATTTAACATGGGAATAAACTTGTATACAATAATAATAATATACTATCTGATATAATATCGAGAATTTTGCGTCATCGGAAATTTTGTGTATTACCAAAGTTTGGGCCACAACGAGCTAAGTTCGAACACGGCAATGAGAAATTCGGATTAAAATTACGACTCTCATATTGGTTTTTACTAATGCTGGAAACTTTTTGGGGTGACTTTGGTCAAGCCGGTACAAGTTATTGATAGTGTCGTAAGACGAAAAAAGTAACTTGTTTATGGAGTCTGTAGTTAAAGAAAAACTTTTACTCTTCCCCATCTGGCTAGACATCGCAGACCTCTGCTAAGTATTTCTATTTTTATTGATTTTGATTCGTTTTTATTCACTGGCTACCAGTCACTTCTACTATTAGATCTTTGTGTACGTGTGTATACAAAGATATAGAAATCATTATACAACTTTTTTTAAAAGCAGCTTAGTCAGTTGTCGTGAAATAGCGTGTGCAATGTTGAAGCTTTCATACATTTTGCAGACGTGAGTTGCGAGTGTGATGGGCACGCAATTGTCCAGAATGAGATAGTCGCCCTTTTGAAAACTTCTATTCCTCATGAAATTGAAAACGTGTTGAAATAAAACAAAGAAATCCGTGAACTACTTTGCTTTAAAGTACAACTAATACTTATAAGCGTCACACAGCACGAGCACACAGTTCAAACACCTTTATTGTTGCATAAACTATAATGTATCGACCCACGTCACTGAGTGGCTCTATAAATAAATAGGAGCGCAACGTGAGCCCACCTTTAGCACATCAGCGATGCAGACAGCTTTATAGTACACAGTTCGATGTTAAGGTCCGTACAGACTGAAACGTAATAAATTTCTCTTGATTTATTATATTTACTATTTACCTAACGTTAAATAGTATGCGTTTGTAATCTAGTTGATTGTGGTCTTAATTCTTACACCTGCACCAAGAAATCAGACAATTTGAGGACGAGCTGTTAAAACTGCTGTTCTTTAACTATTTAATTCTGAGGGTTACAAGATGTAACTAATGATGATGTTAAGCAAACACAAACATACTACTTAATAGATTTCACATCATATTGATTAAGTCAAACTTCTACTTCAATATAAATCAGGCATTGATTCAACTTCAGTGTATTTTTACCTTTCAAAACTCGGCTTTTCGTTACGCACGTGCATACTTAGAAAACATTTAGTGTAAGATAAAAGAAACACAAGTTGTTAATAACTGTTCGCAGAAGTGATGCGTTGAAAATATGTAACGTTTTTGAGCGCTTTCTGGTAAGATCATTGTACTCTTGTTATAGGGAACTGATCTGATCTTTCTTCATCAGCTAATTCTAAAAATAAATTATGTATTTCTTTTTAATTGGAACGTTGTACCGCTGCATTGTTGTGTGTACGATATTTAATCATTGTTTGGACTAGTGCGATTCAATGATATGTGATATTTTAAGTAACTACAGTACCTACTTAAGGATGCCAATATGGGAGGTTCTGTGAGTGACCCTATATTTTCTATGGCCCTGTTCTTATGCGCACAAAAGCTATTGCTTATTCTAAATTCATCGGTTCTAATTGGGTTAACGAACTTATCTTGTTGGATAGAACGCCAGATATTTACATTATATTGTATCCCAATCTGTTTCATGGTACAAAACTAATTAATGCGTACTAAGTTTCATAATTTCCGTTAGTTATCTTGAATCTCTGTTCTACACAATTCTGTTTCAGATAATAAGTAGACATAGTTTTGTATAATACAACATAAACTATTTTTTCATTTAATTTTCTAGAAATGGTTCTTGAAGACTGCCGTAAGGACTGCTACTGATGATATAATTAATTGAATTTATATTTATGTCTTTTGGCTCATGTGATAATAATGATGATTAATAGGAACCATGATAATCTAATAAACTAGGTTTTTAACATAGATCAGTACAATCTTAAAATATTAAGATTAAGAATTTCCTAAAATTAAAAAATATGTTTATTAATGAATAAACAAATTAGTCATAATGAAAATAGAATTTGAAATTACTTAACTGAAATTCTAGAACTTTTGTTATTGTTGTTAACTTTTATGTTTCTGTTTCGGCTTTCAAGATATCCAATTTTAATGTTTTCTAATTAAACAATGATCACAATATTGTGCAACGAATGACCATAGTGAGAAGGTAACAGGTGCAAATTAGTTTCTATTGTTTAACCAAATATTGACACTGACGTTAGCTAGTTTAGTGGTCACTTTATCATTCTCATTGGCTCATCTGCGAGCCACAATCTGTTCCAAAACAAACCTAAGTATTTTGCTGCAACTAACGCTCCTAATATTTCCTAAATAACGTTGAAATTTCCTTTACCCAGCTGCGTATTGTTTTCATTTGCTTGTTGGTGGAACAAACTTAATTAAACAGTTGCTATATGCTGTATTATTAAAGCAGAAGGTGTCTTTTCCTTTAACAAACTTGTTGTTGCGTTATGTATTTTGTGTTGCTTAATTAAGAGTACATCCATCATGCCGCCATTGATGGCTCATTGATTAAGTTGGTGTTCCGTCATTTTTTGGCCAACTCTCGAGATTGATTGGTTTGCTAACAGCTATTGATAAAAAAACGCTGTTAATTTAATATTTATTTATTCGAACTACCGCAGCATTGTTATGCATATTCATAAAGTTATGAAACTGTTGATTTTTTATTTCACTTATTTTAAAAGTGATACTCTATTGATTCCAGATGCAGGATTACATTATCCAATAGTAAAAATAGGGGTTTTGCTAGACAAAAATACTTAACTGATAAAAGTATTCATTTATTTTTGCAATTTCAGACTAACCGACCGTTTGGACTTAGTTGTTTAAGTTCCCACCTTGCACATTTCATACCGTCGATCAATAACACTTCGCCAATATCTGCATATTCACTTGAATATTTTAAGTCTATTTTATTCCATTAACCATTTTAGTTTTATGATTCTATTAGTTTGATCATGATCGTCACTATACCTAATATAATTTTGGTTAAGTTCTTTAATTGCTAGGAATTCTAGAATTTTCTTATAACTGTATATCTTCGCTTTCGTCTTAATCTTTTCTCTTGTGTCTCTCAAGAATGCCATTATTAACTATTTATTAAGATGAGCAAAGATAACAGAGTCTGTTGAGGTCTTGAGATTTGAACCGAAACAACACGACATGAGTTACAACACAAATGTATAATTTAAATTAGAACACAATCTCCAAACGGCACATAATTAAACCGTATATCAATCACGGAAATCACGAGACGCTGTTGGCGGAGTGTGGAACTAACGCGGAGTTCCATAACGCAATAACTGTTGGAAGTGGAGCATCAATCAAGTATTAAACTGGTGTGGAACTGAACGGAATGATTTCCGTATGCGGTTCCGTTGTTGTTATAGCTTCGATTGCTTCTTTATTAGTTTATTTGGTATTTTAGTTGTTTTTGTGTGTGCTATTATAGTTACCTAGTTGTTCTTCATTTAGTGCATTAAAAATTGGTAGTTCGGACTACATCTGTTCAATGTTACAGCAAAATGACGTCCTAATCTTCTTATGGCTAGTTACGTTTAAGATTAACTGCCTTATTTTTCTTATTTATGGAAATGAGTCATTGTGCCGTGATAACGCTACGGTGTGCAACCTCTTACCAAGTGGGGTGACTATGGCAATCCTATCTATAACAATGAAAAATAATGTCAATGTAATAAAAGTCTCAGACTGATTTTCAAAAAAGTTGGTATTATAGAAAGTAATAAATGAAATATAAGCATTTTTAGACTAATAATGATAAAATAACAAATGCTTAAGATTGTAGTAGATTAATAATGAGCAAATCCAACAATCTGTTGAACAATAAAACTTGATGTAAAACGTCTATTTACGAAGACGGTATCCTCTTTATATAATTTAATTAAACTAGAGTGACAATGGGGGAGAAGTGCCCTTTGTCTCTAGCGAATAATCTCCATCCCAAGAATAGCTGTGGAGATTTTATGTATTTTCTCTAAGAAAACGTTCTATGATGTAACATGTTTGTTTGTTTTGAAGGTTAGGAAATGTATGTGACTTCATGAAAGGCATTAGCACGGTTCAATGCGCGTTCTCAGTTGGATATAACTGATGTTTTCCATTATCTAGATGTCTTTGAATATCTGTGACTTACTTTGTATAATTTGAAATATTATGCGCTTTATAGGGAATCGTCTCCAATCGCTGGTTATATACATTATCATTGGTTTCATATACATGCCTACAATCGGTTCCATTGTTTTATGATTTAAATATGTAATAATAACTAGGTATTTCGAGAGTTTGGAAAACGGATTTCCACGCACGCTTTTGTATTGTTACAATTGATATAGTTACATATCCTTATATCTTTTTGCTGTTGTTATAGATGTACTGGGAAAATATGTTTGGTATGCAAATTACAGTGGCGGGAAATCCGAAAGCCGAGCTATGTATCTCGTCTGTAGTTACGAGCTTCCAAGACGGACCGTTGTACAGCGACTTGGCAGCTGTTCGGCCGTTGCAATTGTAAAAACATCTCGTCTTGTTTTCACCTACAAATATTTGAATAATATAAAGGAAATTCACTGTTTCGTCTATTTTTCTGCTAACTAGTGAACCACGCATCAGATATTTTATTCTACAGGGTTTATCAGTACAAATATTTGTATTGTATATTATAGTATTTAAGTAATAAAACAATTAAATAAAGTATTTATCTATCGATATAAATCATTGATATTAATAATATGTCATGTTACTGTTTATTCTAAATTAACAGCTAGTAAATTAACAGCTGTAAACATTATGTCTGTAAATCTTCATGTTTGTTATTTTCACTCGTATGACTATGAGCAATTTACCTGTCACTATGCAACACAATACCTCAAAAATAAAAATTTTAAGTTAAAAAGTTACCCTTATGTGATCATTTCAACTAATTAAGACTTATTTTATGAAGATAGATGCGTATGGCTTTCATTGTTTTACGCAATACGAATTGACCGAATGATAGCTAGTCAATTATTTGCAACAAGATTGCTTGTGTGACCCACGGGTAAATATCTGTTTCATTTGACAGGTGTATGCGACGTGGCGGGCGGGGCGGGGTCAGTGAACTCGTTGCCAAGCGGCGCGGGCGCTCGACTAGCGCCCTCCTTCGACGCGGCCACCCCGCGCAACGTAACCGCCCTTGTCGGAAAATCTGCCTACCTCAGCTGCCGGGTACGCAACCTTGGCAATAGAACGGTAAGTTATATATTTCTCCTAGTTTTAATTTTACGAAAAAGTAAATACAACAGCGGCTTACATTTATATTATACAGTTGATATGCCATATAAAGGATGATATATAATGAATGATAGTGATTGTCCATGACAGGTACCGTAGCGCATCCAAATTTCTTGCATTTTTACGTGCATATTAAATATAGGAGAGATGGTCACTGTGCCATTTATTAAATATATTTAATAACTTTATACCCAAATTGTACAATGGTGGGCTTAATGCCACGGGCAATTTCATTTAACTGTTTATTTGTCAATTTTCTCGTTCTCAAATCGTTAACCATTGTGCTGTTATTTTTAATAAAAAACTTGTTAACAGCTTTCAGTTGTTTTGATCCGTTTTGAGCACAGTACCTAATTAAAATTTAATTATTTTAATAATTTACATTTTACAAAACGTATAGGTTATATATAAAACAATAAGTATCTACCTAAGCATATTATATACCTACCTATTATATACCTAAGTCTAAGTAGGAATAAAGAATTCTTAATGACGTATTTCAAACATATTATTTTTCTGAAATATGTACTTTTAGCATAATAATAAAAATTACCTGGCTTTTTGTCACCCTTCTACTGTACAGGATTCTATATTTATTGTATAGGTGCGTAGTATTGACGCAGACACTTTAAATTTCACGAAAGCGTAAAAAGCTTCTGCCAAGATATGGGTTGTGAAAATAAAATATATTTACTGGTTTTCGAATAAACACCATTAAGAAGCAATATATATTGGCATCGTTGGCTCAGCGATCCGTAAATAATAATATGTACATTCTTTTACATTAAATCTTGTTATATTTTTGATGTTTTAAATAACACTCGTTTAAAAAAATCTGGGACCTCTTCATAAGCTTTGTGCTAACATATAAATTAATGTAAAGTTACAAAACGAATTATAACTTTTTGCCAATACTGAGATTTGTCATTTAACTTTTTAATATTTAAACAAAAAATTTATAAAACTGTCATTGCCGCTGTGCCACTTAATAGTTAATACACACACTCAAAATATTTTTACACTTACTAAAAATAGAGAAATAGTCTCTTTATTGATACATTTGTAGGTTTAATTTTAGGATTATTTTTTCTAAAAATCACAAACAAGTTCGGTATCAGTGTGGACTTTACTAACATACAATTGACAAAAGACCTATAGAGACTTGCGAAACAAATATCTATTTAACGTACATTCAGGCGTAAGACAAAATACGCAACTTCGGAAATGTCTACTTTATGTTGATTGTGACAAAGTTTAATATTGCCGAACTTTCTCTGTGTATGAGACATCCACGATTAACCCTCTTGTATTCAAATATCTGCATGTGCCATCGTAATTACGAGTACGTGTATTAAGCTTCACTGCCGGGGCTGAGACCGCGACCCGCGACTGCAACTAATTGCTCGCGATAATTGCGCGACGGTCGTTTCCTGTCGTTTGGCTTGACGGTCTTTTTGCTCCATTGTGAAGGGAGTTAAGGAAAAAAGATATAGGTATGTCGATATATTTAGTAGTAATTCTTTGTTGCTCTAAAAACTTGGTGATTTTCTTACTAGTTTTTCTCATGCTTCGACTTTAATCAGCGTATTGGTATTTTTTTTTCTTTTATTTATTATAAGGAACTTTAACAAGTAGTTATGTCAGTTCCATCGTAACCTAAACTTAATACATCAAACACTAACTAGGGAGTAAACCATTATCGCCTCAGGCGTTAATGGTTTAGACAGCATAGAATTGAAAATGCATTCATCTAACTTGTAGGCATTTTCAATAAATTATTCTAACGTTCAGAAGTACATTTAAATTATAAAATAAGTTTGACTTTAGTAGCTTTCGTCTCTGATACTTTTATGAACCAATATGTTTTAATAATGATATCTCTGAAAGAAGCCGATAACATTTCTCATAAATTGGAGCAGTCTGATCGGTGAAAAACAATTCAACTGCAGGCAGCAGTAGGTACTCTATAGATAAGCTTAAAATTAAACTAGTATCAAGCAGTGTTTTTACTTCAATCTGAAAAAAAATTTCGTTTAAATAAAAAAAAAATTCACAATTATATTCTTTAAAGTTACTTTTACATCAATAAATACCACATGTTCTTTAAACGAGATCTAGTGTGTTCGAGAAAGTTCGCTAAGTACAGTTACCTACTATTAACTAGGTACTACAATTATTGCTAGTTGTTTTGGTCTGAAAGTCTAGAGTAAAGTCTTTTTGTAGGTTTTGCAATAGTACCTACCTAATTAGGGCAATCACCTTTTAAATAGATTGAGAAAGGTTTAGCAACAAAGTTTTACAAAAATTGTCTCAGGTAGCATACTTCTTAAGTGGTACAATGATAGCTCAAACTCAAAGCATTTATTTCATTTTGATCATAAATTATGATGCGTATGAACGTCAAAATTACATGCAGTCAGTCAATTAACCTACAGCTGGTTCGCTGACGAGGTAGAGCTGTGAGAAGAACTGGCAAGAAACTCACGCCAGTCTTTTTAATCGACATAATTAATTACGGTTTTTTGTATGAGTTACAATGTCAACACTCAACGCAACCAAAGAACCATACAAAGTAATTATTACAAATCAACCAATTAATATAATCACCAAGATTAAAAAAAGAAAATAAGAGAGGATTTAAATTATTTAGTTTCATCTAGTATTGTAATTTGACTACGTATTTTAAGTACGATAGTAAATGTCTCTCCCGGTCATATATAACGACAAGGTAATACTGGAAGAAGATAAGGATCATATCAAAGAGCGCATCACAACACATTTTGGAACACTCGCCAGAATATGCATAAAGTACTAGTCTGCGCTTCTGTAACGACCTCGAGTATGAAGTTCGAAGTCAAACTGTCACGTAATCCTCAAGTTTGTCAACTAAAACGAAACTAGTTAATAAAAAACGCAATTACTTTTACAAGAGTATTCAGTTATTATTTCTACTTCTCTGTAATTCAACGCGATTTTTCTGGAACAACAACAACTTTTCATAATCTTTGTTCAAATACCTCCCAATTTAATAGTTATTTGAAATATAGCGTAAACTTTAGAAGTGTTACTAATAGGAATTATAGTAACTAAGTGAATATGAAGTGGTGCTAGTCAAAGATTGTTAAGTACGAGGTTGTGTTCGAAACCGACTAAGCTACTAAGCGACTTTTTCGTTACCAAATGGCTTATATAAGCTCATATATAAGTAGTTTTAAATAAAGGTTAATTAAAATTATTAATTAACCTACGCCCGCTTGAAACATAGATGACAATTTCTAATATTTCAATAAGGTTTCAGAAACAAAGGTAATGTCGGTGTTTTTGTTTCTGTGCAATCAAAGCTGGCTCCGTGCTACCGTCTATATTTGTCTATTCTTGCCTAAACCTCTAGTGAAAATATTATTCAATAATGATTATATGAAATGCTTTGATGTTCTCGGTATTTATCACGAAGGTTCTGTAAAAGATTTTTAATCAATTTTGTTTATCACCGGCACTAATATAATTTCTACAGTTTAACTAAAACAAGTTGAGTACTAATCAAATTGTTTACTAGTGTTTGTTTGCTTTAGGATACCAGAAAATATTTACTAGACGTCTATACAAGCGAAACGTAAATATTTTGTTGAGATGAAGAAAAACGTTGATACCTACTGCTTACTGAGTCTAATAAAATCAACATAAGAATCTTGAAAATAGCAACACATTGCAAACAATTTTTTTAGAGAGTAGTGAAGGTTTATCTACGTTTTATTTATAGCTAATGGTTCTGAATAAAGAAAAAGATAATTAGATCCATTGCAATACTATAATAATACCAAAATCACTCTAAAATAATTCATTTTGGTAGCTCAGGTAATATAAAAACTTTTTTACTTACCTGTTAGAAATAACAAAAGAACATTTACTTTATATTAGTGTTTATTTAATAAAAAAAAATATTGTAAAACTAGTTGATTTTTGCAAGCTTATGATCAACTGTAGCAAGAAGTTATTTATATTATGTATAGACTCTAAAGGTGAGGGTAAAGAGTTAAGAAGGTCTTTATTTCAAAATACATTTGAATTTTAAATATAACAGACACCTAACATTTATAGCACCATCAAATTAAACAAAGTCATCATCTCTTTAACACGCCCTTGGGTATTCAAAAGTAATCAAAGAACACTTTAAATTTCAAAAGCCCTGTATGCCTCCGGTAATGAGAGGGGGCAAATGTAACTGAATATAATGTATTTGTTTATGGTAATAAGGTTATTGAATATTCACCCATAGTCTTGGTATAAAGGAAGTACTTGGGAGATAGAAGTATGGGTGGTCGTTCCAGCCCATTAAACTCCTACTGCAGGGTAAAAGCCACATACAGAGAACGTATTTTTAACGTTAAAGTTTTCCTATGATGTTTTCTTTTGTCAGTATTGTTCTAGGTAAACTCTGAATGTTGCAAATGTCACATTGGTACAAGCCCAGTTTGTAGTAAATGATATCGTGTACCTAGGTATAGATCGCGGGCGGCAACCGATGAATGAGGGCGACTCATAACCAGCGAAGATGGCGAAAATTGGGAGAAGCCTATGTCCGTCCAGCAGTAGACGTCTTTTCGCTTATATAATGATAGTGGTCGTATGTAAGAGACCGCTTCAGACAGTATTAAAAAAATATTTAGAATGCAGGGTGAGAGGTTGTTGAACAGGACAAAACTATGTACTACAGAACAAATATTTGTTTCGAGTCGAGGCGTATTTTGTGCACTGTTTTAGTAAAACACCCATGTTATAGTGCCTCTTCTCTAGTTCCGAAGTATTTAAAAAAATACTACCGTTTAAATCAGTAAGTAAAAACTAAATAAAATAATGATACAAACCGAAACATTTTCTTCTCAAAACATTTTGGAATGATCTCCGGAGCCGAGTGATATATTGTACGTATTTGAAGCCTTTGTTCAATGAGGAATGTTCCGCATTAGTTGTTGAAATATTTCAGCTTCGTTTGGAGTAATTTAGAGCGGCTGCGGTCCACGACAGCCTACTCGTAAATGGTTGCAGCATCGCCACAGAGAAATTGTGCTCAATTTACATGTTAGAAGGAAATGGACATTGTAAACAAATTATTTTAACAAAGATTTTAAATACTATGAACGCAATAATAATATTAAACTGTATGAGTTAGAAGTATTTCAATTAAACTGCTGCATAACCTGTACCCATCGTGGATTCCTATTAGATTGCAGTTCGATTGAAACACCGGCTATTCATGCCTTCTGCAATATATTAATATACCTAGTACAATAACTTTATACATATAGGTATCCATACAGTTTCCTACCTATTTACATGTATCTGTTAAACAAGCGCGTTAAATCCTTCCTTTAAATAAAATTAATACTCTAAGTAGACAAGCAAATTGGTAAGTGAAAATATATAATAATACTATCTACAGAATACCTTTCCGAGGTAGAATTTTATCTGGATACTTTAATGATGTTCGCATCTCAGATGATCGTTCAGCTCGCAGGAAGCACCACCTTTTTTGTTTCTAAAGGAAATTGCAAGTAGACTCGAACATTCTAGAACACTTTGACAGGACACTGGAATACTCTAGACGTTTCTAAAAGAGATTGTGCCTTAATTGTTACTTTGTTTGTGAGGAAAGTAATAAAGTAATCTAGGTCTTAATATAGTCTTTTTATAAAAAGTTACAGAATAAAAAGCGTCCCAGAATAGTGCTGTCTCTTTGATTATACTTTTACTCTACTACGCAGGCTACAGGAAAATTAGTCATACTATGAAACATTTTGTTAATTAAACGCTCTTTATAAATGCCATCAACACAGTTGTCGAACTTCTTCATACTCTATTAAACTGTACACTTTTACATTATAAAATTCAGTCATTACTTTTTACCATGATTCACTTGTGGCTGCAGTTCAGCGTGTTTTATCGCTCATAGTCTTGAGCTAGATTAAAAGATCTCAGGCATATCACTCAATTTCGTCATATTAGTGCTCTCTTATTTCAGGGCATGTCATAGCGCTTGAGATACCTAATATTACAAAAGGCAGTATATTTAGAGTCTACACGTCCACAGGAGCAATGAACGCATATGACTTTACTCTGAATTCTTGATGGATAAAATCCACTACATGCCACTTTAGTTCAACGACTGCAAAAAATAAAATAGTTTATTCAACTGTACGTTTATTGTTTTGTATTTTATTTTTATAATGTCTGTAGAGCAAAGTATATGGTGACTTACTTCTAAATTGCAAGTCATAAAACGTGAACATTGAACAATTATTTTAAGTAGGTATCGAGATATTAACTCGTTCAAAAGCTTAACACTGCCGTTTAATTAAGTGGCGCTTTTTCTTTCTTTTACTTGAATAAAAATTGAGTTGCAAAATAAAACACAGAATAATATGATAATATGCCAACATTTGCCAAATAAACAGTAATAAAAATCATATAGCTTTTGACACGTCGAGTTGAGTGAAGTGACTGTTTTATGTTCTCTTAAATAAACATATTCTCGTCTTGTATCGTGTAAGAACAACACTATGAATACATAAAATATTAGATTAGCTTTGTAAATCTGTTTGTTATTTTTTTGTTTTCTTATATCGCTGGTACATTTTTGCTGAGAGAGCAACAACGCGTCAAAAAGAGAAGTTGATTTTGTGATTAATTGAACGCTTGTTATTTTGTTGATGCTTAAATATATATTTAAATTGGGCTATTGTTAAAAGTTTTAAGGGGTTTTCTTCGTTTCAGTAATGAGGGAGGAGTTTCATGAATTGAAAGTTCTGTTTTCTAAGCTGCTTTTTAAAATAAGTCAAATTTAAGAACGTTCAGAAGGTCGTTATTGATTAACCATATTTCTTTCTACAAAGTTTTTGAAATTTATCTTAGCACGATAGAAAGGACGCGGACTAATATAGAAGATACTCGTTCAAATTAGGGCAGGCAACTCAGCTGGAAAAGCCCTGCCGACAAAATACTGAAAACTAAAACTCTGTATTACAGAGCTATTTAATACGCAGATGTTTAACAATAATTATAATAAACAATGATGGACTTTGCTATGTGAAAGCTTTGAAAGAAAAGAGAATAAAAGATGCATTTATTTGTGCAGTATACAGGTGGTACTAGATTTTTAATAATGGTGCAAAGTAAAAACTATACTCTGCCTGTATTAGATATGCAAATATTTATCATTCTCATCTTTTGTATTTGAATAATTAAATGTCCAACTAATAATAGATATAGCCCATCATACCACGGAAGCACCGTACACTTCTATAAATAATAAATGCTAATTTTATTTAATTATCATGCTCATAAAGCGTTTTAATTTCAACTCGTAAACCATTCCAATTTATAAGGTAGCATTAAAGAAAATATCACAAAAGCTGAATCAACCCCCGGCGTTATGCAAATTAAAGTTTTGGAGCACAAATTACCAACCTCTAGGGTGCAGACAAACATACATAAAGTAAAACGAACCATTATAATTGAAATTCAACTAGGGCGTTTTAATTTTTAGGCCGTGATAAATACGCGAGTCACCCTGATGGGGTGGTTCGGTGATAAAACGCTACAAAGACGTGGCTTAGGATTGCAACCTCTAATTCGCTGGTTTACTAATTCTAACTCATTGATATAGTGTATGTCTAACTTATTGTAAGAATATAATATATAGACAACTAGATGACGCTGCAAAAAAAAATCGTACAGCTGTAAATCGAAAACAGGTAAGATGGTGTGGTTTAAGAGGCCATTAGTGGACTCTCGTAGATTGATGATGATAGCTAGTAAATAATCAAGCTGCACAAATAACTCAAAAATCTTCTCTTGTTTATTTAATGCAAATAACATCTTCATATAAGAAATAACAATAAAAGTTTGTACCATTCATGTATCCAAAAGCCGGGTATCGCTTGGACCAATCTAACACGGTAGCCACAAGTAACAATCTGTATTATCCATCTAACGCTCTCGTCGCTCGGAGACAGCAATATTTTCTCTTAATCCATGACACTATGTTGGCTTAGTCGACATTTGGACAAATCAGTATAAACATTGGCCAAGGTCTATTTAAATAACAACCAATACAGATGTATTTCAAGTTTATTTTCACACTATGTAAGTCAACAGTAAAATTTATACATTAAGTTCTTCCGATTGTTGTGATGTATAAAGGGAGCAATGTGCATATTACATATCAACATACTATACTGTCACTCGTAGCAAACGTCTACATATTGACTATTTTCACTGCCTTATGAATGTAAACATTTTCGGGTTTGCAAATAAAATAGAATTTATATATTTAGTTTTATTTATTTATGTATTTATAGTTAATTAAAACCAATTACAATAATTACCGTAGAACATAAATTAGATTATTACTTAATTCATAAAATTAAGTAGAATTTACAATATTAATAATAATTTAATTACAAATTATAGATTTTCGAATTATACATTACACCAGAGCATTGAGCACCTCAAGAGCACGATATGCTGGGGATAGGGAAAAGAATAAAGATAGCACCACACTTTACCATTTTTTTTTACAAATTGGTATAAATGAGTTCGCAAGTTTGGCCAAGCAGAACTGCCCAAAGTTACATACATACATAACTTCTGGCCTGTCTCCTATTAATGGGGTAAGCAGAGACTATCTACCTCTATATATCTTAACATACGGACATGTAGGCATCGGCGCTCCAACCCTTCGCGGATTACAAGGATCGCGTGGATTATCGGATTTGTGTACACTGCGTTACGTTCAAACGATACGTCGAGCGAGCTGAGGTTGGATTGTGTGGTGTTGCTGTTGATCAATCAATGTTAGCGATTAAGTGAACCTTCAGGGAACCATGACATTCGAATTTGTGGTGTATTATATACGTACTCTTATAAGGTCGTCGGTTTTATGTGTGAGCAGTCAATTATGATTAAAAGTTTGAATTTTAAAGTATTCTTAAGCCTTTTGCTTCAATAGTAGACAGTTTTTTTTAATGGTAAACAGAATATTTTTCAGCAATGTTAGTTCCGATATAACTGTAGGTGAGCTTGTTGCCATTTACAGGAAACAATTCTAAACTATTCCTAAAACTAAAATTTAGATACAAAATTCAATTCATGAATTTATTTATTTTTCATCAATTTATCCGCTCCGACCCCGAACTCTAGTGATCTGCGTGGCGTTTCGTATACACCTACCACCCTACCTACCATGGAACCATAGAGACAGGTATATTAATTACTATCTCGAATTCCAATCAAAGATCCAATCTCTTAGACAGATTAGTATCGTTAGAATGGTAGAGAGACTTTATCATTGCGTATTTTACCGTTAGTTTCACGGTGATTCATCTACGGAACTGTTAGGCATAATATCAACAAGTTTTACTACTTACTACTTAGAAGTCCACCATTTCCAGCATGTAAGAAATTAACATGTCTTATTAACCTTTATATCATGCTTAATATGCATCTGTAGATTTATTTAAAGTTAATTTTATACGTACCTACATTACATTCCTGTAGAATGACATTACCATGTTTATACGTTCATTCTTTTTTATCAGACGTGTCTACTAAATATTTAGGCTGCAAGCTGCGACCGGGCAACGCTGTACTGACCAGCTATTGGTCAGCGTGCCGGCCAACAAGCATCCTGTACATCCTGTACATATATTATGAGCTCTGACGCTACTAAAAAGAGCTGACACGCATATAATACTCATGAAACCGTTTTTGTCTTTTTAAATTACAGAAAGTATTGAAGTATATGCCATATTCTTATGAATAATGTTACCTGAATAGTTTTCTGTAAAAATATACGTAAAAATATTTATATAATATAATTATACATATTGTTGTATGTTTGTTGTTTTATTTGGAAACATCTATCAATTAATACGTGGCTGTCTTTCAAAACAGAAATGAGCTGATCTTGGATCTAACTGTATTAGGTCGTTGATAGCTGATAATAAGATACCAAATTCGCCATGTTGTGAAACTCTAGCTATCTGCTTAATATTGTTAGTTACACTTTTTATTGTTATTACACACATAAGTTGACACCATAGTAAGTTTGCAAATTTAATTCTCAGAACAAATATCAGGGCGGACTGTTCATTTTTCATACCAAATCTATACTATGTGGAAGAGTTTGTTTGTTTGTTTGTTTGAACACGCTAGTCTCTAAAACTACCAATCGGATTTGAATAATTCTTTTTGCAAATGATAGGCCAGTTCCTGAGGAAGGATAGATAACATCACGCTACTAGCGACGGGTGCAGAGCAGTAAGCAAAGACGCGGCTGAAACCGCGCCGCGGAAACCTAGTACCAAATATGTGTGATGCTCTCAACGCAAACGTCAAACGCACGTTATTCATCAAATAGCTACCTACGAAAATGCAGCCTTTCTCACATTTAGTTATTTACCACTACTCCAACAAATTGAAAGCTAATGGTATATCCAATAAGTCACTTGTCAGAGACGTATTAATATTTTTTTACTATCTCAATCTTAACAAATGGGATTGTTTACTCGTGGTTGTCTTCTATCGATTTGATTGCAATCTTTTTATGGTTTCTTTGTTTTTCAGTAAATATCTTGTCACTCAGTTGGTCACCAATTTAGACCAAATAATTAATGTTCGTTTATTCACTTTGAGAAATTGTTGGAGTTATCACGTTAATGTCTCTTTACTCATCATATTTATAGTGTATTTATGTATTTATGTATATATGTATTTATGTATGTATGTATTTATATATATATTTATTTATTTATACTTATTTGTATTATAATATTCACTGTTTATTTTCTTTATGGTTAAACTTTAAACTTTATTTTTATACTTTTAATTTAGATCATAACAATTTTAGATTTGTATCATTCTTTTTCAATAACTGCACCTACTTTGTTTATCTCTGCATCACCTAAGGTTGACTGGTAGAGAATGCTTATAGCATTAAGTTCGCCTCTGTACCTATGTGCATGAAGTTTAATAAATAAATAAAAAAATAAATAAATATTCTTAAGATTAAAACCTCCATTACGCTAAAAGAATACGGAGCATTTCGGTCGATTTCGGTCTGTTTATTATATAAGTATTCTCAATTAATTTGAGTAATTTACATGTCAAAGATAATTTCATGCACCGTTTACGTTGCTAAACTACTAAGTAATTTGTCACTAATAAAATGCTTTGGACAACAATTTCTATTGGCGTCTATTTTACTCTCAAGTTATATTAATAAAACGTAGTTTGTTTGTTTATCTACACCTCTATATTCACTTTGACTTTACCATATTATCATTACTCCTTTTTACCGAAGGGATAAACAGAGGTATATAAACTCCACAGTTTGTCATCTATGTTGGATTCCATGTAACAGGAGGTGAGGCCGTTGCCATTTATCAGGCACAATTATAACTGATGTTGAAGTCAAACAAAATAGTAAACAATGTTGAAATTCAATCTTGAAGTCACATCTATTGTAAATAATAACACGCAAAACAGGCTTCAACTGCTGCCAAAAATAGAATTTAAATTTTTAATTCATCTGTACTTTCATTATGGAGTTGATTTTCTTTCATACTTGTTTCACCAAGTGTACTGATAAGTTCAATGGTTTACCAATATTATATACATTGCTTAAATGCTTAGGTAATGCCTATAGTTTTATATTCAGTGAAATATTAAATTCGTGAGCACGTTCGCATACTAATTAGGTATTATACCGACCTCTCAAAAAAGTAAAATATTTTTAGTCGGTTTCAAAATTTCAATATTTTAAGCACCTTTGTAAATCTGAATGATGCAATACGACACTACTGCAATGATATTTTCCGTAGGCGTTTGTTATAAGAACAAAACTTTTGATACCGAACCGCACAACGGGGGCGGACGTCTAGTATTGTCTAAACAGAGAAGATGATTTTATGTTATCAGTCGAAATAACAACCAGTCTCTCATAACTCTGTCTATCAACATACCCCTATGTCGTTCACATATCATTCATTCTATGTATATCATTCCAAGGTCATCAGGGTGGAAACAATTTGTCCCAATATTGCACAAAATATATTTGCTGAACGTTGACGAAACGCGTAAAATAAAACCGACCTTTGATATTTGATTGAATACTGACAAATTGTCGCTTGTCATGGAAATTTATTGTCCCAAGCGTACAAATAAAATTTTCATTCAAATATTTTGTGCAGATATTAAAAATATAGAAGGATTAATTTATGTCTTGTACGAATGCAAGTTATCAAGCTTGCATTTGCTTCCATGAGGCAGCTCTTAATATACTTGTATGTGGGACATTAGTCTTCGAGATAATGTTGCTTACGTCCAGATCTGGTGTAATACTAAATCATAGACAGCTTATCAACAATAACTTTTCATTTCATTTGTATACATAGTTTCACGATTCTAAATTTAACAAACAGTATCAGCGTAAATTACTTTTATAACCAATTGACAATAAAAAAGAACAGATATCACAGCTCAGAAATCGGAACATTAAACCAAATTTATAAATCACTATACCTTTCCCGGGCAGTCCTTGATATAAAATTAGCTCGTTGGACTTAATGAAAAATGAAATGAAAATGAATCACATTTTAATCCGAGTATATTAAGCTGTTGACCTCGGTGACCTGCCTATTGTACAAAAATAATACTTACTTATTTGTATTTGGTACTTACGAGAGATACGCACGATAAGCGTGTATTTATAACCAACTTACTTTTCAACGAATTTAATTTGTATATGAAGTTTTTTTGTTTTTTATTATATTTTTGTAATTATAGATATAGTAAGAAGTCTTGAAACATAAAATAACATGATATTTTATTTTTTATGGATAAAACAAAGTTGAAAATTGGACTTATGAACTTAAAAAAATCGTGACGTCTGATCGTACTTTGTTCAGTATGTTACAAAAGGAAAATATAATACGAATTTATTCGGTAACTATAATGAGAGAAGCTTTATGACTGCATCCATGCCATCCAACTTAACTGTATATTGTTAAACTTATTAAATTAAAGCAGAACAACGATCGACCTAACTTTTTGTCCTGAGATAGATGAAAATTCTGTGAATAACACAAGCCACTTTTTATCGCAGCATGTGGCGGCGGCTGTACTTCGTCCAATTTATCAATAGTTAAATAATAATAAATATAAATTTAATAATAAGTAGTGGAATGGCTACTATTTATTCTTCTTCTTCTCGAGTGGTTAGTGGTCAACCTAGTGTCAGGATTTGTTCAGGTCGCCCGTAATTTATTATACAGGCATCCGACTTGACCTAACGACTGTTATCAACTTGATAACAACCGGGACCGACTTTTAACGTGCCCTCCGAAGCACAGAGACGCTCTGATCAAATTCCACTTATGCGGTCACCCATCCATAGGCCAGCCGCACTCTTAGTTGCTTAACCCGCAGATCGATTACCGATCAGTGAGTGCAACGAGCTATGAACGCTTCCATACTATTTATAATGAACTATTAATAAATTGAATGAATATTGATAATCATCCACAGTGAGATTTATTTAGGCTACCCCAGTATGTAGTAGTTATTTATAATCATTTAATTTTCTCAATTACTCGCGCCAGCTTCATCTAGCAGTAAATGTAGTTGGAACTTGGCCTATGGCTTCTTCTACATTTTACATTACTAAAAATGAAGTAATTATATTTTTGTACCCACTAAAATAGCTTTAAATAAGTAGTAAATTATAAATTTCGTTTTTACTTAGACCTTAAAAATACTGTTGTTAAAAGTGACGTCTTCAATTTGCTAGCAATGTTTAATCACGAACGTTTCTCGGCATCTTTGGAGTAAACAAAGTTATGGCGTATCGTAAACAATTTTGTAGGTTATCTAAATTGTTACACTGTTGACATTGTGTTTTAAAAGGTTCCAAAGGGCAAATCTGAATAAAAATATTTTAAATTTAGATAGACAATTTACTTGTGATACGGTTTTTAATAACGAGAGAATGAGTTGAATCAATATGTTGACACCCAGTGCTTTCATCATATGACATACCATTTATTTTGCCATTGATAAATCAAATACATAATCTGGATGTACTAAGCTACACTAATCTGGATTTTGTAATCTAAATCATAATTTTATTTACCAATTCAATAAATTACTGTCGCACTTTTAATATCAGCAATTTCAAGTTTTATATCGTCTTATCGATAATATAGAAATAATCGTGTAAGGATCCATCAAACGGACAGCATCGCATCGGACACGAACGAATTTTACAATCTTTAAACGAAATTAAATCTTGTATAGAGTGTTTAAACGCGCGCGCGTGCGTCGACGGACGTGCGCAGCCGCGTGCGGTTGAAGGCGTGTCAAAGGTGTAATTTACGATTATTTTCTTCTTATTCTAATACAATAGCCAACAATAGTACGTCAACTTCAACCATTTTTAAAAAATGGAACACGTCGACTCTCAATATTTAAAACTATTGAATAAGCGCAGAAACGAATACGTTCGCAAGCGAACCGCCGTCCGTACGGAGCCGGCCGATCGTGGGCATGCGTCGACATCCTGCCGGACGCGATCGCATGTGGCCGCATACGTCCGCATTCGTTCCTGTCCGATGCGATGCTGTCCGTTTAATGGAGATGGACCTTATGTTCACTTATCGTTTCCACCCTATACACAGCGACTACTGTTAGACCGAACGTACAGTTGGTGAAGAGAAGTATTGTGAGTAGAACAGTGACAGTGGCCCTAAGCCATTCAAATAATTAATACAAGTGTAGTACGCACACAATATATTTTGTTTACCTTCCATCTGTACAGCCCATGTATACCTTATCTATTGTCATATAACTATATACATACACTTGTATGGGTTTTGTTGACCTAGATATGAAGATTTGAACATATTTCTTTTATTTGAACGTATAGAGTAGCTTACATTTACAGACGTGTTATCACCAATGGCAACGAAGTCAATTTTAATATTTGAAAATGTGTCATTCTTAATATCATATTAAAAATAGAACTAAAGGTCAAGAGAACGCTGACAGAATAATTCGTAGTGAACAATACGACTATAAATGATATAAAATAAACCTTAAAACGATTGTGATTAAGACAAACATACGCACACACAAATGACAAAGAGTGAAACATTTACGAGTCGATAAGGCTTTAGATTGTACTGATGACGAATGCGATAGTGTAATACAACAATTATTCATATATTTAATTCTCTAAATCGATAAAATAGAACCTCAAAATATTTGTTCTGTTTTGAAATTAAACTTAAAGAGCGATGTAACATGGAATAAGAGTTTTCTACGAAAGCTAAGTTTAAACACTTAAATACATTTGCTTTGAAGTGAAGAAATAACTAAATAAACTCAATTATGTCATTCAAAGGCTACTTCTACTTACTTTCACTTTACAACTGCGTTTATTATTCTTAATTTTTAGTTAATTATTACATAAACTGCTTTTCTCTCGACTGTACTTACCTGTCGAAAAGACTAAGGGAATCTAACCGGTATGACTAAATATGCAGGGGATCAGATCAGGAGGATCAGACCGTAATAATTTAAAAACATTGAGAGGCATAATGTCCACTGAAATAAAGATCATGGCTAACATTATTCAGACTGAGGGTTTGACTGTAGGTATAATATTTGTTAGTATTTATGTTTCACACCTAAACACAGTACTTACGCTCGCTATGCTAACACGATTCAGTTTTGACATTGCGTATCTGTGTGTCAGAGCCCGTTTCACAGAAATGAAGTCTTGCTACAAGCTGTAACGCAAATGCAAATAATATTATTCCAAGTATTCAAACATAGCTTGTAAGAGCAGCTGCTCGACGTTTACAAGCCATTAGTGTTGCTCAAAATTGTTGCTATCAACGTCTTGCAAATATGCGATTATATAATTAGCCAGCACTCTAAACGCTTGATCCGGACTCAAAGTAATTATGTTATGTTTAAGATAAAATATTCGTTTGTTTTGACTTTCTGTAAGTATAATTATTTACTCTACATAGCTTAGACCGTAGGTATCACTTAAATATGTCCAAATCTACACATAGTATTAAACAATGTCGGTACGTGTACATCTTCTAAACTACGGAATGAAGTTTGCTAGATTTTTCACTATCATGCAGAGAATTTCTAATATTAATAATACCGAATTTCTAATAGGTACATGCAATTTATATCTAAACATAATTTGTACAAAAGCGAAGCCAGGACGGGTTGTTAGTAGAGTAGACGAAATACGTACGCCAGAGTAAAGTTTTTTGGCCCTCCTTAAGTTCGTTCGGTTATTCAGAACCCGAAATAAATTTTCATTGTAAAGCCTTAAAAGAAAAACGTTTATGTGTGTACTTTTTATAGACATTAATTTGTTGCTCGTTCTATGATGTTAATGGCTTACTATGCTTACGTACAATTTGGTTTGATGACGCTTTAGGAAAATATAAACATGTGTTGCTGGACCTAATGTAGCAAGTATAAAATACAAATTGGGTGACTCGATTAGGTATGTCGTAGGTGGTCGGTAGGAGTTATGAAAATATGCCTAAGCGTGAGAGCTTTGATACCGTAAGTCGGGTTAAATGCTTATGTTCAAGCTTACCTACGTCTGTGTTTTCTATGACGTTCTAAGTTCAAATCTGTCATCGTTGGTAGACAAAAACAGAAAAAACTATTTTGTTATGTAGCATCAAACAGACTATAAAATTGACCTAATAGACAAGTAATTATAGTAGACACCATCTACAAATTAATATTAATCTACAAAATGACAATATTTAACCGAAAACATTGCACTAGATATTCTATTAAGGCCTAGGAATTAAATAATTCATAACGAAATGTTTCCAAATTAATTTATAGAGTGGTTAATTATACGCCTTCGGGTATCCGCCATCAGAATAATATAATGATGACCTTATGCTGAAGAATTATCTATAAATTGTGATAAGTTATTGTAGGAAACGGTGAAATATAAATAAAAGGTGGTTATTAATGTTTTCTGTGTGCGTTTATTTCTTAGATTGGGATATTAATCACGTAAACTACAATTAGTGGACAATGGGTGGGCGGTGGCGAATGCCAATTAAATCTGAATCAAAATAGAAATAAATACATTGGGTGCGATGTATCGAACGGTATCTATACTATTTGTCGGTATTTCATTTTAAACGTGTGTTGGTACGAGTATATCGTTTTAACTTCATAAGAGAATGCTGTTCATTGTTCTTGTAAAGATTTATTATATACAACGAAAGGATAATTATATCCAATTAAATATCAAACTTAACTTTACTATCAAAATAATGTTCTTTAATACATCGATGAACTTACGTCAGGATTTTCAAAAAGGTTTCAAATACCTTTTTCTATATAATTATGATAAATATATTATGATTTTAAAATAATGGACAATAAACTCTACACATTCAATTAGGTACTTACTAAATATAAAATATATACACACGTATTGGCATCTAGAAAATCTTTATCGATAGCGTGCTGCGCTTCTCTGTCCGTCCTCCTTCGTCTTTTAATGTTTTGCAATTAAATGTCGAAGATATTTAAATGGAAAGACCCTGTTTGTACCGGAATGTTGTTTAGTGTAATACTGGGTATAAAGTTAGAACACTATTGCATTCTTTATGATCATACACATTGTCTTTTTACTATTAGTTAGGTATACCTATTTGTACCTATACACTTGACACACTATGACATTACATGAAATACCGCTGCCATCTTATGGCGCAAGCCATCTTTTACACCTGGATACCAGCTTGGACCCCTTGGCGCAATCTAAAGACGTGCTGCTATGCTTGCTTACAGGCGGTATTGAATCACTAGGTTTAATAAAAAACTTTGCCTCCCTATTGTGTGCGTGTATTTTACCGCCCGTAGGTACTACGGGCTGTGTTCTGAAGAACTGTGTAGGATGGTGCCAACGGACACTTTTTATCGTCGCACCTCCCACCATTGACTGAGAGTTTACTCCACACCTAGACACACCTTAAAACCTCTTAGGTCCTGGACAGTGAGGTTTTAAAGAAACTCTTTCCTTTATACAATAAGGTTGTGAAATTAACTTCCCGTCGAGATTTTCCTGAGAGACTACGACATGGAGTTCTTCAAGAAAGGAGTTATAAAGTTTTCACAGGGTCGGCAACGTGCTAGTGATGCTCCTGGTGTTGCAAGCGTCCATAGGCTACGGTAACTGCCTACCATCAGGCGGGCCGTATGCTTGTTTGTCACCTTAGTTATTTAAATAAAAAATAACATTGACTTCGCACATCTTAAGGAGCTCTCTGAAATAACCGGCAGGCGATGTCAAAGGCGCTGAGGGTGCCAAAGTAGTTAGAAATCAATTAAAAGTTGTGCTATTCTATACAAGTAATTTTCTATTTTCTTAACTTAAGTTTATATTTAATACTTTGGGCATAGCTATATAAAACCGTAATACAAATTACCAGTTCGCAATGTCAGATTTCAACAGTTATTCAAAATTAAAAAATGTGTACTTGTCTAACTAACAGTATAAAGACAATGGAAATCGAATCTATTATGATCACAATGCTTTATTATGATACAATTATTATGAACAAAACTCACATAGTTCTATTTTAGATTGTGATAGCAAAAATTTGTTTTAAATTAGCAACTTATAGATGATGTTAATTTGAATAAATGAATGTGGTCAATTTAAAGTTTATAATGTAGAAAAACAAACACACACAAAATACAAATTGAAGGATTCTACATAATTATATTAAAATTGTAATTTATTGGATTAAAAATGTTAAAGAACTTTGAAGCTGATCTCTTCAAACTAATTTTCTCAATACTCGATTGAACACTAATTAATCCTAATACTCTAGCCCTTTAAATACCAAGTAGATTTGAAACTAGTTAAAACTAGACTTATAAAGGCTTCATTGTAAGTTTCACATATCAACTTGTGTTTAGGTAAGCCCGGTTTAATGTTTCGAGATCAAAGGCGAACCCTTTTGTTCAAATGCAGGACGCAAACGCGCGCGTGCACGTTTCTCGTAACCGCGAACACTGCTGCTACCAAAGCCACCCACTTACATTATATAAGTCTGAAAGTTTAAGTAAGTTCCAGTTCATGAAAGATTTACTGCTCTTAATATATGAAACGGTCAATGACAATTTACATCATATTTATATTAATTTATCAAGAGGCAAAATATATGTACCTATACAGAGAAGTCTAAGAAAATAAATACTTAAAATTTGATAAATCTTCAATAGCGAATCTTTAAAGTATTCACAGTAAAAGATTTTCGTATTAAGTTTATAGACTTTCTGTAGATATTTTAATTTAAAATCTTGTATCCTTGTGATTACTCTCAATATCTTCACTAGTTCTTCTGGTACCTTATTGAATACCAACTTGAAAGAAACCTTAGGTGGTCGTTATAAGAAAGCCGGCGACCGAGGTAAATGTGCTCGTGGAAGCCGGCAGACATCTAAACACGGAGGAAATATCAAATTGATTAGTTTATGGAAGTGAAATGAAATTTCCCTGAGATCCTAACTTTTTCTCGTACATTTATACATATTTTATAATAATTTACTTCTTATCGGGTTTAATCTACGTTCTGCTTTGTGATATTGTGACTGATATAATTACTTTTAAAACTTTTAATCTGTTTGCCGTTTGTTGGTGTAATTTTAAGATTAAGTAGACCCGATAAAATAATTGTTCAGCAACTATAATTACTTTGACTGTAAAATGAGTCTCGTTTTAGAAATTTGTTAAGTTTGTAATTAAATGTTATGTTCGCTAAACTGTCATAGTTTGTGATTGACTGAGTAATTCTGCGAATAATAATTTTGCCCAAAAATAGGTAAGTAAGTCTCAACATTTATGAACAATTGTGAAACAGAATATTCAGTTTATATTAACGATATGTAATTATATACCTGTGTAAATTATAAGTAGGTAAGTACCTACCCTCTGAAAATATTATTATTCACTAAAAACTCAACAACATTTAGTAACCTTATGTAAATACAGAATAATAATCTTCTGCTAAAATATAGGTACCTATCTCATTTAAATACAAAATACCGTAATACACAATCTAAACACAAAATTTTTAGACAACACAAAAAAGACGAGTAATTTTTCCTCTGAACATAATCACGTCATTAAGCAAGAGGGGTGGTATTATGTAATTGGCTCTTTGTAGTCGGGGAAAAGGCTCTCACGGACTTTGAGGAGCACTCATTTAGGCCTACATTCTTGCCGCGGAATTTACATTAGCTTATTTGTATGAAGCAGCTGGTGGCCAGGATTAACCCAGCGTAATTTGATGGTATTTCGCCAGTTGAGCGACTGTCCGTCCGCACCGCTCACTGACGGTTAGGCTTAGCGGTAAATAGTTGAGTGGTTTATCAACGTCACTAGTTTTAGTTTAGAATTGAACTGTTTCTAGCAGTTTCAGAATAGATATTAATGACTTTTACTATAAAGACTTGCTAGAGGATCTAATATAGATGGCGTAACGATAATGTATCCCATCTCTGTCTTCTCTATAAAAAAAATGAAAACCCGCTGTAAAAAATATTTGCAGCATCAGCTCATTCTTTAACGACTTATCTGTCTACTTTGATAAATAAACACCACAATACAATAGTTTTAGTTTTCTTCACAAACAGTCGTAAAAAGTTTATTTTACGAGTTAATATTTGTGTGAACAGTTAAGCAATTAGTCTGCCTTACTTTTGTTTTGATAAATATTTATGTTTTTATGGCCTTGTACGCAACTCTTGCCACAACATGATTAATGATTGCTTAGTTATACTATTATAATAATAATGAAGTATGACATCGACAAAATAAACTAGGCACTTAATAAAGTACCTAGGTAGTGTGACACTTACATACAAATGGTAGAAATTGATATTTCCTCCATCGAGCTATTTGAAAATTAGAAGTCAAGTTCAAGTCAAAGTAAGTTAGAAATTTTTTCATCTAAACTAATATTATTAAGAGAAAATATTTAATTTTCTGTATGTAAAAATCATTTATTCACATAGGTTAATTAAATTAACACTTATGAACGTTAAAGTTACAAAATGTCAGCCAATTAACCTACAGCCAGTTCGCTGACGAGGTAGATCCATGAGAAGAAATAGCAAAAAACTCATGCCACTCTTTTTAATCGCCAGGTTATTACAATTTTGGTAAGTTACAATTTCAAGTAGCATGCAAACTGACACAGGCAATAGACATAACTCTTCAAGTAATTATTTTCAGTTGTTTGTTATGAATAAACTCAAAATTTATGTAACCAATTTGAAAAATTCTTTCACGAATAGAAAGCTACAATATATGCGAGTAACATAAAGTATATTTTTTGTGGTATACCTAACCACACACTAAAAACAGCTAGTCCTTCATAACATGATAGATTGAATACAAGCACGTCTTGACTGTGATAAACAAAGTTGTGACAATCCAAAAGAATTACTTAATCCAATTGATGTGTCCCAAACATACCAAAATTGTCGAAATAAACAAAAAACCTTTAACAATCCCTTTGAAATGTTCCAATTCCATCTTCGTAACCCGCAATAACAATAAAAACAAGGAGGCATCAAAATCAATGGGGTCCCTTTGAACTGCTAGTGAAACAATATCTTTCGAACTACCCTAGACTGACACATCGCTGGTCAGCTGGTTCCGAGGTGTTGGAACCTGGCCAGGGTCCACCCCACTAAGATCGATACCTCCTCCCTCTAGGAGCTTCTATCGCTGAATTATCGCCTCTCCTTCGTTCACACGGGCCCAGATTGCCTCTTTTGCAAACTTTATGTGAAGATTATATATAAGTGCGGTGTATGGGATGTTAGTTCCCAAACAATTTAATATTATGAGGTAAGAAACTTGTTTACTTCAAATTCTATTTATAAACGTTCTGTGTGATCTTTATTTGTGTAGGTAGATATTGAATCTACGTATACATGTCTATGTACAAATTGGTACAACAATATGAAGCCAGAACGTTAACTAACATACTCTTCAGTATTTGCTGTATCATAATCAGTATCATACGATTGGATCCTACCTACTAAGCGCTCGTGTGTATTTCCTATATCGCTAAACATTTTACATTTTTTCTACGTTACGTGATAAATATTCGACTATGCATTTCTACTTACAACTTGCAGCAATTCATTTACATATTTGAAATCAAAATCATGTTCCAATACGTTGAAATCGCACACGTAAAGTTTATTCAACGTCTTCGCTTTTGCCAATATTTCAATTTCCCAAACCAGTGGCGCTTTAATGTTTCTATCTTTTCTATGAAAACAAGTTGAACAGTTTTTGAAATTGATTCTGGCTTCTGAACTGATACTGAGTGTGTGAGTGTGGAATGGGAACGTTGACATTATTTATCTATGCATTGATTTATTTTACAATATATGCTTAAAGTAGCAATCCCATTATGTCTAATGGGTAAGCAGGTTGTGTTGTAAACAACATCCCAATGGTTGGTCTACCCTCATAATTATTTGCATGGGTAACTACCTAATGTTATAAAAGATGTAATACTTTTATCGGTTCAGGTAATAAATTACAAAAACGAGCAACACATTAGCTTCCATGTCACAAATCTATTAATTAATCAATGTCGTGATGATCTTACAGGGTTTTTTAACGTAAATAGCTTTGTAGTACATAGTGATTAAAAATTCTAACAGCAATAACTATTCCACTAACCACTATATTTCACTTTATATAATTGTTTATAGTGTAAATATATATATTGGCTGCAATCACTGCGGGCTGTATCCAATTCAAATATGAAAGAGTAGTTATTATAACTATGTATGTAGGTAGCAATGTATGTTGATGTTGACGCGTATATTATGTTACAAAGCAAACCGAGTGAGTGGGACGACAAATTGAATGCCTTCACCAAACGAAAACATCAGTTTCAGTCGCTTCCCTAAAATATTTATTGTACTCTGTATAAACAATTGATGACATTTACAATTTGTCGCGTATTACAATCGTCTAAGAAATTGGTACAAAGCTTAGCTGCGCTAATGAGACAGCGCCGTTTGGAAGAAAGTAGTGTCGAGAGGGAAGATTGCAAATATAGTAGAGTGCATAAATATATAGTTCTTATCAACACTTTTCTGATCGCTGAACTCTGAATCACAGAAACCACAAACCAAAACAAAAAGTGATGACCTACCAACAATAAAGAATCATCAAAAATCATAATTTAACTGAAGGAGCAATCGCGTAACAGATATTCAAAAGATAAACAGTGGTGCTGTAAAGGCAGGTTTATGGCCGCCCGCTGGTGTTTTCCACAACCATAAGGCCTCCAACTTGGCTTAACGACTACCAAATTATAGTGATAACCAGAGTCTACTGCTTCTAAAGCATGAAGACGCTCAAAATGAAATGACACAAATGGTCACCCATCCACGGCCACGTTGTTTCTAACAATAAAAAAAGAATTTTGGTAAACGGTTCACAATTTCAGCATAAACATATCAATGTCAGAAAATTTGCTTTTACGACGACGCGTTGCTTTACACGTCTTCACTCCTTGCATACGAAAATTAAAAATATAAAATTAAAGCCAAACTACTTATTAATTTTTTATAAAAAAAAAGTGGGACCTGATTCCCAAGTATACTCTTTCAAATAAAAAAAGAATTTTCCAAATTGGTTCATAAATGACCTAGTTCTGTTGTAACAAACATACAACCACTGAACCATTTTTCATAATAAAAATATGGAACCAATTTCAGAGTAGACCCTATTAAATAATAAAATAATTTTTAAAATCGGTTCATAAATGACCGAGATATGAGGTAACAAACATACAAAAAAAAGAAAACATACGACCCGAATTGATAACCTCCTCCTTTTTGAAGTCGGTTAAAAATTCAAAAGAAGACGCAAGCGTAGTAATGTGGCAGGGAACCATTACAGCGATGAGCGAAGGTGGCTTATGACCAATCAAGGTTAAAACATCTTTCGTTTTTCATTTGAAAAACATTTCTTATACTGCTTCTTGTTTTTGAAAAATATATGTAGCTGATATTTTTTACCATCAGTTTCCATATCTACTTATACGTACTATAATATTGTGGTGCATTAGCATTCCCCAAAAAAGTAATATTACCTCGTTCACGTGTAATCTTTCTGACATCTTCAAGGCACATTCAATACTAATATACACTCGCCCTGTATAAAGTATACCTATTTCAATATCGCAGTCCCAAAAGTATCTTATAACTGTTTACTTACCAAAGTTTATGTTTCGTATCTCGTATGTTCCGGATTCAATCCCGCTAGTGTGTTTGTTTGCACTCAATGTTTATTTAGTTATGTTTACTTTAAAACATTTACTATTAACTGACACATGGATATTTTAATGTTTATGTTGTATCGATTTTATTTTGCCAATCTTTCTGTAAGTGGCACTACGCGATTAGAGACATAGACCTACTAAATTAACTTACAATGGTCAATAGCTTGCCCACCGAGCACGTATGGTAAATTCTTTCAAAGAAGCTTATCTTCAGCGGTCGACGTTTTTAGGAGAGATACATGTTTTCCTTTTTCGATAGGCAGCAGGTGAAAGTACCTACTAGAAACAAACAGACAGCCTTGCTTTTAGGGTTTCTGAAGTCCATGAGCGGTTTCAGCTTTCATGTCTACAACCAGCAGCTAAAAAATATACTTGTTAAAACGACCATATTTTAACATTAATAATAGCAAAATGAAATATGAAAATAATCAATTTAGTTAAATAATTTACATAATATAGTGGTGTATAATAACTTATAATGTTGTTGGCGAAATTAAATAATTATTCTGTATAATTACAGCAGTGTATTATATCGGTATCGTGGTTATTATTCAAGCAGGTTACCCATTAACTTTGTATTAATATCACTGAGTAATAACGTGCAATTACTTACATTGTGTATAAACATTATAAATGTTATTATTTTAAATCTATTGCCACGATGATTAAGCTTGTATCGTAAACTTTAGAAACAATTATGAAATAACAATGAAACATTACGATGAAACATTAAATTAAACATTAAACATTACATTACATGATGTATAGATTTTACAAGAAAGAATATATAAAAAATTGTAAGATGGATCCAAATGTACTTTGTCTGATAATTATAGATTTACCTTTACTCTAGTTATTATGTTTGTAAAATAGACCATCAATTCACGAGGACGCCGGCAAGCGCGTTGTCTTAAAAAAAACTAACTAATAATATGAAAAATCTACCACGGAGTAAATAAAATATCTGCAATTTAAACTATTTGGTGTCTAGAAAGTTAAAAAATATGTTTTATAAATACACCAGCAGACGTGGACCGCTGTTCTGGTTACATGATTATGCTAAAAGTGCTTGTTGACAGTAATCGGGTGCCGCGGCAAATGGCGTGGAGGTGTCCTAATGGCGGTTTTCCTCGTTACTCTTAATACTCTGTTTACATTATTTATTTTACTAACTTATAATTTTGATTTTAGTTTTTTTAAACGAGGCGTGAAACATTATTATGCAATGCAAGAATATGCCACGATGTCGTTTGGAATGGTATCCTCCACTCTTACCCCCCACTAACCCTCCAGAACGTAGTGATCTCATTTGGTAGACTATTATAAAGGAAAACACTTAAAATGAAAGCAATAAAGCCTGAAACAATAATATGACTATTTTAGAAGAGTATTAAATAAGAAATTTACTGCAGACCTGCTGGAAAATATTTGAATAAACTGAGAAAACTATGAATAGTTAAATTGTGTGGTTCAACGCTCCTGTCTGTTTACGTTAAGCTTCAACACTGAATTTTAATGCGATTTGCAGCATTATTTTATGCTTATTTTAGACAATTTCGGCTTACCTAATCATAGTCAAGGGCTCTGCCGATAAAATTGATTAGACTTTGTCAGACCAGAATTCAGCTACAAATGGCGCGCTGTCAGTAGGTACCTATCATTAGGTCAAATCGGATGTCTCTATTATAATAAATTATGACTGACCAAGACAAATCCTGACTCTATTTTTGACCACTAACCAATTGATAGGAAGAAGTACGTAGTTACGTACTTAGCGTCGAACTTTTCCTGTGAGATCGGGGTAGGACACTTGATGTTACAATACATATTATAAGAAAACAAAAAGTCCGCCTGTCTAAAAAAACAAAGTAAAAAGAAAGCAATCAATTTTTTCCTCCTGCTGATGCTACATTGAAATTTTATAATATCTATTCTAAATAGCCTTATGTCACTCCCACAATCAATACAAATCTAATGACATCTCATACGTTAAAATCGATTTAGACATTTAGGCTGTAGAGCGTGCCAAAGAAATAGACATACATACTCACAACATACAATATACATACATACGCTCGAAAAACATTACCCTCCTTGACTGTGTCAGACGGGCAAACACAGAGTAATGACGAACATCAATAATGTTAGAATACTACTGAATAATGAATGCTTGTGTGTTTCTTATCCGTTCGCTCGACGGAACCCGCGTCACGTGGCTAGATAAACTGGCAGATTTATTGCCACGGTAGTGCGACTATTCAGATTTTAGCTTAGTATCGATGTAACCTTACATCTTTTTTTGACAAATGCGAGATAAATACCAGAAATACCAGATGCATCAATTTGAGGATAATGTTATTTTCAAGATTTTGTAAAAAATATTAAGATTTGTTTTAAGAAATCTGTTTTGAAAGAGCAACGTGGGACACATGTCATAGTTGGAAAAAGAAAGTAAGTTAAGCTACCTGACACCTAATAAATTGACTCTGACACAAAGGGAGCGTGTGAGACTGCTGTGCACGAGCTTGTGGGATTGATTTTAAATCTATGTTAGTGAACTTATCGATATATTTTGTTTCGATCAATGTGTGTTGTTAATTGATCAATACGTGTTTCGAGTTAGGGTGTACTTTGAGTTTATTACTTGTTATTCGTTGTTTGTAAAGTGTACCGCGACAGCAACAACCGGCCTTTATCATGCTATGTTATATTAAAAAGTTAAAAGAATACTGATAAGAACTCGAAGCCTTCTATATTTTCTTTTATGATTATCTACTACCAGTTACTCTATGTAACACTTATATAATAATATGTCAAACAAATAGTTGACGCCAAGTAACCAAACACCCTGTTTTGTAGCACCCATCTACCCTCAGTTACTGTCCTTCGCAAAGTACGAGCAAAATTGAATTATAACAGAAGCTGAGTAATAGGATAATGTGGAAGATAAAAGCATTTCGTAAGGAAACTTTCTCTCGCGTAAATAATATAAGTTGGAACTAATGTTTGGGTAAACACTTCAACTTTTCCATTAAAGCAAATTACTATATGTATATTACAGTAGTGGGTAGATTAATGGCACTGCTCTAGCCAAGAAGCGTTTCCAATTAATGTCACGCTTCAAATATACATGACTTCTACATAACTTCACGCGTATCTATTCATGAGGTGAGCAGTGATTATATAGCCTTTTGAAACATTCCGGTAGTAGCCCTTTTCATCCTTGAGAGATCTTGCTCTGCACAATATACCGTCGTTAAGTATCTCATAGTTTTCATACTGTTGCGTTTCCTTCGACCAAAAAGGTTTCATCAACTACCCGGTCCTCTTTCTTTTCTTTCCCATTCTTCTAATTCCTAGAAATTATAATCTTGAAAAGTACCCAATATGTAGGCATCTACATGTGACCATATTTTGATGTATATTTTCTAATGAGTTAAATATAGGTATATAAAATGTTTAATTTAAATTTGGCAACAATAAATAAATAAATTTGATGCTTGACACAACAGTCGATCTTGTTTTAATTCAATAATTCTGCTTATTAATTCTTCTTAAAATTTGTGATTAAACGCGTACATTTATAACGAACATCACGCTTTATATAGATAATAAAAAGGTGGCCGTAATATAGGTTCCAATAAAAAAATAATTGAGCCATTAGTGCGTATCCATTACTTAAGACAGCATCAAAGCGGCCCACTCTAATGGCGTCCGAAGTAGAAACTTCAAATATTGCGATCTTATTTCCTTTCGTCAAAGTCCTTTTGAAATGAGATTAACTTGAAGTCTATCTGGCGGCCATTGGGAATCATCAGAACTTTCAAATTATCTTGCATAAGCTAGTAAGGGCCACAGTCGACAAACTTTGTAGCTGTCTCAAGTTTATTTCAAGTGACCAGAGGTTTGTTTTGGGTTAGAAGGCAGTTGTAGTTCATTATCGCGTTCACAAAATTTGCTATACATTACGAACAGATCCCTTAAAACGTGCCAACATTTTCACGTAAATTATTACATCACACAAGCTCCATAGAATTTAGAACATTTCAAAATTACACCAGCAGATATGACGATGTAAAATTATGTCATGTTTTCACCAAAAAAATATGAACCCTTTTAGAAAGTGAAAAGGGTGTAAGTGAAACCGACAGACAACAGTGATTCAGTGTTTTCACTGAGACTGTATCATCAATCATTGCCTTTCAGCGCTGCCCTTAATGATAACCATCGACTAAAATATCATTATATTGCAAATTAAGTGAAATTTTCACTACCAGATGAATCTGTAATTCATTATAAATGTTTATAATTAACGCATATCTGTTGCAATCCAATAACACTTTATTTATTGCCACTGCAAACATATTACTATAAATGTAGATAAGATTTTCAATTCTAAGAGCAAGGTTACACGCTCAGTTTGGCATCAGTCTGGTCAGAATGATCGGAGAATGATCGTGTAACCCACGGATTGACAACATACTGATGAAAATTAAATATTTCAAATAATTTTGTCAGTCCGTTTTGGATGATGAAAGATTGATCAAATGATTTACTCAGACGATAAATAATTAATAGGTCGGTACCAGAAACTATTTGTAATAGTTTTGAGTTATGATAAATAATAATTATAATAAACTATAATTACATTAAAAATCAGATAGATCATGAGCACAAACAGCAATATCTTAGTAGTCAAATTAATTAAATTAAGCTGTTATTACATATCAACATGACATTTAACTTATTATGAAAAATAAAAGGTAAGCTTACATAATAAATACAATCAAATTTATTAGTGGCATTTGATACAAAATAAACATTTTTTTTAATCCATTATACTTATAAATAAACAAAACGGCTCTTCATTATTTAACGAAGTTGGTACTTTATTGTACAAATTCTAGTCTTATGTTAATCTCTTTTGACGTCTTAAAGTCTATCAGTATTACCTTTTCTTGGAACACTTCTCACAATGACAGTTCTAAAGTTTATTTCAATAAATAATATATAGTTAGAAAATAATTTAGTTTTGTGAGTCATCAATATATGGAACAGTGTAAGTGACGGGTGACACTTGAGTGTCACATATAAATAAATAAACGGGTTATCGCTACCCTTATCACCTACTGTCTCATCCTTGTACATTTTCTTGATACATTCTATATAGGTATACCAACGACACGCCTCTGCTTCGCTCGTCTATACTAAATATGTTTTAACACGACGTGATTGCGAATCGTTATAATTGTCAGCCCATACAAACCTTTGTCGTCATTTATCATAAGTGGACATTTTGCGATCTAGTTACTTTCCTACCGACCCCACGATGACCAATTTTCAAAATGACTACATCTCAAAACGACTACATCCTATAACGCCTATTTTTCCGGGCCTAAGATACAATACTGTGATTGCCGAACTAATTATGGAGGTAGGTGGAGATACTCAATAAAAATACATAAAAAAATTGACATATTTTTATTAGCATAAACTTGCAGACATACATTGTCATGCAAACTAAACGTGCATGCATGATTTTAGCTCAATTTCGGAATAACCGTTTTTTAAAATTTCGTAGCAAGATTAGACCTATACAACAAGTTAAATAAAAGCTTGTAGAAATATATTAAAAGTAGGTCATACCATGTTGTTTTGGGGACAAATGTCTCATTATGGCGGGAATTCTTCATGCGATGAAAGTTATAGCCACTTTGCTTAACGGCCAACACTAGGCTCGCTACAGAACACACTTTCTGCTTCAAATATCAGTGTTATTCCTAAATGTTTGGACTGGATAATTTTGAACAAGGTGTATATTAAAAGTCTTGATTAAATTTTACTAGCATCAGAAGTGTTACAAGCTACATAATAACAATGTTATTTTTAGATCATACAATTCTCGTGCCTGCAACACATTACTAGCATAATATACGCAGCAGGTAAGGTATTATGTACATACATTGTTATAGTAATGAAGTAAAGTCCGCCTATGTACTTACCTTGCATGTAATTTGTTATATAAATAAATTAAATTTCTGTTTATTTATTTTAAAAATAACAAATGTCTGATATAATTGTCCATACCTTTGATAATGTTGATTGCTACAACGCATCGTTTAAACTCACTGCCCAAATAATGGTGAAATGTATCAAGCGATAATGCCGATAGTACTAAGATGAGTACAGTAGTTATTATTGGTGTAAAGTAAATTGTTAAAACATAATCATAATTAATTAAAAAAATGGTAAAGTGACAATTTCAATTCATAATTTTAGCTGAAAAACTGACAAAGACCATGCACAAGTAATGCGTTTTTCCTTAAATCTCCTAGTTTTACCATAATCGTCACCGATAATCACTTTTACAATCGCAGTGCGCCAGTCTTATCATACGACGCTGTTGCCTAATGTGTTGACTGATTTCCCTATCGTTTTTTGTGTGATAGTTTGACCACTATCGGTTTGGTTGATTGTGTTAAAGTATATATGTCTATTAAGTTGTATATACTTTGGAATGTGGGAATATCAGTATATATTTCAGCCAAAAGGCGTCTACTGCTGGACATAGCCCCAAGTTCTGCCACCTTAACCGGTCGTAGGCCGTCTGTTGCCAGCTACCCATATCATTACTGCGATGATAAAAATTTTGTCTGTTTTACTAGAATGACTTTAGTCTACAGGACAAGCCAAAATATCTACGTATTTTATTTATTTATTTACATTATTTACCACAAAATGCCATTTAATCGCTATATATTATCGCTATACGTACCACGCGAGGTACGAACGCGTGAAAATGTTGTCTGAGCACAATGTATCTTCAACTGTGAATCATTTTGAGGGTTCTAACACAAATTGTCGCAGCAATTTTCTATGGAAACAATTTTATAAAAAGTTTATGTTTACGAATATATAAGAACGTTACATTAACAAGGACGAAAACATTGCTTTACCAAAATAAATTACATTGTCCTTAAGTGTGACTATACTGCAGAAACTTTGATTGAAGGTTCTTATATCCAAATAAAACAAGTTACAGATAGTGCGGTCAAAATTTGTTGGAGCCTAGAACAATCTAGATTATTCTAGTCATTACTCAAGACTGAATCGAATACGGAGACGTGTTGACGAGCGGCGCACGTTTTCAAATCAACACTTGGACCGTTGTAAACGTGTATGGAGGAATGAAAGAGGCTGTTACGCGCAGGGCCCCTAAATTGGCGTAGATTGAATGTACAATAGTATGGTCCAACTTAGACAGGGCTGGCACTATCGACGCAAATCAAATCAAACCTAACGAAATGATTACAACTTGGGAATTACTAAAAAGTAGCCAGTCGCCTCGAGGGAAGCCAGTTTTCGACAAACTAGGTTTTGAGGTAATAAATTTTTTGTTAAATATTAGTGGTTTTGCTCGAAGTACGGCTATGGCTATTTATAAATCTGATGTCGTAGAGGCATCCCTAAGCACGGTGGGTTTTTGCCACCTCATTATCTGGGCCGGACGTGGATAGCATCGAACGGGACCATGGCGAATTTCTATCCGCATTTTTACACCCCAACAACCAATAAAAGGCCTCAAATGAAACAAAGCCGCTCGACATAAAAGTGAACAATGGTCGAGTTTGACGCGCGTTATCGCGGTCTAGCCCGCGTCCACGCCAGTCTGCGTCGGCCCTTTTTAATTGAATGCTGTTTTATTTGGGATGTTGCGGTCATTCCTCGTAATGGAACGTCGCGACACTTCTAGATAAATAACAAAGTGATAGCTATGAGTTATTGCATGTGAAGGCAATACCAGGCTGCGGTGTTTCCCGAGCGCTATGACATGTCCTTCTTCAAACGAGGTTTAAAGAGAGCATTAATATCACGTTAGGCAGCGGCTTCGCAGAGCCCCTGGCATTGCAGAAGTCTATGAGCGACAGTTACCACTTACCATAAGGTGGGCTGTTGGCTCGTCTGCCACTGTAGGCAATAAAAAAAAAAAAAAAAAAAGGTAGGTAATGGGCGGCAGTGTTATTTGCGTACTGAATATCATCCTACTGCGGTCTACTGAGTTAACAATTTGCTTATCTCTTAATTGATGACCGTGTTGGGACACTACTAATGCATAAGGTTGATGTGTTTTGAATCGAGCAAATAAATGTACCTACTTTCTAAGTCTAAGTATTTTGGATATTACAGACTGTCGGTGAAGAAAAACATTATAAAACCTGCCTAATAACAAAAATCTCCAATTCGCTCCGAGCTAGCGTGATGAACAACACTCATGCTTTCTCTGCATACAGGCTTTTATGTTCCCAACTACAGGAGTTGAGAATATAATGAGCTGAAGAGAAAATATTAACGATTGTGTTTGTATATAGTGTGAATATAGTCTAAGAAATGAAACCGTCATGATGTATACAGTGTTGATTGACTTGTACAATATACCGCAGCGTATTATTCATTGAGGAAAATATGGGATAGCTAATCCGTTGGGGGTGAAGGCCGACATATTGTTATGAGATTCAGAATGAGATTCCAAACGCGTAGTGTGGCATATGTGTGATATTACACGTCCGCGGCTATTTAGTTGCCTTTAGATCTACTAAGTATATCCTCACGGGGAGTTTATGTGCAAGTAATGAATATTTTATACTGTGTTGGGATTATTTTAGTTCTTGTCCCTTAAAACTTGTGGGGGGGGATATGTTGTATATAAATAAGAAAAATAAGGGCAGTATAAAACCTCTATATATTACAAAACTGTCATAGGCACCTTTATAAAACGCTATTAAGGCAATTAATATTTTCAATTCATTCAAGATATTGGATTGTCTCCTAAATTTAATGGCTCTTTTAAATGGCTACATGCCCTAATTTTGTAATGTTATCTGTTTTTTACCTATTTGAAATGTTTCACATCAACGTAAAACGTGAACTATATTTTTTATTACGCAGTACTTTTACGGATTTATCTCACAATAGCATGTTATATTTTTGAACTTATTCATTTTTCATAAAATATTTTCACAATGCCATTAAGCTTCAACATTAATATAAAAAGTAAGCATCCATTTTTATTAATCGTGTTTTGTATTTTATTGATTTATCGCATATCCGTAATTTAATGTACACACACTGCAAATGCTGTGTACATTAAATAACACTTAGAAATCACCTATGAATTTAATATTTTATACAAAATAGTAGTTTACACTATCTACACTGTTATTATACAGAGGAAAGGTTTGTATTTTTGTATACAACGAATAACTTCAAATACTACTGGACCGATTTCAAAAATTCTTTTACTATTACAAAGCTACATTATCACTGAGTAACATAGGCTATATATTAACCTCGTACTCCCACGGTAACGTGAACCACGCGGGTGAAACCGCGTGACATCCGCTATTTTTATAATAAAACTAGCGACCCGCCCCGGCTTCGCACGGGTGCAATGCTGATACTATATTTAGTAACAGCATTGCCCGTGCGAAGAAAAACAAATGCTGTGAACGCTGTATTTACACATTCTGTAGTATGTTTAATTTTACTACAGAATGCCGGCCCCCTGCCGCTATATCACTCCCTGCATTTTTAATCTGTAATATCTTTGAAATTTTTTATTTAAAATACATGCTCCAAAGGGCATTATTGATTAATATTAAATGCACAATATATTTAAGGTACTTAATTTGATAAGGATAAATGATGTATTGCTTAAAATTGCTTCGTAAATATAATTTATAATAAAATGTAAGGGATAAAAATGATTATTGTGGGTTATCCCTTAGAGATAGTCATATACTATCGAGGACTCTTTTGTAGACCCTTTTAAGGTGTACAATACTGTAGTACATTATTTTGATCTATCTTGTAGGGTTTAGCCAGCGTTGCAATGTAAGCGCAAAAAAATTGTTTATTTACGACATCACATTAAAAACATCTAAATTTATCAATGTTTCTCTACTATATTATGCATGTTATATACAGATAGACCTTCCTCTTGAATCACCTTATCTATTAAAAAACCCGCATCAAAATCCGTTGCGTAGTTTTAAAGATCTAAGCATACATAGGGACAGACAGCGGGAACCGACTTTCAAAAAAAGAGTTAACGAAATTGATCTAGCCGTTCACGCGTGATGCCATGACCAAGGGAAATAGGGATTCATTTTTATATATAGATGCTTAACTAGTACAATGTATCGATACATAAATCTGCAGGTTTTGATTCTGTACTTTTAAAACTATCAATAACACACACATTGACTAAGAGAACATCACGAATTAGCGGCAAACATGGGCAGTACATAATGTCGCGGCATACATAAATCATGACAAAATGTGCAAGCTACTTGACATAAGTCACGGTATTCATGAGCCCGCAATAATTGTTCGTGCGGCTAGAGTAAATCAATTGACAGATAGTATTGTGCGTCGAGCGTGACGCGGCAAGCGCGGCAATCAGGACATCCTGTATGTCAGCGATATTGATTTTATTAAATCTTATAACAAACAACGTCAGCAAAGTGCGCTCTACTATTGGAAAAAAATATAATATTAAATAATTATAATCTTACCTTTAAAGGCTAGCGCATACTACGGCTGCAGCGCGCTGCATGCAAAATTGCGTCAAAGCACATAGTAGTCGTAGTGTAGCAGCGCGTTGCGATGTGGCTCGGTGCGGTCCGCCTATAGTATGCGATACTTTATAATAATAATAATAATAATAATATAATATTCTACCACATTCACACAGCGCCATCTAGTCCCAAATTAAGCAATTATATTTGCTTGTGTTATGGGTACTAAACAACTGATATACTACTTATATACATTTTTTTTTTGTAAATACATACATATTATAGATAAATTACACCCAGACACAGAACAAACAATCATGCTCATCACACAAAGGTTTGTCCTGGGTGGGAATCGAACCCACGACCTCCGGCTTAGCAGTCAGGGTCACTAACTACTAGACCAACAGGCCAGTCATAATACAGAGTGTATACGACTGTATGATAATAAACGCAATTACGTATAGTATGTGACACTATAACGACATTATGACGAGACAAAAAAAAACAACTAAATATCCTCAATAGTTTAAACACAGGACTGCTTTTTTTAAATCTTTAATTCTAAACACTGTGTAAGTACGTCAAACGGTCACAGACTTAAGTCATAATCCACGTCGAAGGATTAAGGTTGCCACTCATTACAAGTCAGTGAACTTGTCATAATAAATGGTGTATTACTTTGTTACAAAGTACTAAAATATTACTTAATTTGTTAGAAAATTTTAAGTTTTTGTTTATCGTCAAATTATTTTTGTGATTAATTTGAAATCATTATACGGATTAGTAACAGCTGCATTTTCATTTAATATCAAACCGTCGTATACACTCTGTAGAATGTACGAAAGTGATGTAGGAAGATTTTTGTTACACGATACGATGCGGTGCGGCCCGCCATAATATAATCCAGCCGTTATAGTCCACTTCTTATAAGAAATCAGTTTCCTAATGAATAAAACTTACAGTCGCCACGTTACAAGAAATAGTATTTAATTTTTTAGACTAAATATTTATGTTAACTCTATTCTAAACCATATTCAGTATAATGTGAGGCGGCACAGTTTTCATATGTCTGCACTTGGCGACTCATTTGACGAAGCAGTAATTGTGGAAGGCGTCTATTTGTACACTCAGCGCTGCAGCGATGCGTCTCGCTGCGAACGCTACTTAAAACGCTATCATGCAGCAAACGTGACAAATTGTGAAACAGCGCTGTCGTCTACCGTTATTTAAGTGTATAAAAAATATGTGAAATGTGATGCATTGCATTTGCGCTGAAATACTTTAAGCTTGAAAGTAGAATTATTAGTGTGGTATTCACAAATATTAATAATAACTGTTACACACAGTACTGTTATACCTATAATATTGCAGGTCAGAACGTCAAAATCTTTCGTGCCATATTTTTGTACACTGTGTTCAGGTTTCCTCATATTTTTTTTCACAGTAACATCTAAGATAAACTTAAAAAGTTCACTGCGATAAGTTTTCAAGCAAAATATTGATACTATTTTCATAACTGTCGCATTAAATAAACATCAAATTACGTAAACTTTATATTCATAAGAGTGGAACTTGCATTAAAAAATATCTTTTTTTTTAATTTTTTTTATTGCGTACAGTGGCAGGCGAGCCAACAGCCCACCTGATGGTAAGTGGTAACTGTCGCTCATAGACTTCTGCAATGCCAGAGGCTCTGCGAAGCCGCTGCCTACCGTGATATTAATGCTCTCTTTAAACCTCGTTTGAAGAAGGACATGTCGTAGCGCTCGGGAAATACCGCAGCATCATAAAAGTAATTATGTTCTATGCTCTTGCTAATCGAATACTAACTAATGAACTATAAATACTTTACAACAATGCAGAAGGCACTAACTAGCATTAACTGTGTATCAATTGGTTGGTGGAACTCTAGACTGATATCGAGCTGTAAACTATGGTGAATTCGTCATCATTAAACTTAGCAGGAACATTGAAAGTCAACATTATGTTTGAGTAAGCAGTCTGACAAAGATCTATTACTTTGATTGGGTTTCAACGTAAATAGCGGATCAGCTTCACTAAGAAAATAATGGATTGTATTCTTGCTATCTCTACTAAATATAACCTAGTTTTGGTGAAACGTTCTTAATATATTCACGTTAAATTTTACATGAAAAAGATATTAAGGAATCTTAAGGTACAATTTTGATCCTGTGTTTTTTAAGCCGGGTGTGAAAAAGGCGTTTTACAAAGCCGCCACAGTGAAGGACATCATACTAATTTGGCTGGAGAGGAGGCATGGCGTCCTCTCGTTCCGGCTGACACAGGTACTCACCGGTCACGGACTGCTTCGGCACGTACCTTTGTCTCATAGGCCGGGAGCAGACGTCCGTCTGCAACCATTGCGGGGTCGGCCCAACTGTCAACAGTCTGGCGCTCGCGATGGCCCAACTCTCGCTGCCGACCGTGGTTCTCTCCATAGTTCGCAGCGAGAGGGCATGGAAAGGAGTCGCTTCCTTTTGTGAGGAGGTGATGCTTGCCAAGATGGCGGCCGAGCAGGAGAGGGAGCTGACCACCTTGCTCCCCGCCCGTCGCGCACGCACCGGACGTCACCGTGGGCGCTTCGCGATCTCCTGCCACCATAAGAGGCACAGCACAGGCCCGAGAAGGCGGCGTACACGTACTTTTCCATCCCTTTCTCCATAGAGAATAGATATAGATATGGAGAAAGGAGAGCTAGGCCCACTAAATCAGACGGGGCCCACTCGCGGTGAGCGGGTCATGGCCCGTCGGGGTCGCGGATGAATGCGCGTGCGTCCCCGTGACCACGACAATCAAGCCAGGAACACCGTGGGTTTTAGTCGGTATGCAGGCTGCGTTCTCATTGCGGTCGGAGAGACATAACGCCCGCCTCGCCCAGACTAGTGCGTACGCGCAATGCGTTTCCCACGAAACAAAAATGCATGCAATTTAAGTGTTATTGATATTTTGGTCATGGTGTTTTATGCATGTTTCTTTTACAATACAAATTTATCAACCATAATATCGAGACCTTATTAACTTTCGTTCGTCACGTACTCTTCTTACATATATTACGCGTATAATGTAATAGTTTTATTATTAATGCAGATACATTTCCTTTACGATCTCTTTTCACAAAGCTCAATAAAATATCAGAAAATCAAGAGACAATGCGCTACAACTGGCACAAAGCACTAGATCGCCCCAGATAACTACGGACCGTCAAACGGAATAGTCAGCGTCTCAGTGGAGTGATAAAGGCTACCAGTTCCTATTAAAATGTGCTGTAATACCGATACTGTGTTCAATGTTACTTACTTTGTGTTGTATTGATCTCTGCGATAGTTTTAACGTGATTAACAATACTGTTGAAGTGTCTTTACTACCAACAATGGGTTTTGTAGTCGCCTGTTATTACAAGTACGTACGTTATGTTTCCAATTAAATTTTTTACCAGCGTATCCTATACGTAGTTTTAATCCCAGATCTATTAAGCGGAACATGAAAATATTTTTCTACATAGCCGATAGGAGGAGGGGGGGCGGGGGAAAGGCGCCTTGCAAGTAGTTTGCTAGGAAGGGTTATCGCACGGTATTCACCATTCCTGGATCTCACTGACTAGTTTGCAGGGAGAGTAAGTCAGGTAATTTTCGTAGGTATGCAATCACTAGAACTTCATACATAAGAAATTTATTTTATTTATTTTAAGGGTAATGAAAATGAGCTACTCGACTAGAAAAGTATTTCAATCTTACAAAGGACCTCTCCTAAATTGCATTATCTGGATTATCTTATGTTTCAGGCAATAAGTGGAGCCCGCAGAGTTTTTTGGGGATAGTGCTATACTATGCTATTTCAAGAAAATAAAAACGTACTTCGTGTCTCGTCTTTACAAGCAATATTCTGGATGCTGCGTGCTTACAGATTTAAAAATATAACGCTAAATAAATTTAAATAAACTAAAAAATATTTTTCATCCATACTTCTGTACTATTACATAAAGCGGAAAAGTTTGTTTGTTTGTTTGTTTGAATACGCTAATCTCTGGAACTACCAGTTAGTGTTTTAAATATATTTTTGCGTATGATAGCCCAATTCTTGGGGAGGGCTACATAAGGCTATGTACATCATGCTACTATGACGGGATCAGAACAGTAAGCAAAGACGCGGGTGAAACCACGCCGTGGAAAGCTAGTATTATATAAAATTTAACAAAAATGTTTATTTTTGAGTAAATGTGTCTTCTTAAATATTTTCTCTAAGTTAAATATTAGTTTTAGAGATACTGTTAGTAGAAAGATACTATAATACTACTGCTCGTTTTGGCTGAGCTCAAAAGATGTCATTCGGGTAGATGTCCCGGGTAGTCAATTGTTTATTAATCATAATCTTTTTTTCTTGTTTGAGTCTAACAAATAGAATTGTACATTTCAAACGTAAATTTTAATTTTATACTTAGTTAAACTTAATCACCTTTTCATCTTCTCCTCTCGCTATGTAAACATTCTAGTCCAAAGCGATTACAGCAATTTCGTTGCTTTTAAACAAAAACATCTCTAAAACAATTCGCTGGGCCATTTCACTGAGTGATAAATTTCTCACTTATCTGACTTCGTTTAGCTTAATTGTACACATAGTAGACACGCCATTGTCCCTGTTCAAGGCGGCCGCTTTTTCCTTTTCAATGGATTTTTCAGGTAGGTACCTACCCCCGTCCTCGTTTCAGTCTTCCCTCCCAGATAATGTATTTTCCTTTGTCTATTGTGTACAGTGATTCATCTAAATCACTTGGTTTTACGGTTCCCGGCGGTGTGGCTGTTGTTTCTTCGATTTGCTGTCATAATGTCTTATATTAATTCCCTTTACGATTATTTGTTACAGTATACAATCTACTAATCCCGCCGTCTACTTGCGGTCTATTGTGTAACACAGACGCGGCTATATTGTGTCTGTCGAGAAAGTCAATATGTATATCCGCAAGGATGTCCATTTCAATGTATACGTCACAGTTATATGCTTGGAAATCAACCTCGATAAATTTGTACTAGTTGGTGTTTATGTTATATTTGCCTGACATGATATAGGTACCTACTAAAGTCCTGTTAGATCTAGGTCAACTCTAATTTATATGCCAAATAGATACGGATGTGAATTATTTATTCCAACATTCATAAATTAGCAACATGTATTTAATTATTTGTTGAATTACTGAATTACTTTTACCAACTGTACGCAAGGCACGTAATTGTAATTCAAACACCTTATATTAATCTCTTTTATTTCCTGGACAATAACATTTTTTGCTAGATAACAAAAAAGTATTTACAAATGAACATATATAAAGTACCGAACCTCACCTTAGGCAAAATTGCCATTCCATTAAAAATTAAAACATCTTAGAACGAATCTTTTATTATCTGTAAAATCATTGTCCAATAAATTTATAAGAGGTTCCTGCTTTGATTGTACTAAAATAAAAGGTTTTATTCTACTTTATTTTACATTAAGGCACTGAGTTTTACCTTATTTTTAAATATAATCATTTCGTCTTCTGCTACGAATTATCTTAAAAAGGATTTAGAAATAAATGAAGATCGTGGGCGGCTGTGATTATGTTAGTAATAAATAGAACAACAAGCAAAATATAATATAAAAAACAAAAGGCCCGCCTTTCTAAATCCAACTGAAAAGAAAGCAACGCCTTTTTTTTCTTTCTGACGCTACATTGTAAAATTGTATACCTATGTCACTCTTTCAATTAATACGAATTTAATGGCACCTCTATATTAAAATCCATTAAGCCATTTATGCTGTAGGGCGTACCAAAGAAATAGACATACATACATACATTCATACATACACTATAATACCTGTATACTATGCAACGATTTTAACTTCGTTCATGTTTATAACCTTTTGTTTGAAATTATTTGCATAGAGATCGTCTGGAGTTGAGTTTTATTTTCACATATTCGCAGAACCGTACAGATATGACTGAAACGAGGTTGGAACACTGCATTAATTTATGTGTATATTTGTATTAGTGGCTAGTCCGTGCTTTACTGCTGATGCTTCTAGGGCTGCGTCGCTCTATAAGCTATGTTTCTCTAAATTGGAACTGGACTATATAGTTTTAATATTCAAAGTTGTTTAGCACTATATCTGATGTATATCCACTATTAACGGCACTCAGGATAACACTACTACTATTACACACTAACTGATGTGGTAATTTTTATTATTGGCGGAACACAACACTAAAGAAATCTGCACGAAATTATATCAGGCTACCGTGTAATTCTCCAAAAGAGACGTTCTGTGTAAACATAGTTTATTTTTAGTTACTGTTTAGATTGCGTCTGTGTTATGCCACAAACTATAGTACTAACTGCATCTAAGTATAATTTAAAAGGGGAGCGGGTCGAATTGGTTGCCTCTTTCGAGACTTCGTGGCTGTTTGTTCGGTCAGCGAATATAACAGTAGGAAAATAGGATCACGTCTATTTTACATATCTGCTCGGTTAGCACATTATGTTAGACATATGGCCTACAAAATAGAAGATAATGACGTCTTCTTGAAAGTTTAGAGGAGACAAAAATTGTTTGCTGTCGAATATTACTCAGTACCAGACCGAAGGCTGGGATTGTGCTCGTGAATTGTAAATTAAACATGCCTCTCTTTAAGTAAATCGCCGTGATGGCATTGATATCCAGTATTTAATATAATACCCTGAAAATTATTTTAAAATAAATTGACATTTCCGTAAGTAAACAGGTTCCTAAAATATCTTTGTAAAATCCTTTAACAAAAATTTTAATCTTTGGCCCTCGAAATTTCAACAGAATTTATGACAAAAAGGTAACCAACCATCGCTAAATACACAGTTGGATCCATCGGAACCCAATCTTGATCTTACCAAATATTTGGATCAATTCCGGTATCAGCCCTAACGGAGGCTGTGTCAAGTGACGGCCAACCCCTCCTAGAGGGTAGTCCGCGGTAATTAAAACGAAGCCGGGCCTCTTCACAAATAGGTCAGGTATCAATCGGGTGCTGATAGTATAACAAGCGATTCCTCCAGCTCCGGGTCGAGACTCACCTCAAGTGCTATGATTCCATTGTCTCACACATTTTTGTATCAGTTTTCGATGACTCTTTTAATTCCGTTATTCGAAAATGCGATTTATTTTATTAAAATTAGTTTTTGCATAGCTTCAGGAATTTTGCTTATTTCATGATTTTGATGTTCATTGCATTTTTAGCGGTAAAAGTGAATTTTGTTTATACTTATATTCAAAGGTTTTGTACATTTTCGATATACTGCGATTAGTCAAACGCTTTGTTGTTAAAGACCCGTGAACAGATCAGTTCGATTATTAAAAACTGAAAGCAAAAATGTCCTTGTTATTAATTACAACGGTAACTATCAGTCTGTCGCGTGTATTGATGTGTTTAAATACGTCATATATTTTAATTCAGAAGATCCCAATCTAGTTTTTATTTAACGATGTTTCATAATATTACAGAGCAAGATTATCAATATATAAGCCTAAGCTATCATCTTGGTGTTTCCTTACAAACGGCCTCTACCTACAAGTTTATACTTCCAGTGCTATCATGAGCTTCTCACAAAGGAAAGGGTTGCCTATAGTATGGTTTGCTGATTGCAGTAGGTATCTAATATTTTTTATAAACAGACAAAGTTGCTAGCGGGAAACTAGAGTTCCTGTAGTCGTCTTTCGAATTCTAGACTGGAAACCACACGGTCATATTGTACTCGTAACCAATCAAAGACATTATTTTTATAGCACTTTTGTTTAATAAAGTAGTGTCTTTCGTTGAAAATCAGGCATCAAAAAATTCTTATAAATTTTATTAACAACTTTGCCGATAGACAAAAATTACTTTGCCGATAGATGAAGTTAACTTTGCCAATAGTCATCTTCAGTGATTGAGAACACTTAATATTCTTTATCAGTGTTAACGATAGTTTGATTAACGTCAAGTCACACCACCAGTTCTCTCTTAAAAACATAATTTTTTTACTAACGTTTCTTAAGCAAATGAAAAGTATATAATTTAAGCCGGCTTTAATTTACCTCGGACTGCTTTTCATCTCCGTTCTACAAAGCTTGATATTTTTATCAATTTAGCTTAGGCTTAAGGTTTTTAACTCGTTGTTTCTGATGAAGTTGGTCGTCACCGCCCACTGCCGCGCTAACTCAACAAGTCCACATAATTACAATAGCCTGTTATTAAGGATCCCCTTTACGACTTAACTCTGCATTGTACACTGCAATTTACTTTGTTAATCATTTAAATGTTATACCTATGTTAGGGTAGTTATAAATAATGAGAACGTATGTCGCAAAGTTTACAACAAACTCGGAATTTACATTTTTTGTAAGTTGCTCATGCCTTCTTTGTATGAGAACAGGCTCTGCAGTGGGATGGTAACCAGCTAGTATTATTAAGTTGCTCTAAAAATCTATAATATCTATACTATTAAGTAAAACGTAAGAGTTTGTTTGTTTGTTTGAACGTGCTAATCTCTGCAACTGCCAGTCGGATTAGAAAAAATCTTTTTGCGTATGATATTCCAGTTCTCGAGGAAGGTACGTATGAATGGGCCGGATCGTCCGGGGAAGTACTACCCTCTCATAGAAGATCGACTTAAGAGTAGTAGTATCCGTACTACTGTGTTTCGTTCGGTGAGTGAGAGCGCTTTCCTCTTTCCTCACCTCCCTTATTCCCTTCCCCTAACCACATTCCCAGCCGCCATAGTGGAGGCCACTATACCAGCAGTTTAAGACGAAGGCTTTTGGTATAGTGGCCGCCACTTCTGGATTCCACTGACTGCTTACCATCAGGCTGGGTGGAGCCACTTTGGTAGGCAATAATATAAAAATAGGCTATGTAACATCACGCCACTGGCGACGGGAGCAGAGCAGAAAGCAAAGACGCAGGTTAAACCACGGTTAAACCGTGGAAAACTAGTACTATTAATAAAATGTCATACTTACTATAAATAAAATGTAAGCTTTTCGTTTGAAGTGATTTTGATACACCTTTGTGTCTAAAAAAAATGTTTAATATTATCAAACTTGGATATAGCTCAAATATTTGATAATGAAATTCTTGAACATTTTTTTATTCAAAGAAATATTGGGCACACATTCTCAACAACGTCTGAAACTAGATATAAAAATAGAAATTCAATTATTTTCTTTATGCAATAAAACACAGAGGACATTTCGTTCAAAACTGCAAACGTATTTTACACGGAAACAATCAAACGTACGTCAACAAAATAAAAATGAATAGACTAAACAATGATTCAATGAGAATTGCAGAGCGAGTGCAGAAGCGGCAAAGTTTGATCGTGTGTTAAGGCACGGCGGATAATTGGCGCGCCGCTCACGTCGGGAATCCTGCCACTAATTAAGCGAGGGATGGCTCAGAGGACACTTTCTAAATGGCACGCCCATCAATCCCATCTTACGCCTCCATTTCGGAGAAAAATGGCCGCGCCAGGTGCTGGCCGATAGCTGGCGTACGGTTTTGTAGGCAATAGTTTTTTTAACAAGTATTGATTTTGTGAAACTGGGCAGTACTGCTACCGTAAAGTTTCAGCAGATAATATTATGAAATTAGTTTATAATATTATAATAACACACAGAAAAAAAACTAAATTATTCGTTTTGTGCTCTGTTGGAAAATGTGTATCAATATTAATTACCTAGGTAAATATATAGCTTTTATTGATTTGTTTGATTGAAATTTTTTTTTTATCAATATATATTTATATAACCGTGGCTAGAACTGCCTGTTAAATTAATTAGTTTCAAAGCTAAATGTTTTAAATAGTTATATTTTAATAAGTAGGTAATCGCTCATAAAGTGAACAATTTGTTGAATTTGTTTCAAAGGTAGTACGATTCAAGCAAGATTGGAATCATAGTTGGAGTTGTATTCGTGAAATGTTGGTATTTTATAAAGGCACCCATACTCCTTTGATATAATTTGTAGATTCCATTTTATAGGAAATTGTATATTTATTGTTCTGATTGTAAGTATACCACTGTTTGTCGAAAAATATTTCTTCGTTTAACAATTAAGGCCGAGAAAACAATTAGGAATTATTTTACTTAACGAATAAACAATTGGCAATTCCGTACAAACTTGTAGTTTATCTATAGATCTATACTATTATATAAAACGGAAGAGTTTTTTTGTTTGCCAAAATGCCAAAGGTTTGTTTGATAAAATCTCTTTTATCCAATTGTTTATTTGTTAAGTAAAATAATTCCCTATTGTTTTCTCGGCATTATGTTAAACGACGTACGATAAAAACAAAATATATTGTCAGCGTTAAACAAATTTCTTATTATCTAACACATTTTAATAAATATATAGGTTTTGTCAAGCGCTGGAAGGTTTTGCATATATACGCAAATCTGTGGTCATCATACTAGGCAAGACTGTATCGTGAAGACTCGAATGTTTTATATTTTACTTTCTTATCTTCATTAGCTAGCAGTTACTTAGGATCTTAATGACTGTATTCGTCTATTTATTAGCTAAAGAGAAATTATATTCAATAATTTTATTCTTATTATATTCTAAAACATTTTTGTTCACTGACTACACTCGGTAATAAACCATAATTTTAAGCAATAAGTTGTGGAATGGCTTGCAGATAAGTACGTTTATAGTGTGCGTCACGACGACAGCGCATTGACAGTTGTTGTCGGAAGAGCTTTAGGAGCTCGTTGTTGATCAAAGGCGTCGCTTCTTCGATTTCTGAATTGCGAATGATCAATCAACGTCAATTAGTTTAACCTTGAAGTTAACCACGGGTTCAACTTGATTTACGTGTTTGAGAACTGGTAAATATACAGCTATATTATTTCGATTATTCTGGCAACTAGTGTCGCAACTTATATATACATCATAAAAATAAATTAAAACAAAAAGTAGAGAAATCGTTTCTTAGAAAGCATCGATTTTCCAACTTTATTGTTTTAATTTGATTTTTAGTTAAGTATTAGATTATTATGTGAATTTGTTTTGTCAAACAAAGTTTACATTTGTTTTCAAGATCTATATAAAAGTGGCGACACTTCGAAAAGAACAACAAACGTTTTGACACTTTATTTGATAAAACGTGTTGTTGATATATTTGACATGACAACTACTCGATAGAACGAGTCATACAACATGCGACAAACAAACAAGCTATATAAATGATATAACAAACGTCAGGTTGTGCAAAAAATAAAAGTTCACTCGCAACGAAATTGAACATAAAATAAATAACAGTATTGCAAATGTGATGGTGGAAAAACAACTGTTACTAGCTTTTAAGCCAATCGACAAAGTGTAGAACAAAACCCGCGCAAACAGATAGTAAAGCACATAAAACTTATAGAATAGTACCCTCGCAGCGAAACTATATATTCAAAGAAATAAACCTCTTTCACCAAAACAGTCTTTCTCTAAAAGAATGAGAACCTTCGAAAGCATCCGTAAAAATTGTGTTTGCTTTAACTTTAAGAATTTCAACGAATGCAACTGAATAAAGCCCCAGATCTGTTACCTCATTTTACTGTAAGATTTTTAACGTGAGTTGCCGACACAGAGGTACCTGCGCTCGGCGGGGCTTCGGGCCAACCAAGTTTCCTCGTAAATAACCGAAGGAGGAATCCGAGGCTGAGCTTCGCTATTGTTAGTTACAAACTTACGATTGCGATCGATCCGAACCAATTTGAACTTTAAGTAGTACACTCTAGTGTAAGACGAGTGGTAAAACATTCGCATTCCAGTAATGGGATACATTTGTTATTGAATACACGTCTGCATTTGTTCGTTAGCTCTTACAAGAGTGTATGCTGCAGCGGGATCTGTCTAACTAACTATTACTTTATTAGAGTTCAACTTTGTGCATCCAACTATTTGTATTATTCGAAAACAAATTTTAATGTTTTCTCACTTTCAATAAATTATATTAATTTTCTAGTGTTGGAGTTAATACTACTTACATTTTTAGTTGCGTTTAATTTCCACGATTTTGCATCACGACCTCGTATTTATTAATTCTATTTCACGTTTTATAGATTTCCTCAGTGCTAAATAATAATAATTAAAAGACGTGTTCTATTTTCTATTACATCACTCGACTCACTTTAAAAGTTAGTTTTAGGAAACTACGAAACTAGTGTTGTTTATTATCTTATCTATTTCACAGTTCATCAATCCAGGCTGTGCAATTAAATGTATATCTTAACATTAAATTATACGTTGTTCGTAAGTATGTAACTATTAATTATTTGCTGACCACAATAAAATGTGAAAAACACTGAAACGCAAACTAACGGTTGTCGCACACACAGACGCGACGCGACACGCGACAATTCCGACAGATGCGATAGACACGACCGACATAAACGCGTAACTAACGCAAATTTAGTGAGTTTTATTGTGGAACATTGTGAGTTTATTGCAGCCATCGATAACGTCCAGCCAATTTTCAGTAGCGCCCTTTGCACGGCAACCGTTGCAGTGTTGCATGCGAGTAAACGCGCTATCGGTGGAGGCTAGCGGAGCCAAATGTTTAGGCCGAAAGTGAATTTTTATCGGATGTGTTTGTACGTGGTGGCTGATGGAAAATATGATTTCAGGTTTGTACGGACTATTGGTGGTTGTTGCTTGTATTAACTAATGCAGGTGCAATATTGATAGCTACAATTTCAACTTGGCTGTGTGTTCTATTATTTTGTAAAACATTGCAAATACCTATACCTAATGTGAAGAGTTTGAAAGCAAAACGAGATAAATTTTCTTCTCTACGACGACTATTAATTTTCTCATTATCTACCTCACCTACGTATAAAACCAGGGATTCTAATAGTTCATGATAAAGTTAACCATTTAGCGTTTTTTTTCAATTAATGCGCATATTTGAAAAGAGTATCGACTAACTAGCGACTTTGTATCTCTACAAAGTCGGTAGTTTAAACCATTATATAAAGCGGAACAGTTTGTTTGTTTAAACGCGCTAACCTCTAAAACTACCAGTCGGATTTTAATAATTATTTTTGCCTATGAAAGCCCAGTTCACGAGGAAGGTTATAGGCTATGTAACATCACGCCCATGCCGAGCAGCGCAGTAAGCAAGGAAGCAGGTGAAACCGCGCCGTCGAAAGGTAGTTAGTAATAAACCAGATCGACTTTAAAAAACCATCTGCTATAATATTGCAGTAGAGTAGAAAAATCGTGAAGCAAGATTTCCTCTGGTCATTGTTTGGTTTTCCTTCGTGTTTAGTGGTGGGTATTATTCCAACAGCAATCTTCTTAAATTGCTGATGTGTCTTGCTTAAACTGTATTAAAATATAACATTTAGTTGACGTAATCAATCCAACTATTCAACAAATTATAAAATTTAAGTTCTAACCGTTATCGATTCGATAATCAAAATTTTATTGAGGTCGGCCATTAAGTCTGATTCAAACATTTACCTAAACTTAATCAAGAACATTTTAATAATAACTTAAACGATCCATTATAAGTTTAAACGTCTTTGTTATAATGAGATTATTACTTCTGTGATACTATTATTAGACTATGTTCTGATCATTGTCCCTAGTGCTTTGCGTTCATCAAACTTAATTTACTGTGACTAATTTATAAACGCTACAAATTAAAGGCCCAAAAATTAGTTTTAGATTTACTTTTACTACACCAATTCTAATTTGAATAGAATTTATCCTATTAATATTATAATTACGAAAGTTTGTGTGTCTCTGTGTGTGTTTGTTACCACTCAGTGCCTAAACAGTTGAACCGATTTCGCTTAAAATTGTTATGTAGATAGATTCTGTACCGGAGACGGACATAGGCTACTTTTTGTCCTGAAAATCGGTCTGGTGCCGAGGGATACAACAAAACATATTTTACGCGCAGGCAAAACCGTGAGCCGCAGCAATTTATTTTATAAATATTCTTTTTACAAAGCTTTATTTAGGTAGTACATCGCAAGGAAATCACCAGACCTGTTCGATCAATCTCATGTCTTTTCTACATATACCTTTACACATTTAGCCCCTAACAGTGGGAAGATACGAGACTGGGACTAAATTAATGTAATAATGAGTTAATAGGCTTTTAAATTAAACTGACTACTTGAGGTTGACTACAAAGTTACTGTAAATATAAAGTTACAATACGATCCTTCATGAAGTCCAAAAGATAGTCGACGTTAGCCAGACTGAAAATATAAATAGTATGTTTTTTAATGTATTATGATTGTAAGTTGCTGTTTACATAGGTAAGGTTATCGACGAACCGCTTTTGTAGTTTTTAAGTATACGGTATAATTATCCTTTTTTAGCAATGTATTCGTAAACAGTTTTGGGGGTGAAGGGGTTGAGAATAAAGCGGATCGGGGTAATTAGGGATACCTACATGTCGTGGCTGTCTATTAGACCCCAGCGAAGTGGGGTGGCTCGGGAGACCCGTCTGTTGTAATTGTTTTTGTTGAAAACTCAAAGGGAACAGCGCTCATGACGTTTTGTCTAATTGAATGTGATTTCTGTGAAACATTGCGATGTCAAACGGAGTTTTTTGATTACAGTCGTGTTGTATACTGATTAATGTTATATTTTTGTTTTACAATTTTGTTTTAATTACAAAATAGAGTCATAATTCAATATACTAACTTCACACACAACTTTTAACATAAACCAAAGTGACTAATGCAACCGAAGTCACCAGTTAAGGCAGTAGTTCGCAAAGTTAGTGCCAAACCTATGTACGAGAACATATGTATAAACTGCAGCTAAACTTTTAACTTATATATTTCACTGGCACCACTCGCACTTTACCGGTTTATAAAAGTACAACTCCCTTCTTCAACCTGAAGCTATTAACACATTTTTATTTCTCTTGGGTACCTACAATATTCAATGAAAAGTAAAAAAAAATAATTTTCTGAAAAATTAAACATTAAAAAAAAGTATCTGAATCTGATTAATTTAAATAAAAATGTCCGTAGACTTGTTTTTATAGGTGTACAAGAAGTACGATTGATTGTAGTTCAAGTTTCAAGGGTTAAACAAGTTCAAACTATTGTACATTATCTTTTATATCTAATATTTTTTATAAATGTAAAGCGATAGACCAGGTCTTATAAGCAAAAATTTTGAAACATACTATCTGTGTCACAGCAATAAATAAAATGTTGATTAGTAAACTGCCTCTGATGGCAAAGACCGTTTGTGTTCTGAACTGTTTAAATTAGACAGCGTAAAACTTTTAGACAATTTGGTTCTCAAAGTAAATACTAGAGGCGCTGTTTATTTTTCAAACGCAAGTTGATGCATTGATAAGGACGTAACTTTGATGAATTATTAAAATTACAATAGCCAGGACGTATGTAACTAACTGATGTATTTGACCGCAGTTAAAGGGCTCACATTGACGTTGGGATTTAGAATAGGGGGTCATCATCATATTACATTAACCAAATAACATCCACTGCTAAACATAAGAATACTTCAAAATAAGAATACTTAATTGATAATCTTTCTTTGAAACGTAAACACAATTTTCAAATTTCAAAACTGTTTAAGAAGTCGTAAGTAACATGTCACGGTCGATCGCTCGCTACTCCCTAGAACTTGGCTTAGTCCATGTGCTAGAGGAACAAGTTTACAGGCAGCGTTTGCCGCGACTTGCATGAAAATATTGTACGGAGATTTGTACCAACAACTAACTCGAACATCTATGGACATAATATTAATGCTGGAATGAGTTTTTGTATAAAATATTTTTGATTAAAACGGAAAATACATTAAAGCTTGTTGGTACGTAAAGTTAGTTTGAACCAAAATACGTATCTACACAACAGGAATTCACAAGTTAATTCGCATTCGCAGTGACGGCAATCTTGTAACAGAACACTTCTGCAGGATGGAAGATTTTCTTGCTGCTTTTTCATGCGATGGTTTTACCACAAGCATTTGGTAAATTGATTACGCCAGTGACTTACTTCGCTAGTGAAAAATAATTACATAGATTTTATTTTAAATTAATCGAGAGATTAGATTGTTACGAATTGTTGCCGGACCTAAACTATCAGTGATACAGTGTACGTCGTCATTTAGTTGTGCAATTCTTGAAGAGGAAAACGGCACTCACCTGTTTCTACGATCATGTTCCAGGATAACAAAGTAAATTACAGCTAACTTAGCGTCCCAGTTGATCGTTTGCGATCCCAACTCCTGAGTGGTATTGGTAAACAACATAATACGAAACACGCTTGTTTCGTTATTACGGGGACTACTTTTGTTACATTTAGATTTATTTAAATAAATACATTTTCGTCGTAGTTTTAATATTGCTGAAAACATATAGTCATGATGGACAAATGCCAAAGCTACTTGTGTATACCAAGTGGTTTGTATTCGGTCATGTGCTTAATCTAGGAAATCAGGTTTCCCTTGGACATTACTGAATTACGGGGAAGGAGAAATTTATACTAAAACAGATTGTATAAAAACAAACTGAAATGCCCATCTGCTTTAAGTAAGATAGTAATCCTTGCTTATTATTTTTATGTATGAAAGGATACGTAGTAGGATATTAACGGGCTACTATTATGTTTGAAAATAGTGAAAAAGTAACCATTAGAAACTGAATCAGTAGCAGTAAATATAGAATAACAAATGAGAGTTTTATAAACCCATTTCTTTAAATTCCTTACAAAAAACTTTTACTAAGATAAATCTTACTCTTTTCCTTAACATCCCATTTTAGTTGCTTAGTGTTTTTCAAACAACTTTTTTTTGTCTGATCTTGTGAAATGTTAATGTCTGTCTTTACCCGCATCTATTACAGCGAATTTTATGAGGATAAAAATCAGGTGAATGTGGCATCATTTAGCTTTTAGTTCGCTGACGCAGCGAATGACAAAAATGTCGAAAGATGGACTGACGAAGAGCTGATAAAGATAGCAGCAATAGATGAGGCAAGGTCAATACCGCCTAAAGTAAAGATGCTTGCGGGAGAACTAGTCCAGAATGTATATTTGACATATATACTAAAATATATTTGGGTATTAATACAATACATTCGTACTTTATTACGTTTAGAGAAATTATATACTTCGCTAATGTACAAATTATGTAGTTCGCTGTCGACCGCAATTAACAAACAAGGCACACTGGCCTTGTTTATTCATTGATTTAAAATTATTTCTAAATATTATTTCAAAATAATTACACCTAATTTCTAATTTACAATTCACTCAATGTTAGTAATATGCGAGGCATCCCTGAAATCAAGGCAGTTGTATAGAAATAGGTCAAACTTAAACGTCCTCAGAGTACCTGCAGGTAATTTTAATTAAAGCAGTTTCGTTAGCCAATAGTTTTTAATCTGGATTCGATCGCCTCCGTAGACTTTCACAAGACTATTCAGCAAAGTTCTACCGGTTTTTCGTGTCACTGTTCGGGTATCTGTGTTTACTTTTTCCTAGTCTCACAAAATCTTTTACTGGCTCTCTCTGCCGTCGAATTTTAAGATGATAAGTTTTAAGCTTCTTTGAAATACAATGTTCTGAGAATTTATGTTAAGCAGCGGTTTTGGAAGTTCGCAGCAGAAAATGGAGTTGCAAAAAGTGTTTAAATGTTAATGAAGTGCTATGTTCCGTGCCCCATCCTTTTCCGTGTCTCGTTGTATTTTAAAGACGAGGTTTACGAGTATGTAGGTACAGGCGAAAGGTTGAGCTTTTAAAATCAACTCGTGGAATAATTGTGGCGAACCCATCGCCATCGCGCCAGTACATTCCGCCGCTCCATAAACATATTGCTTTATTTAAAAGGTTTAAAGGCCGAGTCAGTAATGAACCGTTTATAGCAAGAGTTTCCTTTCAAATGTTTCTTGGGATCATTGACTTCGTTTACGTTAGCTTTCTTACTGGTACTTTATATTTATATATCTGCAAAAACTTTTATCTAAATGATTTTTGCGTATTTTTACCATATTACAACTGTTTTTCTTTCTGACTCCAATATCTTACTTCTGAGTAAAGTGGTCGCGAGCTCCCAGTGAATAAACATTGCTTTCCCGGAATTCTTAAGTATCATAGCTCGGTGTTTGTAAGGATTTTATCGCTGTTAATCCTGGCTTATAGGACTTACTGTGATGGGCATGTGGTTTAAATTGTTTCCTTAAGCTAATAGTAATATTAAAAATAGATAAATTAAACCGAACACTTTTTTAATGTTTAAATATTTCTGACAAGCCTAAATAATCTCTACAGAGCTGTATCATACCTTTTAATCCTCTTGTTCGAGACAGTCAAAGTTAGTATTGGCGTAGATGAAGTAAGATATACACTTTCATTTACTTGGTGTAGGTCGCCGCTGCGACTTAAGATTCTTAAATAAACGAGAAGGGGAAACCAATTGAAAGCAATGACCCAAACAAAAGAAGCTTTAATAAATAAATTTTACTTTGGTGGATTTTTTCATTGGACGACGATTTGTTGAATAAAATGAAAAAAGTTATTGATCGGCTCAGAGTAGAATTTTAGTCAGCACTTTTCGTTGTATGGCAAACTCGGGCTTTATTTTCCGTGAACAAAAACCCTCGGTTAAGGAAAGTTCTTGGAATTTAAGAATAACTGTCTACTTATTTATACGCTGAGTTATTATAACAAATGCTTTGCGGAAATTAAATAAGTAGGTGTTATATTATAAGACCACGGCTTTCAAAACATTTTTGATGTAATTAGCTAAATATATTAAGGTCGGTATTTACAGAGATACGTAATGATTTTGCCTATTTAAGTAAGTACCAAATCTTTTAACTTCACCAGCTACTACTTAAATTCCGTAGGTACTAAATAATGAAGAAAGTATCAAGAAACGCATAAATCTATCCCCGAGCATGACATAGTTACACCGTCCATTATTTTTTACATAAAAAATCCGTCCAGTCAGAATTAGGTTTTTGTTTTCACTAAAGCCTGAGTGGTTTCCCGCGGCTAACGCACGTAGGTCCCGGAGGAAGCATATCTGCTCGTACAATGCGATAAATTTAGTGCAAACAAAGAAAAAAGGCGGACCAGCTCCCAAATATATCATTTGAAGTGATATCAGGGCGTGCCAGATCCGGGAGGGGGCTGAGGGAACGAGGAGGAGGCAAGGGAGAGGCACCACGAATAATGCACCAGTATAAACTTTAATCTTCTATAGGGTTATTATGTGGCGACAGTCGCTGTATTAAGACTTCCACTGCGTGCAATGCATGGTAATGTATACCAATATTGCATTAGTTCGTTTCACGAGTATTTGTTGCAATAGTCGTGGCAAAGTTAAATACATTTATTTATGAATAATATACATATAAATTGTTAAAAGTATTAATATTTTTGCTTTTAAATATGGGTAGGGTTTTTTATATAAAAGCGAGTACACAAATTAAATACATAAAGCAGTTTGTACCCCGAAGCGTTTATAATCACTTTAACCCTGATTTGACAAACTGCTACCAAACTTTAAAATTCCATTACACGACCGGGTTAAAATTCAATAAAACCGATCGTAAACTTGCTAAAATGCAGGCTGAAAACTTTTTTAAATTTTAAAGGGGCCGGTTAAAGGCCGCTAGGTTTAAAAACATCGCATTTCCCTGGAGTTGGGTGAACTATGGCTATTTGAACTAGTTTAATGGTCGATTAAGATCGCTGACATGAAAATCATGGTATATAAAAGCGTTGCATGCGCCATTTCTATTTACCGCACAATTTATCATCGTTGGCTTGCAATTTTGCCTTCATCGTCCTGTAGATTAACATAAGGTGGACGGCGAATAGGGCTACCACGGTCTTAAGATATAACGGTTATGTCATGCGATTATGGTTAATTTAAACCTTATTATACTGTTGTTTGGAGTGTCCTTCGCCACCTTAATTTTCTAAAAACAAATTAACATGATGCGAATCTACTTTGAACGAGCGTGTTAATCAATCGTAAATTCGTCATACTTTCCCTGTGTCTCAGTTAATCGCCTGCTGAGCCTAATTATTATGGACAATCCCTTATTTTGAGGTCAGTGCTTTCAAGCTGATAATTGAGCATCAAAGCGAATATAACTAAATATATTGCAAATTGTCTTTCGTAATAGGTAAGTAATACTACTGGTTAGGTTAGTATTGGTTTTGATTTGCTTACGGTGCCAACACATACACGTAGTTTATATTGTAGAATTTACATATATAAATAAGTAAAGAGATAAGATCCCACAGGAATACATTAGAATAGGCGAGATGAAAATAGTGTAGGCAGCAAGGCAATCCGTTTATGTAACTGGTTGCAAAACTGACTGCTGACGTTGTGTGATTTAATTGATCATCATTATCTAGCCAAAAGACGTCTGTTACAGTGCTAGGTTTTCTCCAAGTATCTTGACATCCGGTCCATCGCAATACTGGTCTAAGTGAAGGTCTCAGCTATGGTTAAAGACGGCTGGATTAAAGTTTATTACTTTATCTATGCATTTTTCAATTGCCTTTCTGTTAAACTAAAATTAATTTTATTGTTTCAGGTAAATTATGACATTACTGCTATTTTAAACTGCATTTGGGTAAGCTTTTGTATCATAATCTTTAATCAAACCTCAGTTAATAGCGATAAAACAAAGAACCATAGTATAAAAAGCTCATCAGGCACGGAATCAGTAAAAGCCCCGACAAAGTCCGGTGACTACCCTAAGTCCGGTGGTTGATTACGGCGCGCTGGCCGAGCAATTTACTCACCAGTAAAGAAGCTATGTCAAAGAACCGCCTACATTTCATGTTCGTCCTTTGAGCCGCAATCTCTGAGGCTTGTTAAAAATAATGCATGGAACTTCCTCGTTGCGACGTATTTATGTAAATATGACTGGTATTTTTTCATTTCAGGGTTGGTCATGCTCCCTTTGTTTTAAGTTAGGCTTTGATTGCTTCACATTGAGCTGTATACGACCTTCTTTTGGTTTTGAATTGAAATATCAAACAAACTAATCTGTAAACTCTTTCTGATTTTTCTATGAGCAGCATTACTCAGCATATTTCTATCATTTTAAGGTCTTTCATAAAACAATTTGATTTGAGATAAGTAATATTTGTATTAAAGGCAGTATTTGCTTATTTTTTGGATAGATTAGTGTAATGATGTTATAATAATATGATTTGATGTTCAACGTTGTCTGTCTTAAAACGATACAATTTTAGACGATACCTACTTAAATTTAATTCCAAACTTTTACTTAATAGGCCATCAAGTTGATACTCGACAATATTAGTACAACTTAGAAAAACTTAGAAATTTATATCCCGCAGTGAGTGTAACAAAGATTGGGAATTCAAACCCAACTGTTTAATTTGTCATTTTAATTATAGTACAATCTGTTATAAAGTTTATTTAATTAACTACGAGTACGTGTACACGATAATTCATACCGTACAATATATGCTGCATACAAGAGGCTACTAAGGGAAGAAACCAGGTAGCGGATAGCAGCATTATTTGCGTATTAAATAGTATGTGGCGGACACAAATCCTTCGGCCAAGCGTGGTCACTATGCAAGCGCCTCCGTTTAGAAGGGGTTTATGGCTATTATACGTCATCAGAATGATATATGGACAGAATTAAGTATAGAGTATTTTAAATATAGTAAAGCATAAGAATCGCATTATTCATACTGTCTACCTGTCATTCTAAAGACCCTATCACTCAGAATAATGATCATTCTAATACAAATACGTCTTTACGGCAATATTTATCTTATGGTCAATACCACAAAGTTCGTAATAGCTAAATCAACAATCTGATTTCACACCATTTTTTTACTAAGTACTCGTATGCCTAATCAGCGCTGAAGTAAGAGTAGTAGTATTCGTACTACTGCATTTCGTTCGGTGAGTGAGAGCGCCGGAGGCCCAATTTCCCCCCTTTCCTCTTTCCTCGCCTCCCTCATTCCCTTCCCCTAACCCCATTCCCAGCCGCCATAGTGGAGGCCACCATACCAGCAGTTTAAGACGATGGCTTTGGTATAGTGGCTACCATTTCTGGATTCCACTGACTGCTTACCATCGGGCGGGGTGGAGTCACTTTGGTAGGCTAATATAAAAAAAAGCATATTTTTAAATATCGTCATTACTTGTTAACATTTCTATAATGAAGATGTCATGCTCATATTTTATTCTCAGTCTGTATACTGTTCTAGATTGTTCTACTAAACATTTGCTTTACCAATTTAATATCGATGTTCGTTCGTCCATCGCCTAGTGGAGACAGGGCACAGGTTGGTAACTGTAGCAAGGCTGTAGTTCGTACAATCAGTGCACGTGGTAACGACGTTGAAACTCGTCGTGTTTACTATCTCTGCAATCAGTGCTCAACATATCCGTCAGTCTAATTCTATTACATCACCAATATTCTATTACAATAGTACAAGGTACACTAAGATAGTGGTTGGGAAGCTAAGGATACTAATTTTCTAGACGTATTTGGAATAATCTTCCAGACTTTACGATTTTTTTCTGTATAGAGTAACGTCACAAAATTACATTCTACATTGCTAAAAAAGAGCAACAGTATTTGAAAATAAGTACAAGATATGCATAACTCATCTATTTAACTTTAGACACATTTTGAAAAAAAAAACTTGTGATGTTATGTTGTTTAGCAGTAACTACATTAAAGCCAATCGCCAAATGTTATTATTGACATTTATTGTAACATATTTGTTCATTAATGTAATATGAAATTGATTGATTAACAAAGTTTTTGCACTCCTAAAACATTGTTTGATATAACGCTCTTTGATATGAGAACAACCCAGTAATATGTAACGATCACTGATTCTATATGAAAGATCAAACCAATTTACACTATGTACGTGCATTCTTTTTTTTTTATAAACTCTCGATCAAGCTCTGTGTTGCGGAGAATTTTACAAACATACATTGAAAGGACACAAAATACACCTAGACTTACAGTTTCTTACCGTGTGGGGATCGAACTCACAACCTCGTGCACAGCGGTCGCTTACGTTCCCACTGCGCCACGGAGGCAGTCAAAGTAGTTGATCTGCAATATTTAATATTTTATGTTATATGAATAACGATACTTTGAAGTTTTTTCACTCTTAGAAGAAATTTTGTTAATATGCCAGACGAGCGGCGTAAGAGGGTGGTTGAGTTATGACAGCAATTTTAAAACTTAGAGAGGGTTGTAGTTTTATTTAAAAATATTATTTAGTTATAAATTTATTTTAACTGATTAATAAATGGGATCGTAGTTTTTATGTTGCTCATCAATACTAATAAGTAACAGGCAGTTAAGTGATCTGGGCACCAACCCGGCTGCTTTGCTGACCATGATAAATCCCTCTCTTTGCAAGTGTCATAAGCTATGAAACCATAATTGTAATGTACATAAAATTACACACATACACGAGCCATCACAAATCGCGACGTACTCGTAAACAGAACTAAAACTTGGTCTAATTTTCTCTCTGCTAATATACAAGTTAAAATATTAGGACCTCTATTTTGGTTATGAAGTTAACTGCATACGACTGTCGCAATGTGGACACTATTGCCCGAACGAGCAGAAACTGGTGTTAAGTTATTTTAAAGAGAAATGCTGCCGTAATTGAATATTGAAATATAAGATTCGGCAAGCGTGCTTGTTATAACCTCATACCTGTTTCTTTTATGGAAAGAGTAGGCAATCATCACGTTATTCTTATACTACTGTAATATAGTTTTGTTACTTTCTTTAGTTGCTTTCGCCAAATGTCTTACACAATACATTTACATTTTCCTAGGATTTATTCTATTCGTGTATCCCTTCTCCATTCATAACTGAGATTCTTCTCGATAGGCCACGATAACTTTCATCTTCTCAATTTCATAAACAAGTAGTTACTAAACTAAATCTTCAATCACACTTTTAATCTCTTAATTAAAACCAAAGCACATAATAAATTTAAAGTTGAGCAAAATTCGCAGCTTGAATTTATTTATTGTATGTTTTCTAAGTTTATTCTAGTAGAAACGATTACAAGAATCTATTGTTTAATCGCGCGTAAAGTTACATTGATTGCTGACGTGTAACAAATGCAATGTTTATTTTATAAGCAGCTTAGTTTAAATAAATTTATTAGAAGTAAATAAATTGTAAGAATATGTGAATGGGATTGTTGAAACTAACGGAGTTGGAATTGAAAGCTTGCTATTATGAATGAAATAGTGCAATCAAGTGAAACCTTATTTAGATTATAGTTTGACTAGTGATTTTCTATGCGTTCATAATGGTTATAATAAAAAGATAGAAATACTATTATAAAGAACAAGCCATGTATAAAAGATAAATGATTAAATTTCACGATATTTTATTAATGCTAACATAATTGAATATATCTAAACGCTGAAGAAAATAAGCGACAGTTATTACCTACCATATCAAGTGGTCTGTTGACTCGTCCACTCATTATCATTATTATTTTTAACCCCCAACGCAAAAACGACGGTGTGCTATAAGTTTGACGTGTCTGCGTATGTGTGTGTGTGTCTGTGACATCGTAGAGAGCTACCGAATGTTTGAAAGGTGCATTAGGCGGAAGTGTTCTTAGCTTTGTTGATAAAAATCAATCCAAGATGGCCGGCGCCACAAAATGGCGGATTTCATATTTTTTACAACTACCTTAAATTGAATCAAATTTTTTTAATTTTAATTTACGGCTTAAATCTTATGTTGGTGTTCATTAATTACGTCGGCGATGATCTCACTGTTAAAGAACATCAGCGATGGTAGTGACCATGCTATAAACCTCGCAGTTTGTCTAGCAATTAAAAATAGTCTCAAATTGGTAATGACACTTTTCAATAAATACAATTTTTGTTGTAAGAATGCTTAATTTTTCTGTCATCACAAAATCCTTAGATTGTAATATTTCATACGAGTTCGCTAGATGATGTATTAATCACTAAACTACGTGATTTAAATATAGCTCTAAAGTATGTGCAGACTTTTAGAAAATTAGTTAAAGAATTATATTAAGTACATGTTGTGTTCAAAAATATAAAAGTTTAATACCTACTTAAAGATATTCTGAAAGTAAATGAATAATGATAGCGTTTGTCTAACTACAAAACTATTAAATTAAAAAGCTTTAAATGTTGAAGTTACAAAAAAGGTAGATAATAAAATTAATATTGAATAAACGATCTAAAATATAAACGTTGAGAAAATAAATGAAAAGGATTCTAAATGTGATAAAACAAGGCAAAAACAGATAGATAGGATAATAGGTCTTAGTAAAAAGAGTAGTTGATCTTAAACTATTTACATACTAGTTCGAAAATGTTATCTATATGTAGATCAAAATGTCTAAGGTCAGCCGGCCGGCTCGTTTGGACAATGTTGGGACATGGACCCTACTTAGAGCTCATTTCCACACTCCAGTGGCAGCTTCCTTATTTAATATGTGGAACGAAAGGATTTGCCCATTCATGTGTGTAAGTACACGTTTCAATGAATTTATGTAAGGATAGCAAATTCAGGTAAAATGGGATTGTTTGACGTACTCGTGTCAAATAATTCTGCTCTCCCTGAATCAGGACGACGGGATTCTATTGTGAAATTGGCAATATTGACGTTTTATATAAGACTTTTTATTACTCAGTTCTTTTTATTATTTTTTGCTGTGTCATAATCACTGGTGATTCTTCCTCGTGAAATAAAGTGGTAAGTTATTTGAATGACTCATCTTATCACACAGAATATATGCCTCGTTACCTAGATTTTAACTAAGATTCATTTCAATTATATGGTAAATAAGTAACAGTTTATATATTTTATATTTTATTTTATATATTAAATATTTTAAACTCACACGATTTGTACACATAACTATATTTATAAAACGGGTCTACTCGTGTTAGAAAATTACATTCCGCGGCAATTACAGTCAGTCGTAACCTCACTGACTAATCGAGCATATGACCTATGTGACCCTGAACACTTGAACAGTGAGCTTACACATGTTCAGGAGGTACTAAAGCGGAATGGATACCGGCCAAGCATGCGACGTCCAAAGAAGAGGGAAAAGATGGCAGAAGTAAGCAGAGCACCAGCTTTTATGCCCTATATAAAAGGAGTGACGGACAAAGTTGGAACAGTACTACAGAAATACTCCATAAAGACTGTATACAGTCCGCACTCCAAAATATCTCATCAACTGCATATTCCGAAAGATGTTATCCCTCTACAAAAGCCTGGTGTTTACAAGGTGGATTGCAGCTGTGGAAGTTCCTACATTGGACAAACCAAGCGCACAATAGCGGAAAGGGTCAAAGAACATATCACAGCTGTCAAGAACCGTCAAACAAATAAGTCTGCGATTGCTGAACACCTGTTAGAGTCAGGAACCAACCACTGGATTGAGCTACATAAGCCGCAAGTGCTTTCCACTGATCGGCATTACTACTCCAGGATAGCTCGAGAAGCGGTTGAAATTAAAAAGTACTGAAATTTCAACCGAGAAGACGGATACCGCTTATCTCCATCTTGGAATCAGGTAATCAGCAGGTGTGAGCGTCGCAGTTATGACAAAGTAGGCCAAGGTGAAGACGTCGTGAGTGTTGTGTGTCGTAGTACTGACTTTTTACAAAACAGTCTAACAAAAGACAAAGTGAGGGTAGTTGCCGAATCCCGAGTTCCAAGGCGAAGACGACGCCTGGCTACATCAGTCAGCCCGTGACCATGGTCGGTGTAATTCGACCGAAACGTCGGGTAAAGAGGTATGACACCTTATAATAATTTTCTTACACGAGTAGACCCGTTTTATAAATATAGTTACAGTTTATAAATGTATTACACTTTTATAATAACTAGCTTCCCGCGGCGCGGTTTCATTCGCGTCTTTGCTTACTGCTCTGCTGCCGACGCTAGTAGCGTGATGTTACATAACCTATAACCTTCTTCAGGGACTGAGCTATTATAAGCAAAAATAATTATTCAAATCCGACTGGTAGTTCAGAGATTAGCGCGTTCAAACAAACAAACAAATAATAGTATAGATAGATATGTATAACTATTAAAAGTACGGATAGGCACAAACGATTGTTTACAATATTTTCATTCTGAACTAGATTATTTTTCAACGCAGACAAAGTAAAAGAAAGTATCAATCTACTGAAACACCATTTGATGTTTTATTTCAATACGCTAAAATGGCGCGGCCATATCTACTCAACATTTAAGTCATCGTTTATTATGATGAATATTATTTCCAAAGAGAAATTCTTTACAAAACAATTGTGAGTAATGGTGTTGAATGTTTACTTGTCGACAAAGCAACTCGCAATAAGGAAAAATCAACAGGAAGGAATGTATTTGATGGTGCGATTAACAATAATGATCTGATCGATTATTCTGTTCCTCCCCTTTTTGTTTGGTACCATCTAATGTTTTATGTATGTCGGTAATATCATATTTGAAAACGATCGTTACATCGCCATCGGCATCGCCAGCTGCGGGTAGTTGTGCACAATCTGTGAACGATATCGCAAGCTCAAGATTACTCGATGAGCTGAATATCAATCGACAGATAAATTACACATATTTTCAATTTGATGAAAGTATTATAATAGATGAAAGTAAATTATTCAAATATCTGAGCTACGGTATTAAACCAACATAGTGATTTTGTTAAATATATAAAATTAAGATATTTAATTTTTATAAAATGATTAATTTTATTTTTTTGGAGTAATATTTTTGAGTAATAATAACTATTAACATGAAATGCGATGATCATGCAGTAATAATATAATATTTAAATAAATTTACATTCCAGCGTACCACACAAAATATTTTTATATTTTTTTTGAAATAGAAAAAACGTCTACTGAAAGAATAATTATAAATGAGCGAGCTCTCAAAACAAGTACAATTCTCTCAAGTGGATATCCAGAACTCAAAAGTTGGTATTTTTCACATGAAAAATGTTGGAATAATTTAGGTATAATTAAAGCAGCACAATGTTTTGTTCGAGTTAAACTCTCGTAAAAATACTGCGAACATAATCGCTGTGTGTACAAACATACTTGGACTTAGCAACATAACAAATTTGATAAGGAGCTAACAATTGCACATTTTGTAAAAAGTGCTTTATAGACTATAAGTACGCTTTGTTACTAACTCATTACTAAACAATTTATGGACTGTTCATGTATGTGTTCATGTCTGAAATAAAGATATTTTATTTTTATTTTATTTTTTATTTTATTTTTTAGTTTTATCATTGGCTACGAATACTTTGTGTAATTTGCAGATGATTACACAAAATGGTTTATTCGAATTTGACAAACAGACCTTTGTCTAGAAGAAATCTAAAATAGTGATTCTTGGTATTCTGAAATTGAATTTCTATTTCATAGAAAAGACGAGAAGCAAATTTAAATTTTAAAATTTTCAATTTCCTTCGAGACATTTCTTTCAGCAGTGCACTTATGTGACAGACAGAGATAAGTTATAAAGGTAACAGGTGTTCGTTAAGGGATCCTTTCGAGATAGTATACTGGAATAAAACTGTCGATGGAATGTAAAAGATCTTTATTTGGAAGAAGCCCTTTGATTTATTGATCAGTTATCTTGCTTTAACCGTCGGAAAGGTGCGTAGTACGATCTCAGTAGTGGATTTTTGAGTCATAAAGAGACTGTGGATAGACTTGGCTGACAAAACTTATAAAAAATGGTTAACGAATCGCACAAACAAATACAAAATGGCAAGGGTGAAAATAATTAATACACCATACTTAAAAAGTTGTGAGTGGCTTCCATACTTTATAATTATGTAGGACATTATTTTTTTTTTAAAGTGCTTTCGTTTCATTTGTAGGTACTACTAAGAGTGGAGTACACCCAGATTCAGATTACACAAAGATTTGTCCGCATGGAATTCAAACCCAACCTCTTGTAGATTATGAGTTCCAATTCAGTTACACATTTTTCATTACGCCATCAAGGCAGTTCATATCAGTAATTTTGGAAGTAATACAGTGGGTATGAGTATAATGCAATAACACGTGCTATTAGGATCATCCCAATTACAACTTTATGTATAAAGCAAATAAGGATGTTATTATTCGGCGAATGTTAGACCTTTGTATCTTTATTTTACGGTCGGTTTAATATTACGGCAAATGTAAAATGTTAATCAGTAATAACCTTTTTATATTTTGCCTCTGCGTAATTTATTCATAGGATATTTTATCGTAAATGCACTCAATTTATGTTTAAGAGCTACCACACAGTCACAGTAAGCCACTGTTCAACTGCGTCTCACGTATTGTGATTACTTAGGAATAGAATATTGCTATTATTTACAAAATCATTTTGACGTATGTAACATCACGCTACTAGCGACGGGTAGTAGTAGTAAGCAAATACGCAGGTGAAACCGCGCCGCGGAATGCTAGTGTAAGATAAAAGCAGTCAGTTTATATGAAAACTATTTAATAAAGTATTGTAAAAATAAATGCAGTACCTACCTGAGATGGAGATGCTGAAGTTTTGTTTGCAACCGAACTGGATCGGGTGCAGTTTAAATCGTGGACTAGTAGCAGACACTGTATCGTCTCAATACTAAGTATCTGGAACAGTACTAGCTATGCGATACAATATGTACGTGTTTACTGTATTCAGTTCAAACAATAAATTTAAGAGTGTGGACTCCACCTCCCACTAGTTAAATGTATCTATACAATTATATAAAGCGGAATAGTTTGTTTGTTTATTTGAACGCGCTAATCTCTGAAATAATTATTTTTTCGTATGACATCCCCGTTCTTGAGGCAGGCTAAAGGCTATGTAATATCCACTACTGGCGACGGGAGCAGAACAGTAAACAAAAACGCAGTCCGCGCTGCGGAAAGCTAGTACAACATGTATAACTTGTAAATACATCATAGACAATAAAACCAACAGAAAACCATTCATCAAAACTAGACTAGTAGCAGTGTCCTGTAATAAAACTGCAGTTACTGTGATCGCCAACTCTCTTCAAACATGGCGACCATAATAAAACCTTAGATACCCGGCTAAAACAATAATACTATTATTTTTTTTCTATATTTTCGACACTAATATCGTGAATTAAATTATTAATGTCTTGCTACCTTACTCAAAGAAAACAACACTTTGCAACAATAACCTTCAAGAGAATTAAAGTATACATTGTTTCAAAGCAATGTATTATTCATTATCGCAGACCATTCGTTTGCGATGAAAGATTACAGTATACAGGGTCCGTCTGGGTGTCACAAAAGCTAGACGAATGGACCGCTGACCCCTCAGATTGTCGTACAAAAGTGCCCTGACGTATGTCACACTTAATTAACGACGACCTTTCATTCCTTAATGAGATAGTCTTGAATTAATAAGAACATTTTCATTTTTAAGGAATTATGTCTTTCCTAACATAAAAAGAAAAAACTGGCAAAGTATATTTAAATAGTTTTTAATTCTAATATATAAAATTCTCGTGTCCCGGTGTACGTTATTGAACTCCTCCGAAACGGCTCGACCGATTTTCGTGAAATTTTGTATGCATATGCTAGGCTAGGGTTGAGAATCTTCAAATTTTCATCCCCCTAAATGTTAAGGGTGGTCTGAAAAGGGATAAAAACGATTGTATGAAACTTCTTCATAGTTTTGAAATTTTGTTTTGGAATACTTCTAATTTTTTTTTGATTGGGGTGGATTTAGAGGGACGGAATTAGAGATGAAATATTATTTTGAAGTTAGCGACTTGAAAATTGAAAAGAGGGGGAAGGGAGGCGGGTGAAGGAGAAGTGAGGGATAGGGAAGAAGAAGTGAGGGGAAGTGTGGAGGAAGTGAGGGGGAAGTGAGGGGGAAGTGGGGGGATAGTGAGGGGAAAATGAGAGAAAGATGAGAAGGAAGTGAGTGGGAAGTATGGGGCAAGGTAGGGGAAGGGAGATGTAAGTGAGGGGTAAGCAAGGAGGAAATGAGGGAGAAGCCAGCGAAAGGGAGAGTGAAATGACGGGGAAAGGAGAGGGGAGGTAGGGGCGGGGGAGGGAGGGAAGAAGCGGAATGGGAGGAGTGGGGAAGAAGGGAGAGGGGAATAGGGGAAAGTAGTGAAAAGTTTACGGGGGATATCAGTAGGTAGGTGAAAGCGGGTTTGTAGAATGGGAGATTAGAAATATCTATTTATATAAAAATAAATCCTTATTTCCCTTGGTCACGGCATCACGCGTGAACGACTGGACCGATTCTGTTGTCTTTTTTTGTTGTGTTTGTTATTGTCAGGAGAAGTTTCTGCGAAAAATTAGATAATAATTACGACAGGACAACGTCTGTCGGGTTTAGTGTAAAATAATTCAGTTAAATAAATAAGGAAAACATTTATTTTGATAGCACGCCACTCTTACATACACATAAATACAAATTATAATAAGACTTAAGTAGAAACAAATATTAAGCTTAAAAATTATAATATAAATATTAATAAAAAAATATCTTAAAATTTAATTTCTTACTTTAATTATTTAAAATATCAAAGTTACATAAACTAAAATTAAAATTTTAAAAGTAAACATAATAATGACGCTTTATATTTGAAAAAGTCTTTCCACATTTGGTGACACCTCTGACAAAGCAGCACTAGTCTCATCAATACACACCATGTTCTAATTTTATTCTGAGTGATTCAAATTATATTATGGACGAGGCCTAAAGTTTGGCAATCTACGCTGGGCTAGTTTTCAATATAAAAATAGGCACGCATCCAGCAGTGAGATAATTTATACCCATGTAAACGTAATAAGTTCTATTATAAACTGTGCACTAAACGCGCATACGGCATTAAAACGTCCGCGCTACTTTAAAACATTAGGTACTTTTTCTCCCTGTTGACGCAGTAAATTCAAATAATAAATTAAACATTCAACCTTTGCTTTATAAAAGGTATTTCGTATCTATTTCGTTTGTAAAAACAAATTTAAATTAGACTACCATTCCATTGACATTGGCGAACGGCGCAAAAACTAAATTAAAAGTTTCTTTAAGCCAACGCGCGCAACTTCGGCAATCAGAGCCAAGTTTAACTTAATGAGCAACTCTTACTAAACTAAGAGACTATACTAAAATAGTCTAAAATGAGCGTTTGTACAAAAATGCATACATTACAGGGAGCGTTACCCTATCGTGAGATCGTATAATATATCTTGGGCATCTTCGTCGTATCGCATTGTCAGTGGAGGCTCGACTTTAAGTCGACCAAATTCCCTTTGTGAAGTATGCCGTTTCAGAGACTTTTCAGCGTGGATTATTTTCTGAGGGAGGAGGGAGAAAAAGTTTTATTGCGGCTTGTTAGTTATCGCTGCGAGGCGGTGCGAGGCGGCGCGTGGCGATGCGGTGCGGGCTGCGGCACCGCTTTATGTGTTTTCCTAGGATCCGCCATTGTTGGCACAAGAGCGATATTCTAAGCTTTTATTTTAAACGGTTAGTTTAGGTTTTGTTGGCTAACTTCTTACACTACGAGGTTTAATATAGTTTACTTTTCGTATGTTATATATTGTTTATTTTTTATTATTTGCCGACGTAATGGTTGGTAACATCATTACTAACAAGTTATTGTTTACATTACAGTTAAGAGGCTTACCTTTACACATATTCCAGGACTGTTTCAACTCAAATAAACCTTTTCACGAAATTGCCTCAGCATTTCTTAGAATCGAGTGTAGGTTATTCTTAGTAAAATAGAATAATAGAAGTCAATATAATTTATGAAAATATATTTAGACATTTAATATAAAAAAACATTCCAAGGATCACTAATATTATTTTCAGACCGTTTCTTTTCACTACGTCTTTTAACCATTAACCTAAAATCATTATTTAGCCTACCTAATCCTCAACAGTTTGAAGTCTACGGAATACAGGTCCCAACAAAACTGTCTACAACCAAACAGCCGAACAGCGCACTAATGAATAAAGTGACAAATTAAGTGTGTTTTCTCTCGCTACGCTAATTATAGTGCTAGTTAATATAATTATGCAAAGTTGGGCGTCATACGAGATGGTGTAGTGTCGTGCGGTAACGCGTAGCGTCGCGCGGCGTCGCACGAGGATGTACGGCGGACTGCGATTGCGGACTCAACTCAGGCGCTAGTTTATAATCAGTTCTGCATTGCACATAGTTTGTGACACGCAGACACATAAATAGTTAGACAGATTTGTGCATAGTATATTTAAGCTTACAAAATTCAGTAATCAATATTACATGACTATGGATCTATAACTAGAAAGATCTGAAATGGATGTATCATCACAAAAATGTTAGTAACCATGTGTATTGTATAAACTTTCTCACTATTATCCACGCGACTTTATTCAGAACCTATAGATATAAAAAATATACTTACCTACCTACTCAAACAAAATGTCTGCATAATAATATAATATTTCAACTTGCTATAACAGCTTTTCGAATATTGTTCGGAGAAATTTACACTGTCAATTACACACACGTCTATATGGTAGTTATTTATTTAAAAATGCCATATTTGGGCTTTTTTGTGTGAATATATTGGTTTGCCAGATATTGGATGATATTTTCTGCGAACGCGTCGAACCAATGAGCAGTACGATAATATGATCGTTCACACATAAGAGTGACAACGTCGCAATCATGAGTCATATATGAATGGTTTTCATTTTTTATCATTTAATCAGAGTTAAATTTTAAAATATTAGTAGGACACTTTCTAGAATTGCGTGAAAGCTGTATAAAAAGTAAGTAACCATAATGTCTACCGAGCATGTACTGTCACTGTACCGGGCTGTCTCTTCAAAGTAAAATCTCTATGTGCTTTTATAGTAGATACATAGCTGAGCAAGATTCATCATTCTCCAACATGTTGAATCTTAATTATAAAAGTTATCGCTCCATAAACGTAACGCGCTCCTCACGGCTCTATAATCCGCGTATTGACGCTGGATTTAATTAACAAGTATCGTGTTAGCTGCCTCTGTGTGTTTGTTGTCACAACCTCACTCCGACATTTAGACGTATCTCAACGGTTCTCATCATTACTTTTGTTACAAAGACGTTTCTGAACATATCTGCTATATTTGGATGGCGTCAATACAGAAAGAACGTTATTACAAATGGTGTGTTATTTTACAAAGAATTAGTTAATACATGTCAACAAACCAGATATATGTTTCTATTTTAATTTTGACATAGTACATTTTTATATATATATTTTTTTTAATATTAGCCTACCAAAGTGACTCCTCTCCGCCTAATGGTAAGCAGTCAGTGGAATCTAGAAGTGGTGGCCACCATACCATGTTTTCAAACTACTGGTATGGTGGCCTCCACTATGGCGACTGGGAATGGGGTTAGGGGAAGGGAATAAGGAAGGTGAGGAAAGAGAAAAGGGGGGAAATTGGGCCTCCGGTGCTCTCACTCATCGAGCGAAACGCAGTAGTACGGATACTACTATTCTTACGTCGATGTTCTATGAGAGGGTAGTACTTCCTCGGACGATCCGGCCCACTCATGAAACCAGCGTGGATCTACTACTCCACTACTAGTATACCTACTACTAGTATTGGCAGCAGTACAAAATCTGCTGTAATTTTAATGTCTACTTTTTTTTGCATAATGGCACTAGGCAACCATAACATAAACTAACTGTACTGAACCTAACAAAAAGTCAATTGCCATCAGATTAAAAAAGTCATCAATAATGTTGTTGACACAAAATCGCTTTTAGTTTCATAACACGTCATCATTCCTTATAACTGGGTAAGGTTGTGACTGCTTATGTAAATGAACACTCATAGTAGGTATTAACTGTGACTACTTAACTATTTATAACGTAATGTTACCTATATTAATGTTAATTTATGAGCTACTAAGCACCGCAATTTGGTGCCCCCCAACCGAGGGTTGTAATCGATATCAATCAGTGTTTGTTGAAACTTTACAAAAGGTTGAGATAATTTTATATTTAGAGGGAATCCTCCCTCCTAGATAAAAATGATCTCGATAGCCTCTTGATTGAACCGATGTTTCCTTACTAAGGCTTATCGTAAATTATCAATATTAATATAAAGCCGGGGTGTGGACGTACGACCCGGTAACCTACCCTTAAATTTTACAGTAAATTTTATGATAAAGCGCGCTTTGTGATAAATATACGAATATGAAATTTATATGAATATGTAATTGTAATTCGTGTTGCCGCATGGAACAGTTTTTGCGTGAATTTAGCATAACAAAAATTTCAGTGCAACCACTGGCTATATATATATTTCATGTTGACTAACACTGTTATTTATAGATTTGAATCTTATAGAAAAGTAAAATATAGTAATTTGTAAAATTTGAATTTATATGCGTAATCTCATCACAATCATACTTAAGGGCGTTCCGTCACATATGACCTTGAGCGTTTCGCTTCCTCACCACCCCGCGCCTCACCCGAAAAAAACATTGCGTGCGAGTTCGCCCTCTAGCGGCAAGTAGCAGTAGCACAACTATAAGACAATGACCTTACTTGTCCGAAACCGCAGAGCTAAAATCTGATAGACGCGCCAATAATGAATTATTTTTTTAGTATCTTTTATTATTTCGTTTAGTAAGTATGTATATTTTTTAGTATATATTATTTATATATTTATTATTTATATAGTAGCGAAAGCAAAGATAAGTGTTTAGAATCATGACGTTTGTTAAATATGTAGTAGAAATAAAAATAACTACTGTGGGTTAAACCAATAAACTCAAAACCCAGCTGCTGTGAAATGTATTTACCTGATCAAAAAAACCATTTAAAACGATTTTTATGAATTATTGAATACAAAAAAATATTTAATAATATATATAATATTAATATTTTTTTAAGTCGCTTAAATATTAAGTCCCAATGACAATACACCATTGTGATAAATTCCTATAGTTGACATGATGTGTATTCTTCAACTAATACTAGTACACTTTAGTTTAGTAACCCTGCCGAGTTTATACTTATTTAGTTAGATATATATATATAATATATAGGTTTTTTTTACATGAACAAACTAAAACATTTTGACTTAAAAAATGTATTAACATCCTATTAATATTATAAATGCGAAAGTTTGTGTGTGTGCACGTATGAAACGTATGCGTACCTCATCTTCATTTATATTTTTACTATTTGCAATAGTGTCGCTAGTATCATGAAGACGCTATGCTAGCAGTTTGAGACAATTTCTATTAAAATACTGTCTTCCACTTCTGGACTTCATTGGCTGTTTACCGTCAGGCAGAGGAGTGCGTTACCCCAGCAAAATGTTGATAAAAATGTGCTTATAAGAGGTGAGAGTATAACAGATTATTAGTGCGTCGTAAGGAGTAATTTGTTTGCCTATAGCAAAATTTGTTTGCATTATAGTTTTAAAGTTATTCGAAAAAAAAAACAGATTTTGCTGGGGTAACGTTTGAAACATTACCCCAGCAAAATGTCTTTTCTTTAAATTATCTAGGCAGAGTCACGTTGGTAGACCAGTATGAATAAAATAACTATATCAATAGTACTAGTACATGACTTTTTAAAACAATACTGAAAAATTCAATCTTTATTTATGCCCGTCTGATTGTTAAGTGTTTAAAATTAGCTCTTACAAAAGCTAAGAGTTTTCATAACTTTCTAACTCCACTGCGTCTTCATGGACTGATGATATGAGGTCCTGCATCAATAATAAAAAAGCATCTCATAAAGACCACCTAGCCAGCAGTTTGAAACAATGACCTTTGGAATGGCGGCTACCACTTAGTCTTTTGGATCCCACTGACTGTATTATAAGGCAGAGTGAAGTCACTTCGATAGGCAATTGTACGGCACGGTTATATTGATGTATGTAAAGTAAGGTTTTGTGCAAGACAACTTTTTCTTGGTTCTGTAGATACGTACCGCTACCAAACTCGAGTAACAAATCAGACTACACTTGTGCATTGTCCTTTCGATTCGGCCTCTATCATTAAATGGCAAATCTTGCGGAGTGTATAGGCTTGGAGCCTATTAAATGCAAAACAATTTTGAAGTGCTACAGACTGTGGACCTCCTAAACACTATTTAATTTCATCAGCCTTAGTCCACGAGGTAGGAATAACAGGCACAGTCTGCCGAAAATGAACACAAAATAGTAGGACTGTGATAGCCACTCATGAGTTGGTGTTGTCTGATATTTGGTCCACTGCTTTTAGCGCTTTACAGTTTGCCATAGTAAATTCATCCTTTATAATAAGGCTTCTATCGCGCAGCCAAATCAGTAAAAGGATTATCTACTCTACGAACACGAATCTAATCGAAACAAAACGCTGTTCTGTCTCGAGCAAAGATGTATACAGAATATTATACTAAATGATTCATAATTTATTTCCATCCTGTAATCTCGCTTATTGATACATTTTGACATAAAATGTTTTTTTTTTGTATTAATTATATAGGACATAATGCCCGAGCCATAATTGTACAGTTAAGTACACATTTTGTATTGTTTTGTTAAAATTGTATACTTAGTATTATTAAAATTATACATTGTGATTTATGAAATAGATGTTCACAATGTACATTGTAAACTCCTGTGGTAAATTAAGTTCATCTTACTTTATACTTATATCGAATATTAACAGTTTATATAATACTTACATAGAAACATTTATTACAGTTCACATGTTGCCTTTACCTTTTGTAGCAATATGCAAATTGAGGCAGCCTGTAAAGCACACATTTTACTTTTTATTTTTTCTTTGCAACATAGAAAGCTGTAAGTATTTAATTACCTATAGAGTTAAGTGTATTGCCTGTGTCACTTTGCATGCTACTTGAAACTGTAACTTACAAAAATTTTAATAACCTGGCGATTAAAAAGAGTGTCCTGAGTTTCTTGCCAGTTCTTCTCATGGCTCTACTTTGTCAGCGAACTGGTTGTAGGTTAATTTGCTGACATTTTGTAAATTTTGACGTTCATAAGTGTTAATTTAATTAACCTATATGAATTAACATATTTTTATTTTCCTTATTTATTTTCGGTTCATCTGGATATCACAAATATAACTTCAGTAAATCGTTCTGTTTATTGTATAGCCAGCAAACATTTTTCGGAAGTAGATCTTTTAGAATAAGCGGGATGGTTTGGCTGGAGATGTGCATTTAACATGTACATAACGACGTAAAGTGTAAGTTTTGTCTGAAAATCAGTGGTCCGAAGGCATAGTTACCTCCTCGGTCCTCTTTATTTCTTTTTTTCTCCCACAGTATCTTTACTCTGTATGGCCACCACTACACTGAATTTGAAACAGCACCATACACCAGCAAAACTGAATTCAAATGATGGAGCTGATAAGGATTTTCAGTTACACATGCTTTAAACAAAGCGTCATCATTCCTATGTTGATTATCTTCTAGTAAGTGCCCGTACGTAAGGTACACAATATCATGTACCCTTAGCAAAATAAGTAACACGAACAATTGCCAAAGTAGACGCATTGTACCCACAGTTTGAGTGATTTGGATGTACCGTGAAAATTACCTCGCTAGAGATTTATTATAAGTATAGATTACTGCAATATGTACATACAAATATATGTGTACATACATATATTTGTATGTACGTACATATTGCAGTATTTTAAATGTATAATATAATGCAAAATCGGTAAAGTAGAACTAATGTAATATTATCGCTAAGTAACGGATCCATGCGGACGACGTCACGGAGTAGTTTTACAGTACATACACTTATATAATATAATATAATAAAGATACATACATACATACATAGAGTGCTAAAACATAATTCTTTTGCCTTTACCTAGTTAGGTAAAGACTGTACAAAAAAGAGTAGAATTCTTTATACTGTGCCACCGTGCCGGGTCTATTACTTTCTACATACACCTATCACTCGAAAAATACGGTATTAGTTTTGTTATGTCCAGTAGGCACTCAACAATATACTATTTAATTTTAGGATTAAAAATTCATATAGTACGATAATAAAGGAACAGATAGTAGGATTTTTAATTTACCTAATTGTGATAATTTCACAGTCTTCAAATATTTTAGTTTGGTTAGAGACTAAGACGTTTTGTAAAGCCTTTTTTTTTCTTCCTTTCTTGCAATCAAATAAATAAATCAAAATAAGATGCATTGAAAGTAGAAGGGTAGGTATTTACTTTAGCCTAGTATCTTATCACTGATTTTATCAGCTCATGAAAAAAAATCTAACGAGGTAAATACTTGAATATTTTATCGGCATTACTTACCGGTAGAATATTCAAGTACACACCGTATGTATATATAGAATGTATAGGTATTTATGCTCGTGCAAGATAACGTAGATAGTTAGGTACCTAACAGCAGCGTGTATGGTTGTTTTGTGTAGGTACCTAACTAGGTCGCAAACCGACGCATGTCACGTATAATCATTGTAATTTGAGTTCTATGCTAGTTGTACGACCGACGCCGACGTTCGTGTTCCGACCGAAGCACCTCGTACCTACGCCGACGCCGGCGTTGCCGTCGTCGCGTCGGTCGGAATCGGAAAGCGCCCTTGCCACATGAGTAAATATCCAAGTTAGATATTTTACTCATGTGCCCACCTACCACACACCTAGTTCGAAATGATAGTAGACATAGACAATATTGTAGCAAGCTCATATTCATATCCCTAGGGTATATAACAGCAGAAATTTACTGATTCTTGAGGCCTGGTGTTGCCTTGATCGTATCACGAGCGACAATAGGCTCACCGCCTGCTACCTAGTTTACGTGGAACTAAACATAATTAAAGGATATCCTAGGTAAGTATCTCAAAGGTATTTTACTAAAAATATGAAGGTAGGTATATACCTACTTACAGGATATTCATGTGTTGAATCTTTTGCATTTGTATTTGTTTCAGTCGTGAAATTTTAGTCATTTTGATGAAAAATAATAATAAATGTAGGTAAATACCTACGTATTTAATGAACTAAAAAAATCTAAATAACTAATCTAATTTATTTGCAACACTAAATCTATCCACACAATTTTTTTTTTTTGATATTATTTTTTTGCAATTATTGAATTACGTAAATAATTTTTAAAAAACCGCATACGTCCGTCCGTCAGAAGGGCTTGCGCCGCTCTGCTGCTCTGCCTCCCGTCGCCCGCGCAGAACCCCTGCGACGCTGATTCAGCCAAATTATCAATAACTATTGAAACATTGTCCTAATAAATGAAATTAATCTACAGAGTTGACATTTGGTTTATTCCGGTTGATTCAATATAACTTTTATATTTATAACTATAGTAATTACAAAGTAATATTTCGATATAAGTGAAATCTCGTTGTTTTAATATCGTTGGTTTATGTTATATAATCAATTATTGTAAATAATTCTTCTACTATTCTAAAGTTCATGAATCAAAGTATATTGTAGGCAAAAAAAAAAAGAATAAATAGCATTAAAATCTACTAAAAAACGAGATGAAAGTCGCGGATTTCGGCGAAATTTCGTCGGAACCACCTTAAACCATAATTGGCGGCAGATTAGGGTATCAACAGTAAAAAAATTGCTTTAAAATACACACAGTGGAAGTGCATATAAGATGCTATATAAGAGGTTGTCGATTCAATTCCCACACGAAACTTTTCTTCAACACATTCAAAAGCACAAACAAGTCAAGTGATATTCCAGTTGATATTAGAAATATGTAATTCTATTAATATTATAAATGTGAAAGTTTGTGTGTGTATGTAGTTATTAATGTGTGTGTGTGTGTGTGTGTGTGTGTGTGTGTGTGTGTTTGTTTGTTACCACTCAACTGTTTATAGATAGATTTGGTGTCCAGACGGACATAGGCTAGTTTTTATCCCGAAAATCACTCTGGTTGCCGAGTTATACCAAGTATCGCGCGGGCGGAGCCACAGGGCGCAGCTAGGTATTCAATAAAATAAATAAAGCAACCAAATAATAAGGCAGTTTTATCACACATATAAGTAAGTAATTATGTATTATTTTCCATCTACATGTGGATTATTTTATTATATTTATATATATTATTATATAATACTATAATATATATGTATATTTATTTATATATATATTATATATATATACATAATTATTTATAGAATATATCCTTTAACTTAAGTACTTTGCACCTACTTGATTGTCTCTGCACCACTCAATGGTAGACTGGTAGATAATGCCTCAGGCATTAAGTCCGCCTTTACATGTATGTGTATAAAGTTTTAAATAAATAAATAAAATAGATGCCCAGTGATCCGTACTATTTGTTTGCACTACTGGACACACGTTCAAAAGCGCGTCTTCCTACATCTATAAGACAACAAAGCACTCGATTGTACTAGTTAATGTCACTAGTTATTCACCTTTTTATCCGTACTCAATATACTTCAGCAAACGTTCTACTTCATGTCCCTGCATTTACTACAGTCAATTTAAAACACCCTTTCTGGATCGTACAATGAAATTTCTTACGCCATTTATCACGCAGCCTTTTGTTTTCGTGACTGAAAAACTAGGTTTATACGTTAACTTATAATAGAATCAAGATTGTATAAAGCAATCTGTTTGCAGCTTAGTATTTGCACAATGTAGATTATTTAATCGTGAAGGATTAGTGATTCAAGGATTAGTCATCTCCGATACATAAGGACGTAGTAACGTAGGCTCAAAAATAGATAAATATTTACCTTTTTAAATAATTTACTTTCTACTGTACCTCTACTTTGTAACTCTACCTTGAACATCAGTGACTGATGGTCAAGAAGCAGCATCCTGAGGAACTCTGATCCCAAATATAAAATTTATTGATCCACTTTAAGCAAGCGTGTAAATACTTCTAAATCTATGTTAATACTATAACTGTAAGTTGAAAGAAAATAATATTTTAATTACTTCATAGCAAAGGACATTAAAGGGGAATCATAAAGTATTATAGGTATCAAGGATTGCGTATCCTTGATACCTATAATACTTTACTATTTATAGTTTTTAATCAGTTATTTTGGAGTCGGTACCAGTCAAGAAGGATCATAATGACCTTCATAAAAATAACCTACCTACTAGCAAAAAAAACTTTCTTGATTAATCTATTATTATATGAATGAAAAATATAGATTTAAGACAAGAAATCGAACGGAATCTGATAAGTGCGCGTCAAATTTTTTATATATATCTGAACACAACTATCAATGACGTCTGCCTTCACTCCAAATAACTGATTAAAAACTATAAATAGTAAAGTATTATAGGTATCAAGGATTGCGTTGATTCCCCTTTAATGTCCTTTGCTATGAAGTAATTAAAATATTATTTTCTACTTTTTAGCTAAGGATTGAACATGTAGGTATTGTTTGAAGTCGGTTTTCATTTTTTTTTTCTAAAAATAATTTTATTGACACTTAAAATAATATCAAAGTTAATACTTACATCCAATTTAATATGACAAACAGTAAGCACAAACAGACTGCACACTAAAGACCTTATGCCACTATGTTCAGTTCTTTCTTACAATTGAATAAGGGATAAGCCTGATAAGGTCCAGACCCTTGTCAGTGTCTTATCTTCTTTGTTTATTTGTACCTTTTTAGGCTATTCTAATAAAAAAATCCATTAGGTTTGTTAGCATATCTATAACTATTTAATTACTAGATAAGATGTATGGTATTACAAGCTTTTTGTATATTCTACGAAATTATCGAGTGATTCACTCCAGCTCTTCGAGAAAAGTTAGCAGAAACTTGAGGTTGCCTCCTTTTGAAGAATTATTGGGTTTTCGAAGTTTTCTGCTCTGTGGCGACAGTGTAGTGTAAGCCACCGTTTCAAGTACACTCCATCTGCAAGCCAGGCAGGTCGGAGCAGGTATCTGTAATGCTTAGAAATGATTGAGAAGAATGTTTCACTTAATTATATTAGACAGAATTTTTTATTTATCAACATTGCGCTTTCAATAAGTATTTCACTACTGCCACTTTTTATTGAATGTAACGATTTCTGTAAGCGTCTTGAGTTTGTCAGTAGCTCTAATCTTAGAACAGTAGAAAATAATTTGCGGGTAAACCAGAAAAAATAAGAAGGAAATATTGTTTAAGTCTGTCTAAACTACTGATGCGCTATCGCTGCACCAAGCATGCCCACCACAGCAAATATAAAAAATCGTATCAAATTACAATCGCACAGATAAATAGGTTGAATACCGCTTCATCGCCTATAACGGGTCGTACGTGACCGGCCCGCATTCCCTGGGTATTGCCCGACATTACCCGGCTTGAACTCGTATTACCCGGTATCGTGCTCGTTGGAAAATTTGATCTTTTTGGAAATGGCTCCACATTTGTGCGGACTCTCGGTACTCACCACTGGATCAGGACCTGTTTATTTTGTTACCTAATCATGAAAAGATTTTAGAAATTAATCCTTATGAATTCCTAAATAGCTTAAAGCAAAGTGTTTTCTTCTGGCTGTTTCTAGGCCAAGTTCTTGTAAACCACTTAACAAATTTGGATTCGACTTTCACTTTCGTTCAGGGTATTTTAGGAAAGTTTTATTTGTATATAACACGTAAAAGAGAATAACCCAAAAGTAAATCATTAACAAATATAATAGTACCTCAATCGACGATGTCCATCATCTCTTGTTAGAGTGTGACCGGAATCGCAGAGCCAGAGATAAACTGTTTTTGGATTTTAATATTGTTAAGGCGAACTTGGGATCAGTTAATAGTATATTAGCTGAACCTAGTTCTGACGCAGCAAGAAGAGTTTATGAAATGGTCGTGTGAAGCGTGAACTACGTTTCATATACTATTTTATAAAATCTTTTATGTTTATTTTTATTAGAATTATAGTTATATTTTGAAGATAGTTATGTTTTTGATACTATAGGACTGACATGTTTTTTTAACAAAAGTCCTTAAATAAAGAGAGAAAAAAAAAAAGAAAATATATAATAGTACCTACTTAATAAATTGAAAAGGTAGATTGGGATGTATGCGCGAGCTATTAAGAAAATCATAGGCGAATTACGAACACTTGAATGTTCCGTTAATAAATCAAATCATTCTCCGTCACCTGAGAATTGGACGTAATTAAATGTTAGTCGACTGATCAATACTTGTGACAAGGTCAAGTTTAATACAAGTTATAATGTTCAAGGAGCTTTGTTTACTTGTAACTAAACATTTATATAATTGTTATAATGTACTACTTTTATGGTACTATGATCCGTTGTATTTTAAATCTGGGTCGCAAAGAGGTCTTAAGTATACTGATAATCTACATTATTTAAAACTTATGTTTAATTATGTAATTATTTATAGAATGTTTTGATATTGATACATTGAAGATAATTAGCGAACAAGTCATGTGTTTTGAAATTTTGATTTCATTTCATATTCATTAATTAGTCAGCCTTCATAGAATAATGAAATGTCTTATAACTAAAACATAAATACCTATTTGATGAATTGCCAATCATCATCATCACGATTTAAGTCGAAAATAACATTGTTGGAGAATAGCAATACATTCAGAAGTTTTAGCAATACATTCAGAAGTTTTAGCAATACCTTCAGAAGTTTTAGCAATACCTTCAGAAGTTTTAGCAATACAGTCAGAAGTTTTAGCAATACCTTCAGAAGTTTTAGCAATACCTTCAGAAGTTTTAGCAATACCTTCAGAAGTTTTAGCAATACATTCAGAAGTTTTAGCAATACCTTCAGAAGTTTTAGCAATACCTTCAGAAGTTTTAGCAATACAGTCAGAAGTTTTAGCAATACCTTCAGAAGTTTTAGCAATACCTTCAGAAGTTTTAGCAATACCTTCAGAAGTTTTAGCAATACAGTCAGAAGTTTTAGCAATACCTTCAGAAGTTTTAGCAATACCTTCAGAAGTTTTAGCAATACCTTCAGAAGTTTTAGCCTTGATCGCCACGATTTGATTCGTAATGACTATGGCAGGATTCAGCATCTGGTATGATGATTTGACCGCCATCATTCTGTTAAGGGATTTTACTAGTAAGGTATTATATATGACAACGAAGTAAGTACCTATATACCTACTCTACCCAACAAAACAAAAAGTAAATCAAAGTCTGTGATATTAATACGTCAAGAATTTGTAATGTGTAAAATATCTCAAATTTAATAAACCTTTGTGTAAAAAACTAGGTAATTCTATTAATATTATAAATGCGAAAGTTTGTTTTTGTGTATTTAAGTGTGTGTGTATGTTTGTTACCACTCAGCGCCTAAACGAATGAACCGATATCAATAAAAAATAATATGTAGATAGATTCGGTGTAGGTGACGGACATAGGCTGCTTTTTATCCTGAAAAGCGGTCTGGTTCTCGAGGGATACAACAAACCATATTTCAGGCACAGGCGAAGCCGTGGGGCGCTGCTAGTATGCTTATAAGTACAGTAGGTGCCTATATTAAATGTAGTTAATGTGATTGTCGTGTAATCCCAGTAAGAAGCATTACCCTAAGTGACCTTACATCTGATAACAAGAGCCTCGAGGTCACAAGTGATGATTAAACATAGTAATTACGTTGTTCATATTAAAACAAAGGCATAAGGTTGACCAATCGGTCTTCAGCGATTTAATACTAAATTTTTATATACGAATTGAAACTAAATAAAATTATAATATATTAACCTCTTGTATTTAACAAGCAACCTGCCCATATTACATACCAACTTCCCGCAGTTCGTTTTCGCCCGCGTCTTTGATTACTACTCTGCTCCCATCGCCAGTAGCGTGATGTAAGCCTTCCTCAAGAACTGGGTTATCATGAGCAAAAATAATTATTCTAATCTGACTAATGGTTTTAGAGATTAGCGCGCTCAAACAAACAAACGCTTCCGCCTTATATAATAGTATAGATTTACTTACATATAAACATTATCATAATTTAAACCAATAGACGTCAACCACTGGTTGGATATGGGCGTCCTCCAAGCATCTTTATAGCCCTCATAGTTAATAATAATAATAATAACATTTCAACAATTACACACAACGCCATTTAGACCCAAAGTAAGCATACTATATGCTTGTGTTATGGGTTCTAAAGCGGATATACATATTTAAATACTTTTTTTTTTGTAAATACGTACATATTATACATAGAAACATCCAGATCAATGCAAATAGACATGTCATGTTCATGCACACAAACTATTGCACAGGGCAAGAATCGATACCCGCGACCTCTGCGTGGCAGTCCATACACGGTACCGCCGAACCACAGAGGCAGTCAATTATACTCGCTGTATGGATTAAAGCTATCCCATTTTCTCTCATTTTCTAAAAGCATACCCTACTAGAAGCAATATTATTATTTGTTGTCTAGAAAAACTGTCAGACGGGAACACACGACCATATTTCTTAGTTTACTCTAAGTTGAGCTTCAGGTGACTTTTATACAATAGTAAAACGTTCACTGGTCGTTGTTAAATTTTTCAGGCTTAACATTGGACAGTGTGTAATGTTAGTCTGAAGGTTATGTCTCCTAGGAGCTATCGTAAACTCGTTGAAAGTCCACCCGCTCGTAAAGTTTTGTAGACCTACTTAATAGATTTGTAGCACTTTGAATTTAAGTCTATACATAACACAAAACATAACTAAAAGCTCAACTAAATAGGTACTATAAACCTTTGTTAATCTCTCGACGTAATTTCTAAATCATTAAAAAACACTTACCGATCACTTAAATTTTGCAATAATTTCCTAAAACAAGTAACTACACATCTCTGAAATAAATCTTTAAATAGATAGTTAACTCACCATTTAGGAACTACATTCACTGGTAATTTCACGGAACCACCGTAGTACATTGTCCGGCGCCGGCACTTAAACCGGTTAATGCCATTATTATGCCGTACACAGTGACCGGCGACTGTGTCTCCCAGAACAATAATATAATAATTGTTTACCTTTCATAATAAAGTTTATGGTCCACTTTATAATTCGTTGTAAAATCATTACTGTTATAGCTTCTGATAAAATATTATGTTGCGTCGGCAACGTTGTGTTGGGTATCCTACCAGTACTTGTTACTGTTTATTACACGAACTTACTGGTATATGAACACGAATCATTATTACGGATACATGTTTTAATAGAAATACATTGCATTGGATTTTTGTAGTTTGAATCTGAATTTTTGATGGTTACAAAAAAAGTAATAAAAATGATTTGGCACCAATTTGCAGTGAAATTTAGGACAATTTAACCCAGCACTAGCTTTTTTAGTAAATTGCCAACAGACCTACAAATATTCAGTTTGAAAATATTTTAAAATAAATTGGAATCTTACTTACTTAAGCAGTGTTTTTATAGTTTAGATGAATTCTTAAGTGCTAATAAAGTTGTAAGTACCTACCCTTGTAACTCGATTGAATTCTACTAACATTACACTTTACACTGTTTATTATAAATATCTGAAAATTCTTAAATCGCTTAGCTTTACTTTTGTTTTATTTATTTAATTGGTACAGTTACAAATTACAGATTATGTATTACATCTTTTTTTTTCTTTTCAATATATTTAATTTTATAGAACACTCTATGGCTGGGGTTTGTGGACTTTGATATCAATAATAACCTTAGATCTGGCGACCTAGCATGCGACGCACTAGATAGTTTCTTGTCAAAGACTTTATTCAAACTTTATTGGCAAACAAAGTTATAGTTAATAATAATAAATGAAAACACGACCCGATGTGACGACAAAATGCTCTCTTAGCGCGCATATTAGGCCGCCTCAAGACAAAATATCTTTGTCTATGTCATTCGCAAACACCACATAGCATCACTCTGTTGCTATTAGTGAAACCAACGACCGCTTTACATAGTAATTTCCTTTAGATTAAAACACACAATGTTTCCCTACTTCGTAAACATTAGTTGTTTGTGCCCACGTTAAAATGTTGACTTAGTTCGATACAGGGAACATGCTAGTGTCGAATATCGCAGTCTTGGAAGTGACACACTCTGATGGCGCAGTAGACTACTCAGATTATGACTTTTGAACCATGACTGAACTTAAATATATTGTACAGTTATGCTGTAAATGCACATTGCCTAAAACACGTTAATCAAACTATAACAAAATAAAATTGAATCGCTGTAGAAGCATAACTTCTTAGTCATAGTATTAGCCAGGAGTCCGGAACCGTGCCCAGTAAAATGGCAACAGACTCGTCCTCTATTACATGAGATCCAACGTAGTTGGCGAAGCGTAGTTTTTACCCACCTCTTCGCAGAAAAAAGTCGTAAAGCTATTAATGTTATGTTAGACTTGCAAGTTTGATAGGGATTTCATAACTTATGTTAGACTAATCACTTACCACAACTTGATTAATCTGAACTAACCGAACTCGTTGGGTGGATCAAGTTTTTAGTTCTGACGTGGACTTTGAAGATAAATCTCTACACGAATTTATGTAAAATATTTTTTTATTTTTATTTTATTTTATAGAAGACATACGGACTAATATAACAATAGAAAATACTAAATAATGCTAATTACAAGCCTCCACGTGTAGGTATTCATACTAAGAATATCAACTTTGCATCCATGATAATCCAAAACAAATGAAACATATTTATTGTTTACAAAACATAAAAAATATGTACGGTCCAATTGAGAAAACTCCTTCTTTTTTGAAGTTGGTTAAAAAGAAAACTAAAAGTATTAACAATTTGATTTTTCTACCTTTTTAGCATTGTGAAAATGCATTCGAAATAAGTATGTGCATTTATTTTAGTTGAAGAAAAACAACCATTCGCTCGTTTCAGCAGAATTACTTCAAAATACTATGACAAAGAGAATATAATTAGAATTAAAACATTCTAGCGTAGCTTTATGTTTACAAATAGCCTTCATTAAATCTCGTAATTTTAAATTAAAGTTTGACTCAAACAATTTAATTATAATTATAATATTTCACCAACTTTTAAAAGTAAATGTTTTACTTACCTCAAACTAATATGATGCAAAATACAACAATATAACAGTATACTTATGACGAACTCGACCCAAATAAGAGCTAGAACAATTCTCCCTAAATTGAAAATCTTATTTTTCTATGGAAATTTTAATTCAATTTCTCTTATTATCTTCTGAATATATAAGCGTAAATCATAATTCAAGAAGCCGTTTTGTCTATGGCTAGTGGAAATTCCGCCTCGTTCCCTTGCAGATTATATTATTTGTTGTTTTCTATTTGACTGCACTAAGCCCTTTGTTTGCGAGCGCTCCCCTAGATGAAGACTCTTTAACTTCTAGTTTAACCCTTTAGCTGATGGCAAGACAAATAAAAAAAGCAGTCTGAACACATGTGAATCTCGGTAGCAGGCAAGAGCTATATATATATAATTTATTTAATATTACACAAGTAAACAATTCTCGTAATAATTTTATTGCCATACAGAGAATCAGTCCATAGGTGTAAAGCAAAATTTTGGACCTAACACGAAATCTCATAAACTATACAAAATAAATAATTTATAAATAGGTACTCTATTTACTTTTTACTTAAATATCACAGCCAATCCAATTACAATGTAAGAGAACGTGCAATATAATACCTATGTCAACAGTCACGATATCAATTATAAACTTTAGTAGCAGTAATAAAGTGTTGAATATAAAGAGCTGTTTTGAGGAAGGCAGGGCAGGGTAAGGCGATATCAATTAACCACATGAAAGGTAGTTTAGCAAGCATCCGTGTAGAGCACTTTCATTATATTTTTAACTTTACGAATGCAAGTTCTGTGTAACTGTGTTGGCTGTTACGACATACTTTGTGAGGACGCAACTAACCAACATATTTTCTGCTTAAATTGTTTATTGTGATCTAGAAAAAGCACTAATTTACAATGTTGAAATTTCGTCGAATAGTGAAATTATTATAATATTGATTTTAACCTACGAGTCACAGTCCGTTGAGGTTCAACTATTTTAATTTATATACCAAAATTATCAGCCTAAATCTTTAATTTTAATGTTAAAAATAATGTAAATAAATGTATTAGCTATATTACCATTTTCAATTACAGATCTCTTGGCTCAGAATAACTTGTATCTAATACTATTGTAGTACACCCACCTTCGCAAAAATGCACTGTCATGTAGATATTCTTTTATGAATGTTTACCATTTTTCAACCGACTTCAAAAAAAGGAGGAGGTTTTTCAATAAGACCGCATATATATATTTTTTTTTCAAATGATATCAAAAAGTCATCAATTTAATTTTTTTTGGTCACAAATACAATCATATAATTTTTTATGTGTGTACGCGGATAACTTCGTCGTTTATGAACCGATTTCGATGATTCCTTTTTTGTTGAAAAGTAGATATACCAAGTGAGGTACCATGATAAGGAAACCAGGATTTGATGATGGCATCCCAGGGAAATCGAGGAGAACTTTCAAAAATCGTACTGGCGACTAGTGCATTTGTTATTTTTTTCATTAAGTATTCTAAGGCACTACTATTTAGTGAAGGTTTGGAGTCGATCATCAGATCGAGAAAGAAAGTTGAAAGAAACTCGACAACGTTTTACAGCAATTACTTGGTATTTAATTCATTTGTAATGATGAGAACTTTGCACCCTTAAGGGTTTTAAGTGCCATTACAGGTGACCATAGACAGTCGATGGAATTCCTTAACAACAGTCATTTTGACAGTTGGTGCCGATTAGGATTGATAATACCTACCTATAGGTACCTAGTTATTGTTTTACTTGGCACCAACTTCAAAATTATAAAATACTTATTTAATCATTTCTGATTAACTATATCAAAATACGAATTACTTTCTGCTAAGTAAACTTATTTTTAACTTTTGTTTTCTTCCCGTTAGAAGTCAGTTTTTTTTGTTTAAAATTATTTATCAGACGATTCTTCTTATTATTCGAAATTTTTATTCAGCAATAAAATATGTAAAAAAAACATATTTCTCTAGCTTAAATTAAATATTGCTACTTACGACATATCATATATCATATCATATTATCGAATGTTAATAATATTATGTAATTTATCAGAAGAGTGTGGGCATAAAAGGCGCTTCCAAAGATAAGGTTGGCTTTTCCGACCAATCTAGGTGATTGTAGCTATGCATGACGACTCTCTCTTTTTCATTTCGTTAGTATGTTTGTGTCTTTCGCAGCGTGGGCAAACCCCTCACAAGGTGGACCGACGACCTTATAAGGGTGGCAGGCAACCGATGGATGAGGGCAGCGAACGACCGGCCACGGTGGCGAAGATTGGGGGAGGCCTATGTCCAGCAGTGGACGTCTTTTGGGTGATATGATGATAATGGTTTATGTCTTTTGACCTGACAAATGCGCCACAAGGGAAAACAAAACAAATCTTTAAACGAGTAATCTTTGACACTCATGAGATTGTTAAATCAAATGTTTTGTCGAAGTCGACTGATACATAAGTGAATGATACAAAGACCGCTTCAATAAATCAAAATAATTAATCCCAAACAATTCCCAAACAAAATCAGTTAAGAATTTGCGCCTGATAATAAATATGATAGAGGTATGTTTTATATACTTAACGCCTTACTTTCAGTATCTTAACTCTGTTCATGAACGAAACCTTCGTTCTGCCAATAATATCCTCCTTTTATGTCCTTCACACACGTCTAACTTTATTCACTCCTCTTTCATGCATTTAAAATAAAAGTTCGGAACTTGCTTCTGAGCAACTAAAATGGCAGTTTCGTCACAGCTCTGGTATTGTCACATCTCCTCTATATATTTGTATGTTAATTTTATTAATATGTATATAAATTGTGTGTATTATTATATATTTAATGTATATATTTATATATGTAGGTAAATATATTATTATGTAGTTATGTGTAGTATATGTTTATATATTATGCAAATAATGTACTTTTTACTCAACTCAAAATTTATTTATTTGTGCACCTGCTTCGAAATATCTCTGCATCACCCTATGGTAGACTGGTAGAGAATGCCTCAGGCATTAAGTCCGCCATTACATATTGTATGTATAAAGTTGATAAATAAATAAAAATAAATAAATGTATAAAACCTTATTGGATAATTAATTATTTTATTAAGAAGTTTTTTATACGTCTGGAAAGATAGATAAGAAACTAGCATCTATAATTTGTAATACAAACTACAATGCAACTAGAATACATAAATGATTTTACGAGATACACTAAATTTAAAACTGCACATACAAACAATATCTGAACCAGTTGCTAATTACGCACAGTTCTTAAGAATAAGTTATCTCATAGAAACAGATACAACACTAACTCCCAGTTTCTGAAAAGCTGATCAATAAAAAATTAACTAATCACATGTTAAATCTCATGTGAAGTACCAGTTGGTTGGTAAAAGCACGAATAAATAGTTTTATTTGATCTAATTAGTAACTAATAAGATCAAATTAAACTAGTTACCTATCCATACTTTTAGCATGCTTTTAGGTACTTTACATGAGATTTAAGAGGTGATTAGTAAATTTTTCGTTGATTAGCCTTTCAGAAACTGGGGGTAAGAGCCAGTTTCACCACTAGCTGCTAAAGTGTCTAACAAATAAAACATCTATTAGTTAAATCTGTCTTATATTTTTAAAGAGTTTATTTATAAGTTAAGGTTATCAGGCACTTGTTGATTTTTGAGTAGTATCTGTCAGTTATGTTTCAAATAGGTGATCACGAACTTATCAGCAAGTGGTTAAACAGGGCCTAATACTCGAGAAATCTTGGAAATAATGTTCAATTTCACTGGTTTAATTTTAATTTTAAAATAATTTGTTTCTTAAGTAGCCTAGAGATATAGATAGAAACAATATTCTTATTTAAAAATAACACCATCTTACATAAAAAATTTAATAGTATAATATGCAATGCAATCAATTGAGCCCGTAGTCGTACGTGGAAAGATGCCAAAGAAAAGAAAATAAATCGGACGTGAGGTGAGCTAGAGACATGAATGCATCTGCCCACATTTTAACTTGTAATTTATCACTGAAATATATTTTAAAATTCTGTATTTCTTGTTGCAGGTAAGAGCAAGCACTTGTCATCAGCAGAAGAGGTGATCTTTCTATGTCGACGTGGGAGCTCTGTCAGACAGGTTTAAGAAATCTTTATCAGACACAGTGCCATTTGTTTGCGAACCACACATGCTTACGTCACGTTCATAAAGTTTAATTGCACCGCCTTTACGATGCTATAAAAATAAGGTAGGCTATAAATAGCGGGCGTCGCCGCGTGACGGTACACGAGTTACACGAGTCGCGTAGCGTCATAGCGTGTTGATCGCGCGTGCTGTGGCCCGATCATAAATCGTGGCTCATGCCTTCACATTATTTAACGCGAGCGTCACGCGAGAGCGTGCATGCCCGACGTCATTTGTCGGCACGTTTTTATTTACACCGTGTTTAAATAGATCGCGATATTGCGTAGCGTCGCCTAGCATACTATAGCACGGGCACGAGTAGTGTAGGCACGTCTTTGGGTTCTTTGTTGAGTTAAGTGTCAGTTGTCGGCACGTTTTTTATTTATGATGTGTATTCAGGTCTGTAATATCGGGTGGCGAAGCGTGATATAGCATAGCTTTTACGGTATGCTCGTAACTTTATTTTTACTTGCATCTGGTGAAATACACATGGCGGTTTTAACTTATATATTCCGAAAACATTGTTTTGTTTGTAAACTTGTTAAAGTTTTGATGTCATAAGCATAACGCTGTCTGCAATTGTAAGTATTCAAAATTGTACAAAATGTAAGCTCAAAGAACGCCATTGGGTACAATGTTTCAAGATTATTCTTACAATTTCAGCATTTTGCCAATTCTGCCTCTATTTTATATGTATATTATGTAGTTTTATTACGCAACTCTATGTTTAATGAAACAATAAACGTAGCGAGCATTTAGTTTTAACAATCAACAAAGTAAACTATTCCAATTCCACTCAAAGTATTAAAACGGTTACACACTCAAACTATGCGGGAACAAAATGTAGGTACCTCATTGCGGAGTCACTGGTTGCAACAGTTGCAGTTCTGATTATATTTGAGATAAACGCAGTGACAGTATGTGAAGCCTGATCGTTAAGCACTAATTGTAAAAGTTGAATGACGGTTTATTTTGCGGCTAGGTGGCAACTTGCTGGACGTTCTGAATAAAATGAGACAGATGAATGTGGACTCGTACAAAATTTATCTTAACTCAAAAATAGATTTCTTAATTCAAATTCATGTCAGTCTTATTAATTTGATTGTCTTTTTAAGTTTAGATGATCTCTGTAGGTATAGAAACCAACTTTATTAGTGATTCTTCATCGCCAATGAAACCACGCCATATAAGTTTGCTAACATAAATGAAAACACAACACAAAGGGCTCTTAAAAAGTAAATAGAAAAGGTAAGAAGCTAGCTAAGGGACAGCTACTTGAAATTTTAAAGAAAAATCCATTCTTTTTCGTTGTTTTTCAAACATTGATCAATACCTAATTGTGTTGGTTTTGTGGTTTTAAATAAGAAACATAAAATGTTTACATTATTGGCTACATTATTATTCTCTTTAGGTTTTTAACTTTGAATTGGTAAATATTTTTGTCAATTGTTATTATCATTGTTCGTAATTAGAATATTTACCAAAATTGTAAAACGTCCACTGCTGAATTTAGGCCTCCCAAAAGTACCACCACGTTGAACGGTCGTGAGATACCCTCATTCATCAGTTGCCCACCATCAAAGCTTACAGCTAAAAGCGGTCTTTTGTTGCCTTTAGGTTTTTATGTAGGTATATACCTACATAGATAAGTCATTATAATCGTTTAGGTACCTACTCCGCATTAAACCAATGCCTACTCATTAATGTTAATCTTGGTTTAGTCTGGAGCTTTCTGCCACACAGCATAATAATATTATTAAATTATTCTCGTTGACAAATAAAAGCTGACAACTAACTTACACAAATATATATTTATAATAAAATAATCGACAAAGAAATTTCGATTTTCGACAATACCAAGTTATCATACTGAAATATGAAAATCTAAATTTAAAAATATACTATTCGAAGTATACGAGGCTGATTTTATTTATTCAGGCTTAGCTATCGGCTATCTTACACAAAAGTGTAATTGAATTATCTTCAAGTAGATTTATCAAGTTAGGATTAGATAGTGTCGGAGCTAAGCGAACTGCTACAATAAACTACACAACGTTATCGGCCGACTGTATCGGTGCACGATAGCACACGTCTGCCCACCCCCTGCACGATAACCGGCTATTAAATCATCGCGAGCGTACATTACAATAGCACAGTCACATACTGTGCATTTCTCATAAAACTTCACATATATCATAGTGTAAGAAAAACTAAACAAAACATAGTCGCCGCGTCAAAAACGAAATTGCTTCCGCTTGTTGACAGCTCTTGATACGTCCCTTTAATAACTTCAGTGTAAACTGAATTAAGTAACACCAACAAAAACATTTCACACCCTATTTTAAAGTGTTAAGGTTTAATTTGGCTCGTGTTTCGGTCAGACCAGTTGCGTCCACAGCCGGCTCAGTTCTGACAATTGGGACAGTTACCTTCCTATTAGAATGACAAGCTCAACGTTGGCTCAGTGTTGTGAAGTTGAATTTCAGTTTGTAATAACAGGTTAATATTATGTCGGCCACTGGGAATGGTACACTACAATGAATTGTTGAGAATATCGCACAGTTTACTGTTGGGGTAAAACGCATACTTTATTGTAGTTGTATTTCATTAGCCTAATAATAATAGACCTAAACTAATATCACATGACTATCACGTCCATTCAGTCGTATATCTTCATAAATGTTTGAAAGAGAGTTTTTTATTAAGTAGGAATAAGTAGATACGGCGTGCATGGGTAATGTTGTAGACTACCACGAAGAGTAAGAATTATCTGTGTCCAGTAAGTTGGGTATACTCGTAAAATACTGGTGGTCAAGGGCAGCCGCCTTAAAATATATTCCATCCCATCACTGAGCCACTGAATGAATTTACCAATCTATTTAATAAGTATTTGTTAATTTAGTGTCGTTACAGGGTTTTAATAATATAACAATAATTTAAACAGAAGCTTATTTAAACTAGATTATATTTCTGAACAAATGGCTCTGTAGGCCCAGAAAGCATGCCTTACGTGTGCTTAACAATAAATATCTGGCCACGCGAGCCGCGACTGCACACTGGATCGTATAGTAATAATAACACTTCTTACGATAAGCACCGGTAGTATAACTTAAGCAATGCTGTTGTGTTAATATAACAATCTAGGGCATAGCCTTTATGAACTATACGATGACCTTTATTTATGTCATATTGTCGACTATTATGAAGTCGATCATCACAAACAATTAACATAATATTGTAAATGAGTTTTCTCTATAAGTGAAGACGCCGTAGACAACACTATTGTGTTTAAAAGAAGTAGGATTGAGAGATATGTAAAAATATCTTCCATTTATTTAAAAAAATAGGTGCCCGATATTCTTGTTAGTTTATTTCATTGCAGTGTTATTTAACTGAATTTGACTATAAATAAATTGAATAGATTATTTTTTGTAGGTACATGTAAATCTAAAGTAATAAAGAAATATTAAGTTGGGTATAAAATTGATTTTTTTGTTTTTTAATCACAGTCTGAACGAATCAATTTCATTTTATTCCAAAAATAATATGAAAACATATATATTACAGTAGATTAAAATATTTCAAATAAGATGAAATTTAATTCAGAACGTAATCTGATCAAATATATAACATTTTTATCTGTGAATAAAAATAAAGAAAATAATATTTTAAATAATATTATATTTACTGAATAAATTAAGCGAATGTGATGGAATTTAAAATTGTATGGAGCATAATTGCGTGTATCGACACGCACACCCCTAGTGGCGCGATCGCTGTGGGGTTGCAATCACCCTCGGGAGTACTGAATTTGATTACATTCTGAAGCAATTCCAACGATGCTAGTTCACGATTCAACTGTGACTAGGCAAAATAACTGTTTGCAATCACGATAGAAATGCATTCGTGCGGACATGTCGTTGTACTTTGTGAAGCTTTTTACATTCGACAGTACTGGCACATGTATGCAATAATAATACTAGGGCTAAAATTATTATGCTCTTACAAACGACGCTATTGTACTATCAATATATCATGCAGATTTGTTTTATACAATAATAACTCAAGTTCTTTTGGATTTTCATTTCATTTTCATTTTGATACAAGAGGTAGAGGGCTCTTTACAGCAGTTTTGCAGCTGTGATAATGGTGTTACAGTAAGCTTCAGTCAGGTCAGTTTCTTCAATTTCATGAGCCGGGAGAGCAATTCAGTTTACGTGAACTCAAACCGAATATTTTCATACATACATAAATAGCGTCACGCCTTTTATCTCCAAAGGGATAGGCTAAGGTGTTTAAGCACCCACTTTGTGGCATTTTTTGGCTACTTTAGGTCCCTTGTAACCTGCTTCTGTCGCTATTAGCGTGATGTTACATAGCCTATAACTTTCTTCGAGAACTTGGCTATCATACGCAAAAATATTTTTTAAATCCAACTGGTAGTTTTAGAGATTAGCGCGTTCAAACAAACAAACTCTTCTGCTTCATATAATAGTATAGATATAGTATTAGATTATGTATTAGGCATTCATTATCAAAAACATTGATATCCTTTGCTGCGTTGTTCTTGTTAAGTTTCGTGAACTCTTACCTAACTAACTCCCTCTTAATATTTGCCGTCTTAATACATCTACCTCTTGAACTTACAAATTCTAAAGTTATGTATCATCAATCTAAATTTAATTGAAATTGAATAGCGCTTAACTACTATCGACTTAACTAAAGTGAAAAACTCATAGTAGAGAAATAGAAGTGTAGAGCAGGTCAAATTGAGTTAACATTTTACAGTACATTTTTTTTTGTTTGTGGCACCAGTGAGCCGAACAACTGAATTCTACTACTTTTTGCATCATCAACTTGTGTTGCTGTGTCGGTGACACTTCCCTTTTGTCTCATTCTGCACGTTAGAATGTAAACTTCTACTAACCTGTATTGTCTCTTGGATTCTCACTTAAATGCACACTAATGAAATAAAGGACCTAGCTTCTATGATTAGAAATAGTACGAGTATAGGACGAATATAGGACTGTTGATGAATCACACGTTATTTTATTTTTACGGTTGACTTTTATTATAATAATATTTTTGACAACCTTTTAGGAACGAAAAAATACTCTACAATGTAAAAATTCTAGTGTAGGTAAGTCAACAATGAAATAGCTGGCAGTTCTTTTGTACGAGGAAAAAAGTGACAACATTTTCTTTTCTCGGAGAAAATGCGCTGCCCAGCTGACTTGCAGAGTGAATCTTTTAAATGTTTTACAGTAAGTAGGTAAAATTTGTTAGTGCTCTTAAAAAGTTACAAATAAGTTTTATTATATACATTATCTCAGATTTTACGAATCGTCATAATACGTGTTTGAGTGATCGTAATACAACAATAAGTAACCTACACGAGGCAGCTTCGTGTAGGTGCATTATTTATATGTACGTGTATATTTTATGAATCCCACTCCATTGTCAATATTTTGGCTTCGACTAAGTATCGACAGATTATTTTAGATTACTTAAGTTATTAAACTTAGAAAACAATTGGCTGCCTCCTTGTGCATTTGCCGTATTTTATACGAGTTTAAAACCAAAGCATGTGTGTGTGTAGTCAAGTTGGTGGTTCCCACAACAAAACGAAGACCGGTGGTCCGATGGTTCGCCGACAAAATCCCCGAAGATTGATGGTCCTAAGTTGTAGCCATACAAGTTTCTGCAGTGGAACTTTAATTGTGAGATGTAACGTCCAGGATGATAGTAGCGTGTGTTATTGCTACAACCGTTTATATACTGAAATAGATAGTTATAGCGTTCAAGTTAAACATAGAGGCAAATATGAATTTATTGCAACGACATTTAACCTAAGTGTGTTTGATACTCAATAACACTGTAATCATAATAGTGTATGACTAGCTGGCCGCGTCTTTGCTTACTGCTCTACTTCTGTCGCCAGTAGCGTGATGTTACACAGCCAAAACCTTCCTCAAGAACTGGGATATTATGCGCAAAAAATTTTTTTAAATCTGTAGACCAACCGCTCTCCAATAAAACTTCCTTGTTGTATAGTTCACACTCTATATTTTTTTACTCGTATACACACTTTTACACGTCCGTTCGCTACGACCGTTTAACTCGTACTGCCCTGAGTCAACCCGCTGGCTCTCCCTCCTTACCCCGTTCGTAACGGTCAAAATTGATTTAAATTGATTTATACCCACTCGGTTGTTATTGCCAAGTTGAAAATTATTATTATACATACATATTTTATTAGCAAAATAAAGGAACCTTACACTCGACCATCCTGATAACGTGTATGACCCCATACACGTCTCAGTTGAGAACCTTACACTTGGCAAATTGACTCATAGCAGCAAAAAAAAAAATACAATTAAAAAAACATAAAAATCACATTGCTACATTTTTTCTTATGACTAAGTTTGCGCTTGTTCCAACCCTATCCGGCCCGACTCGAGTAAAAGAACAAGCAAGAAACCTCGGCGGGGTTAATTCTTTTCGCGGTTATTAAAATGTGATCTCCACAACAATTAAATAATAATAAAAATAATACATTGTCAGTACGTATAATGACATAATTTGGTATGTGACTACAAACAAGAATAATCTGTATTACACTTAGAATAACAATATAATTAAATAAAATTTATCAATTATCTGTTTATGTATTGGTACTTTACTTACTTTATTATGTATTTTTATAATTAAGAAAATTAGGTTTAGATTTAAGTCTGCTTTCTTCTATTGAACTTAGCATTCCCAGTATTGACTTGTTTAACAATAGGTTCCTACATGATTATCTTATAAATTTTAAAATTATACATAATTCAAAATATTATAATTCAATTGTATTAATAGTAGGGTTATCAGCCAACAGAGGCAATAAATGAAGGTTACGAACCCGCTCGCTCACGAAGTCTCGTACCCATATCTCTTAAGTCAGAACAATCATTCAAGCATCAGTCAGACTGTCATAACTCTAACAATATATGTCAAGTCACGAACTCGCTCGCTCACGTAGTCTCGCGCTCGACCATCTTACGCTCTATGATCTCTTTTACTCTAACTATATTCATATTATAAACAACGAAGTCAAGTCACGAACCCGCTCGCTCACGTAATCTCGTGATTGACCTGGAACAACACAAACATCTTTGTATATAAACTTATCGTTCAAGGCATAATCAATAATCTCGTTTCACACCATTAGTAGGTTTAATATTTATACATAATTATATCTAGTCATCCACATCGGATGAGTTACTATCATCTGCCGCAACATCCGTGTCATCACTATCCAGCTCTAACGACTCTACATGTATCCATGGTTTCATTCGATCAGATGCCACTGTAGTCTTTCGTTTATTTCTCATTCCCTCAAAGCCGGGTATGGGCGCCACTTTATAACGATCATTGCCCATTACTTTGACCACCTTAAACGGACCTTCGTATGAGGGCATAAGTTTAGTGCTTTTGCCATCATTTTGAAATGCCGTTTTTAGTATTTTTACTAACTCCCCATTTGTGTAACTTTGAGCTGGTCTACGTCCTTTGTCATAATATTGTTTTTGTTTTTCTTGTTCTCTATTGATTTTGTTTTTAACTTCTTTACGCAGAGATGACAGATCACAAGATTTACGAGTCAAATTTGCTATTTCATTTAGTGTTGGATTACTCTCACTATTTATTACAGTACCAAACATAACCTCCGCGGGAGTTCGGCCTATTGTCTTTTGCAACGTGTTATTTAGTCCCCACTGAATTTTACCGAGTTGGATGTCCCAGTTCTTCTCATCATCCCTAAGGTTCTGTGCAGTTAGCGAGTCTAAAATGGTGCGATTGTATCGCTCTACCTGCCCATTTGACCTCGGACTCGCAACCGCGTTCAATATATGTTTAATACCCCTATCTACACAGAACTTCCTAAAGACATGGGACGTGAAACAACTGCCACGATCACTTATAATTCGGTCTGGGTTTCTAAAAGTGTCAAAAATATCTTCGAGCACTTTGATCACATTCTGGGCCTTTGTATTTCTGACGGGCCTAATGAACACGAATTTAGTAAATGAATCAACAGTTACCAATAGATGAGTGTTCCCCCTTTTGGACTTTACAAAAGGCCCGAGGTGGTCAGTGTGCAAAGTATGGAATGGTATTTCAACTTTAGTAATAGGATGCAAGAGGCCTTCATTATTAGCAGTTTTCTTGGCATATGTGCAATCAATGCATGATTTTACGTACTTCTTAATGAAACGCGACATCTTAGGAAACCAGTAGAATTTTTTAACGCGTTCTAATGTCTTTCCCTCACCGATGTGTCCAATATCATCGTGATTCATTTTGCACACCTGCCACCTCGCCCCCTTGGGCACTACCCACCTAATGTTAGATTTATCCCCGTTAAGAATTCTGAATAATTTGTTATCTTTAATTAGGTAATTTTCTCTAATATACTCAAGCCCCTTCGAATCTAAATTACTGTTGATAATGTCACGAATTCGGCCCAGTTCAGAATCACCCAATTGCAAAGTCAAAAGCCAGTCTTCGTTACTTATAGCTAAAATAGTGGAATACTGATCAACTTTACCCGTCTCTTTGTTATTTACCGGATTCCTTGATAATGCGTCCGCGTGGGCCATTCTCGTAACCGCTCTGTACTCGACCGTGCAGTTAAATTCCTGAAGAGCAAGCCACCAACGCGCGATTCGGGGAATTAGATCACGTTTTTGGAATGTGGAGCGTAGAGCACTACAGTCCGTGATGATTTTAAAATCCTTTCCGAGCAGAAATACCCTAAACTTTCGTAACGCACAAACCACAGCTAAGGTCTCTAGTTCGTAGGAATGAAAGTTCTTTTCCTCGGGAGTTGTCTGTCGACTGAAGTACGCAACGGGCCTTAAAGAATCGGTACTACCTTGTGGTCGCTGCAGCACAATTCCACCAATGCCCAGTCTGCTGGCATCCGTATGGAGCTCAGTATCTGCAGAGTGATCATAAATGGCAAGAACCGGCCTACTTACCAACTTAGTCTTCAACTCCTCAAAAGCCTTTTCCTGGTCTCCTTGCCACTCCCATTTCACGTCCTTTTTTAAAAGTCTCGTAAGTGGAGAAGCAATCTCGGCAAATCCCTGGATAAACTTTCTAAAATAGCTCACAAGCCCTATGAATTGACGGACTGCATGAACGTTTTCGGGTCTGGGAAAATCTGTCACCGATCGGATTTTTGCCTCACCAGGTCTTATCCCTGCTGAGCTGATTTCGTATCCTAAGTACTCAATTTTGTTTGGTAGAAAGCTACACTTTGCCAAGTTCAGCTTAAGGTTTGCGTTATCTAACAGCTGTAGTACCTCCTCCAACCTCGTGAGTGCTTCACCCGCATTTCTGCCGTAAACAAGCACGTCATCAATATACACGGTGGCTCCGTTAAACCGCATCGGTCCCAAAACATGGTTCATCATTCTTTGGAAAACTGCAGGGGCGTTTGCTAGCCCAAACGGCACGCGATTGAACTCGTACTGGCCGTCGGGGGTCACAAACGCCGTCAAATGCTTGTGCTGTTCAGCTATAGGCACCTGGTAGTAGCCTGACATTAAATCAAGAGTAATAAACCATGCTTGTTCAGCCAATCGACTTACCTCGTCGTCAATGATGGGCATAGGGTAACGCTCCTTTACGGTGATCGAATTAAGCATCCTGTAATCGATACACATACGCACCTTCCCATCCTTTTTACGAACCAAAATGATTGGGCTAGCGTAATTTGATACAGACTCTCGTATTACGCCAGCTTCTAACATATTATCTACCATATCGCGAACTTTTTCTCGCTCGTGGTGCGAGAGTCTATAGGGACGATAAACTACGGCGCGATTACTGTTCAACTCAATTTGCATCTCCGTGACGTTGGTACAACCCAATTCAGTCAAATCAAAAGCAAAACAGTGTTTGTAACGTAGCAATAATTGGAACAATCTATTCTTATCTTGTTCGGTTACCGAATCCCCTAATATTACTTGCTGTTTGTCAAATTGGCTATTGGTTTTCTCTTTACAATCTTTAGCATCAGGTGAGACTGCAGTCACCCTCATAACTATGTCTATCTTTTCAGCGCGGGCGAATACAAAATTCTTTTGCAGCAAACATGGTATGGAACACGGCGTTACAGTAACTCTTAAATATCCGTTTTTGACTTCATAAACACCGCCGCATACAACAAATTGTTCATTAAGTTTTCCTACAGTTTTTGTTTCTAGGAGGACGTTCCCACTAAGTACGAATTCCGTTGCAGCTCTTACACTAGCTGATCCGTAAAGTCGGGTAAACTCCATAACCCTTACTCTAACCGCACACTTTTCATCCCCAAAGCAATCAAAAGGAGTCTCTGTACCAACATCAAGGAACCGCAACTTGGCTGAGTCTTTAACGACTATGATATGAGGTTGTTCGGAATATGTTTGCCCCACCAACATTGCCCTATCAAGTAACCGATCGTCAACCACCTTACAAACAACTGTTGCAGTAACCCCGTCAATCGACAAAGTCAATGTCGTTGACCCTAAAGACTGGGCAAATCCATTGCCAAAACCTTTCATAGTCGAAGGTATCCCATCATGTAATACTTCTAAATCAATAGCAGCTGATTCTCTAATTAGGGTAACTTCGCTACCAAAATCTATAAAGGCGTCCAATGACCTGCCATTAACTAACACCTGCTTAGTAAACTTATCATTTGGATGCGAATTCGTTATGCACATTGTTTTGTGAACAGTGGTAGGTTTTGTTGACTGCCCTTGTTTAGCGCGACAATTATCGATTTTGTGTCCTATTTTGTGACAATAATCGCATTTTACTAGAGGCTTAGAACATTTAAGATAAAGGTGCCCCTTTTCCTTACAGTTGTAGCAAAACAATCCCGAGCTGTGTATGTTACCTTTAGAATTGCCCTTCTGACCACTTTCGTTATTATGTATGTTTTCAGTGGCCATTTTGTTCTTAAAATTAGACTGATACGGATGTTCTTTATTGCTAAGCAAAAACTGCAGCAATTGATCGGGTTCCGTACAACGCAATGCTAAAGCACTAGATTTAACGGTTCTGTCACTGAGACCATGGATAATGCAGTCTACGGCGCGTTTGCCTGTGATTTCACATTGATTAATTAAGGCTAGTTTTTCATAAAAATAATTTTCAATTGGCTCACTGTATTTACTCTTACGCCTGAGCATGTCCTCCAAGGACTGGCCATAATTCTGTTCACACGGAAAAGCTTTAATGAGTTTCTCTTGCCACTCTGTCCAAGTAAAGAGAATTGTATTCAAACTCTGATACCAGGTTTTGGCCAGTCCTTGTAGTTTTTGCATAGAGAAGTGTATGGTTGTTTTGTCGTCCCAACCGTAGACAGAGGCACATTCGTTTACTTTTCTAAGCCATACATCCATACGTTGGTTTTTATTACAGGGATCAAATTCAGGCAAAATATTTTTGTAGTCAAGTTTGCTGACTGCATGTGTACTCTGTTCTGACGGTTGTGACGCGAAATTATTTTTCAAAGAGTGTATTATTCTAATAATATCTCTAGATGAATATAACGGGCTACATGACCTTGAGCGACGCCCGGGACTGGCGTCGCGGTATCGGTGATCCTCTCGATGCAGGTCGCTTTGCCGATCGCAGTCGGCTCGATGCTTGCGATGCTCGCTATCCACACGACGGCTGCGCCGATTACTGCCCACGTCACGCTTGCGATGTTCGGTGCGTCTGGAACGAGCCTCCAAATCACGTTCCTCTTGAAGTATTCGCTCCATTTGAAGTAGACGCTCCCTCTCACGCTCTAGGTGCTGTTCTCGCTGACGTATGCTGGCACTGCGGCGTTGTCGCCGGCTTTCGTCTCGGCTGTGTGGTCGGCTTCGTCTAGCAGACACATCTTCAATATCCGGACTGCCCCTCAATTCGTCAACCGGGGCTCGGCTCCGTTGACGCGCAGAATTCAGCATTGCTCCACGCAGCCGACTCTGTCTGCCTCCGTCACTGCCGCTCCTGGACGGATTCCTTTCTGGGGTCCGCAGACGATGGCTCTCACGACTTTCGTTCCGCTCCATATCTCGGAACAAATTAAAACAGTTTGAGTTATCTTAACCATTCGCAACCACGTGTAGTTTTAACCTATAGCAACGGTACCTAAAGTACGAAATATAACAATTCTCTCGCAAGCGATGCATTCTAGCTCAAAGCGCACAAAAATTCAGTACCCATTATAGCCTCACATCTTCTACGAGTGTTCCAAAGTATAACCTAAGCTTGACCTTGGGTTATTATGTACCAAAGAGTTTTTGCAGTATGCAAATTATTTGTTGAAATTCATTTCGATTATTCGTATTAACAGCGAGTAATTAGATTTATTGAGTACCCTATAACAATACTTTTAAATATAAATAAAAAAATATATATTTAAGTTATACATGAAACGTCAATTTTAGAAAAATTAAGTCCTGATTGTAAGCCATTGCTTCTTCCTTTTATCTAAACATTAATTCTCGAACGAACTAATATACTTAGTATATGATGCTATAATAGTAAATTATTACGAAATCAAAGGTACTTACTTTTTACGTGAGCTTGATCGTACCACTTCTGAAATGTAGACCAACCGCTCTCCAATAAAACTTCCTTGTTGTATAGTTCACACTCTATATTTTTTTACTCGTATACACACTTTTACACGTCCGTTCGCTACGACCGTTTAACTCGTACTGCCCTGAGTCAACCCGCTGGCTCTCCCTCCTTACCCCGTTCGTAACGGTCAAAATTGATTTAAATTGATTTATACCCACTCGGTTGTTATTGCCAAGTTGAAAATTATTATTATACTCAATCGATTTATCAATTTATGACAACTCGGTTGGTGTTGCTAACTCAAAAAGTACGTTATTCGATATAGTTGACTTACATATTTTATTAGCAAAATAAAGGAACCTTACAAATCCGACTAGTAATTCCAGAGATTAGCGCGGTCAAACAAACAAACAAACTAACTCTTCTTCTTTATATTATAAGTGTTTGTGAAAGAAATATTTTTCTGCCATTCTATCATCTGCCGCTATTATTAGCATCACATTTAAAACTCATTATAATACTATCTTGTTCAACTTCATTTGTAAAATTAAACTTGCCTCTACTACTTTTATTATTTGCTTGCGAAAATTAACGCCAAAGTTCTGTTTAAATTGTAAAACAAAAAGTAATTCAGGGTAGATCGAGATAGCGTCGAGCAGACTCAAACATTCGGATGCAAAGACAAAACCTTTTGTACAATGTAAAGAAGCATTACTGTTTTTCAAATAGACGTGCGAGATACCTATAGACAACATTGTAAAAGCTCGGCGATAGTTCGTATATCGTATCTTACCGATACACACTTTTATACGTACTCGTTACAATATACCTATGTGTAACATAACATCCTATAAAATTTTACTACGAATTGCTCCTGTCAAATACATTTTGCCTCGACTATAAGAAGTAAGAATTGATATTGAGAAAATACCTTTTATGTAAAGTATTTATAATATTCAGTTACTTAGGTTATTACAAGTACACTAGTAAGTTACAGCAGTAAACAAATTGATGTTAAGACTATGGTTTAAGTATATGAAATTTTGTATCTGTTATAAAATTAAAACAATCTTCGTGATTAGTAGCTCTATCAAAAGTTAATATGCGTTTGTCCCACCGGCATTCATCACAGAAAAAAATAGTTATACCTATAAAAAATATAAACTTTTTTCAATAAGAAGAGAAATATTTTTGCTCGATTGCCAAAGTCAAATTTGTTTTTCGAGCGTATGTATGTATATATTATGTATGTATGTAAGTATGTCTATTTCTTTGGCACACAATACGTCATTAGATTTGTATTAATTGTGCGTGTGTCATAGGGTACATAATATTTTAATGTAGCGTCAACACGAGAAAAAAATGGGTTTCTTTGTTTGCACTAATTTTTTTTTTTTTTTTATGTTAGCCCACCAAAGTGACTCCACCCCGCCTGATGGTAAGCAGTCAGTGGAATCCAGAAGTGGTGGCCACCATACCAAAAGCTATCCTCTTAAACTGCTGGTATAGTGGCCTCCACTATGGCGGCTGGGAATGGGGTTAGATGAAGGGAATGAGGGAGGAGAGGAAAGAGGATAGGGGGGAAATTGGGCCTCCGGCACTCTCACTCACCGAACGAAACGCAGTAGTACGGATACTACTACTCTTAAGTCGATCTTCTATGAGAGGGTAGTACTTCCCCGGACGATCCGGCCCATTCATGCTGAAACCAGCGTGGATCTACTACCGTCACAACTATCTTTTATACAGGCTCTTGTTTTTTAATAATATATATTGCTTGTTTAGCTGTCACATCTGTCTAGGTCTAATATATTCAATATTTGCTCTCCACAAGGGTTTATCTCGGTGTCCACCTACGAATTTATGCATGTCGTAGTGAATAACTGTTCTGAGCCGCGAAACGCTGAATTAAAATTAGCAATTTGTAAAAGTTATTAAAGCTTTTAGTAAGTAAGAAATCAATAAATAAATGAGAAATATAAAATAATAATTTAACAACACTTAATACCGTTAGTGAATCGTTACACAATATCTTCATTACATGCAAAGCACTGTCTAGAAGCGTCTAAAATGTTTTTGAATTATTATATTTAGTCCCATAAACATAAAGTAACATTCTTGTTATAAAATAAATATGACCGTCGTAAGTTAGTGTTTTATGTCAAATACTAGTCATGAACAACGTCGTGAAAATTAACTTCGACCATTACTTTTATGACAAAACTTCATTTACATAATATACTCGTGAAAAACAAAATGAAAAGTGCATTTTATGATGTTCGTTCTTATCAGTTAAACTGAAAACTTGCAACTGTAAATAATTATCTAGATTTTATATTAAGTTTAGCTACCTTCTTATATGAAACAGCTCGAATAAAGTGCCTATTTATTACACAGTTATTATTTTATGTCTTTTAGAATAGATATTTTTAGTATCAATAGTATCTTTCTTATAATATAGTTTGTTTAAGTCTTGCCTCAATTTCAAATTACTCTGGGAGCAAACGACTTAATAGCTTACCCCTCAACTCGTCGCATATTACACGTTATTTTTAAAAGTTCAAATTTTCTCTAACCTTGTTTAACAAAACCTACAATATTGAGAAGTCTGTGGCCCAGTTCATCTAGTAACACTGTGTAGCTTGTTAACGTGGCATGTTAAACACGACTAGTTCAAAACTAGTTCGAACCGTTCGGGATACAAGTACTTTCTTTGTACTGTACCTATAACTACAAGAAGGAAAATGTCTTGATATATTTCACGCTTATTTGTTTCACAACTTAATAGTTTACAACAGTCTTGAAATTGAGACGCAATTTCTTATAAAGCTGTCATGAAGTACTTTAAAATTTATTGGCGGAATCCAAAAGAAGTCTAGGATAATTACCGTAAATTTTAATAAAATAAATCAAAATAAAATTTTAATCAACACAAGATATTTTTTTCTGAAGAGTATTTCATCTTAAGCCCCTTTTCCACTGAATGCGACGTTTTAAAACATAAGTGTTTTCCATCCTATCGACTTGTTACAAATACCAAAGATATTAGTTTTAAATGCGAGCAGGCTTCGTACCATCAAGAGAGCTTACATATTGAACTGAATCAGACTGTGATGGGTACATCGCGTAGAACGTTAACTCGTCTTCAACTCTTGAGAGTTAAAAAACAAAAAATTAGAGATACTTAACTAGTAAATTCTCTCTATATCTTGTAAGTTATTCTTGAATCCCAGACAGTGTTTGTTTACCACCTTTATAGTTATTACATAGTTGTCAGTTCAATCAATCAGGGCGTACATGTAAATCCTTACTATGACTAGGTATACATGAGCGGCACGTGGTCGATGATATATTTTCGCCGCTAGTTATCGACGCTTCAGCAGAGTGGCTATATCGCGGGCCCATTTCCCGTGAACAGTGTGCACTCTGCCACCCTCGGTTGTGCAAACATGATGCGGATACATATCGTAAGAATACCTATCTGGAATACTTAAGAGTTACCAAGTTTTTCGTATGTTGGTAAAAGTTGGGTTGGTTCTTGAGGCTTACGGCGTACTTAAATTTACTTAATGTTTACGAATTGTCTAAAAAAACCATTATTGTTATAATTAGAGCGTTTAATACATAACATACAATAATTTATGATGTCTCAATCCATCACAAAAATCAAAACTGAGAGTGGTATATTTCACTATTTTCCTATTTCTAAATGAATTTAATAGATTTTTGTGATGGGTTAAAACCGTTCCGTAACATGTACGTCACAGAAAGAAATAAATTTCTATATAAGCAAGAATTGTCCTCACACATTTTTTCCCTGAGTAGATAATATAATATAGAAGTTTGTCGAAATTTCTCGGTAGTTAGACGGTACCTACCTGTGGGTTGTTTGACTTATAGATAACATTTTCTGAAGTGGATCTCTGATTGGCCGAGTTTGTCAGAATTTAGATTTTTTTTGACCGCATTGAATATACATACACCAATAAATTTTGAATTTTGTGTGAAGCAATACTAATTTCTAAATTGTTTCATTGTACATACGATAAATCTACCTACTAACATCTTGAAGCCTAATGTAAAACTTGATATCACTAGCACTGCAGAATAGAGACAAAAACCCCATAAAAGTGGGTATCTTAACCACTACGCAATCTCGCAGAACTTTAACTCTATCTATTTGCCAGAAACATCGCCTTGTAAATAATTGCTGCTAAAACAATTGTCTTACATAGATAAAACACTAGCGGTACTGCGGCACTCCGAACTTGCAGCACAAAGCGAAAAGTTCATTAAATATTTAAATCCGTAGATTACGCGTCGTATTTATTTATACAATCTTGCTTATTATTATTGTTTGAGCGTCATTACGCTGACTATTAAGCTTGGGTTAACTTTTATGTACAAAATATATTACTTTTGTACTTGTTGCTACCTCACATTGAGTCCGTTTATGGGCTTACATGTTAGTTGCGGTTGATCTGTCACCCTAGAGAGACAAACCAGTGGGACAGATGGGAATAATCCTGTTCTATGTGGGGTTCCACAGGGCACGATCTTAGAACCAGTTATCAAAAGAGTAGCTTTATCACTTGTATAAATATTTTATAATCTTCTAACTCGATGGCTGCAGCCAATATAACTTAAATCTATTGTACTCTTTGTGCAATATAAAAGTCATATAAAACAGCGAATATAATTGCTTTTTTTTCATACAATTTATGTGATACAGCTGTAAATGTTCATTTGAAGATAAGTGGCATCACTTACCTTAACTTATGCAGATGTGAGTAATCTCCAAATATTGCATACATAATGAGAACAAAAATCTGTCATACATTTAAGTCAATTTGAGCCAGTCGAGCGTTTGTATTAAAGAATCACAATTATTTAAAAACATTTGGCGCATTTTAAAGGCGCCAAATTAAATCTTTGCTCAGATATTTAAGCGTAAGGAAGAATTGAAAATCGCGAGATATGTTTTCCTTCTTTCTGACATACCAAATTTTGTCGACAAACAATCTTGAAAATGGTGGATCGAGATTCTTTTCCTGTTCAAATTAATTTTCTTCCAATATACATTTAACGTAAATTACTTTTTATCGGCATGTTTCCTTGATCGAAATCTTAATTACAAAATTTGTTTATTCGTTTGAACGATGACTTTGAATTGCTAGAATATTTTACTATAAATAGTTTTATATTTTTATTTATTTATAAACTTTTTACACAATACAAATTGATGCACAAAGGCGGACTTAATGCCAAAGGCATTCTCTACCAGTAACCTTTGGGTGATACAGAGACAAAAATTTGATAGTTGCACTCAGTACTTACTGATTATAAGTATTGAAGAAATATATAGTTACTAAAATTAATTTATTTACTTACATACATACATACATACATAATAAATAAAAATAGAATACAAAAATTTTAATAATATCGCACATAAGAATATTATTATTTTTTTTTTTTTATATTATAGCCTATTAAAGTGACTTCACCCCGCCTGATGGTAAGCAGTCAGTGGAATCCAGAAGTGGCGGCCACTATATCAAAAGCCATCGTCTTAAGCTGCTGGTATGGTGGCCTCCACTATGTCGGCTGGGAATGGGGTTAGGGGAAGGGAATGAGGGAGGTAAGGAAAGAGGAAAGGGGGAAATTGGACCTCCGGCGCTCTCACTCACCGAATGAAACGCAGTAGTACGGATACTACTACTCTTAAGTCGATCTTCTATGAGAGGGTAGTACTTCCCTGGACGATCCGGCCCATTCATGCTGAAATCAGCGTGGATCTACTACCGTACATTATTGTATATTTATTGAACATTTTAAACAAAGAACCTACTTAATAATTTCCATGTTAAAAATCATGTCACTGAAATTAAATTAATGTAATATAAGTGTTATTACTTAATTTATACACATTTTATTACTTACGGATATTCAATTAAACTTTTTCCCTAAACATCGAAAGCTACCAGAACTAATATGGACAACAATGAAGCTCAAGGAAATCAATTATGATAATTCGTATTTGAAAACCAGTAAACATTATTACAAACAATAACAAAATCATATTAAAATTGTTATTTGTTTTGTAATCTTCGGGTATATACAATATAATTCTTTAAATACCATTATTTTCCTCGTAGAGGCTGAGAGTCACTTCTTTGTCAGATTGTGCGGGGTGTACAAATAATGTAGAAAGGTAATACACAAATTTAACAAAGAAATAAATATGAATTAACAGCAGTGAATTATAACTCAACAAACAGATTGTCACTTAAACCAAAATTATGTGTGTTTAGATCAATTTACCCGACATTATTCGTGTCAGTACATATTATAACATGGTTTGATAAAGGTGGTTTAAGGCCGGATCTAGGTTGCTTTAGACCAGGTATACTTCTTTATTTACCTCGGTTAGTAGTTTAGTTATTTTATATGAAGGATTGATAAACAGCATTTCTCATTTTAAAATGACCTACCAGTCGATTCAACTAAGAATAATACTTGTAAAGGCTTACATTGCCTATCGCAGCACCCATGCCGTCATTGTCGTAATAGAAAGTGAGGGTTCCGACATGGAACATAAAATTCTCCATAATATTGAAATTGTTCCTTCCACATCTGTAGGCTGTGCACTTTGACAGTTATACGGCTAAAGTTCGTTTATGATCATCGAAACCATTCGATTGAGATGTTTTCAATGTAAAGCTTTCGGGAGGGACATAAAAGAAATGTGGAAGGTAAAATAACTTTTGTCATTACTCGATGTATTGAAAGGCACCGACTATGTACTGCGTCGAATGAGTGTCGTTAATGTATAAACCTCCATAATATACTATAAAGTAAATATAATACCAGTTAATTAATTGATGTTGTCATAGAAACAAATGTCTTTCCAGATATAACTGCGCCATGTCGCCTTATCAATAACCAGCTCACCCTCTATAAAAAGCCAGCAAATAATTTATATCCAAAAGTTTATAGTCGTAACAAAGCAATAAAAACCGCAAATGAAATGACAAACAATAATACTATCAAAGAGGTTGATATCTAACGTATATAATAGTAACCATTTATGAGAAACATCACAAAAAATTCCAGAACATTTCTACTTACACAGGAGCCATAATATTTATGCGAAAAGTATGTATTAACTAATTTTTCCCGCCGTCCTACCAATCCGCACAATTTATGTCCCTCTAGTTTTGTTTTACTGCTACAGTGGTATGAAAACCTTTGGATAAAATGAATAAGATGATGATCAATATTACTGTGCCTCCCTTGAGGGCCATTTGAGAGCGTTACCGATGGAAATTCATGAGTGTTTGTCTTTAGGGCGAACGTAACGTGGCACTTTGAGGTTATGACGAAAGAGTGTTGTATTAAGTAGAAAACTTTGTCTCCGATAACAAAACTAAAATTCCATTAGTATGCAACCCTACAAAATATTCGGTCAAGACTTTATTAAATAAATTAGACAGATTATTTTACCATTTTACAATTTTATAGTAGCAAATAATTCAAGTGCGTCATCTGAGCGCTCCGAAGACACTATTTGGCAGCACAACGTAGCTGCTGTCACGACTTTGCAAAAATATCATAAATCCTCGTGTTCAATATAAAACGTAGTTTAAAATGTATTAATATGGATTTATAACTTTGACAAAATTGTAGCAAAAATAAAAAAATATTATTGGCACGTACGAAGTTATATTATTAAACTTTTTACTATTTTATGATTGTGTGATGTTACATATTAAACGGGTTCTAGAACAGATACCCAAAATGCATAGTTGTATGTAATCAAATACTTAGCCAAAATATAAAATCATCATTAGAACATGAGCTGATGATGTTTCTGCCTGTTGGCTGTTATTACCGAATACAAATTCAAGGCTCCAAGTTAATACTAAGCATTTATCGACGAAAAATCTAAATATCACTTTATTCGATTCAGGCATTGAACACGAAACTTCTGCCTATACAGTACAACAGAACCGCTAAGAAGCAGTCTATATTTCAATAGTTTAATTTTATTTTCACTCGATGTTGCCTCGCCATATATTATGCGTTACACACAGTTATTTATACCATAACCTGAGCCTTAAACCAAGGTAACACGCAGGTAAGTTTTTAACGAGCGGCCGCCAGTAATATAAAGCCGACGATTTATATGCGCCTGCGTCATTTGCATACTCCGACAGACCGTAAGCTCTGTTCGCGGTATAAGGCGGTATAATACGGTGTGCTTAAGCACGGACTTCAGGTTGCCGCCGGCTTTTCCACGGCTTTACTCTAAATCTTTTGAGATTGCACATAAATACTTTGTTTATTTTTGGCATTCTGTTTGTATAAGTCATTGTTGAGGTTATAATAACGTTAAAGACTATGTCATTTTGTGTTAATGAAGCGAATTTGTAATTTAGTTACACGACGTCGTTGCTAAAAAAAAGCACAGCAAACCAATGATAAATAAATTATTGATTAAAGTAATTGTGTATTTATATTATAATAATTAATATAGGATTAAAGTAGATAGAAAAAGAAGAGAATATAGGCATTTACATTATAAACTATGTTATGCCTAATCTTAAAATGATCGTATAATGCTCTACCAGATTCAAAGCAGTTTGTTGGCTTGAATAACATTAAAATCACGAGTTGTGTGTTATCACATCAGAGGGTTCAACTTATAAGTTTCATTGCAGTAACTAATCAAGTTATTCTTACTTGTAATTCAATCCCCAACCAACGCTACAGCTCCGAAGTTTATTCATTACTAATGAAATTCACGTATTGCAGTTTACTTAATATTCGACGGATATTTTAAAAAAAATATTTCGCGCTGAAAACTTATATTTTAAAAATAAATTTATAATGTGTAAAATGAATTATGCAACATTTTTTATTATTAAACAAACGCATCATTGCTTAAAAATACAACAATATATTTTGGTAATCCATTTTTTCACAGTTTACATTTTCCGCAGAGTTTTTTTCGTATTGCTAATAAAAAACGAAAACAACAATATGGACAACGCGTGACTGATAATCACTAAAACCAGTTAAAACAAGGCATATCTGGAATACCTACACGTCCAGTTGTGAGCGGAAAGGTGGACCGTTTCGCATTTCACAAATATTTAATGTTAAATTGCAGCAATTCCGCGCGCTGCGCTTAACAGCGACGATACTTGTAGGTATCGGACACACGCAAATACGTATAAAAACGACACTCGGTAATAAAAAGTAAAGGGTGGTAAAAATAAAAGGTAGATTTAACTCCTCGCCCGCTGCCCGCCCGCCGCTCGGGTAATTTTATTCCTTTGGTGGTAAAAAGATATTTGCATCATTCCAACACGTACCTACTTACGTTCAAGGTTGAGGGACTTATTTGTAGTAATTCACCTTGGAACTGGTACTGTGTGGGAAGTCACCACCCAGTACCAGTTCATTTTGGTGGTGAGTTTCATTGCGCAAAAATAACTAAGACAGTGCTTTAAATGTCAGTCTTATTATGGTAGCTATAGGTTATGAAAATCACTTTTCATCAGGCGACTTGTTTGTCACTAAAGTTGAATAAAAAACCAAATGAGAATAATTTTATGTGTTTTGTCAAAATTTATTATGTATGATTCTTGTTTTCTACTGAACTTTAATTGTGAAACGTGTCCGCTAGGTAGCATAGCTCATACAACAGATATTTCGCATAAAAATTGCGGATTAATAAAAATTATCTAAATGCTAAGTCATAACGTAAGTTCTAATTTTCTACAAATTATTAATATCAACAACAAATAAAATCTAAACACTAAGTAAGTTGAATGAACTGTAGAATGACAAATTAAAGCAAAATAAAAGTAGTTGAAACCCAGCTAACATTCACCGATGTATTAATAACTACATAATAGGATTCTTAATTCACCCACCACGCGTATAACGCTTTTGAAGCGGTGCCTTTACTTGGCGGCTTTGATATTAAATCTTCTTTGTTGAGTACATGTTATTCCTGTATTTAAGGGATCTAAAATTTATTATAGATATGTAAGTACTCCTTATACCTTTCAAGAAAAATAGTGAGTACACGAGCGGGTCCTTTGACTTTACGTTGACAGTTTAATGTATACTTGAACAATACTTTGACCGACATGAATAGTATGAATGTGGAATAGGAGGCATGTATTAGATTAGACATTATTTAAATTAGAATTATATACATATTTCAATCAATCTTGGGTACGTAATAACATGTTGAGGCAAAATTGTCTTATCGTAAAATAGTAGTGAATCAGGCAAATCAAATAGGTATCATAGAAAAATCTGTTTAATTCTCCCGAGAAGTAGGTGAGAAGTAATTCAATTACGGAAGAAGGGAATTAAGCTATGAAAATAGATATATGGTAGAATTGAAATAAAATGCAGTGAAGAAAAAAGATCTGTTGGAATGGTTCCTATGTTTAGAAAAGGTAAGTAACAATAGAAGTATATCGTATGGAGATGGATATTTCGCTAAGAACTACTCCGTACGAATAAACAGCAACATTATAAACAATATGAAAACAAAAGCGCTTGGAACAAGCATGAATAGATTAATAATTAACCCTTCTGAGTAGATGTCGAATCGGAGACGATGCTCAAATAATCTAGACCTTTGCTTAGCAGTAAGTGGGACAAACAAAATACTCTAGTAACTACTAAATTTATAATGTAAAACTTTACCAAGTCTTCAAAATTTTCTAAACATAAGCTTTGAAATGAACATAAAAAATTTCAAACCAATTTGTTATTAGTCGCAACTATCAATATTATGTAAAATATACGATATTATACTATCATAATAAACTTATTTGTAATCAGAAGGATCAAAAAAATAAACAGTATTGCTAAAACAACACAGTACATTGTGTTGTTTTAACAATATACTGAAAACAGAAGCAATAAAATGTTATAATGTACAAAAGCCTGAGGGCTATAGAATATTACTAGGTCGGAAAGGTTATTGATTAAATATAAACGAATCGAACGGATGCAAAGACCGTATCAAATGGCGTACAATTTTCAGTGTTTATTGTGAAAGCTACGGTATGACCGCCGCGTGTTAAGCGCCAACTAATTCTGGTCATTGGGTGATGTTGCGTGCGATGAATTTTAGACGGTACATTTTGAACAACCGATTTTTTTTTATTGTTGATATAGGTTTTGTATGTTAAACAGAAACCGATATTAAATTGACATTTTGTTTTTTTAGGACTTTATGTACCTATTTGATCTTCGACGATATTTCTGACAAAGCCCATTTAAACGCCACTAGAGAGCGGTCATTTTATACGTACCATAAAAGTGTAACAGTGGGTAAAGTCTAGAAAAATTTGATGTAATACATAAAATGTGTAATATAATCCATCATAATCCGCGTCCATCCACATAAACCGCACGGTGAATAACCAAACATTAAGGTATATAGGTAGTTAAACCATTTCGCAAGTTGTGCGAAATAAAAAATGCGACGTAATGTGTTCGCCCCGGGCATACGCTTATCGGCCTCCCCGGCCCTGCCCGCTTTATGCACTCATAAACATCGCTCTTGGAAATAATAAAAATAACTTAGTGGCGCAAGTTGCGGGCGCAATCAACAAATATGTTGGGATACACAGAAATGGTTAACCATAGGATGATTTATTGAGTGTCTAAATTGTTATGTGATGGGATCCCATGCATTAGATATGCTGTTTTTTATGTTGATGTAGCTAAGACAATATGATTAAGGACTGTTCAATAATCTGCTGTCCTGACTCTATAATGCATGTGTCATGAGCGTACTGTTAATTAATGTCCACTGTCATTTTACTGTATCAGCCTGAAGATGCACTGCGAGACATAGGCTTCCCTTGAGGTAGACCTATAACAGCTATAGGTACCTCAATCCTCAAGCATTCATTCTTCATCGATCATTGGAATTCGTTAGATCATCGGTCCTCCTTTTAGAGGCCTATTTATACATATATGCATATGTTACCTTAGGCCATACATAACGTAGGGTTCAAACCAGCATTATTTTTAACGCTCCTGTTTATACTGGGCGTGTGGTGAATCGCCTCAGTACACATACGTCACTGTAATGTACCATCGACTGGACCCTGGCCCTAGTGCCTGAGCCGAGGATCATCATTAACCTATATTTTGTCAACCTACCTATTTATTCGAGGACAAATTTAGCTCGAAAAATCTGTAGTATTAGTAATTCTGTAGTAACACGTGAGTTTTTGTTGCTTTATCGGACAGTGTCGTTTATATAAAAGGATACAACATGTAAAAAAAGAAAGTGCTATGATTAGCTAAATACCCATTTGACAAACATTGAAAAAAAAAAACATACTATCACAAGTCCCGCTACAAATGAATGTTTGCTACATGCCAGACACACCGACTGTGATGTGCACTGACGTGATCGCATTTTAAAGTTATTCTATCAAGATTTCCCTTTATGTCATTCCGCAGAACCTCGTAGCTCCGTACAACATCAAACAAATCTTGCAATTGTATATCTTCGCCGCTCTCGGGATCAATATGGAAATAAGTCCAACAAACTTGTTTCATATCAGTTTAGTTGCAGTTACAAAGAGCTTCAGCGAAGCATTGTGCCCGCCGTCTTCTTTATAAGCATCATATTGTTAGACTTCGTTTCAACTAAAGAACTTGAATAACAAATATATTTCTTAAGTGGCTATGATAGCTTTGGTATATTGCGCAATATTATTAGTTTATTGTTGGGTTAGAAACTTTAATAATGTACTACAATTTATTTTATCCTGACTTGGAAGAACTTTCCTTTTTAAAATCGTTGCAATTACGAACTCACTGGATTTCTTTTTTTACGCTTAACAGGTGTAGTTTATTAGGTAACAGCAATAATTAATAACTAAAGCAAGTACATAAACAACAGCTTAAAATACGTATCTAGATTTAAAATGTCCTCGTAACTTAGTGTTTAATGTGAATAAATACTGGTTGGATTTCGTAAAGATATACTCGTGCCTATTCAATTGAATTTTACTTGAGCTTGGTTTATTATAACTAGCTTTATTAGGTTTATTGGTCGTCTGACAGAATCGATAGAAGATATAGTAATCAAATTGTATCTGTACTAAGTATTATTTGTTTGTTTGAACGCGCTCATCTTTAAAACTACCATTAGGATATTTTTTTTTTGTTATTGTGGACAGTTATTGAGGAAGGTTATAGGCTATATGTAAGATAATTGTTTTGCGTTTGATACCTCAGTTCTTGAGGACGTTTACAGGCTATATGTAATATCATACAAGCTACGGGAGCAGAATAGTAAGAAACTTAACGCGAATGAAACTGCGCCGCAGAAAGCTCGTAGATTTATTAGTCTCTTATCGATGACACTGTTCATCTTTGAGGATTTGGAGACATTTCGTGAAAAATTAAAATTTATAGTTGTTTTGTTGTATGGGGTACTTCTTTATAGTATCCTGCAATTTAATTGGAGAAGTTCGTGATAATTATCACGCTGGTACTTTAATTGCTGACCCGACGTAAGGTTATTTACTACACGAGTAACGCTACTTCCTGGTGTTTATTTAGCACTCTCTTACGACACGCCTAGGCAATGGGTTTGATTCTCTATTACCTATACAACGATTACTTTGACGGCTAACGTAATATTGGATAATAATCCTATAGACCAAAGTTATAATTTCTCATCGTATACTATAAATGTCATTTATATAGTACTTAAACCATTTACATAAACAAGTTCCAAAACAAACACTAATATCAATTTAATTATATGTGGCCACTAGCGGCACTGCCTGCCAGGTCCGGATTGTGCTAACTAAAAGTTTGTTCAGTGTAAGTGGTGATTAGGCGACGACCATGCCTCGCTTCAATCGTAGGCGCGTTAAGGTGCTCCCTGAACGCAAGCATTCACCCGTAACAGTGAATAAATTGATGATACAATGTGTAATATTTTGAATCTGGAATGTTACATTACAAGCGAATGCTCGGCAGTCAGAGAGGCAGTTTGTACCATAATGCTCAAAATCGAATCTGTAAACGTTAAATTGCAGGTGAATGTTCGCGGTGAGGGAGCACCTGTACCGCGTGACGTAAGCGTCTATATCGTATTAACCGTTTTATCAAACGTTTTAACTGTATTAACTCTTAACGATCGCCTGTTTGGTATTTCGTGAGGGCTTTTGATGAAAATTTAACTGGATATTTAACTTTTATTGGCTTATCTCGTGTAAATTGGGCCGTCTGACAAAAGTTATTATAGCGCTCATTCGATGGAAAAGCATGTCGTACATGATTTTAATTTAAATCTACTGTTATGATTTTACAGATAGGTGAATAAAGTTCTTATATTGATTAAAATTTATAAAATATCAAGCTTATTTACAATTTTATTGTGTTTGACGCTTTTTGTTGTTTCTTTTAGTTTCGGAGTGGCAGTTTAGAGAAAGATTTTTAATTACAGATAACCGTCTAATAGATTCCGCAAAAGCGCACAACTCATACTGGTATTCGCTAGTCTAAGAACTCACTACAATTCGTGCAATTCAGTGCATTCAAATTTTGACTTTTAAATGACCAATTACAGCGCAGTTTTCGTTCCACGCATTCCACGCTTGCCCGTTATTTTAAGAACTCCATTTAGAAACTCATTAATTTGTTGGTTTAAAAAATATTTTTTTTCTTTTATTCGTATCGCTTTTATTAATACACTTTAATCTCACATAAAATGAAGAAACATATTAATGAAATATTAATAAAATGCATTTACAATTTTAAAAGATCAACAATAAAATTATTCATCAAAAATATTTTTCGATTGCAGCATTTCCATATTCGAGGCTCGTCTTAATTGTAGATACCTAGCAATGATACACAAAGGACGTCTCGTTAACGAACATTTTTCGACGACCGCAGCGAAATTTAAAATGTTAACAAAAAACTTGGTTAACAAGCGTCTGGGAATTACAGACGTAACGGATACAATTTATGTATGTCCTCTTCTGTAGGTATTTAATTTTTGTACTCATTCAAAGAAAGAAATAATAATATCTCAACAACTACGCACAACGCCATCTAGACACAAAGTAAGCATATATTATAGCTTGTGTTATGGGTTCTAGAATGCGGATATACATACTTAAATACTTTTTTTTATTTTTTTTTGTAAATACATACATATTATACATAGAAACACCCCGACCAATGCAAATAGACATGTTTATGCACACAAATATTGGCATTGAGCGGGAATCGAACCCGCGACCTCTGCATGGTTGTCCATACACAGTACCACCGAACCACAGAAGCAGTCGAAAGAAAGAAAAATTATTTATTTTGATAAAAACACACACAGTACGTAACTGTATACCCTTAATTATCATCCAAGTTCTATGGTTTTTATAAATGAGCATTATCTACACATTTTGCGATAAAACCTTGTATTTTTTATACTTATTGACTGCCTCTGTGGTTCGGTGGTACTGTGTATGGACTGCCACGCAGAGGTCGCGGGTTCGATTCCCGCTCAGTGCAAATATTTGTGTGCATGAACATGTCTATTTGCATTGGTCTGGGTGTTTCTATGTCTAATATGTATGTATTTACAAAAAAAAATAAAAATAGTATTTAAGTATGTATATCCGCATTCTAGAAGCCATAACACAAGCATATAATCTGCTTACTTTGGGTCTAGATGGCGTTGTGTGTAGTTGTTGAAATATTATTATATTATTATATTATTCACAATAATTACGCATGCTAGTATGTCATGTACAGTAGCACATGCTTGCTGATTTTCGCATGCATGAGCCACATCGTCAGAAAATATGGGTATACCAGAAGCAGTACTTCCAACAAAGACGAGCTTCGAGAATTGAAATAATAATAACTGTCTTGCGTTTCTGCATAAGAACATAGACTAGTTAGTATGTATTGTGCAAAATACACGACTTTACCCGCTCCTATAATGTTTTTTGTCTTCCTCGGGAACCAGACCGATTTTCGGGATGAAAAGTAGCCTATGTCTATTTACGGCACCGAATCTATCTACATACCAATTGGTTCAGCCGTTTAGGTGCTCAGTGGTAACACAAACACACACATACACACAAACTTCCGCATTTATAATATTAATCAGATTAGGATTAGCAGTATTGCGCATTTGCAAAATATTGCAAATTATTAGGGTATTATTTAACCGTAATATTGAAATAATTGAGAAAGGCGTGCAGTAAACTAAAAAAAGGTTCAATCACAAACCTTTGTTCAGGCCCGATAACCGTTTAACAACTATACTATTTAAATGCCTCGCTGGGTGATGCGATTATTAATCATTTTCCACACAAGCCCCGGACAATCGCGTGTAATCCATCTCTACATGATTAATTACTAATGAGAATTACTCAAACACGCCTATTTAGATCGGTTCACAATGTAAATATCACTCACTGATTATACCTAATATTTGTGATTTGAACATAATTAGTTTTAACTTAACTAAATGTTATTTCATTTACGTTAAAACTGTGGTTAGGTTAGCCGTTAATTCAGGATTAATATTTTTATTTATCACTAGCTGCGCTCCATCGCTTTTCCCACGCCTAAAATGTGTATTGTCTTCCTCGGGAACCAGACTGATTTTCGGGATTAAAAGTAGCCTGTATCCGTCTCCGGCACCGAATCTACATACCAATTTTTATCGAAATCGGTTAAGTCGTTTAGGCGCTGAGTGGTAACAAACACTCACACACATACACACACACACACACAAAGTTTCACATTTATAATATTAGAAGGATTACGAGCACTGGTTATATCCTAAAAGCAGTGTAACGTAGGTATACTTTATGTACAAATCATGTATTGCAGACTCTTAGGCTGTACCTCACGAACAGCCAAAGTCTTTCACCTACAAAAAAAATCATTAAATAGTATTTACACTCCAGTTTTTAATGAATCTGTCATTAATTCTGGACTAATAATTGCTAAAAATAAACACTATAATATTAGTTTTGTTCAACAGTTAAAAGAAAATTTTTCTTTGTCTTTCGTTAAATAAATGTATCAAAATTAAGTTAAATCCTATAAGGCGGAATAAGTCTAAATGTCAAAATGTACGTATCATCGTATTGTTACAAAACCATACAACAAAGTTCAATTGATATGAATACTACACAATTCGGTTTTTATCAAAAATACTAGGTACTCATTATTAATGTACTGACCGGGTTACCTTGTAAACGGTCACTGACACGAAATAAAAGACTCGAAGAGTTCGGTGTGCGTATGTGACAAGAAAAATGCGAGTAAAAATCAAAGCAGCCGCTTACAATGTTTCTTAGATTATTTACGACGAAATGTCACGAATGACATTTGAAAGTGAAGAAAGAATCCGCAAATGTCATTAATGTACCCGCGGTAGTAAGGCGGTGTGAGGTTCATTTTGGAGTGGCTCCAAGTCGCAGCGAGCGCAATCGTCCGTGCTTGACGGATGCCTCCGTCGCACCGAGGTCGCACCGCTCGCTATGAGACAAATATTTTTATGTCCGTTGTATTTGTTGGCGTGATATTTTGTAGTTTGCAGCGTGAGTGCCAATGAGGAAACTTGGCTGATTTATGAATGGTTTCAACGATCTATGTCAATGCTGAAATATATTAGAGTTCTTTAGTGAGATGAATTTTGGTGTTAATTTACAATATTTGTGAAATGTTTGTTTTGTACCTTCTAAAATCTATCGTATCCCTAAAATACGTAGTCACGTGCATTGGATATAGATCATTTCAATTAAACTTTGTTTCCACAAGAATTTTCAAATCGCGTAGGTATTACATTTTGAAAACCCTATCTACGTAGTTCAAAGATTAGATATTGGCATTCCGTCGACACCACAAACTATTCAAATGACAGTAAACTTAGTCCATCACCTATAATTTTAATTCTGTAAATTATCTCCTGTGCCCCTGTGACGAATTAAATAAATTTTCTTTCTTCTTCTTCTTCTTTCTAATTTCTTAAATTAGTAGCTTAAATAAAGCGCGGCTTTGCTCAGTCGTCAACTAGTGATGTACTTTGCCGGCAGTCCCGCGTCCCGGGCAGCCCCACCCTAGCCCCAGGAAGCACGCCACTTTATTGCCACGACACACGGAAACGTTTCATGTAATACGGCTTTTTTAAATGCAATTTGTTTCATTTTAATATATTCATTGTTTGGCGACTTATCTAGATTTATTCGTGCATGCCGCGGACAGCGGACGTGCCTCGGAACAAACTACTTACCATGTCTTTATTTTGAAATAAAACTTGTTACCAATACAGTTTTGTATAAATGTTTAAGAATCTATTCTACTGTAAAATAAACAAGAGGGGGAGTACCTAGCTTGTTATTTACATCTCGTCTATTAGGTTAAATAGAAAACCTATTAAGTAGGTATAAAACTCTTTGATTTCTTTTAGAAAATAATAAATTTCGGATCTTGAACGCAGAAAGTTCACCTATCACGAAAATCAAACTTCAAAGATATAACATTTTTCATGTGAGGTACATAACCCGAACATATTGTATATAAGTAATTAGGTTTCTCTCGGAATTATGAGAACAGTCAGTTACTATAAATGGATTTGATTTAAAGAATGTTGTTCTACAAGTACCCTGCATGAAACAAATCGACGTATAATAAGGACGGCGACGGCGAGCGTGGGGAAAACAAAACGCCTTACAAAACGGTGATCGTGATCGTGTGACTAATTCCACTTAACCCACAAAAGTGATACGCAACGGTACTTACTGCTAGCCACGCAAGCGGTAGTTTTCCTCGAGCATGTCTCTGCCGTGCATGGCGAGTGATGCATGGCGGAATGACCGCTCACCGCGGGCCGCCCCATTACTGCCCCTATCTAACCGTTACCGACTCTTACCGCCCGTTACCGCCCCTAACTACACCCACACACGGCAATGCTTGGTATAATCCTATTGTTCATTTTTTACATTTTGCTCTGCCAAACGATTTAATGTTAGTTGTGTTTTTGACTTGGGTTCATTTCTAATTGAATTCGATGATGTAGAAAACTAGATTATTAATAGCTCTTTCCGGGATATAATTTAAGTTTATGGCATCATAACTTAAAGGTAGTTTTCTGTTAAGAATAGAAAGTTTATTTTCCCTTTTTAATATTGAGGGCAAAGTACCAAAAAGTACGCGGGTTAAAACAATGGGATCTCGCGGTACCATAAGCAATAAAAACAGCAATATTGATACAGTAAATGTTTCTTTGAATTTTAAAGGTAAAAAATAGTTAACAAAAATAAAAATACGAAAAACAATTTACCAATGTGTATATTGCCGAAAATCGATAAAGCCAATAAAAAGATATAAATTTCTACCATAACCTTTTCTGTAACGGTTGTCATACGAATACAAGTGAAAATCTTTAAGGGTAGGGAAAAACCTGGAACTCCTATATTTTGTTGTGGAAATCAAATAACATTCGTTTCATGAACGGAATAGAAACTTGTCTTAAGCTTCTTGAATTAGATCGGTTTACTTAAAACATAGGACAAAATGGAGATGCTTGCGGTAGACTCCATTTATCGCGTGTTCACTAGTATGATGAAACGAACATCAACAGATTTTGAAATGTAATTGCAATTGTTTTACCCCATCGGCCATTTTCGTTCCAGTTGATTAGATTGGAATCTGACCCCTGCAGTAAAAAGTGTGTAGGAAATTAAATAATGAAATGTAGGTATGTTTTTAATTAATTGAAAAATAATTTTGTCTGGGGTCATGTCTAAGGCGGTAACTCAAGTTTAGCAGTGACATTATGTTCTGAATAGATAGAGACACTAAAGTAATAAATAAAATACATAATAAAAACAGAACCATACATTCACAATAACTGCTACAGTTATTGCTTCAAATGTTTCAGACAAGTACTGAAAGCTAGCTGTAAATGTTATTTTAGCAGCCAGGAACAAGTTTTACACTTTCCATTTTAGCTTTGTCGAAAACAATAACTATCTCGTGTTTAACTAATATTAATTTGTGGGAAGCGCTTCAAACGGCGAAGTTCCGTATATTCCGGGGAAACTTTTATTTAACTTCTCTAGTCAGCACCCATCGATGTAAGCGCTATGAAAATGTAGCTGTTTCGAATAATGCCCAACATTTTGCGTTATTTCGTAATTTTATTGGTAATGTTCAATAGTTGGTTTTAATTGTTTATTGAACCACGCAAAGTTTGCTCTGAAATTCGATTACTTTCGGTCGTTTAGCTTTGTTAATATTTTAGTGGTCAAAGCGTTAGATTATTACCTAGTTTTTTCATTGATTAAACAAGAATTAATGAGAATTTGTTGATACTAAACATTTTATTTATTTATTTTATTTTATTTTATTTGATTAATACGGTACACATACCAATTACATTAATAAATCAATCAAAGCCGAAAAACTATTACAAATAACTTATACCTATATAAAATAAAACATATCAAATCATTCACATATTTTTTGTAAATATTCTAAAACTACATGGCACTTATCAGCAAACATAAACTTTTTAAGCGTTATGGTTAACAGAGGGATAATTTAAAAACCACATTTAGCAACTAAATTATTGTGCTGAATAAACCTCATAATCCCCAATGCATTATGTTAGTAGGAGCCTAAAGGTTACAAATGCTAACATTTTATCACAACGACGTTGAACAGAAGGGCGGCCAACAATACACTTTACAAATCTCTGAACTGATTCCAATTCGGTATAAATAGAAGCGGAAACATTAACTACAGTGGCCCTATATCTTTGTAAGGCGGGTGTCGTATGCCACTTGAATCCCAAGTAACCCGGGATTCATAAATCGGGAATGGTTTGGCATCCCGCTCACCCCGGAACTCGATGGCTGATCCCGGCCAATCCCGCGGCACATTTGTCACACCACTGGTTTTGCGCACACGCCTAAAATGGCCGCTATTGCTTTGTAAATTGGTTGGTGACAGTTTTTGTGATAAGTGCACGAGGGGTACTAACACGGGAAAGTGAAATGGCTTTGAATGTGAAATATTTTTGGCGAAATTACACATTTTTCTTATTTGACGTTTGGGTAAGCGTAATGTTTGCGTTGAATAGTTAAAGGTTGCGGAGTGGATATAAAGACAGAAGGCAGATAGTGTCAATTGCTATAACAGTGTTATTATATAAAACATTATTTTCACAAATGTGTAACTGAATTATTATAGTAGTAGCTACACGAAGTCTGATAAATAAGTAGAGAAACCCAGGACAATTTATAACACAGCTCAAGCTCATCCTAATGAAAAAATCAATTGTTTTTATATGTATCTGTCTGTCGATGAGTAGCAAATTAATCTTCTAAAATATTATTTTATGCTTTAAAAATAGATACTGAATTGAAATCTATTGATCCGTTTGTTACTTTGACACAAATCGGTTTAGTCATCTTGAGAATAAATTTGATTAAATACTAATTGATGCTATTGGAATCGAAATTGACGATCTTTTGATATGTCGATATAATCAAAAGTGAAAAATTGTTCACTTACTTAACTTAAACTTCAATGTTAGAGAGGACTCTGTGGAGTCCTAGAAGGTCGCTAAAGGAGGCTCAGGATTAAGAACTCCTCATTCAGAATAAAAAGAGCACGATCCACATACAAAAAGCATCTTGTGAAAGCTTCGACTGATGTCAAGGTCTTCGCTCGCTGAATCACCTCTCGTAAATAGAATAAAATGATGGACTATATGAACGAAACCTAGCCTGCCTATAAGAGTGAAATAGTTACGTATTAAGCGCAATGAAATAGATAAAGCACATCAGCCGAATTTAAACCAAAGTGAGTCGGTTAGACTCAAGTGGGAATCAAAATAGAATGATCGCAGCGTCAAATTAGCACGGCGATGCTATAATCAGGTGGTCGGTGGTCCGGCGTGGCTGACACGCTATTATTACACCGATTAATAAGCGAAGTGGACACACCGGCCGATTGCCCCAACCCTTGGATCCATTTACAAGATAATTACGTCACGACCCCTGACGACATTTGTCACACTCGACTACCACTCGCACCTTTGTGCAGGAAACGTTATAAAAGTTATAAATTGTTTCGTCGCCTTTGTACCTAAATGTATCACGGCCATTGTTTACTCAAATTTTACCTGGAATGCTTTGCTTCGTTTATTTTATATATAAACAAGTATATATATTTGTTATTTTTTTATTACTACGGCTCATAGATCTTAGAAAATGCTAGGGACACAGTCAGCTGTGCCCTTGGTCAGTCGATTCTGCCCATTTATATATAACAAGCGAGTGAAATCCTTTAATGGTCAATTAATTGGTTTTGCTTGTTTATCATCAACATTTCAGCCGAGAAACATCCAGCACTGGGTGTAAGATGGCGGACAAATAATAGTTGCAGGCAGATCAACATCCTCAGTTTAAACTGTGGAAGCAATTCGAGTCGTTGGTTTTCATGAAAAACCTAGCTATTGTTTTGGCTGCGTCTCTTGTATTTCCATTTTAGGATCATAACTTAAGATTGAATTGTTTATTCTATATCTTTAAATATCGAGCCAAAATGCTTGTTACCTGGTTTTTGTAAATATAATTTGTGTGCTTCGCAGCAGCTTATAGCCACGTGACTTATTGATTCAACATAGCATTAATAAACTTATTCAAAGGTAACGATTATATCGCTCGACTGGGACGAAGTTTTAAGGTCGTTCTCAACGTCTAACGTAACTTACGCAGGTTATTGAAAGCATAAGTTAAGCTACATTTCACATAATTGAACAAACTTAGTGTTCATTTATTATTTAATTTCGTAATCATATAGAACCTTTGATTCTTGAGCTGCTAGGCCATAAGGAGCTTTTGTTGGGTGACGTCAAAAGATTTTGACAATCATAAAACGTTACAAATAAGTATTAACAATGTAGATTGTAAATAATATAACTACACATAAAACAACCTTTTCGGACTTACATTTTCAAAAGTCCATTAATTCAAAGAGATTATTTTAATACCCTTTATCCAGTATGAAAGGATTTAGTCATTCTTTTAGTGTCTGAGTCCCTGAGCTATTCTCTGCAGATTACTTACAGCTCGTAGTACTCGTAAATATGTGACGAAGCGTAACTTAGATTTATCTACTTACATTCAAACTCTTTAAGTAAGACATGTGCTCGGATTACACGTTCAAAAATGTTTTATATCAACCATATCTTTTATAAAACTCGAGGCTAAATTTATAAACGTATGGTAGTTAAAGAGTTTCAAGTTCCAGTTTTACCCACTGTTCGATTGCTTCAAACTCATAATAAGTACTTTTATGTAAATTATGTTCGTCAGCGTGAAGTTTATTATCTAGATTAGTTTAGCTAATAAAAATATCTATACAACAGCTATTTGGTTTATGGCTATGGAATTACCTACCTATGAACTAGCAAAACTAGCAAACCACATTTATGCACTACCCACCAATAAATGCAAGGATTCTCTACGTAAGTGGTTGTTAGGTTTAAATTATAGTGAAACAGAAGACCTTTTAAATTAAATTCGTATTCTTAAACCATATATTAGTAAAATATTCACCAAACGGAAACACACACACACGCGCACACACACACACACACACACACACACACACACACACACACACACACACGCACACGCACACGCACACGCACACGCACACATCATATAAACTTACTCTACCAAACACACATACATCACACTAAGACAGATTGAACTTACCTTTATTGATGATCAGGATCTCTCGAGTGGTAACAGTATTACTAGGTATACATATTTTAAATATTTCACTTCTTATTAATAATGTACAACCAAACTCAAAACAAAATTGTTTTAGATTTTAATTGTTTTTCTCTACTTTCTTGATGTGCAAAACAATGCAATTTTTTGTAACAATCTTAGGGTGGAAGGCGCTGGCGACTGTAGCACAGTTTACACTAGTACAGTCGTCATCGATTTCTCTTATCATATAAAACGCTTCATGATATAATTTACAATTATATTGAGTAGATTAAGAGAAAAATTGTTAAAACCAAATTATGATAAATAAAAAATTATTATTATTATTATTATTATTATTTTAATGAACATTATTTAGTACCTAGGTCATGTTGAACAAATTTAGCAAAGAACTTTGATGTTTTTACTGTGTGGTTGACTAAAACAAAGAAAGCATAAAATATAGGTGAAGAGTTTAGTTTCATTCTAAAGTTCAGGATACTTTGTGATAACGCTCCTTGCTGTGATCATGTCATAAAGTTCATAGTATTTCTTCACTTTATTAAATTTTATAAAATCGACTGAGCATTTTAGTCGTAAAAAGTTATGAGACAGACAGAATTACATTGGCAAATAAAGTATTATTGTTATATCAAACGCTTTAGCTATAACCAGAGTTTAGTACTCCCAGACAATCGTTCAGAAATCTTTAGTAAATCGTCTAAAGTTCATATCCAATCTCGAGACAATTAACCAGCGCACTTAACCAATAGTGGCCATAAATAGCCGCTTCGAACGAGTCCCAAATTAACCCTCGCGTGCGTGCTACACCCAACTACTGCCCCGGTCATGCCCACCGGGAAATTGACAATCCGAGAGTAAGCAGTATTATCCTACTATTTTCAATCTTATTTTAATGACGGTTTGGTTACATAAAGTTTGGATGGCAATTACTGTAATTAGGTTTTTAATTGTATATCTATTATACATCACAGGAGAAAGATATTTTCGTTCTCACAAATTCGTACTATATCCATTTTAAAGAATAGACGCTGTAGCTACTTTTGTACAATGGTGTTTTTTCTAGAGAGTCTTTAATATATACTTATTAAACGTAGTGTTTATTCTGGCAACTAAAGGTAATCTGCTTAAACCTTTAGGATTTGTAGGGTTCCGTACCTCACAAGAACAACGGAACCTTTTATAGGATCACTTTGTTGTCTGTTTGTCTATCTGTATGTCAAGACTTTATCTCGAAATCGCGTGTAGGGATCGAGTTGAAATTAAAACGATATTCTCAAGTCTACAGTCTCTTGAAGCTGTGAAAAAATCAAACTCCTAAGTTAATAAAAATACGGCCGTTTAGTCCGCAAAAAATGGATATTTCGACACTCTCAAGAGAATCAAAATTTATAGGGTATTTTCCGTTGACCTAGAACCATGAAATTTGGCAAGTAATACGGTCTTATACTACAAGTATAGGGAAAGTTTGAAAACTATACACTTGTAGTTAAATCATTAAAAAGCAGGGTCTTCCAGTAACCGAAATCCAAATTCTGAATCGAGTTAACCGTGTCACGTGGGGTATTATATGAAAGGACTTCATAGGCACATACAAGCTTTTACGGATTTTTAATTATTTTTATGATAGTTTTCGATTTATGACGAAGAATGAATAAAAAATACATCTTTCCTTTTTTAACCGACTTAAAAAAGGAGGTTACTCAATTAAAAAAATTCGACCGTATATATTTTTTTTATAAGTATAGATAGGTACCTAATAATTAATTAATTATTTTGTACGGAACCTTCGGTGGGTGAGATCGACTCGCACTTGTTTTATATCTAGCCTTCTGTTTGTCTAAAATCGCTTATATGCTCTGAGTTATTGTAGTGATCTATTCTTACGGTTTCTCTATTTGAAAACGGATCTTTACTGCGATCCGGTGTGGTCTGTAGTTTTCTCCATAGTTTTGCGTCTACAACCTACAATTGATGAATCTCTAGTTATATTATTGCAAATTCATTAATTTATAGATCGATATCAATAACCGACAACCCCGCATATGGTATATCCTTGTGACACTGACACAACATACGGGATGGTAACACATTCAGCTGTGGTGCCCTATATACATACCTATTATTATGTATTATGTAATAGGAGAACGATTACAAGCGCCCTTATTAATTTGCGAGCCGATATCACAGACATGGGAACTGCCAACTGTCACATCATTGCTACATATCTTATGTTTATACATAAACAGTTATTGTATATGTTTGTTTAAATTTGTATGTTGCCGGTAAATTGTTAAATTTGACAATTATATATATACTGACAAGATAGGCTTAATAAGAAATTGGGAAAATTGGGAGGAAGATATTTAGGGCAAGTGCAATCTCACTACAATATTCCTTAATTTTACTAGATCCCCATTATCCATAAATATTATAAAAGGCTTTGTTCTGACTGACTGACAGACAGACAACGCACAGCCTAAACCGCTGGGCGTAGTGACTAGAAATTTGGAGGGTGTGTTTGTCTTAATGTCAAAGGTGTACTAAGAAAGGGTTTTTTAAAATTCAACCCCTAAGTGAGTGAAAAGGGATGAAAACGATGGTATGAAACTTCTTAATTTTTTATTTAAATAAAAAATACCTTCATAATAATTTTTAACAGGGGTGGATTTAGAGAGGTGAAATTAGGGATGAAATATTGTTTGAAAAGATCTTTGTTTTTGAAGTTAGCGACTTGAAATTTGAAGAGAGGGGGAAGGGATGGGGAGGGATAGGAAATGGAGGGGGAAAAGAGGGAAGTTAGGGGAAGTGAGGGGGAAGTGAAGGAGACGGAAGGGAGACGAAAGGGGGACAGGAGGGGAAAAGAACGGGGAAAAGAGAGAGTTGCCAAATGGAGGGAGAAGGTAAAGGAAGGGAGGGTAAGACATAGGAAGCTATAGGAAGGGTGGAGAACGAGCTAGGGATGCTGGAGGAGGGGTAAGAGATCCTGAAGGAGGTGGAGGGAAGAAGGGGAAAGGGAGGAGAGAAGCAGAAAGGGAGGAGTGGGGAAAAAGGGGAAGGGAAAAGTTATTGTAGTGAAAATTTTCCTTTGTGTTTTGTCTATTGTTTTTACGGAGGATATCTTTAGGTAGGTGAAAGAGGGTTTGTATGAATGGGAGATTAAAAGTAGTATGGAAAACAGTATATAAACAATATAAAAATGTATATTGGAAAAAAGATATTCACGCGAGCGAAGCCGCGGGCAAAAGTTAAGTGGCAAAATTATATACTAAAATATGCACCTGCCATAATGTACTTAATGTTTTCAGGTGCATATTTTGGAAGTCAGCTGCATAAAATAGACTCTAAGACTAGAATATTAATTCCAAAATATAACATGTTATAAGTATAGAATATTCAGTAACATTCAGTAGGTAAGCGTAGATTGTCGTAATATTGTAATACAGAAAGTTGAATAACTTTCCAGACACATATATCTGCAAAGAGCCTAGTAACTCCAAGCGTTGTCAGTAATAGCATACTCACAGAAACACATACTCGCGACGGAATTCAACGCAATAAATATTAAACATAACAATCTCTTATATGCCGACTATATATTAATAATTCAAGCTCGAATTTGTAACGTTAAGTAATAATTTTGCATAATTAAATGTAACGCGTTTGCGTAATACCGGGGTAACACCGGTAATTCGGTAACGAGTAACAATTTGCGTGCTGCCCTCGTAGCTCATTTATTAGAAAATGTGGCGTTCAGTGTGTAACAGCCGCTATGAATAGTATCTAGACACTGCCTTACCCCGACATAGTTCTTGCATATTGATGTGCTACATATTTGCCAAGTTTTGTATACAATGCGTATATTGGTTTTATAGAGAAATACTAGCGATCCGCCGAGGCTGTGTTTGTGTGCAAATTATCTGTAGGTACAAACTGCATGTATTATAGGTACATAAAACCTTTAAAAAAATGTCTGAAGGATAGGGAAAACCCTATGAAAATCCGGACTGGCTTAGTTTTGTGTTATGTACCTACAATAGATGTCATACACTAATTTTATAGTATCGCTTTGCATCGATATCAAAAGTTTCATTCGATTTCACAATTAACTTTTACGAAATTTTGAATATAACTAAAAAAATATGTTGAACATAATAAAAATATAGCCTATGTTACTCGTCCTATTTGCAGCTTTCTAAAGGTGAAAGAAAGATTAAACAAATATACAAAAAATCTAATCTTTTTCTCTTTATAATAATAATTTAGATATATCGAACTAAATACGTTATTTAGAACAACTCCAGACGTATGAGGTCGGATATGCTGCACAGATAGGTAACTAATGAAACATATTATTGTTAGTTCTGTAATGACCGTATGTCTCTACTAGTTAGTTATAATATGGCGTGCTGTCACACCCCAATGAGTGTTTAGGAAAATTTTCGACACTAGATGGCGCCACTTTCACTTTCACATTGAGCCAATCGGGATTTAACTTTCAAAAGCGCTTCACAGCTAGACCTGATCTGACGTAAATTAAATTTAAAATGTCCGAAATGGGCACTGAAAAATATTTGTTTTGGTAGCGCTTTTACCAAAGTAGCGCCAACTAGTAGCGAAAATTTTTCTAAACACCCTCAACAAGTCTTTGTGTAATTGCTTCATATTTAAGTTTTATTTATTTTTACAGTTAATATAAACATAAATGGTTTAACTTTAGTTGATTTCTTTGATTGTATATATTTTGTTGTTAATCGTAAATAATATATTGTAAATACATAAATAAAATTTGCTAAAATAAATGTTAATGTTTATTTAAAAGTTTCAGAATATAAACTTTTCAGTAATTTATTAAATAACTAGCGGTTGCCAACGGCTTAGCCCGTGTGGCATATCACAAAAATATAGCTTAAGTTACACGCTGATATTGTAGCTTTCTATACGTCCAAGATTTTTTTAAATTGGTTACGTAGATTTCGAGTTTATCCACAACAAAAAAACAAACATAAAAAAATCAAATCTTTTCTCTTTATAATATTAGTTTGGATAGCAATAAAGTTATTTAAAAGTGTATAGGTACAAGAAGATAAACATCTTTTGTTCAGAGTTACCATTGATATCGACAACGTGGTACGTATTGATAGACCAGTGATTGAACTAACCACTGTATTGCTATAGGTTGCCCAGATCTCGATCTACATATTTAGAATTGCAGACGTAGTTTGTCACCTGTCACCAACCTGAGATTGATTGCGATTCGCTATTGACTAAACTACTCACTGCACGAGAACATGAAGTAGTTTAAAGCTTTTGAAACGTATTTTTATTTATATTTGTGTCTCAAATACACAAATATAAATAAAAAATTCACCACTGTACATGTTTTTTCCAACATGGAGATGGCAATGTTTGTTATAATCATCACGCTTGCAAAAAGGGTTGTTGACAGCAGCAATAAGTTATTTACTTCCCATAAGAGAAGACTGGGTAGTTCTCTATTCTAAACCCTGAGAATACAGGCCAAATAATAGATTAAAAGATACACAAAGCTGATTTATTATTTATACTACTAAAATAGTAAACTAAAGACCCACCAACCGGTCAAGTAAGCTGTTACCGTGGCTCATAGATGCATGTCGGTCGGTAGTATTTACTCTGTAAAAGATTTGGATTGAGGGCGTAATAAATATACCAATAAAATTATTATAAAAAATATTGACGTATTATATTTCAAGTTCCTTCTCTCAGTTCAATTAGATTTGTTTAGAACATAATAAAGAATGACAAATTGAATTAAATTTTATATTTCAAGAAAATATAAAACGATTGATGTAAATAGGTCGCAAAATTAGGACCAAGGTGTTTTCAGTGAAAGTTTCAGCTTCATTTGTGTGTTGGCAACACCGAAATGTTTGTTATTTAGCAATGATTCAAAATAAATCGTGTTTGGTACCATGACTGATATGCTCGACATCAAAGTAAATATATTAAGTAATACTATTACAGTTTCAGAGAAAACCTAGTTCAATGTTATATTCTTCTTCGATATCAGGACAAAACCAATGTTTGTGTAAACAAAAATCTATGCTATTATATAAAGCGGAAGAATTTGTTTGTTTGAACGCGCTAATCTCAGGAAATACCAGTCGGATTTAAAAAAGACTTTTTGCGTATGATAGCTTAGTTTTTGAGGACGGTTATAAGCTATGTAACATCACGCTACTAGTGACGGGAGCAGAACAGTAAGCAACGACGTGGGTGAAACCGCGCCGCGGAAAGCTAAAACATTAAAAGATATTGAGTATTATGAGTTTAGTGACATTAATTAAGAGAATCAAATGTTTGAATTGTTATATTACATTATATACATTCGAAGCATTCAAATACAGCTTTAAATCTATCCACTCGTACCTAACTATGTCAGTCTTTATCACTTGTATGTCTTAATCACAATCACTTTGAAGTTCTCATATCATTTACAGCCGTATTGTTCACATGTCATTCTATCTCAACAAATAACACTACGCATTATACTGTCTGCGTTCTCTTGACCTTAAGCTCTATTTTCGGTATTGAAATTAAGAGTGATATGTTTTGAAATACGAAAATTTATTTCGTTGCTATTAGAGGTAACACGTCAAGCAACGTTAGCCACTCTGTGTCATTTTAATGCAGAAATATCGCTATCGAATGCTAAAGAAGTATGTATAAATCGTAATAACTATCTAGGTCAACAAATTCCCATACAAGTGTATGTATATAGTTATATAGCAGGAGGTAGTAGATCCACGCTGATTTCAGCATGAATGGGCCGGATCATCCGGGGAAGTACTACCCTCTCATAGAAGATCGACTTAAGAGTAGTAGTATCCGTACTACTGCGTTTCGTTCGGTGAGTGAGAGCGCCGGAGGCCCAATTTCCCCCCTTTCCTCTTTCCTCACCTCCCTCATTCCCTTCCCCTAACCCCATTCCCAGCCGCCATAGTAGAGATCACCATACCAGCAGTTTAAGACGATGGCTTTTAGTATAGTTACCGCCACTTCTGGATTCCACTGACTGCTTACCATCAGGCGGGGTGGAGTCACTTTGGTAGGCTACAATAAAAAAACAAATATATAACAATAGATGAGGTATACGTAGGGTGTACAGATGGAAGGTAAACACAAGATATTGTGTGCGTACTAAACTTGTATTAATTAATTTGAATGTCTCGAGGCCACTGTCACTGTCCCACTCACTGTTCGTCTCTTTACCAACCATCCGTTTGGTGTTCTTGTCGTGTACAGGGTGGAAAGGATAAGTAAACTTACTCGATTATTACCATATTATCACGTTATAACTAAAAATCTACGTTACCGATTTTAAAAATATAATATATAATAATATAAATAATTGCGGGTAACACAGGCTATATTTTATTGTTTAAAAAAAATTCTAGGTACTGTGACTAAACGTGTTAACTTGCTTGTTAACACTCAAAAGTCAATCCAATAAAACTGCAGAATAGTATAGTAATAATATTTTTTTTATTTGAATATTAATATAATGATTCGTATTTGTACATGCAACCTTATCAGGTCACTGGTTTGGGAATGGATTTCTAGAAGCGCACTAACTTGAAACACACCAAGTGAAGCGCACCAAAAGTATTCCTCGAAACGCACCAGTAGTAGGTAATATTTTGTAGTAATATTTTTAGCGCACAAATATTACTCTACTGTCTGCCTACGCTTCGTTTCCATTCGTGGCAAAAAGTTTTGGAGTGGTGACAAGAAAATTTTAATCCGAACAAAATAATTTAAATAAAATAATTAGGTATCTACGTAGCAAGCACCAACTTATTTTTAAATTAGTCTCACTACCGTGGTACATTATTTTACATGGACAGTTTTGAACTAAACCGGACTTATCATTGGCTTTCCCAACGTTAATTAATTACAATGTTATTCAATCTAGCTGCCGTTTAAAAGTTTATATATTAAATAATGTTCTAGCTGTGTGAAAATAGAGTAAATACCAAACTACGTTGTCTTGCCTTGATAAAAAGCTTAATTTTATTTATTTTGGCTTATTATTTGGACGAAATGAAAATAAATATTTATAATAGGTGTATGTAAAATTTACAACTAACCACTCACATTAAAGTTTGTCAATCGGTTTTATTAGCACAAGTTACGCGACAACCCTATTCACTGATCACAATATCACACAACACACTCCTCGATCCGCCAAAGCTCTTTACTATCATGACGAGGTTTAGTTCAGAGGTCCGCAACAAAAAGACCAAGTGGTCGAGACAATAAGGGGTGAACTAACGAGCGCATTGTGCCCGCCCTTCGCCCTTCCCATCCCTTACAATGTGAAAAATCACAAAGAAAACCGTATTTTAGCCGGCGACCACAATACTGAACGTGAAGTATGTCAACTCCGTCAAAGAAAGTAAATTGAACTCGCACAAAAGTCCTGAGACGTCCTTGATTCTGATGTGTGAAGTTGATTTAGGGCTAGCTTTGTACTCATACGTGGACTGCTCACTTCACAGATTAGAGTAAATAGGTACCTATATAAAGTAATCAATTTTAACTGTTAAGGTAAATTAAGTTCACAAATATGAACACGCACAAACATAAAATATTTTACAAAAGCGCTGCGGTGATGAATTTCTGGCTGTCACTCACATTTCAATTTCGGAATGATATTGTGACAATAAAATTTTTATATTTTCAATGGAGACGGATGAGCACAACCCGTATGATAAGTTACATTCATACTTCCATAATTCATTAATAGAAAAATACATTTTGCTTTTATCTCAATAAATAGATTAGTATAATGAACTAACTTTAACACAATAACGACAATTAATTTAGCTCTAAAATAATTGCTGAAAACCTAGATTCAATGTCATAATATAAAAGTAAATAATAACTTTATTTTACTAGTTTTAGTTAATATTTCTTTTTTTAAATATTCAATATTAAAAAAAAATTAGAAAGCTTGCCACGCATAAATTTCGTTGTTCTTGAGAATAAATTCTCTTTGCCTAAAAGTCACTCTCGGTTAGACAGACTTATCAATGTATTCATTTTTAGTTTAAACTCGTATGTAGATATAGGTTATTGTACACGAAGTCCTTTACAGAAATGTCACAATTATTATACTGTAGTCAAAGTTAACATGGTGACTTAAGAATGTAAACATAAGTATAAATAGGTAGTACATAAACTTGATTATGCGATTAGCTTTAAAATTGAAAAGCGACTTAAAATTCTAATTACATGAGCTTACCGAACTGCAGTTTATAAAAGTCGAAATCTCTTTAGTTGCAAAAACGTTGAAACTCTCAGTAAGTTTTGAAACAAAGTCTTAACTTCAAAAATTAAGTTACTGACCGAGTAAATGCTAGTTTAGTTTAGCTGACTACGAATACATACCCCTAAACTCGGCCTTTTCAAAGTAAGCGAAACAAGAACGACGGATTTCGCCACTTCCGTCAGCGGTTTGTGCAATCTGCTGTGAAAATATTGCTTTTCTATTTTTACATTTCCTTCGTACTTGTACGTCAAGGAGTAAGTGAGATACTCTTATTTGCTTGCATATAATTTCAGTGACTCCAAGTTTTAGAAAATTATGTGTCGTATATCGTCTATTTTTTTTCTTTAGTCTTAGTTGCTTGTAGTGCATATTCTTTATAATATTATAATTGTAATTTCACAACAGTAATGCACTACCAACAAATAAAAGCGATGTGACGGTCAAAGTGGAGATGCTTGGAAGAGGCCTATGTCTAACCAGTGAACTTTATCGAAACTATGATGTTATATTTGAACTTACTTTTAAAAGTAGGTAAATATATTACAGGTATGTCATGACTTAGAAGATATTTCGCACTTATTTAATAGAGTAGGATACGTATATGTTATAAAATTTTATGTAGTCACAAATTAGCGTCGCATAAACATGCCATCAAAATAAATTTCTGTTAGCATAATATCTTGTTGTCATTTAATTTATGTATAATTCAGGATTATAATTCTCGACTTGAATATTATCTGTCTGGCTTCATAGTTTGAAAGTAATACTTAATGTACATAGTATGTAACTCGTTTGATATCGCCAGCAGCGTGTTGTGTCAGCTAACACGAGCTCTCAGGCGTTTCAGCTCATATTTTAAACACGATTTAATTTCAAACTCCTAACTAAACCGCTCTGAACAACATAAACATTGGATGAATACGGCTGAGTATACACAGCATAAACATCACTGAATATCATAGGGTACTAAACAACTATGTATATGAACACGCAATGGGAATACCTACAGTTGTTTACAATTTTTTAGACTCAACTTTATAAAAACAATCACACAACTTAGATATTATACACCAAAGAAAACCCATAGCTAATATTTAGGCGCTACCAATTTTATGAGATTTTAAATAAAAGTTTTTGAATGAAGTTAATAATAAATACCTAATAAAGAATTATTAATGCTTAGCTCTTCAAAAACAGTAAGATAAGGGGAGTGGATGTGGGAAGGAGAGGTCCAAGTTCAACGTTTTACTTTAAAAATATCATAGTTACTTCAACTACTATGTCTATTTTGTCCCATGAAACTGTAACAAAAAGTAATTATTGTCCAACCAACATGTTTGCGTACAACAACGTTGTGTAACTCTTTAACATTCCAAAAGAGTACTGTGAATTCAACATGTACTAACTAGTACTACTACCTGTACCACACAATGTAACGCTACGTGGATTTGGTTGCTGTTTTATAACCGAATGCCCACATCCTCAGTGTATAGTAACTTTGCCTTGCTTGTATAGTAGTAGATGTTCTCACTGGTTACAGCATAAATGGCTTAGGTTCATTAGAGAAGCACTTACCGTAGCGTTTCGTGCAGCCAGTGAGAGCATCAGAGACTCAATTAACCCTTTCATAGACACTACTGTAGACACAATAGAGGTTTTATTGTCATTACGGCAAAGTGTTAACTTCTATTTCTTTTACTTCTGCTCCCCTTTAGTATAGAATTGATTTCTCCTTCACTATTTACGACACTTAGAAAATACAGCCAACATTTTACACTACAGTAAATACTTATATTTAATCATGTAGACCATACATATTTACCGCCTAAGTTGTACAAAAAAATTTCTATCGTGAGCACATACCCGACAGTGAGTCCTCACCGTAACAATTTGTTGACTCACACTTTTGTTTGTTTTGTATCTGTTTCGTCGAAGAGCTAATCGTTTACAAATTTATATGCCTAACAGTTATGTAAAGGCTTTATTATCATGTCGTTACTATGCCTAAAGTAAATATCTCGTAGTATATAAGTTCTAGAGCAAATTATTACGACGCGCGACGTTTAGTGAAACATTGTAATATCATATCTTATACACAGCGTGACAACAAAATTAAATGCTCAAGTAGTAAGCAAGAACTACTTCAATAGCGGGTGTAAATATAAAAAAAAGGATATAAAAAGATTAAAAAAATCATCTCATGACATCTCTGAGACTGTTCTATCTTTTTTACAATACATAATACATGATTGCTAATTTTCAGAATCGACTCATTTCAACAATAGCATGCTGTATTATAATTGCACTCTGTAAGTATTTTACACATTTAGGCAATCTCTATTTCTTTGGTAGGGCAGTTTTTGTTTTGCACACCTACCTTAAAAGTGACAAAATAAGAAATCATTATGTATTTATTCCGTCATACATTGCCTCCATTCTTAGAAAAATACATTATTTTCCCCTTTGAATGTTCGTACCACGTAAATATTTGTATTTCTTCAATTCTTTAAATTTTTCAAGCACACTTTACGTAGGTGCATAAATAAATCGTTTTAAAAGTTTGATAGGCGTTGTTCGGGGCATGGCACGAGGTATCTCCATCAAGCAGTGCCGTGATGATGAACTATAACGCGAAGGTCGTGTAAGTGATACAAACGTTAGCACCCGCCGCTAGTTCACAGGCGGTAATGAACCTGTCACGATATGTCGCGTGATACATAATGACTCGCTGTTTTAAATCTACAACTGTATTGTTTTTTGAAAGTTTTTTTATTTGTTTTTAGAAAAGTTTCTTGAAAATAACTTATAGTTCTATGTAGAGTTGAAATAACTATGATATGCTACCGATTGTCAAAAACTGATTTTTTATTTGATTATTTGCATACAATAATATGTATTGGCGGACTTAATGCCTGAGGCATTCTCTACCAGTCTACCATAGGGTGATGCAGAGTTATGTCGAAGCAGGTGCATAAATAAATAAACTATGCATTTATTATACATATTATAGTTATATGCGTTTATTCTAATTTTGTTACTTATATTATTTTAATAATAAGAGTCGGTATCATCACCATCATTTCATCAAACAGACGGCTAATGCTAGACATAGGCTTCCTCCAGCACTTTGACAGACCGTCCATATCTAGCGGTTGAGGATTGAACCAACCCCGACTACCTGACAAGAGATAAGAGACCTCAATGCCGGTTTTGTCTCCAAATTCTTATTAGCAACCTAAAATCTGTTAAACCTAAGTAGTTTACTCATTCTGAATCAATAGGCAAAGACAGTCAGAATGGGATGAAACTACCTATTAACAACATAAATTATTCAATCGTCATCAACTTAAAACCAAACAAATCGAACTTTGCTAACTTGACAAAAAACAGAACGCATAATCCCTTGAAAACCAAATAGGATTTCTATTCGTATTTTCAGTTGACGTTGTTTTGTGTGCATTTTTACATTTGAACTTGGCTGCAAAAGTGCGAACTAGGTACAAATAAACCGCAACGCGCTAATTCCTACGAGTGTTCGAGTTTTACTTTAAAAAGTTTATTCTCTTGATCGGTTGCCAAATGTTGTCTACCTGCAGGGTACAGTGACTGCCTAAAGTTTTCTGGTTGTGGAACTATGCGCGGTTTTAGAAGTTTTAAACGGTTACGTCATCATCTCACCTACAATAAGAATACTAGCTTATCGAAATTGCTATGTGCACATAATCTACTTTTTCTGTTATCGAAATTAGTAAAAACTTTCGTGGTTCGGTAAAGAGGTTTGATTGTAAAACTCTCCAGATTATTATTCGGTTAAAAATATTTCTGGTAGGTACTACGCTTAAAGGTAAGTAATATCTGGCGCTATTTCGACTTTCAAATCTAGTACAATAGTAACGTCTATAACTGAAATGCAGCTTGTCATAAAACTAACAAAAAAAAATTATCACTATGGTAACAGTATACAAATGTCGCGTACTTATAATTAGATTACACTTGTAATGAGTATGACAATTAATAGCAATCAGCATGTTCGCTGAACTATGGGCACGAGAGAACAAGCAACATTCCGAGACGTATTTAAAGTGGAAATTAAAATGAACGTTGTTTACTGAAAGGTTACATTAACAAATCTTAATTACACTCATTTATTTGGCAAGAATACCTGGCCGCGCTCTACAAATGAAAGGGAAATAAAGCTTCGTGTACACCAATTTACTATGTAGTATGTATCTACTTATACAACAATTAATACATTTTAATGCGTGTTGATTTACACTGTTGCGTTCGATTTGATTTTGGTAATACCTGGATAGTGAGTCAGTCATTTGCAGACGTTTTTTTTTAATCTAAGGCTTTAGGCTGTTTTTGTGTAATATGTATGAAAAAAAAAATTATGACTTATATAAAAAAACATTTTTTATTATACATTATGTTATTACAAGAAGTTTTTGCCTTCTCTGTATAGGAAGAGGCCTTTTCCTGCAGTTGGATAATAACGGGCAGATAGAATGATGTTATAACAATATATAAAATATCTGATGATAGGAATGAATTTCAATAAACGGGCTTCATCCCCTAATTACTTACCTGTAGGGATTTTTTGAAATTGAAATAGAAGAGCCTCCTTCCTTCCATCCTCGAGATAAACCCTATTCAATAAAAAAAATCATTAAAATCGGATCACAACCGGCGAAGATATGATTTAACATACACTCAAAAATACAGTGAAATGAATAACCTTCTTCTTTTAGCAGACGTTGAAAAATTACAAAAATGGTTTTTTTAACAAATAGAAAATATAATCCAGGACCTTAAGATCTGTAAGTAATATAAAGGTCACATGACGGATGCAATAACGTAGTAAATTTATACGTCTAAACAAAAAACAAACGCTGACGCAGATATGATTCAAAACAGTTAATCACATAATCTCGTTCAATTATAACAATGAAACTTTACAATATGAATTAATGTTGATACAATTCAGTTTACGAACTCCTTCTCCCTCACACATTCGCTCATACTTACCCGCCCGTTCACCTCCCCTACCTTGTCATGTATTAACTAAATTAGCGTAAACTTTATGTTTTTAATAAGTTGCCACCCCTGTTTCATTATTACGTTATTAGAATGAGATGAATCTTACAAGTTTTAATTACTGATTGCTTTAACCCGATATTGAATTGTAGAGCATTTTTATGTATAGTATAATTTCGTTAAGTTGATTCTGATAATAGGTTTAACTGTTTTAAAATACGAGATCGAAAACGTATCTCCTTTAAATAAGTAGTATTGTTTAAGTAGTACACTGCCGCTACTTCTAACATATTATGGTAAAGTATATGAGCGCCGGTCCACATACGGAAAGGGAGTACAAAAACTAGCACAGATTTTATCACCACTATTGGCTATAAAACACAATAGCTCAGAGACACCTTTCGTAACTATTACAAGCGTTCATATGCCACGGTATCTATTTAAGTAACTAGGTTGTGATAAGAGATGAGCAAATTTTCCTTAACGTAAAAGTGCTATGGCCCAGTAAGCTTTAAAATAATATACTATTACGCGGTCCAAAAGGTACAATAATCGCTGTATCGATTATCAGAAAGGTGACCCAAAAACCTCTCCAGAAACAACACCATAAATGGTTCCCATTCGATACATCATCCAACACAATGTTTAATTAAGCTGGGTATAATTTACGTGGCCATTATCCATTGAGTTACGTTCAGCGGTGGTCACTGAACTTCCCCATACTCGCCGGGCTATAGTACCTTGCGGTCCATGGAAATAAAATACTCGGTAATGTCATAAAATTCGTTTGTATACACAACTTATTGATAACATTATTTGTGTTGTTTTGTTTGTAAGAAAAATGTTCGTGATTGATAAATATATTTTTTATTATGCGCTTGATCAACAACTTACTATGTATATATTTACCTACTCTGCCACAAGAGTCCTATATAGCGACTTTGCAAGAAATGTCCTTACGTAAGATTAAGATTAATTAAGATACGGTTATGGAATAAACTCTCCATTCAAGCTTTTCCGAGAGAAAACGCTTGTTACTCATGGTATTGCGTACATTGGCTAGGATAACTGCTTAGCAGTAGGCGGACAGTATGCTTATTTGCTACCTTAGTTGTATAAATATAGTTTTTATTCGCTTACCTTTCCGACGCAATGTGGTTTAGATTAAAGAAACCGCAGCGCTTATCAGCTGTAATATCTGAACACAATTTGTGAGGGTCCATAAGAAAAGAGGTCAATTTATGTACCTATTTATGTACCTATAGTGCATAGATCTGATCATATGCATGTAAATGAATTGAATCAGTTATTTACACTCCGGAACCGTGGTCACACTTGTATCTAAAACAAGCCATTAGATACACGGCATACGACTTAGTAGAAGTTTGTAGGGATGAATGCTGTGATTGCATATAAATTATATCCCCTATTATTACCGGTATTCCATTAATCGCCTCTTACGGCACCTACAGGAAGATATGGTGTGATGTTAAAATATAGTACTTCTTTCGTATTTACAGTAGCAAATGTACTTACTGAGTAAAATATATTGACAAAAAAAGTTGCCAATTTGAGAATTTTTGTAGCATTAATTCTTTAGCGATATCCACACTTTTCGATGAATTTCAAAGGGCGTCATTGTTTCGTAATGTAGATCTAAATTTTGTAATGAAATGATGTTTTACACGTTTTCATTGAGTAAACATTTACGTTCTGTTTTTTTTGGTATAAATTGTTTCGTAAGCGGGTGGCTCTAATAAATCTAGTTCAACAAGATGTTTGTCTGTCGACAGAGTCAAACGATTCGCCTAATCCGCACATTTATACTTGTTATTGTTCGTGTTTCTCTGCTATTTAGTATTATTTCTTGTTATATTGTGGCTTTAGATAACTGAAATGTTACTTACAAGGACGATCCTTAAGTCGTATCACAAAGGCAGCAAATCTAGAAGTGTTTAAGTTGCAAGCGTTTAAAAAGTTACGGCTATTACCTACTTATTTAATATTTATCCTAAAAAATTATACGTAATAATATAATATAATAATATTCTACCACATTCACACAGCGCCATCTAGTCCCAAATTAAGCAATTATATTTGCTTGTGTTATGGGTACTAAACAACTGATATACTACTTATATACATTTTTTTTTTGTAAATACATACATATTATAGATAAATTACATCCAGACACAGAACAAACAATCATGCTCATCACACAAAGGTTTGTCCTGGGTGGGAATCGAACCCACGACCTCCGGCTTAGCAGTCAGGGTCACTAACCACTAGACCAACAGGCTAGTCAAACCAACGACCAACGTGAATGTAAATTATGAAAAGATCATAAAATCACATATGCTATAATTTTCCATCATCGCTCTAAAACCCTTAGTGAAGTAACGTTCAAGCGTCGCATGGAAAGCACCTTCTTTCGACTTTAATATTTTTCTTTTCCATGCAAATCCGTCCCAGTTCTGTTAGACTCTAGAATGACCTATATTCTAGGCTAGAAAGTTATTTTTATCTTGGCTTTTAATACGTTTCTGTTTACTTTCTACCTTGTTTTCTAATCTAGGTAAGCTCGGTGAAGTTAGTGTCCCAGCTCGTAGTAACGTTTGTCCACCGCTGGGATTACCGTGAAGCTGCGCCACGCTTTCACACAAAGTAAATTTCACTCTGCGGTCAAGCGTTAAGTAAAATTAAGTTTGTGTTGTGCACTATGTTGGTAAAAGGAAATATATTTTCTACATCCTATATATAGTAAACTGTTTTGGGTTAGTTTCATAAAAGAAGGTTATAAGGTTCAATAAAATTTTGAATTATACAAGAAAATCTATTTGTATTATGTAAACAATTCTTCAAATGAAAACAAACATATTTGTTGAAAGAAACTAATATATCAAGGAGGTTTCATGCATACATACTAGCACGGCACGTCACCGCCATGACGTGACAAGTTAACAGCTTCATGCTACGGTACATTTCATTTAAATGCATTTAGCTTTGCACACAACTCGTACGTATTCTTTAGTAGGAAGCGAGACGTGAGGCGGTACAGAATGGATGGTTCTCAGGACAATACAAGTTACTGCATGAGGTAATAAACAGTATATATCATGTTGTCTACTATTAATGGTAAAACTAACTTAATTTTGTTCTGGTATTCATACTTCCTACCAATATTATAAATTAAAGTTTGTGTGTATGTATGTGTGTGTTTGTTACCACACAGCGCCTAAACCGCTGAACCGATTTTGATGAAAATTCGTATGAAGATAGATTCGGTGCCGGAGACGGACATAGGCTACTTTTTATCTCGAAAATCGGTCGTTCCTGAGTTACACACCATTCTCGACCAGTGGCTGTTTTCGTATTCCTTTCGGTTGAGACTACAGGGAGTTTGTTACTACACTTAGCAGGCAGTTTAGTGATGTTAAATACACATACAACGCTGCTGTTGATGCCTTATTATTCGCTTACTTGCCTTATACGACGCCCAACGGAATAGAAGGATTAGTTGGCAGAACCCACGGTCTAAATACATGAAAAAGATTACAAAAATTGCATATTTTATTAAATGACAAGCTGTTGCCTGCAGCTTCGCCCGCGTAAATGTCGGTTACATCGCATATTATTATTATTTATAAAAAAAAATCTACTTGTTACTCCTTATTACATCAGCTACCTGCAAATAAAAGTCCCGTCAAAATCGGTCCAGCCATTTCAGAGATCAGCCGGAACAAACAGACAAAAATTCTAAAAAAAAATATTTTGGTGTATGTACCGTATATATATTCATATACTTGTAGTAAAAAACGGTTATTTAAATATTACAAACAGACACTCCAATTTTATTATATGTATAGATTATTAAAATATGAGTCCACGTTTTTATTTTTATAACTGTTTGATCGAAGTGTCTGTTGCACTTAAAATATGTATCGAACGTTTAAAATGTCACTTCAATCAAGCGTCACTAAGCGTGAAGTGATCGAGTGGTTTATATACTAATAAGGTCACACTACGTTACTGTATTAGAACTAGGAGGTCGTCTATATAAGCTTTCAGAGGAGAAATGTGTATTATTTGATTTAGATTTTAATTGAAAGTAAATACACTTACACTGCAGATAAAAGTAATCAATACATAGACAGTACGAATGTACGAAACGAGATAAATATTATAAACTAGCGGATGAGATAAATATTATAACATTTTGTGATAAATAAAGATACTTTGGATTATTTATTATTTTAGGTGGTATTCTTTTAATTTTTCTTTCCGTAAGAATCTCGTACTTCAAGGAATATTATAAAAAAAGAATTAGCGAAATCAGTTTAGCTGCTCCCGAGATTTGCGCTTAGCAACACATTCAGCAATTCATTTTTATATTATAGATAACATATCACGCTATTGCCTCCCAAAGGCTTATACACAAAAACACACAGGTGTATAGTATTATGTAATTATTCTGAGATTGAAGTTTAGATTTCTAGTTAATACTAAGAATTTCTTGACAGCAGAAGAAGAAAATACCATTTTACTCGCCCCAGTAATCGAACAAGAGCATCTGTGTGGCAGTCCATATACAGAAGCACTGAACAACCAAGTACGTGAATGACATTACACTGCACCTAAATATTTTCGACTACTATTGCCAGCAAATCACTCTCGGAAGACAATTGGTCACACACAGCGTCTTTCAGTTGTCATTATTATTATTATACTCACACAATAAATTGCCGCGTGGCCCACACTCGCTTACGGGCAAAATTTAATGCGGGTACAAATTAGCTTGTAACTCATTTAGTAAGCAATCGAGTCGCATGCCCCTTGAGCTCGATACTCGGTCTTCCACATTCGACTATGATCACCAAATATTCGGATTTACTAGGACACGTGTTTTGCACTTTGAAACTAATTCTCGCAATCCGTTTTTACAACTATTTTATCCCAAATTTAAGTTCCCTTTGAATTTTGTTGTGTTGCCACGTGTTGAAATCGTTAATGGTCATTTTTGTTTTGAAATTTTATCTTATCTTCTGATCAATTTCTTCAATTGAAGATTTACTCAATTGCCGAGATCTCCCACAAACTGACATCTGATGTGATATTTTTTATTTTTATATGAAACATGAAAAAATATATTTTTTATTTATTAGGTTATAGGGGTGCGCCCCACTGCAAAGGTCTCTCCCAAAAGTTTCCAACTCCTCCTATTTCTGGTGTTGTCTTGCCAGTCTCTCCGAAACGAATCTAAATATCATTATTTTTTTAATTCTTACAGAGTTTAAGTCTTATTTGGCATCCTACTCGTATTCGTTACTTTTTTTGTGGCAAAACTTAGGTATCAAGTAGGTACATACAAACCGGTAGAACTATATTTTATTTTACTATTACTGAATTTGTTGTAGAAAACTATATTGAATTGAAGTGTCCGTTAATGAATACAAAAACAGTTTTCAGGACTATAGGATGTAAAGTCTTGATTGATGGTAGCCCTTGTGTAATAGTGAAACCTACGACGGAATTATTGTTCGTGTGTCTCTTACGATTGACGACTTTAGTTCACAATTGTTTTAGTTTTGAGGTCGCTGTAGCGAGATTTTGTTGTGGGATTGTGTCTCTATTATGAAGGGATGTGGGAAACTCGGCAGTTTGTCAACTCGCATTGTGGGAATTAGAGGAAGGAATTGTCTTGTGTAATTGTTCTTAGTTCATGACTAAGAAGGAGTTTCTGTTTCAATAGAATTACGTATAAGTTTGTTACTGAGGTTATTGTGTTACTACTTGTGTTATTTTGATAAATATAATTGAACTTATTGACACGGTTGTTCTTTAAACATTGCTTAAATTTTCCCAGCGTAGATAGTTGTTTTTTGAAAATAGATTTAATTAAATATATGTACAACTTTCTTTGCACAATGCATATCTGTAACAGAACAGCGTCTATATAACAGATGTAATATACCCTGAAATTCAGTACGTACTTCGTTATTCGTGATCAGAGCAGTACTTTTTCATTCATCAATATTGTTCTGAGTGTAGGTAGGAAGGAGGGCTCGAGACAAAAGGTCAGCGTATATTTGTGTATTACCTCTGTACTCTCGTAAAATATTATAGTGAGTGTGCTTCCCCGCATGGCATTGTGGACTTTATGGCTCTGCTGAAATAAAAATATAGAGATGATTGAATCATATTGCGGTTTTATATTTACGTATTATTTACTAGTTTTGTATGAGGGTAGTTTTATTACCACTATAGGTAAAGGTCTCGCTACGTTTTTAATGATTGTCGTAACGTATAGATATAACAATATATCTATTAAATATATACGTGTTATTGTGTAGTTTATTTCTTTAAAAATGTATGCACTTACTTCTAATACCTATGTCTCTATATCACCCAAAGGTAGACTGGTAGATTATCGTTAAACATTAAAGCCACTTTTAGCTTTATGAAGAAAGAAGTGATTGCATAAACCTAACCTAATAACCTAACCTACTTCACTTTAGTTAGCAAATATTACGTTTTAAGCTGCCTAAGCGCTTGTGAGATCCCGGTTTTATAGTAGTTTAGCTGCGCCCTGCGGCTTCGCCCGCGCGAAAATTGCTATGTGTTTAATTAATGTAACTCGGGAATCAGAGCGATTTTCGGGATACAAAGTAGCCTATGTCCCGAAACCAATTTTCATCGAAATCGGTTTCGAAGTTTTAATTTAATATGGTGGTTAAGTAATCTTAAACTTTCTAAATCACGTAGTAGATCCACGCTGGTTTCAGCATGAATGGGCCGGATCGTCCGGGGAAGTACTACCCTCTCATAGAAGATCGACGTAAGAGTAGTAGTATCTGTACATTCGCGTTTCGCTAGGTGAGTGAGAGCGCCGGAGGCCCAATTTCCCCCCTTTCCTCTTTCCTCACCTCCCTCATTCCGTTCCCCTAACCCCATTCCCAGCCGCCATAGTGGCGGCCACCATACCAGCAGTTTAAAAGATGGTATAGTGACCACCACTTCTAGATTCCACTGACTGCTTACCATCCGGCGGTGTGGAGGAGTGAGTCACTTTGAAAAATATATAAAAAAAAATCGCAATTTTCTTAGTTTTCTTTCATAAGAAACTTCTCCTGACAATAACAAACACAACATGGCGTGATGTCATGACCAAGGGAAATATGGATTCATTTTTAGATATATAAGATTATAATCAAATAGTAGAATTGGAATTATGAGTAGTGAACGACAGAGTTTTGTGATGGTATACGTCCTGTGTCTCTAAGATTACCACACTTCAAACATCAGATCTATCTAACGAAACTACAGTTCTATTGGTTTATGATCATGCATGTAGAAAATGCATTTTTATAACACTGCATGTTCGGCGTTGTTAATAAGTCTGTAGTCTTCAGCCAAAATAACACTTGTCAGGATAGCGTTTAAAACTAGTCTACAGTTATATTGAATTTCATAAAAGTCAACCTACGATCCAATATCTTGACTCTTCAAGTCTTTGTCTTTAGATCTGAAGCCTTATCTGAATGTCTCAGCACCAATAAATTATTCACCTCGTTGATCTCGAAGCACTAATTCTACTAGATATGCAAATATCTGTATTTCAGTGTTGTCTTTAACGAAGGAGCGACCGGCGACTGCCACCGATTCATAAATAATTTAATCGCCACTTGAGAATTATTTGATAAAGTAAACCTTGTTTTAATGTCAAACTTGTTACATAACGGTTTAGCAGTCGATAAGCAAGTACAGCGCCATCTGTCGGGCTATGTTTAAAGCATAAGTTTTTATGTACCGTCTGTGACTTGTCTTAGTTTACTCTGTATTTAGTTACAGTTTGTTGTTTATTATTGATATTTTATTTTACTTGAGCTCATTTGACATAATTTTCTTTACAAATTTCCGTATAAAGTTTTTGACATTTATTAATATATATATAAGTACTAATATATAAAAAGAAAGAGTTTGTTCGTTTGTTTGTTTAATTGATTGATTGAGCGCGCTTATCTCTGCAACTACCACTCGGATTAAAAAAAAATCTTTTTGCGTATGATAGCTCGAGAAAGGTTATAGGCTATGTAACATCACGCTACTTAAGGGAGCAGAGCAGTAAGCAAGGGCGCGGGTGAAACAACGCCGCAGAAAGCTAGGTTATTAATACAATTTTGAGAGTCCTACGTGTAAGTTAGTGTTGAAATGTAATATAGTAAATTGTTTGAAGTCGTCATTGAAATGATTAATTATAAAATTATTTTTAGAAAAAAAATGAAAACCGACTTCAAACAACACCTACATGTTCAATCCTTAACTAAAAAGTAGAAAATAATATTTTAATTACTTCATAGCAAAGAACATTAAAGGGGAATCAACGCAATCCTTGATACCTATAATACTTTACTATTTATAGTTTTTAATCAGTTATTTTGGAGTCGGTGCCAGCCAAGAAGGATCTTTAATTCTGTCTTTGCAACCAACTTTTGTAGTGCACGGGGCGGTAATTGCACGCGTGGGGGATATGCCTGAGTGCACTACCCGAACGCGGTCATACTCGTGAACGCAGACGTCATTGATAGTTGTGTTCAGATATACATAAAAAATTTGACGCGCACTTATCAGATTCCGTTCGATTTCTTGTATTAAATCTATATTTTTCATTCATGTATTAATAGATTAATCAAGAAGGTTTTTTTTGCTAGTAGGTAGGTTATTTTTATGAAGGTCATTATGAACCTTCTTGGCTGGCACCGACTCCAAAATAACTGATTAAAAACTATAAATAGTAAAGTATTATAGGTATCAAGGATTGCGTTGATTCCCCTTTAATGTTCTTTGCTATGAAGTAATTAAAATATTATTTTCTACTTTTTAGTTAAGGATTGAACATGTAGGTGTTGTTTGAAGTCGGTTTTCATTTTTTTTCTAAAAATAATTTTATTTTTAAACTTTTAGTGGGAATTAATTGTGTATAAATATATTCAATATGGGTAGACCTAATAAACGTGCTGCGCAAATGAGACAGCGCCGCGCCGTTTGAAAGAAAGTAGAGACGAGAGGTAAGATTGTAAATAGAAATATAAGGTCCTTGTCAACACTTTCTCGATCGCTAAACCCTGAATCCCAGAAACCACAAATCAAAACAAAAAAGTGATGATCTACCAACAATAAAGAATCATCAAAAATCATAATTTAACTGACCGAGCAATCGCTCAGATATACAAAAAATGCATATGGTCACTCATCCAGGGCTACTTCGTTTCTAACAAAAAATGAATTTTGAAAATCACTTCGCACTTGTAGCATGGACATGTCAATGTCAGATAATTCGTCGCAAAAGACATCGACGTGTTGCTTTACACGTCTTCACTTCTTGCAAACGATTTGTTACAAAATATTAAATTATTCTTTATAAAAAAAACATGGGACCCCATTTCGGAGTATACCCTTTCAAATAAAGGAAGAATTTTCCTAATTGGTTTATAAATGACGGAGTTAAGTTGTAACAAACATACAACCACTGAACCATTTCTTATAATAAAAAAATGGGACCAATTTCAGAGTATACCCTCTCAAATAAAAAAAAAATTTTTCAAATCGGTTCATAAATGACCGAGATATGAGGTAACAAACATACAAAAAAAAAAAAAAAAAAAAAACATACGACCCGAATTGATAACCTCCTCCTTTTTGAAGTCGGTTAAAAATAGACTTTATAATAAATTTATTATTCCCAACAAGTACGAAATCGACCTGTACTCAGTTTGAACTAAACTCGCAAGAGCAGCATATTACAAAGTGATCGTTCACAATTAAGTACTCCTTGCGCATCCTCATTAGTTGCACCACTTGCACCGGTCTAGTTTGAATTACCTTCTCAACAAGTAGAAAGTCTTAATCAGCTAGGGTTGGTACACATAGGAACTAAGATTATTATTGCCTTTACCATATATGTTTGGCAATGATTAAAATGAGACTCAGATGTTATTATAGTCTGATTTAGTTAAGTAAAATAAAGCGGAAGTGTTATTGTTTGTTTGTTTGTTTGAACGCCCTAATCTCTGGAACTACCAGACGCATTTGAAAAATTCTTCTTACGTATGATAGCCCAGTTCTCGAGGAAGGTTATAGGCTATGTAACTTCATGCTATTGGCCACGGGAGCAGAGCAGTAAGAAAAGACGCGGGTGAAATCGCGACGCGGGCAGCTAGTATACTATATAGCGCGTGTTTATTGCTGCCTTAAACTTTACTTGTCTAAAGATGTGTTTTATCTAAATACGTGCACTTATGTAGTCGCTATATTGCCTATAAGAATAATGTCGCTGAGACTGATGGCAAATATGTGGTAAGAAATAGTGAAGCACATTTCAGTAGCGTATTGTAACAAACTGGTATCACAGCGACTCTTACTATAGCGGCTGTATAAGATACTTTATTACTCACTGCCCCGCGAATAAAGGTCGCCCAAAAAAACCTATTCTATCGATTTTCTTCATAATAACGGTGACGCGGTTTTATTTTTATGATAGCGTAGTTCACTGATTTACACTAGTGAAGTGGTAGTGTATAGAAGGTTGGATTTACTGGTGAAATTGTTTAATTTAAAAATGTATGAAATAACTATTACAATTTTTCTTTGTATATGCGTACTGCCAAAGTCTGTACACGGGAAGCCTCAACTATACCAAAACGTCGCTAGATGTCCTTCGTGTACAATACAATAATATTTTTAGGATACTGTTGAGACTGCCCCGCTGATGTAGTGCATCGGCGTGGTTTGCACAAAACCATACGGATGGCTTTTATGCATTACTTAGACAAAAGCAGCATCGCTGGTAACTAGACTGAGGGTTAATGGCAACAGTATCCTAAAAACAATTGCGGAGAATATTTATTCGCCAATAATTAAGAATTATGTGTGCAAAATAATTAATTAATTTAAATGTCGAATGTTAATTATCTACTAACCATTAGTTTGTAAGATTCTACTAACAATTTACGAATTTTAATATCTGAAATAAATAATTTGAATTTGAATTTGAATTTGAATTTGAATAAGAGCAGCACACATTGGACAATAACTATTATTTTTATTATCACCTTTGTATCTCATGGCGTTAACAATGTTCTTTTGAGAAATAAAGTATCTTTGAACCTAAGTACAAGTAGGTTGAGTACCAACCAATGTTATAACTGCTGTTCTGTGCCATCTACATTATGCATATATGTAGGTTTAACCAATTTTATCATATGGTTATTAAGGCATGGTGCCAGAATAAGATCAATTTATTATGCACCGCAATTAGGTATGTAATGTGGTGAACTACTACACCAGTGCCACCGCAGTCACTACACCTAATATGCGATTTGAAAAGTACTATACCTACTGGTGGCTAGTTAGATGAAAGGACTAACGTTCCCTAAGGTTGGGAGATGTGTGAATAATACCACTGATACATTTATTTATATTTATATTGCAAGCATCTAATAAAATTGATAACAATTACTTATTTATAAGGCCTTTAACGCGAAGCTAGGTAAACTAGGCGGTAACGAGTTGAGAGTGGGGCAGTTTGGATTTGGATCCAGGAATCCCCGGGGCCAAATGCTGGCTGACTTCATGGAGAAGGAGGGCCTCTTTATGATGAACTCCTTCTTCAAGAAGCGCGATAGCCGCAAATGGACCTGGATTAGTCCTGATGGGGTCACAAAAAATGAGATTGACTTCATCATGTCGACCAGGCGGCAAATATTTAATGATGTCTCAGTGATCAATGCGGTGAAAACCGGAAGCGATCACCGGATGGTAAGAGGCACATTAAATATCAACCCTAAGCTGGACCGGTCTCGACTGATGAAGTGTACGCTCCGACCTGCACCGATTCAAATACAAAGCTCCGAGAGCTTCCAACTCGAACTTCTTAACCGCTTCGAAAGCCTCGGCGATTGCGTAGACGTGGACGAATACAGCAACAGGTTCGTGGAAACTGTCCGTTCGGTAGGGTCTAACATCTTTAAAGCCCACCGCAGTAAAGGACCGAGAAAGATCACCGACCAGACCCTCAAACTTATGGACGAAAGACGCAGGATGATAAGTCTGAGGACCTTCAGAACGAAGGTCCTCAGACTTATGGACAAGATCTCCAAGTCTTTGACGCGAGTCAAAGACTTGGAGATCTTGGATAGATCTCCAAGTCTTTGACTCGCGACCTTCGCCAATTTAACACACAACGTGTTAAAGAGGCTATAGAGCGCAACAAAGGCTTGAAAGTGTTCGCACGAGATCGGTCTGTCGGGCAGAGCCGACTTGTCAAGCTGAAGACTGGGGACGGCAGGATCATCTCGTCTACGCCAGAGGTTTTAGAGGAGGTCGAGAGGTTCTACGGACAGTTATACACGACACAACATGCACCTGTTAGCTCCTAGCATCAGATCCAAGAGCTAGGTTAACTCGACATTACACCGAAGACATCCCGGACGTCAGCCTGTGCGAGATTGGTATAGCCCTGAGACAGCTCAAGAACAACAAGGCGCCGGGTGAGGATGGAATCAAAGTCGAGCTACTGAAGGCAGGCGGAAATCCTGTCCTGAAGGCCCTTCAGAGGCTCTTAAGTGCCGTCCTCCTCGAGGGCAAAACGCCACAGGCATGGCATAGGGGTGGAGCTGTTCTTCAAGAGGGGTGATAAAACCCTTCTGAAGAATTACAGACCTATCACACTCCTGAGTCACGTCTACGAGCTGTTCTCAAGAGTCATCACTAATCGTCTTGCAAACAGGTTCGACGACTTCCAGCCTCCCGAACAAGCCGGTTTCCGAAAAGGTTTTAGTACCATAGACCACACACATACGCTGCGGCAGGTTATACATAAGTACACAGAGTATAACCGGCCCCTATGCTTAGCGTTTGTGGACTATGAGAAAGCCTTTGATTCGATCGAGACCTGGGCCGTGCTGCAGTCTCTCCAACGGTGCCATATTGACTATCGATATATCGAAGTGCTGAAGTGTTTATATGAAAACGCCACCATGTCAGTACGAATTAACGGTCAGAGCTCAAGGCCTATCCAGTTGCAGCGAGGAGTACGACAGGGAGATGTCATATCTCTGAAACTGTTCACCGCTGCACTGGAGGACGTGTTCAAGCTTCTGACCTGAAATGGACTTGGCATCAACATAATCGGCGAGTACATCACTCACCTTCGATTCGCGGACGATATCGTGGTCATGGCTGAGACCGTGAAGGAGCTCAGTGCAATGCTCGATGACCTCAGTAGAGTCTCTCGACAAGTGGGCCTAAAAATTAACATGGACAAGACTAAAGTCATGACCAATGTCCATGTTACACTCACTCCTATTACGGTCGGAGGCTCGATGCTCGAATTCGTTGACGAGTACACATACCTGGGACAAACAGTCCGATTAGGTAAGTCCGATTTCGAGAAAGAGGTCACTCGTCGAATCCAGCTCGGCTGGGCAGCGTTCGGGAAGCTACAACATATCTTCTCGTCCGCACTACCGCAGTGTCTTAAGACCAAGGTCTTTGACCAGTGTGTGTTGCCAGTGATGACATACGGAGCAGAGACGTTGTCGCTAACTATGGGTCTTATCCGAAGGCTCAAAGTCGCTCAGAGGGCGATGGAGCGGGCTATGTTAGGCGTCTCCCTGCGCGGTTTGAGAAACGAAGAAATCCGCAGGCGAACCAAAGTGACTGACGTGGCTCGCAGAGTTGCTTCTCTGAAGTGGCAATGGGCAGGACACATAACTCGCAGAACTGACGGCCGCTGGGGCAGAAAGGTTCTAGAGTGGCGAACACGAACCGGAAGACGCAGCGTGGGCAGACCCCTCACAAGGTGGACCGACGACCTTATAAGGGTGGCGGGCAACCGATGGATGAGGGCGGCGAACGACCGGCTACGATGGCGAAAATTGGGGGAGGCCTATGTCCAGCAGTGGACGTCTTTTGGCTGATATGATGATGATGATAAGGCCTTTAAATGAAAGATATTGTTTTTCTGGTATATATTGTATGGATACTTATGTGAAAAGGACCATTTTTGAACCACACAGGAGAAAATAATGATAATAATAATAATTGTCACAACACGACATATCTTTATAGAACCTATTAGATTTCAGTACGCATGTATTAGAACCTACCTAGTGTTCATTCAAAATAAGTGTTTTCTTTCTTTCTTTCTTTCTTTCTTTTTTGATATGTGTGAATAATATGCATTTTTACTGAAGAGTTATTGTTATATTTATAGACGCATAGAGAGGGAGGGTAAGACAAAATAAGAGATGAATGGATCGCGTACAGGATAACATGAAAGAAAGTGAGTGTGTGTCAGGTGAAAGAAAGAATGAAAGACATGGAACATGCAGCTTACAAATTAAAATAAAATTATAACTATAATATCTTGATAAAAATGTCAGCAACAGATTAAAATGTGTAATAACTTTTGCAAATCACTTTACGTGACGTGGTATAAAATTCATTGAGTCTATAATAACTACCTATTAAGGCTTATAATATTGGTAAGCTCAATCTGCTAATAACTAAAACCTAAAAGCCAGATAAACAATAGCATAGTTTATCAAAATTCATTGTCAAAACTTCCTTAGTCTTTTAAAATCTTCAAAGATTTACCTTTTGCCTACTACCCTACCCTACTTTATCCTACTTATCTTTTTTACAGTAAAAGATCCTCGCTGTTATCAACATAAATGGGCCAGCTCGATGAAGTAAAAAAGGAGGTTCTTTAGAAATTTATTATTCAGTTAATTAGTTAAAAAATGTTTTAATTTAATTAATAAAAGTAACTGACCATTACAAATTTTACCTCGATGTAATAACACGATCAAATCAAAACATTTCCATTTAAATTCTTATTGTAGTAAATGGCAATAAATCTAATGCGCCTCCCTTGAAAACAACATATTTGTGTAATTAGCGACTCAAGTGATGCATCACGCTCCTATCTATATGGGGCTACTACATGTAGCTCATAAAATTTAGCCTCGGTTGACAAATTTTATCATTAATTATCAGTTTGTTACCCGTGCCGGTAATATCGTGTACAGAACTTTCTTTTGTTTGTGTTCAAGGTACACATACAGTGCCGTAAATAGCCTTTTTTGCGCCCTGTGCGAGCTTCTATAATTGCGCCCTTGTTTTTTTAGATATTATAGGTACCCTAGAGCAATGTACTTTATTTCATTCAGGGTGATAAAATAAAGCACAAGGAACTTGGTGTTGGTGGACCAATTATCTAATATTTTGGAAGAAAAATCTTTTTTTTTAAAGAACTGATGTGGGCAAACAAGCAGACGAGCCATCTGATGTTAAGTGGACCCTTCGCCTATTATACCACCCACTGTGTCTCACTCACTAAAACTCAATCGCAAGTTCACTAGTGCAAATGCGTTGCCCACCCTGATGCTTAAGATTTAATATTTGGGCCACTATGGTTTTCATACTTCTATAATAATTAAAAAAATCTTTATAGCGCCCGCCCGTTCCCGCCCGCCGCTTAGTCTCCGACCGACCGTGTAGCCGGCCGGCGGATTCCGATAAACACTAAACACAAATACGCTCGTGCGCTGCCAAAAAAATGAGCGCGATGTTTTGTCTAATTTAATAGACGTTTTTGATGATACTGGCATGTAGGTACGTATGTGTTGGAATCGAGCACTAGGGGCGCAGCGGGAACTTATCAGGAGCAAACCGAAAAAATAATAGTCCTGCCTGGTCAGGCCATTCTTGCGCCCCCCAGAGTCTACGCCCTGTGCCTGGGCACCGGTGGCACCGCCCTATTTACGGGCACTGTACACATAACTCAGAGTTTATAGGACTTTTTACTTTTTTGATAGAGCTATTATAGCTTATAGCATACAAAATAGCTAGTTCGTTTAGATTTATAAACAGTGGAACTTACTTGTCTCTACAGACACGAACAACTAAAGATGACAATGAAGCGCTTTACTGTAATATAACTGTATGTAACAAGTACCTTAGCTATAATTATTTTAAAGTAATGAAAGCTTTGGAACTGTTACTACAATCAGAAAAAAAACGATTAATTGAGATATTGTGTAATCTTAGAAATCTTAGAACCTTTATCGACAATCACTAATGAGCTAGTATCATTTCGTATCGAATAATTGCTTTTACAGAATACCAATTTTAGGTGTATTTCAAACTTAAATTTGTATTATCTTAGTAAACATCGGCGGTACTTCAAACACGGGTAGTGTTTGAAGTGGCTAGAGTCGAGTTAATTAACTTAGAAATTGCTTTGATGGAATTCTAATGATCTTGTTAGTAGATGTTTTTATGTCATGGACCAGGTACGCTTCAGAATTACAGTCCACGCTTCTATTACGATTCGTTGTTATTGAAGCCAGAAAGTTATTCCTATGCAAAATATGAATGCTAAACATAAAGAGAAAATACTAACTCTTCTCTGTTTAAACACCACAATTGTATGATAAAGTTTTGGGAAAATGCACCTTAAGATTAGCTGATGTAGTTACATTTCCCTGTAGCATGTTTTTCGGATTTGGGCTTTTTCTTCCTGTGGCAGCACTTTACCTTCTTAAATCTTATTCTACGTGAGGGCAGAATGTGGACCAATTTTAGTGCATTATTTTAGTCAAAATATATTTCGCCTGCTAAACACTAACGTTAAACTAAATAGGTAAAGTCCCTTCCAAGGTAAATTATATCATTGCAAAAATGAGCCCTTAAAGTGTATACCTTCCATTCCCTTGACAATAAAATATACTTTTATTTTTCCCGGGCACCTAAAGTGATCTCGTAGGTAGGTACTCGTGTCGTATAAGTTCACAAACAAAATATTTTTCCGGAAAGTATTATAAGGGCGACATGTTGACAAGAGAAATCGTCGCTTGGCGTGATAAATAGAGCGACAGAGGTAAGACAAATGGCGCGCAATCGCACGATCGTGAACACATCGGACAAGACGAGCGCTAGACGTGTAACCTGACGTCTCGCTAGGGTTGACTATTGTAACTATACACTATTTATATAATAACCAGCTTTCCAAAGTCAGTCAAAGTCAAAGAATTTATTTTATTTTGATCATAAAGTATGATGCTTATGAAAAGTCAACATAACATTTTGTCAGCCAATTGACCTACAGCCAGTTCGCTGACGAGGTAGAGCTGTGAGAAGAACTGGCAAGAAACTCACGCCACTCTTTTCAATCACCAGATAATTACAGTTATTTGTATGAGTTACAATTTAAACATTCAACACAACCAAAGAATCATACAAAGTAAAAAGTGGGTCTTTCCTTACTACTCTACTCCCGTCGCTGATAGTGTAATGTTAAATATTATATAACCTTCCTCAGTAACTGGGCTATCGCAACGCGCAATACGCAATACGCAATACGCAAAAATATTTTTTCAAATCCTACTAGTAGTTCTAGAGATTAGCGGGTTAAAACAAACAATTAAACTCTTTCGCTTACCTTCGTCTTTGATTACTGCTCTGCTCCCATCGCCAGTAGCGTAATGTTATATCGCCTGTAACCTTTTTTAAGAACTGCGCTATCATACGCAAAAACAATTATCCAAATCCAAATGATAGTTCCAGAGATTACCGCGTTTAAACAAACAAACAAATTCTTTCGCTTTATAATATATAATAGTATAGATAATAAATAGGTACAACCCATTTAGTCTATGTCACACAAAGTGACTCATAGAAACATATTATTTTGAGAAACTCATCACTTTTTTAATACTCATCGCTCATTTGTGCTCGAAATATGGCGGTAGACTTGCTGTAAATTGCTTTATGAATTTCTCAGCCATTTTATAAGTTAATACATAAGGAGTGAAGCCAACTCTCATACAAATACCATACATTTAAATGACTCTACTCTTTAAGTTACGACTGTTAACAGATTGAAAACCTTTTATCCCATTTTATATAGGAATTTACTAACATATACCATTTGATTTTTACCTATTTCATTCATACGTTTACTTTACACCCTGAGTACACCCGCACAAATACACACTTACACTACACTCATTACTTTAATTCATACATCACACACTCACACTCAAAATTCACACAAACAACTAATTTTATATCTTTCAGTCATTCTTAATTATTACTTCATTTCATCTCAATTGCAATAACAGATACATTACTTTTCATGTTGATCTGAATGCTAGCATCAGGGGGAGGCCTGGTGACCTGTACTACAGGTTTTATTAAATCTACCTCGGGCACCAGTCTCGCACAATGTTACGTTTATATCTGTCACATCAAACACGTGACCAGAAGGCTGGCTTATCATTTGGCCAAAGAATCAGCATTGCCATTCAGCGTGGCAATGCTGCCAGTGTTATGGGCACGTTGCCGGATGACAGCGATGCGGAGGAGTACTTCGACGCGATTTAATCCTTGTTTTAGTTTTTATTCTTTTTTATGTTTTTTTAGTTTTTTAATATTGTCACCTACCATTCATTTCTTCTGTATTATTTGTGAATTAGAGGTCAATGATGAATCAAACAACTATGTTTAGAATTAAGATATCTATTGTAAAGAGAAAACAAATAATTTATTATTATTATTGAGAGTACCTACTACCCTCTCATAGATTGAGATCAAGCTCGGCGTAAGAATATTAATTTTTATACTAATGTGTTTCGCTCGGTGCGTAAGAGCGCCGGCAGCTCAAATACCCCCTCGGTCGTCTTCCTTGTTTCTTTTCCTTCCTCATACCCTTCTCCTTTACAAGATCGACAGCTTAGTTGTGTTTTGTTAGCTATATTACTTCTGCGATGCTTGGAAAACACAGCCATCTCTATAGGTTACGGTTACCATATACCATCAGGTAAGGTCTGCTTGTTTGTTTGTAAGTTGTATTAAAAAAAACTCGTACCTCTCTTTCTTTCTTTCAGTAATATACAGTCATAGTTAGTAAAGCACATGGATAATGTTACAAAATAGAGGAGCTGTGTAGACGCGTCCTGCATACAATTATGTAGATATCACAGCGTTACTCCGTGTCTCCAGTATTGTCACTCCACCGGCTGCCGAATGTCCCAAGTTGCTCCGTGTTGTCCCTTTTTATGTCCTATGTTGATCCACTTTTGCATCACTTGCTATTCTTTTAGGGATGGAAACTTTAGGAATATTGTTAGGTTTCTAGTTAGAAGCTTAGGATAAAAACGTTTATTCAATACTGTTCTTTATGTCTGTATAAGAATAGTATATTTTATGCTAAAAATACACTGTGCTGTGTGAGGCAATGTTAGTAGGAGTTATGTATAAGAGTTAAGAGTGCCTACATAGCGGTGAGTAAATTCGGCATTCGAAGTAGAATCTCAAGTAGCTTAGTCGGTAGCACGCTGAAGCGGTAAGGTTCAAATTCCGTTTTGAATTTGACAAATTTGCACAATTTTGATCCAACCCAACCCCTTTAATTCTGAGGACACTAAATATAATTATGTTAGGAAACATCAGCCTTTTTACATTGTTCCTGGGATAACCTAAAGTTTTTCTAATATTGGTCTTGCATACCTAAAAACATTTATTTGTTTACGATTCAAATCAATATTGTTATGTAACTGCCCTATTTATAACTAAAATTAAATCATTAACAAAATACCGTTTGTATTAATAGTTCCCTTGGGAGTCGTTTACTCTAAAACTAAACCGCGATTAATCAAGAGCCAGACATTGTTTTCATGTATCATTGTATATTAACAGTCGATGCACAAAGCAAATTTTTCATGTCGAACTTTTTTTCAAAACGACTTGAAACTACGTCGAAGAGCCTAACAAATTTTAAAATGTGTCTTCATAGTATAGAATATAAACCTATCCATATAGTAATTTAATTTTGACTTAATCCAATAAAAAGACGGCAAGTGAAGGTGTACGGCATTAATGTTCCAAAGGGAGTCATGTAGCGAAACTGTTACTAGTAAAAGAAAGAAGTCATATACTGATCAATCTCACTTTACATAATCATGACGAAAAATATATTATGGTTATGTCTGCTAAAACTATCAGTCTCTAAAAGGGGGAGTTTACTGATCTGTTTACCTCTTAAACTGGTGAGTGTACGACCCCTTTACGTAAATTGTGTCATTTGTAATAGAGGGCGTCAGCTGCCTCTATAAGACATTGAATTTACGCTCGATTATAATACGAGTTGATACGGTAACTAATACTGTGAAAAACGAAACATTATGAGAACGTGGTCTTTGCAGGCTTTGATTTTTTATTTAAGAAAAGGCTGAAGGATTTTTAGGAATGTAGTATTTTACATTTATCGTACTGTAACAACCCTATAGCAAAACTCAGATGTTTAAATAGATGGTGGTATTAGCCACGTAAGACAGAAGTCGGCAGAGGCTGTGGTGTGTGATGCAGACATCACTCACGTACAGATAACATCAAACATAGCTGCGCTGAGTGATGAGCGAGGCTAACAGATTTCATGGCTACCGATATTGCGGTAAAAAGACTTGTTTTTCTCTGGATAAAATATGATAGCATATTATGGGGTATATGCCTCACCGTGGGTGTCGGCAGTAGCTGTAGAACTACTGGACGAATTGCGAGATAATGTTGGAATTTAAAATTTTCACGTTTTTATATGCAGCTACGATAGTTATAATTAACTAGCGACCCATCACGGCTCCACACGAGTAAACAATGTAAGTAACGCATGTTGTAACATGCATGTAAACCTTTTAGAAGAAATCAAATCAGTCTATCGCAGTCTACTGCTGGACATAGGCCACTTTGGATATATTAATATAATAATACTCTCCCAAGCATCTAGTCCCTCCCAGCCACCTTCTTCAGGTTTTTTTTTATTTTAGAAGATATGCTCTCATCGACAGTGAAAACCGTACCAAAATCTGTGTTGCGTGGTTTAGAACAAGTTATGGGAGAAACAGAAGAATACACTCACTTTACTTTATATTACTCGTATTTAGAGAAAATCTTGTTTCTATATTTACACAACTTGTTTCTTAAACGCATAGTAATTAATAAAAGAGAGTTGTTTTAAAAAAACAATTCGAATTTGCAGATTTCTTACCCCCTTGAGAACATTTTAAACAAGTGAACCCTTAATATTGTTTTCGACTTTCTAACCTCTAGACGTACTGACTGTCAACTCCCAATATCTACTTGAAGTTTTAAGGATATTCTAATAAGATGCGTGACAACAACAATCTTGACAAGATTAAATAAAAGCGTAATATGATATTATTAAAGCACATTATATTATCTTCAAGTAGTAGTATTGTATAAGTTTATGTTGTTAATCTTTAGTAGATTTTTTTATTGCCTATAGTGGTAAACGAGTAAACAACTCACGTGATGGTAACAAAGTGCGAAGCCGCAGCCTACCATTGCGCTCTCACTTACCGAACCGATCTTCTATGAGAGGCTAGTACTTCTCCAGTCGATAATCGGCCTACTCGTGCTGAAACCAACGTGTATTTACTACCTTTAGAATACTTATTTTCTTTTAAGAACAAAAAGGAAACATATATATAAAGACCAAATGAAGCTATAGAAACACACACAGCATTATACTCGTGGAATGATACGATTACAAAATTTTTGAAATTTTTTAAAATATTAAGAAAAATAAATTAATTATTTCTATAGTCTACTTATTTAACTTACTTTAACCCAGTAAATACACACTCGTTGACATAAGGGAAATATGAACAACTTCACATAATAAGAGTAACATTTAAAGCTTTTGTATTCGTTAACTTTGGACATTTATGAAGGCAGATATTTTTAGATGAAACGTTATTAATTACCTACTTTCATTACGCCCACTTTTACATTCTACCGTTATTATAATTAATTCGGGCCGAATGAATTTTGTAGTTAGGCATTCACTTATCTGATTAGCACGGAATGTGAACGATCGGCTAATTACATCGGTTTCGGAGAGATTGATATTTTAATAATGAGAATTAATTTTTTACAACTAGAATAGGTAGTTTTTATACACCAGTTCTGTACGGTTTTGGAATCTTTTCCGGTTTTTGCAGCTCTAATAAAGGTCGTACACTTTTAATATGGAAATAAATATCGAGAATTTTGTGTAAAAAGTTTAGGCACGTGTAGAAATCGAACTCGTAGTCTCTTGCACAGCAATCTCGTGCACTTTTATTGTATCGCTGAGGCACTGTAAGAGACATAACGACAATGACAAAATGTTATAGGTATCGACTTCTGCTTTGCTTTGTTTCGTGACTCAAGGGTAAAAGGGTAGTAAATGATTCAAAGCACAGTGTTCAAAATATCAATACAGTTCTCAAACACTGCCAGCAGTCCTGCTCTAAACTTTATTATTCAAAGCGCAGTTCTATTTGCACGCCTACTGTGTAGCCGCTGCAGTGCTTTGAAGCACTCGTACATATACGACATAGGGGCCCTAATGCCTAGATGACTAACTGGTGTGTAGCTTAAGAATTAAATCTAACGCTTGTACGGTTCGTGTTGGCAAGTTTACGGATTAGGGTTGTGTTTATTATCTTTGAAATCGCCAAATATTTGATGTTCAACTGCTTCTAAGGGACTCAGTGTAATGCCTAAACATTTAGTTTTTTTTTGTTAATTTAACATATAAAAACTGCTACTTACATGTTATTTAAAATATTACAAGACAAATGTGGGTGCATGTAGTCTGTGCAAGAGGTTGAGAGTTCGTTTCCCCCAAGGGTGAAAACTTCATATGTTCACAAATATGCCATACTTTGAAAGTACCTGCCTACCTAGTTTTTGTTCGTTAATTGTATGTTAGTAAAAACACCCTGTGACGCTGACTTTGTTTTCTAGTACGGCAATTTTAGTATTTTAAATTTATTATCTTACATTTTACCATTTCAACTTTTGATAAATTTAGTAGTAAATGACGTATGAAAAAGTTATGATATTTATTAGCGCAGTGAACGTCGCGGGGCTCCAGATAGAGTACGCACAAAGAATAACTTGGCAAGTTTAGCGATTAAACGTGTTCCGATAAGCAAGCCTATAACTCTCTTGAATCTCGACTTTCCCCTTTCGGATAATAGACCTTCTATGCTGTGATTAGATTAGTAATATGAAAATAATAATAATGCTCGTCTTCAGTTCAGAATTTGAGACAACCCGATTCTGTAGGTGACGAAAGAGGTGACCAAGGTCCTGATTCTCCACTAACTGATAAAGTATGTGATAATCTATTCGAAGCCTAACTAACAGATAGTACTCAAACACAGTTCCACAAGTGTCTGATAAACTTAACTGACAAATAAACTCTTTAAAATATAAGACAGATTTAACCAGGGGATGTTTTATCTGTTAGATATGTATTTAGCAGCTAGTAGTGAAACAGGCGCTAAGTAGACACCAGATATCAGGAATCTGTGTTACTCGCGTATTCAAATAGTTACCTAGTTTTATCTCTTTATCACCCAAAGGTTGACTGGTAGAGAATGCCTCTGGCATTAAGTCCGCCATTGTACTTTTACATTTTATTTTGTGCAAGAAGCTTAAATGAATAAATGACACCTTACTACTGTTGTCCGAAAAACTATATGACTTTTTTTGAAAAAAGTTTTTCCTAGTAGTGAATGTGTTCAGATTGATACACAGTTAAGTACTATATATACGTATCGTATCATATTCAATTAGGTAGTAGTAGTAGTAGTAGGTGGTCTAGTTACTTAACTGCCATCGAATGCAATGGCAAAGTGTTCTTTACTAGTATGCAATAAATAATAATAATACCAGCCTGTTTTACTGTCCCACTGCAGAGCAAATCTCCTATAGAGGCCTCTTCTCATATAGAGTAGGCATGAGCTTCAATCACCACGATTGTTAAAGGCTGATTGGCAATTTTAGGATTTAAGTCTAGGATTCCTTACGATGCTTTCCTGTATCGTTAGTAAATGTCCAAGATAAACTTAGAAAGCAAGTAATAGTAGGTATGCAATTTCATGTCTTCATTTTAAATACAACTTGCAAATTAACGACCAATTAAAAAATAATTGATTGCAGTGGAAACCCTAGAAGTTAAATAAAAATCTCCTTAAAACGCACGTTATGTAGCACACAAAACCGATTACCATCTTGACCTACAGCGCACAGTTCAAAGGAGCTTCCTCCCCACTTCCTGTACAAATGTAGGCCGCGGTGCAACGAGCCATACTTCCCGCGACCTTGAACCAGTTGCATCCTTCCCGAGAAAGCCTCCACTGGACCTCAAGGACGCCATCAAAATCTATGTTGTGTTTTGTTTCATTAAAGTAAATATATTTATTTTTAATCTTGCGGCAATTTGCTTTAAGTTAATTATTGCTAATAACATACGTTTGGAGCTCATTGGCGTCTTTCAAAATGAGAGATACGCTTTTATAATATTATGGTAACTAACTTTTAAAGCAGTAACTGATAAATTCGTAAGAATGTTGAACAAAAACTTCGTACGGACACCACGAAATTTAGAGTATCGCAGTGCAAGTATGTTCCATTCAAATAGGTGTGTGTTATAAAGTTCAACAAGACGGCGTAGCGTAGAGGAACCTGTGCTCTAGCGTTAGTTCTACATCGTGGAATGTAGAACAGCAGAGGCACGTGCACATCACGCCGCATTACAGTTCTAGGTACAGAGTAACATTTTTTTTTTTTTTTTTTTTTATATTAGCCTACCAAAGTGACTCCACTTTGCCTGATGGTAAGCAGTAAGTGGAATCCAGAAGTGGCGGACACCATTCCAAAAGCCAAACTACTGGTATGGTGGCCTCCACTATGGCGGCTTAGTGAGATGCTTTTTCACGCCCCGCTTAAAAGACCCAGGATCAAAATTAGATGGGAACACATGCGCTGGCAAAGAGTTCCAGGCTTTAATTGAGCGACAAAAGTATGAAGTGCTGAACCGTTTGGTTCGAGACCCTTTAGATTCCACTGTAAAAGGGTGGCACTTTAGTCCCGCACGTGTCGTTCTGGATAAAAAGGGAGAGGGTGGGATTAATTCAAAGAGCTCTTCAGAACACTCTCCATGGTAAAGGCGATAGAAGACGGCCATTGAGGCGATGTCTCTTCGCAGCTGTAAAGGCTCAAGGGTCTTAGTAGCCTCCGGGCTTCCGATGATACGGACTGCTCGCCGCTGCAACCTATCGAGTGCATCCAGTAAATACTGTGCGGAGCCATCCCAAAGATGAGAGCAGTACTCCACGCAGGAACGAACCTGTGTCTTATAAAGAAGACAGAGCTGCTCGGGCGTGAAGTACCGCCTCACCCTGTTCAGGACACCGAGTTTACAGGAGGCGGTTTTAATGACGCACTCGATGTAGTTCTTGGGGTTGAGATCTCGGCTGATGTCCATACCCAGGATACTTAGGCTATCCTGTAGTGGTAACACTGTGTTCTGAAGAGAGGGAAGGGGAAGGAACGGAGATTTTTTTGCAGAGAACGCGCACACCTGTGTTTTCTTGGCATTGAACTCGACCAAATTCTCACAACCCCATTTAGAAATGCGGTATAATACTTGGTCGAGCTCAGCGACAAGTTCTAGGCGTTTTGCCTCGATGTCAGTCAGTTTGTTTATTTGGTTAGTGATGTCAATACAGTCAAATTTGTTTTTACATACATTATGCAGCATAGTAGTAGAAAGTAACTCCAAGCTCAAAAGTTTATATTTACAAAGAAATATTTAACGTTATGTCTATTATTTTTATCAATAATGTCTAAACACCTATATTAAATTAATGCTAAGCCAGCAATGTTCAGTTTACCATAGTCAGTAATAGTAGTAACAGTGATGTAATATAGTACGGAAATTTGAGTAATAAAACACGAACGCGAATGTTAAGTTAGCACAAATTATTCACATTATATAAGAAAGTGCCGAGTTCTGGAGCTGAACTTAATTTATTAAGATTTGTATGCACACCCCCAACCTCGGCGTCGTATGCTAATTCCACTGTTATGTGCACCCTTGCACACGCTCTCAAAGTCGAACATGGTTTTGTATAGAGCCGGAGTGCCGGAATACATTATCCGATATAATATATTACGAGTACCTCTTAAAGAGGATTACTTCCGTCCTAAATATATCACGAACAAATTGCAACGTTATACAAAGAAATAACACAACTACACAATCTGGCTTGTGTACTGTAGCTTAAGTAATGACCACCAAATTAGACCAATGGCATCAATTATACTCCCCCTCTTACCCTAACCATGTTTGTGCACTTCGAGCGACGCTCCGACCTCCTCTAACAAAGTTTAGTGAATGTTTTTACGTTTATGGGGATACGACTTCATTATGAAGATTATCGGAGCTTCCTGTTGGTGGCGACAATTTAATAATGGGGAAAGTTGTATCCGATGACACGTAGTCGGAGCTCACTTTAGAACCGACAATGAATTTACATTCCCAAAAAGCTGTTTAAATTAATTTTCACTGAAAATTGTCGTCAAGGAAATAATAATCCAGTCATAGAATGAAGGGCCGATATGTTAACACATCCATCACAAGATGATATACATAGATTTAGTATTGGCTTTCAACCAAGGATGTGGGCGATCTCGTGGACCCTTTATATTTGCGAGCCGACAAATCGATACGTAATTTGTCAGAGAGAATTGAACAAAAGGTTGTCAATATCGTTGACCTCTTTACAGAGCATATAGAACAGCGACCATTTACGAAATTTCAGTAAAGTGTACAATTTAATAATGGGGAAAGTTGTATCCGATGACACGTAGTCGGAGCTCACTTTAGAACCGACAATGAATTTACATTCCCAAAAAGCTGTTTAAATTAATTTTCACTGAAAATTGTCGTCAAGGAAATAATAATCCAGTCATAGAATGAAGGGCCGATATGTTAACACATCCATCACAAGATGATATACATAGATTTAGTATTGGCTTTCAACCAAGGATGTGGGCGATCTCGTGGACCCTTTATATTTGCGAGCCGACAAATCGATACGTAATTTGTCAGAGAGAATTGAACAAAAGGTTGTCAATATCGTTGACCTCTTTACAGAGCATATAGAACAGCAACCATTTACGAAATTTCAGTACAGTGTAAGATGTACGGCAACGTGGTGACGGCCAACAACCACGCGTTCACTGACACTGGCCGTATAAAATATTGAGAGACGAACCGAGTGGCAGCACACCTGACTACACATCGCGACTTGCCACTACAGAATTCAAGGCTCTAGAGAGCAATGAATGACGGCGGGAGCGCAGGCAGCGCGGCGACAGAGCGCGCAGGTCGCCGCTGAATATTTCACGCTCGCCCGATGTAGCCTCGTCGATATTTAATGCTCTAGGTGTTCGGACGTCTGCACTGCTTCCAAATTACATTGACATATCCTCGGAACTCCGTTTCATTTATTTATGCTAAACAACACATTTGTACGTGCTGCAATGAGTCCTGCTACATTATTTCTCCGCGTGATTTTTCAAAGATAAACAATGTGTTGCTCAATCGTGAGTAGTGAGGGAAGTTGTTTTGCAAGGCAAGTTATATGAGGGAAAGGGTCCGTTTAATAGTGTTGTGGAGGCGGGGCCAGTACCTTATTCTCACCTGCGTCCTGTTTAATATGTTCTGTATTCGTACCGGAGGGAGCTGTATGTTTCGTAAAGGAGAAAAAGATTAAGTTACAGAAACACTATTTAATCTCGCTAAGTGTATGTATCTTGTGTTGGTCTGACAAAATCAGTGCATTGCTGTATTTCTCCTAAGGAAAATGAGCCTGATGTATAATCAGATGTCTGTATTTTCCATGCATTGGTGACTAGGTACACACATTAACATTAATTGTAATGAAAAGTTCCATTACGACAGGATCAACAACTCGACACATTAGAGGATTTCCTTATTTGATGAAATTAACAATAATAAGCATAATGTATTTACTTCGTTACTTTGCTAAAAGCATGAAACGTTCGCTAAACACATAATGGGTAATAACGTATTCAAATGTTACATCTAATATACGATAGATCTGGAATATATGTGCAAAGATATATCTACTCGTATATGTAAGCTTATGTATGTATGGCGGATGATAAATGCGGTCAAGACGGACGCTTGACCTGTATTGCGCTACACATACGAATTTCGTTCTTAATTTTATTTCAGTAATATTTTGTATACTGTTAATTAAATTTTACACATTCAAACATAGGTAGGTACAATTAAGAGTTAATTAATTATATAATATATATATTATATAATTAAATTAATTGTACGTTACATAAATACGTCACACTTGGTATGAAGTGGTGATGACCTCCTCAGTCCCTAAAGTAAACAACGCAATTAAAATAATAATTCATATTACCATAAAAGTTATGGGTTACGGGTATTATTACTCGTACTATAAACACTGTAATCTGACTGCAGTGGTGCAATCATTTGATTTTGCGACTATGCAGTTCTCTATCACTTATACTAAGATTTATTTTGCTTCTTATTTAATATTCGCCTTAAAAACATTAGGTATGCCAATAAAATGTAAACGAACCAAAGATAGGTAGCATCGTTTTGAAGCAAACTATGTATGTATACATATTAAGTAATAGAAAAGCTAATTAGAGCTAATTCAACAAAATAATCTATAGCTTTAGGTACTGTAGAGTTTTACGATATCTTGGTGTATAAAGTTCGCATCGTAAAGGGACTTATTTTGCATATTATGTTCTATTACATAATAGTGTTAAGTTATGAACGGTATTAATTACTTTTAATCTTTTCCACTGTATTGCTAATATTGCAATTACAGTAATATCAGTTTAAATCAATAAACAAGTATCATTTGGGAGCCGAATGATTGCGCAATAGGTATATGTACGCGTCACTTCTGTGAAATATGATAATTTATTGAAAACAATAAACGTTTAATGTCACCCAATCGCTAATATTTATCGGCTGTTTCGGACATGACGCTTCATTGAATTAATAACGATTTAAATCATAACTGAATATTTATTTGCTGTCTTGTCAAACTAAACATTTAATATTTGAAATGTCGAATAAATTAATAAGTTTATCTGAAAATAATTTCTCATAGTGGCTGGGTGTCGTACCCAGCCACGGCTTATCATAAAAACTGCGTTGCTCATAATGTATTGTCGTTATACTCGTATAGTACGGACTTGTTATTTACGAACTTCCATTACGCTATGTTCTGTGAGTCGTCTACAAAGTTTTGCGAACACGTATTATAATTGTAACAACAAGTACTTTAGATTTCTTAGTTTAAATTACTGTCTCAATTTATAAAAGTTATTTAAAGATAGAAGACTGTTAAACTTCTTGCTTAAATTGGAGTTGTATGGCTATGGAATTCTATCTTTCCTACAGAATAACATATAAAGCAACACACTTGTGAGTAGTACTAGAAATTGTGCTCTTAGCTGCAAATATATTTCCCTTTTTTACTAGGTCACCTAGAAAGACGGAGGCATCAGGAGACTTTTAGTCTACCAAGCTTTTGGTGTTTTTGAGGTATACCTTGCTTGTCGCTCACCTAATTCAACGTCGAAACATTAATCCATGTACACTATAGCTATATTTCTTTTCCAATTTTGTTAAATTTATGTAAATAATAATACAAACCATCATGATTTAGAATTAAACGTGGCCGTAACTATAACAAGCTCATAGGCACGGTGCCGTAGGACACGCAGAAAGGTTAAAACAATGTTTAAACCACGTACAGGTACGTACGAGTACTTAATACCAAAACTAATGTATAACTGGTTATCATCCGAACGTGCCTCGTAGACCCAATTAACGAACCAAAAAGGTTTACACTCTATCCTATTAAGTAAATGGAACAGAATGATCAGTCTGCAGCCCACACCCGCTCCGGTGCGGTCGCATGTTCATGTAGCTCCCATAATCATTTAATCTATTCTAATAAATATAGCGGCAGACTTTTCTTTGTATATTTGAACGCACAAATTTCTGGAACTACCGGTCCAGTATTTGAAAAATTCTTTTTACGGTTGATAAGTAGCCCAGTTCTTGAAGAGGGTTAAGCTGTGTAACATCACGCTACGAGCAACAGGAGAAAATCACTAACCAATTATGTATCTTAACGCAAATGAAACCGAGCTGCGCTAAGCTATTCATTATAATATCAAATTAATCCCACATTCAATGCTACCAATTATATTCCGATGTTCGAATTACTTTCAGATTTTCATCGCTTCGTAAATTTAATTAAGCTAATCAGATATAAGGGATTTCAATAGATCGTATTGAAAACTCCTATTATTTCTGTTGAAAACATTAAAATCATTTAGATAAATTGAAATTGAATCATGTGCTAATAATTATCGTATGGTCTGATTAGGAAATAGTGTTATAACTCTTTCCTACCTCAGGTAGCACTGTTTGTTTTTTCTAATCATTGTTTTTGCAATGCTTAGAGAAAACAGTCATATCTATTAATTACCAATTGCAGATTAAGTAGATAAGCATTAAAATCAACCTTGCCTAAGTTTTATAAGAAACAGCAGCTCTTATTTACGATTACTCTAATTTTATTCTTTTGATGAATGCATGTGTAAATGCAAGCACAATAGAAAGTTTTCTAACACAGTCACAAAGCACTATAGTCTCGTGTTTAGTTCGTAACAAAAGTGTACAATTTCAAATACTGGTCTCCACAAAAAGTCAACGACAAGTCTTATATTTTAATCTATTGTAAACAAGGAGTTGAGAGTCGATTTTATGAACCAAATTCCTAAGCACTACAGTCAGTATAACCTACATGTTGTGAGCGGAACAAAGTTGTATTTTTGTGTACTTTTTGTTTACAATTCTGTCTCAGACCATTGACCTATAAAACAAAATATCATAAGTATTTCTTTTAAAGTATGTATAGATTTATATCGCGGTATTTTATAGCTATTTTCTATGTTTACCTTGGTATGTAAATTGGAAGGCCTTACAAGCTTATCGCCAGACATGAAACTATGCTTGAATAATTAATTAGAATTTTAATTATATATTTTGTTTTTCTTTTATAATTTATAATCTCAGTTATTGGTCTGTATATTTTTATTTTCGTTTATAAAATTAATATGTTTAACTTTTATAAATAGCCTAATTACTGGTTTAACAACTACTTCGGTGATTGTGGTACCACCAATTGTATACGGCCTATCACACAGAGATCTCTGATTTGATCTTCGGGTCGGGTAAAAGGATTTTGATATTTTTCTGTCGATAAATTCTCAATACTAAACCAAAATCTAGAAATGTGTCCGAAAAACGCATACAATTTATACAGGCTCACTCCCTGTTACATGAGATCCAACATAGTGGAACGTAGGTGTTACACAACTCTGCCTACATCTTCGGAGACAAATGCGTCATGATATCTAAAACCGTCCTGTGATACTATGCTTTTCTAACTCCAATCATTAGTAAATTATTGTAGACGCAGTTATAAACCAACGTCTTCACTCAAAACTTATATAAATACGGCGTTTCGATTGGCAGTAACCCTGATCTTATGATTATAGCTATTCTTAATGTACCGAAGCACTTCGACCCAAGGGTCCTGGGTTACATTATTGTTATATAGCCAGGTTACTATGTACTAAGGTGTTACTGAACAAGCGATAATATTTACTGACAATGGTCCGCTTGTTTATTGCAAGGGTGTGGGATCGTAAGTACCATCGCAGTAACATACACTGTGACGTAAATTATGCACCATTATAATGGCTATAGCTATAGCTATGTATCGATTTCAATTATTAACTCGGGACGGACAACGCGTAAGGAGCGACTTGTGAATTTAGTTGCACGCGTTGAGTAATTGCTTATCTTGGCTGTCCTAGGATAGCAGTTTTGCTATCGCTATTTATTTAGCTATCTATTTGTTTAGCTATCGTCCTTATTAAGTTAAGAAGTATTCAACGCTCATAGATGTTGAAACCGCTGAGAGCAGACCAGACTAGAGGTGTCTCCCTATGCAAAAAATATCACGTTCGCATTAAATGAAAAATGACTGGAAAAGTTGGTAGAGGTCGCCAAAGATCAAACAAAATAGGTGATGTGTTGACAAAGGGCACAATTAGAAGCACACGTAACCGACGTGTGTGTATGAAAATATTAATGAATGTTAAAGAGACAAAGGAGGTTTTTTTGGATCATAGCAAATGGCGTTCTATAGTCTCTGCTTACCCCATTAATCGTAGACAGGCGTGAAGCTATGTATATATATATATATATATATATATATATATATATATATATATAAAGAACAAAATTATGAACTTAGATGACTGAAAATTTACATCAGGTTGAAGAATGCTTCCTGCATTCTTGTTTACTTCTTTTTAACCTACTTCAATAGGAGGTTTCTCAATTCGACCGTATATATATATATATATATATATATATATATATATTTTTTATGTGTGTACGGGGAATCTTCGTCCTTTATGAACCGATTTCGAAGATTCTTTTTTTTGTTGGGAAGTAGATATCCCAAGTGTGGTTCCATAAAACCTGGAAACCAGGATCTGATGATGGCATCTCAGGGAAACCGAGGAAAACTTTCAAAAATCGTACTGGCGACTTCTGATGATGGAGCCGAAAGACAGTCGAGGGAACTCGACAACGATTTACAGCAATTACTTGGACAAGTGTTTGGACTTAATTCATTTGTAATGATGAGAACTTTGCACCCTTATGGGTTTTAAGTGCCATTACAGGTGACCATAGACAGTCGAGGGAACTCCTTAATAGCATTCATGTCGGGCTTAGTTCATACGGTTCAAAATTTTGTTTAAAATTATTTTTAGTTGTATAAAAACCACTGCCATTTTAGCTTAGGCATGAAATATGTATTAAATGATGGTGATGATAAATGCGGCTTGACAGGAAACTACATTCTGCATGCCTGCTCATAATACTCATTGAAAAAAATAAAAAAAAACCATATTCACTAGCAGAACAACGACACTACTTGTAGTGGTAGGTATGGTATATATGTCGCAGACAAATTGAATAAATCCGCCGTTTACATACTGCCTCGGCATTTTGTAAATGCTCGCTGTCATCGCCGTTATGTAATATGCAGATTATAAAAACCAGATTGGATTTGGTTAGGTTAGAACTGTCACATTTCGTGATCCCCTGCGCGCGAGCCAAGCGAGCGACGCGAGCGAGCCGCTGCAGCGGCCGGCGAGTGCTATAAATTATACTTTTTATAAACGAATTATATTATATTTGTTGTCAAACTAGCTTAAATATCCCCAATTAGGTATATTATTCATTGCTGGTAATATGCCGTTATGCCGAAGCAGACTGTAAACGGCGTATTAATACAATTTGCCTGCGACATAATATAGCTCTGGTTTATGAATGGCTTCATTGATCATACAATTAGTATCTAAACGCAATTCAATCTACATAACATATGAGAAAGTCAGTATAGTTTCAATCTATCACAATATAATCACTACTGTCCATCTTGTGTATCTGGAACAGCCATCTGTTAACAATCAGTGCACTATTTGGCCGGAGCTATTCCACAGAACAGGTAATATTGTTGAGAGGTATTAGGGCCGCCCACACGTACTCAGGCTGTCTCTCCGTCAAACTATTAACAAGCTCTTAGTGACCGCTTTGACCACCATCTGTGAAGACGCAACTAATAGACTACATTTAATATTTAAATTTCAACCTCGCAAAAACATTTCGCCAGGTTGTATACAAAAACTCAACGCTTTTATACCTTACTCTGGTTTTATTTAATATCCATTCAAAAATCCCAGCAAGTTTCACAGTTGCTCACTTAGAAAAACAAAAACAAGATTTGATTTGATTAAAAGGTTTCGTAAAAATATGAATTTGAAGATTTTTCTTTTTAAATGCGATTGAGTTTTGTAGTATTTGAGTGTACTTAGGAAGAAAAGCTCTGAATAGAGCAAAGCTGAGATGAACAAAATTTAATATCGGAATTTAGATAAAATACTCATAAAAATGAATGCTTAAAATTGAAGAACCCTATTCAAATTTGTGTGGACACCTATCATTTTTAAAAAGACAAAATAATAGGCGAACATATGTTTTCTATACACTCAAGTAATACTAAAATCTATATATTATATACTTTACATATATGTACATATATTTGTAAATTAAACGAAAATTTAAATTAATTTCCTAAATTCAAATTTGTTAGCTCGTATTTCCAACTTTAATCTTATATCAATGATTGTCAGTGCTTCAAAGACTCTTCGGAGCGTAGCTATTGCGCATCCTACTATCAAGTCTCGGCACTTCGAAGCAACGACGACGACGCAACGTGGTTATACTTAAACCTGTTCAAAGTCTATCGGTCCGCTGGCTACCTCCGCTTCGAATAACGTCTGCGAATAGATGAAATCTACAAATTAATGTTGATTTAATTGAAAATACGTTTCCAAAGCTCGGCTGTGCATTACCGAAATTGATTTTAAATTTATTCAACACCATGATTTTAGTTGGGATGTTTAAAATACAAATTAATAGAGGGTTTATACAGTTATTCAATATGTGTCCATCAGTAATCATATATTTGAACAACATTTTTTTTTTACTTATTGCTTTAAATGAAACTAACTTGCCTGGTATAACAACCTAATATAAGTAAGTAGGTATACAGGGTCTGCAGTAAAATATAACAAAACTCGCTACAAAGCACTATCATCGTTGTACCTACTTGAATAATTCCTTTGAAAATTTTATCAGACTCTTAACTGTACTAGCGAACTTTTTAATATTATCCTTCTCCTCGGTAATGTAAATTATCTCTGAGTGTAATTCTACCATCTCTTACTTTAGCTTCTAAGTATTAGCATAACCAGTTACGTACTTCCTTTTCATTGCCAGGACGTAACGATTCTCTTTACAATACCTTAAATTATATGAATTCTTTGTGTCTTTAAATTTGTTGTATTAGCTGGAAAGTTCAAAAGTGCACCGTTATCACATCTATTCATTCTTTAAATGAACATAGTTCACGTGTCTGATAATGAACCTAACGCAAAACATAAACATCTTTTATTCTATAAGCCTGCAGTAAAGTGGCTTCACTACCAAATATTGTGGCAAGCAATTCTCGTCACTTAAGCCAGCATCCTCGCAACGCAAATAAGCGTCAGTTTCAAAGGCAGCGCACTTGGCCCTCAGAGACGGGTATTTGTTTAGCGGCAAGTGGCGTGCGTAGCGCTCCTACTGAGAACTGTTATCGCACTTCTTTATAAGTAAAAGTTTGTGCAATAAACTATGACACTTACATTTGTGGCAAGAAATTTATATTGTTATTTTATAAGACGTAAAGCAGCAACACTTTTGTGATGTTGTTTGATCATGATACTAAGCAAGATAGCGTTTTGGTTTGTTATTATTATAAAAATGTTTAAATATTAAAATCTCTTTATTGTAATAAAATACCCAAAATATTATAACAAAAGCAAAAGCTGCTCAGTCCTACAGAATTCGTTTAACCTATTGTTATTTCTAAAAGTGGTCAAACAAAATCTTTAGGTCCGACAAAATGGACAAAGTACTTGGAATTAAATCAACTCTTTACAAGTTCACAGAGTGCCGCGAACATTACGTAACACAACCTTTTCATATTTATAAAGTTAGTTAGCCTCAGCCCATTGTAACCTTGCAAACTTTATTGAAGCACCTAATGTACTTGTCGCGTTAAGGGTTCAAGATCTAAAAGTTCGAAGTACGGTAAAGCCACGTACTTGTAATTTAATAATCCTAAACTGGTTAATAACGATTGATATTTATCTTTAAAGCCTTGAGCTATAATAACACCTTATGAAGTAAAGTATTGATTTTTTAATTAAATTTATGTCATCGGTCGGTCAAGCAGTAAGCACTCGGGTTTAATAGACCTAAGTTTATTCAACTCCTTCAAGTTTTAATAACTGTTGTGGTATCTGACCTTTAGTTTTTACACATAGCAATGCCAAAGGCGCTTTTAAGGCTAACCAAAATTGTTAGGATTTTTGCGACATACTCTTTGCACGTCACGTAAAAGACGAACTCATGCATAGTTAGGCTTTAACTGGTGGTACCAGCTACTGATTCATCGCAAGTAGGTACTTGTATACTCAATTATAGCCAAACTACTTGTGTATGAGTTCGTCTTAGAGTTCGTTATATCAGTACGTCAGTTAATAAGGTAATGAAAGATCACTTTTATTCGTGAGTTACAATATAATTAATATGTCTTTGTTAACTTTTGCCCAAAGTATAAATATGATTAATACTTTCCCACGAACTTGTTGATGAATGTGCTCAATTATTGCTAATCTTGTTTAGTAACAAATCACTGCTAATTCTGTGCTACTATTATGTTTAATAAAAATAAATTACCTTGCAGCTTCTCTTATCTCAAAATAGTATAAGGCAAAAGTTTTCTGCTGTTTTTTTCGCCGTTATATTTTTTTATTGTCTAATATAATATTTTGTTTATTGTTTCAGGTAAGTCATGCAGTTTAAAGTTCAAAACTTGAGAAGAAATTACAAACAGGTAATCGAAAGTCGACATTTTATATTATTTAGAGTGATAGTTTTCTGCATTTTCAGTAACAAACTTTACATACCCGCATGCTATGGTACCTACTTAATGCTATGGTTATAGTTAATAAATAAATAGACATTTTCAATATTCTACAAAAAAAAATCAATAATAATGTTAATTGACTATAGATATAAAACGCATATTATTATTTATATTATATGTATACTATTATTTATTTATTTATCATAATAACAACAATATAGGCTAACAGCACAACCAACACGCTTATATGTTGTATACTAATAAAAATCAAAAATGTCTTAGTGATAATATCAATATACACATACAGTAATGTTATAACTTAAACTAAAGTATAAATTAAAAAAAAAATCAAATATAATAATTCTAAAATAATGGTAACCTCAGTACAATAGAAAATTAAAATAATGTCGCGTAAAATTACATACAGCGGAAGATTTTGTTTGTTTGAACGCACTAATCTCTAAAACTACCAATGGGATTTGAAAAATTCTTTGCGTGTATTGTCCCAGTTCACGATAAAGGCTATACCTATAACATTACGCTACTGACGACGGAAGCAGAGCAGTAAGCAAGGCGCGCTTAAAACCGCGCCGCGTTAAGCTAGTTATTATAAAATATGTACTTTTTAAACTCACAATACAGGTAATTAGATATAAATATTTTAAGACTTAGTATATGAAAAGTTGAAATAGTCCTCGACATATTAAAACCTTAGTTAATGTTATAAATTCAAATCAACACAGTAATCTGTCATATATTATATTCTTCCGCTTGTACCTACCCACCTGCTTACGATTGCGTCAAACTCAACGGGACCAACATTAACGTAAATTGTATTCGCTCACCGGCCGAACAATAATAGAGACGAGAGGTGATTTACCATTTTATTTCAGTTTCAATAACGACCCATCTCGTTTATTCAATTTCCTACCTTATTTTGCAAATGGCACGTTCGGTTTTTCAATCACAGGCAAACCATTCTGTTGTTGTCATTTCGAAGTACAATAGTGACAATTCTGTAAAATAATAATTTGCTGAACAATAACAATAGTGTTTGTAACTAACTTTTACATTGTTATGAATTGCCAGATTGTGTTGTGTAATTAAGTTTTATATTTACGCCAGCTTCGTAGGAAGCTTTTTATTTAATTGGTGGGGCTTTTCGATGGAAAGTAGCAGTTCTAGAAGCTTTGTCTGCTTTTGCCACCAAATAATAAAAACGAAAACGTCTTTCAAGACCGATAATCTCGAAAACGCGTGGCGGTATCAAGTTGAAATTAAAACCATATACTCAGGTCTACAGTCACTCGAAGCTGTAAAAAATCAAACTCCTAAATTAATGTAAAAGAAGATACTTCGCAAAAAACGTATATTTCGACACTCAAGGGTATTTTTCGTTGACCTAATAATTAATTATTTAATGTGTATGTACTGTACCATTACTCCAAACCATACAAACATTTATGGATTGACAATTTCATAATTGGCGACAATTAAGCAATTTTTAATTAATACTAAGTCTTATGTGTATGTTATATTAATATCGCTCAGTACATTTATTTGTGCCCCTTTTCAAAGTTAAATAAATACTTTCTGAAAAGCTGAGTGAGCGACTTCGTGACAATAACGACATTGTATAATAATTAAACTTAAACATTCGACTTCTGCTTGTCCTTAAGAAACATACATAATATAATATGTCTCTTTGTCACATACATTGTGAACTTTTAAAGTAAAGTTCAGTAATAAAATAGCAAAAGAGTTAGTTAAACTATAAACTTTAAACTATAAACGTAATGTTTTTTAAAGTTGTTTAACCATAAATATTGTTTGGATTTTTTTTTTTTAATTATTTGGTAAATAATTATTAACAGTGCTCCTAAAGAAAGCACTGAAGTGTTAGCAGAAGAGATCATGCCTTCGTCGATTTGAGTTCGGCGTTATTTTTCTTTTCGTACATAGTTTCAAGACGTCATATACTGTGCTATAAATACAGAACAATGTCCAATCACAGTATGTAAATATCTAAGGAGCATTAAACGGAGCGACAAGGAGCCGGCATTTAACACAATCGAATATTCGATCGCAAGTCATGACTCTATGCACGACACCCAGTCACCGAGAAATTAGGCCCGCATGTACTGTTCTTAGCCTCTATTGAACACTTCGGTATATGCACACACCACGTGCACAAATCAATAGAATTACGATTTACCGAAGGTTTAGACAAGGAACCCGTTTAAATCTCTTTGAAACTGCAGATACTCTCGTTATTATTATTGTAGGTCGACAATAAATAAAAGATTTGTTTGCCCATAGACTGCTCTAAATATAGGTGCTCTGCGTCAGTGAAATGTAAAATTATATTCCTTGCAAAAACACTGAGCTTCCTTAATGCGGATGTCATCTTTTCAAATTTATTATAACTTGGTATGCAAAGTAGAGAAGTGAATTTTGTTCTTTGTGTAACTAAGGTGACAAAGTGACAAAAGTCTGTAGCTTATACACTTGGTTAATGCTATTAACATATTGTTGAAATAAAGCTAACATAATACAATCGAGTCTTTATCTACGTATATAAAAAAGATGAGACCGTTTAACAAATGAGTTCCTAGTTGCCTAGTTTTTCTATAAGCTTTGCCAACACAAAAACACAGTATTAAATACAGTAGACGTAATACGTTCACTGGCACAGGCCAGTGAACGTATTGGTCTAGTGGTTAGTGAACCTGACTGCTAAGCCGGAGGTCGTGGGATCGATTCCCACCCAGGACAAACCTTTGTGTGATGAGCATGATTGTTTGTTCTGTGACTGGGTGTAATTTATCTATAATATGTATGTATTTACAAAAAAAAAAAAAAGATGTATATAAGTAGTATATCAGTTGTTTAGTACCCATAACACAAGCAAATATAATTGCTTAATTTGGGGCTAGATGGCGCTGTGTGAATGTAGTAGAATATTATATTATTATTATAGTACTCTATCTGTGCTTAGCATTATTGTTTACATAGTTAGCAGTAGAAGCACAAGGCATGATTTTACAGGGCCTTCCGCCATTGTGGAGGACTGTGACATTTCAATTAATCACGACCCATTCCCAACTACTTAACCTCGTCATTAATTAATCACACTGTCACCATTGGGTCAAACTTGTAGTGTTAATAAATGTTAGGTAGGAAATAAAAAGACGTTGATAACCTGGTAAAACACCATTTTTGTTATCACATGAATCAGATCATCAGTTCGAAACGTCCACTAGCAGGACAGGATATAGGTATGTACACAGGTAGCGCTGCTCTCCCTTACCTATTTCTTTTCTTCCATCTTACGTATAAAAAAGGTGGTTAAATATACTAGATCGGAAACCACACGGCAACTTATTATAACAGATCTATAATATTATAAAGCAGAAGTGTTTTTTTGAACCCGCTAATCTCTGACACTACCAGTGGGATTTGAATAATACTTTAAATAGCCTAGTTCTTGAAGAAGGTTATAAGTTATGTAACATCACGCTACTGACGACGGAAACAGAGCAGTGTTGAAAGATGTAACTTAATGCTGGTGAAACAGCCCCGCGGGAAAGTAGTAGTTATTACAAATTCCTTTGTTTCTAATGTAAGCTTGAAACTTAAATATTTTGAATACCGGAATTGCTTGCTTTAACTGTTTAAAAGTAATTCGATCTATAAGCTGCAACGATTTGTTTTCGCTATATTTATGTGCGTATCTACAATCAATTTATTTGTAGCCGTGATTGACGAGCCGCCGACGCGTTGCCTCCCATCGGCAAATGATCGAGCACCAATCACATGTTTTTGTTCAGTTGCGATTGGTCTGCGTTGCGTTGAAACCCTCGATACCTATCAACATTCGTGTGCTAATATCGGCCTGAGCCTCACTGACGAGATATGAAATCTGCATTTGAATGAACGAAAGGTTGCAATAGTTATGCTAATTTGTATTGAAAGTAAGATTACTTAAGATTGACTTTAGAATAATCTAGAGACTATGTTCTATAGATTTCTACAAGCTTCACTAAGAATAGATTGATAATATTAAGCCGTTTACATTTTGATTAAACTGATTTAGAAGTTGTTTAGTAATTCGGTAGGTGGCGGCTCCTTTGAGCCTTTGACATTGTGAAAGTTCAAGGACGACGGTTATCGCTTATCAGGTGGGCCATTGTCAAAAAACATTGTTTACTATATAGACGGGACAGTCCTTTAAATGTTATTTCAAATGATTTTGTAATCTAAATATTGTAAAGATAATTCAGTAAGACGTAGATTTTAAAGAATAGATAAAGGTAAGACAAAAGATTTATTATTAGAAAGGCATTTCCATTTCGTTGTTCGAGATCGAAATACAAAAAGTGGCTTCCCTGCATGTTTTATGTATGTGGTGTTTGTCTTTTACGTAAACTGTTAAGCTGATTTTGATAAACGATTTGCGGTTCGATTTGTCTTTGCGTGAGCTCGACGACTCGAGGTAATATTATACGCCTGGTTTTTGTAATGTTTACTGTCAGCCTGCACGTTTTCTCTTTATCCTTATTTGTCTTTTACTGATTTTGTTCGGAAATCTTTTCAATTATTTATTTGACGGGTACTTATATATTGTAAACTTTTATTGTGTCATATTCTCTCATTAATCATCATTTAAATTGTTTCACTACAAAAATGTATAAGAAAATGTTTCACTACACAAAGTAAATACTTGTTCTCTCACTTCACATTCAAGACATGTAGCAACTACGAAACCTATAACAGTATAATAGCGCATAGAATGGCGTTGCAATATCTGAGAGAAATACGTGTATTGTTGTGAACGATATGCGTGGTAATGCACGCGGCTACTTGCTACACATTATTGCAGTAAATATGTCCTGAGTGCTACACTCGCGAACTTTGCTACACACTATCGACTGTGTGTTTTCAACTACAAACACAGTGTGTTGTAAAAAGAATATCTTATTACAAAAGGTTCCTTGTTACCCAACTTCTCCGCAAAACAACTGCGAGCACACTTATTGAATTGGTATGGAAAAAGTTTTGTATGTGAAATTTATCTCTTCCATAATATGATTCGTATTTTGTTCGATAGTGTTCTTCTGATTCACGACTGTTTTTGGATCGCGCGATCTCTAATGTTCTGTATATTACTGACGCCATAATATTGACAACTTTATAATATACATGACTATGAACTGAAATTTACGGCGGCGCGGTGCGTATTACTTCTGCGCAAGAAGTTATAGTTTCGATTCCAGAAATGGATAATTACTTATACTGAGTCTGAACAGTTATTTTGTTTCCCTTAATTTTATGTTTGTAAAGTTCTCCGCGAGACAAAGCTTGTTACGTTGTAAAGAAGTTGTACTTAAAATAAAACTCAGCTCTACTTTTTCACATGCCACAATATGAACACACATCACGCTTCACTCCTCAAATAGCAGCACAATAAAAGCGGACCGCAGAAAGCCCCATTACAGTATGCCATACTGCAGTGTTTGTGATTGTGGCCTCAAAAAACTGTAATGGCCAACAGCACTAACCTCGAGCTTGTAAAAACTAACGCCGGCCCTATTTAGTGGAGTTTGTGCGATAATCTTTATTAATAGACGAGGTTATTTGTTATTTTTGTAGTGCGGGGCTTCCACGAAGTGTTCTAGTGTTTGTTGTGTAGATTGAGAAGTGATGCGGATAGTTATTGTCCGTCTCTCGTGCGGGTCGCTGGAAGCTATTGCGGCCTCACAAACAATAGCCGTGGCAGGGCAGCGTGAACTACGATTATTCGTACGTACGCACGCATAATGACCACGTACTCGGCTACGAGCGTGTTGCGTGTGAGGAGAACATGCTAAGATTCTTACGTATTATTATGACACTGTTATCAGTGTCATAATAATACGTAAGAATCTTAGCATGTACTAATAATAACATCTACAGTATGGTTATCCATACTGTAGATGTTATTATTTCGCCTTATTCTAGTTGATGGTAGAGGGTAATTGATAGTCCCCCCCAACCGGGGTTCTCGCCTTGTCGCGGCGGGGGGGCTTAGTAACCGTGGTTACGCAGAACCACGGCGAACCAAGAGGAACCCCAAGGAGGCGCCGCTCCTCTGGGCTTTGGTGGTAAGCCCACGATGGAGCGGCTCAGGTGAGTTGCGGTGCTGTATGGGCGGCACCGCAACTGGGTCAGGCTGCGGTGTTGTTTCGGCGACACTGCAGCTGAGGAGTGGCGAGGCCGCGGCGGGAGAGGAGTGCCGGTATAGCGGTGCGCTGCTCTCCCTACCTTCCGCGGCCTCGGCGGGGCCGCAACCGCCAGATTGCGGACGCGGTGGGGCCGCAGGGGAAGAGGAGTATCGGTATTGCGACGCGTCGTTCTCCTTATCCTCTGCGGCCGACTTAGGAGGTGGCCTGCGGGCGGCGATTGGGCAGTTGCCGCCGAAACAGCACGGGCACGAGATGGCAGTGTGCGTGTTCCGCACACGCCTCTCGAGGGAGGGGAGGCTAGGTCCCCCAAATCGGACGTGGCCTGCTCGCGTGTGGTGAGCGGGCCGTGGCCCGTCGGGGTCGCGGATGGATGCGCGAGCGTCTTCCGTGACCCCGACACTCGGGCCGTCTGGAGGAACACCGTGGGTTTTAGTCGGTATGCCGGCCGCTGTTTCATTGCGGCCGGAGAGCCCGACATAACCCGCCTTGCCCAGACGGGTACGTATGCGTAATGCATTTCCCACGAAAAAAAAAGGGTAATTGATAGTACCTTAGTTATAGTAGTCGGTTTTGCTACAGTTCTTTTGAGTGAAGTAGATTTGATTCTCCGTCGTAAAATGCATCTTTAAACCTCAAATATTCATTATTAAAATGTGGGTACTCTGTGTTTGTTGTTAGAATGTTTGTAAATTCATTCGCGATAGAAGCTTTGTCCCATAGTGCGCAATATGCCTTTTCTATTTAACAAAACATAATTTATAATCAATTAGGTCAATGGTACGTAACAAATACGCAACTTCAGAGTATTTTCCCAAACAATGTCCCCAAAGAAAAAGCTCAGCTCGAAACCAATTTGTCCGCAATCACAGTTTGTAGGGTGACACTCAGCAGTCGTTAATATTTAATTAAATTCAAATGGTGACCATTTTAAAGCCGTTATCGAAAGTTGCAGACACGATGGCCACACTAAACTGTCAAATTGGTTCGTTTTGCTTTCATTAGCGTAGTGACATGGGCGCATTAGCATAACATTCGAACGTGAAGCGTATTCGTGGCGCGTCACGTTGTCCCACCCCAAGATTGACCGGCCCCCGGCGTCCGGCGTCCGTTGCCGTCCGCCCAGGTAGAACTTTTAAACGTTCGTCGAGCGTTGCGTCCGAAACTTTTAACGAGCTTCCGCGCGCTTAATCGTAGTTTTAAATTGCAGCTGTAAGGGTTCAATAGGCAAATATGTACCGACAACTTTTGTATACCGTGTTGTTGTGGAACAATACGTATATAGGTATAAGTTTGTATACGTTTATTATAATAAGGTGAACAATACTCGGCCGCCTGCTTTACATTCCGCGCACAAAACGAAACTCAATGAAATGAATGAGAATTTTCTAGAATAGATTTCATATAGATATATATTTAATAGATAGACTAGATTTTATTATATAAGATAAGATAGTATTCTTGCTAGTTGAAGCAGTTAAAGGAAACTTGATAAAAACAATTTGTAGTAGGCGGCACCTGCACTCTGTCTGTTAGCATTCCATTCTCTTGAACAAACATATGATAACCAGTTAAGTGGCAGCCGCCGCAGCGCCAACTAACAAAGTACAGGAGAATTTCATAAACAAACTTATGCAAATACAGTCACTGAAGTAGCTCCCCTTAAATATAAATCTGTTCTCATTGCCAAGAGACAAACGTACCACTTTAATACAAAGCAATATCTATTTTATTTGGGTGTGGTAAGATTGATATTCGGTTACTGGTTGATATGGGAGATGGTTTGATCGAAACGGGGTTAGGTGAAGTGTTTACGTGCCGACAAAAGTCGGAGTTGTTTGTTTTTTCCTAGGCAATAATTTCCGGATCGATGGTAATATGCGAGATGTAATAAATGGCGAGAGGTGCTTCCTCGCAGGCGTCACGCCGCCGCCACGCACTGCCGGAGCACTCGGGACGGAGCGCGCGTATAATCTGCATGTTTACTCGCACCATATGACAGCTTTGCATGTTATTATGTTTGATCTAAAGATCATATAAAAACAAATGATCATATTAACGTTACTTTCACAGACTTTTCACCGAGTTCTAGTTGATTTGATCCTGTTTGTTAATATCATTATGGGGAGGTCGGGCACTAGGCCAATACATTGTTTCGTGTTAAACCACTTAATTACTTGGCATTGTCACTGTTTGTGTAAACTGTTACAACTTTTGTCATCTAATAGTGATATCAGATAATTGCTTTTATGATAAAGTAAAAATTAATTTAATTTTAAAAACTGTCTTCCCCTGCTAGTGCCTTGGTATGGTCACTAGAGTTAGCGGTTGGGCATGACACTCATATTACATAGGTGACAATACTGTTCGTCTTATAAAATGACGAGAAGAAAGAGGGTAATACTAAATTTGAGACTGGAGATATATTTTACTCTCTTTATCTCGCCTGTTCCCTGTAATATTCAGTAGCAAACTTTAAACAGCATGTAGCGAATGATAATGTTATCGACAGTGAAGGCAACAGTGTAGTGTCCAATGTATTTAGCGCAAACATAAAGACTGTCGCACACGGTGAAGATTGTAGCCATATATCTATACAATTATATAAAGCGAAAGAGTTTGTTTGTTTGGACGCGCTAATCTCTCGAACTACCAGTCGTATTAGAAAAAATCTTTTTCCGTCAGTTCTCGAAGAAGGTAGGCTATGAAACATCACGCTATTGATGACGAAACAGAGCAGTAAGCAAAGACATTGGTGAAACCGCGCTACTGGTAGTAATAATATATAGTTCTAGCAGTAGGTGAATCATGATTTAAGATTTTTTCCGTGTCTGAGGAACCTTACGTAACACAAGACATATACTCTGGTTCATGTTAAAATTAATAAATAGCAACGTTTCTACAAAGCGTAACTAAGTAATAATTGCATAAATAGAAAATTAGTTTTAATGCTGATAGCTTAAAAGTGTTTATACTGTAAGTAATGTCATGTATTTATGTCACAGTTAAAGCGATTGTTACACATAAGTATAGTATGTGTAACTGTATAAAGCCTTAGCATGTATAAAACCTTTTAAGAAATTGTCATGCCCCGATACTGTGCGATAAATTATCCTCTGTATTATGTGGGGTGTAACAGCATTAATACTTTTATGAATAAAACAGGTTATTTATCGACGGATACCGTCGAAGTTCGACGTGAGGAAAGAAAGATAGCGGGATGCTTATCTCAAGTGCTTCGAAACTTAGGTACACACATATAGTGGAGCAAACATCACTACTGATATTAACTGGACGTGTGGTTTAGCGGTTTTGTTGGCCGCCTTTCCCACTATCGTTATGTGATTATTGTAGGTTCGATTCTCAATCAAGTAAAAATTTTAATAGTTTGAATTGTGCTTTGTTGTTCATTATATGTTGGTAAAGTTTGCCGCACCACAGAGTTAGTTTTACTAGGTTTCTGAGTGCAGTCTGGAATTAGAATTTCTTTATTGTTCTTTCTTGTTTGGTTTCTAATTAAATAAGTTAGTAAACAAAGAGCATGGTATCTTTTTGTAACTAATGTTAGCAACTTTAATAAATACTATTTAAAGAATTAAGGTTTGACAAAGACCTTCTCTTTAAGGCCTTTTGAAGGATAATATTATTTGTCACGCTTGTGAGGCGATTGGCAATCTATTTTTAATACAGGTTAAACTGATCAACGAAAAGATTAGTTTACTCTTGATGTTGGCTAAAATAGCTGATGCATTCGTCAGCTCAGATGCCATAAAAGAGACGAAGATTCCTCATGTAAGGTTTGCTTTAACACCGTATTATCTGCAGATTTACCATTCGTAAGTAAAGCGTAAGTGTAGTGGCGTAGGCCTCCACTCATTACGTAGCGTATAAGATGGCTGTAGGCGCCTCACGCGAGGCAGCCTCCAATAAATCATTTTACGCGTCACATCAATATCTATTAGCTACATAATTCGCTCGTTTTCTTAACTTTACTTACTCTACTCAATTTGTTTACTATGGCCAAACTAATTTAATATGTGTATTTAAGGCAAATTTGCTTATTCATGAGCAATATCAACATTGTTTTTACATATTTAAAATGTATTAAATTAAAAATTACATGAATATGTTATGCTTTACCTATTATGAGAAAATCTTTGTATTAATGTAAGGTAAAAATAACGAACTCGTAGAATTTCGTGACGACGTATACAAAGACGTAAAACTTACGTTTTCTTGCTACTCATTTACCGGGCACAATTATAATTTTAGACGCGGAATACTGACAATTACTCGATAGAAAAACCACTTTTCCAAAGACACTGTACCTGAACAGGGTAAGTATCGAACGAGACCTCTCTCGCGCGCTCCACGATCATTGAACCTCCGAGGCAGTATCATTAAATTCCACCAAACATAAAACTATACGTCTGCGGTAGGTACGGCAGGTACACTTAGGTACTCAGCATCGTTAATATACGATTTCAACATCAAAGTCGCGACCTGAACAATTAAACCGATTCGAAAACAGTCTTCATAAATGGTCTTAACTCCATTTAAATTTCTTATGTGTTTGAGAAAGTATTGAAACTGTTTACAAGCCGCTTGTAATTACTCATACAGATTTAATAATATATCAAAAGCAAAGAGTGTAACGAAGTAAACATTATATTCTTGTAAACAAAAGTACCAACATAATACATTTCTTTCACGTGTAAACAAAGTTAATTGAAAAATGTTATAGAACTGTATAGATACACAATTTGCTTACCTAGGTACCCATATAATGCTAGATTATATTATGGTATCGGTTATACCCATTTATACATGTACCTAGATGCACTAAGAGGCTAAAAATTTAATAAACGGTCTTTGCATTCGCTAGACTTTATAAAATTACTATTACAAAACTTTTTACTCAATCCCACAGAAGTTTGCTACTTTAAGTTAGACTAACGGAGGACATAAAACGCCGCAGCTGAACACTCAATTCTATAACATAACATGAACTCCTATTTTAATTGAATCTAATGACTGCGAGACTTTAATGTACTTCAGTATTACTAGCGCGAGCTCAGACAGAGCCGAATAATTTTCATATATTACCGGATCCAGGGATGACCTTGTAATGGCGGCGGCAATTAATATAAAAAAGTCCTTCGCCCTTCTAATGTGGAATGAATTGCTTCTGCCGGGCCCTGTGCCGCTTCGTTCGCCCGCCTCTTGCCAACTTTAAGCACACAAGAGCTCTCTTATATCAATTCTGAAAAGGTTAAGTTTCCCTCGTTCTGCCCGCACGTATCAACTTGTATAATGCAGTGCTTTGACTTTTCACTCCATTTCACAAACGTTTTTATTATTGTAATTTTGAATCCCCATTTTCCGTTAGTCACATTCCGGAGTATAAGTTTAGTTTTATCTGTTATGTAGGGCGACGGCGACGGACCCCTTTTTATGGGGCATACGGGATGATGGTAAGTGTTTATGGTATCAGGCTCGATAACTGCTAACTCTGAGTAGATGGGCCACCAGGTCCTTTACTGATAACGGTGATAGTTTTAGAAGAATTGACGGTACTGAATAAATTCAAGTGGATGTTTGCTCGCAGATAGAGGTAATAATATATATAGAGTATTACTGCGTGTGATATTAAGGTTAAACACTTTCAAAGTGTTCCCAAGGCTAGGTGATTCCAAAACTTCTAAGTGACATAGAGAAATCTGATGAAAGTTACCAAACCAAACAACAAATACGCGAAAAGTTTCGCTAACTAAAACAAAATAAAAACAATGATCCATCATTGATTAACTTGAAACCACTGAATCTTTTTCCATTAAACATCGAAGTTTTTTTGTGAGAGCTCTGTGCCGCTGAGCCATGCTGAAGGATAACTACGCTTTTCTGAGGGAAAACCATCGGTGTTAGAACTAATAATAACTTCTCGCGAAAATCCTTATTCAGTTAAAGTTATAATAACAAAACGGCCGTATATCTTCTGAAGGTATAAGCTTTAACAGTGTGCTAGTATAAGAACAGAGTGTAACGTTTCCCTCGCGTCAAATATATTTTTTCCGCGACAGTAGAGTCGTGCTCAGTGCGCCGCATCGCTTCCTGCTGGCAGTACGGTACCACTCTACTGACAATAGGGCTGCCACGCGCAGAAAATCTTACTACATATTTATATTCAAGCGTTAAAGCGCTCAAACTCATGACGTAGATACTCTAAAAGAATATCTATCTAAAAAAAAATATTTAGAGATAATATTATAATTGAATAACTACGTTACTGAAAACTATTAATTGTAATAAAAACAAATCAATTTAATTTAAACTGTAACATTCAATAATATGATAATTGAGCGGCTTATTATATGAGTACAATCAATAATTGTGCTTACGATTACGAGTACCTGAGCTTTACATATCTGACAAAACGTCATCAACACCAGGTTATATACTATAGTTTAAAAGAAGAGCCTTATCAAAGATCTCACTCACCCACCGGCATAGAAGACGAAAGATTATTTTATATATATTTTTTATAAAACGTTACCGCATTCTGTTAGTGTAGGTGACAGCCCTAGTGTTTCAGTTTCATCGACGCTGGTAGCGCGTCGCTCGTCTAGGGCGGATGTGGCGTCTCAAATTGACGTCAATGGAGTCGTGATGCACTGAACACTCCATGCCATCTTATTTTATTATAAACGATATTCTTATTCATTTCAATACTGATATAGTTTGTTCACTTTGCTACATGTGGCTTGTGAATTGTATACAGGTCCGATTAAGCGTGTATTGTTTTTAGGTTGAGGGGTAAGCGACAAAAATGCGTGTGTATTTTGTCACGAAGCAAATCAAAGCCTTTCGTCAGTCTGCTTATTTTATAATGTGCATGTTATGTAGGGCTATACACAAATTAGAAATGAAGTTCTATATCATATGGGACTTGACTCACATGAATTTAATCGACTTATACGATAGTCTCTCGGATGGGTATTAAATTTATAACAGTTGGTTTATCTAACAGTTTATAGACATTCGTTGGAACAGTAGGTATAATACACCTACTTACAAGTAAGCGCCCGCCCTAGCCCATTATATTCCCACTACAAAATGAAGGCCTCTTCTCATACAGAGAAGGCACGAGCATTGATCACGACGCTTGTTCAAGTTGGATTGGCGATTTCACTTGACTTATATTTTTTCTAGATCAGATTTTATTGAGTTTTTCTGCAAGTCAATAGTGTCATGATAAATTTAAAAGGCACATCATATTACTATATTATACTAAACACTTATTTAAATCGTATGTACTTGCACAATTTCATGTATAAAAAAAACAGCTTATTGCAGTCAACTGCTGGACTTCATGTATAAGAGACATGATTTTGCTCTAACATTTAGGCCATCACCAACTTTATTTTGTAAGTAAATTCTTGTAAGTTATTATCCAAAACCTAAATACTTCAATTACGGCCGGTCGTTTGTTCAAATTCATTGCGCTATTTTTGTTTTACAACTGAACATAAAAGCAAATATAAAGCGACCTGCCCATTTATACTAATTGTGTACTGCTGAGACATAAGACTCGTTTAATAGCTAAGCGCCCGTTTTATTATTCACGATAAACTAATAACCGCCGTGACCTGCAATTTGTGCTTTAATAACACCTGACTGTGACTCACCTGATTTGACCGATATCACTTTATCAGGATTTTAAAATAGGTCTTCTTAACATAACATCACGCCGATTTTCAAAGGTATTTAACCTCAACTAATAGGTCATATGTAACAAAAGCGAGCCTTCTATTTGCTGGGCACAATTCCAGACTATATTGTAGATGTTCTGTGTACGAACTGCCACATCTTGTTGTAATGTTGAGTTTTTCAGTCGGCAGTTATCAGTTTATTACTCAGTCTAGTGCTACTAAACCAATGAGGTGTATTTAATCGATATAATAATACAATACATATTATGCTATTAAACCACTGAGGTGTATTCAGTCGATATAATAATACAATAAAGCTTCGAACTTAAGAGAGCTTTTAACCGAAACTGCGTGTAAATTTTAGTACAAATATCTATGTTCCTTAAACATATCATCACTCTAAAGATGTCCACTATTGGACATAAAGTTCTTTCAAACGTAGTAGCTTCAAAAGGCGCCACTAATATCTACATCTATTATGTATTACTCTGGCGACAATATCTTGAAAGAAAACAATGATGCTTGAAGTATCATAGGTAAGTCCAATCTTGATATTCAGTGTAAGATTTCATCATTCCATAATGGTAGCGAGATATAAAAATATATGAATAATATGTAAATAGCCACCAGCCGTAAAATTAAGTAAGTTAATGTTACTACGTGTATTATTAACTTGTTATTCAGTACGTATAAAATTATTTTTAGAAAAAAAATGAAAACCGACTTCAAACAACACCTACATGTTCAATCCATAACTAAAAAGTCGAAAATAATATTTTAATTACTTCATAGCGAAGAACATTAAAGGGGTCTACACGCAATCCTTGATACCTATAATACTTTACTATTTATAGTTTTTAATCAGTTATTTTGGAGTCGGTGCCAGCCAAGAAGGATCTTTAATTCTGCCTTTGCAACAAACTTTTGAAATGCACGGGGCGGTATTGGCACGCGTGGGGGATATGCCTGAGTGCATTACCCAAACGCGGTCATACTCGTGAAGGCCGACGTCATTGATAGTTGTGTTCAGATATACATAAAAAATTTGAGGCGCACTTATCTGATTCCATTCGATTTCTTGTATTAAATCTATATTTTTCATTCATGTATTAATAGATTAATCAAGAAGGTTTTTTTGCTAGTAGGTAGGTTATTTTTATGAAGGTCATGATGATCCTTCTTGGCTGGCACCGACTCCAAAATAACTGATTAAAAACTATAAATAGTAAAGTATTATAGGTATCAAGGATTGCGTGTAGACCCCTTTAATGTTCTTCGCTATGAAGTAATTAAAATATTATTTTCGACTTTTTAGTTATGGATTGAACATGTAGGTGTTGTTTGAAGTCGGTTTTCATTTTTTTTCTAAAAATAATTTTATTTTTAAACTTTTAGTGGGAATTAATTGTGTATAAATATATTCAATATGGGTAGACCTAGTAAACGTGCTGCGCAAATGAGACAGCGCCGCGCCGTTTGAAAGAAAGTAGAGACGAGAGGTAAGATTGTAAATAGATTTATAAGGTCCTTGTCAACACTTTCTCGATCGCTAAAACCTGAATCCCAGAAACCACAAATCAAAACAAAAAAGTGATGATCTACCAACAATAAAGAATCATCAAAAATCATAATTTAACTGACCGAGCAATCGCTTAACAGATATACAAAAAATAAACAGTGGTGCTGTAAAGGCAGGTTTAAGGCCGCCCGTTGCTGTTGTAATACTCACGACCATATGACCTCCACGTTGGCTTAACGACTACCCAATTATAGTGATAACCATAGTCTACTGCTTCTAAAGAATGAGGACGCTGCAAATGAAATGACACAAATGGTCACTCAGCCAGGGCCACTTCGTTTCTAACAAAAAATGGAAAAAATCACTTCGCACTTGTAGCATGGACATGTCAATGTCAGAAAATTCGTCGCAAAAGACATCGACGTGTTGCTTTACACATCTTCACTTCTGCATACGTTTTGTTACAAAATATAAAATGGAAGCCAAACCACTACACCATTCTTTATAAAAAAAACATGGGACCCCATTTCAGAGTATACCCTTTCAAATAAAAGAAGAATTTTCAAAATTGGTTTATAAATGACCGAGTTCTATTGTAACAAACATACAACCACTGAACCATTTCTTATATTAAAAAAATGGGACCAATTTCAGAGTATACCCTCTCATATAAAAAAAAAAAATTTCAAATCGGTTCATAAATGACCGAGATATGAGGTAACAAACATACAAAAAAAAAAAAAAAAAAAAAAAAAAAAAAAGACATACGACCCGAATTGATAACCTCCTCCTTTTTGAAGTCGGTTAAAAATAGTTACCTCAACAAATACAAAGAGGTTTTAATTAAAGTTAGCTTATAGAACTGCATATATTATATATATTAAGAGCGCCGGAAGCCTAATTTCTCCCCTTTCCTCTTTCCTCACCTCCCATTCTCTTTTCCTAACCCCATTCCCAGTTTAAGACGATGGCTTTTGGTATAGTGGCCACCACTTCTGAATTCCTCTGACTGCTTACCATCGGGCGGGGAGGAGTCATTCTGGTAGGCTAATATAAAAAAATATATATATTACTGACTCTGTGACGCAATGGAAATGCGTATCGCTGCCGTTTTCAGGACCAAGTTAAGTTATTGAACTGAATTGAGCCGAGAATTGTACTCGCATTCAATCCCGTATTGCATAAAGTCAAGAGTCATTTTTGATTTCTGAACCAAGTATCTGACATAAGCTGTCTTTACCTAGTGACGGACCGATATTTCTTTGAGTTGGTGGAACTGATATACATCATTATGAAGGGAGTCTCTCTGTGACCATTAATGACGTACACCAAGACACAGTAAGTTATTGAAATTGTTGTGATAGATCCTTGGCTACCCCTTTGAAATGCGAGAGTGAATAGACTGGACGTTGCAATACATTCATCTCAAATTGAAAGGGACAGTAACGTGTACGAGTATATCTCCATCAATGTTATTTGATTGAAAATCTTTGGTCCTATTAGAATTTTGTTTATATAAAAAGTTTGGGATACGTACTGTGTTTTCTTAAAAAATGAATAGAAAATATAATGTAATAAAGTGTGCATAAGTACGTAGGTATCATCAGCAGAAAGCGTCCACTGCTCTACATAAGGCTCTCTCAAAGGGAGGCGTTCTCAAAGTCACTATTCTTTAGTAGTCGGTTGGTAAACGCAGTACAGTAGCAGACAAGCGAACAGTCTACCTGATAGTAAATGGTAACTGTCGCTCATACACGAGTCACTCAGAGTCTTTGGTATTTCTCTGCAAAGCCGCTGGCTACCGTGAAGGGAATGGAATAGGTGAAGGGATAAAGGAAAGTGAGGAAAAAGGCAAGGGAGAAATTGGGTTTCCGGTGCTCTCACTCACCGAACGAAACGCAATAGTATGGATACTATTTCCCCAATCGATCCGGCTCGATTTAAGCTAAAACCACCGTAAAGAACGCTGCTAGTTAGGTACCTGACTATCTGGTATGCAAATGGACTAGTACTACGCTTATTTCAACATGGCATAGCACATGGTATCACAACTGTCATAAATTTTCAACCTCTTCATTTGCAAGGGCGCCATGTATTTACGTACTTACGCGGTCAATGTCACTAAACTGACATTAAACAACATTAGCCGTCGCTATACGGTTTTCATTTTCGAAGGCAACCACTGTATAAAGTTCTACGTCGTACCATCAAAATATCCGATACACTGTAAACATTCCTATCCCCTGGCAACGAAATGAGTAGCGTGCGTATCGAGTAGACTTGTAGCGGTTGTCATTAGGTGCGTCCCGATTGATAACATCGCGAAGGGAAGTGGCGGATGTTGTTGTCGACTAATTAATTGTAACTGATGTTTGTTCATGTTTGCGTTAGAAGGGGTTGCTATTATAACAATAGTTAAGATTTTTACTGGCGATTAACTAATAGATTGGATCTAAAGTGACATTATAAGAGAATTGCAAAATTTCTTTTGTAAGCATCTTTACTTACCACTTTGCTACAGAGGGTATTTAACATCCTGTTGAATAGAACTTATAGAACCTTTGTTACTTAGTCTGAGACTTCACTTGTTTAACTTAATAACAACACTGATTAGACAAGAATTGCATTGCAGATGTATTATGTAGACAAAAGAAGTACCTACCACACTTTTTGATAAAATATAGTAGGACTACTTTATTATGATTACATTTTTGGATCCCCTCTGCTTATCATCAGATAGAGTGGAGTAATTTTGGTAGGCTAAAACCTCTATAAAAAATATATTAGCTCATGTCGGTCTTCATAGGTTTCTGATAATGTATCTTTCAATGGGAAAATTAGCCATCTATTCGTTATTGTTCAGTTTATAGAAATATACGTAAGAAGATTAAGGTGCTTGTTATAACTGAGTTTATCTGAGTATCACTAATTTAAAACTATGTCTGCAACATCAAGTGTACTTCCATAATTTGAGCCGTAGCCGTAAAGTAAATTATAACCCTCTGCGCGGTAATCCTAATTAACCCCGTGTTTCGATCGTCGAGACCATGTCGTCGAACAGATGCCAATCGGTAACCCTACCCTACACTTTGTCTCCTTGTTTTAACTCTGAGCAAATTTCCTCAAAGTAAATATCGGGTCTGTGTTCATTTTATTAAAATATTTCACGTAAAACGCACATTAATTAATGGAAAAGTTACTGTTTGAGACTGTACTTGTTACATACCTACTTATATTAATAAAACTCATGATCGTTTGAATATATGAATAAACTCGACGTTGTTTTGAAATAGATTACTCATGTAGTGTAGTATGTGTGGTATTATAAACACATTACAAAATAAATAGTACAAAGTAAATACGTGGTACATTGGTAAATAACACACAATCGGTCTTTCTGTCTATTAGGAAGAATAGGTGTTAATATTTGTAGTGGAGAAAGTTAGTGTAGCGTACCCTTCAGAAGCAGAGAAAATCACTACTTATCACTTGAAACACTACATTGCGTTACTATAGTAACAAATGTATGACGGAACTTTTGCAATGGAGTAATTGGTACTGGTGTAAGAAATCTCTTAAAAGAAATTTCACTGTATCTTACTCGTACAGCTTCTAAAACTTTACCCTCTATAAATATGCAACACAAAAGGTCAATGTAAAATAAGATTTCAAGTAGATCACAAGAGTATTAGAAGACTATTTCACTTACAATACATAGGTTTAACGTGTATAACGTTGCGAAAGTTTATCATGCTATGGACCAACCAATAAATCATCTAAATACTCGTAAGATTGTAATGACAAAAACTGAGCCATACACATTTCTCTTATTTAACAATTGTAGTAGAAGCAGTAAAATGTTAATTAATTGTATACTTACGATCAGTAATTTTTGAATAAAACCAACTAAAACTGTAATCTTTGGAGTCAATAGAAATTAATGTGCTTGTACAAGACGCAGATCGTAAAACACGTGGCTTGATCAGACTTCACTTCAGCTGAACATGGAGCTCCGTCGAAGGGTTCATAAAACAACCGTTAAATTTAAGTGTTCGACTTCTTTTAATATTGCTCACAATAATTTTGCGATATCAATTATATTTTAAACGATGTCACGTTCTATAAATTATTCCGTTGAACATTTCAATACTCTTGGGAGCTGTAAACATTCAAGTTTTGTGCTCTGTGTTATTTAATATTATTTGTGTATGAGTAATGATTTTACTAAAACGTACAACAATACGTCTACGACATAGTGCTTTATTTAATAAAACAGTAGAAATAAAAGTAATAGTAAAACTAGTATGAATAATACCAGATTGTTATTATTCCAATATTGGATGAAGGTAAGACATGACATTCTTAACGTATTTATTAAGTCCAGGTTGTCTTGCGGAAACTTAAAAATACGGATGAACTTGAAAAAGAACTAAAAATACCTACTAGGCCATTGCGACTTATAATATGCTAGATCACCATGATGGAGGTTAATGTTATTTCTTAACAATTATTTTTAATTGTCGGGACTCTGAGCTCCTCATCGAAATTCACAAAGTTCAGTTCAGACGTGCCGCTATAAAATGTGATCTCAAGCGACTTCCTCCTGAGATTTAATTTACAACGGTACGTATAACAGTGGAAGGTTCTCGAATATCAGCACCTCAAACAAACAATCTAATCTGGATTGATCTAATTCAGGGCAATAGAGTGATGGCTCATAAAGCGGCGACGTCTAATACCGATCGACGCGGCCGGACTGATGTATGAATGCCCTTTTACGTCCGTCCTTCGCTTCGCATTTATTCAAGGCGCACGTTTAGTGTTTCGTTTTATACGAACATAAAGATTAGGCGTAAGAGGTGCGCAGCTATTCCGGCTGGCGTCGTAAAACAGCCCTCAATTCTGTAAATGAGCAATGAAAGTTAACACTGTAGGCGCAGAGGTTGGCGTCGAAGCGTACCTACTACGTACCTACATCGGACTGTGTGCGGCACAGGTGTTGCTGCATGTCTATGGTCACATTCGCTCCAATCACTTCATTTTTAATCCACGATCATTTAACGTCGTGTGGGCTCGCCAAACTCGGTGCAATTAACCCCGTATTATATGTATTGAATTGTAACAGCTTATTAACTAGCCATTGTTGTGCTCGCGGCGTTATCTCGCGCCATTGTGACCTTATTGTTGTGTAATCTGTGTCAATAGTACTACTACAATATAATGTATGTATCTATCGATACGTTGAATACTATAATTTGTAATTGATTGAGCGCCTAAATTGGAAGTTAGTTATATTGTAGCAATGTTTCCTCTGCAGTTAATATTCGCGATAGTTGAACTGCACGTATGGCCTGGTGCTGCCGATTATCACCTTGCTCTTCATCGTTGACAATAAGTAAGCAAATACGCCTTCTTACGAGTATATTATGTATAAATAAAATACCTATATAATTTATATCAACAACAAAATAAATTATAAACTGTATTTCAGCAATCAAGTATTTAAAAATTATGTTTGTCAAAGTTTAGATTAAGTTTAAAACTTGTCACGTTAAGTGAGCGGGTACTTTAATTAAAGTCAGTTTTAAAAGATTGCAAAATCCGTATTTAATCACTGTTTTTCTCTTGTGGATTATGGAAAAAAATGGAATGGCTTATAGATTATAAAGCATTACAATTCTTCCCGTAGGAAAGACTTAAGAAATACCGGGAACAAGCCAGCTGCGTAGTAAAATATCATAGTCACCAACTCACCTGTCAAACGCAATGACCTTCCAAGAGAGACCTATATTTAGCAATGTTCATCTTTAGACTCATAATATAAAGATATGATTCAGCTACTATACATTTTAAGCACGTACATGAGATCGTAAACTACGCTTTAATATCGTACAAACTCATTCTCTCATTACAATATTGCATTTTCTCTAAATGTGAGATCAGCAGGTCTATAAAGCTAAAACATGAAACAGAATTGTTTTAGCTGAAACAGTTGAATGCTAGATGCGAGAAACGAATAAAGTTGAATAAAGCCACGATTCTTTGCTTTTTATTCGTTTAGCGGCTGTTAATTGCTATAAGTAAACAGCTGCGTTTGAACGTAACAACCAACAACCCTGCGTGCCAACATACTACAGGGCTGTCACCAACTAAAGAAAAATTTAACTCAATACTTAATAAAATTTATATAACGTGGTCTGATCAAACTGAGAGTGTTGAAAATATTTAGTTTTTAATCAATACTCAGAGAAAATAAAATTGCTAACAGCTGATTTTTATTTTACATAGCTTTATTTTTATACAGTATACATTTTTTTTAAATCGCGTAGATATTTGGTATATTGACAAAACATGCCAGTATCACTTTTTAATCCGATTTGGAATGCAATCAAACGCTGGACGATCGCTCGCAAATATAAACACAAACACATTCAGTGAAGCCATCGGAGTGGCAAAAACAAAACAATAATAGGGAAAGTATATAAAAAAATACAGCTTTTGAGCAGGTCAAGATCCAAACGTGACAAACATGACAGCCCTATAATGAGAGCCGCCATTAACAGATTTAATTTTGTATTTGTACCGGTGGGTGAAGGAATTCCAGCGCCAGCCTCCATATTTCAGTTTTGAGTGAGTGTTCATACCTCGTTTAATATTATCTGCACGCAGACTATCCGGATTATTTACTTGCACAAAAACATTTTAGTAATATTTCGCCTGAATATTTGAATGCAATATTAAAAGAAGTTAAAACATTGGTTGTATTCGCTGAATCATTTATTCGGTTTATTAAATATGATAATATATTAATTTGTAGTTTTTGTAGTTACTTGCGCCAATATAACTCTAAGCAATGCACGCTAAACTTTATTCAGTTTTATATTTAACCTATTCCGTCAAGTTTGTTTTCGTAATTAATCCAATTTGAGTTTCTATTTGGCAAAACTGCATGCATAAATTATTCAATTTGCAAGAATCTCGCCATTCGAAAGTTATTTAATTAAAACTTATCAAGCGGTTCGAACATTCGAGTCGAGTAGTGGCGCGAGTAAGCAAGTAGGCGGCGCGGTGTGAACGGACTACCGAACACAAGTTCGCGCCGAACCAATAAGTTGTTCCAAAGTTTCGACGAGTTCCAACGACTGACGATATTGCAATTTGTATCGGCTGAACAATTTATAAATCCCAAGGACAATGTGACGTTTATTATTTTTTGACAAATGACTTCATGAGTTGCCTCGAAAAGTTTTAACTTTACAACACGGCTGGCTAGTGTTTCTCGAAACGAGTTTTTGCTATTGCGAGTATAAAATTAGCCCTAACATTTCCAATACATACTGATTCCAATATTTGTGAAACGTTTACAGCGAGCGACGTGGGTCGCGCGCTACCGCTCGCAGGTTATAATTTCGCGCACTTGTAACACAACAACAACTTGTCACTTATTTTAATGAACTAAGTGAAAGTCGTTTGTTTACGATGCGAGTATAATTAGCGCTGAGTCTTGTGACGTCAGTGCGCGGTGTGCACGTGTACGTGACGTCATAATCACACGAACATCGTCACAATTCAATTTGTGGCATCACTTCGCTTACTGAATTTATGAGGCGGAAAGATATTCGGCGGTGGTAGCCCGCGCCGGTGTGGCAGACAAGCGCCATTGCCGCGCCGCTAATGTCGCACAAAAACGTTCCAGCTCAGCCACGGTAACGTAATCTTAATGCGGTGAAATTAATCTAAATGGGCGTTTAAAACAAGCGACAAATGTGAGCCGATTTATAGCGGCGGGGCCCGAGACGTGCTCCACCTAATCCTCAGATGATATTTTATATAAATTCTAAGACGATTTCAAATTAAAAGGTAGATAATATAAAATAAAACAACAAAATAAAATAAAAACCCTTTCAGATGTTGAGTGGAATTTGTTAGAAATTCAACGCTTGCTTTAGGTCTAGGTGGTTAAAATGTAAATAGGTTATAAATAGTAATAACAATAACACAACAACTGCACAGCGTTATCTAGTCCCAAACTTAGCATATATAATTACTTTCAAAAATATTAAGCATCTTGGAACTTATTCATAAGTACATACTTCTTTTCTTATATGCCTTTTATCTTCTGGGGGAATGTAGCCCGCTCATACACAGGCGTCAGTTTCTTCTAGGGAAACACACTCTGGGCCCAGAAGAAATTAAGGAGCTCACCCCTAAGCAAATCCTGCAGTTCACCACTAAACCCTGCAGCTATGATATACCATAGCTGCAGGGTTTAGTGGTGAACTCTAGCTTGATAAAGCGGCGATCACAATAGACCATTCATGGTCGCAGTGACATTACAGACGCATCATAGAAATAAAAAAAAAAAAAAAAAAATATCGGATACCAACGTCTATACTATTATTTAAAAAGTTTGTTTGTATGTACGCGCTAATCGCTGAAACTACCAGTCGGATTTGAAAAATTCTTTTTGAGTATGATAGCTTAGTTCTCAAGGAAGGTTATAGGCTATATAACATTACGCTACTAGCGACGGGAGCAGAACAGTAAGCAAAGACGCGAGTTAAACCGCGTCGACCTCGTATGTTTTCATGATTACATAATGTTTGTCACAACACAATAGCTTTCTAAATACAAGAACGCGCTCAATCCCTTCGCAGAAGCTTTTAAACTAAACTTGTCCGATGACATTATACTTTGTTAATAACTTTATAATATTTGTAACAAAGTCGAATAACTCAACCGAATTTACAATCCAATTATATCTGATTGACTTTAAAATGTAACAAATGCAATTAGCGGCAGTCGAGGGGCTTTGAATACGAATGAAAGAGGGAAAGTTGCTGGCGCAGTTTGTTCAGTGTGGCCTCGAACAAACATTAAGTCATGAGAGAGTAGTGCCTGGTGCCTACACACTACCATCTGTGCACATTACACTTGCTCTACTGAAGACCAAATGTATCACAAGTTGCATACTTTGTTTAAGACACACGCTTTACCGCCAGTTTAGCACGTTGTTTGTTGGTTGCCTTATAATACGTGTGCTTAAAATTTCGTTACTAGAATAAGTCCTGAAAGCAAAACAAAAATTATTAGAAACAAAATTTTGTAAACAACACTTAGTACAAAATTTATATCGTCAAAGAATAATATGCAAAAAGTAATTTTATATATTTTATACAAACTCCACGTTACACAGCGAAAAAAGAGTATTATACGCTAGTTAAAACATAAACGCCACGTGGAGCACACAAAAAGCGCAATTTACGCCAAACAATTTAACTTTAATGAGGGTGTATAAATTCTAAATCAGTTCCCAGCTTTTTAATCCCGCGTGTAACATGAAGGTGCGATTAGCTTGCAGACGAGTGAGAGTGCACAAAATTAATATCCGAACACGTCCGGGTGTCCGGGCGTCCGGGTGCAATTATTATCACTGGACAGAACCGAACATGTCCGGACGGGTACCGAGGTTGTTGTAACCTGTGTATTATTGGTTATGTTGCATCCGCCTCGTAGACTAAAATTCGTAGATCCTCTACGCCGTAGAGGTTTTGCTACGGCTACGATTTTGCATAGAATAGAATAATAAGCTTTATTGTACACCACATGTAACTTACATTAGATATTTTAGTAACAATAAATGGTGACAATGGGCGGTCATATCGCTAAAAGCAATCTCTACCAGACAACATGGACATGAAGTTATATAATTATTATTTATATTTACTTTTAATAAGTTTTCGGTGTAATTAATTCTTAAATTATTGTATAATGTGTTATTTATTTATTAGTATTAGTACATGTTTAATGTACCAATACAGCAGTGTCATTCAGCTTAAATAAAGCTCTAGTTATAGCACATACTCGTATTCATCATTATTCATTCATTGCCATCATTATTTTAATCAAAAGATCTCCCCTATTTAGGGAGACTTGCCAATTAAAATACATTATTTATCTATTATATGAGGGGTGTTTTTGTGATATTGTCATGGTTCTTAAGTGGAGTGGTAATTGCAGTGTCGGCAGTTTTATACCAACAATCTGTTGCAAGTTTTGCGTTGAAAGATGTTTCTGCCGTCTTCGCCGGCCATTATTCGGTTGCTCTGCTCCCGTCGCCATTAGCATGATGTAATGTCCTATAACCTCCCTCGAGAACTGGGCTATCACACGCAAAAAGAACTATTTTAACTATTATTAGCGCGTTTAAACAAACAAACAAACTCTTCCACTTTATATAATAGACAAGATATACTATCGCTAGGGCGTTTAATATTTTGCTAGTGACCGATGGAATCGACACTCGATGCTTTTATATCTACTATAATTAATTACACAAATTTATTGTTTCAGGTAAGTCGACACTGCATATATTTAAATAAGCAGGACGAAGTATGACGTCATATTTCTTTCATAAAGAAGACGGAGCAAAAATTACGGTAAATCTAATTTTCTCCTTAAATTTGTCAAGACCTACCTACTAAACCTAACTATAAGCTTCTTAAGTGTGAAGTACCAATGAACTATTCAATATATAAAGACGGTAGCTCGTCCGGTCGTTACGTGAGTGTGCCAACCGCTGTTATATAGCCTCCATATATCGTTAGTGAAGTAGAGTGCCAGTACAGACAGTACAGCGACGATCCGAGAGTAGCTTCCCGATATTGTACTATTATAAAGCCCTTGCTCTGTACTGATGTCTTAGTCCACTCACTATGTAATTTGTGGCCTTCAAAGTTAAATTTATATGATCGTATCATGTACCTGTTAGTTTATGAAATCGTAAAAAATTGTTTTTAAAAATGTTGCATTTTATTTTAAAACTTTTAACTACTGTTACAAAAACTATCATGAGATGTCTGCGTAGCAATCCATAGACGGTAACTCCGAAGTAATTAGGTACCTATAAAAAGGCAGTAAGTAGATGACAAATATATTTTACATTCATATTTTAACAATCTTCCAATACATATTTAAAGACTAAGTAATACTAACTGTAGGTAAAAATTATTTAGTTACAGTCGATGTTCGGTGACATGTGCTAAATAAATGAACTATGGCAAAACACTTGGACTCAGCATGTGTTTACCGACTCCTGTTTACTACACCTGAACCAATATGGCGGCCATACCTACTCTATCAATCTTATACGAGATGCACAACAATTATTGGGGATAGAAAATTGCCATTTATTTATCTAGACAGTCTGTTTAATAAAATTATTTGATAGAAAATACAAGCAATAATAGCCCTAAGCGCCAAAGTAACAATTTTATTATATCTAGATACTTAAATTAACATTATTTATTGATGGAAATGTGTATAGACCCAAGTAAAAATCTAGATATTACTAGATCAGATAGTATTATTAAATAATATCTATGTTGTCAGTAGACAAACAGTGGAAGAACACACAAACAACACAACATGAGCTTATAAAACACACAAAACGAGTATGAAGTTTTAACTCGCCAGTCAGTCAGTCGTCAGTTCGCTAAATAAAAGCAAAGTTCTTGAAACAAAATCTCGTATCATCTGTAGCAACGCACCCTTTCCAATAATTTCAATATCTCTTTCATACGTAGATCATGAAAATTGATATTCCATAAATAAAAGCAGTAGGCCAGTAAGTTACTCGAGTTTTTCATCAATATACAGGCCGAGGGTAACTGACACTGAAACCCAATTTTATACGAGCGCCGTACTTTTCGCTTCATTCCCTCATTTATCGTAAATGTGCAGCCAAATTAATTTCCACATATAGGACGCCAATATTTTTTGTAATCAATAATGTGTTGTGCCCCGTACCGTACTCGTATTTATTTTAACAATACTTGTTGTTGTTTTAAGTGCTGCGAATTTTTGTTTTAAATTTGAACTCGACAGTGTGACATCGAAGTTGGCTCTGTAACGTGTTTAGCGAACATATAAACTGCGAACTAAGCAATCTAGCATAACAACGCATTGCAGTCACCATAGCCGACGAACACTCCGAAAACTACATTATTGAAAATAGCTTAAACTATAAGAATGAAATCATGAACTCGTATAAAATGAAAGGGTGTAAATTTCAGTAACTGAATCAATTTCATGCAAATCCCAATCTCAATCCGTACAATCGCCACTCAGACATAACATCAGGACTCGATAGCGGCGCGGTGCGGCTCGAGGGCTCGCTCGGCAAGTAATCGACACTAGAAACATTCGATTTCGATGCAAATCGAGTAGCCGCCTTACATCGAACTTAATTTTATTTCATGTTACGCCACCGTCCGCCATCCGCCGCGTCGCCGCGCCGTCCGCACACAATCACTTTACATCAGCCGCCCGTCGATCGGGCCAGATCGTGCCTCTCACAATCGGGGCCCGGCTATTAGGCACCTGATACATTGAGCACTCGCTAACGGATCAGCGGAGGGCGCCCGGTGAGCGAGAAGCGATGGAGGTGTCGCCGCCCGGAGCCGTCGTCGTGATGTGGTGCGTCTGCGCGCGCCGGCAATCGATAAGGCCGCAGAGTCTGTGTTGCGACCTGGTTCCCTGCATACATGCACTCGCCTTGTAACCTATATCACTGGCCAAGACTCGGCCGAGAGGTGTCGATGTCAAAATTTACCGTACAGAACAGTTTTTAATCGTGAAACACGAAAAGTTTTCATGCAGGAAATTGTGAAGTTCGCAGCGAACGACATGAAATTGTAAAAGAAAATTTTCTTAGAGGCGACGCCGATGTTGGAATATTAAAAATGTTGTTTTAAAGTCTTTGGGTACTTTTTAGTGTCTTCCTGGGCGGCGCTGTCGACTACAATTAATTGTTAGTGAACAAGAAGTCATTTACCTTCCCTTCGAAGTCCTCTTAGAAGTAACTAACGGACGCTTTAAACCCTTTCACTACGTACGGTATCATATTACAACTACTGATATTTCGTTTAATCAGTTACATTGATATAATTAAATATATTAAAATTAAATATAATACGAGTGTCGATGTTAATTACAAATTTGTCTGATTAATCCTTTGCTAATGAGAAAACTACAGTTAATTCAGTGTGAAATTAGATTTATTATAAACTAGCTGTGCCCGCGACTTCGTCCGCGTGGAATAGTGATTTTGGGCAGCATTTTTTGGATATATCTTTTGGTTTGTTTTGAATTATAAACATCTTCGTTTAGGTGAATAAGAAAAATCTTTACAGTAAATGCTTCTCTATCTACGATATTAGACGTATAGCCATCGCGGATCAAAACCATACAGGCTGCTAGGATTACTTACACGTGGCAAATCCACATAAAGCTGACCATGCGAAAAACAGTTAATATTTAGATCCACACTCATTAATTGTCATCGCGAAACATAGGCTCACTGGAAACTGAACTCGTTTAAAACTAAACGGGAAATTGTTTGGAATGAAAGGAATCCGAGGAATAAAAACGCTATAAGTTTTTTTTTTTATATTAGCCTGCCAAAGTGCCTCTACTCTGGCTGATGGTAAGCAGTCAGTGGAATTCAGAAGTAGTGGACACCATTCCAAAAGCCAAACTACTGGTATGGTGGCCTCCACTATGGCGGCTTAGTGAGATGCTTCTTCACGCCTCGCTTAAAAGTCCCAGGATGAAAGTTAGGTGGGAACACACACATGCGCTGGTAAAGAGTTCCAGGCTTTAATTGAGCGACAAAAGTATAAAGTGCTGAACCGTTTGGTTCGAGACCCTTTAGATTGCACTGTGAAAGGGTAGCACTTCAGTCCCACACGTGTCGTTCTGGATAAAAAGGGAGAGGGAAGAATTAATTTAAAGAGCTGTTGAGAAGACTCTCCGTGGTAAAGGCGATGGAAGACGGCCGTTGACGAGGCGATGTCTCTTCGCAGCTGTAAAGGCTCAAGGGTCTTAGGCCTCCGGGCTTCCATGATACGGACTGCTCGCAAAAGGCCGCCGTACCGTCTCAAAAATGGTCGCCGGGTTCCACTATCCGGTCACCAACCTGCACGACGAACCACTCCGAGATTATGCGCAACCTGGTGGGGCAGTCTCTTTTTTTTTGGTTAGGTCTAATTGGGCCCTTGTACAATGCCGCGGGCGGCCAGCGGCACCACCGTTTATACGGGTCTCCCTGGCCGGTGGTTTGACCCACACCACCCACACAATGACTCCGCGGATACTCAGCTGGTCCCACACATGCTGCGAGGTCAACGCCATCTAGACCCAAAGTAAGCATATTATATGCTTGTATTATGAGTTCAAGAATACGGATAAACATACTTAAATACTTTTATTTTTGTAAATAGATACATATTATAAATATAAACACCCAGACCAATACAAATAGACATGTTCATGCTACAAATATTTGCACTGAGTCACAGTCCATACACAGTACCACCGAAATACAGAGGCAGTCGATTTCCCCCTGACTTTCCCCGCACTTTCCCCTTACTTCTCACTTCTCCCTTCCTTTCCTCTTCCTCCCCCTCCCTTCCCCCTCCCTCCAAATTTCAAGTCGCCAACTTCAATAGCAAAGATCTTTCCATACAATATTTCATCCCTTATTTCACTGCTATAAATCCACCCCAGTAAAAAAAAATTATGAGCGTATTTTTTATTTAAATAAAAGTATTCCAAAACAAAATTTCAAAGCTGTAACTTAAAAAATGAAGACGTTTCATACAATCGATTTCATCCCTTTTCATACACTTAAGGGTTGAATTTTTAATAACCCTTTCTTTGTACACTTCTAGACATTAAGACAAACACACCCTCCAAATTTCAAGTCGCTACGACCAGCGGTTTAGGCTTTACGTTGTCTGTCAGTCAGTCAGTCAGTCAGGACAAAGCCTTTTATAATATGTATGGATGTATGGATTAGACGTATAGCCATCAGGGATCAAAGCATACAGGCTGCTAGTAATGCTAACACGTGATAGAGCCACATAAAGCTGACCGAAAAACAGCTAATACTTAGATCCACACCCATAACTTTTAGTATCTTACCTTTACTTTAATTACTTAATTAATTAATTACTTTAATTAGTCATCGCAAAACATAGGCTCACTGGAAACTGGACTCGTTTAAAACTAAATGAAAGACTGTTTAGAATGACAGGAATCCGAGGAATAAAAACACTATCAGCTATTCCGCAACCTGTTAAAATATCTGCTTCTATAAGATTTCGTAGTAAATTAACGAATGTTCGATGTGATTCTTTAAATTGGCATAACTTTTTTGTTTATAAACCTATTGACAAGAAACAAACACTAAATGTTAAGTGAAGCTTACCACAATATATTAGTGAAAACCATATTTAAATCGGATAAGCCGTTTCTGAGATTAGCGTGCACAAACGCACAGACAAACAGACAAACAGACAAACAGACAAACAGACAAACAGACAAAAAATTTAAAAATCATTGTTTTGGGTTCTATTTGCGTTGATATAGGTCCCAATAGTAATTTTTCTCATATATCTTCCATGTACAGACAGCGATCGGTTACATTTTTATTATATGTATAGATACTTTACGAGTTAATAACCGATCAACGCGTACACACGCTGTGTTTTGTTTTGTAACATGAACGTCACTCAACCTAGCGCATTTAGCGATAGTTCAGATAGTTTCGTAATTAATTCTATTAAATCTAATAAATCTAAATAAATTAATAAATCTCTAACTCTTATAAATCATATGCATATCATGCAAGGTGGCGCATCGATAGTGCGTATTACGACCTTGCAGTCATTCCAGGCTCGATTCCTAGTTCAGGCTAAAAATATTAAGGGTGAAAATTAATAATGATTTACTATTACTCAATCATTTTATAATATAAAAATGTTTTATTTTTTATTTTTTATTCAGTCATCTCATAACAAAACACTGTCACGAGCTGTCTTTGGTGACATCATGTTTCTAAAATATTCAGTTGACTCAATTAAAGCTTACCGGCAACTATACCGAGATAATTTATTTATTTATTTATTGAGATAAAAACATACACAATTCAATTACAATTATCACGCATGGGTACATCAATATACAATAATTGGAATAACAATGTCAAGATATTAATTATTTAATGATATCACAAATATTCGAATTCGTTAAAGTCATCTTTCTTATAACTATCCCATTGGTCGGGTAAGTTTTCACAATATGTCAGAAAATATGTCTTAATAGTTGTCCAACTGTTATACAAAATATCACATTCAGTGTTAAGTGCGAGGAGTGCATTAAAGTGGCTTTAATATAAGATTGACTCCCGATAAATTTATTCGAGAATCGATTAGAACACAATGGCAAGCAAGTTAAAATTCACCACGTACACGAGGGGTCGAACCCACGACCCCTGTAATATTGTTATCCTAACATTATATTTCTCTTGTCGATATGTTACTTTATTGCTACTTCCTTAGCTATCACTCGAGGAAATCTATTGAATAGAATTCACGTAGCAATAATGCAATTATTTTGTAAGATTTTTATGCAATAAGGATATTTTTTTTACAAAAAAAACATTGTTTAATCTCGTTCATATTTGACTGCTTCTGTGGTTGGGTGGTACTGTGTACGGACTGCCACGCAGAGGTCGCGGGTTTGATTCCTGCTAAGTGCAAATGTGTGCATGAACATGACTATTAAAATATATAAAAAAGTATTTAAGTATGTATATCCGCATTCTAAAACTCATAACACAAGCTATATAAATATGCTTACTTTGGGTCTATATAGCGTTGTGTGTAGTTGTCGAGATATATATTATATTATTTATTAGTGCTATGTATAGGTATTAGAGGAAAAATTCGTTAGGAAACTTAAACTTACAAAAATTTTAGTCAGGTAAGTATAACCAGTGCGATAAGTAAGTTCGGTGATTAATATTCATATCTTTCCTGTATATGAAGAGGCATTCAAACTGCAATGAAAATATACAATTCAGATTTACCTATAGCACATTTAAAATATTGAAATTATTTCGCATATCACAATGACGCAGAAGCGATTTTTTTTTAAATTTACTTATACAGTTAAATCTAAAGTCGAATCTTTTGTTTGCTCTTCTTATAATTACAGTTACTTCGCTTCAACGTGGTGTTTTTTATGCAGATAACTACTAGTACAAGTTATGAACTTGTGCAAGTCATTTTAAAGTTCTGTAGCGTCTTCATAGAGATAGGCTATTTCCACGATGTTTGAGCGACACGATTGTCGTCGTTTGGTGCGGTCGGCCAAGAAGGTAGTCTACACTTTACATATTTTGACAAAAGATTTTGTGACAAAAAACTACCTTGTTCATGACGTTCAAATGAAGCTCGATTGTAGGGTGGTAGACCATATTTTTGGCAGACTGTACCTTACACATTTCATCACTATTACATTACATTTACGAGCGACGTGACGCGGTTCCGCTCGCCATAAACCTATATCCTTATAACTCATAACTTGGGTATAAACGGTATTGCTATGGGAAATCGTCATTTGATGTATCACTGTTATCTGTGTTATACTACTTATGGCTAAATTAATATTGGACCAAGCCCTCACGAACGCGCAGCTATGTCTGTTAACGTTAAGAACGTGGTTATTCATTACATGTGAAACCACTCTATTTTACCTTCAACGATAAATATTAGTAAACGGGTAGCAATGTACTTGCTTACTAACTGAAATTGCCATACCCCGGTCATCAACATACCTGCTAAATGTGGAGCGTCATACTATTGCCATTGTAGAAAATCTCTCTTTGTGATAAGCCTATACCCTATGTGAAAGTCTTCAGGCAAATGATGCTCTTTTATTTCTCTATATATAATTTTTTAGTTCTTATCGTACAACAGTACAATCCAGTCCATTGTCACTAAGACCTGTCTGTAACACCTTTATTATTATTTTATTTAAGTTGTTTCGCTATCAAAAAACGAAGCCAAAAACAAATGTATAAAAATACTTGGATATAACTATGTTTGTAACCAATTCTGTGTAGCACCTAGACTTTATCCCAGGATACGCAAGTATATCCACGTGAAATAAGTTCAAGTCTCGAACGCGGACCAAATCTCTAAGGACTACCTTAGTACCTACAACAGTAATGTACTAACATTCAGAACAAAACGAGCGTACATTGAGCGTATTGGCAATATTGGGAGAATAACAAAATAAAATTAGTTTTACTATAATTTGTTCAACTTTTTTTGTTATAAATAATTTTTTGTTTCAACTGCTAAAGTGGTAAACATACGCATTATTAAGATAGTAAGTTAATGTCACTCGGTAATTACCTTGCCATAAGTGGCAGTGTGCTGGCTGCCTGGAATGCCAAGTTACTGCTGCTACTATATTAATCCACAGAACGGTGAATCCTTCACATGCAGGCAGGTAAGTATTTCTTCAAGATGCACTTATTCCACTAATTCAAGTTTAAACAAAATATCCACGAATATGAATAGACCAGACAAACTTAAAATATAATTTACTAAAGCGTAAAAAAAATAACCATACAATTGCCCTTCCCTTAAACATTCCTTTATTGAGAAATAATGTATTTTTTACTTAGTACATACTGAACAGTGAATTATGAATGAGAAACACATAATTAGAAACAACAGATATTAAACATGCACGGAGAACTCATTAGGAACTGTGACACACATTAGGAGTGTGTGGGGGAACGAAATATTGTCACTACGAGTCTCAATGAATGCGCATCGAACTGTATGGTCCGTTTAAATTATTCCTTTATAATAGATAGTATAACTGAAGTTCAAAATATTTACATAACACTGTTGTTGCCCGTATACTACCTAAACATGCGTGGTATCCTACTTCATAATAAATACCGTATTCAACAATTAAGTAGATCATACTTTCTTTATTATTCTTTAGGTCTTCACTAATGAAGGGGTTATAGTAGTAGTAGAAGTATTCGCCAGACCATTACCATTATGAAGAAAGTTGGTTACATTTCCATGAGATAAATATTTATGTCAAGTTCGTTTTAAGAATTAGAATTCATCGGCTATTTGTAAGGTTGTAGGATTCCCTACAGGAGATGTCATTAAAAGAAAGAGAGGTCAGTACAATCAGGTCACAGACAACATTTCAGTAATAGAAAAGCTCGATAGGTAGTCAGTCCTGCTTCACAATAAATTTGATGGAGGATTTACGATACGGCACATTAATCCTTTATCGCAGCACCGGCGCGCCCGCGGGGAAATAACAAAAGCGAATGAATTTCACCGGTACATAATTAAAACGACAAATGGTGGCCAATTATTGGCGTTGGCGTGTTGGTGGCTATGACCCAACATTGGGTTGAATGCTAACAGAATAAATTGTGACTTTAGAAAGGTTGGCAATGTTGGGCATCTGTCCAAACGTTATGCCACATTAACACGTTTGGTGTGTTACTGAAGTGAATTTGAAATTCGAACTTTATGACCTTTATGTACCTAACAAAATTGATCTTTTAAGTTAGGGGTGATAGGTGAGCTTATGTGGTGAGATATGATACTTTGACTTGTAGTCATGTCAAAATGATTATTTGCTTTAGTAGTGAATAATTTAATGCAATTACAGAAGTTATAGTTGATTGCTGATGAAAAACTATCTGTAAAACAGACACTAGCGTTTTACAAATAGTTTTGCCGAGTTGTGGTTTTAATAAGCCAGCAATCTGGAAGTTTAAAGTTCTTTTCAGGCAACATGTAGGAATCTCAGAACAACTTCTATTGATGAAAGTTTTAGAATGTATTCTACAATTTGTCTATTGAACTTGTGGCAATCAACATGTACGTTATCGTGGCGATCAAACTCAGCAGTAATATGTAGCAAATCAAAGTATAAATCTTATGGTAACCATTTTGACACAGTGCAAACAACAACAACAGTACAGAGATATCATTACGAGTGCCGTAGACTCTGTTACGAACCGCGTGACCTCTCTGTGTATATGCCGGTGCACAAAGCGCGCGTTTAATTGTATCATATATAATCAAGTTACAAGCTTGTATTAATTATAGTGCAACTCCTGTCACTTCTGAAGTCGATGAGTGGTGATGAACAGTTACACTTCGAACTGATAACTACTACAATTTGATTCACCTAAATTTGAATACCCTCACTTTTTAGCTGGCCGCCACCGTCCCCTCTAAGTAGATAAACATAAGTGGGTACCCTTTATACAGGTGTACTGCAAGTACATTATTTTTGTCAAAGTTGATGTTACTTATACGAACACTACATAGTTGGTGTATATTTTCTTTCGATCCCCGAGGTACACATAGTAAAACACAACAAGTGCTAAACACACATACTCGTGCCTACGAGTACATACTGACTGTACACATTCGTGGCAAGAAGCAAATTTAAAATTTCACTGCCTACATAACAAGATCGATTATTAAATGCAAAAAAATAACATCACGTCTTTTTCCTCAAAGGGTAAACAGATATAAAAATACAACACTCACGTTTCGCTAGTTATGTTGACTCCTATAGTAAGTACATAGGTCGTAGTAATTTTGGTTTAGAACTGTTGGTTCCATTGGATAGTTCCACTGATGGTCCAACGGGATTCCCGAGTCCTTTTGTCTCCACTTTAATGTAAGTGGGTCCAACAGAGGATTTTGACGGTACTCATATTTTTTGGGGTCGCTGTTATTAAAATCAATGAGGAGGACTATATTATATAAAGAGCTACATGGGACAGACAGACGATGGCTTTTGGAATGTTAACCACCACTTCTAGATTTTACTTACTGCTTACCATCAGACAGGGTCAGTTACTTTGGTCTGCTCATATAAGAAAAAGAAAAATTACCGGATTCAATTCCAGACTCTGGGCTAATACTGAAAAATTCTAATCTTCTGTTAAAGCCAAATTATTTTTTTAAAACCATCTGAATACACATATGAACGACAATCAAAAATTTTGGATTACTCTTTTTTTTTTTATATTAGCCTACCAAAGTGACTCCACTCTGCCTGATGGTAAGCAGTAAGTGTAATCCAGAAGTGGCGGACACCATTCCAAAAGCCAAACTACTGGTATGGTGGCCTCCACTATGGCGGCTTAGTGAGATGCTTTTTCACGCCCCGCTTAAAAGACCCAGGATCAAAATTAGATGGGAACACATGCGCTGGCAAAGAGTTCCAGGCTTTAATTGAGCGACAAAAGTATGAAGTGCTGAACCGTTTGGTTCGAGACCCTTTAGATTCCACTGTGAAAGGGTGGCACTTTAGTCCCGCACGTGTTGTTCTGGATAAAAAGGGAGAGGGTGGGATTAATTCAAAGAGCTCTTCAGAACACTCTCAATGGTAAAGGCGATAGAAGACGGCCATTGAGGCGATGTCTCTTCGCAGCTGTAAAGGCTCAAGGGTCTTAGTAGCCTCCGGGCTTCCGATGATACGGACTGCTCGCCGCTGCAACCTATCGAGTGCATCCAGTAAGTACTGTGCGGAGCCATCCCAAAGATGAGAGCAGTACTCCACGCAGGAACGATCCTAAGATACAGACAGGTTTCCTGCCTAGTTTCAGTATGTTGTACTGGTTTTTGTTTTAACATCTTAGAATTTAAGTCAACTTTGTATGCTATGTACAAATTACTTATTATTGAATAAATTATTATTATATTAATATTATTAAATAATCTATTATATAAAGCGAAAGAGTTTGTTTGTTTGTTTGTTTGAACGCGCTAATCTCTGGAACAAATAATCGGATTTGAAAAATTATTTTTACGTATGATAGCCCAGTTCTCGAGGAAGGTTGCAGGCTATGTAACATCACGCTACTGGCGACGGGAACAGAGCAGTAAGCAAAGACGCGAGTGAAACCGCGCGCTGAAAGCTATTGATTGTATAATTCTCTTTTTAGTCCAGATTCAACTGTCAGATATATTAACAAATATTAAATACCAAAAGTAGTGAACACGACATTACAATGATGAATTCCATACATTTCTGCCTATAGCTATTTGAAAATAATAATTGGGAAACAATGTCGCTGCCCATATACAAATTATTTCAGCATATCTTAACTTTCCGAGCTTACCTATTTATTATACGCTTATAGTATTCGCAACAAAGAATATTTCTTTCATATATTCAGCGTGCGATGTCGTTGTTTGAGTTCAAACGAGCTAACTTTTATACAACATATCTGCAGAGTCGATACATTTACTGTTGTTTTCCTATCGGCTCTTTATGACCATCGTTACTAGACTCTCATCTCCTAGCTAAATCTGTCTTATATTTTTAAAGAGTTTATTTGTCGGTTAAGGTTATCAGGCGCTTGTGGCACTGATTTTTCAGTTCTATCTGTCAGTTAAGTTTCAAATAGGTTATCACGCACTTTATCAGCAAGTGGTGAAACAGGGCCTTATGGCGCTCTGTAATACGAAGCTGTCTAGGTAATAAGTCTGGAATATATGGAATGTTGCCGTGTATCAATACTTAGTGAATTGACTTGAAAGCAAGAAGTGTAGAGTACAGCTAACTGTGCCTCCGTTGTTCACAAGAGGTGGTGACTGCTTCATCAGACATCATTAGGTCATCGATCTACCTTGTGACTGGTCTGCTTATGCTTCGGCTTCCGGTTCGTGGTTACTACTTTAGAACTTTTCTGTCCCAACAGCCATCAATTCTGCAAGCTGAAGAATAGACAATGAAAAATATAATAGAAATTGCTTCCAGACAACGATTTACAAACTATTACCTAGTACTTTCCCACCGTTAGTGTCACAGCACAGCAGCCGTGTATTGCCGAGCGATGCCGACAATAGTCGAGCGCGCTGGTGATCCATCACGACACGTGGGCGATATCGGGACAGCGCACATGACAAACGATCGACGTATCTCGCCAGAGACGCTCGCATTGTACCCACAGTTACAAATGTTCTTGCAACTGTGTACGCCACACTTAATATATGCCGCAAGGTGGCAGAGAACATTTAGAGATTTGCTTACAGGCATATAATTGTTAAATAGACTGCATGTCATGTACAGCCTCGTCAAAAAATAAATAAGAGATCGAAAACAATAATTCTTTAACAGACAACTAGGCATTTAACAATACAAGGCAGGTACTGACAGATTTTCGAAGTAAACACTTGCGGATCACGGAAACAAACTTACACTCAGCCTAACGGCAATAAGATTTCGACAAACTTGACTGCTAAGCCTGACTGCCAGATATATTTTGACGGCACTACATTCCTACAATCAAGTAATAATTAAACTGAACTGTTTCATAATTCACAGAAAACCGATTGCGTTGTTTACAATCTAACATCAAATCAATCTTGTTGCCAGAGCTATCTATATTCGTGATTTATAAGTATAAATACATGTAGAAGCTTACTATTTATCACACAAAGACAATACCTACAGTCGCGGTAAACGAATGTAGTTGATTAATAATCCCGTCACGTTTGCAAGTGAATGTGTATCCAACGATAACTGTTTCGCGTCTGCGTGTCATCCCCGTCGCGCGCTCGTATCGGAAGCGAATCAATTTGCCCTTTGTGAATACTCAGACACATTCCTGCATTAAAACAGGGTGTTTTACACCCGACGGCCCTCACTTCTAATGCTAATGTCAAAGTTAAAAGACTTCTCACGTACACTAGCCGCTCCCGGGTTTTCATTCACATATTCTCACTTTAAAGCTCGTTCATTATTCATATTATTCATTCAATACGTTCCTAAGTATCATTCATGTGATCGAACTGAATAAATTAGTTTGACTTTGAAGAAAGAAGTTGCTAAGTTCATGTAAACTGTGAACTCTATTGTTTTTACATAAACCGTGTGATCTACTTTGTAGACTATAGAATTACCGCATTCACGTCTAAGGATATATATATATCAGGTAACGAGCTGCAGTATTATTTACGTAAAGATTGCCTCAATTCACCTATGCGCTCGCCAAGCGTGGTTATAGACAATCACTTTGGCCCATGTCCAACAGTATACGTTTTCGAACTGATGATGGATACATAGTGTCTCGTTGTCAGTAGTTTGTGACGTACTTTGTGTGTTCATCAAGCAGTTTCGTTCAGTACTTGCGCGCTGATATAAATCAGTTAATTTTACCAATAATCGGGCCGGTAAACATTTACGTTGTCATTTCAAATAGGTTCTTTTCAGCGGCAAGGACGTGGGAAATAGGCGACGGAATTCGTTAAAGATAACTTTCGTAGCGCAAACGATTTCCTCATACTTAACTTAGTTTTGCCAAATAATGAAATCGTCGACAAACTGAATTCAGGCATGCTTTTATTACTTGATCACATCATGGAATGTTTCTCTTATTAACTTACTTCCAGCATTAATAAAAACATTAATGTAATGCAGATATGGACAAATAAGTAAAAACAACGAACAATTATTATCGGCGCAATCTTTTCCACTCGCCTGAGTCAATTCGAGCTGACGATTAGAGTTAAAATCAAGTATTTTGACATTAAAAGGTTGAACATCGCTTTGGCCGCGCGCCAATATCCAGCGGTTTGAAATAAAAACTATCATTCACGATTCAGTAGCGCTGAGAGCGCACTTGTGGTCTATCGGCTACAAAGTACCCACGTATAACTAACGTGTTAGACATTAATAAGAGTTTCACGATAAGATTGTAGTTGACGACTCGCGCTTTAATCGTGAGAGCACTTAACTGCATCAAACACCGAAAGTCCAATAAATCTATCGAATTAAGATATGTTTTCGTACCTAGATAATACTACTATATGATCGCAAAGAGTCAAAGGACAATTTTAACTCTTAGATAAGAAAGTTCAAAGGTTTTGGTAAAGTAATATATTTTTATCTTGATGGGGTACAATCTTTTAAAACCTATAAATTGATGTTGAATGTGTAACTAAAGCTAAACTAAAGCAAACCAGCGATATTTTTAAAGTGAAATGCATAAGAAGCAAAATATATTGTTATAAAACAAAAAGTCCGTCTCCCTCAAACAAACTGAAAATAAAGAAATCCATTTTTATTTCTCGTGTTGACGCTACATTGATATATTACTACCATAGTCACTCCCACAATCAATACGAATCTAATGACACCTCTTAATATATTATTACGTTAAAATCCATCAAGCCATTTAGGCTGTAGAGCGTGCCAAAGAAATAGACACATACCCACATACATACATAATATAAACATTACCCTTCTTGACTTCGGCAGTCGGGCAATAAAGTAGATACGCATTAGAAACAGTAGGTACAACTGTGTAGAACAGCGTTCAAGCGTTGTACCAGTTTGTGTAACAAATATGCAAACGATGTTGTAAGAAAACAGAGCAACTCCCCCAAGCATTGTGCTGATGAAGCCGCGCAAAGGTGTGCTCCGCCCCCTGTCTCCGCTTGTGTTATTACGGTGATTACGCACCGCGCGTGGTGAGGTTGTCGCAAAGATAACACTACGAACATTTGTGTCGGTGTAACCGTGCGGAAATACCTCTGTGACAGACGAAATATTGTTTGTTTCACTTGCTCATCCTCGTGTAAACTTCTTTTGAATTTGATTGAAGATTTAACCATTTTTATAATATAGATTTTTAGTTTTGTATAGTCTCGATTTCTTCTTCATCATTTGTAATATTAGCCAAAATACTTCTGCTGCATTACAAACTTTACTTTTACATAATTTTTGCTATAATCGCATATGAATCACATTTTGCATGCAAATTTGCTATCGCACTGGCAATCACAGGTTTTTGTTTTACACTAGCTCACACTGTCAACTACTAGTCCCAAGCTAAGCAGAGCAAAGCTTGTGTTATAGATACTAGATAACAGAAATATAATACATATACATAATTTTTTTTGTAAATACATACTTAGAATACATAGAAAACACCCAGACTGAAGACAAATACAAATGTTCATCACACAAATATTTGCCTTCCGCGGGAATCGAACCCACGACATCCAGCGTCGCAGTCAGTTACACTAACCACTAGACCAATGGTGCAGTCAAAATTACTACCTCTCTTATGTTGGATACTTTACCTAAGGATCTTCCCATGGATGTGATGGTTTGTTCGCCATCATTCGACTTTACTTTAATTACTCTAATGAAGTGTCGTATAGACTTCGCTTTTCTTCGCTTATCATTGCCTGACACTCGTTGCTTACTTCCAGTAAAACGTTTAAATACAAAACTATGTAGATCTGCTATTTTCTAGTACCTACTGTTGTCAAAGATGATAAAACACAAACGATATAAGCAACCAAATCAGATTGAAACCCTCGAGTCTAGTTTGTAGCTGTGATGGCTACACAGAGACAAACTACTGAGCTGTAAGCTATTTCATCTTCACGTTAACATTGTTTAGGTCTCAGCAGATAATCTAAATTATCCCAATCTTTTAATTATAATAAGTGATGAAGTAACATACCCATTTGATGATTTGGATTTTGATCAACCCAAAAATGCTTAACTGCTTTCTTTTTGCGTGTGGAAATAATAATATGTATACTGTTTTACAAAGTTTATACTACACCTATTATCCTTGTATATTTCAAGTGCCATAAAAGGAGATGTCACATGAGACTGCAAAGCTTTAAAGAACGCCCAATTCATAAAACAAATATTCAATTAACACACTTATGTGAATCGAACCTAAGCAGTATCTTAATCACAAGATCAGACGCGTATCAACCTCAAAAAGAAATCCACTAACCCTTTCGTTCTAGTTCAATAGAACACAACAAGATTGTTATTGAGATTCCTAAGATGTGGAATATATAACAGTTAACATTAACCCACATTCAAACATCACATCAAAAGTATAAGTATCGTTACCGACACAAAAGATCGCCAACTATTTGTCGAGCTCAAAGGACCCATGTTTATTTGGCAGGTTCATAAAAGAAAACGCATTATTTCAATACGACAGATAAACTACGGGACCCTTTCTGTGTGTGACTTGTTGTAGTAATATGTTTATAAACCGTTAAGCGCGTAAGCAGAAACTATGGTTTGGCATGCAAAGTATCATAAATAAGAAGTTCGAAGTTCTATTCTGCTGTGTATCAGTGAATTTATAAGGAAAGGTTTATGTATACTGTTATAAAATGTAAACTAAAACATAGAATCACGCATCTTTATGTAAAGGGATACGTCAAATCATCATCGTAATTCGTATTGAGGGTCAGCCATTTTGTACTATTCGTACAAAGTACGAATTACAAACTCAAACTTTGATTCTATCCATTTCATATAGAAAAATAAGTAATCTTTACATCGACCTGGGAATTAAACTAACTACCTATGATGGTAATATTTATTTACCTCTAAAGTTAATTGCAAGTTTATTTATTTGACATTGAAATTGCCTTTCATACTCTTATCTCATATGCCAAGTTGCAATACAAGCATCAATAATAATAAGCGCTATGCTTATATGCGTCAAAAGTGTTAACTACATGAATAAATTTATGTCAAATCCTCTATTACATATTTTACATGTAACACAAATCAAAATGACTGGAACCTTTCCAACGCAAGCAAGTTCCTAAATTAGCATCTGGCGTAAACTTTCTAGTCAAGCAAAGAGCCCTCTTTCCGAGCAAGAAACTTTTATGTGTACCATGGAACTTTCTCACTAAGTAATATAAGTAACATAAGCTAATATTTTAATTTTAACTACCTAATTATAATTCTTCTGTATTGTGCTCTGTCAGTCTTAGCTTAAGCACAAACTCAAACTTGGCCTTTGACTAAATCTCAAAGCGCAAACTCAATATTTGCTTAAGAAAGTAAGGGCTTAAGTATGTTACGGTAAAGCTCTGCATTTCTAACATAGTCGATTTAATAAAAAGATAATTGTTGATGTTGGAAGTGTATTAGAATTAAAGTCTACAGAAGGACGGGAAGGTAATCGGTGCACTCAGCGCCCTGGACGGCCACTGCGTAGATTCGTTTACACAGCCATCGTGTCTCGGTTAAAATTGGATTACTGCTTAATGAAAAGAAAATGGTAACATTTTTACTATTGACTAATGCAATTTTAGTTAAGTTAAAGTCTCGCTTGGCTTAGTAGCTTATGTAACACCTTGTATATTTATTAGTTTTAAAGAGAGTGTTTCAGTTTATCCATATCTTTTTATTTAGGTTAGGTACAGATAAATTGGCCGACATTTTCCATTAAGACATGGTTTTAATAAATAGTAGTAATAAATTATAATCTAAATTAATAATGTCTTTGTAGTTGACACAATCTATGTAGTAATCTAGGAAAAGATACAAAAATGTATTCAAATAGTAACTCTGAGCTTAATGCCGCTAAGCATAAAGTAAGAACGAGAAACGACTTGATATCCATTGGAGTATTTAAGAGGAAGGAAACAAAAGGCTTGTCTGCAAGTTTTCTCCAAGTAATTGATGTTATCTGTGATATCGATGTTTTTCACACTAATGAAGGGTGTCAGTGTCTCCGAGCGCCTCGACGCTTTGTGAGCCGTCCTGAGCCATTGTTCTTCGAGAGTCACATCTGCATTGATCGCGACTATTACACAGATGAACGCTTTATATACAAACGCCCAGGTGGATTCGACGCTAATAGCCGATTGTATACAATGCTATCTGTATTTTAATTTGTTTGACTTTATGTTTTATGTCTTATTATAATGAAAGTTCTAATTACATAATGTACACACATAGGTAGGTACTAAATACCTTTTTGATATTAAATATACCAAAATAATATTAGTCTGCGAGATGCCTGAATACACAAGCAATTTGCCATTTTATTCAAAAGTGTAAAAAATATCACACAAAAACACTGTCGGCACATAAAATAAAATTGACAAATGGCTGAAAATATGGCCGATAAAAGTAGTATGGGGTCGTTGCTCTGCCCGCATATTGATACGAATGATATACCGAGCGGGACGCAACTCGACCGCGAATTTTAACAGCATTACAGTATAATAGTAGATAGATATCGCTAGTGTTTAAAGAGGACACGCGGCGGCATAACGCGCTACGCAAATAAGATTAACCGCACGGATCTATTGCTCTACTCGCTCTCACAAAACATCAAGTTGATGACGTTTTTGATATTTTTTATTATGATAGTTTAACTATATAATCTTCTAAATGTTTCGACTACATAAATCAGTAGTTTAGCTTATCACTTAGTTATGTACTACTACATATGCTAAAAATTTGGTTCTATGGAAAACTATCAACAGAGAGTTTGTGTCAAGGTGGTACTAGTATAGTTTTTTAAATTTTTAACAAACGGCCACAAAAAATATACAATATGGCAATCGATCCCACAACCGCTAGTACTGTAGTTGCACACTCCAACTAAACCATTAAGCTATGTAAGTAACGCTATCAGTTCTAACGTTGCTATCTTCAACTATTACAAATGTCTGAACTATTACAATTCACAAAACTACAAAGTCAAAGTCAAAATCATTTATTCATACAGCTTAATTAAAATAACACTTATGAACATTATAAATTACAAAATGTCAGCCAATTAACTGACAGCATATATACTACGAAACATATAATGAAAACACTGCCACACACAAGTGGTACACGAGGAGCTAGTTATTGACAAATAGAATAGTTAAATAGACAACCTTTACGTTTTGTATTGACGCTGAACTATTAACAAATGTGAATGTGTGCCTACTTCTTATTTAATTAGTAGTGAAGACATCATCATCACAATTTGCCACATGTTTTAAAGATCTATATTATGTTTTACATTTTCCTGAAGTCAATGTCAACTTAGTTTTGAATAAAAACTATAACCTTCATGAAATACGAAGCTAAAGATTCAACTAATCTGTCATTATTAACAAAGGAGAGCTATAAGAACAACAGGTTAGAAACTCTGGCCACTTTTTAAGTTAAATTTAATAAAACGATATTTGAGCTAAAATCACATCTTGTAAACACGAGATTGTGGTTTCTAAACCCAGTAAGTAACAATTGTCTACGTCGTAGGTAATATACATCTAACTTTTTTAAACTAGTTAGTGGTAGGTATTGTTTGAAATTGATATCAAAATTTAAAGCACAATAACAAAAATGCTAGTTTCTCCGAAAACAAGCTTGCATTAAGCATTTGACGTTGTGTTTGTGTATGTGTACTCTTCGTAGTTTGCGGTCAATCTTCATCCTCAACGTGTTCACAAGTCTAATCTCCGCTCCAACATTGTATCATATAACAAAACAATAGTTTCATCGTCGTAATAACACAATTGACTTACTAGCTTATTGTCTTTCAGCGGACCGTCCCACAATAATCCTTGGACAAAGCCGATTAGTTTGGAAAACGATCTTAAAAGAATGTCCGATATTAATCTCCAAGAAGCTGAGAGAGGGGTAGGGAGGAGGGGGACACGTGGAAGAAAGTATCTCCACATTATCCCCTCTTGTAACGTTAAGCAACCTTTTAAATTCAACAGAAGGATAGAATAGTTTAAAAATGTAAGCAAAAAAGGTCTCAGGACGGCGTTTGTGACGTGAATTTGTTTTGAACAGCGACTTATACCTGCCAGTGGAATGATTTACTGGCGGATTGCTGAGACATAGAGGCAGCCTCGTGTATATGCGAGTACGTGGGAGCTCACACTCGACTGTTATATTGCCTTGCTTGTGGGAGACGAGTAATAAAACTAACGTCGTATACCTAGTTTAAGAGTCATACCACGAAATCTAAAATGATGATTTATAAAACATTGTAAATTAAAAAATATACCGTACTTTATAAAGAAGAGCCAGTCTGATAGCTGTTGTAGTCGGGACACATCTTGTCAGTACAGACAATCGAATTTTATACTCGGTAGGTACCCGGGAATGTAACCTTAAGGGCAATTATGCGAGTTTGTTATCACTTCGTTTTCATTAACTCATATGATTATGTAGCATAATTAAAGAAAGCAACAATTGATATAGGGGCACAAGTCGCTGTTTTACGAGCCGTAATTGTTTCTGTTCACGGACGTTATGGTACTTTAATTATATCTAAGTTGATCGATACAATCCAGTGCTAACAGTATCATAACGAGGGCGAGAACAGAACACATTAAGTTACGGATAAGAACTTCCAATGATAACAATATGAGAGGTGTTTTAAGTTGACGTAAGCAGGGGGCGCCACCGGCACGGCTCCGCATTACGCTAAAAGATGTGGCTGTTAACGCTTATTGCCGACATTAAGGCATTCGTGAATGATAATCACCTCCGCTCCGCTTGGTTGTTGCCTATTGTTTGTGTAGTGAACGCCTTAACGTGTTGCTATAATGACGGTATTACTTAAACTTACCTGCCAACACCAATTGCCACTAACATAACTAGCGACATAACAAGTAGAACTGGAAGTATAACTATTAATCACTTTATTGAGATGCAACATTAATAGTGCTATCGTAGTATGAAGCTAGACTGCACACAACTCATCAAAAGAAACTTGATTAGTGAGCGTAATAATACAATAATAATAATCCATTTATTACAAACTGTGTCCAAATTTGTTAGTTATCATTTTTACTTCAGATCATAAAATTCATACATAAATTTCTTACAGACTAACATACAATCATAAATATTTATATCTAAATCACTCTCAGCGTTGTGTTTACGCAGCTCAGTGTCGACACTGGCCCTAAATTACGACGTTACCACCTATAAGGCGTAAACACTCTTAAGTCTGCCACGAAAACGTCGAAACAACACCTTTCGGATAACGAGCATAATGTCCACTTCGCTAACCAAAACTCGGGACACAGAAATATGACAATACTTTAACAGCGCCCCTATGTTTATAAATAAATTAAAAGTATTATTGCATACGTATACGAAAAGAAACCACACCATGCATGTTCAAGGAAGATCATCACCGTATATTATCCGTAATACCTAAAATAATGAAAGTGCTTGTATAGTGTAATGAAAACTATAATTGAGTGTTTAGTGACATACTTAGTTGCTATGTGCCTTTAAATAGAATACACTTTGACAAGTTTACCTTAAATATTACTGACTAAAAATGTACTTTTGTTTTAGAACCGTGGAAAACTGATTTAGTATATCTTGCTATTCTATCCAGATTATATTCGAAATTGGTATGACTCTATAATGTTACTAACCCCCCGTTTGTGAAAGGCTGATCAACGAAAAATTAACTAATCACCTGTTAAATCTTATGTTACGTACCTAAAAGCATGCTAAAAGCTAGTTAATAATTAGATTAAATTAAATTAATTATTTATGCTTCTAGCAACTCAATTGGTACTTCACGTGAGATTTAACAAATTTTTCGTCCTTGTTAGAAACGTGAATTCTATTAAACTATAACTATATACCTAGTTTAGTTTGCCGACATAGCTCCGGTGGTTTGTGGACACAGTTCGCAAGAGCAAGCAGCGCGGGGGTTCTCGTGGAATTTCATTACCAGGCGACAACCTCCGCCTGAAATCCGCGCACATACCTACAGCCACGGCATGAATTATTGCAGTCCAATAAATATTATCACAATATTGTACTATTTATATAAATCTGCGCAAAGATTTATTAATTAGTAGGTATACGTAGGTATATGTGGCCAATAAATACTTGTACCCATAAAACTCTTAAGTTACAATAATATCCTTTTAAAAAAATTGTTTTATAAACTATCATAACGATAATAATATTTTATGTCTACCGAGCAACTAGATGCTTAAAACACATATCATGAGACGCGACCATTTTCAAATCAAATTTAAAAAGAGCATTATGTATAGGGTAGACAGCGGCTTTGCTAAGACTGCGGAATACCAGAGAGGGGGGAGGTGAAAAGAGAGAGAAAGAGAGAGAGAGAGAGAGAGAGAGCAATAGAAAGAAAGAAAGAAGAAGAAAGAAAATACATTTATTTGACGTAAGCCACAGACAACACATGGATTTGCACAATACACAAGAATAATAAAAAAAAAAGTAACAACCAAAATCTAGGCACATGGATTGATTGTAAGTACTATGCTGTCGCCGTGCTTACATCAAACGGGTCGCTAACTCAGGATTTGCTAGGCATAATAACACCCAGCGCTCGTTTTCAGTTGGCACCCCCGCGAATAGCATTCATTAGTCCATTTACGATTAGTTCCCACTAATCATCACAGGGGCTGTCTTGTATGCTACTATAGGCAATAATACAAAAATAAGGTTTGCTTTTAACTGTCAAACAACTAGCTAATGTGTTCATAAATGACAGTACGAGATTTGCTTTAGTCACTTTAAGTCATTTCATAGTTACACAATTTATTTATCACAATGAATGCATATAAACAAACGGGACCAACTATTGGCCACCATCCACCTCCTTCCATTTAGGTAAGTGCGAGGTATCCATGCCGCGGACGCTGCGGCAGACAGCGAGCCCACACACGCAGGAATTTCATTTCCTGCCTCTCCGCACCTGAGACGTGGTCACCCTAATGTCACATGCACATTACACATATAACGCAGAAGCTCTACATATTTTTTGTTTTATCTAAGCTAATATTATAACGAGAAAAGATTTGATTCTAAAGTTATGGACTGTTTTGTACAAGTTTTTTTTTAACTATTGAAGTATTTAAGCAAATTTGAACATTGAGTGGGTACCTCAAAATTGATTTTAGTCTGAACCTATTCGTGGACAAACCAAAATGTGCGAAATTTAACTTTCAAAATAAAATGTTTCATTGAAATAAAAACCTTTGATCGTAAATGCCAAAGTTGCCTTGACACTTTTAGGCGCATGAATAAAAATATTTTATTCGTTCAATGATTACTTCTAAAGACTTGTGTTAACGGTTTAGAACAAATTATTGTAATAATAACTTGAACATGTGCTTCACCACGAAATATTACTTTAGACTTAGACTTTAGACTTAAATTAAAGTTTTGATTAGTTCTAAATGTTAAATGCATGTAGCATTTAACATTTAGAACTAATCAAAACTTTAATTTAAGTACATTTATTACTATAAAATAATTAATCGCCATTTTCACCCAACTCACATTGAATAAAGCATAGGTTCACTTACTGTTTGTTCTAATGTTTATAATGTTAAAATTAATGAGTATTAAAAGCTTTCATAATTTATAAAAGTATTTAAATCAAGGAGATACCTACTAAAATAACTATTTTATAAGCAGCAAACAGAAAAATCAAGGCGATTAAATTTACTCTCGAATATTAATTAAGTCCATGTTCACATTTTAATTTTATTATTTACATTTTTATAAATAATTATAAAAATCATATTAAGTATCTAGATCAGAAAAGCAGATTCATATAAAAATAATAATCGGTATATATATACAAACGTACATATTAAGTAGGTACAACAATCAATTTTCTATTCAAAATATTTCTCTACTAGACTTCAAGCATCTTGTTGTTTACACAATTTGTTGTATATTATTCAATATTATAATCAATTTTCTCACACAATATGCAATTATCGAAGTACACGTTCTAAACAACGATTACTGAGCAATATTGAGCATCTTGGCAGTGCCAACAATACAACACCAATTACACGGACAGTATTGAGTTTACCTACTGTATCACCTGCTATCGTGGGCTCAGGTAGTGTGGCCACGAGGCGGGGGTGGGGGTCAGCAGAAAGGTAGGGGGATGTCACCGCAACATGTAGCGGCTTAAGCGGACCATTTCCATTTGCGATGCCGCTCTCTCATAGATTCTGCCGTATCAGGAATAGACCCTCCCAGTGATTTATATCGTCTAAGATCTTTAGATATTATGTGCCATTTGACACACATTTACACCGAACGCTCTTTAAGGTTCAATTTGTTTAACTTACGTTTTTAATTTTGTCATATAAACTTTTTCACTATCACTGATGAATGGATGATACAAACTAAATGGATTCACGTGTTTAATTATAGTAGAACTACGTATAATGTATCGTGCTATATATACTATTATGAAGCGGCAGAGTTCGTTTGTTTATTTGTTTGTTTGTTTGAACGCTCTAATCTCTGGAACTACCAGTTGGGTTTGAAATGAAATTAAATATATGTTTATTCATTTAAGTTAACTAAATTAACACTTATGAACGTCAAAGTTTACAAAATGTCAGCAAATTAACCTACAGCCAGTTCGCTGACGAAGTAGAGCCATGAGAATAACTGGCAAGAAACTCAGGCCACTCTTTTTAATCGCCAGGTTATTACAATTTTTGTAAGTTACAGTTTCAAGTAGCATGCAAAGTGACGCAGGCAATACACTTAACTCTATAGATACTTAATTACTTACAGTTTTCTATGTTGTAAAGAAAATTAAAAAGTTAAATGTGTGCTTTACAGGCTGCCTCAATTTGCATATTGCTACAAAAGGTAAAGACAACATGTGAACTGTGATAAATGTTTCTATGTAGATATTATATAAACTGTTAATTTTTGGTATAAGTATAAAGTAAGATGAACTTAATTTACCACAGGAGTTCACAATAATAAAACAGATAATTCTTTTTGCGTATGATAGCCCAGTTATAGGCTTAGTTCGAGGAAGGTTAAAGGCTATGTAACATCACGCTACTGGCGACAAGAGCAGAGCAGTAAGCAAAGACGTGGTAGAAGAAAGCTAGTGTTAATGTATAGATACTTACTTCAATGTGACACACAGTAATAGAGGCTGGGCAAATAATTCAGGTTACTGATTTCGGTTAATCTTATGGTATTTAAGTATATTATTCAGTTAATCTTATCTTATACATTTAAAATGAAATAAATAAATCTAATTATTCATAATTATTATTATAAATACTTGTATACAAAGTATAACAATTACAAAAGAACAAAAATAAAATTCCTAAAAGCATTCGAGAAAAATCCATAGCTTTTTATACAGTTGAAGTCTTAAATTTCAAATCCGTACAACATTAAGATTCAAATGAGTTGTTCTGTCGGTGCGGGGTGGCGTGGAGGGAGGGCCACAGACAACATTATAATTATATTCTTACCAACTCGTAACATTTGATTGAGGAAACTGGCGTTTATACAAAAAAACAGATGATGAGACGAGTTGTCCAACTTTCTTGTTTTTATAAGGAAAATGTCAGTTCACGTTGAGCTGAGAGACATGCACAATGATCTCTCATTAGGAGGCAAATCTTAATAAGATCGTAATTGTAATGAGCTGGGTAAAAAGTTGCTGAGGTATCCTACACAATTTGAGTAGGCTAATCATTTTTGCAGATTAGTTATTTTTCTTTGAAAAATTTATATTTTGCGGTAGGTAACCCGCAATTAGATAAAAAATAACATAACATCTTGTCTTTTCCTGAACTAAGGTACAGGTGTACATCCATATTTTAACATCAATCTTGAACATTACTCACTTACGGCAAAAGAAAACATAGCTAGGTAAGCCAAGTTAATCTCAAAGAAACTTTGACAGATGCCAGGGAACGGAGTGTTTTTTTTCACACATATGCATTATAAATAGTGTGTGTATATCAAATAGATAGTGTATGTACGCGCACTTATAATTAACCAGAGGTTCACACAACAAACTCCTACGGAAAATATCATAGCAATATGTAGTCGTATTGATCATTCAGATTTACGGATTCGCTTAAAATAGTGAAATTCTTAAAATAATATATTTAACATAATAAAATATAGCCTATGTTACCCGCTGAATTTGGTTTATTTCTAAAATTGAAAGAGTTTTTCAAATTGGTAACGTACATTTTTACTTAAATCGTTGCAAACAAACAAAAAAAAATATTTTTCTTTATAATATTAGTTTAGACGATATTGACATCGCTCGATACAAAATACTCGTACCCAGAACCGATACTTACTTGTTATAACCCATTATACTCTCGAGTAACAAATTGCAGACGTTTGTCAAACATTAGTTAAGTTAAGAGCGCACTTACGTCCATCGATCTGACATAAACCCTTTTATTGGCTATTACGACACTACGTAGCGTTCGATAGTGTCTACTCGTAAGTACGGCTTGCTAACTGCAATATACAACTAGAGCAATTTGTCTCAACTATATACACATTACATGTACACAATAAAACATAATAATATATTACTATAATACAAGTATGACATACATATTATACGTGAGTACTGACTGACACGATATTAAATGGTTGGACATAATAAAATCTGGGCATTGGCTAATTCAGACTTAGGTATATTCTAGATTTATTATATTATATAATAATAAATCTGTATATCTCCTTACAATACAATTAGAAACAACTTTTGGGTACAAATTTTCATACATTTTGTAACAATTTGTGATTGGTGTATGTGAGAAGGATTATAGGGTAGAATATGGCTGAAATGTCTAAAAGTATTTAATTTTAAACATTCGAGTAAACTTAAAAAAATGTTTGTCTATTTATAAATAAATTATTAAATCGGACAACTCTCGGAAATCCATTATTAAAATGGGACGAAAAAGGAACCCGACTCTAAAGAATTGTCAAGAAAATGTTATTTTTGTGAAAAAGAACCAGTTTGTCGGAACAGGCGTTCAGCCATAGCACAGAATAATTAATAGTACTTACACAAATTTTTTTATTTTGTTTTATTTGATATCACATCACGTTTTTTAAATTCATACTCAACTATTTTTCTTATCATTTAAAAGAGGCAATGCTTCTATATTCTCGATTGCCCAACAAATAAAATGTGTTTTGTGAGCCGTATAAGTTTCACAACATCGCAGTTTCATTAGTACTTAGGTATGATATAACATAAAATCTGATATATTGTTGGATATGAGTGATACATAGAGGGCAGACATTCTATCGATTGAATTGTTATTGGCACTCATCTTTGTACTAAGTAAAACGTATATTATAGTGATATTACGAGTATAGACACACGCTATATGGTATCAATCTTTAGACGCGCACTGCTGCCTTGTCCCAACTGTTATTTACAAGCAACACGGCCGATGTTAGTATAACAATTACTGATAGAATGCTTTTATAACACCTAACAAAGTATTAAGTAATGCTTTTACGTTATCCTTACAAAAAATTAACGAGGCCTTTAAAACATAAATGGAACTCGTTGTTTTTAACCGACTTCAAAAAGGAGGAGGTTATCAATTCGGGTCATATGTTTTTTTTTTTTTTTTTTTTTTGTATGTTTGTTACCTCATATCTCGGTCATTTATGAACCGATTTGAAAAATTTTTTTTTTAATTGAGAGGGTATACTCTGAAATTGGTCCCATTTTTTTATTATAAGAAATGGTTCAGTGGTTGTATGTTTGTTACAACTTAACTCCGTCATTTATAAACCAATTTGGAAAATTCTTCTTTTATTTGAAAGGGTATACTCCGAAATGGGGTCCCATGTTTTTTTTATAAAGAATAATTTAATATTTTGTAACAAATCGTTTGCAAGAAGTGAAGACGTGTAAAGCAACACGTCGATGTCTTTTGCGACGAATTATCTGACATTGACATGTCCATGCTACAAGTGCGAAGTGATTTTCAAAATTCATTTTTTGTTAGAAACGAAGTAGCCCTGGATGAGTGACCATATGCATTTTTTGTATATCTGAGCGATTGCTCGGTCAGTTAAATTATGATTTTTGATGATTCTTTATTGTTGGTAGATCATCACTTTTTTGTTTTGATTTGTGGTTTCTGGGATTCAGGGTTTAGCGATCGAGAAAGTGTTGACAAGGACCTTATATTTCTATTTACAATCTTACCTCTCGTCTCTACTTTCTTTCAAACGGCGCGGCGCTGTCTCATTTGCGCAGCACGTTTAGTAGGTCTACCCATATTGAATATATTTATACACAATTAATTCCTACTAAAAGTTTAAAAATAAAATTATTTTTAGAAAAAAAATGAAAACCGACTTCAAACAACACCTACATGTTCAATCCTTAACTAAAAAGTAGAAAATAATATTTTAATTACTTCATAGCAAAGAACATTAAAGGGGAATCAACGCAATCCTTGATACCTATAATACTTTACTATTTATAGTTTTTAATCAGTTATTTTGGAGTCGGTGCCAGCCAAGAAGGTTCATAATGACCTTCATAAAAATAACCTACCTACTAGCAAAAATAACCTTCTTGATTAATCTATTAATACATGAATGAAAAATATAGATTTAATACAAGAAATCGAACGGAATCTGATAAGTGCGCGTCAAATTTTTTATGTATATCTGAACACAACTATCAATGACGTCTGCGTTCACGAGTATGACCGCGTTCGGGTAGTGCACTCAGGCATATCCCCCACGCGTGCAATTACCGCCCCGTGCACTACAAAAGTTGGTTGCAAAGACAGAATTAAAGATCCTTCTTGGCTGGCACCGACTCCAAAATAACTGATTAAAAACTATAAATAGTAAAGTATTATAGGTATCAAGGATTGCGTTGATTCCCCTTTAATGTTCTTTGCTATGAAGTAATTAAAATATTATTTTCTACTTTTTAGTTAAGGATTGAACATGTAGGTGTTGTTTGAAGTCGGTTTTCATTTTTTTTCTAAAAATAATTTTATTGACAAAAAGATTTCCTCCCTGTCGGTGTAATGTGAGTATATCTGGAGACAAACGAGCTTACTATCGTGTGGGCAGCGCGAGGCCGCTAATACGCACGTGCTCTGCGCCAGGCTACGTTTACTAAAAATGTAAAACTATTCGTGACCTGTCATCCCGTTATTCAATTTGTTGTGGAATCACCGCAGGCCCTCCATTTTACTTTGCCATCCACAATTTTCAATTTTGTTTGCGCACGGCATCCAAAACGGCAGTTTAAATTTCGTTCTCCGAATAGAAATTTTATTTTTTAAAATACGCTCAAGGAAATCCGAGGTGCGAAATCAGAGATTCGCTTTGAAATGCTCGAGTGTATTTGGTGAGTGGCTGGCGGTGCCTGCTCTTCCTCCCTCCTTTTCACACCATGAGGAGGTGTCGTGTAGACATGCGGTGCGTGCATGTGGAGCTGGGGAGGGATGGCTCGAGGCTCTGCTGCTAAGTCGTCACCTAACGTGTGACCGTGGACGCCCCACCTCGACCACTCGTTATTTGTTCAGGAGCCGTTTGTAACGCAGTTCTTCACGAAGTTATGGAAAGTCATTGGCCTACCGGTTTTATTTCTTTTATAACTAAAATAGCTTACACGTTTCACATTTCAGTCTTTCGCAACAGAAATAATTAAAAAATTGATTAAGTAGGTCTATTAGGTTTTTAAGAACTCTGTTGCTGCCTGTTATTGTTACTACGTAATTGACTTAAAAGGTGTCATGTTAACATTTAACAATGAGCTTATAAAGTGTCCGCAGTGCTGGCACGTTTAGCACTAACGACTGTTGAGTATTCTGTCCGCTGAAGTGACATTTCTCGTGTCACACCATTAAACCTTGTGACATAGTCTGCGAACATAGCAGCGACACCTGCCGCCTTTGTTCCACAACCGCTAACTTAATGAACAGGTGAATGTCTTAAGAGTAATAACACTTTGACTAATATTAGCAATAGCATAGAAAAAACAGGATCTTTTTTGTCATTTGTTATATTATAATAACTATCTCGCTATTTTTGTAATGGTTTACAGTGATGAACGGTAAGTGTAGGAGTGAGACGGTCACATAATCTAACAAGTTTTGATTGTTATACGTATTTTTTTAAACAATAAGTAACAAATGACAAGTCAAGTCGCGCCAGGGTCAGAATGACAGATGACATTTAAACTAACAACAGTTGTAACATCACATTTATATTTAAACAATGTTTTGTAATAGAACCTTCTAGAAACTTTGTAAGACTATCGTTTGAGGCGTCGTGAACCCCGGGGGAACGAGTACACATCAACTGAACTATTCCAAATGAAAGTAAAACAAAAAATGTGGTCTCCGAGCAACATTAGAGGGGAACAAAGACTTGTTGGCTCAGGAGACAAATTGACGTGCGACATACTTATCGATATGAGGAGCTATCTCACACTGAATGACAAATCAAAGATATGTGCTCCGCTGACCGCTCCGATAGAACAAATTATATCTCCGCCAGCCCATTGAGTCTCAACATTTTTGGTAATAATAAGTTACCAAAATGTTCATACGATATTTACTTCCTAACTTAAAAACGTATCATTATAAATAATGTATGTGTAAGGTAAGATATGCGTTTTCTATTTAGTTCTTTACTATTTTTTAAATAGTTTATTGTGAAATAGGAACTGTATGTACTACAATATCCTTGTGTTGGTGGTTGTTTTGTAGAAACCATCGCCCACTAACGTGGGTTTTTCGTGCCACACGATACATTCTACGGTCAAGTAGTAGCATCAGTAGTAATATATACTATGTTTATTTAAAAGTACCTGAAACTAGTGTAGTGACGCTGTAATATTAGGAAGAAAGGTCCCATAACTATCTACTGAAGAGGCCTATAGCAAGCTTGAAAAGGCTATGTATCTATAGCATCAGTCGGACCGTACACATATTCAATAATATCTGTTTATGAAATGGTAATTTATTCGCTAAGCTTTATACACTTAACTGTAGCTATATTATTCATTTATTTATTGTAAGTATTATGTAAACTTTCTAAACGTTTCCCAACGGACAATTTATTATCGAACAAAATGCTGACCCACAAACGTTATTTGGTGAAGATGTATGTGAGGCAGGTCGGAGGCTCCGTCGATGCGCAGACAAGATTAGGGTCGAGGAGATTAGGCTGCGGCGACAGAGGGCTAATTAGTTACGTGTTGTAACCTGAGCCGGCAGGGAACGAAGCCTACTCGTTCACGGAGGCAGTTTTACGTTCAGCGCCTTTACACTACGTTTGGTTTAAATATTACTATTTATGATAGATGTTTATAACAGTATGTTATAATACTTAGATTATAACATAATATAGGTCATCTTAACAGTGTCAAAAGTTGTGTGTGCATAGATAATTATAACACGGTCTCCATCATAGTTAACAATAATAATAACATGAACTATTACAATAACACAACAGGCAAAGGGTAGCATTTCGATTCTTTTTTTTTTTTGTTTTTATTTATTAGCCTACCAAAGTGACTCCACCCCGCCTGATGGTAAGCAGTCAGTGGAATCCAGAAGTGGTGGCCACCATACTAAAAGCTATCATCTTAAACTGCTGGTATGGTGGCCTCCACTATGGCGGCTGGGAATGAGGTGAGAGGAAGGGAATGAAGGAGGTGAGGAAAGAGGAAAGGGGGGAAATTGGGCCTCCGGCGCTCTCACTCGCCGAACGAAACGCAGTAGTAAGGATACTACTACTCTTAAGTCGATCTTCTATGAGAGCGTAGTACTTCCCCGGACGATCCGGCCCATTCATGCTGAAACCAGCGTGGATCTACTACCGTTAAAATTGCCTCATTTGTGTGATTAGTTAAGATTAAGTAAGTTGATAGTCATCCTTATTCCACTAATAATAAAGTGGCAATTAACTGAACATTTTTTAACAGAACTCATTCAAATTCAAGCTTATTTACATCACTTTAGTGACGATTATGAACGTCAGAATAACAAAGACAAAGTGTTGTCTTGGTTATATTGACGTTCATAGACCTACGCCTAGTTCGCTGACCAAGTAGAGCAATGAGAAGAACTAGCCAACTCTTTTTACTTTTTTCCCGATTGCCGAATCCAACGAGGGTAATGTTTTTCGAGCATATGTATGTATATATGTATGTATGTCTATTTCTGTGGCTCACTCTACAGCCTAAATGGCTTGATGAATTTAACGTATGAGGTGTCATTAGATACGTTTTGATTGAGGGAATGACTAGTATAAATAGGGTATATAATATTCCAATGTAGCGTCAGAACGGGAAAAAAACAGGTTTCATTCTTTTCACTTTGTTCTAGACAGGCGAGTTTTCTGTTTTTTTTACTACGATATACTAATTAATATAGCACTTACCTTATAAAGATAAATCGCTTTCTACAATCTAAAATAGTCAAAAATGTCCAACACTTTTCGTATTTCAAGCTGCAAGGAATTTACGTGGGATTTTTTTATCGAAGAACGAGTCAAATTGCTAATTAGAAGACGTCGTAAAGCCGACGGTTTTTATGTCAAAGATGTTTCATCTTAGTGCAGATTTTTGTTAGTTCTCTTATGAGTTGACAACGAGGTGACACTTGGCTTTGGGTACTTCAAAATTACAAGTGCTTTCTTACTTCATTTAAATTTTTTTTTCCCTATTTGTGGATTCAATTCAGTATAAGACAGATTTGAAACATAACGAGATCTGAAACTTGACTTGACTTTCACAAATATATATGTATCTAGTTTGTGTTTAAATTATACATTACTGAATTATGTTAAAAAAAATTACGTCAATTTATCGTTGATGGCGTAATGGCTTTGTTTTTTTTACACAGTTTTGTAACTACGGCTTTATGGAACTAGATTTTAAGCCATTTACTGTTAAAGTTTTGTAAATCATTTTAATTCCATGTTTCTTTTAAATGTTTAAAAAAGAAACCTGAATGTTTGGAATACTTACATCTAACACGCATTAGCCCTTTGGTAATTTTAATATGCAACAGTGCGCGATAACATGGATAATCACTGCTTATACCTTTTCTGTATGAGAAGAGGTTTTTACTTGGCCCCCACTCACCTACGATACTTTTCACTGCTCTTCTCCTCTTCACTCTGCCCAGCTCCACGTCAATGGAAACACTTGCCACTTTTTACTGCTCTTTTCCTCCGCTCCGCTTCAGTGGAAAACGTACCCTAAGTGGTGTATTGATTGCACTGTGATACATCGGTGATGGGAAACATCGTGAGGAAACCTGGACTTAAAAGTCTGAAATTGCCAATCCACCTTGAGCAAGCGTGGTGATTAATGCTCATACCTTCTCTATATGAGAAGAGGCCTTTGCCCTGCAGTGGGACAGTGAACAGGCTGGTATTATTATTATTATTTATATCGGTGATTAGTGAATAATTACGATTGATGATCATCGACAGACAACGCTATGGCCTGACAATTTGTTATTATTAGTATCTAATGGTTTACTTAGCCAGTGTTGCTGTACACAAGTTACTAATATTATGTGCCTGCTTCTAAACCGAAGTTTGAGAAATAGAAGAATAATTAAGATAGTAATTAAAGGAATATTATGAACATTTTAGTAAAGGGCAAAAAAAACATTTTACGGTAGTAGATCCACGCTGGTTTCAGCATGAATGGGCCGGATCGTCCGGGGAAGTACTACCCTTTCATAGAAGATCGACGTAAGAGTAGTAGTATCCGTACTACTGCGTTTCGCTCGGTGAGTGAGAGCACCGGAGGCCCAATTTTCCCCCTTTCCTCTTTCCTCACCTCCCTCATTCCCTTCCCCTAACCTCATTCCCAGCCGCCATAGTGGAGACCACCACTTCTAGATTCCACTAACTGCTTACCATCAGGCGGGGTGGAGTCACTTTGGTAGGCTAATATATATAAAATAAATGTGTCATTAGACGTTTCGTACCGCTTGTGGTGTGAAACGCCTAATGACCCTTTACTAACCACGCAGTAAGAAATATCCCATTTAAACAGCACAATTGGGCATTTCGTACCATGGTTGGCACCGCTCGTAAATTATAAAAATAATTTTAAATCTTTAATTATCACATGAGAATAAACGCCATAGTCAACAGCTGCAATAATTTTAAATGTTAAAATTAAATTTAATCAGTAGTATAATAGAGGTAACACAATTAAGTGTAACTGTTATTGTTCCGTCACACCTGACTACCTTCACAGCGTCACGTGGTGTTTCACAGATACGTACATACATACATACACACACGTAACGCACACACATAGAATTAACTACACGCGCCATAGTGCCTCATTATGGTTACGATATCAGTGTTATTCGTTTGAAACTCAATTTCCACGGCTGATAAAGAACTTTCTCGAATGTTTCATATTAAACAAACAAACAATTGAAACTTTGTTCTATATGCGTACTCCTCGGTAGTAGGTACGAGTACGTATGAACGCTGTTTACATTGTTCCTTTATATTACTTGAAGGGAAATTTTCCAAGTAAATATTTGACGATGATTGTAGTCTTCACATATATACCTAACACAGTACTAATACAGTATTATTATTTATTTATCCTGTGATTACTGTACGAACGCAACGAACATTGAACAGAAATTAACTAGAAATAGATTTTATAATATAGAAATTCGGCTATGTGATCTCTGTTGAAAGGTAACAACCTTATTTATTTCCATCGGTGTCACAACCGTCGACTAGAGGAATATTCTAAAACCCCACAAACAGGATAATACATTTTATATTTTATTTTGAAACTAGCTTTAGGTAACAAAATACGTAGTTATAATAAACTAAACTGTAGCATCGCGTATGTCGCTTTCGTCGACTGTCAAACCTAATGACAAATAGTTCAACATTTCTATACTAGTTCGTTTATTTAGTTCGTGTACGCTGAATTGTGGACGTTAATTTATTTAGTGACATTAACCGCGCGCGCCGCTACAAATCCAGCGTGTGTTTTCAGTGTTTACGTGAAGGATAACACCGCGAGAACTACATCAATTGTAAAAGTTAGTGCATGCTATGTGCCGCGGCTATCTGTTACTGTTGTGACTGTGACACTTCACACTACTGTTGTTTTATTTTATTTTATTAAGTGTTACTAATATTTCATTCCGCCTCAGTGTTTAAGTGCTGAGCACGAATTGCTACATTGATAACCTATCAATTAGGAGATTATTATATTTTATTTTAAATATTTTTACTGTAGATCGAGGCCATATCAGGAAAAAATAGCGAGTATACAGGTAGCTTTCAGTACTGCTAAAAAAATCAATGTTATGACAACAAATCTTGTGCAGTTTTTTTTTTTAGACAGTTTTTTTATTGCCACAGATTATGACCATGAGTAATTTTACCACTTACTACTAAGATGATTGCTAACTCATCTGCTATGATTAGGTGTACATACTAACGTGCCCGTTCATATTATTACACTGTATGTTTCTGGGAAATATTGCTCTTGTTTCAATAACATAGATATATTTTTCACATTGGCTGTAACACAGCGTATTGCATACGCTGCCATTCCGTATGTTCCGTGATTTATTTTAGTTCGCTAATAGAATTTATGATCATACAATTCTAATTTAATTTCCTATCTGGTGAAACGCATTCAAATGATACACGTGGGAAAACTGATCCTTTGTATATTTATTATATTTGTAGTTATTGTTTATTACATTTAATGTTTTGCATAATATCTGTGACGCCTTGTTTTGTGAAAGATTTCTACAATCACAAAATCTGTAAGCAAGCATGGGTGCATAACGTGCACCGATAATAAAGTCACTGGCGAAAATAAATTAAATTTATCCATTATTGAGCCGATATTTAGTATTATCCAACAATATTATAATATGACAGGTAGTAGATCCACGCTGGTTTCAGCATGAATGGGCCTGATCGTCCGGGGAAGAACTACCCTCTCATAGAAGATCGACTTAAGAGTAGTAGTATCCGTACTACTGCGTTTCGTTCGGTGAGTGAGAGTGCCGGAGGCCCAATTTCCCCCCTTTCCTCTTTCCTCACCTCCCTCATTCCCTTCCCCTAACTCCATTCCCAGCCGCCATAGTGGAGGCCACCATACCAGCAGTTTTAGACGATGACTTTTGGTATGGTAGTCGCTACTTCTGGATTCTACTGACTGCTTACCATCAGGCGGGGTGTGAGTCACTTTGGTAGGCAATAGTATAAAAAAAAAATTATACATTTACTACGCGTTCAATTAAATTTGAAGCAACCTCGCCTCAGTTCCAATTTATTACAAAATAAATATAATAACGCTCACTCACATACCTAATAAAAACACGCATGAAACAATTTGCTCAAAGATAACCATGCTGTCAGTGTCACTTCAAATAGCAATTCATCTTAAAATATAAAATTTAATATTATTCATGTTTATGTGCACACTATTATGTATAGCGGTCAATTTCGTTATATTGAGAAAGTAACATACAAAAAGTAATATATATCTTCCAATATTTCTTTATTTTGCCAAAAAAATTATTAAGTTTTAAGACGCGATCGCCAGTATCTCCATAAACACAGTTGTAATCTAACGCAAGTTGAGTTCTTTTGTAGTAAGCCTATACTGATCAGTAATGCCTCAAGTCGTCACGAAATTAAACAGTTGCACACAATGAACGAAATTAATGATGTCTAACTGTACTGTGAACTGCGATTCATTCATTTCTTTATTCTTCATTACAACCAAAAAAAAGTCCTCTGCTGGACATAAGCCTCTCCCAATTTTCGCTACCTTGGCTATCTGCATATTTGCTTTACCATAAGAAAAAATTTATCCAAATTAAAATTTAATATGTCATTATGACAGTAACAACTGTAACTGTACTGAGGGCACTTGCAACTTAGCACTTGTTTTGTGATACGCAAACGACATTGTTTTACTCCAAGGCTGGTAAAGCAATTTTATGGTCTACTATTTAGCGCTCTTTTTATATCAAGAATAATTTTTTCTTACAATAGCTATAGTAGGGTTTTTAATAACATAATATATAATCCTACTAATTCTACTCATATTTTAAATGCGAAAGTTTGTATGTGTGTGAGTGTGTGTGTGTGTTTGTTGCCACTCAGCGCCTAAACGGCTGAACCGATTTCGATGAAAATTGGTATGTAGATAGATTCGGTTCAGGAGACGAACATCGGTCTGTTTCCTGAGGGATACAACAAACCATATTACGCGCGGGTGAAAGCCCGCCGCGTTGCGGAAAGCTAGTGTATCCTAAATCACCAGCAAACATCAAGTGCAATGTACAACAGAGTGCAATATTTGAACAATCTCGCGAAGTCTTTACGAGTAGGTAGCTCTATGTACGACTGTTCTCTTTGTTGCGGCATGTTGAAAATTTATTACTGTTGTTTGAGTCTTCTGTTGTTACGATGCACATATTCAATGGAACTTATTTTAATGCAAATGATATATAATGAAGATAATAAATAGAACGATTGCGGCAGATGTAGCGGGTTGACGGCGATCTGGTGGACGATCTGTTAAAGGTGGTGGGCAAACAATGGATTCAAGCGGCTCATGCTCAAGCAGGCTTAAATTGGCGATGTTTGGGAGGAGCCCAACAGTGGACGACTTGCTTTTAATTTTACGATATCAAAATACTAAAGACACATTCACTGCTCATCTGCTTCCACAAAGATAAATTGTTACAATAACTTTAAAAGAGAGGTTTGAAACAAAAAGCCATGTAGACCACAAACAGCTTTAGAGAGACTTTAGACTTATGCATCCGTCCTTCCGCGGTTGCGGTTACACTACAAGCGGATTAGGACGGTACTACAAATGTGTTATCATACTGACCAACTTGAACTGCCCGTTGTTCTATAGTAAGAACTCAAAAGTCTAGTTCTTTTTCATTGCGTAGAAGTACTCAAACCTAGTTTTCTTTTAAATTTTTTAAAATTCTATTACACAAATTTAATTACTTCACTAGAGTGGTGAAGTAGCGATGATTAATAATATTTGTAGCGAGGTCACTCGGTAGTAAACTAACGTAATACATTTAGTTAATATATTATTTTACAAACTAAAACTTAACAAATTACTTTTAAATGTTCTCATAAAGAAAACTAATTACACGAGAGCTGTACAACAATGGCCGTAATGGTTTCCAGGTAGACTCATCAAACATCACGTACGGCGGTTAACGACCTCACACAACACGCAAAAAGTGAATTTTTCATAACTACGACACACATTATATTTTAATTAAATTCTTGACCTAATTTGCAAACGATTGCATTGTAGATAAATAATGCTCTATTATAATAACGCCACGATAACGTTTTAAGCAGATTACTGTTGTGTTCTTTATAATCAAAACACATTTTACACCTCTTAAAACCGAAAACGGCTAATTTGTTATGTAGTACATGTGTGTCATATAAGGCATTGCCATTATTATTAATAATATAATAACAACTACATACAACGCCATCTAGACCCAAAGTAAGCAAATATTATTATAGCGTGTGTTATGAGTTCTAGAATGCGGATATACATGCTTAAATATTTTTCTTTGTAAATACATACATATTATACATATAAACACTCAGACCAATGCAAATAGACATGTTTATGCACACAAAAATTTGCATAGAATAGCGGTCATAGAACTCGCAACCTCTGCGTAGCAGTCCGTACACAGTACATACCACCGAACCACAAACAAAAATGTAATTTTTTTATTACCTTCTGATCAATAGTAGCTGATAATCGCAGTCTACCTACCTAGGCATGACAATGACACACAATGACCCCTTAAAGTACCAGAAGTACACCTCCTTGTAGATCGCCTACACTACTCTACAGTCATGTCAAAATTAGCTTCATAGCAGTCCAGGTATGAATTATGCTACTACCAGAACAGTAGTTTCTTTAGGAATATGGGCAATCACTATTTATCAACAGAAAAACATAACTACCTAAGCTACTGTAACTGAACTTAAACAAAACTATGAAATAAAAATATGGTTCAAGAACTTTATTTTTCTTAAAAGAATTTTAACAGAATTCACTTACAGAGAAAATTAAATATAACTTTTAATAAAAAAATGAGCAAAATAGAAATTTAATTAAATTTTAACAAAAAACTAACAACTTATTAAAAGTAGGTTTGTTTAAAACAATCTGTTTGAGCGACCGTTCGCATTGTCAAAACAGTGCGGAACATTTTATTCTATAACAAACTACTAGAATACTAAAAATATATACGGTCGAATTGAGAAACCTCCTCCTTTTTTTGAAGTCGGTTAACAATCAAAAATACTCATTACAGCCAGTGGTGAATTATTTCACTTACGTCAGCCATAACTAACACACGTATTTAGTACTAAAGTCAAATAAGAGAAAATAACTCACATCATTAAGGTCGGGGTGTTACCCAAATTAAAAAAGAAAAGCTCGCAAGGTCACACGAAGGGCGACCTTACTCTAAACGAATAATGCCGACCGTCCCTAACACAGGACCGTCTCGTGAACTAATTGATTATATGATATAAAGGCTTCTACAATTTATACGCTAATAATACGGAGATAATAAAAATACCTTATTATCTGTTGTATTTATACATCTACTACCTCAACATGGAGTTCTTCAAGAAAGGAGTTAAAAGGTTTTTAACAGGGTCGGCAACGCGCTAGTGATGCTCCTGGTGTTGCAAGCGTCCATATGCTACGGTAACTGCTTACCATCAGGCGGGCCGTATACTTGTTTGTCACCTTAGTCGTATAAAAAAAAAAAAACATTAACCTTAAATCTTTTGCTTGTTTACTTTCAATAATAATTCTTAACAACATATTTTTGCCACTGAATATTTTCTCTATTTTCTCTATGGGCCGCCAGGGGCACAGCCAAAGATCTTGGCAACGTCAATAGCGCGGTGTCAATGATTGCTCATACCTTTGCCAAGATCCATGTTACCACATATCATGTAATAAGTCGAACCGCTTGCACAAATGTTCTCTGTCTTGTCTAGAAAGTTACTACTTAGCTTAAACATAGTCTCATCTCAAGGTACTACAAAAATATCACAAAATAATGTCATACCTTTTATGCGCGTGTTTTTCTAGAGTACGTCAAAATAGGAGCTAACATTATCACTCGATTAGATCACCAGCATAAGGTAAAGGTAAACTTTAATAAGTATTCCCCATTCTTGGCTTGTTTTTGTTCTTAGCGAGTTGTGTAAGATATCCTCGGATACCGATAAGTTAATTAATGTACGATGTATATTCGCGGTATCGCCTCTAGAAGTACTCTTGATAAGAATCGATGGTCGTCTGTGAGAAGTTGTACAAACTATTATGACTTATTTAACTAATATTTCTAGTTTTCGCTCAAAGAGTTAAAATTTTCGGTTTATACTTCTTATACCTACTATTTTTAAGTAAGAAAAGTTTTAGTTTAAGTAAGAAAGTAAAAGATCGACGTAAGAGTAGTAGTATCCGTACTACAGATTTTTGTTCGGTGAGTGAGAGCGCCGGAGGCCTAATTATAAGAATAAAAATAAGAATAATTTATTAATTTCTTAATTTGGCACAAAAATACATAAGCAACGTCACAAATATGATACTTAGTATTTACGATGAACTCTGGTACCCAGGATAAGATTTAACTTGTGTTTAGGGTACCAGCGTCCTCGCGCACACTTTATACAATATTACGTTAGTAACACTCAGAAGACGAACAATGTTAATTAATAAACATTCTACAAAAAACATAACTAAATTAAACAAGAAATAGGTAAGTACTTAGTTGCTAACAGTTTTCTTTTTATTTTTAGCTGTGTGTATGTGTGTGTGTGCGTGCGTGTGTGCGTGCGTGCGTGCGTGCGTGCGTGCGTACGTGCGTGCGTGCGTGCGTGCGTGCGTGTGTGTGTGTGTGTGTGTGTGTGTGTGTGTGTGTGTGTGTTTTGTATACGTATTGGTGAGTGAGATATATATTATATTAATAATCTAAGCCTCTAAAGTCTTATGATCCACATCGTATCAAATCCTCTGTCTCTTTATAATCCAGTGTCTTTTTCCCCTTTCCTCTTTCCTCACCTCTCTCATTCCCTTCCCCTACCTCATTATTTCCCAGCCGCCATAGTGGAGGCCACTAAAGCAGTAGAAGACGATGGCTAATGGTATGGTGGCTACCACTTCTGAATTCCACTGACTGCTTACCATCAGGCGGGGTAGAGTCACTTCGGTAGACTAATATATACATATATAGAGGTATATAAGTATCATTCTCGAATTATACCTATTACAATGCCTGCCTACGCACGGCTTTCTTTCTTTCTATGATCTGTACAGTTTACATAGTCTTTAAAATACCAAGTTCAAATACCGGTAAGTAGCCGCAACGATCTCTGACCAGGGCCCGAGCTTACAATGCTATCTGGAGTATATAATAGTTTAACGAACACAAGTTTATAAGTAGTTAGACGTGGGCTTCTCCCAGGCGACCATCGCTCCGTGGAAAGTAGCTATCGCTTGCATAATCTCGCGGGCTCTCCCAACGACGCCCCCGAGACTGACCGCCGCAGCAATTCTTGGCTTCATAAACCTCTAATATGAACTGGGTTCTGCTTTGTTTTGTTAATGTTTGTAATATGGCTATTATTATTACTTACAGAGAAAGGTCGAGAGGTTCGTGAGTAGTCGTGAGGTTTAGTTAAAATACATATAATATATATGTAGGTGCATATCAACATTGTTGAAGCGGTGCGTTAGCTTTGTACCGAAAAAAATGTGCTATAACTTGGATTATTATATATAATATTGTAGAGAAAAATATCAATATCGAAAATTTGTGTAATAAAATCAAAGTCATACAACGTTACGGGGCAAGGTAGGTGGGAACAATATCGCGATATCTTACGTGGTTCTCATTGGTTAAACGAAGGTCGCGTCATCATGCACTATAGGGATTGGCTGCCGATGCCACCCAGCCGAGTCATTGTCATAGATAACTCACAACTTGAATACCAGTCTTTTGATTCAATCCCGAACAATCATCATATCAAAACAGTACAGTAACAGTACACTGTTAGACATTATCTTGTTTGTTTAGCTATACTAAGTATATTGGTTTAATTATGGTAAGTATTTGAACCCATTTCATATCAAAATTCTTAAAGGGCCACCGCGTGTTAGACCTATGTCTTCACGTAAGCTTACCAAAATCTTATTTTTAATATAAAATAAGCTTAAAGCAGGACACGGAAGATAAGAGACATTCGTATCTAGTGTTAATAATAAACATATTTCAACAAAAACTAAAATAGACATACATACTGTCATCCTGTAAAAGATAAACTCGCTGTATTACTTTAGTTTCATACTTATTAAAAACGGTTGTTTTCTATTATAAAAATAAAACGACGAGACGTAATATTTTGATGGAACTATTAAATTAACTATTATTACAATATAAAATAAACTAAAATCAAAAACAATACATACTTGACATCGTAAAACAATATAATATAACGTGTAATCAGATATTCGTAACCTGAGGCACGACGTGTAGACGATGTGAGACGAAGTACTTCGTATTCAAAGAGCGAACGTCCCGAGGTAGCCGGGGTACAGGTAGGCTTAGACGTAGGTATGATAAGACACCTAGGAATGTCTTTATGTGTTCTGTTTTACGTAAAATTTCTTCAAATATTTACGATTTAAATTTTTATGCAGAATTTTATCTAAAAAATCATACACCCAGTTTCTGAAAGACCGATCAACGAAAAATAACTAATCACCTGTTAAATCTCATGCTTTCGGCATGCTTTTAGGTACTTCACATGAGGTGTATCATTAGTAAATTTTTTGTTGATCAGCTTTTCAGAAAATGGGGGTTAGTGTTAAATCCTATTAATATTATAAATGCGAAAGTTTGTACATGTGTGTGTATGTGTGTGTGTGTGTGTGTGTGTGTGTGTATGTGTGTGCGTGTGTGTGTGTGTTTGTTACCACTCAGCGCCTCAACGGCTGAACCGATTTCCATGAAAATTGATATGTAGATAGATTCGGTGCCGGAGACAGACATGGCTACTTTTTATTCCGATAGCTAGCATTATAACGTTGTACAATTTTGATAATTGCCAATAATAAGATGTTGCAATAATATGGTTACAATAAATACGCTACGCTTAATTCAGTTCCACAGCGCAATTACAGTAAATTGTTTAGATACAGTATTTCTTTCACACTAGACAAAGTGTGGCACTATTTTCAGAACACACGACAGGCAAACCATTATAATAATTAATATTATTGCTATATTGTGTAGGTACGCCCACCCGCAGTAGTGGTACACAATACAGAGTACACAACACAATAGTGTACCTAACCCTCCCGCAGACAGCTCACCACACAAAGCCTACGCACGCAACAATCTAAGGTTTATTTTTATTGCGGAATCTGATGCACAAAAATGGATTGTTATTTGCACCGGCAAGGAGTTTGTAATATACTTGTAATATTTATATAGTCGCGACATGTGATACTGCTCGCCGGCCTGTGTCTCAGTTGTTTATGAGCTCAACGCTACATCTGTTAGGTACAACTATGGATTGTAAGGAAAATAAGAACTTGCGAAGTTTGTGATATCCGCAAAGCAAAATAGTTACTCACATTTTTGTATTACAAAAATATATCAGCATCACGTATTTTTCTCAAAAGTGTATAATAAATACGTTTAGCTAGCTTTGTTTGATTCCATCTAACAGTAGCTCGTCTACTGTTAGATGTGAGTGTTGCCATTCACCGAGCACAATTCCAGTCATTATTCTATTAATAACAATATTTAGTACCAAATCACGGTTTGGCAAAACTTATACCGATTTAGTTAGTTCGTTGTGACGTCCTTAACTAGAACTATTTATTCTTAGAATTACAGTTACAAAAAGCAATACATGGCTGCGGCATGCGAGCCCATAATTAAGCGGTAACTAACTGGAGCGCCCGGCGCCGCCCGCTACCATTTGTCACGGCAGAACAAAAACACCCCCTGAAGCCTTCGGTCCTACGGCCGTCGCGCGCGCTAATAGCTCCACTCAGTCACTGCTCAAGGAATTCTTCATTAACGCTCAAACATTTACACTGCGGTACTGACGGAACTCCACCACAACACAACAACCTTTCTTTTTATTGCTGATTTTACATGACTTTCACTCTGACTTGTGGCTAATAGATGCGTACCCATGCGCACTTCACTTTCTCAACATTATCCTCAAATTAAACTCAAGCCCTCCTTTTTCCAATAAAGCCATTTGGTAATGAGTCTATAAACGCTGGTCTTCAGATATTCAGTAACGTCGTCACGCCCGGCCTCGGAGAATCCATAAAGAAATGAACGTCATTTTTAATGCTACCTGTCGATGCCGCCGATATTAAAACTGCAGCTAAGTCCACAAAGCCCTTCGTAATTTTGTCGAATAAAGGTATTGCTAAATTTACATAGTAAAGTAGCGAGGCGATCGGACACTCGAAGTATTCCCGCGTGTTTATGTTCGGAACTCTATTAAAAGTTACTGTTGTAACATTATACTACATCTATGCTTATAATGGTGATGTTATCTTGCAGCTCTACGTCAGAATAAGACTGGAAACGAAACAGTCAGTGAATTACAGCAAAACATTTCTAAATTACTCGCAAGTCATAAAAAAACATGGCAATCAGTTCGAACGCTCCAATTTATCGCAAGCGAGTGAACATGGAACAGAACAGATTACGGAATCATCGCAGACGCATTGCCAACATTACGGGAAAATTGATTAAAATAAATGTTAAATTATTGTGTTTGTGAGTTTATTTTAAACAAGGCACACAGATCAGCGCCAAAGTTCGCGGTCGCGGCCGCATCAAACAAGTTAAAAAGTTTCCCTTTTTCATGTCATAAACATTATAAGCGGGCCGCGAGTTTCTCATTGTCGCTGCCGAAATAAGAAAGCTTGCTGTTGTACCGCCCCCCTCCCCCCGTCTTTTCTCGGTCGTCTCCTCACACCGCTCTCCCCGCGGAGGTCTTTGTCGCTTTTTCATTACGGCAGCCGCAAGTCGAGGGCGGATTAAATACTTTGACGCGGGTCGTTGTGCGACGAGATTTGACAGTAGATCCTTTACTGGCGCTCCTGATATTTTGCCCTTATCTCTGCATTATTAAGCTTAAATATGTGGCTCCTCGAGATATTTTCAATTACTTAGCGTCAGCTGCGATGTGCAATTTGTATTATTTTACGTCGTTTGCGACATACTCGAGTGATGTAATTACTTTTGTAAATTTTATACAAACATATTCAAGTTTGATTGTACACATTTCTACAATGTTTTGAGTTGAAAATTGTCTTCCGTAAAGACACTGACGGACTCATAAACTGCATCAAAGTAATAGACGACTTTGAAATAAATATTTTAACCAAGTATGCAAACCTTCTATACAGATTAAAATTGAAACCTCTAGATTGGTTCGTGAACTTTAAAACAGCGTAGGGTCATATCCTTAAGTTTAAGTTTGTGTACTGGAAAGGACCTTAAGACTTTTTTGAAGTAAAACCAGAAATTTAAGGCAAATTGGTTTAATAAAAAAATTGTTTTAACAATAGACACAAACTTTATGCAAGGGTTTATTTATGTTTTAATAAGGTGTATTACCTCCGCATAGATTTTATTAGGGTTATTAAAAGATCTTGCGGAATATTGTCCCACTCTTCTGAAAGTGCTGTTCTTAGTGCTGCCACTGTCGTGGGCACAGGATTTCTCGCATATACAGCTCTTTTTAAATTGTCCCAAACATGCTCAATGGGATTAATATCCGGGCTGCGTGCTGGCCAATTCATTGTACGTATCCCAACCTCTTCGCAATATTGTCGAACTTGTGCAGCAGCGTGCGGCCGGGCATTATCCTGCATTAAAGTAAAATTTTCGCCTATAAATCCCATGTAAAGCACCACGTGATCCTCTAAGATCTCTGTTATGTAGCGATGTGCAGTCAAACCCCCTCTATAACCGTTTTGACGGACCATGTCTATGAACACAAGTTCTGTTCGCCCGTTCATCGATATGCCACCGCAGACCATACACGAACCGCCTCCAAAAGGAACACGCTCCTCAATGCAACTTTGAGCATATCGCTCCCCACGTCGACGATAGACTCTTCTGCGACCATCTGCACCATATAAACATGTCCTACACTCGTACGTGAACAATACGGAGGCCCATTGCTCTTCTGTCCAATTTAGGTGATCACGCGCAAATCTTAAGCGAGCTTGTCTGTGAGCTACATACAACTTTGGACCATTTGCTGGTCTAAAAGGGGTGATATCCGCTTCCTTTAACCTTCTTTTTATTGTTCGTGCACTCACATTCACTCCACGCACTTCATTAAGCTCTGTTTTGAGGTTAACTGACGTGAGGAAACGATTTCCCAGGGAAGTTGTAACAATAAATCGGTCATCACGATCGGTGGTTGCTCGAGTCCTGCCTGTACCACGTCTCCTTATGTAACAACCTGTCTCCACAAACCTTCTGTATATTCTAGAAACCGTAAACTGGTTTAAATTTAAATTTCTACTAATCGTTCGTTGATCCAAGCCCTCCCGCACCTGTGCTACAATTTGAGCCGCTTGTTCGGACGAAGTATCCATATTATGGTTCAAAAACTCTCGATAAGTTAAAAAACTAACCCAACAATTCTGCTGGTAACAATAATTCAATTGACAAAAGAATAAAAAATCAATGCGAATCAATTTAAAACTTTGCTTTAAATAACACGCAAATCTGATACTACGAGTAAATTTTCTTTTCCCGGCTATATTCATTTGTTTTACGGCAGTTCTATTTTTAAATTTTGCTTTTTTTTTAAGATTAAGAGCCAGTCTCTCCATATTTATATAATTTAATCTAAAAAGTTTGCATACTTATTCAAAAAAACCATTTCAAAGTAATCCTGAACTTTGATGCAGTTTATGAGTCCGTCAGTTTAGTTTGTGTTTTTTACATAATGAGATCAAGACGTTCATGAGGCTTACCTGATGTTAAGTAACTTTAACTGCCGGTCATTGGCCTCAGAAGAGACACAGCTGTTGGCTCGTCTGTCACTGTAGGCAATAATAAAAAGTTACTCTATCATCAGTAGATGTCAGCATTTAAAATCAACTCTTCGCCTCTTACCGATTTCTTGCTAAAACACCATAACTAAATTTCATTCGCCAATTCATACAGCTGCAAACGTATTCTATATTTTGTGTAATATCTTAGATCCTGGTACAATTAACCAGAGGACCGTCTACCGAACGATATCCGGGTAGTACCCCAGCGAGACCCGCACAGTGTCGATGATTAATCCTTTCGCGCGTCCCAAGCCATTACTTCGCTCCTCGCCTTTACAGATCACCTCATATTTTAATCATAATTAACAATCCTGTCCTCAACGCAATCCCAACCCTTTGATCACGGCGATAGGGATGCTTTTCCAATTAAGTTAGCGAACGATTGAGTGATTGTATAATCCTTTTGAGTGCCTTACCTTACACACAAACAGATACGGACGATTAACGCATCAAACGATTATAAACTTTACTTCTCTGTAAATGTTATTCAATTATGGTTATATTCCCATAATTTGTCTACATAACTCTATTTTCATTTGTAAGTACGAATTTATATGATTAATGATTCCTAATAAAAGCAAAACGCATAAAAACGTGTACTACGTGGATGACTGCTTAGAACAATCGCCACCTACCTAGAGACTTGACCTATAAATAGCAATATGATAAAATCAGTAGATATATATATATATATATATATATATACCGTGTATTTAACTGGTATGTACAGATTGTAACACATTGCCAAGTAACATGACTTTGTCGCAGCCATCTACAATTTGTCGCACCGAGTCCCCTCGAGAACGTCTACACACTACACACGCTGTGAACGTGTCAATCTTGCTCGAAGGTCTAACACACTACCTTGACTGTCTTGAGACTATCAACAAACCGATCCAAGTTTCAGAGATTAACCAAAGAATATTATGTGTTTCTTGAATGCAGTTTAAAACTTTATTAATTATTAACAAAATCTTTCGCCCTCTTAACACACGGTACAAAAAACTACACGTTAACTAGTATTATTTAATCTATCGTGGAATTACTCACCGTGATGTTATTTAAAATGTACTCGTGGTGCAGTTCGCCCGCGCTACGGGCCTACGTACAATAGCTACGTGCCTCGTACCACTCGTAGCACGCGTAGCATTCAAATCGTAGCGGTTAACTCTGTCGTAGCGCACTAATTAATCACAAAGTCGTCGAGTCGTTTCTTATATTATAATTTTTATCATAACTGGGTCAAGTCTATTTGAACTGCTGCTACAAAGTACATGCAAGCGCAAACGAATCGTTTTATTTATATTCATAAACCGTTTCATATATTCATAGCGTTCCGCTCGCCTCAGTGCCGCTAAACAATTTGTGGAGACGGATATCTTACGGCACAATCGTATTCACTCACCTATATCAAGTCTGTACGTGAGCGACACACTACGATATCGCGACCAATTAATCTTGTTGACACGCGCTACAAAAAGACTCGGTGACCTCCACCGCGACATAAACAGATAAGTTATCTTAGCTAACACAAATTTGATATGAATTACGTGTAGAGGCCAGATTACGAGCTCACGGATACAACCGCGTCCTAACGCAAACATGATGGAACACATTTTTTACTCGCGCCGCGTCCAAAAACTGCGCCATTTGTACACGTTATGTACGATCGTAAAACATGAAATCTTGCCATTTATGTCATATACGTTTAACATCGTCCACAGAGCGTCCAACCACCCGGAAATGCGTCTCTATAACCCTAAGACTCACGATATAAATGAGCTTTTACATTAATGCACATAACAGTAGCAGAGTATATTATGACGTGGGTCCAACAACTCGTAAATTAAATTAATCGCGTACAAAAATATATGTAAGCTGGGTTATTGTTAAAGCAAACTTAACTGTTCAAACACGCCCATTGCTTGTGTGAAAGTAAAAGCGCGTCGTTTTTAGTGGTGTTACAATAGGAATCCCACTCGCGCAGTCAAAGGGTTAAGTAGAGTTTAAAAGAAAAAAGAATAAAGAGTGAAAATGTTGTATTACGTGGATGTACAACAATGGGTTAGTGTCGAGCGCGGGAGCCGCTGACGTTTTAACGTAAATATTGTACCCTTTTTAGGGAAATTACAGACATTTTAAATATATAACGAGCCGTATTATACAGGTACGAACGCTTTCATTTTAAATGTAAAAAGTGCTCATCAAGTCCAATGTTTTCATTTTGTTTCGCTGACTCAGCACCGGGCGCCAAGCGGTAAGATGACTTACTACGAATAACGTTTGTACAAGTTGTTGCTCACTAAAGACGCCGGCGAGTTTTTGTAACGACATTATCCAGGTCACTGCTGTAAAAACTATAAGTTGGACAGTTTTAAAGTATTGCTAAGAAACTTGGCACCGACCTGGCATGTATTATACGATCACAATGAGATTCGTGAAAACTTGCAACGTTTTTGTATTTCACAAAACTGTAGCTACTGTTCACAGATCAAAGCTCAATACTTGATAAATGTTATAGAATACGTTGTATAAGTACGTCCAGTAGCGTTTACTAATAAATAATAGCCAAATATCTCATACTTGTTTCTTATTGTGATTATTTCACGCGGTGTACGTTTCACTGTATTTATTTTGATGTTTTAGTTAATATTTAGGTATTTGTTCGCGCATATACTCCGAACTTTGAAAATACAGATGAGTGTTATAATAATAATAATACCAGTCTTTTCACTGTTCTACTGCAGGGCAAAGGCCTCTTCTCATAAAGAGAAGGTATCATTAATCACCACGCTTGTTCAAGGCGGATTGGCAATTTCAGACTTTTTAGTCCAAGTTTTCCCACGATGTTTTCCTTTATCGTCAGTCAGAAAAGTCCAAGATAAATTTTGAAAGTACATTATGATTTAAAAATCACATTGGTACTTGCCCGGATTCGAACCCACTACCTCGTGTTTGAAGTGTGTGAAGCGGGTACCTTATCCACTGGGTCATTTCGACTTAATCTAATTAATAGAAAGTTGAATCATTCGATCCTCCGACCCTCCAAAATACTTTTATTACATTATAATAAAATTTTGAAATCGTAAATAAAGCTAGTCTTAGTCTGCGCTAGTGTCTGTGCGACCTATGCGAGCTTTAGACTCAAGAAGCCAACCAAGTGTTAAGTCTCGCGGCTATATGAGATACTCTCTCTGCCATATACCAATTATAGTGAGTAATCTCGCTGAAAAACTAAATTCATACACAACACACATTTTTACGCTGGGCTTACCTTATCTAGAATATTTTATAACAATATATTGAAGTAAATAAAATATACGGAATAAGAAAATGTATCTGCTAAATTATTCGTGTGTTCGTATAAATGGAAAATGTATAAAGTAAATCGTATCTCGTCTATATCTGACGTTGCTGCCGAAAAATGAAAATACCGTAGGGGTGAACACCTTTCACTTAGTAAAGATCTATGAGATGAACAAATATTATATGCAGCACAGTATGAAACAAATATGAACACAACCTTTGTACATTTAAATAATATAAAAACACACAATAGTTTTAATTTCTATTAAAAGTGAACATGAAAATATGTTTATTTACATAGGTTAATTAAATTAACACTTATAACACAAATTACAAAATTTCAGCCAATTAACCTACAGCCAGTTCGCTGACGTAGGGTAGATAGAGCATTATTAAATTGTAATATAAACTTTTTATTAAATTTGAAATGAAACGTATTTACACTCACTTGTATACATATATACTAATATAAAGTCACAGGTATCTGTATCGAAGTACATGTATTATATTAGAATGTATGCTTACACGCAAATTATTCACTATGTTTGATCAGTCGTCGCAGAAAAATACCTCTTATTTAAAAAGACATAAACACGAAACACTGTACAATAAGCACAATAATATGCTTTATGGAATATCGATAGACAATTCTTTGCAATCTTGTTAGACGCTTACGACATTTCTACTCTCAATTTCACTAGCAAAATATTTTGTGTTTGCTTATAGCAATAGCATGAAAAGGTGGTAAGCGACTATTGGTTACGATGTTTTCGTTTGTTTATACTTTGATAGGTGATTTAGGACTGGGAGGTATGGTTACAGTAATAGTAAACAATGTTTTATGGATAAATTCTTATTGGAATTGTGTTGTTATGCTAAGAGTGTTCAGGTGTAACCTTCCTTCAATATAGCATGTTTTTACACGTTGTGTCTATAAATATAGTGAAACATAACAATGTTGTGTCATATTAAGGTAAAATTATATTACCACATAAAAACCTCATGTAAGAACTAATAAGTTCTTATAAGTAGGGAAGGTAGAGAAATAACAGCATGAACGTCAATTATTCACAATCAGGGCGTCTGTCGGCTGCAGTCTCAGCGCCGTCTTCAGCGGTGGACGCTTGACGCATTAGTCACCTTGTTTTTGTCGACAAACCGTTAGTCGCGTCGCCTCGCTACCACCTCCCCCTCCTCCTCCCCGCTCCTCCTCCAGGCTCCTTCAGTCACTGCTGAGCAAAGAGAAATGTTACGTGACGTATCTTACAAGAAGTAACGTAAAATATTTGTTGTTCGACTGAGTAAATATCACAATAAAAATATTTAAACAAAAGTACCAATTTAAATAGCTTTATTATATAGACTACAGGCACAGTATGAAGAAAACCATTGCAAACACTTTGCATTTTAATACCGAAAATCATTTATGTAGACACAAAAAGTTCAAAACTAAAATAATAAATTAATAATTTCTAACACGAAATAACTTTGAGGTTTATCATCATCTGTTCATAAATATAAGATCTGCTAAATCTCTGTATACAATAGCAAATAATATTACACAAATTATGTATGATAACATAATTAATTAGGAGATATTCCGGTCGGATCCCCTGTGTCTGATCTCCTGGGGGATTAGTGCGTGAATGAGTACGCGCAGCGAGTGAGCGGCGCAGCGGCGGTGCGGGTGTGACGCGGTAGGCGGTGCGGGGCTAGATTAATTGTTCTTAAATTGAGCGCCTAAGTGCTCGAAAAAACTTAAGTTTTAAAGTAGTCTGCTAAAATGTGTAACAAATTTCACAATAAATTGCCCTCGCTAAAACACTGCTGTCTGGCATTTTTCACCTAACAATCAGTTCACCGTTCCATTTAAACTTTCAAAGTAAAAACCAAGAGAAAAGTAATAAGTATATTTTTTGGTTCCTTATACGGGCGCGCCGTCAAATTTGGCGATTCTCTTGAGAAGTTTGTAAATAGCGTGTAAATAGCGTGCTTCTAAATTAACAAATCATACTTTACCAGCTCTTTCTATTCGTTTAGAAGGCTCAGAATAAATTAGTTTATAAAATTTTAGTGACTTCAAGGGATCTTCAAGGAGAACAATGACCAAGACTTTTTCCTAATTTTTTTATGAGAACACAACATAGATTCTTCAGCATGCTATTCACTTTTTGCCCGACTCCAGAAGTCAAGAAGGTAGTGTTTTTCAAGCGTATGTATATATGTATGGCACGCTCCCCTAAATAGCTTAATGAATTTTAACATACAAGGTGACATTAGATTTGTTGATTGTTGGAGTGACATAAGGTATATAAAATTTCGATGTAGCGTCAGCACGAGTAATAAAATGGGTTTCTTTTTTTTCACTTTGTTTTAAGTAGACGAGCTTTTATGTTTTTTAATAATATATATTGCTTCTTTATGAATTTTGTTAAAAGATATCCATTGTATTACTAGAAAGAAAGAAAGAAAAAAAAGAAAAACATTTATTTTGAATTCACACAAAGGTAGGTAATTCTAATACATGCGTACTTAAATCTAATAAGTACTATAAAGATATGTACTAAGTAATATCTCATAGATTTCATGTACCTATTTGACTAACAGTAGACTCTCCATTTTTATACCTTATACTTTTAATATTTTTTACTACTTAATACAGTTTACATTCAGGCAGCTATAATATTAACAGAATTTGATTGGCTCTTTTGTGTTTTTTTTTGTCATGTATAAAGTTTTATAATTGCATTTCTTGAGTAGTAAGAAAAGTTTTTCTTTTTTTCTTTTTTTCTATATCAAGTCCCAATATAACATACCTAAATTTTATTCAAAGTCAAAGTCAAAGTCAAAGCATTTATTTCATTTTGATCGTATAGTATGCTGCTTATAAAAGTCAACATTACATTTTGTCAGCCAATTGACCTACAGCCAGTTCGCTGACGAGTTAGAGCTGTGAGAAGAACTGGCAAGAAACTCACGCCACTCTTTTCAATCGCCAGATAATTACAGTTATTTGAATGAGTTACAATTTAAACACTCAACGCAACCAAAGAACCATACAAAGTAATTATTACAAATTAACCAATTAATATAATACTAAAATTAAAGTAAGAAAAGAGAGGATTTCAATTATTTAGTTTCATCTAGTTTGGTAATTTGTCGGCAAGAAAGAAAAGAGAGGATTTCAATTATTTAGTTTCATCTAGTTTGGTAATTTGTCGGCAAGAAAGAAAAGAGAGGATTTCAATTATTTAGTTTCATCTAGTTTGATAATTTGTCGGCAAGAAAGAAAAGAGACGATTTCAATTATTTAGTTTCATCTAGTTTGGTAATTTGTCGGCAAGAAAGAAAGAGAGGATTTCAATTATTTAGTTTCATCTAGTTTGGTAATTTGTCGGCAAGAAAGAAAAGAGAGGATTTCAATTATTTAGTTTCATCTAGTATGGTATTCACCTCAGAATTAAAAAACCCTTAAACCACTTGCATAGATCATAAAGCTTCCCCAGCGAAGTTTCATTTGTCACTAGACACACTTATAAAAAACATTTGTTTTGTACAAGTGTAAAAACAATAGGAAGCGTGACGTCACAATGCCGATATTGGTCTAATGGTCGTAAGCAGTAGTATTGCTTACTTTACTCTTTTGATGTTGAAAGATAAGTTGATAGTTAGGGTATATTCAGCCGATGCAAAGCGCAGGTAACACCACGAGCGACGATATGGTGTACCTTACCTTAAGTAGCATGCAACTAACTATACGAGCTCTGTAGCTAGCAACACTGCATGCGAACTAAGCTAAACATAAAATTATTTAAAAAAAAAAAAAACCGACTTCAAACAACACCTACATGTTCAATCCTCTAAAAAGTAGAAAATAATATTTTAATTACTTCATAGCAAAGAACATTAAAGGGGAATCAACGCAATCCTTGATACCTATAATACTTTATTATTTATAGTTTTTAATCAGTTATTTTGGAGTTCAATTTCAGAGTATACCCTCTCAAATATAATTTTTTTTCAAATCGGTTCATAAATGACCGAGATATGAGGTAACAAACTAACAAAAAAAAAAAAAAACATATGACCCGAATTGATAACCCCCTCCTTTTTGAAGTCGGTTAAAAATTAACTTAGCTTGCGATGTGACTTGCTATTAGGTATAGGTAGGTATGTAAATTTGAATATAGCAGCTGCATCGTTTGACAGTCGTGGCAAATTTTACAACCTTAATGTTGAACTGTTCTGTTATTTGATCATACGAGTTATTATTAAAAAAAATAGCTTATGTTATAATATTATACAACGACTAGCTTTCCGCGGCACGATTTCACCCTGTCTCGAGAACTGGGCTATCATACGCAAAAATAATTTTTCGAATCTGACAGATAGTTCGTAGATTAGCGCATTCAAACAAAGAAACAAATTCTTCCGCTTTATATAAAAGTATAAATGTAAACTGTACCTTCGTACATATTGGCATTTAAAGAGTTGAAAGCACACTCGTGTATTATGGTGATCTGAGATACACTTTCTATACATACAGATGATCTGAACTGCAACAGATACAAGAGTGTAACACACACATAGCTATACATAGATACTTACGTCTCGTTATTACAAGTACTACTAGTCGAATACCGATCGCTTCTCGTCGTGTTTGTGCGCCTCTAGTAAGTGAAGTGGTAGTACCTACACAGTTACATGTGGTGAAGTAAAACATTCCTCACAGGAAATACTACTCTCACATTTGATATTACCTACCAGTTACGTCATAATGTCTCGTTAAATTTGCTGCCGTTGATGATGAAGCAAATATACAAATTAAAAATGGGTAAAACTAGAATTGTTGAGTATGAACAATCAAATCGTTAGGAGGCTTTTGAAGTTATACTTCTTTTGGCGCGAAAAAAGCAACACCCTGAAGAAGATGAATGATAATGATAATAAAATAGAAGAAGTAGACACAACAAAATTTCTGGGGGTGTTATTTGATAAGCACTGTAATTGGAAGGCGCACGTTGAATCAGTCTGCAATAAATTAGAACGTTTTGTATTTGCTATTAAACGACTACGACAAACCGTATCTACACAAGCAGCACTGAGTGCATATCACGGATACGTAGGTTCGGTTCTATTATATGGGCTCATTGCATGGGGAGGCTCTGTAGAGGTTGAAAAAGCGTTTCGCATCCAAAAGAAGTGCGTGAGAGCAATCTGTGGTGCCTGGTTTACAGACAGTTGTAAGCCACTATTTAGGAAATTGAGAATTTTGCCACTTGCTTGCATGTACATTAGGGACCTCTGTGTTTTCGTCAAATATCACCTACAATATTTCAGATTACACTCAGATGTGATAATTAGAAACACTAGACATAAATATAAGCTTGACCGCCCCAGGTGTCGATTGGATATATACGAGAAGAATGTTTATGTGAGGGCAATAGATGTTTACAATAAACTGCCTAACACATTTAAAGAACTACCACTTACACTATTTAAAAGAAAAGTGTCACTGTGGCTGAAAGACAAATGTTTCTATAGCTTAGACGAATTTATGACATTTAAAGACAATTATGTAATTAATTAATGTTAAGATGGTTCCAATTTAAATAATTTACTAATAGATAAATATTGACAAAATACAATTTTGAAATTACAATATTTTTGACATTCTACTATTTTGACATTTACCGTTTTGACATTTTACAATTTTGACCTATTAAAACTTTTAACATTAATTAACATTTTATTTTACTTATTAATATTGACTATCTATATTTCATTATGTTGAATTAAATAATTGCCGTCTAATGGAACATAAAATAATTAAATTTGTTAATAAGTTCTTATTTAAATTAAATTAATTTAAATTTTTCTTATTTTAATCTCTTTAATTTTTTTTTTAATTGTATTATTTTAATTTTCTTTTAATTGTACGATATTCACGCACCATTGTTATGGTAGAATGTGATGAACTAATTTATTTTATCATCTCGATGTACCGCATTTCTAGTGAATAAATGATTTTGATTTTGATTTTGAAGTTAGTTGCGAACCTTTTACACCCTGAAGTTAGTTGCAAACCTTTTACACCCTGAAGTTAGTTGCGACCCTGTGTGTGTCGGATCAGTACAAATAATTAGTGTGAATAAATAAAAAAATTATATTTATGACGGTGATAGATACTTTTTATTGATCATTTATCAGTCAAAATATTTATTTTGAATAGTATTAGCGGTAAAAGTGGTTTTAATATACTGTTTTAAGTGCATTTATAGATTTGAGGTTAACTGTCGGTATGTATAATTTATTTACATTGCAAATTATAAATTATTACATTATTATCTACTAAATATTTTATTTTAATTATATTTTATGATTTTTCATTATTGTTGCACATGCTATTTATGTATATTTATGTATGTATGCTTTGTGTTATTATATGGTATTTTTGGATTGTTACGCCAAAGAAGTATAACTTCTTACGAGCGTACATGAGTACACACACTCTTTTTTTTTCTGTTGACAATTCAAAAAGTAAAATCATACCTATTTAAATGTTAGTAGAAAGTTATGGCAAGTGAATACATTTTCATGTGTTAGTAAATAAAAATATTTATCATTCGCGAAACCTAGATCGAATCTAGACACGATTCCTTACTGAAATTTACAAAACCAAAATACCTACCTACCTCGATCTATATTATATACAGCTATATCTAGGCCATCACATAGAACGGAGTATAACGATTTTCCTATTTTCAGCAAAATTATGTCGCTAGACGATACGAACTGCCGTATATGGTAGAGAAATACTACATCGTCAGCTGTCGAGTCAATTACAAGTCTACTCGTCACCAAAGTGGATGATCTTGGTCTTCAGCGGACGTAAAATACGCTACCAGCAAAAACCCTTGTAAACACAACATAGACCAGCTAGACAAGTGGCAAAGATTTCTATTATATTCATAGAATAGATTAAAAAATATATTGGATTGACATAAGCTAACGCTAACGCTTATGTCAATCTCATAATTTTTTTTATCTATTCTATGAATAGAATAGAAATCTTTGCCACTTGTCGAGGGCCTCAGGCTACATAAGTTCATTGACACCTTAAAGAAAATAAACAATTGCTTCAGCTGGGGGGGTTTTGCAATATTACCTATTCTCCATCGGCAGAGTGTTCGTACATAATATATGCGCTGACATCGCCAGGTAGAAAAATGGTTATTTGATTTGGCAACAAAGATATAACCTTGCTCCAACTCATCAATAATTTTGTTCAAATTGAGAGCTTTCGGTGGCCGCGAGCTAAAAAGAAAATTATATTGCTACGAAACCTTCTAAAGGTCATCAAATTATAACTACAAAAAATAATGTTTTTATAGTAATGAGATCATATTTTCAGAGGTCTATTCTATCTAAATTCAAATTGAAATACTGTTATTCGCCAACTATTATAAACAATTAAATATTACAATATCTGCATAATACTATCTAGACCCAAAATAACATATGTTAAAGCTTGTGGTATGGTTTCTTTATTGCGGACAAACATATTACGACATGATTTTTTTAAATACATATACATAGAAAGATCCAGACCAATGCAAATATTCATGTTTTGCACATAAACACTTGCATTTAGCGGGAATCAAACCCGCGACCTCTGCGTTTAATTTTTAATTGATTAAAGTTTAAGCTATTTGAAAATAATATGTAAAAACAAACAGCATCAAATTAGACTTAAGTTATTATTAATTATTAATACATTAAGTTAAATTATATGTACCAAATAACAAGAAACATATTTTAAAAAAACTTTAAAACGACTTTAAAAGCATCTTTGCTATACCTGAATTTATACAAGTTTTGTATACATAAAGTATAATAACGTCATTTAGTTACATTGAGCACGTGATCGCATCTGTAATGAAGTAAAGAATCACTCAAGTAATCTGTTCAAAGTGCCCTAATATTTTATCTCTCCTTTCACCACTAACTTAATAGAAATAATTCATTAAATAAATATATTTTTCAAATACGGTTTCATTAGTCAAGAGCTTAGAAAGGATTGAACTATAATGATGAGCTTAAGTGTACACTTACACACCACTTAGATGTTCACATTTAAATATTTTTGATACTAACCTTTCTACTTTAATATAAAGTATTATATAAGTTAAGCTTTATGAATCATAAAACTTCGTATTATATACCTATTAGTTTATATTTTTATAGGGATTGTTTTATACGAGCTTAAATCTTTTACATACAGCTCATGTGGTGATAAGTGTCTGTTTGTCGTCGCGTTCTTTAAGTAATGAAAAGAAGGAAAATCAAATAGTTGGGTTTCCAATGTTTTTACCGAACGAAACTTTTATTGTTTAGTGCATATTAATAGTTTATGTTATCTACGCAAATGAGCCGTCACCACGTTTACGTGCAAGAGTTTTAAATCATTTTATATGAATATTAAACTCATTCTTGTACATTTTTCCACCAAGAAATGTGTTTCCAACATGCCATAGTAAATCTAAACTCAAACACATGAATTACTTTAACAATAAATATAAAAACAACTTTAAAGTACAACATGTTTTTATGACCACAAGCAATAGTAATTTTGTGATAGTAAATTATTGGTTATTTGTGTAGATTAGAGGCTACTCTTGTGTCGCGTGTTCAAAGAATGCCACTTGCGATTTTTACATAACCTGCATGACTAGTAACGTAGAAAATAATTAAAAAACTCACTTTTATTCTTTATACGTAATAAGACTCCTTCTTTAATAAAGTGATTTTCTTATTTATATACTTTCATTCTCTATACTAAAGGCGAGCGGTTCGATTATCCGGTGATACCAATCTCACAGATAGACTAAAACGGATGGAGAAAAGAAGTTTTGCTTCAGGTCTACCTATTTATTCGTTTGACTTAGAGTTCTTTCAGAAACTGTGACATATGTTACTGCAGATATTATAATCCCTCTTCAAAGGACATTTAAAGAAAGCAGTGACTGTTTATAATAGTATCGACACGGTAAACATCTACTTACTACAGATTCATATTTATGTGGTAATGATTTCTGTTATATTATTGTATAACAAAAGACGGGATAGGTTCTTGTTATACAATAACAGATTAGTGCGAGGTTTTGCTAACAGGCGCTACCATGTGTCGTCCTCCAACTTGTTTAACTCGAAGCGGTTGAGGCGGACGTCACAGATGGGTCATTGAACTCTCATCACGACTAATGGTTTCGTCAACTATGTGACACATATAAGACCTAAAACTATGGTCTAATAAATTTTGTATTTCTACTGTATAAGCCGCAACAATACTCTTATTTTTCAGCGGCATGGAACAGAATTTTAATTAAATCTAATTCATAACTAGTTGCTTTAAGTGTGGTTGAACTTTGTGTTAGTAATTCTAATATAGAAGAAATATGCTCGTCTAATAACAATACATTGCGGTATATGTATACTATTATATTATTATAAAGCGGAAGAGTTTGTTTGTTTGTACCCGCTAATCTCTGGAACTACTAGTCGTATTTGAATAATTCTTTTTGCGTACGATAGCTCAGTTCTCGAGAAAGGTTAGAAGCTATGTAACATCACGCTACTGACGACAGGAGCAGAACAGTAAGCAAAGCGGGTGAAATCGCTCCGCGGAAAGCTAATAAAATTTATATACCTACTTAATTTTAGAATCGCAAAGTTTCAGGTCATTTGATATGCTAAAAGAAAATATATAATGGTTCATTGCATTCATTTGATTTTATTTAAAATGTTTTATACATTAGTAGAATTGCATGAACAATTGCAGCTGATCCGCAACAGCTTGCGCTAATTAGTAATAATCACAATAATGGCTAATTATTGTTAAGGTAGTCGAATAGATAACAATATCCATATTAATTACTTATCAATTAATGTCATACAGATTGAATAATACTGCATAACTTATAACAATAATAAAATAATACTATGAAGATATTAATTAAAAGCGTAATAAATTCACACAGCTGTTTAAATGATAGCAAATAATTTAAAACATACATATTTATTTATTACTAGCTGCGCCCCACGTCTTCGCCTGAGCGTAAAATATGTTTTGTTGTATCCCTCGGAACCAGATCGATTTTTGGGATAAAAAGTAGCGTATGTCTGTCTCTGGCACCGAATCTATCTACACACCATTTTTATCGAAATCGGTTCAGAGAATGTTTCAAAGACAATGTAATTTATTCGACTTGACGAATGAGTTACAAGTAGTAGCAAGGTTACTAATTAATAAAGCACTGTAACACCGATCAAAATGGACACTCGAACAAAAGTCACAAAGTATTCGCAAACCGTTACGGCGCTGGGTTGTCAACAAAACATCATTCACAATTAAAAACCGACTGTGACTCAACAAAGGCAAAGGCATGTAGATTAATCTTCTGTTGACCACACATCCTACCCCCTCTCCTCAACCCCCACCTCCGCTTATATCCCGGAGACGTCCCTCACTTCGGTTACTTGAACGCCCAATGTCATTTGAGTTTAGTGTTCTAAAATATACAAGCATTTTCTCAGTAAGCATATAGTTTGCTGGCTAACTGTGACCTTAATTTCATGCATTTAAAGCAGGTAAATACTATCATCACAAAGAACACTATAACGTACAAAGCGACGAAGATTAATTTTGATGGAAAAATATATCTATTATTTTTGATGTTGCCCGGAATATGGCAAAAAGCATTTTCCTTATGAAACTTACGGAAACGGTATGACGGTATGGGAGTTCGGAACAAATATTTACAGATATTTGTCATGTTTAATCTGTAAATTTCACAATAAGTACTATTAAAAACATTGTTTTTGCAATTAATTATTTGCAACAAATAGTTCGCGTAAAAAGTTTCTGCTCAAAATTTTGTCTCATAAGTGTTAGGTTTCACTATAACAAGTACTACGGGTAAGGCTGTATGTGGGGGGCCATTAAAAGTTGCGGGCCGTGTCTTGGCGTGTTACGGCTCAGACGAGGGCCGTAATTACAATGGGATTACGTGCGGGCGGTGCCATCGCCGACGTTGATAGTCGAATAGTTTCGATGTAATGTTAACGTAGGCGGGAGGCTACATACTTACTACCAACTTTATTTACGACACAACTCTTGAATTGCTTTACGACCTTAAACACTTTCTGTCATAGTGTCTTTGGATTAAACAAATTTTGTTTTTGGTTATAGAGAGGGTATTCACTCTCTGTCCGCTGCGTGCATAGAAGAGCCAGTAGCTTCCTGACCATTGACCAAGTAACACGTAGTGATGCGCGAGCGCACCAATTTCTTATACGTACTTAACTATATCGTGTAGTGATAAGCTAGTAAGTAAGTAAAGTAAAGTGTTATATACTGAACACATTAGCACAAATACTACAAGTAGTATCAAAAAACTCACGAAACGTTGTATATGCGTTATTTATTGATTTTGACGCAATCAAGTTACAACGGGATTCTATTGTTCTGTTTCAACAACTAAACGTTCACGATGCTTGCAAGGAAAGGCACTATCCTGGCAGCAGTGATTGTGTCTTTGGGGAGATGTCCAGTGCTTTCTGTTCTTATTTGGTGTACACCGAGTCGGCAAATCATATCGAACTATACTTTTGATGCTTTTCAACCACAATATTAGGTGATTGTCCAGCTATCTAACTGTAAAATAATATATGTAATGCCTATGCATTTAGGTCAAAAGTTAAATATTGTAATATATTTTACCACGCGATAATATTCAAAATATTTGAGTTGCATTCATGTATAGAACTATTCGTGTTATGTGAGGAATAGACCCGCACCGTAACTCGGACTTGTCTAGTAGTGTGACACTACCGTTTAATTCCATTTTAATATTTGATGTCGTTTAAACGGAACATTGTTCGCAAGCCGCCTCTAACTGACTGTCACTAATTTAATTATAACAAGTCACGACACCGCCTTGTTATTATAACGGTTTATTGTGGCCGACGCGCGCCCTTTCTCATTAATTAATTATGATATGTATAATCAATAACTACTACTTATAAACTATTTTAAAGACACGTGTATTTGACGCAAGATCTTTAAAGTAATTTCATTGTATGTCACGCAATAAAAACTGGTAACTCTTTACCAGCGATGCCATATTTGATGGCTTTTGAGATGGTGAAGACAAAAAAAGTAAAAGACAAAGTATCAACCACATAGTGTCTCACCAGTGGGTCAATCCCTCTTCTCATTGTTCACAGTCTTGTCCTGCAACTGGGTTAAATAATCACGTCACCCATATTAATACCTCAAATAAAACAAATTTAAAATTGCAACTTTTATAGAATAACAGCATTATCTAACGTGTTTCAAATTACTTAAGTTAAGTAGAAGAACGCAGAACACTCCGCTCACCTGCTATAACATAGCTCATACCTGTATATTTCAGTAAACACATAAAACTAAACAACCAAAGGAATGCTTCATTCTTCACAGGCTACAACTTCTCAGGTTTACTACTGTATGTGTTTCTGATAATATAAAATATTCATAACCTTGTTCCTAAGTTGTGTCATGTCACTGGGATCGATGTGACGTGTTCCCTCTGCCTCGAGCTAACTGACCTTTCTCTTGTATGTAGTACGCCACCACTCTATTCTATAACTTTGCCTACAAAGATAAATTACTGATAATATGGGATAGTGACCGCCACTTCACTAACAATTTGCAATCACGTAGAGCAAAGTAATGTTGATAAGCTTAATACATTAATGGAAAGCTGATTAAATTAATAATAACGATGTTATTAATGAGTGTTTCAAACATCATGTCGTCATGTTGTGAAACATGGGCACCATCGCATCTTAAGATTAAATTTCCAACTTGATGTTCCAAGTCATAAAATAACGTGGAGAATTATTTATCACATTAGGCTCGGCCTTCGGTCTCGGCTCGGATAAAAAGGCTTTCAACAATATTGCGAGGCTTGTCACAGCCGGGGTCAACGACCCGTACGCACAATCTGTGCTTACAAGCTTAGTTTCATAATCACAAAGTTTGTACATGTACCCACATGAGTTGTGACATACTTGCGTATCTCCAGGCTAATGTTATGTATACAATAGGCGGTATAATGTTCGTCAATCTGTTTTTGTGCACAAATACGTATGTAGATAAAGTAATACAGACTTATTGGCTGCTTTGTGAGCTAGTAGTGCCTACCTACATTATAAAATGGTCAATATTAAGAAGAGAAAACAGTCAATACAATAAAATATACTCTATATAATAGACTAACCCCCAGTTTCTGAAAATCTGCTCAACGAAAAATTAACTAATCACCTATTACATCTCATGTGAAATACCCGTTTGGTTACTAAAAGCATGGATAATTAGTTTAACTTGATTTGATTATTTGTTTTTAGCATGCTTTTAGTAACTTCCCATATGATTTAATAGGTGATTAGTTAATTTTCCGTTGATCAGGATTTCAAAAACTGGAACAAAAATGTAATTATCTATATTTAATTATTTTATGTTACATAGCATGAAATGTGACGGTAGTAGATCCACGCTGGTTTCAGCATGAATGGGCCGGATCGTCCGGGGAAGTACTACCCTCTCATAGAAGATCGACTTAAGAGTAGTAGTATCCGTACTACTGCGTTTCGTTCGGTGAGTGAGAGTGCCGGAGGCCCAATTTCCCCCCTTTCCTCTTTCCTCACCTCCCTCATTCCCTTCCCCTAACCCCATTCCCAGCCGCCATAGTGGAGGCCACCATACCAGCAGTTTAAGACGATAGCTTTTGGTATGGTGGCCACCACTTCTGGATTCCACTGACTGCTTACCATCAGGCGGGGTGGAGTCACTTTGGTAGGCTAATATATATATAAAAAAAAAAAAAAAAAAAAAAATGAAAATGATAACTACTTATGTTTCGAGTGCACATATTTCATTAGTAGACTATCGTAGCACGTCTACAGTGGTGCTACGCGGCTACGACGTCGCTACGAGAATGCCACTATTTCGCAATCAGACAGTGTTGCGGTCTGTTCTCTCAGCGGCAGGCTCATCCCGGCGAGCCGAGGTTCCAACACAATGTTCGCTACAGATTCCTATATTACACTTAAATTAATACTCCGGTTAACTCGAGGTAATTTGTCCGTTCCGTTTCAGCTTAGAACAATCTGTGTTGTGATTACTCATACAGAAAGATGGAGTCAACAATATAATCAGTGAACCACTTCTCACAATCATCTGCTAATGTTACTCACAGTGACGGTGCGTTTATTATGACATCGCGTTGTTTTTCACCGAGTATTCTCCATTCACTCAAGGGTCAACCCCACCTCCTTCTTAAGTAACTGTGTGTTGGGCTAAGTATCTATACTATTATATAAAGCGTAAGAGTTTGTTCGTTACTTTGAACGCGCTAAACTCTGGAACTACTAATTGGATTTAAATAATTCTTATTGCGTATGATAGCCCAGTTCTTGAGGAAGGTTATACGCTATGTAACATCACGCTACTGGCGACGGGTGCAGAGCAGTAAGCAAAGACGCGGATTAAACCGCGCAACGGAAAGTTCCATTACCCATTGTACCGTCACTATAAACAGATTTGGAAAATAAAAACCGTGGGAATATCTCACGCGTATTGTGATGATTCTCATTGTCATAATCTGGCTAGGCTCATAATCGCCGCGGCGAGGAGTGAGCGAGGGGAAGTGAGAGGGGAGGGGGAGGTACAGTCGCACAATTTGCATCACAATCGCGCCGCTTTCGTTTAATTTATCACTGAAGCCGGGTCCGGCTCGGCCATGAAGCCTACTATTGTACTGTAATAAGACATGATTAGAAAAAATGTTAATACAATTTTGGTAGAACCTCACGCGCTATTGTAGCTCATATAACATTACAGAAATTAAACTCTCAGAAATTAAAATATATTATTTTGTGAATGAGGAAGAACAAGCAAAATATATTATTAAAAAAAGCTCTCTTGTCTACAACAAACTGATTAGAAAGAAACTGATTTTTTTTCGTACCGACGCTACATTGCAATATTACGAACCCTATGTCACTCCCAAAATTAATACGAATCTAATGACACCTCCTAAGTTAAAATCCATTAAGAAAACTAAGCTGTAGAGGGTGCTAAAGAAATAGACATACATACATACATACGCTCGAATTTACCCTCCTCGACTTTCGTAGTCGAGCAAAAAGAACATGCTTTTAATGCCTATCAGGGTTCAAGCGAGCTTCAAGCTTAGTTCATTGTCAAAGGTTGTGTAAATACCGAAAAGGAATTATAAGTGATATTGGATTATTCAAATGTATCTTAAATGTTAACCGTATTATGATGGAAAATTAACGTAGAATCAAGCTTAGATGTTACGACTAGGACTTTAAATTAGGATTATAATAAAGTAATACCTGAAACAATTTTTACTATATAACTAAAGATTAAACTGGTTTTCACTGTGATATCAGACAACCACAGGGGATTATCGACCGCATAGCAATAAGGGAGGTTAAGAAAATTTTTGCCATCAGCCACCAGACCTTTTTGGTAAAAGGTCTTCCATTTCGACAGCGCTATCAAAGCAAATAAATATTTTCCAGTGTTCATTTCGGCAATTTTAATGTTTTATTTACAAAATGTATATTCACGTGGAAACTTTAAGGACTAAAGAAAATTACTGAGAGGGTTTTCTAAAATACCGCCCACGAGGTGGCAGCACCGACGCGTCACGTCTAGCTGTCAAGCGCTTTTTTAAAGTTAACTCCTGATTGGCCCAATATGAAAATTGAAGTGGCGCCATCTGGTGGCGAAAATTTTTGGAGCGATCTAAAAACAAATCTCGCACTTACAGTAAGTACATTATGTATATACGTATTTGGAATAAATTATTTGTATCTGTATTGTGTTACACGCACATCATACACTTCGCACCAGATTAACAAGATTCATTATAAATATATGCTAAATAGGTTGTGGCGGCTCGAACGAACCCCTTGTCTTATTACTTACGTAGTTAAAACGTTTACAAAGGTTTGTTTGACACGTAGAAAGCTACCTTTTTCATTAAGTGTCTGTTGACTTTACACAATCGCATTATACTAGGCTCACACAATGTCGAAGCTTCATTAAATCATTTAGAGGTTTTGTACTACTGCGGGAAAAGGAAGGCTTTCAGGATTGAATTGGAGGGCCAAGGTTGATAACCAAAACCTTACTAAACTTTTTCTTATTGAACTATTGTAAGTGAACAATTTCCGTATGTTTACTATAATAGCTTCACATTAATACAAATTACAAAATCTTTGACATGTTTCTATATAATCATAAAACCTATGAATTACTTTTACACGCGTATACTTATAATAAATATAAAAACCAATTTATTTTCTATTGAGACCGTGCTTATAGAGGATATCGAATTATTGTAACATTATTTCTAAAAGACCTTTGTGTTATTTTAAGATAAAGTAAACGAATTGTAGTAAATAATGGGTTGGTTACCGAGATGAAAATCACAACACAAGTTCATTGTTCCGGTTTAAGTTCATATGGCTTATGGCAACAACACTCCCGATATCGGATAATTGGTCTTTAAATGCAATGGCGTGTTCAAATTGCAAGTATCGTCTGGAGTGGTATACCCCGTCGCGTCGAGAAATTGTATTAAAAGACTTCTTTTTTCATATTAGCCTACCAAAGTGACTCCACCCCGCTTGATGGTAAGCAGTCAGTGGAATCCAAAAGTAATGGCCACTATACCAAAAGCCATCGTTTTAAACTGCTGGTATAGTGGCCTACACTATGGTGGCTGGAAATGGGGTTAGGGGAAGGGAAAGAGGGAGGTGAGGAAAGAGGAAAGTAGGAAATTGGGCCTCCGGCGCTCTCACTCACCGAACGAAACACAGTAGTACGGATACTACTACTATAATTTATGAGAGGGTAGTACTTCCCGGGACGATCCGGCCCATTTATGCTGAAACCAGCGTGGATCTACTACCGTTTATTTACCATGAGTCTAAGCATTACTTACATTGTTGTAGCACAACTACGTAACGTTTGTAACGTACGAAGGAGTCGACCACCTTATTAGAGCGTAGACTATTCATTAATAGTTTAATTTTAATAATTCACTACTTAATGAGTTGACCTAACATCTCTATCGTCTACCGTTCTCGGTGCAAAGTGCCTGGATTGATAAATAGCTAAAGCATTAATCACAATAGCTTCAAAGTTTTTTAGTAAAAAATTCACTCACTGCGAATTGAAGAAATGGTTTAAAATATTAGATGACATGAAATCACGTTCAAATTTGATGACCACGAAAGAAGTAGAATTAAATAGATCATGACAATGTCTTCGGTCGAGTGCGACGAGGAGGCACGGACTCGGCGAGGGAAGGACAGGGGAGCGGGAAGTAGGTTAGACCTACCCTTTGTCTAAAGGTTTTCTCATTTCAAGACATTTTTCGTAAAAAGGTTTTAGAGTGACAATTTACAGGTTATTTCTGGTTCAACCTAAATGAAATGTCTCTTAAAAATATAAACAGTCATTTCTGTAAACGACACATAAGTTTCTCTTTCAAAAGATTTAACAAAAAAATATTATGTTTGAATGAACTGTTATTTTTCTTTTGGACATTGCCATTTGTAAGTTACGAGTTTATTTCCTGACAAGGAACCCCTATTTAGTTGGTTACCATAGCTTTCATCGGCACTAAGCCCCTGATACTTTTATAACCTCTGTTAGCTGATCCATCATACTTGTGCGCGCGCGGGCGAATACCAAAGTAGTTACTGAGTAGTAGTATTTGTTTATAATATTTAAAACTGTTAACTAAATATTATAATATCATACTACTGCATTTAAAGACGTTGATATTATCATGTTTATTTATAGATCAGCTGGTATCGATACACAGTTACGCCTATATGTGTAATATAAGCAGTAAAGTAATTTATTTACTAAATATAACACACAGATTTTCAGAACAACTTCTACTAAGTAGGAAGCTCCTTGTCACCGACGACTTTACAAACATATGATTATAAAATAATTCATATATATTATCACTATTAAATCATTTATTCAAATAATTAAATTTAATTTAAATTAAATCATTTATAAAAATAGGTATACAATAACATAGGTAGGTACATAAATCTTTTAAAAATAGGCTAAGAATATTGCGTGCCTGTACTAGGAAGATCCTGTATCACAGGCTGTAACTGGTAACACTGGTAAGTGGTAATCATATTATATTTATGGTAAAATACAATATATAATTATACCAGCTTTCCACGACACGGTTTCACCCGCGTCTTTGCTTGCTGCTCTGCTCCCGGCTCCAGTAGCGTGATGTTAAATAGCCTATAATAACCTTCCTCGAGAACTGGGCTATCACAATCAAAGACTGAAGATTTTCTCAAATTCGGTTGATAGTGCTTGAGATTAGCGCGTTCAAACAAAGAAACAAACAAATTTTTCTGCTTTATATAATAATATATATTATTTATCAGATTCAAAGTAAATATTGATATACCTATTGTAGTCAAACAGAATCCCACTGTACCGCCGAGGCCATCAGTCACAAAGTATTAATATTCCTGCATCAATGAATAAAATGCATACAATAAAGTACAGACGCGTATCTATAATAAATAAATGAGAATCTCGTACGTATGCGTGTGATAAATAATAACGCAGTAATCGACAGTATGGACGTAAATGTCAGATATATAAAGGGAATTACGTAGTACTGCACATCGAATAACAGAGTCCTCTGGCCCGGCCTGCTCGCCGACCGCTCCTTTATCAGTTAGCCTTTGTTAGCCGGGATTAACTGGGTCACACTCTCAACAATTCACAACTTTTAATCTTTTAACACTCCCATGCTTTAGATAGGTAACCCTGAACAAGCTTTCGATGGCTCCATTTATTTTGAACCTCATATTCTAGAAGCATTTTCTTAATAAACGTAGAGAGAGCGTCATACGGAGCATGGTTAGCTGTACAAGATACGGCGTCACTAAAACAATAAAACTGAGTGACGTCTGCGGCGAGCTTTAAACAGAGACGAACCGTACCACCTTATTATAATTATAGAGGCACAAGTGAGTGCGTGGCTGCGGGGAAGCTGCGTGGCTCGATACGTTTGAAATAAAGCAGTTACACCGCCTGAAACAACATTATCCGCGGTTTTGTTAACTTGTGTTTAAAATAGAATGTATAATGCGAGAATTGGAGCCGGCGCCTTGTTGCGTGTTCCCCCGCACTACAAGCACCTAATGTTGGAACATTTGCGTGACTTCGTTGTCTTGTCATTGAATGTCACAAGTGTCGTTCGGCACGCTTTGATCTCTGTGTAAGTACATTTGCATAAACCAGCGCTCAGCTCGCTCGTCTCGACTACATTACAGTAACCATTTGTGTCGGTACTTTAGCGCTTACAGCCCACGAATTCCTTCGCAAGAGTTAGTGAAGAGGTCACCGACTATGAACGAGGTCTAAACCTCACCGCATACTTATCGCGTATTAGTGACGTCACGGATAATGGAATCTTTATTGCCTCCAAATTGGTGTCACTAACCTCCCTCCGCCCCGCTGTGGGATGGCGGGGGTGGCGTAATCACTGTCGAGAATGTCATGCAAATAGTTTGGAAGGGTCCCGTTATGAAGCCAGAAATTACAGGCATGTAAACTAAATGAAAACGGTGGTCGAGCGGGTAATGCCTGTTTACCTCACTCAAGTTAGAGGGCGCTACTTACTTTTGTTGTGTGAGCTCAATTTACAAGTGAGATTCGTGGCGCGCCTAACTATTAACTATGTCATGTAATGAGCTCGGAACTGAGGCCGACGCGCGTCAAACTATGAAGGAGTGTTTACAACTCTTAACAATATAAGGTTGTGTCATATACAGTAAAGGAGTTGCTTGTAAACAGTATATGATATAAATCAGTAGAACACTTGGCGACACTTCACGCGTGTTTTTTTACAGCGCGACGTGAATAACAAGCGGATTGTGCACAAACAAAAATTTTATATGACGTATATGTACTTGCAGACAGTTTGTATGTACTAGTATCTATAATAGATTGATACTTCTGAGAAATATGAGGACTCTGTTAATCTGCATATACCTTGAACATCACAATACTGTAGTTAGCTCAAAGTCAAACTCAAAGCATTTATTTCATTTTAATCATATAGTATGATGCTTATAAAAAATCAAAATTACATTAAGTCAGCTAATTACCCTACAGCCAGTTCGCTGACGAGGTAGAGCTGTGAGAACAACTGACAAGAAACATACGACACTCTTTTCAATCGTCAGAAAATTACCGTTTTTTGTATGAGTTACAATTTTAACATAGGAACCAAAGAGCCATACAAACTAATAATTACAAATTAACCAATTAATATAATTACCAAGATTAAAAAAAGAAAAGAGAGGATTTCAATTATTTAGTTTAATTTAGTATGGTAATTTGCCTACCTATTTTAATTAAAATTGTAAATGCATATCCTGGTCATATTGAACGACAAGGTAATACTGGATTAAGTATTAAACATGCCAAAATTGACCAGTCAGCTTATTACAAGACTACAACTTTAATTGTAGTTTTTATTGATATATATTTATTTGCCCAATTCATTTTCCTACTTCACAGGCAATTACTCTTATGCAAAAAGAGCTAAACAAAGATTAGCAATTTCAGACTCATACAATATTTTTTTCTTTATCGTAAAAAGAAGTAAAATAAAATAAATAGTTTAATCAGACACTTAAATCCTATTAATCATGACATGACCAATTTGGTTTATAAGTTACATATTGCAATATTATACGAGATGGTCACCGAAATACAATAAACAAAATAAAATTATGTTTCTACGGTACGGTAATGTCTGAAGGATTCGACCAGAATAACTCGTCTATTTACTAAGTACAAAACGTAAAGTGCATTTAATTATGTCACAGAGTGACTACCGACCCGTGGAAACGTGGGGCCTATGACAGTCGAACAGCGCTCGCGGTCCGCACGACTCAAACAAAACGTAAATCCAGTTATCGTATTTAGTTGATATTTAGTAGATAAGCGGGTAGAACTGCTGCCCGTTAATTACAATCGAACATGTTTTGCTGATCTAGCAACATAATAGGGTCGCCTCGAGTGCGCGGTGTCTTCAGTGCATATTTGGACACAAACCGAGTGCATTCGTAATCGTTAACATTGCACCTATCATTCATCTATCATTTTAGCATAAATTATCGTACTTAAACTCTTACGGTAATAAACGTATATATAACGGGTTATCAAAGTGTTTCATTTAGCATCAGCAGCAATCCATCGCAACGTAGGAAACGTAACCTACACTTCCATAGTCGTCTCTTACGACAACTATGAGAAGAAACGGGGTGATTCTTATTCTAACCGTAGACCACGCGTTAACACTATATATGTCATGACACACAATACAACACTGAAAGTTTATTATGCACTATTATACAGGATAGTTCAGCTAAAGTCTCTATTTATAGCCACGACGCGACGTTACGCTTCAAGCGCTGTATTTGAGCGCTTTATTCCCGCAAATACATAAACTGTGAGAACGTCTTCCTCTTTTGTACGTCGGCAACTATTATGTTACTACAGGAATGTCGATCAATCAGGTATACGAGTATATATACAGTTGAAGTATCGTGCAAAATTATTTGTTGACAGTACGGGGCACTATTAGGTACATGCTTGTAGGTACTTTATTGATAAAACAGTTGCTAGCCAAAACATAACTCTAGGATATAAGGATTTTGAAAAATATACTAGATTTATTTCATATATCTAACTATATCTATCAATACATATAATAAAAATGTAACTTGTCGCTGTCTGTACATTGAAGATATATTAGAAAAATGTTATTGGGACCTTTATCAACGCAAATAGCATCCAAAACAATGATTGTTACAATTTTTGTCTGTTTGTCTGTGCGTTTGTTCACGCTAATCTCAGAAACGGCTTATCCGATTTAGACATGGTTTTCACTAATACATTGTGGTAAGCTTCACTTAACATTTAGTGTTTGTTTTATGTGAATCGGTTCATAATTAAAAAGTTATGCCAATTTAAAGAAACACGTCATACACATTGTATGTAGGTATTTAGTTTAGGTCAGTTTGTTTTCAAGTTAGGTTACCACGACTTATTTATATATTAGTTAAAATGTAAATAAAAGTTAGATTTATGTTTTTCTGGATTTATTTTATTTTTTAACTTTTGTGATTAATACCTGTTTGTTAGCTTACGGTTTTGTCTTCAGGTTATGTTAACACGTCTCATTACGGAATAGGTGAAATTGAATCGAATTACGAAATAGTAGTTTAGAGTTACGCTGGTTTCAGCATGAATGGGTCGAATCAACCGGCAAATTACTACCCTTTCATTCAAGATCGACGTAAAAGTAATAATATCCATACTATTTTTGTTCGGTGAGTGAGAGTGCCGGAGGCCCAACTGATGCAGAGATGACAATCCTCGCAGCATGTGTGGGACCGTCTGAGTATCCGCAGAGTTATTTTGTGGATGGTGTGGCTTAACCTACCCGCCAGGGAGACCCGTAGAAACAATGGTGCCGCTGGTCGTTCGCGACATAATACAGGGGCCCAACTAGGCCTAACCACCCTAGTAGGCTGCCCCATCAGGTTGCACATAATCCCGGAGCGGTTTGTCGTTTGGTGTCCGGATTGTGGGACATGGCGACCATTTTTGAGAGGGTACGAGGACCCTTTGCAAACTTTTAAGCCATTACAGCTGCGAAGAGACATTGCCTTAATAGTTGTCTTCTATCGTCTTTACCACGAAGAGTGTTCTGAAGCGCTCTTTGAATTAATCCTATCCTCTCCCTTTTTATCCAGAACGACACGCACGGGACTGTAGTGCTATCCTTTCACAGTGCAATCTAAAGGGTCTCGAACCAAACGGTTCATCACTTCATACTTTTGTCACTCAATTAAAGCCTGGAACTCTTTACTAGCGCATGTGTTCCCATCTAACTTTGATCCTGGGTCTTTTAAATGGGGCGCGAAAAAGCATCTCACTAAACCGCCATAGTGGAGGTCACCATACCAGTAGTTTGGCTTTTGGAATGGTGTCCACCACTTCTGGATTCCACTGACAGCTTACCATCAGGCAGAGTGTAGTCACTTTTGTAGGCTAATATAAAAAAAAAACGTGATAGCGTATTTATTCCTAGGATTCCTCTAATTCCGGGATTAAAACGAGTTCAGTTTCCAGTGAGCCTATGTTTCGCGATGACAATTAATAAAGCCCAAGGTCAGACACAAAATGTTGTGAGTTTGGATCTAAGTATATATTAGCTGTTCGTTTCTGTTTTCGCACGGTCAGCCTTATGTGGATCTGTCACGTGTAAGCAATCCTAACAGCCTTATACGCTTTGATCCCCGATGGTTATACGTCTAATATCGTATAATAATATAGAGAAGCATTACTGTAATGTATTTTTTTAAATACCTAAACGACGAAGTTTATAATCCAAAATAAACCAAAAGACATATCCAAAAAATGCTGCCTAAAGTCACTTTTCCACGCGGACGAAGTCGCGGGCACAGGTAGTCATTTTATATATTACTAGCACCGCAGCCGCAGCCACAGCTCTGACCGCGTGAATGTCGGTTATATCTCTGATTACTTTAAGCCATTTTTTCATAAAATATATTGTTCCCTGAGGTCTAATCTACCTCTATACCAAATTTCATTAAAATCCGTCCAGCCAAAAAAATTTCGCACTCGTGTGAATACACCCTTATACACGCAATTTTATGATAACTTATGTATATATTTATACATACTTATGTCTGCACTGAATTTTAAAGATTTCCAAATAGGAATACCGATAATTACATACAATAAATCTTAATTTCATGTAGTTGTATACAATCAAACGTAATACACGAGCATAAACAAGTAATCTACCATTCTTCATTATTCATCATATTTCAAAGAAGCAACAAATAAATCACCTTACACCGTAAATTCCCCTTAGCGTAGTGAGCGCCAGATTGAATATAATTTCCCACAAGTAATAGCGGGTCGTAGTACTAATTGTGTTGTACCGATCACGGTGAGTGCTAACGTAATTAACTTCTCGCGCCCTCCGGAGACATGGCTATACTTGCGCGCGATCCGACACGACTTCGACCGAGGTACACTTGCAGTAATATTATTTACATTAAATTTATTGTCGGCGGTGAAGCGGCTCACTAGTACTTATTTTTCATCCTAATTATAACATTTATATTTTGCTAATTTTTCTGAACTGGTACTTCACTTGCCTGGTTTCGAACATACAAGTTCAAGTGTAGGAGACGAGTACTTAAGTAATATTTTACTAAACAAACTTCTTTATAGGACTAAAAGACTAAAGACGAAGTTGTTATATTTTTGCCCGACTCCCAAAGTCAAGGAGGGTAATGTTTTTCGAGCGTATGTATGTATTTATGTATGAAAGTTTGTATGTAAGTATATATGTATACCTATTTCTTTGGCACGCCCTACAGTCTTAATTACTTGATGGATTTTAACGTATGAGGTGTCATTAGATCCGTAGAATTTTTTGAAATTAGATAAATGGGTTTCTTTCTTTTCACTTTGTTATAGACAGACGGGATTTTTGTTTTTTAATAGAATAATATTGCTTCTTGTAGACATATTTAACAAAAACAATTTAAATAAATGTGTTCAAATATTATCTAGGACTACTCCGATAATAGAGATGTATGCAGCAACACAATGTACTTTTATTATCCTAAAAATCATAAACCACTTAATAAAATATCTACTTTGTCTGTGTTGTTCAAATGACTGCTCAAGACCATTTTGTATATACATTATTTACGTGCAATTATTATTACTATAAAAATACTTCGCAAAAATGCAAAAAAATGTTTCTAGACATGTGATATTTGAACAATTTTGATATATTTCACGAAACTTTGAAGAATACATACAAGAACCTCGTACATATCAATATATTGTAATATAAATCGTACAAAGACGTGTCGTTATTTCTCATCAAATAGATAACAGTATAATAATACATTGTTGCTACCATAACTACCATAAGTCAGCTCTTGACAACACAATTTCAAACTAATATTTACTTGTCGGTCTCGAAGCAAAATCAATCCCGAGTGTTATACATAAAGTTGATTTTCTATCGGGCTGGCAACGAAACTATTTATATCGAGGCACTATACTGCCTGTAAGAACGTCGTAAGTGTATAAGAAGAAGAAGAAACTCTTTAAAATATCTCTTTAAGACTCATTTTCTTTATACCTACCTGTGTTAAAGTTGCGTGCTTTTTTATTTATTAATGCACTGTATGTATCGTACCTACTGGTAACTTACAACAATGGTGCGTGTCGTTAACCCTGCGTACTCCTGCTTCAAACCATTTAATTAGTCACGTGGACATAATAGCTTAGTCTAAATATACCGTAACATAACAGATCAGTCAAGCGTGTGACGCGGTTCGGTCCACGGGCCCACAGCCCACGCCCAATGACGCCCAACAAACTTTTAAAATAAACTTAGCGCAACCCTTCATGTAATAATGGAAAATGAATTAATTAATTTGGTTGAAGCTTGTTACTGACGGTCTATTGTTCTCTCGTTTAAGTTGACAAATTAATTACCCAAGGATATTCTTAAGGTATTTTGAACACCCGACGGATAACAAAACAGAGTTAATACAGGGAATTTTATCTTCAAAGCTGTGTACACAGCTGCTCGGCTTGTGCCACTCGTCACTCACCTAGTGGTCTCGCATCGCTGAGGAAAACTATCCACGTATAGCCCGCGGATACCTTCCACAGCCATTGTTTTATAGTTCAGTATTATCTTGAAAAAAGATACAGTCACGCTTATATAAACAGTCGACATAGTTGAACGCTAAAAAGTGCTCCACCTGGTAAGCAATTACTTTGTATCGAGCAATGAGCCGACATCATATCGCTTATTAATAAATGGCAAGTTACCAGCTTGAATAAGGCAATTACATAACGTATTGGATGGGAATGGAAAAGTAATATAATAAAGTAAATGCTATTATACAATGTTAATAAAGACAAAGGCATGAGAAGACGATGACTCATCCTTTTTTTCACTAAAACTGTGACAAAGTCCCGACATTATTTTATTTTACAAAAGGAAAATAGTGCACATCCCGTGCTGCTTGTGTAGTTTTAGTACCCTTGTAAAAAAAAATTGAAATGATTCTGTAACCGCAAACGCTATTTATATAATTCCCTGCAACAAAGATTAACCATAAATACTCGAAAGTGTGCTTTCTATGAATTACAATAGAAATAGTGCCAGCATTTATTATATCAGTTGAGTTGATAACAACAATTTTAAAATGTAATTATGTCATTCATGTGTACTTCAAATAAATATTTCAATTTTAAATCTATTTTAACTTACATACGAGTATAAATAACCTTTTATTATAAATTATAAATATAAACACGCTTATTCATATCGACGTTAAATGAATATAATTAAAATTAAATTTAATACAAAACACACGAGGAAGATTTAATTATAACGGTTCAATAAATATGAATAGGGGTAGATATAATGGTAAATAAAGTCCCCGTGAGCTCGTCAGTTACAGCGCGTTGTAAATGTCGTGTCCCCTGATTAGAAAGGGACTAAACGGCTCGTTACAGGTGGTACAAAGAAACGTCACAATTTGTACATGTCTTGGAAAACGCGGGACACGGCCACGACACATCGACGTCACGTACCTCGAACGCTGATTACAATCTACATACTCGCGTCATACAATTGTTACGAGTACAACCGAGTTTAATTTCGCTTACTGCGGCGATATTGACTTCTGAAGCTAACTACTTCGGTAGCGCAGTACAAGTACTTGTGACTGCTTTACAAAAGATTATAGGTTCGATTCCCGGGTGCAACGTCGTACGATTCTGTCCCAAATCTGGGTGTATTATGTTTAGGTGTACTTATTAGATACTAGCTGTTGCCCGCAGCTCCGTCCGCATGAATGTCTGTTATATCTCTATTACTATATTACTACTTTTCATACAAACTTTCATCCCATATTTCAGTCCTTTTATGCCATGTTTTCTCGATAAAAGATAGCCTATCTCTATATTTATATAATTTCATCAACATCGGTTCAGTGATTTAGCAGTGAAAGCGTAACAGACAGACAGACAGAGTTACTTTCGCATTTATAATATTAATATGGATGAATTAGGAACAGCACATGGTGTGACGTTTTCGACGAAAAAAGTTTAAAAGCTTCTACCTAGCCATTACACTTAACTGAATCCTTGGCATAGCATAAATCTTTAAGCTAAAAATGTGTGCTAAAATTAGTAAAACTGATACATAACTCGGTACGTAATTAATTATCAAGAGAAACTTCTATAATGCTATATTTTAAATGTAGTCATCACTCTCTGCATGTAAGCCCGTACTTAATAACCGATCAGATGTGAATTACCGTTGAAATAAGTCTATTCAGGAGCACGACGGCGCCGCGCTACTATTCAATTTTCCGGTTGAAAAGTGAACTAAAGGAGATGACGACGGCTACAACTTCATGAATGAACGGAGACGAACCGCCGCTACCTAACGTTATACGACACTGTTCACTACCTATAGACGAGAATTTGTTCAAGCTTCAATAAAAAACTATTCGATAAAGTTGACCTATTTCCGAGCCCTCAATGACTTTTAAAAACAAAACTTAAAAACCAAACTTTACCAATGAATCGTGTACGTTGCTGAAGAAAAATCCGTATGAAAATCTTCCAAGAATCTGTGACCTCATTCCTGAGTACTTGAAAATCTCTTAATGTTGACATAAGCCAGTTTACTCAGACAGACAAATAATAAAAACTGGCGCATAATCAGGCGGGTTCTAAATGTAGTAGACATTTCAACGGGTAAATTAAGTAAAAAACGTGGAGTTTGAACGCACCGCCCGGGATAATTAAAGAGCCTCAACCGAGCGCTCTACATGCCAACAGTAAATAAAAGGAATGAGTAATAAAGAGCCGTTCGCAATTTTCATAGAGACAGCTGATTTGCATGCCAATGGCCGCCGCGCCTAAAACAACCGCCGACGAATATTAATGCCAAAAAATACTTCAAACGGGCCTACGTAGCGCGTCGTAGCACCGCGTAGCGCCTTGTAGCAACCGCGCGGAGCCGCTACGCGCCCTTTGAGTTCACATTCAATAAAAGCCTTCTCCGAGTAATCGCTCTCGCTCTGACGTTTGCGATATACACAGCGTCTCGCCGCGCGATTAGTTCTCTGATGAATTTTTATGAACCTTCAAAGGTTAACGCTGTATATTAACACACAAAACACTTTTAAGTAAATCAAGCTAGATCGATTTTATATTTTTCTAGCTATTACTTGCCTGCTGATGGTAGTGTGTGTTGTTGCAGGTGTCATGGATCCGTCACCGCGACCTGCACATCCTGACGGTGGGCGGGTACACGTACACGTCGGACCAGCGCTTCCAGGCGACGCACTCTGCGCAGACGGACGACTGGACGCTGCACATCAAGTGGGCGCAGCAGCGCGACGCCGGCGTCTACGAGTGCCAGGTCTCCACGCAGCCCGTCAGGTCATTCTTCGTCACGCTGCATGTTGTCGGTGAGTACAACCCCCATACATTAGCAGAAAGGCGTCACATAGGCCTCCCCATTCTGCAATGGGCAGGACATATAGCTTGCTAAACTCATAGTCGTTGGGGCAGAAAGGTTCTAGAATAGCGGCCACGAACTGAAAGACGCAGCGTGAGCAGGGTCTTCAAAAGGTGGACCAACAACCTGGCAACAGGCAATGGGCGACCGGACGAGGTGACGGCTATTGGGAGAGGCCCACTAATACCAATACATCTCAAAAACTGTATACATTCAAATTGGACAACTACCATTATATTATGTATCCGTGTGACTGACGAATAGATAGTCACATTTTAGTTTCAATATAATTTGCATTTGTCCTCATAATGTATGTGGTGACCACTTCAACTTACAGTAATAGTTACTAACAAGTTATATTGGAAATGTTACGTTACTAAATACTATTAGTCTAATGTGTACTTCTTTCAAACTAGTTAGTCAATAAATAATTATAAGGCAAGTGATCTAAGATTGCATTTAAATAATTTCAACGTATCAAAAATCGCATTCTTAAATAAAATGATAAGGTTACAATTTTCCAGTATTTGAACACATTATTCTGAACTCTCGGTTTGAGTACACTGTCTAGGATTTACATAAAATTATTGTTAACGTGGTCGGACGTGGTGCGGAGGGATGCAAGGGGAGGGAGGAGGGTCGGTGCAGTGCGATGTCGCCTCGAGTGGTTTATCGGCGCCATCGTGACGTCACAACGTTGCCTCTCTCGGATAAGCCGCGCGGACACTGTTTGCGTTACCTTCAGCGATCTAGTCGCACTGTGCAACACAGCGGGTGTCAGGCGAGGGGAGAGTGGGCCACACAGAGCGAACAATTTCAACAAACGGCGGCGATTCGAAAATGTTATGCGAAATCGGCACCGAATCATTGTCACGAAACGTTTTAACATATTTATTGAAGCGAATGGGCGTGCTTTGAATTAAGCGAGTGAATTGAACGACCAAAACAGCAATTTGTTGTAAATCCAGAGATACAAGTGGTCACTATTCGTGACAGTGACCAGTGTTTAACATTATTTATTAAAACATACATGAATATACGGATTATATTATAAAAAGTTCTATTTGTTCCCATCATACTCTATTTCTAAAACAGCATAACACACGGTGCATATCCTGTCAGAATAAAACTCTTTAGATGTAATTAATGTTTGTTTATAAGTAAACGTTACCAAAACCGCTACCCACTAGTGGGTATAGTAGCAAGATATATAACTAAGTTATATTTTTCCTATTTCGCATCAGCGGCACGTTCGGTGGAGATATTCGTCAACGTGTATTGTGGGCTAAATAAATAATAATTGTGCGACGTGTCGCTCGACATTGCGATGTGCCGCGTGTCGCGTCGACTATTACAAACGAATACCGATCACTTCTTTATAGTTGTCCTTCGTTTCGTGAATGCAATTTAGTCTGAGCCGCGTATTCATGTGCGATATTACATAATAGACAGCTAGATCGTCTAATATGCTTATGAATGTTAGATTTTATTACTATGCCGTCTATTCGATTCAATATCGCTCGCCTAAATTTTCCCCTATCATATCTTTATGCATAGATTTTATTATTGAAGACTATATAAATACGTGCTATGTATGAATCATACGCTATCATAAAAATATATATTATAAAATCTGTGATGCAGATGATATGCTTTATTTACATTTGCAGTAGGATTTAGAAATTTTCGTGAACTTCAAATCACTTAAATAGACTAAATAGACGGTCAAAATCCAGAGTGTGACGTCTCAATTTTATTCCAGCCCAGTAAATTCCCACCGGGCTTGCAAGGCTACTAAAGGATTTTTGTAAGTCAGGTTTACCTTCATCACAAATCAAAGTAGATTAAACTTTAGGTACATACATAAAACTTTAAAAAGTGACATTGGCACTTTTTATTGCCTACAGACGCTCTAATAGACCATCTGATGGTAAGTAGTAACTATCGCTTCTGCAATGACTCGTCAAAACACAACTTCGTGTAAACCAAAATTTAATCTTAACGAATACAATGTGGACTAGAAATATGAGATAGTTCCAAAACAATGCGTGTACTACTCGGTATGAATCGCTCAGCAGCGCAACGTTCAGGGCGAGAAGTGCAAAGAGTGCAAGCTATACGAACGGTGCGCTCCATACGCTTGAACACACTTCGCTCTTGGCATCTCGCCAACTGTACTCGACCGTGAACACTGGTGTACGTCAATTATATACTTTTAAACTTTATATGTGACAGAATCATAATCTTGTTCTGGATGCCGAGTGCGAGTTTTTTTTACGTTAAACGCGATCGAAACGTTTACTGCGTTAACGTAACCCGTAACGCGTTGGTTAAGAGCTGGCCATCGCATCGCAGCGCTGAACGTCATAAACGCGTCGATCGCGTTAACGTAAAACAAACTCGCCCTAGGCACTCTGATGTAACATAATATGTCGTCACGTAAGTTACAGTTCTAACTTGTGTTCTAGGCGATTAGCTCTTTGTCTTAAAAGTCATTAATAACACTTAAAGATCATAAGACTACGTTTAATATCGACACCACTAACGTACTTACATTGTTGTAAACTTGTTGTGAACATATTTGTAACTTAAAACAAGTCGTGTACAATATATTAAGTATATATTGTACGCGACTGCATTATATACAAAAATATAGTTAGATTGTAATCTGGAAGAGTTCGTTTGTTGGTTTGAACTCGCACTCAGGAACTGTCAGACGAATTGTATTTTTCATTTCGGTTGCTTATTACATGGCAGAAACCTTTGTGGAACTACAAAAGTTTATTTGGAGTCTAGGTGTGCATGTCTCCTAGTTAAACAGACTTTTTAAATAACAAAAAAATAAAAGCATTTATATAAAAATATGTGTTTGTTTTTTGACAACGCCCACTAAACGGATTACTCTCAACGAGCTAGTGCTCGTAAATCTTAACAAATATTTCAGAGATGATTTATTTATATCAATGTGCATTAGCTGATTAAAGGGATATCTTTCTTCCCTGGAGAAAATTCAAAGTATGTAAAGTGTACTCACACCGGTATTGTTATTACCGTGTACCATGTGATATAAACAAAATAAAGTTAATTATTAACGAGTGTATTGTCGCTCAACAGATTGCGACGAGATCTACCAGCGGATGTTTTCTGACCAAGGTGCGTTGTCCATTGCGTGTTGTGTTTAACGCGTGCCGAGTGTCGCCTACTAACTGAATGCTATGTATCAAACACCTATATTACTAACCTCGGCCTTAATTAAATTATTTCCGAAACCCGTTTAGTATTTTTTTATTTTATTCAAAAACAAGAAAGATAAAATATCCTATCGTACTTTAAATCAAACTCAAGCTGATTTAGTTATTTAAATCATATAAATGATACTTATGCAAACATAATAACTGGAACGTGGGGTTTAGCCAATTTGCTTACAGCTTGCTTAAAGCCATGAGAAAAATTAACTACTCTTTTTTTTCGACTGATATTTACAACATTTTGAATAACTTACAATTTGCCACATTTTAACAAAAAGTTTTGTAATATTTATATACAACCTGTTCTGAATAATATATTCCACATAATAATTTCACCTTTACTGTTATAATTTGTAACGCTTTCATTTCATTATATTGCGAATTGCGATCGAACAATTAAATGAAACGAGTATTGTTCGGCGGCAGGTGTTACAAACACTCCACCACAAATAATAGTTCGCCTCCAACAATGATGCCATATCGTATACAAATATCTAGGAAATGAGCTTCATAATTTAATTTTGAAGTTTTAGAATTAAGTTCTAGTTATTAAAATCTACATAGCAATAACAAAATCGAATATTTAATAGGTAGATAGATGTCTACGTTTACACTAGATACATTTGTAAGCCTGGCCATTTTATAGTAGCAATGCTAATCAAGTTGAGAAAAGATTGCATGTAATGATACTCCAGTTTGTTATTATATCGTTCGAAGTGTTATATTTCCAACAACAGCTACGTTACGATGCATAGAAAAGAAACAAAGCTATTCTATTTTCTATTTTCTTAGCTATTGTATTCTGGCTAAAGTGAGATTGCAGTGTATCTAAAGAAATCGCTATTTGATAGCAGTCAAGGTTATACCATGTTAATAGTACTGCGTTTTTGTACACAGTCAGCAATCAGAATAACAGAGCATATACTAATAAAGCAACAAATGCACACCACTTTAGCAATAACAAACTATAAATTTATTAATCTTTTTGTCTCTCCTCCCCTCTCTCGGTGTGTTTATGCCCGTACACAGGCGCCTGCTAATCACTACGCCTAAGGCAGGTTTTACAGTGATGCTTACCGTCCGCGCGGGATGTAAACGCAGCCCGTACGCCAAGTAGCCATTAAATTATTTTTCGTTTTCGTTTTTTTAAAAGCGTCACTGTAAAACCACTCTAACTATAAGCATCATACTTTATGATCAAAATGAAATAAACGCTTTGAGTTTCGATTTTGAACTTTGTGCCGTGCGTGACTTACTCACAGAGTGCTACTAATAAATCATCACTAATACAGCTCTCTTTAACCAAACTTGTTAACTGCTTAGGTTTCTATGTTTCACTACTAACAATGTGCAAGTTCAGTGCGAACGAAATTATTTTGTGTGTGCGAGCTTTTTTTCACTTTGATTGTATTGTGCAGAAAAAGCTGTACATAAACATTTGGGTACCTATGCAAGGCAACAGTCGATAAAAGCCAAAAGTGTTTTACACTTTAATCATCTTTACCCACCGAGCTTTTAGTTCGCGTACAGCGGCACAAGTCTCAACAACACTTCACGTGAAACGACTGTCATCTAACACTCCACGAGCCAATTAATTGCATATCAAACTTAAATAATTATAAATTATTTAATGATACCGGAAAGACGACGCTTTATTTACCTATCAAGTTGTTTACAGTAGAAATAGTTACAAAACAAACATGTATTTACATCCGAAAACATTACCCTCCAGTAGTCGAGCAAAAACATGTAAATTTATTTAATCTGGCTTACAAGAATAATTGAACAAGGCCCTGCTCGGTTTACCTATTTACCTACGATCAACATATTCCCAATGCATCAAAATATACAACACAAACAATGTTATCAATCGTGCAAACATATCACACGGCCCATTGCGTCGAACCGTAACGCGTAAAAGCTTCTCGACAGCGGTGTCCGACCGGCAACCGCCCAGTGAGTGGCAGTCACGCGGTCACATACCGTCACCCGTATGTACTTATCATGACAATACCTGACACGCTCACAAATCGAATCCTGTTAATTAAATACTACGTATTGCGATATTAAGGGCTCCTTGCGGCGCGCCGCGCGTTGGGGCTCCAGAGACCGCACCGTGGAGCTCGACAAACGTTCTTCAATATTATCATTTAAGATCCAGTACAATAACCAATCTATTTACCGTCGGCGGGCGGTGGAGTCCGATCGGTACGGAACTCAGTTCTATCGAGAGTGTGTCGAGAGCTGCGTCGCATCGAGTAGAAGCACCAGCATCGCTGCGAGGAAGGTTGCCCACATTCCTTTTGTTAAGTGATAGTTATGTAAATGAGAAACGATTATTGTAACTAAACAAGTAATGAACGCGAAAAAATGTACAGTACAAAAATAAACTACATTTTTTTTCTTTCATATTCTCGATTAACGCAATTATGTTTTGCTTATTAACTGGCGAATAAGGCACTAATGTAACATATTATTTATAAATTTATTGCGTCAGTGCATAGCTTAATATATAATCTAAACTGTTATATAAAGCGGGCGAGATTGTTTGTTTGTTTATTTAAACGTTCTAATCTCTGGAAATATCAGTCGGATTTTAAAAATTCTTTTTGCGTTTGATAGCCCAGTTCTCGAGGAAGGTTAAAGGCTATGTAACATCACGCTGACGGGAGCAGAGCAGTAAGCAAAGACGCGGGTGAAACCGTGCCGCAGAAAGCTATTCTTAATATATAGGCAATTTCTAGATCGGAATTAGATGTACGACCAAATATGTGCAGAGTGCAGTGACGCAGCGAAGTGTTTGTTTATCGCTGTGAAGATGACGTAGCACAGTGCTACCGTGATGGCGAAGTGCCGCAGGACGTATCACGTTGTGCACCTTGTATCACGCTTCAGGTTTAGAACTTTATAACAAAGCACTCGACATGATTTATGAACGTCTGAACGTCACTTTGGTTACCGCTAACCTCCATATTATAATGTGGGTATTTTCTAATGTGTCTGCTTAGATGGCGTTCCCAATTTAAATATTCTTTTTTTTTTTGTTAATATAGAGAATGAGGCCTTTGTTATGAACGACTTTATAAACATACAACTTAACGTACAACTCCAGCAACAAGTCTCAGCGTCCCTCACATTCTCCTCATTATATACATAATACATAAATTGCTACCATTTATTGCTTTTAAAGACTATACGTTCAAACTTTAAATGCCCTAGTGATGATCAATTAGGTATTACCATGTCTGTAACAATAGTGTAGTGTAAACATTTAATACCAATAAAGTGGAATTATAGTACTTAGTTAAACATAGGTACTAGTAATACGATCATTTACTCGTATTATTTCTACAGAGTACTGGTTGATTAGGGTACGTCGCCGTCCTTCGCTTTCCCATACAAAATTTTCCGGAAATTAATCAATTCCGTTCAATAATAAAGTTCAATCGTTTTAGTTTTCACTCCATCTGTGCTTTTTATTTCTTTACATTTAAGTGACCGCACCCTCACCATCCCCCTCCCCCACGCATCCCCTACGCTGCCGTCCCGCAGCACCGTCTCTCGTGCCTCCCACAATCACTTAATGAGCGCTCACTTCAATACTGAACTGCAATTTTTATATTTTCATCTATACATATTATTATCGTTATATAGTTGGAATAAACTTTTATACAGCTTCACTATTAGTACCTACTCTGATTTATTGTAAAGAAAACTGTTATTGTTGATTAGAGTACCTACTTGTCTATTAATTAGCAGTTACTTTTAAACTAACATTTGTGTGTTTTGATTGAGTCTTCTCACATTTTACTAAAACATAAAACATGATACTAACTCGAAACTATCCGGCGATAACAGAGTAGTTGATATTTATTTACTTCTTCCCATGGCTGTAGCATATCCACAGCGATTTGAATGATGAGATAGAAGTTTTTCTTTTTTATGAAATGATAATGAAATGAAAACAATATGAAAAGGAAATGAAGACAACCATATTGCTGTGTTCCAAGATATTTTTACCAAACTATTTCAAGTGGCTGTGTATTATCATTATCATATTTAGTGAAAAATGTATCGCGTGCGCCGAACGTTACATAAAATAGTTGTCGCGCGACATCGCCGCGAGGTGTCGCTCACGTCGCGCGGAATGTGCCGCGAGCCGCGTGCCTACTCGAGACTGTCTCTGTTAAACACCGCGAACAATTATGCATTACACGAATTATGTACGTGAACCTCGTGCCAGCGAATAGATTAACATTAGGTAATGTTGGATAGACGGCTATTATTATTTATATAAATTTGCGTGTAATCGCAATCAGTGGCGACATCTAACTTAGATCTACGTCTGTGGATACCATAGGGAGAGACTTAGTGAAATGTTGCGTTCAAGAACATAGGAAGGTACAGGCAGAGGGTGGCAGCCTAAAAAGTTCCCCAATATATCTACGTATCATGTCCACTAATCGCATATGATGTGAGAGGCATATTGTCCGTAATTATGTCCGAGAAGGTCTTTCTCTTCGAGCGGCCGGCTGATAACAGCGCGAATATGCGGATGGTTCATAATCGCCATTACATAAGTAATCGCATTAGAGCGGTTTGAGATTACAGATAACAATGAATAGAAAATTTAGCGCTTCTGTTATATATAAGCACATGTAAAAGTAGTTCATGCGAGAGGCGCGATCATTGCGTGCGACAACACCCATACGCACGACTGTACTGTATCAAATACGCTTTAATAATTTTAAACGTTTACTTACATAAATTAATTAAATATTACACTTTGTTAAATACGCGTTGCTGGGTTAAGTTTGATGTCGTAAAATGTTTATCCCAGTCGGTTATGCCAATACACTAACAACGTTGAAAATTTCCTTGAAGATAAACATACATTTTACGTAACCGTCACAAAGCAATACATATTCTTAATACTTTCATACGTTACATACATACATCTTTAATTAATTTTAATGAATATTTAATGCTTATTTTCATCTCTATAGTAGGTAGGTAACGCTTAATTTCATCTATAGAGGCATAAATAATATTTTTCTATTTGTTGTTAGTAACCTTTAAGTTTTGTTAAGGACCTACCTCTACATATAATAGTACAAACGCGTTCCATGTATTGGATATAGACAGCGTGCGTGTTTTATCAATAACGTCCACTACACTACTATATATAGATCTTCCTCTAACAATATATTTATTATTATTATTATTATTTTGTTTTTTGTTTTTATTTTTCTCGGCTAGCCGGTAAAACTGATGGCACGGGCCTAAGCCAAGTGTACATCAGTATCAATGGTTTGTGTAGGGTTAATGGGTATATCGTGTGGTGTTGGTGTGTTGTGTATGGGTGTGTTGTCGGCTGTGCACTGTAAAAATTTTCTAACTAATCTACACGTGTTCAGTATTACTGCTTTTTGTAGAAGGTGGTAGGTTTTAGGTGGAATGTTGAGAGTTTTGAGAGATTGGTGTAACTGTTTAGGTATAACTCCTGTTGCAGAGAGAACTATGGGAACGATTACTACTTTTTCAAGGTGCCAAAGTCGACTAATTTCATCTTTTAATTCTATGTATTTAGTTAATTTTTCTGCAATTGTTGTTTGGAGATTGTGTGTGTTTGGTACAGCAATATCTATAAGGTATCCGGTTTTATTTGTTTTGTTTACTAATGTAATGTTTGGTCTATTGTAATGAATTGTTCGATCTGTGAGGACGGCACGGTCAAAGTAAAGTTTTGTAGTGTGGTTCTCTAGAATAGTCTCTGGGTTATATTTATAATATGGTGGTGTAGGTGTGTCAATAAGTTTGAACTGTTGTGCAAGTTTTTGATGTATAACTTTAGCAACCTGGTCATGTCTATGTTTGTAATCGGTTTGGGCTATTGATTTGCATGCGCCTGTAATGTGCTGTATTGTTTCTGATGAACTATTACATTTTCTGCACATATCTGTTGGTAAATTTTTAATAATATATTTTCTGTAGTTTTTGGTTTCAATAACTTGGTCTTGTATTGCTATCATAAAACCCTCAGTCTCTGGAAAAAGTTCACCTCGGTTTAGCCACTCGTTCGACGCCTCTTTGTCGACATTAAGGTTGCATAAATCTTGGCGATGTCTTCCATGTAGAGACTTTTGAGTCCATTCGGTTAACTTAGTTTTATCATCTACAAGCGTTTCATTTTTCTGTTGTGTAGTATCTTTAAGGTTAAGTGGAGTGAGCTTATAATCGTTTTGTACTATTGATTTATGTAGTGTAGATGATTCAGTTTTGGTGTAGAAATATTGTCTAAGTGTAGTGATTTGCTTATTGTGTAGGTTTACAATGTCGATGAGTCCTCGACCTCCTTCTATTCTAGGCAGTGTCAATCTTTGCAAACATGATCTAGGGTGGTTTTTACGAAATTTTGTCATTGCTGTGTTAATTTTCCTTTGTAGTTGTTTTAAGCTCGGTCTTGGTCCAGTTGATTACTCCAAAAGAATAAGTGAGTAGAGGAATGACAAAGGTGTTGATTGCTTTTATAGTGTTCCGTGAGTTGAGTTGTGTTTTTAAGATTGTGTTTAGTCTATGTTGAAATTGTTGTGTCAGCTGCAGTTTAGTTTCTTTGTGGTGTATTTGTAGGGACTGGTTATATCCTAAATATTTGTAGGCGTCTTGCTCATATAGTGATTTTATATGTGCTCCTGTGTCTAATGTATAATCATGTTTATAGTTCTGTCCTGCTTTAATTGAATTTATTTTGCATTTGTCTATACCAAATTCCATTTTTATATCGTTTGTAAATTGTTCTGTTATGGTAGCTAGTTCATACAATTGAGTTTCAGTTTTTGCGTATAGTTTTATGTCATCCATATAAAGAAGGTGATTTAACATGTTTTGGGAGTTGCTGTCCGTAATTTTTAAAGGGTATCCTAATGAAGTTGAATTAAGTATTTCAGAAAGAGGATTTAAAGCAAGACAAAACCATAGTGGGCTAAGGGTATCTCCTTGAAAAATACCTCTTTGTATTTCAATCGCATTTGTTTTTATTGTTAGGGACGGAGTAGTGAGTGTGAGTATGGTAGACCATTTGGTCATAACGGTTTTCAAAAAATTAACAATTAACGGATGAATTTTGTAAATTTCGAGAACTTTAACTAACCAAGAATGAGGGACAGAATCGTAAGCTTTTTTGTAGTCGATATACATACTGAAAAGGTCTGATCGCTCTCGCTGGACTTGTTTAAGAATAACAGAGTCGATAATTAATTGTTCTTTACATCCTTATTATTATTATTATTATTATTATAAATTTTCACAAAATCTGAAAGGTGACTGGCGTGTAACCATTCTAAATAAATGAAAGATCGCAGTAGTGGAAGTGTTAAATACAGAAAGTACTCTCACAAAGCGGTTTGCAGAATGAATATAAAGTACGTTTGCTTTATGCATGCACATGTCATGCGTAGAGCAGACGTACTTTTTTATTCTTAATAGCACTATTTCTGTGATCACGATCACATCTGCAAAGTAGTGATAGTAACATTGTGGTCAATAAATAAATATAACGTAGACACATCCACCAAAACACTACGTACTTGGTTGAGAAGCAAACCACTATTACATATAACATCATCTGAGATTCTGAAGTATTTGACTCACAGTGGGGAAGACCGCGGCCACCTACCCGACTGTTCTCCGTTGTTTGAACTGAGCCCTCACCTCACAACTCACTACACAATGAGCTACTTTGTCGCGACGCCGCGCCGGCCTGCTCGCTCTATTCTACTAACTTCGCAGAAACTTCGAAAACCTCACATTGTTGATATCTTGTATGCGGGACTGTTTAGTTGACCGGCGGTATTTTGTCAATCAGTTTACAGTATAATGTTACCTTCACATCTTTTGAATGTTCTATTTGTAATTATTATGTTTAATTCAGCTTTCTTTCCTGCTGTTAAATGATCAAGAGTCCCTCGCTAATGGTCATTGAAATAGCGCGGCCAGACAAAAGCGCGCTGTTCAAATTCCCTATTCATACCATTAGAGCGCGGCACTTCAAGGTTCAGCGCATTCACATAATAAACGACAAAATACGCTAGTACGGAGTTTAAATTTTAACATAAAAATAAATAATCGTTTTAAATTAATCAGTTAGCGCGTAGTTTACATGAGTTAAGGGCGACAATTGCCGCTTAGTTACCGAATATAACAACCTATACCTACAGAGCTCCGGTTAAGAACATCGTAGAGTAACTAACCTGCATATAAATGCAACCTGTTTATAAAAAAAATCGAGTTCAAAGTAGAGAGTATTACATTTTTAAATAATTCGTTTAAGAACAAATGATTTTATAGAAATAAGAGCGGGCTTTCAAAAAATTTCGTCGGGCACCGGCGAGAGGCGTGCTCCTGTGCTCCAGTTAGTCAATTTCATTTTAATTCAAGCTCTTAATAGCAATTTGTAGGTGGCGAGACGCGCCCGAGCGCTGAGCTGAGCGGAGCGGTGCGGTGCGCCGCCTCAACAAGAGCTACTGCTAAATTTACTGCCTTTTATTTATTATTTCGCACATTTATGCTCACAAATTAATTTTAAGAACGTGTTTTGTGTAGTTTCTTGTACTTGCGATTTCTGACAGTTTTATTAATATTCGTGTTGTTTTCCATTTCCTCAGGTACTAATAACTTTGAATAGCCACTTACAGTATTTATGCAACGAAATAGCTAGAGCATAGGTCCTCAATAAAATGACTGATTTTGATTCGTATAAAACATTTAATTATGTAGATTAATATGTGTAGAAATGTCGGTACTTACAGATAATGGCCCTGCTACCCAATGCCGGATATTTGACAGACGACTTCTACTTATAAGCTTGCCTACCTGTCGAATTTGATGATTATAAGTCAAGTAGTTTTGGAGACTGCAATTTACTTGTAGTTGAGTGAGCGTTCACTATTACATTAATCATGAACGAAAGTCTCAATCAAACAGATAAACTTAAACAAACTTGATTGCTGACGAGTATAGTTCATTTAAAACTCATAATATAGCTGAAGTTTTAAGGTAATCGCGCTGCGTCATTCATTAACGAAATCAGTAAAAATATAATAAATTAGGCGTTATAAAGTAACCACGTTCTTGCAAACAAAATACTGTGAGTATATGTAGATGGTCATATGTATAAATACAATGAAAAATACAACGATGAACATTAAAGTAGGTGTAGTACCCAACATAAGTCGTATAGCCGTACGATACTGGTGACTGACGCGAATATTACAGCATGTGTTCGTACGAGAGCTCTCAGATTGATCACGTAACAATTGCGCTAATCGTCACAATACACGCGTTATCGCGGCAAACTTTTCGCCGGCATTACCGACCGAATTGCCCTTTCTCCATACGCTGGCCCCAATAACACTCGTCCATCTATAAGTATATATCATCGACTCGTCCATATATATCATCGATCTAGAAAACAACATTGACTCCAACGTTAGGAGAGCGTTGGTAGTGCCATTTTCTAGATCCACGTTGGACGAGTATTGCGGCTGACGTGTGTAGCCCATGCAAACTCGTGGGTCCTCACGCCGCAGCCAAAGTATGCGCTAGTAACTTTTAGTTTTATTGGAGGCGAAGCCGGTTTTTTATACTATTTGTAAATCAATTGATATTGAGCCGATTATTTTTATCTACTACTGAAATATTTATGAAACATACCAGTACCAAACTTTGTTAACATAAAGCTACTCCCACCACACTACTAAGATCCACTACTGGTAGTGTCGTGGGTATATTTTTCCCTTCTGCACTACTTATCCAGTAGTATCGCGCTACTGGTAGTGTCGTGGATATATATGTAGGGGTACCTATAAACAAGTGATCACACCGTGCTACTGTGAAACCCGCTCCCGGTGACAACAAAATTGAAGAAAATTTAGCTCTCAAAATTAATACCAGGAGCGCTGTTCATTTTTCATACAAATATTTTACACTAGAAATAAATTGAACTAAGAGATTGCAGAGCTTAATCCTAATAATAAATCGGGTACTGTAAAATACTGCTGAGATTACGCTACATTTCAGCTTTCGGCGTTAGTTATCATAAATTCGATCAGCAGTAATCTATCGTTGAGTTACCGAATAGATAGTTAATTGAGCGAACGCGTGTATGTGCGCGCTATCAACACCATGCGGAGATAAAAAATTTAAGTTATAAATCAAGCGAGGAGGCTTTAGTCGAAGACATCAATAAGGGAGCGTCCGCCAGGGCACAGCTATGGGTCATGTACTCGTTACGCTGTATATACACACGAGCATAAAACTATGAGAGTACACGAAGTACAAATTTAACATTTTAATGAAATCGACCAACGAAGATAGATTGTAAAATTAAACGAGATTTCCTTGTTAACATTAAGGGAACATCTTAGTAACAGATTTCACTGTTTGAAGGATTCAACAAAGGTCTGGTACTACGGACAAGTGTGAGCCCTGTCCGAGAGATCGAGGCATTAGCAAAATGTTGCAGTTTATCAGATGTAAGTACATTAAGTATATAGGTATTTAATGTAGTAGTGGTGTAGCGCTATAGAATATCAATGACAATACACATAATTGAGCTATGCGACTTATTGTATTGCGAGACGTGAGCCGCGACCGCGTCCTACTGTCCAGAAGTCACACTGCTGTTCTGTTGGATTGCGACACTGACTGCCACACAATTAAATGAAGCTATGCATGAAATTATTTTTAGAATTTGCAACACATGGCAGTAGAGTGTAATGTGCAGTAGGACATCGCGACGTAAATCAGCGACATGCGACATAAACGTCGCGCACAGCGGTCGTCTCTCACACGGAGTGCTCGTTCAGCTCATTGTAATGTCACAGGGCTCGTTTCCAACACGGGACTCGGCACTAGTCAGTAGTAGTCGGCCTCATTTAGCGTCGCTCGCTACACCTTATTAAAATCACTCTCCATTTAGTGGTTGGTGTGCACATTTAAATGCGATCATAACCAGTCGCAGGCAGTTGTTACAACGACTAATTGTCGCATTAGCGCGGCCAACAGTTCTCCACCCATTGTACATGATAATTATGTTTGAATCGTTTGATGTCAAGTGCTCTGTCCGCTACTAATGCCGCTTGAACGATACACTATTTGGACATCAAACCAATAAGCATACGTTGCAGTCGCACACATACATATGTACTATATTAAATAATATATTGTATGGTGTAGGTACACCGGTACGCAAACATACAGTACTTGAACTAAATAGGAGTATTACATTTGACATGAATACTAGTAGGTACACAAGACTCATCAAGCGACTGATATAACAGGCGGCACGTGGAGCACAAACTTGTCGTCGCTCGTCGTTCGTCCGACTCCAATATAAGCCGCGAAAAACTTTTTTGTATGGCTTTCTGATGACTTATGTCGTCGTTATCCGATTTTTGCGGTGATTTTTCCTCCAACTTGAATGTAGGTCACCGTGCGTGTGTGTCACAACATAAAGATTAGTTTTATTACATCCACGCCATAAAACGGCTTAGCGAACTTGTTCATAGTGAGTTTTGTACTTGTTTATTGTACGTGCGGTGTTTATTTGCGCTACACTTGCACACGCGCCAACATGGACTGATACAACTGTCATAATGTATGTGATAGCCACAAACAATATAACTTAGATATTGATTAAATAATAAGATAACATAACAAGACAAGAGTGCTCCTAGTACCGTTTCGTTCACGAAGGAGACACTCATTATGATGTCATTTGATATGAGTGTTCACATATCTACATACAATGAGAAGAATAAATACATCAAAGAAAACGATATTCACAACCAAATAAAATATTTATTATTCTGACTAGAGCAAGTAGTGATAGTCAATTTGATTAAAAGTAGGTAAACTGCTAACTATGGAAGTTAATAACCCTTTCAGCCATTTTGGTGTTTCAACCGATCTTATTATTCAGGCCGTCATTTAATTTCGCGTCTATTTAAATGTAAAACCTGTGGTTTTTTAATTGATGCAACTCTCTTCTCTTTACTAATTTAATATTGCGACATATAAAACACAGAAAAATCCATGTAATTGGTGCCTGAAACTTCGATCACGGCTCTTGAAATAATAATCAACAAAAGCGAAGCGAAGAATTCTTCTAACAATTGGCTAACTGCGAGCCGTAAAATCTGTCGTTGAAAGATCGTAGGTGGCATATATTTCTATTCTCTTCATTTTAGAGACTATAAAATGTATGGGTTTGACATAATAAACGCCAACGCTTATGTCAATACCATACATTTTTATGTCACTTGTCTCGAGGCAATACCCGTTTTCTTATGAGGTTTTAATTGTTTAGTTAGTCTAATCGGACAGTATTATTTGGATGTTACGAACACCTTGAAAATAATAAATGAGGTGAACTATTCGTTCGGTTCCACTTAATGTAGGCACTTAATCTATAGTGAGCGAGCGTCGAGCGTTAGTAATTCCATAATCTAGTATGACGTCGCCGCACGTGATGAATGTTCAACGCCGGCCCCTAATGCACCTACACTAAGATTTAAAAGCAAAACAAACATAATTATGCAAGATGGGATGAAATTACGAGACTGTGTGCATACATTATCTGTGTGTTATAAACGCGAGCGTTATGGAATATAAGCAAATAAAAGAATGCAGTAGCCGCGACAGTATTTGTTTCATGGTAGCATGCAGCATGCGACATTCGACCACTCGTGCTGTTTTATAATCGCGTTGCAAGTTTATTTAATATTTAGTTATAGATTAAATGCATTTATAGTGTTCTTAATAAGTAATAACAAACAGCAAACGTCTATCTTATATATTATGGCCAACTGGCCATCCTATTATTCATTATGTTTACATCTATTAAATCTCTTTCTTTACATTGGGTAATCTAATATATTATTTTGGAATGCCCATTTGGGAACGAACTGCTTTCCAAATTTACCTTAAACGATACTGACATAAGGTGAAGAAAACCATGGTGGTTTTAGTCGGTACGGCCATGTCAGTACACCTAGAGATAAACTCGAGATGTGAGAGACTGACATTATCTATTCGTATTGAGTTATGCATAAGGTCAAATTTTTCCTGAAAAATTAATGAAATTGTCAATCCGTCTTGAGTAAACGAAGTCTTTCCCTTACAGGCATTAACTCGAAGTAACTAAATATACATAAGTAAATGAAATAATAAGATTCACAGTGAGTGGTGTTTGCCGCACGTACAATACGTACAGGTGGTGGCTAGGTACGAATGCGAGTCGTAAAGTAAATTCGCGCAAAACTGCATTAAGTATTAAAGGTTATTATCGTGCGAGCGCAGGTTTTGCGAGAACAGCTGCAGACCTTATTGTTATTTCACTGCTCGACTGCGCATTACCTGCTCACACATATATTTAATTTATTTACCACGTCCAAGAATACTAGACCGGAGTGCATACTCATGTTAAAAATTAAAAGACGCCGAATTACCTACATCAAGCATTCCTATTGTCTTTTTTATACACGGAACTTGTAGCGTTGCATGAGGTGAACGTCCTTGCAATTTCAATGTTGTCCACTATTCTCCCAATTTCCTATTTTAACAGATGTAATTGTCACTATCCTCACTCACAGATTCCATGTGCAAACGTTTCATACATTAAAACGCTCGTCCAGTAATTATGTTTACAGCTATTATACGTCAGTTGGGAAATTAACTAAAAATGGAATGTTAAATAAAACTGTGTCTGTGCGAGGTTTTAATTAAACCGGACCGTAGATATTTTTACAAACGAAATTCTGGCCACAGTAATGACGTTGTTGAGCACAGTTTTATTGCACCAGATTACTTACATCTCTATGAGGCACCAAACGAGGTTTTACATTTAAAACTAACTTTCGGCCTAAATATACCTACCTAGCATGTTCCACACGTATGAATAAATACTTTGTGTGATTCATTTATCTGTGCCGAGTTTCTGTGTACTTTGTGTTGTATCGCTAATAAAATTGTATCTATGTTTTTGTTTACTAGTACGGGAGTCAATGGAAAAAAATTAAAAATCATAATATAAAATAGTCAAAACTAAATATTAAAATTAGATTAATTATTTAAACAAACTACCTGTTTGTAAAATCTGTATATCGTAAATTTAAAACTGTGGTTTGGCTCAATTTTCGCGTGTACATAGTGCACATGTTTTTTCTGTAGACAATATCAACAAATCAACTGTATGTAACATAGCGACTCGCCAAAACTATATTTTATGGTATAATGTGAAAACGGTAAAAATTGTCGAGCATTATACAACGTGGTGCACAGGGCTATTTAAGTCTAAAGAATGGGCGAAATAACTCAGACTCAACGAACGAACCAAGCAGACCTGGTGCGATGTCCAGGACATCGCTGCTGGGCCTAGTACTTCGTGCAGCCCAATTACATTTGTACCAATGATTTAAGGTTGATTTACATTGATACTGTAGCTGGCACCAGCACCACTGGATTTCGGCACTGGTTCAGCACTGTATCAATGTAAACGATTTTAATCCAGTCCAGCATCCAGTGTATTAATGTGAAATGTTTTCAATCCAGCAATGTTGGCGCTATCTGCTTCTCCGGATACTTATTGCATCTAGGCATCAACAGTTGTGTAGTGATCAGTTAGGCATAAAATAGGATTCTGACACAGTGTTTGTACGAGTGTATGTAAATGTTTGCGTTACCCCCCTCCCCCCTACCCTATAAAAGCATTTATATCCTACAGTCAAGAAATAATTCTACTAATATTATAAAAGCGAAAGTTTGTATGGATGTTTGTTACTCATTCACGATTTTAATGAAACTTTACAGTAATAAAGCTTCTACATTAGAATAAGACATAAACTATAATTTATCAATAGATAGAGACAAGATATTATATCAATTAGTCAAAATATTATTGTTGAGAGACTCAAGGTCACTCAGGGAACTTTAGACCCCCTCCCGTCCTCCTCCAGCTCGCCCTGGGGAAGGAGACTTTCAATGTGTTCACTTCCTGATCACCCTGAACATGTTTTTGAAAGAATTGCTGAGTTACTCGCTCACACACTTAATAATTCTTTATTGACAGGATAATTATAGATTAGTTCTCAATAATAAAATTTCAAAAGTAATATGTGGTAAAATGTCGTTGGTAACACAATTATCCACAAACCATTATGTAATAATCTTAAAAACTATGTATTTTGTGACTGTTTATTTACCTAAATAAATACATAAAAATATGCACCAAATCCTAATTTAACGAGGACGAGGTCGCAGGCAGAAGCTTGTCTTTTATATTTTCTAGGAAACATATGTTTTATAGTGCAAAATAGTTTGTTTATGTGTGGAGCGAGCAGAAAGTACTGCAATCTCTCGCTTCATCAGACTATAAACAGATACGTCCCGGCGAGTTCAGATGTATCTACATACTGCAGTCATCTGTAGCATCTATTCCATCATGTCACACCGTAGCTCGTTCCATGTCACCTGTACCGCGCACACTATCAGCACTTAATTCTCTCTTGTGTGCCAATCCTAACTGTGATCTGTTTGCGGATGGATGGCAGAAAATATTGTAAGAGTGCTTGCGGTTCTGCGAGCGTGATGCATGAATGTGTTTTATCATATCATTTTTTTTTTGTTTTTATTTTATTCCTTTTTATCTGTGTTTATTGTTTTTAATCGTATATGGTATAATAATTATTGTAATTGGTAGTAATTAACCGTTTTAATTATTATTAAATAAATAAATAAATAAATCTGAATAGAAGCTCATATTTTGTCTAGGCGAAGCCCAAGCTTATATTATTGCTTACTTATTATTGTGGGGTTGCATAATTTTTATGTCAAGAGATATGACAAATAATAACATCATCATGATAAATACTATTTTACTGTTACCAGCTTAATATAAAATAAACATAACAATCCTTAATAATACGACTGAACTACATGACTGTGCGGAGACAAATGGCCAGCCCTACGGTGTGTGAACGTTTCCACACAGAATCCAAAACGTAAGCACAACACGTCGCACAAACCACTACATAATTAATTATTGTAAAATAATGATCATTCAATTGGAAAACTGTTTGAAACTTAAATTGCACTGTATGCATTATTTAATATAATGTAACAGTGACATAAATACGTTGATTCTCGGTCAACGATATTGATTTAATTTAATATTAATATGCTTTATTCATACCTTATAACTTCTGCTTGACTTACTCGCTACTGGATTCAATACGAATATGATTAAAAAAAATGCATACTCTTTCGTAACAAATATTAGTACTATCTAAATAATTTTGTACTTCATAATTCCATGTAATAAATTTATAAAAAAAAAACATATTTTGTAGTAGGTATCACGTTCCAAAATAGTCAAAGCCGACACATATGGAATGACCTCCGTGTCTTTACTTAGAAACAATGGTGGCCCAATAACACAAACAATAAAAAAGAACCTGTTATTTTTATCATTTTTTAGAGGAAGAATAAATCTCTTAATCAATAAAACTTTTTTTACAAATTATTCGGATAGTGGAAAAAGTGCTGTTTTCGTCTTTATCTAAAAAACTAGGCTAATAATATCTGTCTCAAATACTAATGAACATTGATGATGAGTTCTAGATAGAATAAAATGAAAATAAAAATGAAAATATGTTTATTCATATAGGTTAATTATATAACACTTATGAACGTCAAAGTTTACAAAATGTCAGCAAACTAACCTACAGCCAGTTCGCTGACGAAGTAGAGCCATGAGAAGAACTGGCAAGAATCTCAGGCTACACTTTTTAATCGCCAGGTTATTACAATTTTTGTAAGTTACAATTTTAAGTAGCATGCAAAGTGACACAGGCACTTTAAAAATTGTTAGATTGACACTTTCTAGTTTTGTTGCCATAATTAAATTATTCATCAAGTAAGTAGTCTGCTACGGAACACTCTGTGTGCACGTTACCCTATAACACAATTACTCACTGTCGCCCGCACTAAGCCCACTGAACATAAATTAAGTTGTCACAGATTTGTGACGTCACACCTCTTGTCCTGCACCTCTGCACTTACGTCTATCGCTACCTCCTTAGTAAAGTCACCTGCTCCTCCCTCCCCCTCCTCGTAAGGAGTTAAGGAGACTGTGAAACGTCGACTCGTCCCTTTGATCTCGGAAGGGTCTACTATCTCGTATTGGCAAATAAACTAAGTTAGCAAAGTCGGTCGATGACGCTCCGTCACCCGAATGAAACAACGCTACAACACTGTGTATAAAGCCTTCTTTGAGTTTAGCTAAACAAATTATTATGTAGAGCAAACGTAATCTTAAAGCACTACCGGCACCACTATGTATAGTATATAATACAGTATAGTATAGAAGTAACACAAACTTTAAACCAAGTAGGAAGACTTTTGACTATGGCCGTAATAGATTATTACGTCCATGCTTTCTTAATTTACTTTACTTACGATCGTTGTTTCTCCCTCCTTTTTATACAACACAGCTCGTAAAACTTTCAAGTTGTCAAACAATACGTCAATAAATAACGTGGTCGAATCATCCAGCATCCAGTAAGTGGTTTTAGTAATCTCTTAAAAACGCTGTCACTACACGTTGTGTTTGCAGAGAGACAGCACACAAGTACACAACGGACAAGGTACAGGGGGCGCTGGGGAGCCGTCCACAATAAATAAACCGTATACATTATTGGTGGAACAATCTCTTTTATTGCCATTACATATTTCATAACTGTCAGGAGTTAGGAGCACGCGCTTGCATAGAAACACTTATTGTAATCACCGCGTCTATCGTTATATTCAATATTAATGTCTATTGATCTACAAAGTAAAAGTTGAGATTGTAGATCTACTTAAGTAAAATTATCGTAATAAAATTTACAATACATTAAACAGCAACAGGTTTGATGTAAGTACACATGTGATTAAAAGAAACGGATAATACTTATGCATTATTCGTACATAAAAGATAAATGAAACTGATTTCATTTTCTGAGTGTCTAAAAATATGTTTATACATAAACTAAATATACTTAACAAATAGAGCATAATGTCCCGTGGGATCAGCAGTGTTGCTATCTTTAATGTAAAGTTCAGATGACCGCTAGCCGCGGCTTGTTGCGGCGGTCCACGGCCACGTCGAGGGTTGTCTGTAATCTAACCGCATCACTCACTACTAAATAAACAAGTTACAAAGCTACAGCTAAGCAACTTTAAACGTTTAGATTGCAGTAAAAGTGTGTCAACAGAAAGAGTCAAATTTTGGTAGTAACCTGAACGCTAACTTTAACACTTAACAGCAACAAAGACAGGCTTACTATAAATTTAACGAAAAAAAAGCCGGTTGTGAACACAACTAATCTCAGAGAACAATATTTATTCCAAGTTGAACTAAATCAAAAATGGAGAGCGAGTTGCGCTATGGGCCGATATAAGCTTCCTTATATCCCGATACCCAAGTAATTTCGTATGTATCGACACCACTGACCGGTGCGTGGGTGAGGCAGACGCGCGGGGATCGCTCACCCGATTTCATTACTCGTCTGTTTTATCCCATTCATTTTTTACAAAGCCTCTCGGCTAGTCGGGACCAGGTTCGGGCACGCCGCGGCGGCATGTCGTCCATAAAAGGACAACTCGGGAATGTAGGCCGAATTCCGGATGGGAATAAATACGTAATTTGAGTCCCTTATTGGTATGTGCGAGCTCGGAGTGGGCGGCTAGTGGCTCAAGTAAAACTATAATAATTCACATTATTCGCTGATAATAGCTCTCATAACATGCTGTTAGAATGATGGCTACCACTGCTATCACGTAACACGATACTTGGACAACGTAAGCTTACCAATAAAAACTATTTATTTATTATTATCTTAATTTATAACACTTACAACTTAAGTTATACTGTATGTCATTGTTGGTAAAAGTGACAAATATAAACATAAACACTTTGTGTATAAGTGATTGGCTAAAGCAAATTCTAAATCTGCAATACAGAATTTATCGTACAAGTTTAGTCGCACCTTCAGTGCTAAAAACTCGTCTGCGTGGTGACTTTAACAAACACTTCTTTATAGGAGAGCTCCTCAAACTTTAATATCTTGAATAGCCTTATGATATTTCTGTTTCTTCTCAGCGTTTGTCAATCTAAGCTCATTTGCTTGACAAATCAAAGTGTGGTTGCAGAGTTGCTCTAACCTTTTCGATCTATTTGTCGTACAAAGCGGCTAAGGCTAATATTGTGTAAATACATCAATCCTCTGATATTGTGCTTGGCATATGGTAATAGGCTCGCCCGCTTTTATATAGGAGGTCTAACACATCGCAGTCTACTCCTTAAAGGAAAACGGTGTGGCGCTACATGTCTAGCTGTTCACAAGCTTTAATTGTGTAGTAGTACTAAAGCCTTACTGTAAAGAGAATTATTTCGATAATTAATTTAATTCAATACTAATGCTCTTAGTATAAACAGCGCACATAAAAGGTATGTGTAGAGCAATAAAAGATGTTGTTTCAAATATGACGAGCATACTGTGAGGAGCGCAAGATTGGTCCCGCTCGAGTTTCACATCAAACAGTTCATCAGTCTCGGCGGGGCGGCTGCGGGGCGCGGGCGAGGGGCGCTCGACTCTAGTTAGCGGTTTCGGCTCCGATCCCTTTAATAACTTGGAAAGCATTACATCGGAGGATATTACAAGTGTCTCAGACATAACCGACTCTGTTCATTGATTAATGACCGTGCACATGTGCGCGCGCATGTGTGTATGGGTGTGTTTGTGCGCGTCACTCGTATAATGGCGAATATTTGATTATGAGCGAGTTTGAGCACAGCTAGCGAGTGTAATAGCTCCGGCGCGACGAGCCTCTGCGACACTCACTGAACGAGACGGTGACGACAATTTACATTAATATGATATACTTGAAGTGCCCATTATAATCCGAGGACATAATGTCCACAGTTAAACGTGAGTGTTTGTGAAATAGGAAAACCTTATGTCATTGTGACGACAAAGACTTTTTCTGTTCTTCTTAATGTTTACGAAAGCACTGATTAACGTTGGACTAATGCGACAAATGCGGATGCCCTGTTGTTGCTGTATATCATTACGTTCTGTCCTACGCAACTGTTCGACATCATACTTTTTTAGGATACCAGGGTAATCTGTTTTAATACTTTCTATAGACGTTAACTAGTATATCTTTGTATTAACAACAGTGTTTAAATAATATAATATTCTACCACAATCACACAGCGCCCACTAGTCACAAATTAAGGAATTATAATTGCTTGTGTTATGGGTACTAAATAAGTGATATACTACTTAAATAATTTTTTTTGTAAACACATACATATTATAGATAAATTACACCCAGACACAGAACAAACAATCATGCTCATCACACAAAGATTGGTCCTGGGTGGAAATCGAACCCACGACCTCCGGCTTAGCAGTCAGGGTCACTAACCACTAAGCCAACAGAGGCCCTAGACAAGTGTCAAAGATTTCTATTCTATTCATAGAATAGATAAAAAAATGTATGAGATTGACATAAGCGTTGGCGTTAGCTTATGTCAATCCAATACATTTATTAATCTATTCTATGAATAGAATAGAAATCTTTGACACTTGTCTAGGGCCTCAGGCCAGTCTATACTAACTGCCTGAAAGTTTTCATTACCTATTGGACGAAATTGATTGTTTCATTTTTCGTTTAAATGACGCTAAACTAATAAGTTTGTGCCGTATGTAATACATTTTCTCTATCCGGTGTTTGTGTAATCGCTCCAACGTATGTGCGGCACAAAGACAAACTGTTTGCTAATTGTGCACGACGACGTCTAAATAGAGATAAGTTGAACATATAAATAATATAGTTAGGATAGGGTCACCTTATATATTAGCTTTATATAACAGAATAGCGTTAGTTTATATACGAAATTATGATATAATCTTATTAGAATAGGTTTCTCAAAGGCAGATAGGGGTGATATGTTGTTATAAAGATGTAATTTACTTAGATATGTTTATATTCTGTTATCTTATGTACTAAGTCATAGTAGTTTTATATAGATAAGGGCGTAGTTATGTAATTAATGATGTTTAAATAGTGTTTTATGATAGATAGGGTTGATTTATGCACTTGTAATGTTAATTACGATATTCTATTGTTAATACTTGTGTTTAGGTATGTTTTCGTAAAGATTCTACTTAAGATTGTATTAGAATATGTTAATTTCTTGTTAGAACAACAATGATTATTGTTATTATATAGTTTCATAATGTTTTAATAATATTTAGATAATATTCGAGAATATTCTTGCTTTGTATAGCATCACGTTTATAGGTAATAAGACCGCGAGACAGGGCACTCAACGCTGATTGGCGGGAATATTGTAGAACAATTGGTACCTACTACGCTGATTGGTCGGAACCTTGTAGAACGTTCGATAGGTACCTACGATACGTGTATAAAAGGCGGAACATTTGCACGGATCTTCACTTCACGGCGAGCAACGGAGCAATCAAGAAAGAAGAACTCTCAAGAAAGAAGCTCTGAAGACAGTACTACAGGAAGCCTGGAAGCTCTGCTAGTACCACTGAAGCCCGCAAGTACCACTGAAGCCCTGAAGCTCTGCAAGTACCGAGCGAGTACCTATATACGTCAATACAAGATTGAGAGACTACTTGTTGTTTCTATCACGGTCGTCACGACAGTGTCGCCCTCTTGACCCGCCATACTCCACGAGTATACCTCACGCCGACAGCGCCTGGAGACATCCCCAATCCCAGCACAAGAAGTGTGCCGCTACTCTCCTCCGCGAAGGACCGGGAGGGTTCGTGCACATTTTATGGTCCTTCGAGCCGGATCAAGGGAGTCTCTGGGAGGGTAGCTTGTGGAGTTGAGGGTAAGGCACTGTCACCATGCCGCCGATAACTCGCTCGGTAGGAAAGGGACAGTCAACGTCTGCTGAAGCCTCGGACAGTACAGGAACGGAGGTCACCGCCACATCGGGGACTACTACAGGTACCACCGCCGCCACGGGTACAACAGATACCACCGCCGCCACAGGTACAACAGGTACCACCGCCGCCACGGGTACTACGGGCACAACCGCCGCTACAAGGACAACAGCGCCCGCCGCCGACAGGGAGGTGGAAGGGAACGCTACCGAACGCGCCGCCGGAAGTCGCACGCCGCACCCAACCTCGATGCATCGGGGGAGTGCGGATATGAAGAACAAGCGCGCGCCCTCCTCACGGGGAGGAGGATCGCTAGCTACACAAATAAGGTTAGCCAAAGCAAAAGAAGAGTTGCTTAGGTTACAGGTCGAACTCGCCGCCGCCCGCATAGCGACAATAGAAGCGGAAGCAGCACAAGAAGAAGAAGAAGAAGATAGGGGAGAACACTCAGAAGATGGGTCAGCCTGCACCGAGAGAGAAGCCGTGGCCCGCGTCGACACCTGGTTGGACAACCAGGAGCCGCCGCTACCGCCGCCAGAAGACCCCCAGCCGGAGTTGCGCAACCGCCCTGCAGTACAGAAGACAGAAGAACCTGAAGCTCGCTGTCGTAGCCAGGGACTTCTGGAACAGAAGCCAACACCGGCGGGAGGGGACAAGGGGCCAACGGACATAATGAAGCTCGCGGAAGCAATTACCGCAGCTGTAAAAGCGGGACAACGACCAAAGATCATCGACCTGCCAGAGTTCAGTGGATCACATCAAGAATGGCTACCTTTCCGCGCCGCTTACTTTGAAACTGCAAGTATGTTTTCTAATGTAGAAAATCTGAACCGTCTTCGCAGGAACCTTAAGTCCAGGGCCAGGGAAGCAGTGAACAGTCTCCTATTCAGCATCACCGACCCGACGGAGATCATGAGGACCCTGGAGACCAGGTTCGGAAGACCAGAATCGATGGCCATGGCGGAAATGGAAAACTTGAAGACACTGCCACGCCTCACCGAGTCACCGCGAGAAGTCTGCATCTTCGCATCAAGGGTGACCAACGCTGTATCGATTTTGAAGACATTGAACTGCGTGCACTACCTACATCACCCGGAGGTAACCAAAGCAATTATAGAGAAGCTGACACCGACTCAAAAGAGTAATTTTTATCGATTCGCAGCTAGTCAGCCTAAAGAAGACCCAGACCTCCTGAAGATGGAAAAGTTCCTGAAAACAGAAGCTGAACTGTGCGCCCCATACGCACTGCCGGAGAACGTGCACGCACCTGGCCCGACGTCATCGAGCCAGCCGAGAAGGTCGCAGAGAGTTAACAGCGCGACAGAGCAGAAGCCGTACACACCGAAGTGTCCAGTATGCGAAATGACGGGACACGCTGCACCTGACTGCGCCGAATACAAGAAAGCGGACATCGACGCCAGATGGGACCTCGCCAAGGCCAGACGCCTGTGCTTTAGGTGTCTGCGATACCGGGGTAAGGTACATCGCTGTCAAATTAGAAAATGTGGTATAAATAATTGTCCGCATCTGCATCACAGAACGCTGCACAAAGGGAAGAAGCTCCCAACAGAAGAAAAGGATGACAGCGAAAAGACCGAGGCCATCAACTCCGCATGGACAGCCGCCAAGCAGTCGTACCTGAAGCTGATACCTGTACAGGTGTCTGGCCCAAAGGGAAAGGCGAACACCTATGCGCTCCTCGACGATGGATCGACGGTGACCCTGATTGACGAGAGGATAGCCGACAACATCGGCGCCCGCGGACCTGTCAATCCTCTCAAGATCGAAGCGATCAACAAGATGACTACGTCTGAGGACCAGTCAAGGAGGGTCTCCATCACCATCACCGGACCAAATAAAAGGCAACACAAAATGCAAGCAAGAACAATGAAGCGGCTGATGGTGTCTACGCAGCAGGTGCCAAAGGACTGTATTGAAAACTGTAAGCATCTTCGAGACATGAGCAGTATCCTGGCATACGAAGAGACACGACCGGGGATCCTGATAGGGCAGGACAACTGGCAACTTCTGCTGGCAACTAAGGTTAGAAAGGGAAGTAAGTATCAACCTGTTGCCTCTTTGACCCCTTTAGGTTGGGTGCTGCACGGGAGCTACACCAAGACTCCCAACAGTGAAGTACAGAAAGTGCACCACCATATGAAGAAAGGGGCAGAAGACAAGATGCACCTGATGAAGAAGGAGTGCTTCAGGCTAAGAAGGCCGAAGTCTAATCCCGGGAAACAGACACTCCAGAAGAAGACACAGAAGGTGCCGACGAAACTGAACGTAGCTGACGACGCGACCAGAGACGTACCAGCCAACTTTAACTCAGAACATCGCTGGTACCAGGGACCACAGTTCCTGTATGAAAATGAAGATTCCTGGCCAAAAGAAGCATCGTCGTCACCTGCAGAAGGACCTACAGGCGAAGAAAAGGTCAACCATGTCAGCGCCGTCAAACAGAAGACGCAGAAGATCTCCGAAGCCCTTTCCGACGCGACTAGATTCTCAAGTTGGGGTAGACTGCGCTACGCCACAGCAAGAATATGTACCAGTCCCTGCAGAACTCCTACGCCGTGCAGAAGAACTACTCATGCGCTCCACACAAGAAGACAGTTTCGGACAAGAGATCGAGGACATACAGAAGAAGAAGCCTCTCAGCAAGGACAGTCGTCTGCGTCAGCTAAGCATAGAGTACACAGAAGACACGTTAAGACTAAGAAGCCGCATCGCCGCAGCCGAACAGCTAACAGAAAAATTCAAGAGGCCAATGATACTGGACGGAGGACATCACGTCGTACAGCTGTGGATCAAGAAGGTACACGTGGAGTTGCATCACGCCGGCGTCGAAGCCACCATCAACGAGTGTCGGCAACAATACTGGATCCTGCGACTCCGCCCCATTACGAAGACCCTGCTGAAGCGCTGCCTCCACTGCAGAATGAAGACAGAAGCACCGCCGTACCCGCGAACAGGAAATCTACCTCAATGCCGTGTCGCACATCACAAGCGACCCTTCACATTCACGGGGGTAGACTACTTCGGTCCGCTATCAGTAACAGTTGGACGCAGTCACCAGAAGAGATACGTGGCGATATTCACCTGCTTGACCACCAGAGCTATCCACCTAGAGATAGCAGCAACACTCAGCACAGACTCCGCAATAATGGCACTCAGACGCCTCATCGCACGCCGAGGATGCCCATCAGAGATATGGTCAGACAACGGGACCAACCTGAAGGGCGCAGATCGAGAACTACGACAAGCAATCGACGAGGCAACAAAAGAAGAAGCGGCCAAGAAAACCATCGTGTGGCGATTCATCCCTCCTGGTGCACCGTTCATGGGTGCTGCATGGGAGCGAATGGTGCGATCTGTCAAGACTGCCCTGACAGCGACTCTCCACGAGCGTCACCCCAATGAAGAAGTACTGGCTACCCTGCTAGCGGAGGCGGAATTCTCAGTCAACAGCCGTCCGCTCACCCACGTGTCCACCTCGGAAGAAGACCCAGAAGCACTGACGCCGAACCACTTCTTGCTCAGCTCACCAGGAAGAGTTCCAGCTCCAGGAACATTCTCCGAGCAAGACGCCGCGAGCAGGTCTACCTGGCGTGCATCACAACGCCTGGCAGACATCTTCTGGACAAGATGGCTCCGGGAATACCTCCCCGAGCTTCAATACCGGCGGGAGCCCCATGGCAAGGGGCATGAAGTCAAGATTGGTGACCTAGTGCAACTCATCGACACCAATCTCCCTCGCAACGTGTGGCTACGCGGCAAGGTGGTAGCTACGTACCCTGGACCCGACGGCATCGTGCGCACCGTAGACGTGAAGACGAAGACTGGAATACTACGGAGACCAGTGAGAAAGATGGTGATCCTGCCGATAGAAGACGTCGCCTTAGCACCGGAACAAAATACGACGAGTCGTACGGCGGGAGAGATGTGCACGACGACGTCTAAATAGAGATAAGTTGAACATATAAATAATATAGTTAGGATAGGGTCACCTTATATATTAGCTTTATATAACAGAATAGCGTTAGTTTATATACGAAATTATGATATAATCTTATTAGAATAGGTTTCTCAAAGGCAGATAGGGGTGATATGTTGTTATAAAGATGTAATTTACTTAGATATGTTTATATTCTGTTATCTTATGTACTAAGTCATAGTAGTTTTATATAGATAAGGGCGTAGTTATGTAATTAATGATGTTTAAATAGTGTTTTATGATAGATAGGGTTGATTTATGCACTTGTAATGTTAATTACGATATTCTATTGTTAATACTTGTGTTTAGGTATGTTTTCGTAAAGATTCTACTTAAGATTGTATTAGAATATGTTAATTTCTTGTTAGAACAACAATGATTATTGTTATTATATAGTTTCATAATGTTTTAATAATATTTAGATAATATTCGAGAATATTCTTGCTTTGTATAGCATCACGTTTATAGGTAATAAGACCGCGAGACAGGGCACTCAACGCTGATTGGCGGGAATATTGTAGAACAATTGGTACCTACTACGCTGATTGGTCGGAACCTTGTAGAACGTTCGATAGGTACCTACGATACGTGTATAAAAGGCGGAACATTTGCACGGATCTTCACTTCACGGCGAGCAACGGAGCAATCAAGAAAGAAGAACTCTCAAGAAAGAAGCTCTGAAGACAGTACTACAGGAAGCCTGGAAGCTCTGCTAGTACCACTGAAGCCCGCAAGTACCACTGAAGCCCTGAAGCTCTGCAAGTACCGAGCGAGTACCTATATACGTCAATACAAGATTGAGAGACTACTTGTTGTTTCTATCACGGTCGTCACGACAGTGTCGCCCTCTTGACCCGCCATACTCCACGAGTATACCTCACGCCGACAGCGCCTGGAGACATCCCCAATCCCAGCACAAGAAGTGTGCCGCTACTCTCCTCCGCGAAGGACCGGGAGGGTTCGTGCACACTAATCGTACCGTACGTGTGTGTCGCGGGTATCGACCGATTGATCCGGCGCCAGACACAGTCCTGATCGGCACACACCCGGATTATCTCTGTGCCGACCAACACGCGCCGATTATCTTACCACAAACAACACAAATCAGAACATTTAGATTCACTGATCAATTCGTTAATACCTACTGGACCATTTGCAAATCCGTTTCGGTATAGAGACGAACTACGAACAAAGAGATGAACTCCAAATTATAACATAAATTTTCTGAAATAATTTATATCTACTTTTCTACGATAATGTTTTAGTTTCCATCTCAATAACAGCTCTTTATATCGAGGACTAGCTTTCCGCGGTGCGGATTCACCCGTGTCTTTGCTTACTGCTCTGCTCCCGTTGCCAATAGCGTGATGTCACATAGTCTATAACCTTCCTTATGAACTGGGCTCATACGCAAAAAGAATTATTCAAATCCGAGTGGTAGTTTTAGAGATTAGCGCGTTCAAACAAACAAACAAACTTGTCCGCTTTATATAATAGTATAGATAATTGTATTACAATGTTGCTCAATTTCAAATCAATACGAAAGGTTGAATAAGTACCGTGGTATTGAATGAAATCAAAGTGAATAGAGTAGAAACGCGAGGTGGCGAGGCGCCGCTCGCTTTGACTACTCACCCGTGAAATGGGCTCACTGCTAATACGCACTGCCAGCGTAACAAATGACAAAGTTTCGATCTATCGATGGAACTTGCTCCTACAACAGTAGCCGGCCCTCGTACTTGTAGTTAGGCGCGTTTACTAATCGTAATCCGACGGCGAACTTGAACAGTATTAGCTTTATCTGTGCGTGTTTTAGTGATATTTGAATATTATATTCAACCACTTAATAATACCAAGGTACTGTCGTGGTAGTTTCGAATCTTTCTTAAAGTTCGAATATAGTTGCTCGATAGCGTTGGAGATTCGCTCCTGAGTTAAAATTAGGTCTTCCATGCTAGACATGTTGATAAATCATAAGAGTAAAAACGTTAATATGAAACGATCTCACTTGATATCTTGATACTGGACGGTGCCCTCGAACAGCTGCTGTCGCCGCTCGGTGGTATCACGCTGATAGTCCTGATAGTTCCACGCAGTGCCGTAAATAGGGCGGTGCCACCGGTGCCCAGGCACAGGGCGTAGACTCTGGGGGGCGCAAGAATGGCCAGACCAGGCAGGACTATTATTTTTTCGGTTTGCTCCTGATAAGTGCCCGCTGCGCCCTAGTGCTCGATTCCAACACATACGTACCTACATGCCAGTATCATCAAAAACGTCTATTAAATTAGACAAAACATCGCGCTCATTTTTTTGGCAGCGCACGAGCGTATTTGTGTTTAGTGTTTATCGGAGTTAAGCCGCCGGCCGGCTACACGGTCGGTCGGAGACTAAGCGGCGGGCGGGTACGGGCGGGCGCTATAAAGATTTTTTTAACAATGCCAGTGTCTGTATCTTCCTGCGAAAGATCATTTAGTAAGCTAAAATTAATGAAAACTTACTTGCGCTCGACGATTGGCCAAGAAAGGTTGACGGGCTTAGCGATTTTGTTGATTGAACGCGACATAGGAAGGTGTCTGTCGTATGAAAAGGTTATCAACGATTTCGCAATGAAGAAAGCGCGAAAAGTAAATCTTTAAAAAAGTTTATGGCTTGCTTTAATAAATCTTTACTATCTGAACTCATTCATTTGTGGTCTCATTTATTTGTGTATTGTGTAGTTGTGAATAATCTTGCAAATATTTTCGAATAAACGTTTCTTCACCAATTCATACTTAAACGCAATTTATATTATGCTACCTTCCTTATTCAAAACTCTACCATACCAAGTACTTAAAATTAAATTAATTTACAGTTTACTGAAACTTTGCAGGGTGTTATTTTATTATAGAAGTATGAAAACCATAGTGGCCCAAAAATTAAATCTTAAGCATCAGGGTGGGCAACGCATTTGCACTAGTGAACTTGCGATTGAGTTTTAGTGAGTGAGACACAGTGGGTGGTATAATAGGCGAAGGGTCCACTTAACATCAGTGGGTATAGATAGTATATGTTCAAAATTAGACAGCTATGTTTATGCACTTAATAGAATACGACAAATAACAACTATAGAAGCTACTGTTAGTGCATATCACGGTTACGTCTCCTCCATTTTGCGCTATGGAATAATTATTTGGGGTAATTCTGTTGAACTAATTCGAGTATTCAGAGCGCAGAAAAAGTGTGTAAGAGCATTAGATGGGGCAGAATACCTAGACAGCTGCATACCTTTGCTTAAAAAACATAAAATTCTACCATTACCTTGTTTGTACATGTATGAAATTTGTATATTTGTTTACAAACATTCTAGTCTTTTTATTAAAAATATAGAAGTTAATAATAGAAATGGTAGATTCTCTAATAAGTTGCATGTTCCTAAACAACGCACAGCTTTACATAGTAAAAACTCATTTTGTATGGCAGTACGAATTTATAATAAATTACCGAATTATTTAAAAACATTAGATTTATTGTTATTTAAAAGAAAATTATTTGATTTATTTATAAACAAATGTTATTATACTGTCAAAGATTACCTAAATGATAAAAATGTGTAATTCTTTAAAATTGTTACCTACTTTCGTTTTTTTATTTTTGCTTAAACATGTAAAATATTTGTACACCAGCAATGGTAGAATATGAGACCAAGCAATTTGTATGTAACACCATTTAAGTACCATATTCTGATAAATAAATATATCTTTATCTTTATCTTTATCTCTTTATGGCTCGTCTGCTTGTTTGCCTACATCAGTTCTTTAAAAAAAAGATTTTTCTTCCAAAATATTAGATAATTGGTCCACCAACACCAAGTTCCTTGTGCTTTATTTTAACACCCTAAATGAAATAAAGTAAGCCTATACATAGCATTGCTCTAGGGTACCTATAATATCTAAAAAAACAAGGGTGCAATTATAGAAGCTCGCACAGGGCGCAAAAAAGGCTATTGACGGCACTGGTTCCACGTGCTGGTGGATTCTCACTAGTGTCACAGAGACGCGGTCGCTAACTACGATCACTGAGTCATTCGCGAATATAGTCAGGATGTATTAAATTTAAAAAAAAGGATGTACGGTCCGTACACCCGCCCGGTATAGTAAACTAAAGGTTTATATATCAGTAAAACTCAAAGTAAATTTAAGTGACTACATTGATAGATAGATAGATACAAGATGATACGCGACAATTGATCACTGAACGTCGAATGATGTAATGATAGGTGAGACGCGGTACGTCAGTTGATGATTGAACGTGAACGCGAACTGATTTTAATACAATTAATTAAAGTAATGAAAGGAGTAAACCGCTTACACAGCACAACGTGTAAGTTGAGCAATGTGAGAGCTACGTATACTTAACGTGGCTCGTACAAAACTTTTGTTTTGGATATTGAATCAGTATTTATTCGAAATTTAGAATTCCCGCCTTAATAGGGCGATTGACAACCACCCACTACAAGATGCCTACTAAAGTACCTCTCGAATCGTGGCCGCGTGGGCGTGACGCTATGATAAATTTGTTTTTGCGTTCAAGGACTTACAAAGAATTTATAAAATTTACTCAAACAATAGTAAATTTCATCTCTAGTGACCAGAGTATTCACTAAAACCACCGAGTAAGATTTTACTCGTACGACATTCGTAGTCCCGTCGCGGAGGATTATCTTAGCTAAGAGGGTTAGTAGAGTTACGCACTGTACACATCCATTCTCCTTGCGCCCCATCGTATTCGCAGACTAACAGCTGTGGTCCTGGTTGGCGAGCAGCAATATGTAGTCACGGAACCGGAGAACCACCTGATATCGGCAACAACAAGCCTAATGCGCTATTGCCCTGTCAAACTTCAGCTCAGATTTCTCTTAAACAATATCACGATTTTCGCAGTGTCGCAGAGTGTTCAACCTCATAACTGCCATAGAATTTTTCAAATATTCAAACCTTACCTAGGTAGCTACTTCATTTAATATTCGAATGTAAATACCGAGTAGTAGAATAGCACACGCTAATTGGCGCGGAAGATCGTGTATTAAAGCAAAACAAAATCTGCTTGTAGAAATTCATCTTCGAGTGAATAAAATTACCATGCTCTGCTTATGTGTACGTAAATCTACGAGTACATATAAACGACGCAGAAATGGTAATTTGATCTCACTGAGTAAAATCGAATTATTCCTTCCAGAATAAAAATATTTCTAAACGAAAGTAATTACTTTGTATGACGCAGAGTATTCGAACCGCGTGCAGTCTGCGTGATCATTGTTCTTTCACATAACTATATGACTATTGTGCAAGTTGTGTACGTACTACTTGTCGATTTTACTTGTACTTTGTCAAGTTGATATTAATGTTGATGAATCTGTGCGCTGATGTCGGCGCTTATTACACTTGCGACAAGTTTTTACGAGAAGCGATAACCTCCCCAACTGTCACACTTCAGTGATTCGCCACGAAATGCGGAGGTATTAAACCAACGCTCACGATCTCGCGCGCTCAATCACTACAGGAAGTATGCATTTATTATTAGTTTGGATAATAAAGTTTTACACCTTTCATTACACGACTCGTCAACGGCCAACAAACTTTCACTGGTGGACATGGCTCCCTCTCAAATTAAGAGATTTGTCACAATTTAGTGACGCAAACGCAAAGCAATATAATGCAATAATATGGCAAGAAAATATGCGTATATTATTACAACATTGAATAGCAAAAGCTGGGTATCGAAGAGAACTAAACGGACGCTAAAACACACAATAGTACATATACCTATACGCTTCTGGTATAGAGTAGTATACAGTGTCGATAAATGACATTATAGGCGAGGCGCATCGGTGCGCTTTGTGCTGTCCGCATTGTCGCGCGACTGTCCGCCCTGTCCCCTGTCCCGCGTCGTATCGCCACCAATACAATAAAATATCACAAATATTTTCTCATGCACAGGGTTGCCATGTATAAAGCATAACTAAAAATAGAAATAACATGGGACGCTTCATTAAGTTTTATATGCAAAGACAAAGAAAGAGTTTTCTAACTCCTAACCAAAAGAACAATCTCTATGCCTATTAGTTATGGGTTTATTCTCCTTTTAAACACACTAGATACAATTTTTTGGACTAGAATCTTAAATATAAGCTTAAACCTAAAGATAAATATAGTTACACTATGTAACATGTATATGATATACAAATTATGGTGACATAACTGATATGTAAGTTTCTAGTATTCAATCAATGTCTATCACTTGTAAGTGTGTGTTGCTCAATGAATATAATAGTGTTGTTATTATAATTTTATTATACTCAGATACAATCAGGAAATATCTATTTCCTCTCCGCGAAATTAATGGGTCAAGATTACCTTTATTGTCTACGACCTGAGGACCTAGAGAAATGGCATAGATAGATAATTACAATGTTTATTACACATCGTATCGACCGGAACCAACATGATGGAGTGGACGATGCGATGGTTGGACACCAGCCGTTTTGTTAATTGTTCATACGAATATGTTACACTGTCACGCATGTTGAATCGTACTACAGTTACATACTTAAGTTTGCTTGTTATGTAAAGCTCGCCCTATATAAGTGGATCTTTGTGGTCTGTCACAAAGATGTATCATTTCTACTCACGCACATGCAGTGCAGTGCTTACGTAGCGGTAGCCCTACGCGTGTAATCGCAAATACTAAAATACACAGACATAATAACAGCGAGTTATAAAATATGTTCGGAAATAACTGCGCTTAATTCGACACTGTGCGGAGCGGAACGGAGCGGTGCAGCGACGACAATACAATACAACATGTTGGGTATAATAATTTCCAATACCTACGATAATATCATTATTGTACGATATGCACACGCACTGTATGCACATTCAACGGCATTGTGCATGTAAGCTGATTGTTTCAAATCTAATAATATTTAACTGTGTATCAATGCTTATTATGTGATAATACCAACCCCGGGGTCCATGCTATAGTTCAGCTATCTATGTAGCTGAGAGGATTGGAATATAATATAAGCAATATTCATTTTCGCCAACAAAATGTAAACGTTCAACTTGACCCGAACCTTGATCACTTTATATTCTTATACGGCGGACTCGGCGCGTATATTCAAGATGAACTTGCTTATATCTAAGTAAGCCAGTGGCAGCGAGCGCGCACAGAACGATCACGATTCACGGCCGAAGCACTAACCCTTTCATATTCGCTCACAAAGTACGCCGATGATTCAGCCCTCGTACAATTTGTTTAGCCCCGCGCCCTCCGCCTCGCGCCGCCCTACCGCGCCGCCAGGGAACCGTAAAAATATCTTATCTACTTTATAAATCCGCTTCCATAATAACGCTTTTGGATAAAACACGAGATAAAATCACCGGATGGTGAATTTACTACGAGTAGAGCTCACTCACACGCGCGACACGGGCCTCCCACCTCAACCTCATTATAGAGCAGAATGTGTTCTTATACATAGACAAAACGACATTATCGGGTAATTTTCGCCCAACGCAGATTTCCTCTTATGCCTTGGATTTTATGAAAATGATGTTAGAAGAATGGCGGTAACTGCCTACGTAGTACTTCAAGTAGTCGATATGAAGGCGGTGAAAGAGGCACTTACATAAAAGCCCTATCTAAAGGTCTATAGACATTTCACTAGTGTAGCGAACATTAGTTGCACGCTAAAAGCGGCATGAAGAAGCAGCCGCGTTAAGTGCAGTGTTACGACAGCATTATTGAATTGCAGCAGTGGGCCAGTGTTTGGTGAGTATTTTCGCGCCCGCTACCGCGTCCGCCGCGACTGTGCTATGACCCTCATTTACATAGAAATAGCATTATACACATTTCAGTCTAATGTGTAGTTGATATATAAACTTAACGATTGCAGTAGGAGCTAGATAACACTTATCGTTCAGATAAAAATACTGCGTTACCTGTAACCGGCGCCATTACGTACCTACAGTACGCTGCCGACAACAAAAGCGTTACTTTAATAGCTGGCTATAACAATAACGCGTACGGATTCTAAATTGTAACAACTTAATTACAGAAACATTTACGTACAGTTACCGTCAACGTTAAGAAATCAAAGTTATTTTATTTTTAAGTCGAGTTAGGTTTAATTATAGCCACTGAAGTAGAATGACTCTATTCCCAAAGCGCTTAATCTTCACGAGACGCAGATATTTATACTATTATTTATAGCGAAAGAGTTTGTTTGTTTCATCGCTTATATCTAAAACTACTAGTCGGATTTGAAAAATAATTTTGCATATACATAACATACATCCCAGTTCTCTAAGAAGGTTATAGGCTATGTAACATCACGCTACTGGCGACGGGAGCAGAGCAGTAAGCAAAGACGTGGGTAAAACCGTGCTCTCGTTAGTCAGACGACAGTTGATGTGGTTGTAAAGTTGACGAGCTTCTGTACGTGAAGTGCAACGTGTGGACAGTTAGTAGATACGCGCTCACTTAAACGTGTGTGCTAAGCGTTACTAATCACTGCTAATGTTGTGCTAAATATATACCAACAACAATAATTATACCACGAAGCAACGAACAAATGTCTGCTTTCAGTGAAAGGTTAACGTAAACTTAAATTAACGACGTTTTAAAACGTCATAGTACTATCTTGCATGCGTTTTCTTCTATTTTAAATCTAGTCACTTAGTCACAAAAGTTTTCTAATTTTAATATTGAATATTGCGCAAAACGTTCGTTGGCAGGCTCTTTTTGACAACAATGAATTGAGAAAATTAAATAATTTCTAGCCTCCTAGCAATTTTATTAAATAGGTAGTTATAAATTCTCTTAAATAAAAAAAAAAATATAGTTTTAGAACTATAAAACTATTTGTAATAATAAAAATATTTGCAACAAAAGGTTTGCGTTAATATATATGTTAGTTGGACATGGATAACAATTCAAAAGTAATATAACGGCGACCTTAGCACACAGCGCGATACACATCGAGGATATGCTCGCGGCATCACTGTGCTACCTTCTCTCCTACTTGCATAGGACATACAGTACACACCGTATTATTTGTACTCCACTACTCGTACATGTACATGGGATCGTCGCTTGTTCGCTGTAAACGCTCTGTGCATGTTTTCAGATTTCATTCAATATCAAAAGTGTACAAGTTAAATTTAATAAAAATAGATACTAGCAATTTTAAATGTAAACGAGTACTGGATTATACGGCGGCATGGCACTATTAGGCAGATTTGTGAAAAACACGGCCTCGGCGAGGTGGCGAGCGTGACGGCGACGTGAAGACAACGACACGTTGTGTTGTCGTCGCACGCGCGCACGTGACTCTACACAAGTACTCAATAAACGGTCCTGCACATGGAATATCCACTCACGCAGCTGATTTTAAAAACTTATTTACTATATTATTTATTTTATAATAATAATAATAATAATATAATAATAATATTCTACCACATTCACACAGCGCCATCTAGCCCCAAATTAAGCAATTATATTTGCTTGTGTTATGGGTACTAAACAACTGATATACTACTTATATACATTTTTTTTTGTAAATACATACATATTATAGATAAATTACACCCAGACACAGAACAAACAATCATGCTCATCACACAAAGGTTTGTCCTGGGTGGGAATCGAACCCACGACCTCCGGCTTAGCAGTCAGGGTCACTAACCACTAGACCAACAGGCCAGTCCTTTGTACTTAACATATCATTTGTATGTTCTATTTGGAATACCTAGTAATTATTTCATGAAAACCATAACTAATGAGTACGCATGAGTGTTTGTAGAAGTGATGTAACAAAACTTGTTTATTGTGAACAAACATGGTTAGTTTCATATCACGTTTAGTATATTGAACAAAACTTAGATTGCCCTGAGGCAGCACGGCACGCGGGCGTTACCACGTGAACTCATTTACACGATTTATACAAGTTTGTTGCGACACACACACATATCATACTTGTAATAAATACATATACTGTCGTATGAGATGCATAGTTCGCGAGTCTCGTGTCGGGAACAAAGGTTGAACCTCCTTTGTATTGCGGAGATCGGTGCACCGCAGATTGTGTAATGCACGTCGCGATTACACTACCACGGTAATACTATCTATACAGTATTCTAACTCGGCCGTATTTTTTAAATAAATGCCTACAGTCGCGCGGTACGTAAACATGCGATAAAGCTGCCCGCGTCCAGCACTTTAATTACATTTGCCTACTTTGTGTTTCCATTTAGTTTTGTGATTGTAAATATACTTTTTTTATATAAAAAAATAAAATACTTTGTGAATTGAATAAAAATGCGTGTTGTTTTTTGATTAGAAATTTATTTTTTCTAGTATTATTCATACACACAGTGTATAAACAACTATTATTAATAATAAAATACCACGTCTTTACTTTAAATTATACAAACTAACAAAAAAAACACACTTGCCTTGAGGTTTTAACACAAGCGTACCTACCGTATCATGATTCACAAACCGCCTATAACTACCTATTTCACTCGTGGCAATCACTTTCTTTTACTCTATTCACTTTATTTATTAATCCAGACATCTTTTTTTTCGGGAGATAAAAGGAAATACTTATCCATTAAAAAGACACACATTATGTACCTACCTACTAGTAAGTAAAATTATTTTATAGTCTTACCTTTCAGAGTTTTCAGGTAATCTAAAAAAAGTTATCTCTGGATGCATTATTGACGAATTCAAGCAACCAAAAACAGCACAATATATCCTACTCTTCATATTCAATATGAACTTAAACTTATTTTTAGTGAAAAATCGCGCAGTTATTGTTAAAAAACCAACACACCGTCCGTTCGTCACTGCGGCACAGTCGCGACTGTCTGTACACCGAGCGCATGTCGAGATCGAGGCGCGTAGGCATAGCCCGCGCTTCGTGCGTTTGTATGAAGTTGGAGTACTGTATACATAATATTACCGTGACACTACCTATCAGATATCGTACATAGATCATCATCACAAGAAATAATACGATTCAATATCGCTGTGGATGTAATAAGTTGATACGACGATAACTAATAGCTCTGTAAGACACTCAGTCTCAGCCAGTACCGTTATCTAAACGTCATCTATAGTACGTCAACTGCGCTTTATCGTGTGAGTGCGGGAAACCGCACATCTCCATTTATTCAGCGGCTGCCACTACCACACGTCACTAAAGATCTCTCTCACACACCACCAACTACTGACGCCATTCATATTACGTGTCATGCAGCCGACATCCCACCACGTACTACTACACCTACGGCTACACCACTATGTTGACCCATTTGACAATATACAAATTATATACCCAGGAACAAAACTCCGCGCACTGATTTCACAGAGGCAACTGAGTAAATACAAAATGCGTCTATTCACCAAAAGTTTAAATGCGATAACCCAAAACATTTACGCGAGTTCCATTATCTTTGACCACAGGGGTTTTCATGTTTACGTTACAAATTATATTTTGACGCAGAAAAGGATATGAACACGTTTAATTTAAGCGCCCTACTTGAGAATTATCCAGGAACAAACACCTCGTACATTCTTCTACCGGAGCAAACGAGGAGAGGGGGAAGGCGTAAAGTAAACCTATTTTACCTTGTTTTTACGATCACCAGATTTAATAACGGGCATTTGCAGAACGCGCGCGTTTGTCGTCCTCGACTATTCTTACAAATGAAAACTATCTGTAAGTGTAAAGTGTGAAGGTTTAAACTGCAACTGCTGTACCATGTTCTACTTGGTATGTAGTAATGAGTTACCTGCGACGAGAATTTTAGTTAATAGTCCACACACTCTGGTTTGTTCCGGGTCTAATAAAAGACTAGAAACTATTATAAATTGGTTACAACTTCGACAGATCAAGTATACCTACATCCATTTAACAGCTCCGGTGCGGGCCTCGCTCTCATAAAAATAGCAAAAATCCAATTATGAAGAGTAATTTTGCCAATAACTAGTAGGTAGTATATAGGCAGCGAATAGAATAGAATATAGAATATTTTATTTCGTATAAAAAGTAGTACAGTATACCAACTTAAATCTAAATTGTATATATGTATGTACTTAATGTATCTATTAAACACATTTAGTTTCACAAAGATATTCAAAAAGTGTCAAGTGACACTTTTTGAATATCTTAATAGTTTAGAGAGCTGGAATGTTATATACATATTCCGCTGTTAGTATTAGAAAAGGCTTGAGATTGGTTCCGCTGAGTATTAACCTACATGTGTGACGTGTTGCTCCGGACGACACCGGACGGGCGGACACCGCGCATATTTATTACGTGATGTGGCGTCACACGAGCACGGTTCTACACACAATGGAACTGTGCAATACATTCTAGTCAATATATGTATATGACACTAGCTTTAGTTAAGTTAAGTTACATCGTTGGTTACTGCTCCGCTCCCGTCACTCGTAGCGTGATAGTACACAGCCTATAACCTCCTCTTCAAAAAGATTTTTCAACAACAATGAAACAACGACTGCTTCTAGTGTTAAAACTAAACAAAATCTTTGCAATGTAGTATTTTTTTTTTTTTTTTTTTTTATGTTAGCCTACCAAAGTGACTCCACCCCGCCTGATGGTAAGCAGTCAGTGGAATCCACAAGTGGTGGCCACTATACCAAAAGCTATCGTCTTAAACTGCTGGTATAGTGGCCTCCACTATGGCGGCTGGGAATGGGGTTAGAGGAAGGGAATGAGGGAGGTGAGGAAAGAGGAAAGGGGGGAAAATTGGGCCTCCGGCGCTCTCACTCACCGAACGAAACGCAGTAGTACGGATACTACTACTCTTAAGTCGATCTTCTATGAGAGGGTAGTACTTCCCCGGACGATCCGGCCCATTCATGCTGAAATCAGCGTGGATCTACTACCGTAATGGATCTACTACCGTAATCCGTAAGTATGAATGTCCGCAACACTAAACTCAGCTTAGAGCATGGCCGTATCTGTCAGTCACACAAACGTATTGACACAGTCACACACTGGCTCATCTTCGGCTCCCGCAGGATACCTTGCTCAATGATGTATATTGGTAAGTATTACTTTTAATGTGCTGACTATTTAAAAATCTGTAAGTGTGATTTGCGAAATGATTTGCCAATTATGGATGTCCGCAGCTGAGTAGTGACATTTGACTGCACCGTTGGTCTAGTGGTTAGTGTAACTGACTGCAACGCCGGGTGTCGTGGGTTCGATTCCCGCGGAAGGCAAATATTTGTGTAATGAACATTTGTATTTGTCTTCAGTTTGGGTGTTTTCTATGTACTCTAAGTATGTATTTACAAAAAAAAAGTATGTATATGTATTATATTTCAATTATCTAGTACCCATAACACAAGCTCTGCTTAGCTTGGGACTAGATGATGGTGTGTGATAGTGTCCACATATTATTATATTATTATTATATTATTATAGCATAGGATAAAAGTCCCAAAGTTTAATCGTTAAATACAAACAGAATTGCCTTTATTTCTGCGGTTACAAGGACAGAGTTTTACATTTTACAGACCGATAACTTTACTGTTGGTCGCACAATTGATAGCCACTCTGTTGTGAAATTACACTGAAACATTACTAAACAAATACAGATATATTTCAGTCATTTCGTTTTAAATAACTGAAAACGCTAAATATAGTGACGTTACTTCTAAATATCAGTGTCCCTCTGAATTTCAACAACTCTTTATGTCAACACATCCTCAACTTCGAAAATACATAGTTCGACAATCATGAAAGAGCTCGATATAGAATGGTACAAAGCAATAATTGTGCATTAATTTTTAAAATCAAACTGATAAAATTATCTAGTTCTAGTCTAGTTTCTTTTTGTACAAAAAGTAGTTAATTTTTTTTTTATTTTTAATTAATTTAATAAGTCTAAACATTACATGTATAATAAATAATATAGGTAAGGACTTTCCCTTTGGATCCAAAATAAGCAAGTGCTTGCTAGTTTAATATTAAGTTTAGACGATAAGTAAAATCTAAAAAGATTTAATACTCTGAAGGTAGCAATATCTTTGGTGCGAGTGGCGACACGTCGTATCGTCGCGAAGGGAGTCTTGGGAACAAATTTAATAACGGCCTACATTGCGCGCCGTACGCCAACTCGCACGACCTCGCTGTCTACACGACAAGCTACGTATAATAAACACACGGATTTCCTTCACATGGTGCACCTAGTGAGCGCTAAAGTGCAATTTAATCCTCTTGTGTATCCTAGCACTAGATTTTTGTGAAAATTTCTCTAAAAGTGTCAAATTAGTTTGTTGATTCAGCGAAGTGTCTCGTGTAAGAAACGAAGCTAAGAGTGGCACCAAGTTTATAGTTTTGCACAGTTTACATTGACAGAAATAATATAGTGCTCCTCGAGCGCGCTCAAATATCGGCTGCCAAATATTATTTGCGTCCACTAATTGGCGCGCGTGCCTCTAACTCTTGACAATTTTTCCATTGAATACAGCGGCCAATAAACTGAACTTTTCCATTGTGTGTTATCCATATAGAAATTATTTCGATTAACTTTTGCCGCCTATCGAACGTTCAATTAAACTGAAACTTTGAGTGTCAGCTCGGTGATCGATTCCGTTTTATTTTCGTAGCTAAGTTTGTTTGCAGCGGCGTTGCTGGGGGTGGTGGAGGGGTGGAGGTGACGTGTCAGGATCGTATACAAATAAAATTCAACCTCCCTCGTGAAAAATTGTGCATTCAAGAACCCAGCAATAAGGAATGATATTCTCTGCGAGTTACAACATGATGGATGGTCGCGTCGGTCGGTGCAGTGACAGTCGCAGCGACAACAGCGCAGCGCTATTCGCACTTGTCTGCAATCCCATGTGACATAAATTGTTCTTGATATTGTAGAATTGAATCATCACATGAATTTATATTTTACCTATTCCATATTAACTAATTTAGTTCTAAACTAATAACAAAAGATATTGTAGATATTTAATATTAGAAAGTATTAAGAAGGTGGCGCGGTGTCGGCGCTAGAGCTCTCGTCAGCAAACACGCGTCGATTTCATCATATTGTACAGGTTCTAACCAATTTAAAAGCCTTTATCGTATATGACGATAGGTTTGGTGGTCCTGCAGGTGGTAACATATGTAAGGAGTACATTCACTTGATTGTATCTAACATCAACAATCTGCCATTAAATGATTTGCCAAATTAATCTAATCTAATATTCAGAAAGCCATTTTATTTTAATTTTCGAATAAACTTATCGAATTTGACTGATATTTTTATACGTTTACGTTCTACTCGCATATACCGAGGTTTTTACTCGTATATTAATATAAACTTCCCTAAATATATTCCAAGATTTTATAAGACGAAAACAGTTTTAGTAATATTTTGACGAACCTATTACCAAGTGCAGGTACGTAGTAAGTAAGTAATAAACGCGGCACGTTCACATATTTAGTGTTCGCGCGTCGTTCGTCAGTAGGCAGTAGGTAGGTAACACGTACACACGTTGTAAAGCATCATCGGCGCTTTCTCCGCTCATTTCCTGTGTTTACGTGCGCGAGATGAGCCTGTATTATGTACACGGACCATGTTTAGCTAATGCCGAACATCCTGCAGCGAGCCCCCATCTACCTACCTAGCGAACATCGCTCTTACACGTTACGTAAAGTAACACCTCGACTAAAATAAATCTTTTACATTACTGTGATAGCAAAAAGCAGACGTTAGGTATGTCATAGGAACTTGCGGTCTTTGGTGTTTATAATGGTAGAAGAAACTTGTCTATCGATTTCTAAAGCAAACACACTGTACCAATACTGCCTTTCGAGCATAACTGACCGACGTACGGATACTGTTACTTCAATATTCCGTAAATACCTCCACGATCGTCCGGTCGTCGGTTCGGCGCCTTGACAATGAAACCAACAAGGAACTACTTCTACATAAATCTTCTTTTTAATTACATGTTCAATATTTCATACAAGACATAATTGTACCTACGTAATGTTAAATCAAACGATACTAATAAATTGACTATTCTTGTTTGTACCTTGACACTGAGAATAAGAGCAGTCTGTAGCCTGGCCTGACTTGATTATTCCATCATTGTGTATTAAAACTATATTAGTGTGGACAGTGACGAGGGTGGTCGAAGCCTCGTGCTGGTGTCCATCGTTCACAATCATTCTACATTCAATATACTTCTGAGGTTGCACCTAGACGTAGTTTTGACTAAGTTTCATGTACATGTTGCATTATAGCATCATTATACATAGAATATTTGTTGTTTTATTAATAATTCTAGCCTATTTTACTGGCACATAGCAAGGCAAAGGCCTCTTTTCATATAAAAAAGTTTTTGCATTATAAGAAATATTTGAAACATCTTGGTATATGTTCCTGGGCCGTCTCTTTTTTTATCATTTAAATAACAACTTATATTATAATTCCTATATACAAAAATGAATAATTTACTAAACTTAACATAGTATTGATTAAATCGAATTTCCATACGGTATGACGCTTAACAGCTTCGCTGCCGAGCACATACCGTATGGTTTTTTTTCTGTGGACTAAATAATAAACACATTTGGCCCGGGGGGGCACTGGGGGTAAGTTCTACTTTCCATGGAGGCAGCGAAACTGTTAAGCGACCAGCAAAGGAGTACGTTCACTGTTAGAGACTTGCGGCCATCAAATAATGGCCGGATAAAGCGTTGCGTAGGTAGAAGGTCTGAAACGCGAAAAGTCTGTATTAATATAGATTTGAAATAGGAAAGACAAAAAGCATTAGACACAGACTCTCGAAACACATATATTTGTAGCATTTCTTAGTAATATTTCGCAAAATACTTCCTCAGTGCAAAAAAGTCATAAAATAAAGTTCTCTATTACACCTTACATTAATTGATATAAAGTTGAAAATTGGTTATTTTCAATTCGCAAGTTATGATTGGTTTCCACCGAGGCTGCGAATATATATAAATAAATGACTTTTGTCCATCGAATTAGATTAAAACCCAGCAAGCAGCTTACTTAGCCACTGAAACGATGGTCAATTATGTCGATATATAGTTAGATACACAAAACTTCGCATGCTGTGCCTATCGCATGTCGGTGAAATAAAAGTTTACATTGTGAAGTAAGTGAAGTCGAGACGATTCGTAAAGCACTAACATTGTGAAGCGAGTTAATGAGAAGTTTCTGACGCTACGACGGAGTCGTGACGTGGGAAACGCGCTACCACCTCTAACGACACTCTATCGCTTCAGGCTACCTCTTCATCTATAATATTCTTAGTTAAAAATAACTACTAGTTTGCCGTACTCTACTACTTTAAAGATTTACTTAAATGTTGGTTCTCTGCAGGTTTTATCATGTGCAATCACATTTTCAGTAAAGAGTATTAGCACAAATACATTTGGCTACGGTACAAATGTATTATATCCACCCCATTGAATAAGAAACGATTTCCCGGACTATATTTTCTTAACCTTCCTTTACTTCGGCGCTCGGGTAAAAAGAAAAGCGTTTCACAGCTCGCCTCAGATCATAGAAACAAATGTACCGCACAGTTTTGTATCGCGTCCCTCCGCTATTGTTCTAAACATCATTTGTCTTGCGGAATCTTCATCACACGTGTAGCTACACAACGTCCTATGTAACATCGTGTGAATGTACTACACACGCTCCTTTGCCGCCACCGAAAGACTGTTATTCCTAGTTTGTGAAAATGTTACAAAATACGCGCCGACACCTGCCTTTGTTTATAGCAATCGCGCGGTATTCTCTGATGGTGGAGTGGTTAAGGGGTGCGAATTGTCCTCATCAAAAATTTGCTTAGTTATGTACGAACCACATGTAACAATAGGTTGTCAAGTTTACGAGTACTTGGTGCTAATGTTAGCCAAGTGCGGTGCTTGACTACAAAATATATTTTTATGCGCAGTGATTAGACGCACACGTACTCGCACCCTTGATAACATGCTCGCCTTCACAAGTGGTAATATCAACATTACGTCGGCGGAGGAAATACACTCGTTAAATCTCTCTGAGCGTAACACAACTACAATACATACGACTTTGTGATTAAAAACATAATTATATTTTACTCGAGCAAGTTTTTTTTTTTTTTTTTTTTTTTTTATTGTAGCCTACCAAAGTGACTCCTCCACCCTGCCTGATGGTAAGCAGTCAGTGGAATCCAGAAGTGGCGGCCACTATACTAAAAGTTATCGTCTTAAACTGCTGGTATGGTGGTCTCCACTATGGCGGCTGGGAATGGGGTTAGGGGAAGGGAATGAGGGAGGTGAGGAAAGAGGAAAGGGGGAAAATCGGGCCTCCGGCGCTCTCACTCACCGAACGAAACGCAGTACGGATACTACTACTCTTAAGTCGATCTTCTATGAGAGGGTAGTACTTCCCCGGACGATCCGGCCCATTCATGCTGAAATCAGCGTGGATCTACTACCTCCAGAAAGTAGTATTATAGTAGTATTGAGTTTCGAAAGTTTTTGGCTTATCTTTATGCTACTGCGTGCTAATCTACGGTAGAAATGGTAACAGTACAACCTTCGGCGCAGTTATAATAATATTACCGATATTGAATTAAGACCCAGCTCATCTTTTCACACGGGTATCGTAAAAGGCGTTTCAGCAAGTACCACAAAAGGGTCAGCCGCATTACCCGAGTAGATACCAAGTCAGGAAAACCTGTTACTGTTTGGATAAGTCACTGATTCCCAAGTGAACGAAACAGAGACACACACAAAAAAAATACTGTTTGTTATCTCATTTATTATTATGAGGCATGACGGTAATAAATATCGCGACATACATTACGTAGGGCTATTGAATATAGTTCAACAGAGATGTACCTACTTAAATAGATGCATCTGTGTGATATGTTTGTAGAGGCAGACCGTTCACTGCGTCGTCTGTATGCAGGTGAGGTGACGTAGCCCATTGTGACCGTTGTCGGTGGCGCGATGCCAGGCCGGCCCACGGTGGAGGTACACTTAAACGTTCCACCAATTCAATTCTCGTAATCTATACTAATGTATAAGGAGAGTTTGTTTGTTTGTTTGAACTCGCTTATCTCCGCAACTAACAGTCGAATTTGAATAATTATTTTTACGTATGATAGCCCCGTTCTTTAGAAAGGTTTTAGGCTAGTAATATCACGCTACTAGCGACGGGAGCGGAGCAGTAACCAAAAATGTAATTTAACGCGGGTGCCGCACTACGTTTTATTTTTCGTGTTGAGTGCGGCAAGGTCCGTCGTGTGCGACCCGCTGAACATTGATTCACACTACACTTGCTCCGAAAGGACCCTTATATATAGACCAGTTAAAAAAAAACGTTTATTAACTGGAACAGAATCTCCGAACGGTTTGTAGGTACTAAGTACCTAAATAGAGTGCGAAATATAATTCTGACAAATCTTCAATCAATGTTGAATTAAAAACAAATCATATAACTAATAGTTGTTACATCGACTAATATGTATTACACCTACACGTAGCAAATTGAAACGTTCTTGGTCAATAATTCATCATTATGATAATAATAATAATATTTTTTTGTACACATCATATAATAAATACAAAAGAGATAACATACAAAAAAGTAATACTGCTTAATACCAATATACGTCATCAAACTTGCTAAATTATAGGGAATTAGTACCTAAGTAAATAAAAATTTATGATTTCTGCGCGTAGCAACATCAAGACTACTTACTAGTGATAAATTTTAAGCATTTATATGCTATGGCGTAGCAGTCGTAGCAATCGATCTACGAGCCGAGTCATAATTACGCACCGCTACGCCGACATTAGCATTATCAATACCATATGTTAGGTTACTAACACTGTCATATATAAACCATTGTAGGGCTACAGGACACTGTCATAAGGTAAATTGAGTTTACCTAACCTTTACTTCAACAAAAATTTAATTCTCAAAGTAAATACCCAAGGCGGTGTTGAGATTTTTATTAATTTTAGTCAATAATTTCATTTTTCGTGACCTCCTCAATATATTATGTAGTACGAGTACCTACACAGTTCTCCTAGTACATAAAAGTCGATATAGCGAGAGTAAACAAGTGAGTCATTCAATTTCAGTTTTATGGTGTCAGCAAGCGCTCGACGACGGAACGGAGACGTTTGTAAAGTTAATGTTTAATCGGAGATTCGTAAGAAAATATGCACGTAAACCATAATCATAATTATTTACTTCAGGCATCTAGGGTTCATATATAAATATAAACTAATACATCCTATTAATATTTTAAACGCGAATTTTTGTGTGTGTGTGTGTGTATTTGTTACCACTCAGCGCCTAAACTGAACTGAATTCAGCGGCTGAACCGAATTCGATAAAAATTGGTGTATAGATAAATTCGGTGCCGGAGCCGGACATAGGTTACTTTTTATCTTGAAAATCGGTCAAGTTCCCGAGCGATACAACATAACAACATATTTTACGCGCGGGCGAAGCCGTGAGGTGCAACTAGTGTTACATAAATTGAAACTTAAAAACTACTGTACACGAAGTGTCGGCGTCGTGTTACGTTGCATGGTGTCTAGAAGCTGACCGCGAAAACGCGCGTCAGAATTCTGTCTTGAGGAAGGTCTCTAACTGGTTGGACTTGGAGCCCGTACCACGAACGATATAATCGTCGCACTGAACTAACAGATCGTTTGTGGCTGCACTCGTAAAATACGATTAGTGTGCACTTAAATGAGTCTCTTGGTAGATCGTTCTCAGCTCATCGAACAGCACAGTGTTGACCGTAGTGTTGGCGCTAAACGTCGACGATGCCATTTACATTCAGCGACGTAATTAAGTAGACGTGCGTTTGTTCAGGGTGAAGCGGCGGTTAGTGTGCTCTTGAAACTAAGTGCATTCAGCCGGCTATAATGAGCACAGTGAACTGCAAATGTGTCACTGTGTACCTCCCGTACCCCGCACCTCCCGCGCGCCCTCTGCGCTGCATAATGCATAACTCTGGTGAATTAAACCGGCGGTTGCGATCTACCCTCTCCCTATCGCTAGTATCGTAGTACATGCATTATATTATTATGCATATGCATTAGATCCATTAGTGGACTAAAATAAATTGCTACTACAATTCAAATGTGACAACACACTGATATAGAATCAAGTAAGAAACATTATATACCAATTTTTATTCAATCATATCACAAGAGCTTTTTTATAATTTATAATAATTTTGAATTAATCCCACCCTCTTCCTTTTTATCCAGAACGACACGCGTGGGACTGAAGTGTCACTCTTTCAGAGTGGAGAAACAGACTTCTCATTTGTCCGCTCTAGTCAGTTTTCAAAGGGAACAGTCGGCACAAATTTTCACCCCGGTGACAACTGGGAAGACAATTCCCAGCTGTCATCCCGGACGACAGGGCTAGAGGGGACTATTGAGAATAATTCAATCTAAAGGGTCTTGAACCAAACCATACGGTTCAACACTTCATACTTTTGTCGCATAATTAAGGCCTGGAACTTTTTACCAGCGCATGTGTTCTCATCTAATTATGATCCTGGGTCCTTTAAGCGGGGAGTAGAAAAACATTTCCCTAAACCACTATAGTGGAGGCAACTACACCAGTACTCTGGCTTTTGGAAAGATGTCCACCACTTCTGGATTCCACTGACTGCTTACCATCAGGCAGAGTGGTAGGCTAATATAAGAAAAGTGTGAGGTTATGTACTAGTATGTGCCTAAGATATTTAACCGCTCACTGTTCTTTTCTTATTTATAACTAAAGTAACGTTTGTTTATAAAGAGTTTGATTATTAAGTATAATTAGGCCGGGCACACATTAGCAGACCGGACTGATCGAGTTATGATCGAACACTCAGCGAATATGCGTAAATGCATCGTATGCTAATATGCACATTCGCTAGTTTTACCTAAATGTAGTTTAGTTCGCGTTTAAGTCTCCTTCGAGGCATCACGTTCTCTAACCAATAACCAATACCATTTTATTTACCATAACTTTACCAATAAGTTAACCATACGTAGTTTAGTTAATCTGAATAAATTATTTCTTAAATTATTTCTTTCGTATTTAGTAGCGTAGCTTTTCCATTTATTATCATTTTGTATACAGTGTTATAGTTTCTCAATATATAAATAATTTCTATACAGTCTTCAGATTTTAGGTCGTGTTTGTAGGTTGTTTTTACACTAATGCCAGGCAGTTTTCATGCCCTTTAATGTGCGACTTTTCATACATGGAATAATAATACGCAACTGCCCGCAGACAAAAAGATTCTAATGAACGCTCTTAAACACAACAAGTGAATGAGTGTTAGTCGTGTATCGTACTGCGGTGTCGGTAACATCACGCGACAGAGTTTCCATCAACACAGGATTCATCTATTGCTGGCTCAGCTGACTATACCACAGGGACAACGTCACAACACATACGCCAAACAAGTCAGTGAGGATGTTTAGGAAAATTCGCCACCAGTTGGAGCCACTTTTACTTTCACATTGGGCCAATCAGAGTTTAACTTTCTTCAAGCACTTGACAGCTAGACCTGACGCATCGGTGCTGCCACCTCGTAAGCGTCATTTTAAAAAAAAATCTTTTGTCCTTATGCACGTGATTTATCCATTTTGTAAATTAAACATTAAAATTTCCGAAATGAACACTGACTAATATTTGTTTTAATAGCGCTGTCAAAATGGAAGACCTTTTACTGAAGTGGCGCCAACTGATGGCGAAAATGTTCCTAAACACCCTCATTGCGTTGGGTTCTTAATATAAAAAATAACATACACAAGCACGAAATTTTCTTTAAGATATCCGGCATGTATAATATTACATTAAAACTAATATTAAGATTATAACAATATACGAACACTAAACTTAGATCAAAGTAAAACAATAGTAAATGACTAAAGTTTTATACATAACCAAGACTACTGTGATGGTCTTAGTAGATTTCTCGAACGCCTTCAACACAGTCAGCCATGATATCCTCTTATGTATCCTTTCCCAACTTATGATCTCTCCTGAGGCACTGGAATGGTTTTCCTCATATCTTCTAGGACGTCAGCAGTCAGTTAAGGTTGATGATAGTGCATCAACGTGGTGCAAACTTGAAGCTGGTGTTCCTCAAGGCGGCATACTTTCTCCTCTTCTTTTCTCATTGTTTATCAATCTTCTTACCGAATATCTTCATACTACGTATCATCTGTATGCTGACGATTTGCAGATTTATGTCCAGGAACGATTAGAAAATCTTCCTACTGCAATAGTTGCATTGAACCGGGACTTAAAATGCATAGAAAACTGGTCGAGCAGATTTGGTTTGCACGTGAATCCTGCCAAGTGCCAAGCGATTGTTATTGGCAGCTCTCGCATTATGAGTAGGCTTGACGTATCATCACTACCAACAGTAACGTTTAATGGCATAGTAATTCCGATTAGTAGCGACATCAGAGACCTTGGACTTCAAATTGACGCCACACTCAATTGGCAAGCGCAAGTCACCAATGTTTGCCGGAAGGTCACGAGCGCTCTGCGATCCCTTTATCGTCTAAAGAATTTCCTACCGTCATCAACCAAGACAATGCTCGTGCAAACCTTAATTTTCCCTATGATTGACTATGGTGATGTATGCTATCTTGACCTGAATGCAGATCTACTCAATAAACTCGACCGACTTCTCAACAATTGCATTCGATTCGTTTTTAATCTCCGTAAGTATGATCATGTATCTACTTATCGATCCCAACTGCGTTGGCTACCTATTCGTCAACGTCGTAGTCTTCATGCGTTGACTACTCTTTACACATTACTTAATTCTCCTAATGCACCCTCTTATTTAACCCCTCATTTTCAATACCTCTGTTCAAGCCATAATAGGCATCTTCGCTCTACTAACAATCTTTTACTTCTTTGTCCCCCTCATAGCTCTAGTCTTGTTCATTCTTCTTTCAACATTCAAGCTATTCTTCTCTGGAATGCTCTCCCTCTCGAAATCAGGACGTCCACAAACCGTGAGATATTTAAGACAAGAGTGCGACAGCTTTATGGTAAATTCCTGGCGGAATCATCTTAACTTTTTTACTTTTTATTTAAATATATTATTAAGTTTATGTAATTATTTATGTTTACTTATAAGTCATGTATGTATATTGATATATTTATATACTTATTTACGTACAATATGTTGATATATATATATATATATATATATATTTATCTCTTGTTTTTCTTTCTTTTTATTTTTTTTTTCTTTTATTGGAATGCACCTACCTAGTTTTGTCTCTGCATCACCCAAAGGTTGACTGGTAGAGAATGCCGATGGCATTAAGTCCGCCTTTGTACATTTACATTGTATTTTGTGCAAGAAGATTAAATAAATAAATAAATAAATAAACTATTACAATCACTTTTTAATTAAGTTTGACTTTAATGAGAACACGGAACAAAGACAAGTGGCGGCATCTGTTTCACGATACAGAGAACTTATAAAATTGCACACGCAAAATACGGGTTAAACAGTTCATGAGAGAGCTTAAACAACATGAGATAAATCAAAATGTTTTACGACGACAATAGCGTAATCTAATTATAATTTAATAAATAAACATAATAATAAAACAGATTTGATTTGACTGCCTCTGTGGTTCGGTAGTATCATGTACGGACTGCCACGCAGAGGTCGCATCCAAATATTTGTGTATGAACATGACTATTTGCATTGGTCTGGGTTATTCTGTGTATAATATGCATGTATTTATAAAAAAAAAGTATTTGAATAGACATACGGTATACCTGCATTACATATCCGCATGCGGATACACATACTTAACTACTTGTACACAAGCTATAATATATGCTTACTTTGGGTCTAGATGGCGTTGTGTGTTGGTGCGAAATTATTATTATTATTATAGATTATAGCGCCTCGCAGCTACTGTTGCTACGAGAGTCATGGATTCGAAAAAAGCTAAAGCAAGTTATGCATAAATTTATAAGGTGTTAATAATTTATCGAATAGGAACTCAGACAGCTTAGTTAGTAGTACGCAGGAAGGATACCTGCCGTCTCCATAATCATAATGCTGCGTGGTATTCTAATAAAGAGTAATGATGTATGATGTATGTTTGTTTGGTTGCAGTGCCGTCTGCGCGCATCCTGGGCGGGCCAGACCTGCACGTGGACATGGGCTCCACCATCAACCTGACGTGCCTCATCCAGTTCAGCCCCGAGCCGCCCGCCTACATCTTCTGGTACCACGAGGACGAGGTGAGCGGACGCAAAGTAATTATACACACCCACTTACTACTTACTACCTATATGTATATATACCCGTAGCTTACAGCTTAAGGCCGTTACATACGTGACGGGCTTATATATGGGACGGGAAGGAAAATTTTGAAAATATCGTTTTATACAAAAGGTATATAAATTGGCACTGGCGGCTCCGAGTCTGTCTCCGTCTCCGTCCCGTCCGAGGTGTTTTTTCGTTACGTATGCAGCGACCTTTAATTACACGTATTCTGGGTTCAACTCCCGGCTTCATCGTATGTCTTAGTGTTCGTACAAAGTGTAACAACAACCAGTTGCCAAATCAATGTGTTATTAATGTCGATATTGAAACTATACACTTGTTTACTATTATGGTTGGAACTGGTTTTCTTTAATGGGCCAGCTCTGTTGTGCTATGTCAATACTTCTGAGGTTTCCAACCTTAAATCTTACGTATACGATACGGGTACAGTAACTATTACGCCACAATAAAATAATAATTAGTAAATATTATTATTATTACTATAAAACTATAGGTAATTATTTTTTTAAAACAAGCCAAACTCAGTATCGAGTTTGATAAAACTCTTGTAAAGGGGCAGGTTTTTGTTACTCTTATTTATTTTTAATAATATAAGAAGGATGTTTAACAAGTAACGCACTAAAACTGTTTAATTATTAAAGTAAATAAAATTATGTTCATGTCGCTCTCCTCTTCAGACATTTTTATTTCTCTGGCATTAATGACATTCATTAGACATTGTCAATGCTATAAAACAATGAGATGCAGGATAGACGCTAGGGAAGGTCCAGCAGTGAATTTATTTGGAATGAAATGATGATGATACCAGAATGGGGCCTTTATTGATATAAACGCCTAAAGGGACGAAAAACCCCAGTACAGTACAACTGGATAATAAAAAATATTCAATATAAAATGTGGTCAAGTGGACCCGCGGGTTCAGTAGCGAGCCGGTACAGCTGATAGAAGACCCCTAATTTTTATTAAAAATGCATAAAGAAAATTATTCATTGCAATCAATTTTGTATCAAGTCAACCGGTTACTACACGCTACGGTTTGTAGTAACCGGTTGCCTATACTCTGAATTTTAAAATGACTACTAAATCACGATGTGTATTTTTAGATAACTACAATAAATGTTTAATATATAACGACTAAACAAAATCTACTAAAAAACTCTTAAAATATAAATAGTACTATTTTAACAGTTTTGATTCGTGTGGCTTAGATTCCTTCCTTTATGAAACAAATATATTTAAGTAAAATAGAACATTGACGGCATCACACAAACTATAGGTTACCAAATCAGATATTTTCAAAGGTGGCACGAGGTGTGTGAGATATACATCTAACACCTACCTACAATGTACACGCAGCTACTAATTACACGGCGCTGTACCCCTCCCGCCGCTCGTCGTATATTAATAGCGGCGGGACGCGCCTTATTACTTCCATAAGTGATTAACACGCTTGAATACTAACTAGTTACCAACAAGCTCACAACACCGGCACAGTGAGGGGGAGGAGCCCACCGACTATTCATAATTGAATCGTCCCGCGGCGTCACGGTACCCTTGACCTGCCTACATGTCGGATCAAATCTTTACAAGTCACAAGTCTCGGCGAGGACGTACATAATATATTATTGAGATGTATTCTGAGATACGAACACTGGGCTTACTGATTTGTTACAGCGAGGCAGGCGGGCCGTCCCGCGGGACTCTCAGTTCACGTGCCGCACTGCTCCAAATAGGCCGGCTCGTCTCCTGTGACGCAACTATATCGCATGACACGCACCTCCAAACTTGCGGGTTTTTATTTAAGTAAACGTTAGGTACTGCTTCGTCGCTGACTGTGCGTGTGATATCGCACAAGACAACTATTATAGTCTGACTGTAATGGAACTAGTTTAGTGGTCATTAATTATGAACGCTAAAGCGAGCTGGTAATAGAGCTATCCGGATTTCAATCTTTAGGTAATTAGTTCGCGTCCAGGTCACCAGAGCCCCCCACACACACACACACACACACGGGCGTTACTACCTGTCAACCTTTATTAACTTATTATAAGGTCAACTTCACACCAAGGCAATTAATATTACATATCTAACGTGTCTCAGGTGTGAAAGTTTGTTACAAGATTCAACTTGGAACAAAATCAGTGTCAAGATGATGTAGGCTGACATCAAGAATTAAAGTTGACACAAGCCAGTGTGCACATCGGGACTTACTATACACACATTAATTAGACTAGTATAACAAATAATATGTATCTTTGTTATATTATATAGCGAATTTATTTAGAGTTAGTAAGTCACCTTCCTCGTGTCACCTTTTATATTTTCTGTAAAATATCACGTCAAATGTGGTAGTGTGCAACAAATATTAAGGACTGTAAAATCCTGGGTTGCACTGAATATTGCGTGTAGTCGGGGAAAGGGTCTAACAGCACTTCGACCGCTTGTCATATTTTCTATATATTATATTTAAGAGCTTATAGTGTTGTTGTATGAGTAATTGTGTATTGAGAGCAGATATGTGAATGTATGTGGGCATGTGATGTGAAGCAGGTGATATCGTACGACTCGTCGCGCGGCGGCGTGTCGGTGGTGACGGAGAAGGGCGCGGCCACCACGTCGTACCTGCTGGTGCAGGACGCGGCGCCCGCAGACTCGGGCCGCTACTCCTGCTCACCCTCCAACGCAGAGGTCGCCTCCGTGCGCGTGCACGTGCTCAACGGTACGTACCACCACTACATCTTGTACTTGTGTTTGTAAGCCTACCATACCCTTACATGTACCCATCGATACTTGACTGTTTGGCGAAACATATAGCAAGTTCGAGGTTTGTATTGTATTATCAAACAGAAACTAGTGATTTTACGGTAGTAGATCCACGCTGATTTCAGCATGAATGGGCCGGACCGTCCGGGGAAGTACTTCCCTCTCATAGAAGATCGACTTAAGAGTAGTAGTATCCGTACTACTGCGTTTCGTTCGGTGAGTGAGAGCGCCGGAGGCCCAATTTCCCCCCTTTCCTCTTTCCTCACGTCCCTCATTTCCTTCCCCTAACCCCATTCCCAGCCGCCATAGTGGAGGCCACCATACCAGCAGTTTAAAACGATAGCTTTTGGTATAGTGGCCGCCACTTCTGGATTCCACTGACTGCTTACCATCAGGCGGGGTGGAGTCACTTTGGTAGGCTATACTATAAAAAAAAAAAAAAAAAAACAATACAAACGCTTAAACCTACTGGAAAAATACAGAAAGACAAGTGGTGTGTATCATTACATAGGTATTTACTATCCTTGCACAATAATTAATTACTCAAAACGCGGTGCAAGTTGTTCGTGAAACTGAGTGTCATTAGAGCATCGTTTCTCGATACTCATTTCAAAGTTCATCAAACTGACATAAACATGAATCGTAAGATAGCGAACGAGGAATGTTCGCTAATTTGGTAATCGCAAATTAAATCGTAATTTAGTTCTACGGAAGCTGGTCATAGATCGTCATTAGCTAGTAGGGATTCGATCTAAGGGGGCAAGTGTGGTGTCAATCTTCAAACGATGGCTCACCTGATATCGTGCCTTGCGTGCTCGGACAACTGCACGCAGGAGGTTTTAATGAACGCTCGCACTGCTGACAATGCAGTAGTCGTAGCTAAGTTTTGGGTACAAAAAGGTTTACGATTTAAAAGGTATAAGATGAAGATGTGCTGTCGATACGAAAAGAAAAAGATTTGCTGGTTGCTTAGTTGTCAGTAACAATGCTCACGTGGTGTGGTTGTGTTGCAGGCGAGCGTCCGGCCGCGATGCAGACGGGCTCGGCAGGTCTGTCCAACAGCTCGGCGTGCATCGTGGCGCTGCTGACGGCCTGCGCGCTGCACGCCCGCCTGCTGCGCGCGCAGCTCGCCAGCTGATCACGGCCCCGCCCTCCCACCTGAACTAGTGTGTGTGTGCGTCAGCGGGACCATGGACCTACGAGTGACGCGTCTTATGTATAATTTTACCAACGGAAACTTAGTTTTCGATTAGTTAAGTAAATTAATAAAGATATTTATATAAGTTAAGTAAGATTTTTATGAGAACGAGTAATGGATTTGGTTCCTTTACGTCGTTTCGCCTTACGTCAAGTGGCCGTTACATCTACCGCTCGAAAACCTTCCGCATAGACGTGACGGCGACTCGACGTAACGCGACATGACGTAAAGGAACCAAATCGAGTAATGCGTAGCGTCAAATCACTGTGATTCATGTTCACTCTGTCTGTAACTGTGTCGAACTAACGCGCTCAATACGCGTTATACATACACGTAATATAATATATATATTACAAACGAGAATATATGATATTTAAAAGAATTGATTTCTTGATATATTATAATAGCGTTTGTTGCAACTAAATATTTGTACATATATTTATTGTTTGACCGTCGCGTGTGAAGATATTATATTGTATGTAATACTTATTGTCGTTAGTCAATCACAGTTTGTATAATGTCGCTCGTCCTAATTACGACCCTCCCCTCCCCTCCCCTCCCCTCCGTGACGCGCGCCTGATTGTCACTGTCACACAATAGTGACACACTGACGTAGTGTCACACAACTTGTCACATCATTACAATAAACGCATATTAAACGTCACATTTGTCTGCAATTCATATTGTTCGCATGAGGATTGGTCCAACGACTGTGTTTTAAGAACATTCAGAAGCAATACACTAAAATAACAAAGTATTTTACGTATGTTTTGCCGCTGTAATATAAAGTAGGCAGAGACAATCGCTTGTATACTTACATTGATTTAACACGACCTAGTTTAATATAGGTAATTAGTTTGAATTGTGAACAAATGTATATTTTTCATCGATATGTGAAGTCACCTACTGTTATTTCCCACTCGCACCAGCCCGTGCTACGACACACCACACGCAGCGCACGTAGACCCTGCGCTACGAGAGACACTCAAGAGTGTCTACACAGTGTTTGTGCTAAGATATCGCCGACTGTGACAGTGGGTGTGAGTGTGTGTGTGTGTGGGTCGTAAAGTGTGTGTGTGTGTGTGTGTATGCGTGCTCAGCGATGAGTCTAGTGTAATATACTAGTGATAATTCCATACTTTTTAAAGATAGACTAACTCGTTGAAGTGAGGGGCGGCGGCGGCGACGCGCCGTCTTGTCGCTGATACACTGTGCGATGATCACTCAATTTGTTTTAATAATAAAATGTAGCAGCATTATATTATATTTATAAATACAAAATACAGTGTTGATACATGTCTAATTTTACAAATTACTAGTTTAAATAAGTATATATGTACATTTTTCTGATTTACATTAAGAACTGTTAAATTGTGATGATAAAATAAATGTACTCGTTGTTTACTTAAAGAAGAATTAATTTAAACTATACAAATGGATGAGGGTGGCTTAAGGTGGCGAAAATTGGGAAGACCTGTGTACAGCAGTGGACGTCTTTTGATATGATGATGACACAGTGTGACGAACTTGTAAACTTTGAGTAGCTACTGCTAGTGACGTGGTCGCCGCCCCTCCCCCGCCCCCCTGTAACATAACTATACTTATATAATTGTTCTGGCGTTTGTTCAAACGTTTAGTTGTAAGGACTAACGTAACACATAGGTAATTGTAAATTACGAATATTTAAAATAAAATGTTTTTGTATAGAATACATTGTAAATATGGTATAGATACAAAGTTTTACAATAAAGTTGATGTAAGTAGTCGTGGAGCGGTCGTGTCGTCCCCGCTCCGCGCCGTGCGACCGCGCGACGACTGCGGGGACGAGCACCGTAATGTACGAGTATGTCAAACATAAAACTATATGTATACATAAACAGAATAAGTTTGTTTTCAAATAAAATATTTAATATTTAAGTAAAGTTACATTTTATTTCAACTGCCTCTTATTTTTCGCCATAGACGATTGTGTAAATTTTATTGTTCACTATTACAGAACCTACTGACTTAACATGCGACAACTGACAAAAACAGCGACCCTGGTATTTATTCTGAAAACTAAATATTTGACATTTTGCACACAAGTTGCCTAAGATTTAGGTACTAGCTTTCCGCGGCGCGATTTCACTCGGGTCTTTGCTTACTGCTCTGCTCCTGCCACCGGTAGCGTGATGTTACATTGTCTATAATCTTCCTCGAGAACTGGGCTGTCATACTCTTTGAGAACTGGGCTATCATACGCAAATCCGTGATGTTACATTGTCTTTAACCTTCCTCGAGAACTGGGCTATCATACTCTTTGAGAACTGGGCTATCTTACGCAAATCCGACTGGTAGTTTCAAAAATGAACGGCTTCAAACAAACAAACAAACTCTTGCGCTGTATATAATAGTGTAGATTGCTACGGATAGGTATATGTTAAGAAAAGAAGGTGGAATCATCTTCGTTTATTGGGTTTCTAGCGGTTTTGCGATTCCGTATGCCGTTGGCACCATTATAATAAAAAAGTAAAAATAAACAAAATTATGACATTCTTCAGTTAGCACTCATAGTTATTTTACACTGCTAATAACTTGACAAAAATATAAAGAATACATAGAGTCCATACATTATAATAAATGCAGCCATAAATGTGGCGCATCGTCACTAAGTAAACGTACCGCAGAAGTACCACACTGGTAGCGCACTAGTGGCAAGCAGTGCGGTCACGGTGCACTCGTGTCGGTACATAAAAATCACATAGTTAACGGTCACGGAGGGGAGCGCGATTGATGACGTCAGTGTATCGCGCCGCCACAGCCTGCAGCCCGGTGCACTCGCAGGCATTACTCACTCCTACTGAGGGGAAAAACTGAGCGCACCTATCAGTCTGTTTGTGTGAACTTCGCATTAAAATATTCCTACCATACTTATACGTAGCAGCCGGCGCTCGCTTAGCATTTAATTTCACTTCTTCAGAAGTTTATTTCAAAAAATGCTGAAACACGTGTTCGCTTAATTATTTTGAAAAACATTAGGACCAAGTTTCAAATACATCTGACCGTAAATAAAATATTTCTTATACAAACTTAAAGATTATTTGTAAAAAAAAATGTTGATAAAAAATAAATGATTTATTTTTATTGCTGAAATAGAAATGTTATTATTATGTTAAAGAATATTATAACCAAGTTTTAAGTTAATCTCTCTGCAAACAAAAAAGTTTTATACAATCGTTTTATCCCTTTTTGACCTCCTTAGAGGATGAATTTCCAAAAATCCTTTCTTATCCAGCGCTTATAAAATAAAAGTATGTTGCAAATTGTAGCTTTCTAGACATAGCGGTTTGGGCTGTGCTTTATAGATCAGTCAGGACAAGCAATGATATATATACTACTGCAACCCACGGCTTCGCCTGGGCGTATAATATGTTTTGTTGTATCCTTCGGGAACCAGACCGATTTTCGGGATAAAAAGTAGCCTATGTCCGTCTCCGCCACCGAATCTATCTACATACCAATTTTCATCGAAATCGGTTCACCCGTTTAGGCGCTTAATAGTAACAAACACACACACATACAAATTTTTGCATTTATAATATTAATAGGATATAAACATATATATGCATAATGAAAGAATATTCTCGATAAAATAATACAGTAGAATGTGAGCCACTTTTACTCGGTCCTTTTGGGAATCTATGAGCAAGGCCTACATTTTACTGCTGAATTCACAATGATGCTAGTCAAGAAATACGAGTATTACAATAGGCGACCTTGAGCTTGTTCTGAGGTAGAATTCGCTTATTATTATTATTATTATTGTTGGAGGTTTTAGTAAATGAAAGTTTGATGGATAAAGTAAAATGATTTATATTGTTTTAACACTAAAATTAGACAGATTTACAAGGTTTATGATAGAATGATCGATACGCGACGAAAGGTAATTATGGTGCGATATGTCGCGCGGTGTGCTCTATAGCAACTACTACTGAATATGTTAATGCATTCTGTTTTATAATAAAATGTGTGTTTCGCTGCGCATCGATGTCAGCATAAAAGTAAAACTATTGTATTGTACGGGTTTGCCCGTACATGCTCCCCAACAGAAAGAAGCAAAGAATTACAATTTAAAATGATAATTAAAGATAATGTATGTAAAAAACAATGATTGAAATATTATTAAGTACTTATAGCCAAATGCTTAGTGTCTTTATAACGTCTAGTATAATCACTATAGTCACTCACAAATTTGAAATGCTAGTATACGAGCCTAAAATAGGGGAGGTGGCTTTATCTGAAAACCGTGCACTTGCCACATTGACCCTTTCACTTACACTTTGATACACTACACTTTCACTGCTGTTTCCGTGGGGCGCCTGTGCCGGCGCCAGCGCTGCTCGTGGCAGCGCGGCGGGCACGGGCACGGGCGCAGCCGGGGGCGGCGCAGGTGCTGCACGGTCGAGTGCAGGCGCGGCCTGCGCGAGGGCGGTGGCGCGGCGCGAGCGCGCGCGCCTCCAGATGCGCACGCCGAGAGCGGCTGCTACGATGCCTATCACGCTGTAAAACAGCGTGTAATGATGGACGTCGTGATACGATAGGTTGTCGGCTAAGGCTCCATTTTCCTTCAAAACCTTTATCTTGTCGTGAATGGCTTTCAACTCAGCTTGATTGTTCTCTGAGCTCGTTTCATTCCAATAACCGTGGGAAATGGAGACGTTTATGATATGGTTAATGGATGCGACTACTGGTGTATATAAGTTTGGCGAGATATCAATACCACTAGTTCTCTGTTCATGTGCGATTATTTCAAAGTTATCCGTTTTTATTATGCAGTCATGCTCGAGAGAAATAAGACCGGAGTGAGTCAGCTGATGTGTTGCAATTTGATCTCCGCATATAGTTCGTACTTGACATTGACCGCAACAAAAATAAATATAAAAGTTAATAATATGTGTCTCCAACCATATGTTTTTGCAAGGTCTGATGTTTAGTTCGCAATCAGCTTCTTTTATTTGGCAGAAGTCTTTATCTCGCTTTAATTTATAAATAGGTGAGTGGATATGGCATAATTTTACGTGTGTGGACTGACAGGCATTCAATCCATTCTCTGTCATGATTATGTAAGCGTCCTTTTTCAGATTAACAGCTACGAAATCAGCTACAGGCTGAACGGTAATCATGGCGCTGTGTTCCTTTTCCAGTGGTATAGGAATAAGCCTAAAGACTTCGTAAGGGTCTCGACTTATTAATGGTATTTGTACCTCGAATATGGAATAATTCCTAAGCATTTTTGCTTTAACGCTTAAGAGCTTGTAAATTTGTGTAAGTTGCGTGTGAATATTTTCAATAGGTAAGGTGACGTCGTTCGATAGATGACTCGCTATCGAACTAAGCTGATCTTGTAGTTGTTGCGCTGCTATAAGATGGGGATTGAAACGTCCATGGTATACGTCTGTGATGGTATCAATTAAGGCATTTTGTAAGTCCTTTAGGTCATGTAACAAGTTACTTGTGATGACGCTACTCATAAAAGCTTTGCTTGCTAAGCTGATATTTTGAGTCTCCGCTTTCAAAGTTGTTAAAGAATTTTCTAAGCTAGATAGATGCATATGAATTAATTTGTGCTGTCGATGCATTGTATTTTCAGTTCGCTTCAGAAGATTAAACTCTGCTTCTATGACGGAGGTTTGATTTTGCCAAAACGATGCTATATGTTTTTGATTGTTGCGAAGAAGTGTAATATCCTTCTCGTACTGTTCTGCGAATCTCGAGTCCAATACGCCGAACAGACTGTTTGCGATGTAACCGACACCGTCGATAAGACCGCGGCGCCACCTGTTCGGTCGCGTGTCAAAGTGCTGAGCGAGTAACTTGTGATTGTTATACTCAAGTTCGTTGTACCCGTGACGCAATTGCAGTAATATTATATCACAAGGTGCTACCTCTTGTATCAAAGTACACGATTGTTCAATTGATTGTATGCTTTTATTTAGTGCCGTAATACCTTCCCAATAAGGTTCCATATTGTAATAAATAATTAATTTCCAATCATCTCTTATAATTTGCATGTTTGTCAATTTGTCAAAATAAATATGTTGATTATTTCTGAATTTCGTTATGTTAAGAGTGCATTGAGAAGTTGATATAATGTTTAAAAATAGGATGATAGCTGTAAACATTGAAACTAAGCTTAATGGAGTTGGCTTGTTTATCTTAGGTTTCCGTGTGGTATGGCAACCTTGTGCATTAATGACAGGTTGCTGCTCGGTTTGAATGTTCTCGTTAATGGGTAGTATAGATAGCTTGGTGACGGGACGTTTTAATGTGCCATTTTTCGTTTTTAATGTTACCACGCGGACACGACCGTCAGCGCCTGGATGCAGTTCGATGATCCTGCCCATTAACCATTTTCCTGGTGGAAGGTTGTCATCGTGGATCATTACTATGTCGTTCAGTTTGACGTTATCTCTTGCTTGTCGCCACTTACTTCTTGATGTTAATTGTATTAAATACTCGTTTCTCCATCTGTTCCACAGATCCTTTACAATTTTCTGCGTCAACTGCCACCGTGTCCTTAGATCAGTTTCTGTTTCATTTAAATTGACATTTGGGTCACCTGTGAGGAAATGAGCAGGTGTTAAAATCTCTAGATCATCAGGATCTTCTGATATCGCGCATAATGGTCTTGCATTGAGACAGGCTTCTATTTGAGTAAGTACGGTATACAGTTCTTCGTATGTTAAAATTTGTTCGCCAATTACTCTTTTAAAATGATATTTAAAGCTTTTGACGGCTGCTTCCCACAGACCACCTGCAGTTGGCCATGAGGGAGCATTGAAGTTCCATTTTATTTCCATGTTGAGTAGTTCTGCTGATAATTCTTTGCTATGCATAATATGCAGTAGCTCTTTGTATTCCTGCTGTAAAATCTTGTTAGCGCCGACAAAGTTACGTCGTTATTTGACTGGGCGTTCCTCTGCGGGCGGCCATCCTCTTCAATGCTGCGAGAAAGGCTGAAGTACTGAGATCACTAACAAGTTCGAGATGTACAGCCTTTGTGACCATACACACGAATACAGCGACGTATCCTTTCGTCGTCCTTATGCCTCGTCCTTTGCTAGATTTGACCAAGATGTGACCAGTAAAATCTACGCCCGTGTGTGTAAATGGACGCGAAGGATTGGTTCTTGCTTCGGGCAGATCTCCCATTATTTGAGGCTGACAAGTAGGATTTTGTTTTTTGCAAACTACGCAACGTCTTAACTGCTTTTTTGTAGCGGAGTTACCGCCTATGATCCAATACCTTTGCCGAATGAAACTCATCGTAAGTCGAGCGCCGGCATGAAGCATAGTTTGATGAGCATTTTCTATTATTAATTCTGTTAAGCGACCACTGTGAGGGAGGATGATGGGATGCTGCATGTCAGTGTTGATGTTTGCCTTGCGTAGCCTTCCCCCAACACGCAAGATATCTTGTTTATCTAGGTATGGGTTAAGGTTAACCAATTTACTCTTAGAATGTAATCTGCCAGTTTGCTTTAGATCGCTTATTTCTTTCCAGAATTCATTTTGCTGAACCTGTTTAATGATTTTTTGCTTTGCTTTTGAAAGTTCTGCTAGTGTTAAATATTGCTCTTGTTTTCTGTCTTGCTTTCTAGAAATAAATCTTAAAATCCATGCTAGGATACTCGAAATCTTGTTGATTGTACAAAATTTTTGTAATAGATAAGTTATAATGCTTGTATCTTGCTTGCTAATGCTGTTAACTTGTTCGTGTGAAATCTTTAAGTTTATTTCCTCTTCCGTAGTATATGTGGGTAGAGCTTCTTTCTTCACGTCTAAAGATTGTAACCACTTTGGTCCGCTCCACCATAGAGAGTGTTCTCTCAACTGAGATACTGTCAAACCTCTGCTTGCGCAATCCGCGGGATTTTCGTTAGACTTTACATAACGCCAACTCTGTGGTGATATGACCTCAGTTATCTGTTTTGTTCTGTTCGCTATGAACATTTTCCACCGGCCGGGTTCACCCTGGAGCCACCCCAAGACTGCAGTGGAATCGCACCAACCAAAAATGTTCGTTTTGTAATCGGCTAAGCAGTGTTTGACTTTAGTCATTAGCTTAGCAAGTAGATGCGCCCCCCCCACACAACTCCAATCGGGGCAATGATAATTGTTTACTGGTCGGTACTAATTTTGATTTTGCCGCAACTAAAGTAATAGATTTTCCTAGGTTATTTACTCTGCAATATATAACACATGCATACGATTTTGTTGAGGCATCACAAAAACCGTGTAGTTCAATTGAACTACCGGACTGAATGGAGTACCATCTCGGTATGTTAAATTGATTAATATTTTCTAGTTCGGCCTTGAGTGTAAGCCACTCTCTTCTTATGTTTTCTGAGACTTCTTCGTCCCAATTAATTTTTAATAACCATGTTTGTTGGAAAAGAATTTTCAGTTTTGTCGTCACCGGTAAAATCCAGCCTAAAGGGTCAAAGACCTTTGATATGTCAGATAGTATAATTCGTTTAGTAATCTTAGTGTTTGTTGATTCGATTGGTGATAAAAATGTAAAACAGTCAGTGATGGGATTCCAACGAAGACCTAACGTTTTTGCTGATTCCGCTTGTTTGAATGTTAGGCTTTCCTGGTCGTGATATCCCTGGTTTTGTTGCTGTAAAAGTTGGCTATCATTGGAGACCCATTTTCGAAGGTTAAAGCCTCCTAATTTCAATAAATTACCCAAATCCTTTTGTAACTGTTGGGCCGAAAAAATAGAATGACTGCCATGGATGACGTCATCCATATAGAATGATTCCTCGACGACCCTGGCGGCTTCTGGGAACTTGTGTCCTTCGTCTAGCGCTAATTGCCTTAGCGTCATCATGGCGAGGAATGGTGCTGCTTTTGTCCCATACGTCACCGTCGTAAGTTGATATTCGTCTAATTTTTTATATGTTTCGTCTCGCCATAAAATCTTCTGAAGATGTTGGTCTTCTGGATGTAGCCAAATTTGCCTAAACATCTTCTCTATATCTGCGGTAAACGCATACCGATATTGCCTCCATTTTAAGATTAAAGATTGAAGGTCTTTCTGCAAATTTGGTCCAGTATACATCAAATCGTTCAAACTTTTATTACTAGAAGTTTTAGCTGATGCATTATAAACTACACGTAACGCTGTAGTTGTGGAATCGCTACGTAGCACAGAATGATGCGGTAAATAGCATTCCAGCGTCTGATTACTTACTGACGGTATCATGTGACCTAATTGTTTATAATTGTCAATGAACGATTTATATTCATTAAAAATATGAATATTTTTGTGTAGCCTTTTCTCTAATTGTAAGAATTGCGCTATAGATTTATTTTTAGATTGGCCTAAATGTTCGCGAAAGTCTGGCTTTAATGGGAGCCTAACTTCGTATTTGCCGTCATCTAAACGCTTTGTTGTAGACTTATAAAACTGGATACACGTTGTGTCTTCAGAAGATAAAGAAGACTTGTCTTCTGTGACGTCCTCTATCTCCCAGAACTGTTGTATCTTCTCGAGGTCGAATTGTACGACATTGCACGAGAGAGACTTGAAGCCACCGCATAATATCCATCCCAGCTGTGTTTGTTGCACAATGGGAAGCGTATCGCTTAGTCTGCACATTCTTCCTAATATGATGTTCGAGTATACTTCAGCGCCCAGCAACATGTCTATAGGGCGGCTGATATTGTAATCAGGATCTGCTAGCTCAATGTTTTCTAAAAATGGGCATGCTAATTTTGGGAACGTGTATGATGGTAAGTATTTAGTTAGATTTTTCATTATATACGCATCGATAGTAAATGAATAGTTGTTAATTGTAGACGCACAGTTCAAATTCAACAGTCCTTTGCAACTGTTTTCTGTGTGTCCTATGCCGGTAATTATGTTATTACATTTTTGTCTAGGTAAACCTAACAACTGGGCACAGTTTTCCGTAATAAGGGATGTTTGAGATCCCTGGTCAATAAGTGCTCTAATTATTTGATGTGTGCCATCTGCCTTTTGTACCTTTCAACGCTGTAGACAGCAGGATTTCATTTAGCATGTTTTGTTGAGCCACGTTTGTGTTACTCTTTTGTCCACGTTCGCGATCAGCACGCACGCTATCTTGCTGAGTGCTTGTAGAAGATGTTGCAATACCCTTTTGTTGATTTTGGTATGATTCGTGCAGCAAGGTATTGTGAAATTCATTGCATTCACGGCAGCGCTTTTTTGATAAACATGCCTTGCCATTGTGATCATATAAGCAATTTTGGCAAAAATGCAGGTTAGCAACAAGTTGTTTTTTCTTTATTGGTTGCATTTCCGAGAATTGCTTGCAAAAGTACAAAGCGTGTGCGTCATTGCAAACTGGACACTTATGCGTATTGAATTGCACCTTTCTGTCGCCCGGCGATTGCGAATTAACCTTTTTACTTGAAAATGTCTGTTTAGAATAATAAGATTTTTGTTGGTTTGTATTGCTATTTCCCATTGATTTGTTGTTGGAAGAAGCAGGTTTTTGGTAAACATGTTCTTGCTTTCTCCTACTGACCTCCATACTTGTAAATTTGGTCTCCAAAAATGTCAAAAACTCACTCAAATCGGGTAATTCTCGAGGTTGTTTGATAGACGTGTTATACTCCAAAAATGTATCCGAATCTAATTTTTGACATAAAAGATGTATAATCAGAGGATCCCAGGATGTAATGTCTACTCCTAGGTTCTTGATGGCGTTCAAGGTTTCTTGCGTTGTGTCATGAATACGTTTTATATGATTGATAGATTCTTGCTGCGATACTGGGAGGTTTAATAATATATTAATATGCGATGTGAAAATCATCCTTTTGTTGATGTAGCTATCGGAAGTGATGGGTAAATGCTGTATAAGGCGTTCCGCTTCGCCTTTGACTTTTGTCTTAAGGAACTGCATCTTTTGAGCTCCGGAGAGAGTTGGGTTTTTGTGGATAGATTCAGTAAAGAGGTCTTTAAACGACGTCCACTGGTGATAATTACCGCCGAAGGTTGGGATCTCTATTTTCGGAGTTGCATTTTCTCTGTGAGAGACTGACCACATCTTCTTGTTAATAGCCTTCACAGCGTCGTTGTATGTACTCTCATATTTAAGATACATGCTGTAATATTCCTGATTTCTCTCTCCAAGCTCGCTGTCTAGCTCCCAGTGCTGAATATCAATCCTTGACCAGCGATCTTGTACTGCCTTCAATAAATGTTCAATCTCCCATTTCTCCGAAACTATGTCTACATTGATTTTAGAAACTGTGTGTTCAAATGCTTTAAAATTACTTAATTGCTTACGTATCATATCATCTGTTTTACTATTCGAACCCTGGGTCTTGGAAAAAGCGCCGGATGCTTGCTGTCCGGAGCCTGATGTTGCTAGAGGAGTAGCGGGTTTCAACGATGGTGTTAACGGTCTGTCTTCTGATCGTTGATATTGTTGAATCACTCCTCGAACTTTCTCGTATTTCTCCTTTACGACATCGTATTGTTTCGAAGTAAAATAGCTATGAGATTCGGCATATTCAATGCTGCATAACCGCATGTGGTTTGATTGAAATTCTTGCCAGTAGGCGTCCAATGTCTCCAATCGCCGACGTATGTAATCGGAAGTTTTACGATCGGAGCCATCCTTCTTAAAGTTTGTGTAAATCTGCTCTATCGCACCGAGTAGTTGCTGCTGGTTTGCTAAAATGTCTTCAAAGGACGACATATTGGTAAATGTAAAATAAACGGAATGATCTTACTTTAAAGTCCAAAATGAGAGCCTTGTTGCTCCAACTGCGGATCCTTGTTGATCCTAGATGATCGTTGCTTTGATATTGTACTACACGCTTGCTGGCAGTACAGAGTCCTACACTGCTAGTTCAATTCACTCCACTCGCGACGCGAATCACTGCACGCTACTAGACAGAACACTGCACTGATTCCCGAAAGTGAAGGCCTCGAAGGACCAAAATGTTGGAGGTTTTAGTAAATGAAAGTTTGATGGATAAAGTAAAATGATTTATATTGTTTTAACACTAAAATTAGACAGATTTACAAGGTTTATGATAGAATGATCGATACGCGACGAAAGGTAATTATGGTGCGATATGTCGCGCGGTGTGCTCTATAGCAACTACTACTGAATATGTTAATGCATTCTGTTTTATAATAAAATGTGTGTTTCGCTGCGCATCGATGTCAGCATAAAAGTAAAACTATTGTATTGTACGGGTTTGCCCGTACAATTATTTTTTATTAATTGGTTCAGAAAACTAGCCATTACACTGAAAACAACTCGTAATAACTAGTAGGTATTGTATTACAATAGTGTATGACCTTCTAGAGGTGAACACAGCATTCTACATATTTATCGTTTGAATTTAAGTTTTGTACAGTACAATCGTTAAATTAAGAATGAAAGTGAATACAATTTCTAAGACATAATATTACTAGTAATATGATTATGTAAGACAGATTTTAGGACCGAAACAGACGTGACAAACACGTCTATTATTAGTATTATATCATATAACATAATAACTTTTTTGCGTTTATTCTTTTGTTATATTTTACATTTTTATTACATACATACGTCTCGTACATTATTACAGTTACTTTCGGAAAAATCTAGCCAGACTGCTCATAGGACTTTTATCGAAAGCGAACAAACAAACTGTCGAGATAACTTTATTTTAACGGTAGTCGATCCACGCTGGTTTCAGCATGAATAGACCGGATCGACCGGAGAAGTACTACCCTCTCATAGAAGATTGGCTTATCCGTACTACTGCGTTTCGTTCGGTGAGTAAGAGCTCTGGAGGCCCAATTTCCCCTCTTTCCTCTTTCCTCATCTCCCTCATTTCCTTTTCCTTGCTCCATTCCCAGCCGCCATAGTGGAGGCCACGATACCAGCAGTTTAAGACGATGACTTTTGGTATAGTGGCCGCCACTTCTGGATTCCACTGACTGCTGACCTCTTAGGTCCCGTACAGTGAGGTTTCAGAGAAACTTTCTCCCTCGTACGATAAGGTTGTGGAATGAGCTCCCCGTCGAGGTTTTCCCGAGAGACTACAACATGGAGTTCTTCAAGAAAGGAGTTAAAAGGTTTTTAACAGGGTCGACAACGCGCTAGTGATGCTCCTGGTGTTGCAAGCGTCCATAGGCTACGGTAACTGCTTACCATCAGGCGGGCCGTATGCTTGTTATACGACTAAGGTGACACCTTAGTCGTATAAAAAAAAAAAAAAAAAAAGAGTCACTTTGGTAGGCTAATATAAAAAAAAATCCGAATTCATTATTCAGAAGTATCTTACAGTCAAAAGATACTAAGTTCATTGCTTGTAGTCCTTTTTGTGCATTTTCCTCCAAACATAATATACAAAAATACAAAACATTCATGCGTCGGGATTTACACTTAGTTGTCGCACTTGACTTTTATAACTATCAATGTACTAGCTATCCGCGGCGCGGTTTCACCCGCGTCTTTGCTTACTGTTCTGCTGCCGTTGCCAGTAGCATGAAATTACATAGTCTATAACCTTTCTAGAGAATTGGGAAATACGCAAAAATAATTTTTCAAATCCGACAGCTTGTTTCAGAGATTAGCGCGTTCAAACAAACAAAATCTTTCGCTTTATATAATAATACGGACTGGCCTGTTGGTCTAGTGGTTAGTGACCCTGACTGCTAAGCCGGAGGTCGTGGGTTCGATTCCCACCCAGGACAAACCTTTGTGTGATGAGCATGATTGTTTGTTCTGTGTCTGGGTGTAATTTATCTATAATATGTATGTATTTACAAAAAAAAAAGTATATCAGTTGTTTAGTACCCATAACACAAGCAAATATAATTGCTTAATTTGGGGCTAGATGGCGCTGTGTGAATGTGGTAGAATATTATTATATTATTAATAATAAAGAAGATTTGCAGCAAATAAATGTCCGGCATGTTGTTTATGTGTTAAAGTTAGTACTGTGTTTACTGTATGGTGGTAGACACGTGAAGGTGTCAAGAGGTGTGTTAAACTGTTAATTAAATGTTCTGCTTGTGTACCAAACGCACTCAGTCGGCGGTGTCGAGTGTCGAGTGTATGTTAGCTACCTGCGACGATACACAACATTTCAACAAATTCATAAACCAATTGGCCATTGGCCACTGACTCAAAACACACTACAAACTATTGCTCATTTATATTCATCGCCTTTTGTAACAACGGCAATCGCATTCTATTCAAAAGGCGTACTCTACTGAAAAAAAACGATAATAGTCGAATGCGAACAGATAACGTAAAGGAGAAGAGTTGAAAGGAGACGAGTTGAGAGATGAAGAAACTGCGTTTAATATAGACATAAATGATCCCTTCACTAGAATAATATCATTTAATTCAATACTAAAGTAAATACAATATCTACATAAGCTAGGGTGGTGTACGTACGTCCTGTATCAGCATGCGACATGCCGCATGCCGTGTTCACAGCGCTGCGCGGGGCGGCGCGGCGCCGGCGGCGGGGCGTCGAGTGCCTTTATATGTTGCCTCTGTTAGCATACTCGAACCTGCTAGTAGCAATATGTTGTTAATAACGATATTATTAACCTATTGTGAAACGTTAGGTTAATCTTGGACATTACACCGAATGTCACCAATAAAAGAAAACATCATGAGAGGAACTGAACCATTGTAGTGGCTCTTATTCTTATATAAAATCTTAATTTATTATTATGTATTCTTAATTAAAACTCTAATATTATATAAAATCACGCGGGTGAAACCGAGTGCACAACATAGCTAATGCAAACGAAACTTTTATCCGCTTACGTACACGTTGGAATGCGACCGGTTCTCGGCAGGCCGGCGCGGAGCTCCAGTAAGTGGACAGTCGTCGCAGGCATTCTTAAAACAACATTGACGGCGAATGCACGCTCGTTTTCACCCGCTTACGTTAAACTTGTTACTAAATCTATCTAGCTCAATCTTCTTGTATAAAGTCTATTCTACATTTTTAACTTCAACCTTACTGTTTCTTAAATTTCCTTTTTCTTCTTGTGCTATAAATCAAAAATAGTGTGTACAATTAAATACGTTCATTTCATATCGCGTTTAATTGAGTAAACTACACCTATATTGGTGACCCCGCGTCGCGAGACGGTATTTATACGGCTCAACGATGAACACGGAGAAAGAAAGCGCAGAAGATTCTCGAACGATGCGTACAGCGGGCAACGCAAGTGGCGACGTACTTGGAGAACGTGGCATATTCAAAGTCGGCGTAAGAATACCTCCGTTTTGGCCAGAGGAACCAGCACTATGGTTTGCACAGATGGAAGGTCAGTTCATGCTATCAGGTATTAGTGCAGATAGTACAAAATTTTACTATGTTATCTCTCAGTTAGAAAATAAATACGCAATAGAGGTGAAAGATATTATTAACTCACCCCCATCTGAGAATAAATATCTTAAACTTAAGACTGAACTGATTAGGCGTCTCTCTGCGTCTCAGGAGAAGAAAGTTCAGCAGTTATTGATGCACGAGGAGCTTGGTGATCGCAAGCCCTCGCAATTTTTGCGACATCTACGAACATTAGCAGGACCTACTGTGCCAGATAGCTTTATATGCACATTGTGGTCAAGCCGTCTGCCTCAGAATATACAAACAGTAATTGCGTCACAACATGAATTACCTTTAGAATCTGTTGCAGAATTAGCTGACAGGGTTTATGAAATAGCACCACCGGCGCCGTCATCAGCAGTAGCGGCCGTAACGAGACCAGAGACCAGCAACCCGATCAGTGAGCTCACAAAGCAAATGGCGGAGCTGATGCGAGAGTTTGCAGTTTTTAAAGGTCAGGTACACTCACTTTCACATAGACATAGTGGACGTCGTAGTGATAGACAACCGACCCCACACAGAGGACGAAGTCGCTCGCGCTCTAAACAGCGTAATGATGGCTACTGCTGGTACCATAATCGATTTGGTAGTCGATCTACTAAATGCACTAGACCCTGCTCATATTCGGAAAACACAAATGGCAGCCGGAAGTAGCGGCTAACGACTGCCCAGCTAAGCCCAGCCGCTTCTTTATTACTGACAAGACTACTAAAATGCAGTTTCTAATAGACACAGGATCTGATCTCTGCGTGTTTCCTCGAACAATGGTTCGACAGCCGCGCGGCAAGACTGAATACCAGTTATATGCAGCAAATGGTAGCATAATTAATACTTACGGTTGGTTACACCTAGACCTCAATCTTGGACTTCGTCGTGTTTTCCCCTGGAGGTTTGTGGTAGCGGATGTTCACAAACCTATAATTGGTGCAGATTTTCTTGTATTTTACCATCTACTTATTGATATGAGAAATCATCGCTTAATCGACGGCCTGACGCAACTGTGTTCAATGGCTTCACCTGTAACAAACTCTGCAGCAGGTGTAGCATCAGTAAAAGCTATAGCCGGTGACACAAAATACCACTGCTTATTACGTGAGTATCCAGATATAACCAGACCTGCTGGTATTCAACGACAGGTAAAACATACAACAGTTCATTATATTCGAACGATACCTGGCCCACCTGTATCCAGTCGCCCACGTCGCCTGCCGCCTGATAAATTGAAGATTGCCCAGAAGGAGTTTGCTGACATGATGTCAAATGGGACAGCTCGGAGGTCTGACAGTTCTTGGTCTTCGCCGCTGCATCTGGCACCTAAGAAGGAAAATGGGTGGCGTCCATGCGGCGATTACAGAGCCCTTAATGCCCGCACCATACCAGATAAGTACCCGATTCGCCATATACAGGATTTTGCTCATCAACTTGCTGGCAGCGCAATATACTCTAAAGTGGATCTAATAAAAGCCTTCAATCAAATTCCTGTAAACCCTGATGACGTAATCAAAACAGCCATTACAACACCGTTCGGACTCTTTAAATTCCCTTACATGACGTTTGGGTTGCGAAATGCTGCCCAAACTTTTCAAAGATTTATTGATGAAGTGCTCAAAGATCTCCCTTTTTGTTACGGATACATTGATGACATATTGGTCTATTCTGAAAATGAAATACAGCATATTCAGCACCTACGTGAGTTATTTCAGCGGCTGTCAGAATATGGCATGTTAATCAACTCTGCAAAAAGTGAGTTTGGTCTGTCAAAGATAACCTTCTTAGGACATGAAGTGTCTGCTGACGGTATTCAACCACTACCAGAGAAAATCCAGGCACTGAAGGACTACCCTATACCCAAAACCGTGAAAGAAATGCGACGATTTTTAGGTATGTACAATTTTTATCGTCGGTTTGTACCTGGAGCAGCAGATAAACAAGCACCGCTTAATATAGTCCTCACAGGTCCAAAGACAAAAGGTTCACAGCGTATTACTATGACACCTGAAATGTTAGAAGCCTTCAATACCTGTAAGTCTAGTTTAGCAGAAGCAACAATGTTAACGCACCCAGAACCTTATGCACACCTAGCTATATATACGGATGCTTCTGATACGTCAATAGGGGCAGTACTTCAGCAGAAACTGAATAACGAATGGAAACCATTAGCATTTTTTTCTAGACGGTTAACCTTAGCTCAGAAAAAGTACAGCCCCTATGACAGAGAACTTCTGGCTATTTACTATGCTATTAGGCATTTTAGGCACATGGTCGAAGCTAGACACTTTACAGTATTTACTGACCACAAACCCCTTACGTATGTATTTACTACAAATCGAGATAAATGCTCTCCTAGACAATTTCGGTACTTAGACTTCATCTCGCAATTCACAACAGACATACAGTACATAGCAGGCAAAGATAATGTAGTAGCAGATGCCCTGTCTAGAATTGAAGCAGTGTCAGTACCAATTGATTATAGTAGTCTTGCACAATCACAAAACACAGACTCTGAGTTACAAAGCTTTTTACAAACAGGCACTTCACTTAAATTAGAAAAGATAAAGATACCGCAATCCAATGACTTAATATACTGCGATATGTCAACTCAGTATCCACGTCCATTTGTTACCTTACCATTCAGGAAGTTGGTATTCGAAAATTTACATCGATTAAGTCACCCAGGAACCAGGGCGACCGTTAAATTGTTGACAGAGCGGTTTGTATGGCCTGGGATAAGAAAAGATTGTCGACAATGGAGTAAAGAGTGCATTGAATGCCAGAGATGCAAAATATCCCGGCATACTAAATCCCCTACCTCACCTTTCTCCGTTCCTTCCCAACGCTTCTCCCATGTCCACATGGACATCGTAGGGCCATTACCAATTGCTTCTGATTTCAGATACTGCCTCACAGTCATCGACAGGTTTACCCGTTGGCCTGAGGCGTATCCATTAGCTGACATCTCAGCTGAAACATGCGCCCGCACATTCATTGCGGGTTGGGTATCCCGATTCGGCTGCCCACACCGCATCACCACAGACAGAGGCAGGCAGTTCGAGTCCAAGCTATTCAACACCATGAGCGCTATCTTAGGGGCTCAGCATCGTCCTACGACAGCTTATCACCCGGCTTGCAACGGAATGGTCGAACGTCTCCATCGCCAATTGAAAGCCGCAATCAAGTGCCATGGCAACAATAACTGGACAGAAGTACTTCCCCTTGTGCTGCTGGGTATCCGCAGTGCTTGGAAAGAAGACATCAAGGCTTCAGCAGCAGAGCTGGTCTACGGAGAACCCCTACGTCTACCCGGAGAGTTCTTTCAACCTCATTCACCTGCTGATATCATCGACGTGACAGACTATGCAACACGGCTACGCATATACATGTCAAAACTGTCACCTAAACCTACAAGTCGCCATGGACAAAGAACTTTCTTCATACCCAAAGACTTAGCAACAGCAGAGTATGTCTTCTTGAGGCAAGACGCAGTACAACGTCCACTCGACCCACCATACTCTGGACCATATAAGGTAATCGAACGTAGCACGAAGACTTTTAAGATAGCCATCCAAAACCGCGAAGCAACGGTGACGATTGACAGATTAAAGCCAGCATATTTAACCAGAGACGATGACACTACTACTACTACTTCAGCCTCCGTTCCACCAGCCGATATCGAGAAGAAGACGAAATCTGGACGAAGTGTACGATTCCCAGATTACTATCGACCTTAGGCTAGTGAGCACCGGTCTCAGCGGGGGGGTAGTGTAGTGGCTCTTATTCTTATATAAAATCTTAATTTATTATTATGTATTCTTAATTAAAACTCTAATATTATATAAAATCACGCGGGTGAAACCGAGTGCACAACATAGCTAATGCAAACGAAACTTTTATCCGCTTACGTACACGTTGGAATGCGACCGGTTCTCGGCAGGCCGGCGCGGAGCTCCAGTAAGTGGACAGTCGTCGCAGGCATTCTTAAAACAACATTGACGGCGAATGCACGCTCGTTTTCACCCGCTTACGTTAAACTTGTTACTAAATCTATCTAGCTCAATCTTCTTGTATAAAGTCTATTCTACATTTTTAACTTCAACCTTACTGTTTCTTAAATTTCCTTTTTCTTCTTGTGCTATAAATCAAAAATAGTGTGTACAATTAAATACGTTCATTTCATATCGCGTTTAATTGAGTAAACTACACCTATACCATAAAATAAAAATCTAAAAATTTCATAGCTAAAAACTTAAAAAATCAGAGCATTCTTCTTCATTCAGATAAACTTTAAAGAAAATTTAAGCATTTTTATTAAGATAAACTAAAAAAAAATCTAAGCATTTTTTTTATTTTTTGCAACTTGAAGAAAATCTCATGATTGTCATTAAGAAAATCTTAAACGAAATCATAGCGTTTGTCACTAAGAAATATCTTTGAAACGATCTTCTGATTTTTCATAAAAATCTCTATTAAAAACAACTATTGGGTTCTGCTCACTGCACTGGACATAAGCCTCTTCTAAAGAGTGAACTAGTCACCACGCCTGGCAGTCGGAGGCGCAGGCGGTAGAACTCATGCCTAGAAGTTATTATTTATATTATCTTGTTCTTAACAAAATCTTCTCCTGTGTCTGTAATTACCTCTGCCAATAGCACAACTATATAAACATACGTACATTAGTATCGACTTATATTACACTGTCGTCCCACAGGGCGGGACACGTGTCCCACGTCAGATCACGCGTTATTGACGTGTCGGACCACGGTTGTATACTCACTTTAGATTATTAATATGTAATGTAATATACCGCTACCCTAAGTCTATTTACAGACGTCTAGAATGGGCGTACCTAGTAACGAATGTCCAGATGAGATAACTCTAATAACTAAATTATAACAGGTTTACAAACATTAGGTATACCTTTTGACTGCTTCTGTGGTTCGGTGGTACTGTGTATGGACTGCCACGCAGAAGTCGCGGGTTCGATTCCTGCTCAGTGCAAATATTTGTGTGTATGAACATGTCTGTTTGCATTGGTCTGGGTGTTTTTATGTATAATATGTATGTATTTACAAAAAAAATGTATTTAAGTATGTATATCCGCATTCTAGAACCCATAACACAAGCATATAATATGCTTACTTTAGGTCTAGATGGCGTTGTGTATAGTTGTTGAAATATTATTATTATTATACCTAAGGTGGCATACAAGCACACGATCCATCACTTTGTAAATGTTATCTTTGGTTAAATTCTCTAAATATTTGTATAAATACTAGAAGTAACTTGGCAGTCTACAAAATTATACTTTTATCAGTCGTTCGACGTGAACATTGAAGGCAGTTTACGTTACATGTGAGGAGTGGAGGAGGTGGCTCCGCATTGAGTTCTGCGTCACGTATTTAATTAATGTTTCGAGTAAAGGTAATAGACGCGGAAGCTATTACAAAACGTACGATCCCAGCGCCTCGCGACGTACGCTTACAATCGACTTTCAAATGTTGTCGTTCAAACTTCACCGAAACGTGCCAACGTTACATCTCCGAAACATTGAATCTCCTCGCATTTAATTATACACCACAGTGAATCACTATAGCAGACTCAAAACTTTTTATAAATAAATAAACCATAGTATTCACAACGTCGATTTCAGCGTTTTATGTACTGTACCCGATACTTCATTCACTGCATCACCAAATAACGAAATCAACTTAGCCCTTTTTAAGTATAGTTTTATCTTCGATCAAACAGTTGGGTATTACATTTTGAGGATCCCATACGTAGTTTCGAATGACGTTGTAGCGACAGGTCGTTGTGGCGAGAACTTTGAGCGTGGTACGTTGGAGCGAAAAGTGATTGAAGCGAATTCCACCAGGGCGAATGACATTGCAGCGACAAACATTGTAGCGAAAAATGTTTGAAATTACATAGGTGCTACTTTAAAACTATAAAGGTACATTCGCCCTGGTGGAATTCGCTTCAAAGACTTTTCGCTCCAGCGTACCACGCTAAAAGTTTTTCGCCACAACGACCTGTCGCTACAACGTCATTCGAAACTACGTACGGGACCCACATTTTGAGAGCATACTTTGTTTATCTGTAGAATTATATAAAGTGGCAGAGTTTGTTTGTTTGTTTGAACGCGCTAATCTCTGAACCAACCAGTCGGATTTGAATAATTATTTATAACGGTTATAGGCTATGTAACATCACGCTACTGGCAATGAGAGCAGAGCAGTAACCAAAGATGTAACTTAACGCGGGAGAACCGCGCTGCGGAAAGCTATTTTATAATGGTCTGGTTAAGAAGAAAAATGATAGGTATAATCAGGATAGCTTCCGTAATTGTACTAACAACCAATGAGTATACACGGGCAGATGTGTTGAACAGAAACTATGCACGTTTTGCTTTTTGTTGGCATTGGTAACACAGCAAGTAGACCATATTGTGATGGTGAGTGGACCTCAGAGGCGCTCTCATAATGTACGGGTGGTCCACAATTAGCAGCGCTTTTGTTTACTAACCTGAAGGTAACATTTGAGTAATTAATGCGCGTCATTACTCAGTTTTAGAATATTGTAAAAGTAATGAGGCACCTGTCCCGCGGCGGCGCGGCGGCGCGGGCCACAATTTCCTGCGAATCTTTCACAGCCAAATGAGGTTATTAATCTAATCATTAATTAGAAACGTGACAAATGTGCCCGCGTCGGCCTCTAATCTTTTATCATTATTATAATTAGAGGAGCCCGCGTCGCGCCGCACGCCGCCGTCCTCCCAGCGCCACAGAGCGCCACAGAGCGCCACAGAGCGCCACAAAGCGCCACACAGCGCCACACCGGTCCTTTTATGTCTGATATTGTCGCATTACATGATGCTTATGATTAAGGAACATTTTAATTACAATTTATGACGGACATCGTCCTGGGATTTTAACGAGATTTTGTATTATCTTTATGTCTAAAAAGATTTTCGACTTATTTAAATGCGACCATTAAGGGTCTTAGAAGGGACATTTACATAAAATTGTAGCACACAGCGTCAATAGAGCTGGGCGACGACACACGACATCACTCGGGTAGTATATAGCATAACGCTATAAACGAACCGTTATTATTATATATTCGTGTTATCATTACATCATTATCATCATTTTCGATGTCCTTTAAGACGATTTCTTTGTCGAGTTTTTCAAGAGCATACGGCACGATTATTAGTAGTAGTTATGTTATACAACGGGAACATCGTTCTGCGATAATATAGATGGTTTAAACCTGTTCATTTAAACAAGAAACAGCTTAACATTTAATAATTTTAACCTAACTACTAAATAATGTAAGCGGTAATCGTACATAAGGTCTCTATGTACGTAAGGTACAAAGTACTCAAATGCACTTAAATTATAGAAAGTATTGTTTGGCGCTATGGTGACCTAACACTTCTTTCTCGTATAGGTAGGGTAAAATTTCTAGTTTTATAGAAACTATTGTATGTATTAAGACTAAACTACGTATGGTTAACTTATTAGTGAAGTTATGGTAAATAAAATGGTATTGGTTATTGGTTAGAGTACGTGATACCTCGAAGGAGACGTTAACGCGAACTGAACTACACTTACTTACCACGAAGCAGACGTGATAAAGATAGATTATGTCTACATCCTGCTAAAACTGCACTTATGCGCAAGAGTGTTATATGCATGGCACCGACAATATTTAATAAAATTCCTAAGGGTTGGAAAGAACTTACAAATGCGGCTTTTAAAAGCAAGCTTAAATTAGTATTAATTGATGAAGCATATTATAACATTACAGAATTTTTATACGATAAATTGTAATTCATAATTATTAATACAAATAATATTATATTTTAAACGTAGTCATCAAATTTATGAAAATGTAAAATTGTGATTGAATTAATTTAATGAATAATTACCTGATAACATTTGCACGCCATTGTATAATGACAAACATGTCGGATCAAAACAAACTGTAACATCTTGCATGCAATTATATGTACACACATGTTTAAGCAAATAAAATTATATTTACAAAACTTGGAATCCGAAAGGGCAGAGGACAGAAAGACAATACAAAAGTTGGAAGAAAGAATAGAAAACCTGGAGCGCAAAAGTAAATCGACTAGTTTAGAGATACGTAATGTACCTATCATCCTACCTGATAATTGAAAATTTGAATCAAAGGAAAATGCCAGTGAAATAGTTAAGAAATTGTCGGAAACTATAGATGTGGACTTACTAGATTATGATATAAAAGATATATATAGAATTATGACACACAAAGAAGGCATTAAACCTATTATGGTCGAGCTAAACAGTGTCATGAAAAAGGACAAAATTATGCAAGGCGTCAAGAACTTTAATAAAAAGAAACAATTATCCGAAAAATTGAATACTGGGCATCTTAACATTCCAGGTCCAGTCAAGCCTGTGTTTATATCAGAAGCCCTAACACCCAAAACCCAAAAAGTGTTTTTTTCAGCTCGTCAATTTGCACGGGCGAATGGATACTCCTACTGTTGGACTTCGCGCGGTTTCGTATATCTTCGCAAAACGGAAGGTGAGCCTCCAATCCGTATCGAAACTGAAATAAGCCTTGCTAAACTTGTTACTAAAATATGACTATTTTGTTCACATTTGAAAATATTACTATATAAGTTTTTTACCATTGTTTACTTTTTGTATTTTAAGTCTAATTTAAGTTCAAGTTTCAAAATAGTTATACATAATAATTTGTTATTAACTCCGCTACTATACTTAGTAAACGAACACAGATTGCACAAACCTTCACATATAAACATAATTATCAACCATATCTCAACCTTTCACCTATACATACAGAACAATTACACAAATTTTTATTACAATTATCTAAATAAAATTAATAATAACATAAACCTTTTCTCCTGCGTGGAGCTATCTAATTTTGCACTACATTTACGATCAATGTTCACTAACACCGGTCATATATCAAATTTACCATAACATTCGATGTTCTAGATAATCATATAAATGCCATAGATGATTTTAAAATATCAGAATTCTATAGGTGCGAACCAGAGAAATGTGTAAGATTGATAACTTCAGGAAGTCTAAAAATAATAACCCAGAACATTCGTAGTATCTCAGCGAATATGAATGGTTTATTGACATTGCTATCCAGAATTTCCTTGTCGCATGATATTATAATACTTACGGAATGTTGGTTAACCTGTAACCCTAATATTCCTATATTAGACGGATATAAATGCATTCCAACTAATAAAACATTTAATAAAAATGATGGAGTTGTGGTGTACATTAAGAATAACATAACTAACACTTTTGTAATCGAACAGCATTTAATGGACGCTAATTGTTTACAAATAAAAATGGGTAATGATACATCTATTTTTGCTATATATAGACCTCCATCATTCAAGGACATATCAAATTTTTTATCCTCCGTAGACCAGGTGTTAATCTCCAATCGTACGTTTGGAAATATAGTGCTTATAGGCGACATCAATATAGACATAGTAAATGGTAACACTGACTTTAAAGCTCATGATTATTTGAACCTTCTCGCTAGCCACGGTCTGTTGCCAGCTCATAATCTAGCTACTCATGATAAAACATGTCTTGATCATGTATTTCTTAAGACTAAACTAAGTGCTATAACTATTGTTATCGACTCTGCTATCACTGACCACAACGCCGTCTTAGTTACACTTGATAAAATAAGATTCGATAATCAGCCTACTATAAAAACCAAAATTGACCATAACCGGCTAGAAAAACTATTAGAAAATAGCAATTTTTCTTATATTTACACATGTACTGATGCAAACACTGCCCTCGAATATTTTGTAAAATCATTAACTAGAGCTATCAAAATGTCTACGAAGACATATGCTGTGCCACATCGCATGAGAATCAAAAAACCCTGGATTACTCCGGGCGTACTAAGGTGTATGAAAAACAGAGACAGAATGTACATCAAGACCAAACGTGCGCCGAATAATGAAATTTTAAGATATCATTTAAAAGATACCGAAATTTCTGCAATTCGATGCTCAAAAATCTTAAAAGACAATATGAAAGAGATGAGATAAACAAAGCCAAATCTAATCCTAAATTGGTATGGAATGTAATAAAAGAAGTTACTCACACTAAAAGGGCACCGTCATCAGCCATCGCCTTACTTAAAATTAAAGATTCAGCTGCCGAATCCATTAACGCTGTTAATGAAACTTTTACTAACATTGGCAAAGATTTGGCCAACAACACTGCCTCACTAGTTGAGTATTACACAAACCATGCTGAATTAACTTTTTGTTCTTCACATCCTCATTCACTAATATTTCTGGAAACTGATGAGAGAGAAGTAGAGCATATAATACAAACCTTACGTACTAATTGTGCAATCGGTATTGATGGTATATCATCTGGTCTTCTGAAGCAGTACAGAACAACTTTAATACCTCCTTTAACCCATATATTCAATCTTTGCATACTCAACGGAGAATTTCCGTATCTGCTTAAAAGGTCAGTGGTTCATCCTATATATAAATCTGGAGATGGAGATCGTGTCTTAAACTATCGCCCAATTTCAGTGTTGCCATCATTGTCTAAAATCTTGGAAAGAATTATGAACGGACGTCTTAAAAACTATTTAGATGCCAATGACATTCTGTCAAATAACCAATACGGTTTTCGTAACAATATGTCTACTAACGATGCTGTCCATGATCTTACTAATCATATAGTTGAGTCATTGGATAGAGGTGACAAGTGTATTGGTATTTTCCTCGATTTGGCCAAGGCATTTGACACTCTCTCCATCCCCGCATTAAAAAAAAACTGGAACGAATTGGTGTTAGAGATAATCAGCTTAAGTTGTTTCAGAGCTATCTGACTGACCGAACACAATGCGTTAAAATAGGAGAGCACCTCAGTAATTATCTAGGAATAGAACACGGCGTGCCCCAAGGCAGTATACTTGGCCCTACGCTCTTTCTAGTATATGTGAATGAGATGTGCAAGATAAAGTTGGAACATGGAAAACTTTTTGCATTTGCTGATGATACGGCTCTTATTTTTACTGCGTCCACATGGGAACAGGCATTTGATGCAGCACAGATTGGTCTTAATAAAATAACTCACTGGCTAACGCTTAACCATTTATCCTTAAATGTCGAAAAAACTAAATATTTGACCTTTTCTATAAAAAAGCCAGTAATATTACTTGACAAGGCAAAATATTTTATTACTGTCCACAAACATACAATAGGTACCCACTTCACATGTGATTGTCCAAAATTAGAAAATGCTACCTCAATCAAGTATCTGGGCGTGATTCTAGATGAAAGACTAACTTTCACACCACACATAGATCTCTTGACAGGCCGAGTTCGCAAACTAATATTTGCTTTTAAGCACTTACGATATGTAGCTGAGCCTAGTGTCCTAAAGATGGTCTACTATGCTCTTTGTCAGTCCTTGATAGGGTACTGTATCTCTTCTTGGGGTGGCGCTGCCAAGAGTCATTTATTAAAAGTTGAACGATCACAGAGAGCAGTCCTCAAGGTAGCCACATTTAAGCCGTTTCGATACCCTACCAAAGACCTTTATGAGTACTGTGAAGTCCTAACAGTGCGACAACTCTTTATTCTTCAGGTTGCATTAAGACAACACATGTACATCTCAAGAACTGGTCAATGTGGCTCGTCCTCACAACAGACTGTTGGTCGTAGACCTAAACTCCCACCCGCAACCACTCGTAGGACTTCATTCAGTCAGAGATTCTTTTGTTTCCTTGGACGGTATGTTTATACTAAAATTAATAAGGTACTAAGCATAGTGAAAAATAATAAGCACGAGTTCAAAGCTAGTGTTAGTAGATGGCTCTTGAAGCTATCATATGAAGATACGGAGAATTTACTGCACCCACTATCCTAACACACAAACACACACACGCACACGCACACACGCACACGCACACACGCACACGCACACACGCACACGCACACACAAACAAATACGAACACACACATACCACACACACACGTTTACTAAATCACACAAGGTTTACTTTAATCTGATTAAATATGTACTTACCTTTTTCTTCTTAAGTTTTTAATAAGTGCTACCTAAGATTATATTATTATCCTAGATTTATATTATTTCAACATGTTTTATTTTATTTTATTTTATTTTATTTAACGCTTTCAAAATCGAATATTGTACCTACTACACCTGATGGACATGTGGTTGTCTCTAAAGGCTCCGTCTTATTATGTTAATAAACATAATAAGTTGTTTGTATACAAATTGTGACAACGGAAGGTTGCTGGTACTTATAGCTCAGGTTTTCCTATTTTAAGTACCAGCCGTACAAAAAAAAAAGGTATTTAAACTATGTATACATAAATATTGTTGTACCTTATACTTGTAACACTCTATTGTACAAATAAATAAATAAATAAAAAAAATGACGTTATGTATTTCTCTTTCTTTCTTTGTGTGAATGTGCATATTTGCATACGATGCATTTACGCATATTTCCTGAGTGTTCGATCATAACTCGAACATAAATAATATGTTTTAGAGGTCCCTTCTTAACACTTTATGTGACTTGTGATACCTAACAAACTAACTAGAATCGAGGTAGCTAAAGCGTGACCCACGTAACATTACTGCACTAATTAAAGGTTATTTTCTGAAATATCATACGGAACTAAATTAAGTCTATAGTCAAGTCAAGGACACAGACGTGTATTATTCCAATTATGCAAATTACTGACATACTTATCTACTGTCAATCAACTAGCTTAACATATTGAATAATTGTAACATCTTCTGCAAACTTTCCGCATAAGCTAAGCTCACACGTTACAAAACATGTTGTTATTCAATAGAGATGTTTTCAAGTACGCTCAACTCGTGATGTACGAATGTACGCGGGTGTAAGCCGAGAGAGATCACAAAGCAATGTCGTAGAGAGCTAAGTTTTGTTTGTGTCGACATCCATCTAAAAACATGTTGTCACATCGATGTGAAAACTTTCAACGCTGAACATAATATTCAGTTTTGTGTGAGATACAAAGTATGTTTAAGAGGGCGACAAATATGTATATTTTTATTATGAAAATTAAGCAATTATTTGTCAGTCCTTGAATGGGTCTCCTTGCTTAATGGTAAACAAAATATATCTCCAAATTTATATTGTGCTGGCCCATAACACCGCCATTGACTGCATGGGTTACAGCATCTGATTATATGAGTAACGAAATAGAAAGCGCGTCTGTTCGTATAATTACACATTTGTGCACTTTTTTTTTTATATTAGCCTACCAAAGTGACTCCACTCTGCCTGATGGTAAGCAGTAAGTGGAATCCAGAAGTGTCGGACACCATTCCAAAAGCCAAACTACTGGTATGGTGGCCTCCACTATGGCCGCTTACTTTTTAATATATCCTGCTGGAAATTCGATCAGAAGCTTTTACTAACGCTTTCAAAATCGAATATTGTACCTACTACACCTGATGGACATGTGGTTGTCTCTAAAGGCTCCGTCTGCGGCAATTACTATGTAAATAAGACACTTAATTTGTGTTTAATATGCACCACAAACCACTATCTACCGGCACTACATAAGTAGAGTGAAAGAGATGCGCTTCTCTACCAGCAAGAATTACCTAACCTTACGCCTACCTACTACTTATAAAACGCCATTTGCTACGATCCAAACATACTCCTTATTGCTTTTTTAACATTCAGTAATCCCTTCATGTATGCTCGTCAATTACGGGCGCTTGCAATTTGGCCCTTCGCCAACACGTCACTTAATTTGTCTATGTATGTCAGTCAAGGGCAACCCCTACCGATTTTTCAAGGCATTTCCGCTTCATAAATCTCTTTCGTTATTCTATTTCTACATGTCCAAACCACCGTAACATAGTCTTTTTAATTTGAGTTACAAGTCTACTAAATCATTGTTTAAACCACATTCTTATTCTATCTGACAATTTAACTTTACACTGCTTCTACGAGCTGTCACCTCTAGTGCATTTACTACTTTCATTTAAAAACAATAATTATACTATCTCGATCGATAAAGTCATCAGTAAACCTTGAATATTACACTTACGTTACCTACATGCCATTGTGTCAGGTGACATTGTAGTTCCCCCCCAAACGGGGTTCTCGCCTTGTCGCGGCGGGGGGACTTAGTAACCGTGGTTACCAAGAACCACGGTGAATCAAGAAGAACCCCAAGGAGGCGCCGCTCCTCTGGGCTTTGGAGGTAAGCCCACGATAGAGCGGCTCAGGAGGGTTGCCGTGCTGTATGGGCGGCACCGCAACTGGGTCGGGCTGCGGTGTTGCTTCGGCGACACTGCGGCTGAGGAGTGGCGAGGCCGCGGCGGGAGAGGAGTGCCGGTATAATGGTGCGCCGCTCTCCCTACCTTCCGCGGCCTCGACGGGGCCGCAACCGCCAGATTGCGTACGCGGTGGGTTCACAGGGGAAGAGGAGTGTCGGTATTGCGACGCGCCGTTCTCCCTATCCTCTGCGGCCGAGTTAGGAGGTGGCCTGCGGGCGGCGATCGGGCAGTCGCCGCCCGAACAGCACGGACCCGAGACGGCAGTGCGCGTGTTCCGTACACGTCTCTCGAGGGAGGGGGGGCTAGGTCCCCCAAATCGGACGGGGCCCGCTCGCGTGTGGTGAGCGGGCCTTGGCCCTGACACTCTGGTCGTCTGGAGGAACACCGTGTGTTTTAGTCGGTATGCCGGCCGCGCTTTGAGTGCGGTCGGAGAGTCCGACATAACCCCCGCCTTGCCCGGGCGGGTGCGTATGCGTAATGCATTTCCCACGGAAAAAAAAAAAGGTGTCATTGTAGCTCGGAACTTATCGCAAGAATACGATTTAATGTAATAATGTAATGGTTTGTAACTGTTACTCGATGACAACATTGATCCAGTGCACAATGTAACGAACATCGTCAGAATGTAAATTGTCAGAATGAGGCCGCTTCGCGCGCCGCCCGGTGTGAGCTCCACGAACTAGTTGCAAGCCGTGTACAGCCGCATTAGCCTCTCGACTCGAGAGCAAAGCTGCAGCCTGCAACACATACGACTAAAGTGCAACTCCGCGCCACTCACATACCTCGTATTTGAAGTGGTTGTCGGAGAATATGTGATGACTGTCAGCAACAGAATCCTAGCTATAGAAATATGCCACCATCCTGCTAGTTCTATATTATAAGCTAGCATTTATTTCCATAGTGTGGCGTCAATAATTTGTTTGTAGCGTTAACATCGTTTAATGGAGATACTATATCGAAACAGACCTTTTCTTTTCATATCTATATCTGTACTAATATTATGCCATCAAAAACAAGTTGTAAAAATAACCAAGTTAAATTATAACAAAATAAATAAAATATAAATCGAATGACTGCGTCAAATATAATATTTAATAGGTAGTTTTGGTGTGGTGTCCTCCACTCCTGGAACCACTAAATAATGTCTACGAGAATGCAGCCATTGATACACTTAAAAAAACACAATTAAAATTTGACAATCGAATAAATCAAACTATTGAATTTTACTGTATCACACATATTTTATGTTACAGGTGACTAAAAACACTACATAAACACATCAAATCGTGCTAGAACTAATAGTCACAATATTATCAACTATTAGAAAATAATTTACAACACAAATTTAATATTTTTGTTGTTACGTAGCTGCGTAGATGCTTGTTTAAGTTTTATTGTATCGCCAGCGTAATGGTACTAACAGTGCTATCACGATCGGCGCTGGACGTCAACGCAGCCGAGAGCCGAGATTAGCCGGCTTGTGACGACTTGTAGCGGCTCGCAGCGGCTTGCGGATTGTATCAAGTACGGCTCTCGCTCCACATGAATAGTTTAGACAGCACACGTGATAGACGCGTACAGCCGCAGCAGTGTGGTGGAATGAGCTATAGAACATCGTATTTACTAATTGTCCCTATGAACATTCTGCACAACACATACTACACTAAGAAGAGTCTCTTTTCGTCTTGCAATAAAGTAAAAGGTGAGATTAAAGAAAGTTTTCCCGAGAACTACTTCCCAACATGGAAGTTTTTCATAAATAAAGTTCAAAAGTTTTTACTGGCTCGTCAACGCGCGAGCCATGTTTCTAATATTTCTATCATAACAAGCGTTCATCGGCTAAGCGGCTCTTATATTTATTTGTCGCCATAAGCCTATATAAAAAGGAAGCATTAGCATAGCGACTACACTTTAATATTATACAGATAGATTCGAAAAACTCGCATGTTGATATAATTATCTGCAACAGTTTCAACTCTATATGCACAGATAGATGAAGTAAGTGCTTGTTTTGAGCTCACGTTTCGTATCCTCGTAGTCGCCTGCAGCATACAGATCGCACGTTTTAATTAAGAGTCTGCAGAAACAATCGGATTGGATTCAACCAGGCAATGCGACATACTCGTCAACATTCCACCCTTGTGTACTAACATCTGAGCATCTGGGCCTACACATTAGCTCTATTTACCTAAAGAAACCCAATCTGGTTGCATGACATACTGCTTTAGTTTTCTATAACAATCCACTGACGAAACGAAAATAAGTTGTTGTGAGAATAAACTGCACAAATATCTTTAGCACAAACTAGACCTTACACCGCAACTACCCAATATACAATGTATGTATACGTTATGTGACTTGTAGAGTGCCTAAGTAACCTGGCAAGTTCGCAACTCGTATACTACATACAGCTACTTATGTCACTTTATATTTGTATTTATTCTAGCTTAGACTAATGAAGTCTGTTTTCGAAGCACAAAAGTACTGACAACTAAATGCTTTTGCATAATATATTTAGGGTTCTCTAATTAAGATCCATACTACCAGAAAAAGATATCAAATATGTCATCAACCACCGCATATATCCGTACTATTCAATATCGTAAATAGAACGAGAGATATACTATTGAGTTAGTGAACAAATAGCGACGCGTGCCCTCGTGTTTCTCCGTAGCTAGCCCTGCACAAGTGCATACTCGCCGTCGAAGTAACTACGAGCTAAATTCATTTTCAATCAGGGCGAGCGAACAGCGCTGTGTGCCAAAAAGACGAATGTCGATTTATGACATGGAACACGATGCATAGCATAGCCCCCTACTAAATACCTTGGTTTAGCTTTAATTTCTTTTATAAACACATTGCTAGATAAGTTAAAAACTAATATTATCTGAATTATTTTATACTAGATTTCCGCCCTCTCTTCGCTTCGGTATCAAAAGTTTCATTCGGTCTCATAACGCCTACGGATAATATGATTGCAATAGTGTCGTAATGCATCATTCAAACTTACAAAGGCGCTTAAAATATTGAAATTCTGAAAATATGTTAAACATAATAAAATGTAGCCTGTATTACTCGCTTCATTTATTTATTTCTATAGGTGAAAGAATTTTCAAATCGGTGACGTAGATTTTTAGTTAAATCCTTGTAAACAAACAAACATACAAATAATCAAATCTTTTCTTTTTAACCGACTTCAAAAAGGAGGAGGTTTCTCAATTCTTATAAGTTTATATGAGAAATATTAAAATTTCGCCAGCAGCCTTATGTTTATTATAAATAAGATAGAAAATAAACCGGCATTAACAATATTCAACGGAATGAGAATAAATGTCAATGATATAACGATGGCAAGAAAAAATGCTCTCAGTCCCAAGTTCGCGAAGATTGATGACGTAATGTCTGCCACAACCTCTCCGCGTAAGATTATTCTACTTTGAAACCCGACTATGCTGCAATCCGTATAATAGAAGCTTACAATGTTCAATTAACAATCCAAATGGAACCCAAACTATTTGATATAAAGTTGAGTTTGTGCCGCGTTCATGCGCCGAAGTATGACATTACAGAGTATTGCAATGGAGTCGAATACTTTACATTGCTAGTAAAATAAAGTGTTTCCCGCCATCCTCAAATCATAACCAGTAATGTATGTGACGGAGCGGCGCGCGGCGGTGGTGGCAGCGAATCGATTCGACTCGATTTCGCATGAAACTCGCCTGTGATTTATGTGTGAGCGCTTTGCTCGGCAGCTTCGCGGTTCAGCGACATCGAGGCCAGTCTCAGTCAGTCTTATAGAATATCTTACACTTCTACTTCTAAATTTGGAACTACTACCTACATCTACGATTACGCCTCGTTGTACCTACTTATACGATATGTAATCTACTCATCTACTCATCTATACTATTGTATAAAGTGGAAGAGTTTGTTTGTTTTATGTTTGAACCCGCTAATCTCAGGCAGTACCAGTCGGATTAGAAAAATATTATTGCGTATGATAGTCCAGTTATCGAGGAAGGTTATAGGCTATGTAACATCACGCTACTGGCGACGGGAGCAGAGCAGGTAAGCAAAGACGCGGGTGCTACCAGGCCGCGGAAAGCTAGTATCTATAGAAATTGATTGAAAATCATTAATTTGTAGTATTTTATTTATTATTTTATTTTATTTTGTTAACATTGATATAGACAGTGAGTTATTTAAACAACATAATAATAATGTGTCTCAGTTTTAGAATCCAAAAACACTGTCAAGGCTAAGCAATAACGCGGTTCACGCATAAATATAAGTGAGAATTAAGGTTGCTGATAGCTTTGTGACAGACGCTCGCGCGGTGTGCGGACTGCGCGCATCACGCTTAAACTGAATGTGTAACGAACTATTTAGTACTATTTTATTACTCTGTGGTATAACGTACAAAATCTTGTAAGCTATGCGTTAAGCATGAATATCAATGCTTAAGCCTTCTTGTGAGTAGGAGCCCTTGCACCGCTGCACCGTAGTGGCAGACTAACTAAAGTACCTATTGTGTTTTACAAAAAGTGTTATAACTTTAACCATTTGTACAAATATAACAAGACAGACAATAATAAAATTAAAATATAAATAAAACGATAATTTTTACAATTTTTTTTTAATACAAAATATTATTACTAATTAAGAAGGGCATGTAGAATTTAGTCTGTTAACCAGCTGGAGGGGAAGTTGAAGATGTTCTACTGAATTATAAATATTCTTGGGCCTTTAAAAGAATGACACTGCATGAATATGTCTTTCTGGGTAGTAAGAAAGAGAGTGGGATCAATTCAAAGAGTCCTTTAGAATACTGTGGTGAAAGTGGACGCAACCAGTTTAATTAAGTGTAAAGGTACAAGAGAAGAGAGAGCATATTGCGGCCTCTAGGTCCGATGAGGTTAAGAGCAGCTCTATAATACGACAAAGTTACACAAACTCACAAAATATTATTCAAACAGGTATTCCTGTTGAATAAAGTCAAGTCTTGCATCACCTAGAGAAAGTTATTTTAGTTTTAAATTCAGTGTTAAAAATAGCTCGGTCATGCAACCTATTAATAATACCTATAATCATTAACAATATAGGGCCTGACTATTAAATTTTTCACAATTATGGACAGTCATCAATATCATACTTATCATCGATCATCAGTATAATTTCATATGATTCTCGTGTATTGCTTCAGAGTTGCTGCTTTGTCGACTACAATGACAATAGCTACGCAGTACATAGCTGATTTATGTTAAAGTTTTTATTTTATACAGATTTGATATATTAGGGCTTATAGCCTTAATAAATATAATTAATATTAATAATAAGATATATTTATTTTCTCTCTACAATGTTTACAATCTACATTGTACACTATCAGTAACTTTGCGAGAGACTGGTGCATGTTGTTGATTTTAAGATCTGTAGCACATGTCTCCAGATAAAGAAGCAGCAAGTAAACAATATTATTGCCTGTTGAAGACATTTTTATTAACAAGGATCTAGTTCAAATTAGTGAAAGATGTAACTAATCGTAACTAGTAGGTAACTATAGGCTGATAGCGCATTATAAAACAATATATCTTATGTCATATTAGTGCATACCTACTTACATAAACAATATTATTGCTTGTGACTCGGTCATTAGTCTATTTGGATACTTATCGCACAGTATCGGATATTATCGAAAAAATGAAATCCACAAATCATCTTAACTTTGTATTTTTTAATCGTAAACATTGTACCTAAACATAGCATTAAGAAGATATAGGTACCTACACTACTTAGATTGGAAGTCGTTTTCCTGAGTTACAATTGTGACGAAATTATTGCATCAGTTGGCTCTTTGAAATTACGAAACTTTTGCAAATTGCCAACAAACACTTCAAATACCTTGTGCTACTCGGTTTTGATAATAACTGTAAATCATACCCAGAACTGAGAAACGATTAAATACCTATATGTAAGCTTAAAATATAAGTTAGGATATATCTATATCTATTCTGTGTCGGAAGGCAAGTGGCAGATAGAAAATATGGTGACGTAACATAGTTTAATGATTTTCATAATTATGTATAGGAGGCTAATTTGATAAATTATACATTATGGTGTGTATATTTATTATAATTAAAGGGTAGGTATTACGAGTATGTATTCTATTGTATTTACCTACTACCCAAACGATTAAAGCAATAATTATCGTATGAATAATAATATTTTAATTCGTTTATTACTATTTACATATTAAGATTTATTTGTAGTTACAATTAATTATGAACAGTTTCGTACTGTAGTTAAATAACTTAGGACCCATCTATTATAATAAAACAATATAACTTAGGAGCAGAATATGAGAACGCAAGTGACGCAAACTAACATTTTCACATCATTGTTTGCTATTGACGTAAATTAAATAAAAAATATATATTAAATATAAACATAAGTACTAAATAACACGATACTATTAAATAGTAGCACGTCATTGCGTTTTTTAGACCTCTCACTTCATAACGAGGGTAAATAATATAAATGTATTGTTACGTGTCAGGATTGGGGTTCGATGTAAAATGCCAGTTACGCGATGATGAGTTTATTTAAGACTCGTACAATTCTCTAATAGTACCAAAATAAAGCAATAAACACTTATACTGCACTATCACGCTTCGTATATCGCTCTTCGTAAACTTCCGTATCGCTTAGATGTTCGCTCGAGATCGCTGTATTCACAACTGAACGAAGTGCCGACGGTCGAATCCTTTTTATAGTCATTTAATAGATTTCTAGAACCTTCCAGTTATTACTACAAAGATGCCGTCAGTTCTCGAAAACAGAACAATGAGTGTAGGTACTTAACTGCGACGCGTAGGTATGCCTACCGCCGATGGTCTATTGTTATACGTGTAGGTAGGTACATGCAAACGTTCTAGCGTAGGTATTTGTTGTATACGTGTAGGTAGGTACTTGCGAGTGTTCTAGAGCGTAGGTATTCGTCGTACACGAGTAGGTAGGTACTTGCGAACGTTCTAGAATAAGTAATCGTCGTAACATTGCCCCCCTCTTAATCATGCTCGTCCCGAGCAGCGTTAGAACCATGATAGGGTGCTAGTCGATCGATGTGGACGATCTTCGGCTTCTTTCTATCGCCCTGTCTTATGCGATAGGTCACGTCATTGATCCTTGTGATCACTTTATAGGGACCCTCCCAGCGGGCCTGTAGCTTCGGTGACTTGCCGATTTTCCTGAGAGGATTATGTAACCACACGAGCGTACCTTCCTCGAAGCCATGATTACTTGCTTTCCTGTCATAGCGAGTTTTCATCTTTTCACTAGCCTTGAGGTTGTTATCTCGCACTAGATCATGTGTCTTATCCAGCTGTGCCTGCAAGTTTGCGACGTATTCTACTGTCGGCTTTGGCGTATCAGGAGGTGTTCCGGTAATCAAGTCTACTGGTAGGCGTATCTCTCTTCCAAAGTTGACTTTGGCTGGCGTAAATCCTGTAGTGTCATGAACCGCGGACCGATATGATAACAGGAAGAGTGGAATGTAACGGTCCCAGTCTCGTTGATGGTCTTCGACAACCTTGGCCAGATGGTTTTCCAATGTCTGGTTGAACCGTTCTACCATGCCGTCAGACTGCGGGTGCGCTGGTGTTGTCCGTGTTTTATGTATGCCGAGTAGATTACACATCTCTTGAAATAGGGCTGACTCGAAATTTCTTCCCTGGTCACTATGCAGTTCCAACGGCACACCAAATCGACACACTACTTCCTGGATCAACTTTTTGGCCACAGTCTGAGCCTCTTGGTTTGGTGTCGCAAACACTTCAGGCCATTTGGTGAAGTAATCTTGAACTACTACTATAAAGCGGTTGCCGTCTTCTGTCACGGGAAATGGTCCAGCTACATCAATGGCAATTCTCTCCCATGGGGCTCCGACACTGTACAGCTGTAGCTTGCCTCTTGATCTAGTACGAGGTCCTTTTACCGAAGCACACGTAGAGCACTTTCTGCACCACTCCTCGATGTCTTCCCGACAGCGTACCCAGTAGAACCGTTCTCTCACCTTCACCAAAGTCTTCTTCACACCAAGATGACCACCTGATGCACCATCATGCACTAAGCGCAGAACAGGTGCAACTTTGTTTCTCGGGATCACCATCTGTAGAACTTGGTCCTTCCCGTCAGGTGATTCCCACTTTCTATATAGCACGCCTTGTTCCAAACTCAGACTGTCCCACTGAGCCCAGTAGGCCTTCGTAATTGGGCTTGCGGCTGATACGTCCTGCCATTTTGGTTTCCGACCCTGAGCCTTCCAGTCCATTATCAATTTAAGATCTCTGTCCTCTTTCTGTGCCTTACTGACTTCGTCTTTGTGCCAGGATTCATCGGTCCCCTGAGTCCTGACAATTTTCACTACCTCCTTGGACTCATGCTTCAAACAGTGTTTACAATCCTGGGAGCATGGACGTCGCGATAAGGCATCAGCGTTGGAGTGAATCCTTCCACTGCGGTGTTCTATTACAAAGTTGTACTCTTGTAGTTGTTCGATCCATCTCGCGACTTGGCCTTCAGGATTCTTAAACTGGAGTAACCACTTCAGTGCCGCATGGTCTGTTCGTAGAGTGAATTCTCTTCCCAGCAAGTATTTATTAAAATGTTGTAAGGTCTTCACAACTGCTAGTAATTCACGCCGAGTTACACAGTAGTTTCTCTCAGGCTTCGATAGAGACTTGCTGAAGTATGCGATGACCACTTGCTGACCATTTTGCTCCTGAGATAACACACCTCCGATTCCAGTATTACTGGCGTCTGTGTCCACAATAAATCTGCCTTCTCTATTAGGGTAGCACAGGACTGGAGCTGAACACAGCAATTCTTTGAGTCGTGTAAACGCACGTTGACAATCCGAGTCCCAAACGAAGTTCCTCTTTTCTTCTGTAAGGTGGTGTAATGGCTTGGCTATTTCAGAGAAGTTCTTCACAAAACGCCGGTAGTAAGCACTAAGTCCCAGAAAGGCTCTAACTTCGGTTTTAGTTTTTGGTACAGGCCACTCTTGCACCGCTTTTATTTTGTCTGGGTCCGTTTGAACACCTCTATCCGAAATAATGTGGCCTAAGAACGAAACTTCTTTCTTGAAAAAGGCGCACTTCTTCGGATTAAGTTTCAAGTTTGATTCACGAAATCTCTTTAACACTTTCTCAAGATTCTTGCGATGTTCCGTGAAACTGCGTCCCATAACTATTACGTCATCTAAGTACACCAAACAGGCATCTCCCAAAAGACCCACTAGTACGCGTTCCATAAGCCTTTCGAACGTAGCTGGTGCATTACACAATCCAAATGGCATTACCCGGAACTGCCACAGGCCTTTTCCAGTACCGGTGGTAAATGCAGTCTTCTCCTTATCTTCTGGCCGGAGTTCCACTTGCCAGTAGCCACTTTTCAGATCTACCGTAGAGAACCACTTCATGCCTCCAAGCATGTCCAAAGTGTCGTCAATACGGGGCAAAGGATAGCTGTCTTTCTTGGTCACGTTATTCAGCATCCTGTAGTCTACACAAAACCTGGTACTACCATCTTTCTTTTTCACGAGTACCACCGGTGAAGACCATGGGCTGGATGATGGCTCTATGATCTTGGTTCGTGCCATATTCCCAATCAGCTCGGCTACTTCTTGTTCTTTTGCTAGTGGCACTCGTCTAGGTCTTTGTTTAATAGGCTGTGTAGCACCTGTGTCGATCGGGTGTTTCACTAACCCCGTTCTTCCAAGGTCGTTTTCTTCTTTAGTGAAAATGTCCTTGTAGTCCAGTAGCAGCTTCTCTGCTTCCCGATATTCCTTGGGTGACAGATTTTGCTTCGTGGTCTCTAGCAACGGGCCCATATGATTTGCCGAAGAAACAGTTTGGACGTTCTCTTGGATCTTCCTCAGACTGCTCACAGCCTCACATCGTCCAACGATCGCGTTCTTCCTTAATAACATCGCCGAATTGCTAAGGTTGGCAACTTTAACTTTTGCCCCACTTCTAGTCATAACTAAAGTTCTGGCTGTAATTCGACTGGTATGGTGCCCAGGATCTTCCACTATGACGCAGCGATCAGCAGTTACACCCTCAGGGAACCTTACGTCGACTAAGGTTTCTGACCTCGGTGCCAAGGTTACCGTTTTGGCACTGTAGACCGCTATTGAAGAACAGCCTTCTAGAAAGATCTCTTGGTCTGGGAAGCTTAAAACACCTTTTGCAATATCGACAACGCACTGCTGCATTCGTAGGAAGTCTAAGCCGATAATGCAGTCATCCGTTATGCTCGCCACCAAAACAGTTTGATGATAAATCTTCTCTCCTAGTTTGATTTTCACATCTGTAGCTCCGTGGACGGTCACTGGCTGGCCAGTCGCTGTTTGCAATTTGCAAGATGGTCGTGCGTCTTCCCACTGAATTGTTCGCCGCAGAAGTTCTGGTCGTACGATGGTCTTCAACGCGCCTGTATCTATCGTAAGGCGAACAGGTTTATCATTTATTTCTCCAGCTGTTACCAGGCTATTGCCGTCACATGCCTGTGATACTTGCACTGTGGGGGCTTGACGTAACCCAGCCAGTGCCCGCCCCACGGCCCTGGCTCCGATTAGTTTAACGAATCTTGACTAGCGTCAACCTGAGTAGTGGTTGACACCATTCTACTTCCTCTCTGGACCGGACAGTTAATTCGGATATGTCCTCGCTTGCCGCATCCGTAGCATATAGGCTCACCCCTTGGTCTAACAGCTGCAACAACTTCCCGTACTTTATGCGACTTTTAGTCATTTCGCACAGCTTCCACCTCAAGGGCATGTGCTAAGGCCGTATCTAAACTTGTATGGTGTGCCAACCGAACAGTTGCTCTGACCTCAAGGTCTCTTATACCATCCACAAAAGCTTGCACCACTGTCGGGTCCACAGATGATGTACTGGAGGCATAGGCTCGTCGTACCAGGCGTTCAATTTCAGCAGCCCATTGTTGAAGTCCCTCACTCGACTTTTGAGTTCGATCCTTCAGCTGAGCTCGATAAACATGCTCCAGGTGCTTATCGCCAAATCGAGCTTCCAATGCCTTAAGGAGTGCGTCTAAGTTTCGTCGGTCAGCAGGTAAGTTCTCTAGGATCAGCAGTGCATCCCCTCTAAGTGCCAAAGTAAGCGCCGTCAGTGCATGATCATCTTCCCATCCATTTCCTTTGGCAACTACTTCGAACTGGTGTCGAAAGGCCGTCCAGGAAGACGAGCCGTCAAAGGAGGGAAGTTTGAACTTGGGACCTCCGGAAGTGACTGTCGCGGCCATAGGCGTAGTGCTTGAATAGGATAGGACCTTGGTCTTCTGCAGCTCTTTAATCATCTTGTCATGATGGTTCATGGTGGTCTGGACATCTTCGAGAATTTCATCATGTTTGCTGGTACGTTTTTTTACCACTTCAACGTCTTCTTGAAGAGTACTGATAACGGTGCTGAACCCTTCCCACTTAGAGTCCATCATTTCTTGAAGGTCCTCACGGATAGCCTGGCGTTGACGCTCTTCAGCTTGGCGTTGACGCTCTTCAGCTTGGCGTTGAACTTCCTTCAGCTCCTTCATGGCTTGACGTTGGCCCTCCTGTATAATGGCTAAAAGAGACGACATGTCAAAGCCAGAGCTTACACCCGTAGACGCCGCAGAAGTACCCGGATCACTAAATACTGCTGCGCTAGTCTCTTCAGTATCGGCCATAATCGATGGTTCACGAGTTTCGTCTACCGCCGCCTGTCGTCGAGTGCGTACTCCCTCGTCGCGTGGTGTGACTGGCATTCTCACTTCTGTCACCAATTGTTACGTGTCAGGATTGGGGTTCGATGTAAAATGCCAGTTACGCGATGATGAGTTTATTTAAGACTCGTACAATTCTCTAATAGTACCAAAATAAAGCAATAAACACTTATACTGCACTATCACGCTTCGTATATCGCTCTTCGCAAACTTCCGTATCGCTTAGATGTTCGCTCGAGATCGCTGTATTCACAACTGAACGAAGTGCCGACGGTCGAATCCTTTTTATAGTCATTTAATAGATTTCTAGAACCTTCCAGTTATTACTACAAAGATGCCGTCAGTTCTCGAAAACAGAACAATGAGTGTAGGTACTTAACTGCGACGCGTAGGTATGCCTACCGCCGATGGTCTATTGTTATACGTGTAGGTAGGTACATGCAAACGTTCTAGCGTAGGTATTTGTTGTATACGTGTAGGTAGGTACTTGCGAGTGTTCTAGAGCGTAGGTATTCGTCGTACACGAGTAGGTAGGTACTTGCGAACGTTCTAGAATAAGTAATCGTCGTAACAGTATAATGAATAATGATAGAAGCGTAGTCTTTTTATTATAACAAACGTTAAACTAAATAAAATAGTAAGAAGTCACACGGTAGTAGATCCACGCTAGTTTCAGCATGAATGGGCCGGATCGACCAAGGAAGTATTACCCTCTCATAAAAGATCGACCTAAGAGTAGTAGGTATCCGTACTACTGCGTTTCGTTCGGTGAATGAGAGCGCCGGAGCCGCCTCAATTTCCCCTTTCCTCTTTCGTCACTTCCTTCATTCCCTTCCCCTAACCCCATTCCCAGCTGCCATTGAGGAGGCTACCTTATCAGCAGTTTAAGACGATGACTCTTGGTATGGTGGCCACCAGTTCTGGATTCCTCCGACTGCTTACCTAATGGTAAGCAGTCAGTGGAATCCAGAAGCCTGCTTGATGGCAGGGTGGAGTCACTTTGGTAGGCTAATATATAAAAAAAAAGTGAAATAAGTGAAGTTAAAGTTTGCCTGTCTGTCTATCACATTTTATTAGCCTGTGTACCACAGTCGGTATACTTGTGACTGGTGAGGGTTTGATTCCCATAAAGAATCAATCTTTGTGTCATTCACAAATATTTTTTACAAGGCTTGTTCATAGTGCGGGCGTTAGGTTGTATTTTTCGAAGAGAATAAGGTTAATTGAAGAACTAATCCTTATCCAAGTGGACACACACTAGGAACCGCTAATCTAAAATAACAACATGCTTGTAAGTGCCAAAGCACTTTGACAATAAAACATGTATAAATAGTTACACAACAATGAATACTTACGTCGTAAGCACAACAACGATTACCTACATGTTGATAAGAGTTTATCATAATTAACTAGGTATTTGTTAAAATAAGTACGTAATCATAAATCAGGCGCGAGGGAATTTAGCTTCGTATCATCATTATTTATTTGTAAATTTTGTTTGATATATAGCACTCAGTATACCCATAGGAAATTAGAATTAAATAGGTATACCTAGGTAGGTATCTTAAGTTTTCTACCTTGTTTCCCTAACATGTAATGTACACCTAGTAATCATAAACGTTTTGATGAATCAAATCCTGTTAACACAAACTTACACTTTATTGTAAAAGCAAGATAATGAAACACTACTTCGTCTTGATTTTAGAATTTCGTAACGTAAACAGATCATGTCGCTGTTCATTTGTCTTTCTATTAAGATCTTTTTTTTGTGCTGAATTACGCTTGTATACGTTGTCCAAAAAACGTCAAACTAATAAACTTTTCATGCATAGGAAGTAAATAAATTAAATAGATTTAGAACCTACAATCAATTCCGACAACCTTGACACGTAGGTAAAGAAACATGACCGCACAACACAAGTGATCCTAAGTATCCTGGGTATGGACATCAGCCGAGATCTCAACCCCAAGAACTACATCGAGTGCGTCATTAAAACCGCCTCCTGTAAACTCGGTGTCCTGAACAGGGTGAGGCGGTACTTCACGCCCGAGCAGCTCTGTCTTCTTTATAAGACACAGGTTCGTTCCTGCGTGGAGTACTGCTCTCATCTTTGGGATGGCTCCGCACAGTACTTACTGGATGCACTCGATAGGTTGCAGCGGCGAGCAGTCCGTATCATCGGAAGCCCGGAGGCTACTAAGACCCTTGAGCCTTTACAGCTGCGAAGAGACATCGCCTCAATGGCCGTCTTCTATCGCCTTTACCATGGAGAGTGTTCTGAAGAGCTCTTTGAATTAATCCCACCCTCTCCCTTTTTATCCAGAACAACACGTGCGGGACTAAAGTGCCACCCTTTCACAGTAGAAACTAAAGGGTCTCGAACCAAACGGTTTAGCACTTCATACTTTTGTCGCTCAATTAAAGCCTGGAACTCTGCCAGCGCATGTGTTCCCATCTAATTTTGATCCTGGGTCTTTTAAGCGGGGCGTGAAAAAGCATCTCACTAAGCCGCCATAGTGGAGGCCACCATACCAGTAGTTTGGCTTTTGGAATGGTGTTCGCCACTTCTGGATTCCACTTACTGCTTACCATCAGGCAGAGTGGAGTCACTTTGGTAGGCTAATATAAAAAAATAAAAAAAAAACAGTGAAAAATCGTTATGTTTAGTTTCATTATATCAAAAGATAGATATACTAAGATAGAAGATATAATGTAATGTCCTATTCGCGTTTAAAAACACATTTACAGTTGAAAACTTTACCCTGGCGTACCTACGTAAAGAACAATTACCATCAGAGGCTGGCTTGGGATGTGCCTGTTGGGATTACGTACTTATCAGCATAAATGTTCATTTCGTTTAATACAGTTAATAAGTAGGTAGCTCTACTACGCTTATATCTCAGTTATTGACAATCTGTTCATGATGACAGTGCAGTCTCAAATGTTACATAAAGAACAGAAATAATGCGAATATTAAGAATTCTATGTTTATCTGTGTAACGATGTCGTGTGGTGTATAATAATATATTATTATTACAAAGTTGCCGTTTCAATACAGCGGGCATATTTCCCACGGAGCACTTAGGTATGTAATGGAGGTCGCCACTTCATACTTATACTTACAGCCGTTACAGCTTTAAATAATGGCTCACCAATAACATACACTTGTCTCAAACCTCAGGTAACAGAGTTCTAGAAACTACAACACATGTCTACTTCCTCGTCCGCACTACCGCAGTGTCTTAATACCAACATCTATCATAGATAATGGGTGTGGTCAGCAAATATCATATTATATCTCTCTAAGTGGTGCGGTTAAAATGGTGTGTACCTACAGCATCCATACACACTATTTTAACTAAATATATCCCGCCTATGGGATCGTAAGAAACGAGGAAGTAGGGGACCCAAAATGACCGACTGAGCTTGAGAGCTAGTTACCTTACCATATGACACAACAATCCAAAATAGAACATGGAGGCTATGTACGTATCTATAACTTGCCACTAACTGTTTAAATGCAAAATGCTCTTCTTATTATTATTATTATTTTCGAGGATTACCCCATTGTAAAACTACAATTACAAGTTTAATCATCTCCTTTCGCTGTCATTGCTTTACTTGCATACTATACTTTTAATAACACAGATCTCTAACAAAGGACCGGGTAGGTATTGAAGGTATTATCAGCATTGAAACTCTGTCACTGAGTAAATACTTCCCCTAACAGCGAAACCGGCGAGATTTACTCTAACCTCCAAATCAAATCTAGATCTATTAGGTACTAAAATCATACTCAATTAGTATGATTTTAGAGTACCTACTTACATTAAAGTAGGTAATATCATGTTAAGAGTTACTAATATTAATTGCCTTTTTAATTATTCTAATTACTTATAGTTGGGTTTTGTATAACAATAAAAGCTTAATAAGTTACAAGTGGTTAAAGGGAGGGAGCAGCCATACGCTAAGTAAACATGGTCGCTTCCCTCTTATAGTGACACGACGACGGCGACGGCCGACTAATTAATGGTAACGGACAATCAATCACATTCTTAATAGGCTCACGGTCGGTCAGTCGAACAGCGATACTTGGCCAAGGTACTGTTATTTGTTAAAATGTTGGCATGATTAAATTAGAGTAGCTACTACATAGGTATTGCTTATCATAGCAATTTAAGTTATGTAAGACTATACTGATGACTGCGGCTCCGTCTGCGCGGTAAGTGGTATGGGTTTAATTATTGTAACTCGGAAGCCAGACCTAATTTCGGGATGAAAAGTATCCTATGTCCATCTCCGACACCAAATCTATAACAAACAAATTTTCATTGAAATCGGTTCATCCGTTTAGGCGCTGAGTGGTAACAAACACAAACACGAAATTTCGCATATATAATACTATCTGACCCGACGTACTTCGTTCCGCCTAACAGTCGATCAACATTACTTTATTTTTCTAAAATAAAAGAATTTTTCTAAAATAAACGTAGCCTAAGTTACTCCTTATTACATCAGCTACCTGCCAATAAAAGTCCCGTTAAAATCGGTCAAGCCATTTCAGAGATTAGCCGGAACAAACAGACAGACAGACAGACAGACAAACAAAAATTGTAAAAATGTTATTTTGGTGTATGTACCGTATATATACCGTATATATTCAGATGGGTTGGGCAGCAATTCACAAACTCCGTCAAGTCATTACGTCGTCCATACCGCAAACCCTAAATACCAAGGTGTTTGACCAATGCGTCCTACCTACAATGACCTATGGTGCTGAAACGTGGACACTCACAAATGGACTGGTCCATAAGTTAAAAGTCGCTCAGAGGGCTATGGAAAGAGCTATGCTTGGCGTTCGTCTGATCGACAAAATGAGGAGATTCGACGGCGAACTAAAGTTATCGATATAGCTCTCCGAATTAGCACTCTGAAGTGGCAATGGGCAAACAGCCGTGACTCGGGCAAGATGGCGCGCCTTGGGAGAGGCCTATGTCCAGCAGTGGACTGCCGTAGACTGATGATTATGATGATGATATATATATTCATATACATGTAGTAAAAAATGATTATTTCAATATTACAAACAGGCACTCCAATTTTATTTTAAGTATAGATATAGATTAGTAGGATTAATTTTGTTTTCGATTCTGTATTAGATGGCGATTGGTTCAATCAACATGACACAAATATTTATGTAATAATAAGTAAGCACTTCTATAATAACTTGTCATTGTGTTTTTACTTGTTTGTTCTAAATAAATGCGATTACGAAAGCGTGACGGCTATGTGAGAAGTTTTTGTACGCCATTTCTTGGCAGAATATGATGTTCATATGTTTTAATATAAGACCACCATTGTACCTCACCATATTCAGACAAATAAAGAATTTGAATTTGAATTTGAGAAGTGGGACTCTCCTATTACCATAGTCCCTAAACCCCGTCAGATGTTGTAAGTTTGCTACCTAGAAATAATGAATGGGTATACTCGCTATCTTGGCATCGGACCTCACCAAATGAAACCGCAGCACTGAGGCACACAACAAGGTGGTCCTAAAACATTCGTCCGCGCGATCCTCCTCCAAGTTTCTACTACTTAATATGATCAAAGCGCATAGTATTTAACTATTTAAAACTTTTAGGTAGAGTTCGGAGCACCATAAGGGCGTTCCGTCACATATGACCTTGAGCGTTTCGCTTCCTCGCCACCCCGCGCCTCACCCGAAAAAAACATTGCGTGCGAGTTCGCCCTCTAGCGGCAAGTAGGAGTAGCACAACTATAAGACAATGACCTTACTTGTCCGAAACCGCAGAGCGAAAATCTGATAGACGCGCCAATAATGAATTATTTTTTTAGTATCTTTTATTATTTCGTTTAGTAAGTATGTATATTTTTTAGTATATATTATTTATATATTTATTATTTATATAGTAGCGAAAGCAAAGATAAGTGTTTAGAATCATGACGTTTGTTAAATATGTAGTAGAAATAAAAATAACTACTGTGGGTTAAAACAATAAACTCAAAACCCAGCTGCTGTGAAATGTATTACCTGATCAAAAAAGCCGTTTAAAACGATTTTTATGTATTATTGAATACAAAAAAATATTTAATAATATATATAATATTAATATTTTTTGAAGTCGCTTAAAAATTAAGTCCCAATGACAATACACCATTGTGATAAATTCCTATAATTGACATGATATGTATTCTTCAACTAATACTAGTACACTTTAGTTTAGTAACCCTGCTGAGTTTTCACTTATTTAGTTATAGTTATATATATATATATATATATATATATATATATGTGTCCTTTTTTCTCCCACAGTATCTTTACTCTGTATGGCCACCACTGCACTGAATTTGAAACAGCACCATACACCAGCAAAACTGAATTCAAATGATGGAGCTGATAAGGATTTTCAGTTACACATGCTTTAAACAAAGAGTCATCATTCCTATGTTGATTATCTTCTAGTAAGTGCCCGTACGTAAGGTACACAATATCATGTACCCTTAGCAAAATAAGTAACACGAACAATTTCCAAAGTAGACGCATTGTACCCACAGTTTGAGTGATTTGGATATACCGTGAAAATTACCTCGCTAGAGATTCATTATAAGTATAGATTACTGCAATATGTACATACAAATATATGTGTACATACATATATATGTATGTACGTACATATTGCAGTATTGTAAATGTATAATATAATGCAAAATCGGTAAAGTAGAACTAATGTAATATTATCGCTAAGTAACGGATCCATGCGGACGACGTCACGGGGTAGTTTTACAGTACATACACTTATAATCAGAAATCAGAAATCAGAAATCAGAAATCAGAAATTTTATTTGTTAACATAGGTACATAACAAAGGTCTTGAGATCATAAAAATAGTGCGCTATGTTTTGCCTACATACAAGGCATACAAATATTTTACAATAAGTTTATATATAATATAATATAATGAAGATACATACATACATACATAGAGTGCTAAAACATAATTCTTTTGCCTTTACCTAGTTAGGTAAAGACTGTACAAAAAAGAGTAGAATTCTTTATACTGTGCCACCGTGCCGGGTCTATTACTTTCTACATACACCTATCACTCGAAAAATATGGTATTAGTTTTGTTATGTCCATTAGGCACTCAACAATATATTATTTAATTTTAGGATTAAAAATTCATATAGTACGATAATAAAGGAACAGAGAGTAGGATTTTTAATTTACCTAATTGTGATAATTTACAGTCTTCAAATATTTTAGTTTGGTTAGAGACTAAGACGTTTTGTAAAGCCTTTTTTTTCTTCCTTTCTTGCAATCAAATAAATAAATCAAAATAAGATGCATTGAAAGTAGAAGGGTAGGTATTTACTTTAGCCTAGTATCTTATCACTGATTTTATCAACTCATGAAAAAAAATCTAACGAGGTAAATACTTGAATATTTTATCGGCATTACTTACCGATAGAATATTCAAGTACACACCGTATGTATAGGTATTTATGCTCGTGCAAGATAACGTAGATAGTTAGGTACCTAACAGCAGCGTGTATGGTTGTTTTGTGTAGGTACCTAACTAGGTCGCAAACCGACGCATGTCACGTATAATCATTGTAATTTGAGTTCTATGCTAGTTGTACGACCGACGCCGACGTTCGTGTTCCGACCGAAGCACCTCGTACATGTCGGTCGGAATCGGTAAGCGCCCTTGCCACATGAGTAAATATCCAAGTTAGATATTTTAGTCATGTGCCCACCTACCACACACCTAGTTCGAAATGATAGTAGACATAGACAATATTGTAGCAAGCTCATACTCATATCCCTAGGGTATATAACAGCAGAAATTTACTGATTCTTGAGGCCCGGTGTTGCCTTGATCTTATCATGAGCGACAATAGGCTCACCACCTGCTACCTAGTTTACGTGAAACTATACATAATTAAAGGATACCTAGGTAAGTATCTCAAAGAAGGTATTTTACTAAAAATATGAAGGTAGGTATACACCTACTTACAGGATATTCATGTGTTGAATCTTTTGCATTTGTATTTGTTTCAGTCGTGAAATTTTAGTCATTTTGATGAAAAATAATAATAAATGTAGGTAAATACCTATGTATTTAATACACTAAAAAAATCTAAATAACTTATCTAATTTATTGCAACACTAAATCTATCCACACAATTTTTTTTTTTTTTGATATTATTTATTTGCAATTATTGAATTACGTAAATAATTTTTAAAAAAACCGCATACGTCCGTCCGTCAGAAGGGCTTGCGCCGCTCTGCCGCTCTGCCTCCCGTCGCCCGCGCAGAGCCCCTGCGACGCTGATTCAGCCAAATTATCAATAACTATTGAAACATTATCCTAATAAATGAAATAAATCTATAGAGTTGACATTTGGTTTATTCCGGTTGATTCAATATAACTTTTATATTTATAACTATAGTAATTACAAAGTAATATTTCGATATAAGTGAAATCACGTTGTTTTAATATCGTTAGTGTAAGTTATATAATCAATTATTGTAAATAATTCTTCTACTATTCTAAAGTGCATGAATCGAAGTATATTGTAGGCAAAAAACAAAATGAATAAATAGCATTAAAATCTACTAAATAACGAGATGAAAGTCGCGGATTTCGGCGAAATTTCGTCGGAACCAACATAATAAGCGCGTTGCCAGCCTGTACAAGATATGGTTGTTTATTGTAAAATACCACTTTTGTTAAGATATAATCTAATCGAAGCAATGACTTTACATTCACAATGCTGATACCTGATACAATCACTAAGTATATTTTACTTTAGACGATTCACACACTGCCCCGCATAACGGAACGTGTTTTTGCGTTGTTTGTAAGTATCTCTCTTTGTATACAAATCGCGCGTGGTGCAACACACTCAAAACGCATTCACGTCTTAGCTGATGAAAACATCAGGCGGTCGCACTTTACCAAAAAAGTACCTACACGTCCATTCCAACTCTAATTTCGGACAATGTAAACAATCCTCCATATTGCCATTGTCTATGGTTTCATGAATTTACTAGTGATGGGAAAAAGATGATAAAAATAAAATTATTGTCATCAATGAGAAATTATTATTTAATTATGTATGATGACTCATCAAGTCATCATACATAATTAAATAATAATTTCTCATTCTTTATTTCTAACATTTTTAAATAATATTACGTTTACTAATACTCTATTTGCGTAATCGATTAATTCTATTTGATTTGTTATTTTTATTACTCCAAATACTTGTATTTATGTTAAATATGGTATTGTATTTTATTGTAACCGTTGACTTATAAACTATAAGATAATAAGACAAACAATTTACATAATGTATAAATAAATGTAATTTAAATTAAGCATTGACCTTTATTTACAACTATTTGACCACGGACTGAAATGGAATACTGGGATACTTTTGAATATTTTCCCGCCTGATAAAAAATTGTAAAATATTGATTATATGGAATTTGTATGTATGTTACGATTTTATTATACTATATTACAATAAAACAAATGAACTCAGACTTGCGAGGGCAAATGACAAAATATTATGTACCTATGATATGTATTGGTTAAAGTTATTTCTTCTGATAAATTACAACATTGGTTTTTAAAGACAATATAGAGTACAGAAAAAATAAAACTGTCAATCATTTTGACGTCTTAATTCGACCGCAAAAAGTAATTCGTAATTTTATTAAATAAACTAGATTTGATTATTAATCATTAGTAGAAATAGTTGCAAAATGAAGTACCTATATAGTGAACAGAATGTGTATAAACCCATGTGTCATCGTATATGGAGTTTTTGATAGAAAAATATTGAAAAAACTGTTTGTTTACATTGTCCGAAAATGGATTTGGTCGATACTGTACAACAGTAGGTACAAAATGCTGCCGTCAATGCTCGTTTCTAGAAAAATCGCGAAAAAGGAACTTATAAGTATCTACCAAATTTGATAGATATTTGATTTTAGCAGAAGAATGCTACACAAAAGACTGTCTTTTGTGTAGCATTCTTTATACACTAGTTGGAAATTGTTTGGAGTCTATCTGATGATGGAGCACAAAGAGAGTCGAGGGAACTCATTAACGATTTACAGCAATTATTTGGTGTTTGGACTTAATTCATTTCTAATGATGAGAACTTTGCTCCCATATGGGTTATAAGTGCCATTACAGGTGACCATAGACAGTCGAGGGAATTCCTCAACAGCAGTCATGTCGGGCTTACTTCAGACGATTCAATATGCCAAAATGTTTAGTGTGTACAAAAATAATACCTAAAGTAAGATTTAGGTCTACCCATCACTAAAATTGTAAAATAAAATATTTTTTAACAAAAAGAAAACCGACTTCAAACAGGAAGAAAACTAAAAAGTAAAAAATAAATTTACATAGCACAAAGTAATTCATGTTTTGATTTAGTTAATCAGAAATACTTAAATAAGTATTTTATAATTTTGAAGTTGGTGCCAAGTAAATACTCATTAACGAAATACTATAAGAAGCTTACTACAATAGCAAATTAAGATTAATAATACCTATAGGTACCTAGTTATTGTTTTAAATACTATATGAACCTTACTACAATAGCAAATTAAGATTGATAATACCTATATGTACCTAGTTATTGTTTTACTTGGCACCAACTTCAATATTATAAAATACTTATTTTTATTTCTGATTAACTAAATCAAAATATGAATTACTTTGTGCTATGTAGGTAAATTTATTTTTTACTTTTTAGTTTTCTTCCTGTTTGAAGTCGGTTTTCTTTTTGTTAAAAAATATTTTATATCATTAGCATACCTGACGGTTGCTAGGGCAGAAAGGTTCTAGAGAGGCGACCACGAACCGAAAGACGCAGCGTGGGCAGACCGCTCACAGGGTGGACCGACGACCTTATAAGGGTGGCAGGCAACCGATGGATGAGGGCGGCTCACGACCAGCCACGGTGGCGAGAGAGGGGGAGGCCTATGTCTAGCAGTAGACGTCTTTTGGCTGATTGATATGATGATGATAGCATAAGTATTAAGTTCAATTCTATATATCCGTGTATAAACCCGTTACAGGCATAATAAAAAGCGACTAAGAAAGTACCAGCAAACAGACAACAGTATTAGCTGTCTTGTGATATTAATCATTTATTGTCAAAGTCCATGGACATAAATAAAACGTACAATTTTTTTCTGCCAGTACCTCGTTTATTCAAACCTTTATTTATTTGTGAATCTAGCAAAATCCAAGAGAGATAGCAACTCATGCTGACACTATCTAATGACTGTTGGGAAACAGGATTCCTAAAATTGGTCGAATGTTCAATATTTGGGGTCTCGATCTCAGGTACAAAGTTTTTTGTTGAGAAATGCTCACTATCAAATAGGACGATAGAATTGTTGGTTATTTTATTTTATGGCTATATATCCTGATAGTGTACTCTATATTCTTTTTACGTGTTGGTGGTTGGTGGTTAGTGTGAACTAGCATAATATTTATACTCATATGCACTACCAAGGTTACAAGGTCATTTTTAACTAAAGATAACTAAATAGTAAAATTAGTACTATGTTATTACTTATTAGCAATTCTATGTCATGGGGTGAATACATATCGTCTATAAGCGATTGGTGTGTCAGTAAAATATAATATATTTAGTTAAGTGATATTGATGTTTGTTTATTCATTAGCATATTATATTATTATTATTATTATTATTATTATATTATATTATATTATTATTATTATTATTATTATATTATGACTTTTATGACTGACAGTGTTGTTTGTGGATAAATTATGGAAGTGCAACAGATGGCAACGGTATTCATCAAAGAGGTTACCTACAAGTCACTATGCTACGATCAAACACTCTCAGAAAACTATTACTCTCCACAGCTCGTATAATTGCAGAACTTTTGAAGTGGAAGAAAAGACAGTGCTTCACCCAACGAATCTCCACCTGCGAGGACACAATATGCAAGGAGGCCCAACTGATGCAAAGATGGCAATCTTCGCAGCATGTGTGGGACTAACTGAGTATCCGCGGAGTCATTGTGTGGGTGGTGTGCGGCGACCCGCCGGCCAGGGAGACCCGTAGAAACGGTGGTGCCGCTAGCCGCCCGCGGTATAGTACAAGGGCCCAACTAGGCCTAACCACCCGCCGCCCACTAGGAGGCTGCCCCACCTAAGACTGCTTACCATCAGGCAGAGTGGAGTTACTTTGGTAGGCTAATAAGAAAAAAAAAATAATAAAAAAAATGAAGGAGAATACATACTGCATAATATAAAGAGTTTGAGCAATAAGTAATGAACGGTGCAAGTACTGCAAGCTGATAGGCACATCCCCGATCTTAGATATGTTTACGGAAAAGCAATATATAATATTAAAAAACAGAAAGACCCCTGCCTAAAACAAAGTGAAAAGACGCTGACGTTACATTGAAATATTATGTACCCTATGTCACTGACTCAATTCATACAAATCTAATGACACCTCATATGTCAAAATTCATTATGCCATTTAGACTGTAGAGCGTGCCAGAGAAATAGGCATTCATACCCACATACATACATACATATATGCTCGAAAATATTACTCTCCTTGACTGCGGCAGTCGAGCAATAAGCAAACTGTGAGAAAGTTCTGTGCTGAGAACCATTGAACCATCAAAAAAAATAGTCGGTAATACTAGTTGTGTGAGTTAAATCCGTAGGTAAATTACTCCGTTTTCAAAAGACTTGATTTATCTCATATTGTAATATTTTATTCGACGACTATTTAAATATTTTATATTTAAAGTACTCGATTGCCGAAGAATATAAAAATAAAATGTAAAATCTAATGATGTTGACCATATACTTAAACTCGTATTTAATCTTGGACAAGTTTTTCGGTAAACATACCTACGTCACTTGTATGTCCAACTGTATAAATCGGTTTGTAGTAATTTAATAATTATATATAAATGTGATGTTTGCCTACATAATACATATTGTGCGAATAGCTACTACAGCACCTATAATGTGCTACAAGTACAATTTTAATATTGATTTGAAATATTTAACTAATACTTGTGGGAATAGAACCCACATCACTCGATACAGAATCAGTTATCTAGGTGATCATCTTAACCACAGCAACAAGCGAAAGCAGTTTAATTGGCACTTTATAGTACATTGATTACTATTAATAGGTCAGTTACACTATTGCAAACACGGTAAGCAGGAAATACAATAAAGATAAAATTATAAAATTAGCGCATATTAAACTCGTATCGTACGCTTATTAGTAATAAAGCAAAGTACAATTTAGAACAATAATAAACTTTGATTCGTAGGTAGAATGTTATGGAAGTTATTTACATTCGAAGCAGGTGATCTAAAGGATTGCCTCGTTCGCCGTCGCGTCATGGACTTTAATCGGAGACATAAGTTAAACGCAGTAAATAGTCGTGTTCTCTGTGCAAGTTGTTTTATCTTGTTTTGTTTTGAAACAGATAATTGGCTCGCAGAACTGCGTGTCATCGTGCCTCAGCGATACTACTACAAGTATACAAGTACACATACTATGGAACTGCGTGCCTCCCAGGTGTAATCTGTAACAGATCCGGGTGTTCACAGTTCATCGCTAGGTGAAGTCCACGTGCACACGAGGGTCGCAACTCTTAATAAGCTTTCTTTTCTATTCGTTACATATAATTACACACTGAAGCCGTAACTTCAAATATCTATAATCTATATTTCAACCGAACAAGCATGACACATTTTCATTCTACCTACAATATTAGACAGGTATTTGTAATGTTTACGCACTTCGTGAGCTGTATTACAACTACTTCTTGTTATATATATTGTGTGTATATTCCAGCTAATTTACTTTCTGCCTAAATATCTTAATTTATTGTTATTATTTTTTGGTTAATGTTGTAGAGCAATCTTTCATAAAAATTATTAAAACTAGTTTGTTATGTTACGCTAGCCATAAAGACATTACTATGTGTTCTTTATAAGTTACATTGAAAATAACTATATTTTTTCATTATAATAGTCATTCCAACTTGTTAATATAACTTATTCCAAAAACAAATAAATAAAATTAAATATAATAAATTATTTAGATTAAAATTAAAGTGGAATAAGATAAACATATCATCCACTACTCCGACGTTTTCTGCCATAATGGCCATCACTTCTGGGAACTATGTGTGTTATCCATTATCACTTTAGTAAAGCAACTCTGCAAGGTAAGTATAACAGTTACTTTGGTTCTACTGCGGATTATACGATCTCTCAGGAAGAGTGTCTTTGATCCTTCTAACAAGACCCGCAGTTGGCTAACATAATGGTATGTCATTACGAACAATACACTAGTCGAAGACCTTGGTACCGAGAAACGTTTAGCGTACCTAATAGCGTTTTTATTATTCAAATACTTAAATATGTTAGGTAATTTAAATATTTGAAATGAAATGAAATGAAATGAAATGAAATATATGTTTATTCATTTAAGTTAATTAAATTAACACTTATGAACGTCAAAGTTTACAAAATGTCAGCAAATTAACCTACAGCCAGTTCGCTGACGAAGTAGAGCCATGAGAAGAACTGGCAAGAAACTCAGGCCACTCTTTTTAATCGCCAGGTTATTACAATTTTTGTAAGTTACAGTTTCAAGTAGCATGCAAAGTGACGCAGGCAATACACTTAACTCTATAGATACTTAATTACTTACAGCTTTCTATGTTGTAAAGAAAATTAAAAAGTAAAATGTGTGCTTTACAAGCTGCCTCAATTTGCATATTGCTACAAAAGATAAAGGCAACATGTGAACTGTGATAAATGTTTCTATGTAGATATTATATAAACTGTTAATTTTTGGTATAAGTATAAAGTAAGATGAACTTGATTTACCACAGGAGTTCACAATGTACCTCTATTTCACAAATCACAATGTAAAAAAAATTAACAATACTAAGTATACAATTTTAACAAAACTATACAAAATGTGTACTTAAAATATGGCTCGGGCATCATGTCATTTAAAATTAATACAAAAAAAAAAAAAAACATTTTATAAATTATGTCAAAATGTATCAATAAATTAATGTCAAAAAATTATTTGTTAAAGCATGTCATTCATAATAATCATAAAAAATGTCATTCATACAATAATTAACAAAAATATGTCCTTTATAGTATAATGTCATTAAAATTAAGAGTAAAATTAATTTACTCCTTCGTCAAGCGAGCATCCCATGACTTTTATCGTTCAGATACTCATTAACAGTGTAGTAACCCTTAAGTATTAAATGTTTTTTGACAATTTGTTTAAATTTGTCTAAGGGTTTATCCATTATGTCGATAGGTAATTTATTAAATAATCGTACACCAAGTCCCGTAAACGAATTATGGACTTTATGTAAGCGATAGTGTGAGCCAACCAGTTTATGCTTACCCCTGGTGTTAATCTCATGCACATCGCAATTCCTAGTATATAGACTAATGTTACTCTTAACATAAACAACATTAGCATATATATATTGAGATGCAACTGTCAATATACCTATCTCTTTGAATCGCTCTCTCAGGGAGTCTCGTGAACCTAGATTGTAGATAGAACGTATAGCTCGTTTTTGAATAATAAAAACGGTTTCAATGTCAGCAGCCCTACCCCACAACAATATGCCGTAAGACATAACGCTGTGAAAATAACTAAAGTAGACTAGTCTGGCGGTTGCCATATCAGTAAGTTGCCTAACTTTCCTGATAGCAAAAGCCGCTGAGCTGAGTTTACCTGCGAGACACGAAATATGGGCTTCCCACTGAAGTTTGCAATCTAAAGTTAAGCCCAAGAAAACTGTGGACTCTACGATTGAAACTGACTCATTATTTAAAACCAGGTTTATACCTGCACTTTTGACATTTGGCATAGAAAATTTTATACATTTTGTCTTCTTGGAATTAAGTAGAAGATTGTTTACCGTGAACCAGTTCAGGACTTGCGCGAGCGAACCATTTACAACGTCGAAATTAGGGTCTTTACGGTTAACTTTAAAAATAAGAGACGTATCGTCTGCAAATAGCACTATATCGCAGAAATCCTGTACAAAGTACGGCAAATCATTTACATACACCAAAAATAGAAAAGGACCAAGAATGGAGCCCTGTGGGACGCCCATAGCAACAGGTAACCCTAAGGACCTATTTCCATTTACATCAACGTATTGCACTCTATCACTTAGATAGGTGGAAACTAGATTAAGTGCAACATCCCTGATCCCATAGTGACTGAGTTTTCTCAAGAGCGTATTGTGCTCGACGCAGTCAAATGCTTTAGAGAGATCACAAAAAACACCAATAGCATCCATTTTATTTTCCCAGGCGTTAAAAATATGTTTTATTAGTGTAACGCCTGCATCTGTAGTTGAGCGACCTTTCGTAAAACCATACTGCTCATTATGTAGTAATTTATGAAAGTTAAAATGGCTCTCTAATTGCTGCAATATAATTTTCTCAAAAATTTTACTAATAGCTGGCAGTATAGATATTGGTCTAAAATTACTAGGGTCACTCTTAGAGCCGTTTTTAAACAAAGGTACTACTTTACTATGTTTCATTAAATCAGGAAATACTCCTACATCAACACTTTTATTAAAGATAGCAGCTAGATATGGTGCTATATTTATAATAATACTCTCAACTAATTTAACTGAAAAACCCCACAAGTCAGCAGTGTTTTTTGAATGTAGTGACTTAAACACTTTTATTATGTCGTTTGGGTTAACATAATTAAAATTAAAAGGGACGTCACACTCTTTCACATTCCTCCTAAGTAAATGCTCAGCATTGATTGGGCAAGAATTTAAGGAGCTGGTTGTCTTTACTGGTATGCTAACAAAGTAATCGTTAAAAATGTGGGCTACATCTGTATTATTTGAAATAATATTGTCCTTAATGTTTAACTCATAATTGTTATCTTTCAATTTAATACGACCAGTCTCACTATTAATAACATTCCAAGTTGTTTTTATTTTGTTCTCGGACTGTTTAATTTTATTACTTAAATACAAGGACTTAGCGGCAACACATGACTTTTTAAAGATTTTTGAATAATCCCTAACATATTGAATAAAGACTGGATCAAAATTATATTGTTTCATACCATAAAGTTCATACAACTTAGCTCTACTTTTGTATATTCCGGATGTTGCCCAATCACAGAACTTTATTTTGATGTTTTTGGTAAAAGTTCTAGTTGGAAATGATGCATTGTACGCTGATTGTATTGTGCTAAACAAGGACTCGTAAAGCACATTTGGATCATCGTGGCTTGGATCTATGTGAGTGACTGCTGCAGCAACACTCTCAGTGAAACGGTTTAGGCGAACAGAGGTCATTGGCCTACACGTGATCTTACTCCCTTTAGTAGTTGTGCCTAAAGGAAAAACAGCTTTTTGCCCACAATGATCAGATGTTAGGTCATTCAGAATAGCCTTATCTATATATTTGCAATTGCAGAAAATGTTGTCTAAGCATGTAGCAGAATGTGATGTAATTCTAGTAGGTTCCGAAAATAAATATTTTAAATTAAATGATTTCAATAAACTAATTAATCTAATACTAGTCTGTGATTGAACAAGTAAGTCGACATTAAAGTCACCACACACTATTACATGCTTATTGACAGAGCTTAAACGTTTCATTACATCTTCCATAACTGTTTCAAAAAGAATAAAATCACTCTGAGGTGGCCTGTACACACAAACCACAATATATTGCTTAAGCTCAACACAGGACAACTCGATAGTGCGCTCAATAGAAAGATCTGCTATATCTTTACGTTCCTTATAATTAACACTACTACATACATATATCAGAGAGCCACCATGTATAGTCTTCTTTCTTACGAATGCACTACCAACAGAAAAATATTCATTATTAAATAATAATAATTGTTCCATCTTTAGCCAATGTTCAGTAACACATAAAATTTGAACATTGTACTTTTTCAAAAATAAATCTATTTCTAACGCTTTGCTGGATAAGCCCTGTATATTTTGATGAACTATATTTAGAGCCTGCTTATCCATTGTCTCATCAACTAGTTTAAACTAGCAGATGTGTTTGTATAACATATTTGTAAATTATTACAAACATTTGTCAAATTCTTCAATACCTTACTGGTACTTGTGTCAAATAGTAAATTATATGCTAATAATTTAGCAATAAGTCGCTTATAACTAAATGGTAGATACATAGTATCTTTTGTCAAATAAAAATTGGAACTAATAAATATATTAGTGTCAAAAAACAAAATATAGTCACTATGACTATGTGTACAATTATAAAGTAATAAATTTAATTTGCCTATGTGCACATTTTGTAACTCAGTAAGTGCATGTGAATAAGGTAAGGCACAGATAATAAACTTACATCCTACACTGTTGTGAAGCGCTATCATGACTTCAGTTAAATCTAGTATGTCCTTTTTAGTGACTGATAGGCTATCACCATACATTATAATCACTGTTGAGTTAGAGTTCAGGACAGAATTCTTTAGATTATTAACTAAAATACTGAATTTCACTCCAGGTGAACAATAGTTTACAATAGGCCTATCAGTGAGGATATTAATCATGCTACCTAGGCCCGAGCCAAATTGATCAGAAAACATTACAACATTTTGTGTACTATTTATGGCTGGTTCCCTACTAGAAAATCGAACTTGGTTTATGGAGGTGGGATGATCAGTAGGCAAGTTGTTACATTGATTACTATGTGAATGTACATTACCTAATGAAGGCTGAGTATAGGCCGTTGATGACAAACACATTGAACATAGATTGTTATTTGTTAGTGAAATAACCTTTTCTATGTTCTCCCTACCAGCTTTGGCAACCTCATCATATTTTTGAATGTACTCATATGTCTCTTTCTCATGTTGGAGACATATTTTTGTCAAGCGAGCTTCTAAATCAGATAATTGCAACTGAAGCTCCTGTGTGTGTCTTTCATATAGTAATCTACTGTCAGCTAACTGGGTTTGACAGTCCTCAAGCTGTGATAGCAATGTCCCACACTCATTCACCAACTCTTTATTATTAAATGAAAGTTTTTTAAATTGATGTGACTTTTTAACATTAAATTGAAGTTTGTTTACTAATTTCTTAATTCTAGAGTATTTTCTAATTTGCTTATTACTACTAATATTAAATCTTAATCTTGCCTTGTGAACGGTATTAGGCCTATATAGTGTATCACATTTTTCACCTAGGAGTTCAGTGTACAAGCTCTGAGTCTCAACACAAGTGAGTACCTGTAGTTGATCTTGAAGTGAAGTTATCTCCATGTGGGCTTCTTTCAGGTCGATCTCTAATTCAGTGTTGCGGCTCAGTAACCTTGTATACTCTTCATTACAGCTACTGTAGGATCTAATTTCCATTTGCAGTCTATTTAGTTGATCCTGGTAATCCATATTTTCAACGTGCAATAGTGACAATTGACCCCTCAGCTCAGTAACCTTGTCATTTACTTTTTCTATTTCCTCCTCACAGTCACTGCGTTCCTTCAACAGTTGACTATTGTCTTCCTGACATTTCTTCAACTCTGTAAGTGCTATCCGGAGTTTGTTCTCAGTGTCCTTAGCCATGGCTCTACGGGTCATCATGTGTGTGGCCATGGTTCTTAAATATTTGTGTAGTTGAACACCTGGAATGTGAAGAAAACAGCTGAGTAGAAAAATTAAAAAAAGAAAAAGAAAGGGAATATCTAATAGGATGAAATGAAATAATTTATTAAAAAAAACAAAGGTAGTAGAAACAAAAGGAATAAAAGAATTAGATAATATTTAGGGATAGCTTATTTACTGTAAATGTATAATAAGTACCTAACAATTAAATGTATTTTTTAGACTTATAATTATGAGGGTGGAAATAAAAACTTGTATGCTAATTAAGTTTATAAGAACAAATAGTAGTAATTATAATAAATTTACTGAGTTATGGATCACAAGCAAGATATATAATACTAAATACATATGTTAGTTGTAAGAAATTATGTAGTGTATGCTTGTATGAGGCGTATGTTCCAATCGTCGATTTTGCTTCCACTTATTGTCAAGCAAAAGGAGTTAGAAACTGTGCCTGTGAGTGTTGGACGAGGCTCACGCAATGTTGAGCAAGGTGTTCAGGTGTTTGGAGTGTTTGTTAGTATTAATAAGTCAAATACTCCCCAGGTTTAATGCACCAATCATTCGAATTTCGAGTTTCGATTTGAATCATTAATCATAAAACGTTCAAAGTCTTACTCCAGTGTGGTACTCGTTCATTTAATATTGGTAGTTTAGCCTGCCTCAATAAACTAATAAACTAGATTTCTGGAACTTAATGGAATTTTCAATTAAATTATTATTGTTTGGATAAAATATTATGTAGGTAGGTTATATATGGTTATATACCTACCGTTCTTGTTTATTACCTACCTATTTGTAAATTATAAATACGGTCAAAACATTCAAAATAATTGTGTTTCAAGGTATTTCACCATGAAATAATAAACACAATTATTTGTGCTGTTGGTATGTAGTACTTGAGTGACATTGGCATTGTTGACATTTGCATTATGTGTACACTAAATAGACTTTAAATATTCGGAGGTATCCATTTGAGATAAAAGTTGTCAAGTTGTGGAATGTATGAGCTCCGTCTGAAGTCGCTCAGCCCAAGCCATCAGGAATCGATAAAACAACAAACATAAATGGTTTATCCGGTTTATCGCTAAAGCATACATTCGATCTGTAATAAAGAGATCAGTGGTTAATTAGACGAAACTTTTAGGGATCTATCGTTTTTTTGGTCAAATAACAAATGGGAAATTGTTCTTTTAGTCGACAGTCGACAGACCAGTTGGATTTGGATGTCCAGTACGGGACTCGTACACAGGTTGGTCGCAGCAAACAAAACCGACACAGGTGGGGTATTTCACGGGATGCGGACCTCAGGAGTGAGTGCGGAGTGAACTCACAGTTCACAAACTATGGCTCACTTAATTTCATATCCGGTATGCCAGGACACATGCATGCCAGAGAAGCTCATGGATGCCTCCGACATTGCAGGCGACTTATTGGGCCATCAAAATCTAAATTATAATAGTGACAAGCCGTCGACACTAAAGAAGAAGAAGATTAGCATGTATCGCACCACCAGGGATCCGTGGAACAGTTAAAGATCTACGGGATGCACAATTGCACACCCACACCCCTGCACCGCAAAGGCTAAAGAACTGTAATATTTTTGTTGTAAGTATTATTTTTTTGATATGAAAAATAAAAGTTTTCATGGAGTCCGGGTGTCACATGCGTTGCGTAATAAATGCAATGCCGTTAAACAAACGATGCAATACCTCGTATCAAGCTCTGTGTGCCCAAACACCTGCGCCTTGTAGGAATTGATGGTCGCTGCTGACAGCGCGTTATGAGTAACTAACTAAATTCTGGGCTGACAGAATCTGAGCACAGTCTCAAATTGCCGTCAACACAATAACAGCTTCTAAAGTTCTTGGTTCTTACAAAGTGGGCAACGCGGTCTGATGAGCTTACCCCCAGTTTCTGAAAGGCTGATCAACGAAAAATTAACTAATCAACTGTTAAATCTCATGTGAAGTACCATTTGGGTTCCTAAAAACATTAATAATTAGTTAAATTTCATCTAGTTAATAACTCATTAGATCAAATTTAACTAATTATCTATGGTTTTAGCATGTTTTTAGGTACTTCACATGAGATTTAACAGTTGATTAGTTAATTTTTCGTTGATCTGCCTTTCAGAAACTGGGGGTTAGTGTATAAAAGCTGTAATACAAGGCAGGTAATTTAATAAGTAGGTAACTATCTTTGCTTCTTTGCTTACTGTCTGCTCCCGTCGCCAGTAGTATAACAGTCCAAGCCTTATAGGCTTTCTTCGAGAACTGGGCTAGTATACGCAAAAATAATTTAAATCCGACTGGTAGTTCTAGAGATTAGCGCATACAAACAAACAAACTCTTCCACTTCATATAATTTTATAAACAAATCATTAATTATTATGAGTAAGTAGGTATTTAAAACAAATCTTCATAATTCTGTTCAATTTTAATATGTTTACAGATAAGTAGAAATTAATATAGTTGTTATGTAATCAAGTAGGTATATACCTAACCTTGGTCCGTATTTAAATATGTTCGTATCATCATTTTATTGCAGATGTATATCTAAGTATCTATAAATATACACATACATCATACACACAACAACTCATCATGAATTACAAATTAGAGGAAGTTGCAACTCGCCCGGCGGCGTCCTATTACACACTACGTCCTACGTACCCGTACTAACTACCAAAGTGCACGCATTTGTAACACTCACTTCAAATTATCGTCTAATTACCGCGCGGCCACTCTTGCTGTCCCATTTGCTGCCATACGTCACGATGTCGTCGTTGCAATAATAACCACATTACTTGTCTAACGAAATGGCTCGTGATTAGCAGTCATTGGGCGAGGAATACTTCTCTCATGATAGCTAACAAAATGAACGCTTTTTTTGAGATAGGTACTTTTTCTGTCATTCATTTATCATTAGCAGCTCTTTTTCCCACTAATAGGATATTATTGCACAAGTAGATTATATTTTACATAATACCTCAACATAAATACTAAACTTGCAATACTGACATGTGTATACCTACCTACTCACTCAATATTAGATACCTACGTGTTGTGCTTGTGTACTATAAATCAAACTCATTTTTTTTTAAAGCGAATGATTTATAGACACGTCATAATACCAAGAATGTAGTGTCAGCTAAACTACCCATAAACAAAACGTTGACTAAAGTCGAACTGAGCCGCCATTTAAATTTTGAAAATCAGTTACAATTGACTGGCCTGTTGGTCTAGTGGTTAGTGACCCTGACTGCTAAGCCGGAGGTCGTGGGTTCGATTCCCACCCAGGACAAACCTTTGTGTGATGAGCATGATTGTTTATTCTGTGTCTGGGTGTAATTTATATATAATATGTATGTATTTACAAAAAAAAATGTATATAAGTAGTATATCAATTGTTTAGTACCCATAACACAAGCAAATATAATTGCTTAATTTGGGGCTAGATGGAGCTGTGTGAATGTGGTAGAATATTAATATTATTATATTAATTTGTGATAATATTTTATGAACCTGGGGCCCTACCACAACCTCTTATTATAACCTTCTTTGTCTCTATCTTTGTTTTTAATGGTACAAAAGAAAAAGACAAAACACAAAGTGACAATAAAATAATACTGATGAGATGGTGGTAAGCCCGCTGATGGTACCTAAGTGATCCGTATCTTATGAATATGAAGTGCTGTCAAAGTATTGTTTCTAGTAAGGAAAACAGAATTAAGCTGTTATCTACCGGCAGATAGACGGGGCAGAGGTAGGAAATAATAAAAATATTATTGATTTCTGCTCTATTCTATCTGATTCGATATTATATGTCAAGAGACAGGATTGACCAGCCGTCATACCCGTTTGGGCATGACGCAAGGTTTCAGTCATCGCTTTCAGTTGTATGTATTGCTTTATATCGCCTTGCTTTACAAACAGTGTAACAACTTACTGGCGGTAACAACGGCATTGACGAAGGTGACGTAAATCGTTATCTGAGAGTAGGTACCTACCTGTATCACTGTAGATAACATTGTATCAACGATATGAAAGTACCTACTTAGTACTTACGTAAGTCAATAAATGGAAGGAATTGGTCATGAAGGTCGTTATGGTCAATTGGTGGGTCAGTAGCTCACCAGTCTCACCACTAAGTTCGTATTCAACTCAATTATGTACTACGTAAGGTTGAAAAGGTATGAGAATACCCGCCCGGTACTATCTCACTGCAGGGCGTAGACATCTTTGCCTACAGAGTAAACGTTTGTATTGTTAATCGCACTTGTTCAAGAAAAATTGGTAGTTCAAATTATTTGTCATGATAATATGAATAAGGAATCCTAATGTTTACTAAACTATTTAGTATTTACTTACTTGTTTAATATCACAACCACACAACTTTCAAATAAGTAGGCATACCTATATTAACTTATTATCACCGATAAGAAAACTTCTAGAATATCTACCTATCTACTATTGGTTTAGTTCAGAAAATGGGTCCCGGCTACTTGTCAATAAGTTATCCAATATTTGTTTTGCCTACCAACTTGCCAACCTTGTAGCTACTTAATACATTAGTAAGAATATCTTTTATTATTCCAGAACTTGGCACACATTTGGCCACAAATCCGTTTACCGTCGCACGGGGTGCGACGCGCTGTAATTCTTTGGTTTACATTGACAAGTTTGCAACCACGACATTGAAGAGCGTTATCTCTAATTACATTCATTATAATAAAGGATAATATTATTGCCAGTCACCTGTTTATCTATTTATATCAGTTCTAACCAATCTATAGATATCGGCATCATACCAGATAATCGTTAAATCTGCCAATTTAAATGTCGAAAATAACAAAAAGGTACCTACGTAAAATATAATTATTGAGCGTTTACGCCTCATGAGTGGCAACATTGCAATTTAGTGCAATATTTCGTGCTTTTCAATTTTTATCATTTATTCAGATCTATATTTTAAAATATGTTTTGGTAACATTTTAGAATTATAATAATATTCTACCACATTAATTAGGTGAAAGCTGCATTAGCTGTTAAATTGCAACGTTGCCATTGCCACTCGTGAAGTGTAAACGCTCATGTAATTATATTGAGGTACCCGCATCTATTTAAATATAGAAGACTCACCAGTCACCAGACTCCTCGACATCGATCACGGGTCTGTTAGACATCATCAGGGTTCAATGCGAACACAACACAAAGGAAACACTGTTTTACACAATTTTAATCAAAGTCTAACAATGACACAATAACACTTCACAACAATTATAAAAATTAAAACTCCAACAACATCTCATATGAAAAAAAACTTACTAAAACTCTCAAAGAGCGGGAATGTCAAAATGGCGCGTAGACCAGACCACAGATAATAATTTTTCTTTTTATTGTTCAGTGGCATATGAGCAAACACATTCGAACAAACAGATAGGTACTTAGATTTACTATAGACTCCGCTCGAGCACTGACCTCTCTACTCTGATTTGTTTGTGCGTAACGTAAGATGTACAACTTATTCGTAACTTTTATGAAATTTTTAAAACATTCAACAATTCCAAAGATGTAACAAATCAAATTTAATTTCATGAGATATAAACTAAAATATAAACAATTAACATCTATCGTATTATAGCGACCATTTTTTTTTTATATGTCTTCGGCTACAAACAACCGGATGGTAAGTGGTACCTAACCATAACCTATGGTCGTATCCTTTATGCATCGCAAAACAATTTATTCTAAGAATATAAATACAATCAATTGTTGTCGACCGTGTAGAGAGAAGAGTATGAGCCATAAGGGATGAAAAGGAGGCACGAAAGGTATAGTTGGGTTTTCAGCGCGTCTTGTTCTTCACTTAATATATTTTAATTAAGAATTACTTTAACCGACGATTTTTAATCAAGTGTATTAACAATCCCCTGTTCTGGATCTCTGTCTCGACTAAATGAATATTTTAAACTCACACGATTTGTACACATAACTATATTTATAAAACGGGTCTACTCTAACGGGTAAAGAGGTATGACACCTTATAATAATTTTCTAACACGAGTAGACCCGTTTTATAAATATAGTTATGTCGACTAAATGAAGTTTAAATCTCGCATAGGTTCCGGCGGTCAAGCAGCGGACATACTGTAGTTTGAACATTTTTAATTGATAAGCATAGGTTCCTAAATTCTATACGATGAATATATTATATTCTGTACTAGCGACCCACCCCGGCTTTGCTCGGGTGCAATGATTCATCTTCTAATGTATAAATAAGTATAATAAAAAAATAAATAGTATAAATATATTTATACTCTAAGTTTATCTTCTTCTTTCGAGTTGATGGTTCAGCCCAGTAAGTAAGTGGCTACGGCAATGGCAACATTAGCGCCATTTATGAGGCCATCCTCATTGCATTTGCATGGGCAGCTTGGACACTGCAGTAAATGTTTCATAGTCTGGTCATAGCTAATACTATATTTAGTAACAGCATTGCAACCGTGTGAAGAAAAAATGCTGTGAATGTTGTTTATGATATTCTATAATTTATATTTACTACAGAATGCCGGCCGGTACCGCCGCAACCGCCATGTCTCTGCATTTTTAATCTGTATTAGCTTTGAAAATATTCATTTAAATTACATGCTTTATAAGGCCATATTGATTTATATTAAATGCACAATGTATTTAAGGTACCTACTTAATTGGATAAGGATTAATGCCGTATTGCTTAAAATCACTTCGTACCTAAATTAGCCATTATTTCTTGTAAAAGGTAAAGGATAAAAAATGGTTATTGTGGGTTATCCCTAAGAGATAGACATATATCATTGTGGAATTTTTATAGACTTTTTTAAGATGTACAATACTTTAGTACATTATTTTGATCTATCTTGTAGGGTTCAGCCAGCATTTGTAATGTAAGCGCAAAAAAATTAGTTTATTTACGACGAGAGTATCTCGTATATTATTTTGCTCTTAAGCAGGAATAAACTATTTCTAGTTTAATAGGTTTAAAATAATAACACTGTGTAATTATAATCATAACTAGTTATTTTGTTACCCGAGCACTCGATAAGATATAAAATAATTGTAGGGTTATCAATGGTACGCTAGATATCTATGGTGTTGACTGTTGACATTGATTCAGATATCGTGGGCAAACATATACATATTTCTTTTTTTTTATCGCCGTTAGTGGCAGACGAGTGATAAAACGTGATGGTAAGTGGTAACTGTTGCTCATGGACGACCCAGAGACTCTAGCATTGCTCCTGCAGTGCCAGGGACTATGCGAAGCCACTGCCTACCGTGAAGGGATTGGGGTAGGTGAAGGGATTAAGGAAGATGAGGAAAAAGGAAAGGGGGACATTAGGCTTCCGGTACTCTCACTCACCGAGCGAAACGCAGTAGTACGGAGACTACTACTCTTACGTCGATCTTCTATGAAAGGGTAGTACTCACGGACGATCCAGCCCATTCATGCTGAAACCAGTGTGGATCTCCTACCGTAAACAAAACCGTAATTATCACACAAATACTGGCATATTTATAATCACGTCTCTTTCGGTCAACATTGCATAATAGAATAAAAAGCAACTTAAACATCAACGATGATTGAGCTTAAAAACTACTCTAAGCACATACAAACTTGCTCGCAGAAATCATTCTAAGATGGCAATGAGATAGGAGAAGGAAAAGTAGAGGTCTGTGAGGGAAGGTAAATGATGGCACCGATGGTCTTACTCATCGTATAACAGACAACTAATACTTTACACTGACATTCTGTGAGAGAATAATCTCTCGGTCGATCGATCCATTCATTCGGCCCATTCATGCTTACACTAGCAACGATCTATTATCGTAAAACGTTGCAGTACAATGTTCATCAAACTAGCACTCGTTAGGTATTGAAACAATATCACACTTTACTCTTTGGCTGTACTTGTAAGTATTAGCGTGTTATATAAGCGGTAAGCCGGCTGAGGTATACAACGAATTTATCAGTAAGTACGTACCTACAGATAACCTGGAACATTTGATTGAGTCAGCAGCACCGTTTTACATTATCAATTTATCATAAATATTATGCAGATAATAATCTTTGATAACAGCTTTGTTGTGTTCTGTGCCACGTGTTTATGTCCTGGTACGAAATAAACATCGACGTAATTTCAAAGTTATACCAAGTAACTCCGAAAGATCGTCTTTTGTTGTCCACTCAAAAATTAAAAGTAAGCGTCAGGTCAAACCGAGGTTTTGTTCTCCTCATCTCCACCCTACAGATGACAATTGTTCCATCCAAAAGGGACATAATCGTTAACTATAAGTATTTTTGGAAAGCTCAACATCAGTTTCAGAGTCACCCTGAGTAAGCATAGGTAGGATACCTAGATACGATACCTCGTCGATAAGGTTGTGGAATGAGCTCCCCGTCGAGGTTTTCCCGAGAGACTACAACATGGAGTTCTTCAAGAAAGGAGTTAAAAGGTTTTTAACAGGGTCGGCAACGCGCTAGTGATGCTCCTGGTGTTGCAAGCGTCCATAGGCTACGGTAACTGCTTACCATCAGGCGGGCCGTATGCTTGTTTGTCACCTTAGACGTATAAAAAAAAAAGCAAAGTGGCAGAAATAGCTAGTAGACTTGAAATATGGCATCTTTGAGAACAGATTCAGATGTAGGTATATGCAACAGGATTCTGATGTATATAACGGGTGGCGCAAAAGTAAAGACCCTATTTGGTTCAGCTATAACATTTTTTCTAAATTAGAAAACTAGATTTAGATTTTTTTAAATGTATATTTGTGCCATTAAATTTCGTACCATTAGGATTTAAAGATGATGTCTTTTAAATGGTGACCTCCAGAGTTGATACACATTTGAGCCCTATTTATGACATTTTGCATAACTTGCCGTAACACTTCCTGCGATATGTTCGTTATTTCTTGACGAATGTTTTCTTTTAGAGCTGCGAGAGTCTGTGGCTTGTTCACATACACCCGAGATTTCAAAAAACCCCAAAGAAAGAAGTCTGGACTGGTCAGATCGGGTGATCTTGCAGGCCAAGGCAAATCGCCAAAACGAGAGATAACTCGGCCTGGAAAAGCGTCCCTCACTAAGTCCATAGTGTCGCGCGCTGTGTGTGCCGTAGCGCCGTCTTGTTGAAACCAGATGTGCTCCAGCCCCAATTCGTCCAAACTGGGTATCAAAAACTCACGTAACATGGTTCTGTAGCGTTCTCCAGTGACAGTAATCGCATTGCCTCCAGCGTCTTCGAAAAAATAGGGTCCGATCACTCTGTCAACACAGATGCCACACCATACAGTAACTTTTAGTGGGTGTAGAGGTGTTTCTTGAATAATGCGCGGATTATCAGTGCCCCAGAACCGAGTATTCTGCTTATTGACATGCCCTGAGAGATGGAAATGCGCTTCGTCACTCATAACCAATTTTGAAGGAAAATCTCATAAATAGGGCTCAAATGTGTATCAACTCTGGAGGTCACCATTTAAAAGACATCATCTTTAAATCCTAATGGTACGAAATTTAATGGCACAAATATACATTTAAAAAAATTTAAATCTAGTTTTCTAATTTAGAAAAAATGTTATAGCTGAACCAAATAGGGTCTTTACTTTTGCGCCACCCGTTATAGTTATGTGTTAATCGCGACCCGCTTCCAGCCTTCACTTTTTGATTGTACCCACTTACTGAATTGTTGCAGTGCTCAGTTACCGAGCGTAACTTCTTAATTAGATTCAAAAAGAGCTAGATCTTGCTCTACTTGTTTCCTAGGATAGAAAACAATAAGTCGCACCGCGCACCCATTACAAATATAAAATGAGTGACTTTGAAGACGCTTACCTTTAGGCTTTTCCCCAATGAAGTACCTAGAGAACTGAAAGCATTTAATACTCGCAATTATAAATGAGTATCCTCTTACGATGCGGAAAGCACACGCCTCACTTAAATAGCTATGCGCACTAGAAACAAACGTGCTTGTACAGTTTTGTAATTTCATAAAGTCAGCAGACTCCAGCCGTAGTCGTCGCGCCGCCAGACCGACCGGGCGCTCGTTCTGCTCGCGCTCGAGCGACCACATAAACACGTTATGTATGACGTGTCACTCAACTCAATTGATATCACCTTCATTATCGAACGAGGCAAGCCATACGCGAGACTACCGTACACATACCCACACACAGAGTCCATCCGCACCGCGACCGACGAGAGCTGGGTGAGATCATGGTACGCTTACATAATATCTCGGCATGAAGTTTATTAGTAAACAATGCGCGAACACCGGTCAACTTATTAAATTTGTTCAGGTACTCAATCCCTGGCAAATTATTGATCTTTCTTTGCTGATTGCAATTGCCTTTTAATAGCTGAGTATAGATTCGTTTAGGGTTCAGAATTCGCACGCGTGTTATTAATTTACACAACATATAGGTATGTGGCAAACAGACATAATACTTGTGAGGCTTGATAAGTGGTCAGTTATCTTAACTAAGAGTGACTATCGTAATGTTCTCTAGGCTTTTCAAAAACAGTAGGTGCTAAAAATACAAATAGTACAAATGCAACCGATCCTTTGCTGACCGTGAAGTAGGAGAAAATGTATTAGGAAAAGGTAAGGACCACTCGAATAATTGGAGGCATCAAGTAGTTGAAGACATTGTATAAGGTACCTTACCGGGAGCATGCTATACTAGACGCCAGCAATCTTAATACTAACAGGGTTTATTTAGCGCTTCATGTAACACAAAATTGTATAAGTAAATGAACCTTCTAGTAACAATACAAATTCGTTTTTTGTATAAGTAAGTAGTAACATTAGTGAACACCAACATTTACTACAGTAATGCGCTTCAGTGCGTGCCTACTATTATTACAGTAGTCAGTACTAGTGATACGAGTTGTACAAGTTTGAATACGAAATGAAATTGCATTTCTTGAAGTCTATTAGGTACAGTTATGTCAAATTTGAGTATTTTAAGTTACCACTAGGAGCGCTTGTTTAAATAGTTTTTAAGAACTATACTATTATTTATTTAAGTTACTTTTCCTGTAATCAATAGAAAAATAAACCTGGTGTTACTTTAATCTTTGACAAGGAATGGTAATGGTAATGCTGTCAGCAATACTTGATATTCGGCACGTATCTGTACAGTGACCAAACGTCCCGCTTCGGGGCAGGCTCTCCGACCTGTTGTCCCCAGCGAGGGCATAAAAATCCCTCTTTTGCAAACAGATCATCTAAATTAACATGATTGGTGGGCGACAAGCGCCAGTACTGGCGAGGAATGTAGGTATACTAACATTGAGCGCTAGAGTTTCTCAATTCAATTTAGCAATTACTAATTAAATAAATTTGACTCATACAAACCATAGAGCTTATGATGCAAAATAAACACAACTTAATACAAAAATGTTATGGAAGTTGAATCTCTTAGCTGCGCAAGTACAACTGTACTTGTCTACTGCGTACTACGAGGTAGTAGGGGCATTTTGACAACACCACCGACATCCGAATAAATTCATATCAAATCAAAGAACAAACTGAGTTAGCTACCTACTTAAATCAAGATATTCTGGATGCGAAATATACAGACCTACTCTACTAGCTTATCTATTATATAACCATCTCTCTGTGATAAACATAATAATAAACAGAACTAACTGAGACGCACATGACTTGTAGTGGACCTTACGTAACATAGCAATACGAAGTAGATATAAAGTATTGTACATAGTCGTAGTACATGTCATAACAGAATGTAACAACAGAGTGAGAGTGCGTACTGCGGCGGGTGCGAGACATAACGTAGTAAATAGTAATGGTTTAACGCGCCGATTACACAGATGATCAATGAACACAAATTCGTCGCGAGCGCCTGTTGAACACAGCGAGACCGGTCCTACACCCGCCCCGCCCCGCGCACGCTGCGACCTTGCACTGACGCAGCCCCCGACACAACGCCTCAAACGAATAACCAGAATTATAATGAAATATAAACACTAGATATTTCGTGAAAATAAAAAATTACTTTAATTAAATATCACATACATAAATTATGCACAATTCCTCATAGCAGTAAATGTTTCAGTCGTTTAATAGTCACTGAGCACAACGCAAATTATCACAAGTACACAAATCTCAGTCGGTTACCCGAACAGGTAAGTGTAGATGACTGTGACGATGACGCCCAGCACCACGGGCAACTTCCACGAGTTGAGGATGCTGTTGTCATTGTCCGTCTTGGTGTCCTCCCACGTGAGCGTGCGCTTCTGTCTCTCGACGCGCTCCTCGTCCACCAGCTCGCCGACAATGAACTTCTTCATGAGCTCCTTGGCGTCCAGGCTGTGGCCGACGTCCTCGAACGCCTCGGAGGCGTCCCCTCCGATCTCGTTGACGAGCACTTCGTGACCGCCGGGGTGCTCGTCGAGGAAAGGCGTCACGTTGTACACCACATTGTCGATGATGAACAACGCCTCGGTCTTGTTGTTGTATTTGGAGACTTGGTCTCGGGTGAACTTTTTAGTGCCGGTCATAGTTGCAAAGCGAGTGTAATGGGCGAGTGATGACACTAGCGAGCGTGCGCGCGTGTTATGTGTATCTGCGCCGCGTCTCTCGGCGGTACGGACGCGTCCCCTGTGCGCGCCCACTCCCACCACCGCGCGCGCCGGCCGCAGCGCGCGAGCAAACTCATCCTGATAATGCAAACATTGATAACTAAATAAGATAGTGAATAAACAAACGCTCACAAAAATAGCCGTGTCGTAGCATTTTTATCATTCTTACTTCCAAATACTGAACCAACACGCAATTTTATTATATGGGACCAGTAAACTCTGTCACTTTAATATTAATTTTAACCAAAGAAAGACTTTCTATAACTTACAGTTAATCAGTAGTTAAGGATCTTTAAATGAAGATCTAAAATATTTTGAAGGATAAAAATGTTTAATTGTTTTATTTTTCTGTGGTTTCTGCACTTATTTGAAGTTAGACTAAACAATGAACTAAAATGGCCTGATTGCTGTTGGTAGTAAAAGGAACCATACAAAACATCAATGAAGTTATTAAAACGTATTTATAATACCAGAACTATTTTTGAACTAACTACTTACATATTATATATCTAATTCGAATCAAAAAACGATAATACAAAATCAGCAGACACTTGCTCAGTATGCGGAACATTAATGTAATCGTACAGGAGGCAAACCTTGGACACGTTCGAGTAAAAACATATTTTTTGTAACAGCGAGCAAAATCTATAGGAAGTATAAGTTTACAAAAATATTTGCAGCAACAAGAAAAAACCATGGCGAGAGAGTTGTTGGTTTATTAGAGTGAAACAGGATGTGCCAGCGTCACAGTGGCGTAGTGTGGGTATCGGCTGCCGGGGCGGAAGTCAATTTTGCCGCCCTCTTAATTTGGTATTTCACTTTAATGTCGAAAGCCTCTGTGGTTCGGTGGTACTGTTTATGGACTGCCACGCAGAGGTCACGGGTTCGATTCCCGCTCAGTGCAAATATTTGTGTGCAAATACATGTATATTTGCATTGGTCTAGGTGTTTCTATGTATAATATGTATGTATTTACAAAAAAAAAAGTATATAAGTATGGTATATCCTCATTCTAGAACCCATAACACAAGCATATAATAATGCTAACTTTGGGTCTAGATGGCGTTGTGTGTAGTTGTTGAAATATTATTATAATATTATATTATAATGTATACTATACATTAGTTCTAGAGAACTTTTCGGCAAGAGCAGTCATCATAATTTTGCATTATACAAGTTAGATTTTAAATAAAAAAGTTTAGGTATTTGTTTTACGATCACGTTTATTAATACAAATTTCTTACTTCAACCATTGATACAACAGGTTCATAAGTATTATCATGTCGATCGTTGTAATTTCAAGTAGGTAATCGTACCACCTCCTTAAAATTAGGGTTCACCTCAACCATTGACATGATTAAATAATTAGCAAATACATATAATAAATAATAAAATTCAAATTTTCACAAAGTTATCCAATAATTTCATTATTCATTCATTATACATTAATTCACTACACGTACTTATTTGCACATAAATCACAGTTACGAAACAGTGGGAACTAAACAACTGAAGATCCATGACTAAAATTTCTTTGAATTGTCAAAGCATCACGTACTTTCTTAGAGGGACGTAATAAACAATACTGAACATAATACTTATTTATTGTAATAAAATAGAAGTCATTCTCGCCGATTTTAAGCCATAAACAATCCAAGCACAAAATCAAATACGAGAAATCCCCGCAAGTCAGTATAGGCGGTGTTGCCATTCGCTACAAAATATCATTCAAAGAAAGCGGATTCCTCGAATTCGTCACAGAATAAAAATTTCGTGCACTTTTCAATCGGTCCGAAAATATAGTTGCGTTAAAAATATAAAATGGTTTAAATATTTACTAAATATATTTTATTATCTACTGTGAAATTTTGCCGCTCCCTAAAAAGTGCCGCCCGGGGCGGGCCGCCCCCCCCTCCCGCCCCCACTACGCTACGCCACTGCAGCGTCACCAAGGAAAATCATCAGAAAGTCACTTTACAGTTTTTATATCCGAGGACGTAAGTATGAATTATGATTGCGCAATCATTGATTACCTACATTTAGTCGTGCAGGCAGAGTGCTGTTGTTGCAGAATTTCATATAAGTAACTGATCCACGGCCGCTCCACTTAAAAAGATTGGAATGCGACTTGAACAATGTTTACTTCAAAATTATTTACTCGTATGTTCAAGTATTTATTGTTGTATATCATTTCATATGTCTCATGCCCAGCGTGGTCAGATCTACTGAAACGTCAGCCCAATGCGTTTGTTATAAAAATATTTTCTTTACTACCTATCCATTACGATGTAGGTACTAGTAGAATATTTTGGGAAAATATATTCTGCTCTGCAAAATTTTTATACAAATACACAAACCTAAAAATAATGCCACTAGACCTTAAATATCAACTCAAACTGTTGTTAACATACTTACATAGACCTCATATGCACTAAACTCAGTTTTAGCTCTCGTGGATACTTTTTTCCCATTTTATTGTGAATCTATACTATTATATATAAAACGGAAAAGTTTGTTTGTTTGAACGCGCTACGCATTTGTTTAATATTTAAATAACATTTTATTTCAACTGCCCCTTATTTGAAGCCTTAAACTGATTGATAAATTGTTCACTATCGCAAAACCAAGGGTCATCTACGTTTCACCCGCGTCTTTGAATACTGCTCTGCTGCCGTCGCCAGAAGCGTGATGCTACATAGCCTTCCTCAAGAACTGGGCTATAATACGCAAAAGGCATTATTTAAATCCGAATGATAGTTCCAGAGATTAGCGCGTTTAAACAAACAAACAAACAAACTCTTCCTCTTTATATGTATAATAGTATAGATTATGTTCTATAATACATCTCTATGTACTTTAGATACAATTTTATAGCAGGCGCTTGAAATTTCTATACCTTCGCTAAATAATTGTAAATAGATAGGCCTTTGCTCGAATTCGTTTGGGATAAACAGTCCGACTAGGTAAGTCTGATTTCGAGAAAGAGATCACTTGTCGAATGCAACTCGGCTGGGCAGCGTTCGGGAAGCTATCACATATCTTCTCATCCACATTACCGCAGTTTCTCAAGACCAAGGTCTTTGATCAGTGCGTGTTGCCAGTGATGATATACGGAACAGTGACGTGGTCGCTCAAAGACGCTCAGATGGCGATAGAGCGGATCATTTGAAAAACAGAAATCACGCGAACCAAAGTAACTGACGTAGCTTGCCTCCATCCTCTAAGCCTTCGCGCTAGAGATGCCTCTCTGAAGTGGCAATGGGCAGGACACATAGCTCGCAGAACTGACGGCCGTTGGGTCAGAAAGTTTCTAGAGTGGCGACCACGAACCGGAAGACGCAGTGTGGGCAGATCCCTCACAACGTGTACCGACGACCTTATAAGGGTGGCAGGCAACCAACAGATGAGGAAGGCGAACGACCGGCCACGGTGGAGAAATTTGGGGAGGCCAATGTCCAGCAGTGGACGTCTTTTGGCTGATAATATGATGATGAAGCCTTTGCTATCTTTTATTCGTTTTATGCTATCCATATATCTCCGTTATGTAACACTGTTGCTGTTGTATTTTGATAAAGTGATGACGCCGCGACTTTTTTTGTAAAGAGAATTTTACAGCTGCTGTAAACAAATACACATGTTTAACAAAAAGCGTGTCCGCACAGCTGATGCAGCTACCTGCGCAACACACAGTGATATGCCGATGCTCTGTCGCGCTCGCGCCGCTGAATGAGAGCGAGATGGCCTGATTCGGGTGCATATTTATTTGTGCAGTCTCGTGAGCCGCGTGAGAGTTGTCTGCACATGAATATGAACATAATTTAGCTAAATAAAGTTGAATCAAATCGGCTCACTATCGTTCCGCTTCCGTGTAATTCGACATTCTCATTAACGACATTATATAGGTATTTATATTCATATATATAATTTGAAATAAGCAAACTTGTTCGGTATAAGTACTTCATAGTTGCATAGGTACTTTTTTTCAATTTTTTAACATATTTTTTACGAAAATTGAGAATAGTACATAAAGCGATTTCTTAAATTCTTTTCTATAGGGTGCATTACAAATTATTATTAAGAGTGTCAAGAACAACAAGTAAAAAACGTACCATTGATGAACTATTCTTTTTTTCCTGAGAAATCAAGACAAGGAACAAAGACTTACAAGGTAATTTATTGACCTGGTGAAAATGCATACCGTCTGGTCGGGAAGCAGGCCGGTCAGCTATCGCAATATTCACCAAAATCAAACATGATGACTACAACGAACTCCGTCAAAGAACGTCATAACGTCCAATGGATGTCTTTAGTTTGTATACAAAATAGCCAGCTGGCACATCAAAAGTACAAATTTGAGAGTGAGTGAAATGAAGACACATGGTGTGAACAAATATAATACAAATATATACATTGTGGGACGCAAATAAAATATTGAGTATTGAAAAAAAATATAGAATTTATTCTTAAATCATCCACACTATTGTTATGAAGCGCGGGTCATGCTGTAGGTTAATTTTATTATCAGACATTTTGTTATTTTGACGTTCATAACACTCAAGTGATTTAAAATCTTATTCATTTCATTTAACATTACACGGTACCTAACTTGACATAGCATCACATCCATCACCTATCACCCACGTTATCACCTATCGATTCCAGACTCCAAGCTCATACCTACTAAGAATTTCGCTACAGAAAACCTAATAGCACTTTTTTAGCCCGATCGGATCCGGAATTAGTGCGTGACAGCACGTACACCGAACTACTGAACCTCGGAGGCAATTTAAAAGTTACCTACAAACTGTGCAACACATTTTTTTTTATTTTAATACTATAGACCAAAAATGTAAAACTCACAGTCACTCAGTACTGATCCAAAATGTAACCTATTTGTCTAAGCAGACATACTTTGTTAGTGGTGACACACGTGGCCACGTGCTCACCACCGCCATGCGCCACTACTACCAACGAGTACATGCCTACGTTTATAAAGTAGATGCTAATGAATGATACATACATAATGTATACTTACAGGCATTAAATTACGCGTGTCATTGTCGGCAGCTCCGAGAATAACAAACGATCAAATACTTATTGTATGTACAATATTAGCTACCGTAATTACAATACGCCAAAGTTGTGTGAGTACCTACTTACCGTAGAGTGTTGCGCGACGTGAGAGGAGCGGCTCACCTTGATCGAGGGGCAGTGTCGCACCACGCACTACACGCACCTGCCCTCGCAAACACATACAGACATGCATAGCAACACACACCTACACCTGTGTGTGCAATGTGCATTATCGTCCGTCCAATTCTATCCCTATATTCACTACTCAATCATTATGTCGAGAAACTTATATAATTAAATTAAAATAAACTTACCTATATATATTACTATTATTTATATTAATTCCATTTTTCCATAATTCCATTTTTCCATTGTTCAGTGCACGTTTGTGCCAGTTTCAGGAAACAATAATAATAATAATAATGAACTCTAATAGCATAAAAACAACCTTTATTCCATACAACTAATTGACATTAAGATATTTAATGTAGGTATTTCACTCGTAGCACCCATGGCGTTGCTGCCGGAGACGCGACCCTAGGCTCGCATTGAACCCCAACTATAGCAAGCACCACAGAGGCATAGACAAGCCTGGCCGCTTTAAATATAAAACCCACCCCAACCTTCGTAATCACAGTTTTCATATAATATACAGTTCACAATCATAAACCTGCTCAGAGGGTAGTTCACAGAAATGATCGAAGCTCATGCATGCTCATAGTCCACCGCACTGGTGTCCAGTGCTCGCTAGGGGAACAGGTAGGTGTAGAGCAGCACGGCGAGCGCCGCCAGCGCCACGGGCGGCCCCCACACGCTCAGCACCGAGTTCATGGTGAGGGATTCCTGCTGCTCGGCGGCGGCTACTTCTCTGGCGCGCACCTCCCACCTGTCCTCGTCCACCACCTCGCCGATAACAAACTTCTGGCGCCAGTCCAGTGCTATGTCGCTGTGGCCCACCTCGTGGAAACACTCTGAGGCGTCCTTGCCCGCGTTGTCCAGCAGCACGTCCACGCCCCCGGGGTGGTCGTCCAGGAACTCGCTCACGTCGTACACCACATTGTCGATGATGATGGCGGCGTTCTGGCGGTTGTTGCGCGCCTCCAGCTCCTTACGTGTGAACTTTGCGGCAGCCATGTCGTGCGCGGGCACCTCTCGCGGCGGTTGCTCGGGAACTGGCGGGTGGCGGATTGCGCAGGTGAGGTCGGGGTACGGCGCGTGCGCCGGGGTCGCTGCCTGTCCTTCGTCTGACACTTGACCGAGTGACACAGATCGTGCACCGCGGAACACTCTCACCTGCAGACTGATGACGCGGCGTGGTGGCGGCGCGGCTGCTGGAGTGTGCGCGACACTGCTCGACTACCCACCGACCGATTGTTAAATGAGCTCACTCTGTTGTGTTACCTTCTGTGTTAATTTTATTTAACATACGACCGATGAACTTTTCCATACTATACCTATGTTGAATATTTGATGCTCATAAATATCATGAAACACTATGCTTTAAACATTAGAGGTTTAGTTAATGTCAATTGGTACGTAATTTAATTTAGAGCAGTATCCCAGACTCCGGATTAAATACATAATTAGGCAAGTATTATATAGCTATCTAAGTATACAATAGTAGGTTCTAAAAGTACTTCATTCTTTTGTTCTAAAAAGATAAAAATCTTATACATTCATTCCCAAGTTACTCCACTCACTGTGTATCATTAACTAGCTTCCCGCGTATTTGCTTTCTGCTCTGCTCGAATTGCCAGTAGCGTGATGTCACATAGCCTATAACCTTCCTCAAGAACTACATTCGCAAAATGAATTATTTTAATCCGACTGGTAGTTTCAGAGATTAGCGCGTCCAAACAAACAAACAAACAAACAGACAGACTCTTCCGCTTTATACAATAGTATAATAATATATGATTAGATCTATATACAAATTATCGGAAATGTTACATTTATTCTAATCTATTCAAACAGAAGAGTTTGTTTATTTGTTTAAACGCTATAATCTCTGTAATTACCAGTCGGATTTAAATCATTATTTTCATCATGTAATAGCCTAATTTCTAAAGAAGCTATGTAACATCACGCTATGAGCCACGGGAGCGGAGCAGTAACCAAACATATAACTTAAGACGAGTGAAACCATGCTGCAGTCCAGCTATTATTATAATAAAACGGTTCGAGCATGACTGCTAAAAGATTTTGTATAGAATAACTTGAATTCAATTATAGTTTATGTAAAATAGAGTTCGTCATTTTCCTCATACGACAACAAAAATAACGAACCCGAGTCTTGTATTGGTTAGAGTACCTACCTACTATTATTCATTCTGTGGTTAGAGCCATATTTGTTAGCGGTCTGCCTCGACTTGACCGGCTACATGCAGAATCCGTAAAGTATCTATCAAATTGTAACTTCATAGATGAAGTAGTTTTTGAGGCTACGGATGTTTTATATCTGAAAATACTTGACCAATGACCAAACGTATACTCTCTCATTTAAAAGAAGTCAATTTGCAGTTGTTGCATAGCCCTCACAGTTCTTTCGAACTCTTTCAGTGGGTGTATGTATGTTTACTGACAACTGGGCATCTGGCAGCCCCGGATCTACATTGTTTCCAACCCGAGACAGGAACTTATGTGTATGGTGACAAAACGTGGCGGGTAGTTGGACATGGTAGATAAAGTATCTAAGTATAACTTTTAATTTAACAAAACATAATTACACACACAATGCTACTGTTCCTAACCTACGTACCGGTGACGCATGACGCTCGCGGCTCGGGGCTTGACCTCTTCGTACGCTAAATTATTCATTCATTATTCCTTCGACGGCTTAAATCAACAAAATTAATTTTTATGTACTTATGTGCTAACTAACCTAACTCAGATTAAGATTCGTAAATATTTTATATAATTGGGTAACCTATCTACAGTGCATACTCACTGTACTCGTAACAATAATAGGCGTGCGCCAAAGCGCAACGCTCGTTGTACGAAACGCATCTTGTGCTTCTAAATAGTACCAGTAATAGTAGGTTTTCGTTAATCTGTGATAGTACGTAGCTACTAAAATATAACATTGTTAATGCAATCTCTACGATCTACATAATTCTGTTAACTGTTGTCTAAATGTGTAGGTACCGAATTCGCAGTCTAACTACATAACTACCTACTAGTAGGTGGGTATTTTATTTGAAATAAGTATATAGTATTTCTATTATTAACCTCCGTTTGTAAGCAATAAATTATCCTACAAAAATAAAAAAAACGGTATCAAGTGTCCCTTAACTACGAGTATGAGCGACTTGATCGACTTGGTCCGAGAGGATATTAAATCTATTTTATGTAGGAGAACAGTGACGGATCCAGATCCCCATCCCAACACACCTGCTTGCTCAAAAAAAAAAATTATGTGTGGTGTCAAGCCCCCCCTATCCAAATCCTGGGTCTACTACTATAGGGAACCTACTATTGCTCCGTTTTATTTTATTATAATGAAGTACAACGAGATTTTGTGAGTAGTACCTATCTATTATCTATTACCTACACTTAGTAGAAACATTTTAAAAGAAGTCGTTGAAAAGCGTCTGTTTGTTTAAAATCGCATAAGTAGGTACTCGGAGACTGGATTTGAATATAATTTTCACTGATATTAAGAAAGGTTTTGTTATCACCCATCCATAGGTAACAGCCGAGCAGCACCGATAATAGTGAATCAAACAGGAAACCGCAACTTTTGATACCGATGCAAAGTAAGGGTGGGTTGTAGATCGGATTCGCTAATGATTTCAGATAAATTTTTATTTCGGTTATTTGGTAAACAAAAATACTATGATATTGCAAACGTGGTCACTGACGAAAAAGCAGAAGTCCGCTCTCGGGGTCTGTCAACGAGCAATGGAGCGTAGTATTTTGGGAGTGAGACTTAACACTCCGCGTATTCGGTACTACTCGTACGTTCCAAAACACAAATTGCTGAGATTGGGCAAACTTTTTTTTTATTTCAGGTCATTTTTCGTTTCAGTAAGTTTTCCGGACCTTAATTTAATTTTCTCCTTTTATTTCCCTCTACCTCCTATACGGTAACATGATTAATAATATAGTTAATGATTTAGACAATTTCTCTATATCTGAATCTAAATTTTGTGAAGTTGAAAATTGTAAACAATATCTGTCCTCTTTTAGTAACCCATTTACCATAATAACACAAAATATTCGTAGTATTTATAAAAACTTCGAAAACTTTACTATTCTACAACAAAGATTAAACGTAAATTGTGATATCATCGTTCTAACAGAGTGCTGGCTTTCCAAAAAGTATAATATACCCCAATTACCAGGATATAGTATGCACAGGAGCCAAACTAATCACAACCAAAACGATGGTTGGTAGTATATGCAAAGGATCACTTTAACATATCTATAGAAAAGCTAAATATAAATGAATGTAATAGTCTGTTATTTGAAAATAGGCTTAGAGTTTGCAATATTAGCTTTATACAGACCCCCCTCCTTTAAAAATGTAAATATCTTTTTAAATTCCCTTAATACTGCTCTGCAGAATTTATCAGCATTCAAGAACATTATATTGGTTGGAGATATTAATATCAACATTATTCCTGAAAATTTCGATAATATGGCACAGGAATATCTCAACTTATGTTCGTTTCATGGGTTGCTTCCAGCGCACACTTTCCCCACGCATCAAAGCGGCTCTTGTTTGGACCATTTTATACTAAAATCAATCTACCCTTCGTTAACGCTTGTTACTAACTCATCATTAACCGATCACAAATCGATACTACTAACCTTAAATTGTAAACTACCTAAGACACACAACACATGCATTCTTACTAAATTAAACACAAATAAACTTGAGGAAGACTTGCGCAATATTGATTTTGCACCAGTATATAATTCTGATGACTTGCAATATAGTATGTTATATTTAATTTAAAATGTACAACATGTTATTAAAGAAAACACGGAATACGTTCAATTAAAGAATAAAACTTTTAATAAAAAACCCTGGATCACGGCAGGTCTCATTCGTTGTATGAGACATAGAGATAAATTGCACACAAAAGCTAAATCAAACCCAGACAATAAAACATTGCAACTTTCATACAAGAGATATCGAAATTTCTGTAATGATCTCCTAAGAAAAGTTAAGACAAATTACGACAAAATTACCATAGAAAATGCTGGGTCAAATAGCAAAAAGATTTGGAATCATATTAAAAATGTAACCTACACGACAAAAAAACGTGACTCATCCTCAAGGTTATTACAAACACATTCTTCACAGTTGACATCTGCTAACGTCGCAAATAACTACTTTGTTAACATTGGCAAGACACTTGCTGAAAAACTGCAAGACCAATCACAAAACCTCACCGCCACTCCTTTTACATGTAGCACGAACCTGAAATCCTTCGTGCTGCTAGACACTGACGAAAACGAGATAAATAGAATAATTATGAGCTTAAAAGACGACTGCGCGGTTGGATGGGATAACATATCAAACAAGATTATTAAGCATTTCAGACACATATTAGTACCGCCAATAACCGCTATTTTCCAAAAATGTTTAACAGCAGGTTGCTTTCCTAAATGTCTCAAAAAAGCAGTTGTTGTTCCTGTGCACAAATCTGGCAACAAGGACGAACTGAATAACTATAGACCCATCTCCTTGCTGTCTTCTATATCCAAGATATTAGAAAAAATTATAAATAACCGTTTAATAAAATATCTGGAAGACAATTCGATCCTGTCCAACACACAGTTTGGCTTTAGACCTAAATTATCAACCGCCGATGCCGTACACCACCTGACTGAACATTTAGTACAAGAACTAGACAAAGGTAACCACACGATAGGAATATTCCTGGACCTCGCCAAAGCTTTTGACACCGTTTCCATCCCCATTCTATTGCGCAAGCTTGAAAAATTGGCATTCGGGGTACACAATTACAGCTTTTTACAAACTTCTTAGAGGAGCGAACCCAGTGCGTAAAAATTGGTGATGTTCTCAGTGACGATCAGGACAATACATCCTTCGGGGTGCCCCAAGGAAGTATATTAGCATCTACGTTATTCCTAATCTACATAAATGACCTTTGTAAATTAAAATTACTAAATGGCATTATTATATCGTATGCCGACGACACTGCCCTCCTTTTTTCTGCCGAATCAGAAATAAAGGCGTTCGAGCAAGCTCAATGCGGTCTTAATGTTGTAAATAAATGGCTGCAGCATAATTTACTAACACTAAATGCAGAAAAAACAAATTATATAAGGTTTTCGATGCGCAAATCAACAATATCGCAGAATAATTTTGCCTTACGCGCACATTAAATGACCAATGCACATGCTGTAATATCAAGAGAGCAAATACAGTAAAATATTTAGGCATAATAATAGATGAAAATTTAAGCTTTAAGCATCTTAAAGAGGCAGTAAATACTAGAGTCCGCAAACTGGTATATGTATTTAAAAAAATAAGATATATTGCAGATTCTAAATTAATAAGGCAAATTTATTTTGCTATATGTCAATCAGTACTAACTTATTGTATCACTTCATGGGGGGGAGTGGGTAAAACACTGTTACTAACAGTCGAGAGAGCTCAGAGAGCGATTTTGAAGGTGTCCACTTTCCGTCCTTTCCTTTTTCCCACTAACCTGCTTTACAAACAATGTAAGGTTTTAACAGTTCGCCAATTATTCATCATGAATACAGTATTGAAACAGCACACAGCTCTTCCCTTTAGCTCTGATGTGACTAACAAAAGAAGGAAAGATATAGTTTGCTTTAAATCAATAGTAACCAAACACGCCTTTGCATGTAGATTCTACTTATTCCTTGGACCACTTCTCTACAATAGAATTAATGCAATTAAAACAATATATCCCCTGACGTACAAAAACTGTAAAAGATCCATTCAAGAAGCCCTTCAAAACATGTCATATGAAGATACAGAAAAATTAATAGTTGTGATAAAATAAATAATTATTGTCGCCACATCTACCAACCCCGCTGGGAAACTAACGTAAATTTAAGCATACACGTTTAATAAATTACTTTTAGTTTTATTGATATATTTACTAAGAAAGTTCATAAATACACTTAGGTATGCTCTGTTTTAGATAAGCTAACATAATCTGCTTTTATTTTATTTAAGTAATATTCATTAAGTTTTGCTATATTGTATAATACCTATACTTATAATCTGTACCCTTAATATAATAAATATGAGATTATCTAAGAATAAAGATTATGTACATTTTTTGCCTGAAACACAGGATTACCTAGTTCAGGCACCGACTCTGTTTAGATTACTTTTACCTAATTTAAGACTCTGTATTTGTTATTTTAATATGTATCTATGGTTTCTGAATAAATTATTATTATTAAATTTTATTTAACCTACCAGAGACTCCACTCTGCTTGATGGTAAGCAGTCAATAGAATGCAGAAGTGGTGGATACCATTCCAAAAGCCAAACTACTATAATGGTGGCCTCCACTATAGCGGCCTAGTAAGATGCATTTTCACGCCCTGCTTAAAAGACCCAGGATCATAACTAGATGGGAACACATGCGCTGGTAAAGAGTTCCAGCCGTTATTGAGCGACCAAGTAGTGCTGAACCAAACTGCTGCAAAATTACAGTGGAACTGGGATGGAAATAATAATTCGAAGTAGTGTACTTTGCTATAAAAACCAAAAAAAGTTATGATCTGATTGTTAATGTCAGTAGTAGGGAATTTAGCTCGAAAATGAGATATTTCTGTCGTTCCAGTTGGACGCGGCGACACGCTTCTAAAGTAATGCATTTAAATGGCGGGCTTTCGTAGGGCGGCAGTTAGATTAAAGGGGCGGATGCGTCATGAGCACGGCTGCGTCCGGCCGAATCTGCGAATATTCTTAAGAAGTGATTGCTGTCCACGTAGCCCGTATTAAATCAAGAATTTCCTATATCTAAGTCAAACTTAGGATGTCATGAAGTTAGTTGGGCGGTCTCGGGTAAGTACTGATTCAAATGAGCCGGAACTGACCTCTACCGTTCACTCAGTATCTCAGATAGGTATGCAGGATTTGTATTTTTTTGTTTGCTTGTATGCGTGTCAATGTTTTCGTCGAAGGTGATAAAAGAGCTATGGGTCTACTTACCGTAAATTAATTTTCGTCATATAAATTTTTGCTATAACCTAATTTTGAAAGTGTAGAGTTTGTTAAAGTGTGTTTGTTACAATTGACCCTATAAATAAATTTTTAAATAAAATTAATTCGATAATTACCATTGCAGAATAGCAGCAAATGCCTTAGTAGGTATTATGTAGTAAGATTTTGAATTTTAATGACGCATTCGATGTAGGTAATTTTCTTGAGATTCTCGGCGGACGTCCATACCCTCTTGCGGGTAGGACTTCTGGCTGGTATCCTTGCTAAGACTCTCCTGTACCTAATGGTAAGGTGGGTCACCATTTTTTATATAATATGTACTCTATGCTTAGGTATATTTAGGAAAGTAATTTAACAAAGAGAAAAATAATAAATATCTTTATTAAATGAAATGAAATGAAATGAAATATGTTTATTCATCTATGATAATTAAATTAACACTTATGAACGTCAAAGTTTACAAAATGTCAGCAAATTAACCTACAGCCAGTTCGCTGACGAAGTAGAGCCACGAGAAGAACTGGCAAGAAACTCAGGCCACTCTTTTCACTTTCACTTCTGTCACTTTGGTAGAATATTAAATAAAAAAGATACTAGCAAATTTAAAATGATCTCAAACGCGTTCGTTCCCTTTATACGTTGGCAACATATCACTCACTGTACACTGTTTAATGCTATAGCAGTTATAGTATACGACCATTCTATATAATTTAATTTAGTCTTTAGGTACTAACCATACGCTAGGTATTTAACAATCACTGCTCACAAGTCACCGTAAAAGTAAATAAAATATTATAATCTTATATATATATAATCTTATATATTATAATCTCATAATACTTGATGGTAAGCAGTCAGTGAAATAAAGAAATGGAGGTCACCATTCAAAAAATCATTGTCTCAAGCTGCTGGTCGTATTGTGGCCTAAAAGGCCCAGAATCAGGAGGCCTGCCACTATCTTTACAAAACAATCTTACGATCTCGAACGTTTACATAAAAATAAAAATATACGGATCAAAATAAAATCATTGTCTGTCTTTGGACTAAAATGTTATGTGAATCTCTGTGACGTGAATGAACTGCAGTCAAGTCAGTCAGTCAGTCTGACGTTTGATTTGACAGATAGCAATTTGACATTTTAGACTTATTGTGGATATCTTTGCTTGTTGTTAAAGTCGAGTCGGTGTACTTTTTACTTTTTTAGTGTATTATTAAATACCTTACTAAAAAAATTATATTTAAACATAATTCGTCTATTTTTCAACTAAGCTAAAATGCAGGCAAATGTTCATAACTATAGTAATACAACAAAATTGAATTCAAACAATTCAGTATTGTAGGTTAGAAAAGCTTAATTAATATGAAACTGGTACGTAATGGAACAAATGAGAACCTATTAGCTCATTGAATATCGTTTCTGATATCTATTCTGATTTACTTCCAGTATTGTCTGAGTAGCGACGCGGCAAAGCCATGCTTTGTGCTGTCGTTCAAGGAGCTCCTGATAATGTTGGACTGCGGGCTGTCGGCGCACTCCGTGTTGAACTTTTTGCCGTTACCTCCCGTACCAAGCACACGCCTCGCGTCGCTACCCAACTACACGCCACCACACCTCAATGATCCTCTACTTGAAGGAGTAAGATTTGAATCACCACTAAATATTTTTGATTTCAATATAAAACAAAACAATGAGACTAAAATAAATGTAATTCTAAACAGTGATGTACAATGTTTAGTTTCATTATTTTTGATCATAATAATGTAGAGTGCTTCTGACTTTTGTCAGTTTTGCAAATTGGTCTGGCTTAAATTATTACATTACCGTCTGACAGGCAGACGAACTGGAAATATGCAATAGATTAGCCTGGTAGCTTTGTCTGGTAAATAAACTGCAAATATTATATTTAAACCTAGTTTTTTTTAAAGTGTTAATGTGTCTCATTTGTGTATTATGTTCAAAATAAGTTTTCTGGTCCAAATTATGATCATATTTAGCAAAAAAAAAGGAATACTGTGATAACATTTGATCCCCTGGGGATTTATTTAATTTTGTTGGCCATCATAGTTATTGAGCAAACAGCCCACCTAACTACTGTTTACAGATGTTAACTACAGGACAGGAATCCCTCAACTGTTGCTTTGTGTTCTTGTGATATTAGACATTATTATAGCATTAGCAGTATGTAGTTGTTAAAAAGTAAAATTATTTTTTGTGTCTTCCTATAAAAGATTTAAGCCAGCTGTAAAGTAAGTCAGAAAAATGAGAGAGAGAAATTTTTAAGTTTATTTATTTTTAATTAGTAGCAGAGAAGTCAACAGCCCACCTGATGAACTGCTCATACACATCTGCAATGGTGTAAAATCGAAAACTGCCATGATATTAAACCTCTCCTTAAATCTCATTTCTATCAATCGGCAGGAGTTGAAAGAATGCTGCGGCCGCGTATTCGTGGATAGCATCCCGGAGTTCTGCCCGCCGCTGGACAAGGTGGTGGACTTCTCGCAGCTGGACGTCATCCTGATCTCCAACTACACGTGCATGATGGCGCTGCCCTTCATCACGGAGGACACGGGCTTCAAGGGGCAGGTGTACGCCACCGAGCCCACGCTGCAGATCGGGCGCTTCTACCTGGAGGAGCTCGCGGAGTGGGTGTCGGGCGCGGGGGGCGGCGGGGGGGGCGCGGAGGGCGCGGCGCGGCGCTGGAAGGAGCTGCTGCACGTGCTGCCCGCCCCGCTGGCGCACGCCGCGCGCCCGCGCTCCTGGCGCCGCCTGTTCGCGCGGGACAGGCTCGCGCGCGCGCTGGCCCGCGTGCGCCGCGTGGGCTACGACGAGCGCGTCGACATCTACGGCGCGCTCGACGCCACGCCCGTCAGCTCCGGCTTCTGCCTGGGCTCAGCCAACTGGGTGCTGCGCTCGGCGCACGAGAAGGTGGCGTACGTGAGCGGCTCCAGCACGCTCACCACGCACCCGCGCCCCATCAACCAGGCGGCCCTGCGCGGGGCCGACCTGCTGGTGCTGGCCGCGCTCACGCAGACGCCGGCGCACAACCCCGACCACATGCTGGGCGACCTGTGCGTGCACGCCACCGTGACCCTGCGCGCGGGCGGCTCCGTGCTGTGCCCCGTGTACCCCAGCGGCGTGCTGTACGACCTGCTGGAGTGCCTGTCGCAGCACCTGGACGGCGCGGGGCTGGCGCACGTGCCGCTGTACGTCGTGTCGCCCGTGGCCGACTCCTCGCTCGCCTACAGTAACATCCTGGCCGAGTGGGTGTCGGTGGGCAAGCAGGCGCGCGTGTACTTGCCGGAGGAGCCGTTCCCGCACGCGGCGCTCGCGCGCGGCGGCCGCCTCAAGCACGCGCGCTCGCTGCACGACGACGCGCTCGGCGACTTCCGGCAGCCGTGCGTGGTGTTCGCGGGCCACCCCAGCCTGCGCTTCGGCGCCGCCGTGCACCTCGTCGAGCTGTGGGCCTCCAACCCAGCGCACGCCATCATCTTCACCGAGCCCGACTTCCCGTACGTGGACGCGCTCGCGCCCTTCCAGCCGCTCGCCATGAAGGCGTTCCACTGCCCCATCGACACGTCGCTTAACTACTCGCAGGCCAACAAGCTGGTGCGCGAGCTACGGCCGCGCGAGCTGGCGCTGCCCGAGCAGTACGCGGCGGCGCCGGCGCGCGCGGGGGTGGCGGCCGACGTGCCCACCGTGCTGCTGCGGCGCGGGGCCGCCCGCCGCGCGCTCGTGCGCCGCGGACTGGCGCGCGGCTCGCTGGGCGGCGCGCTGGCGGCCCGCCTGGCGCCGCGCGAGCTGCGCGCCGGCCTGCGCGCCGCGCCGCTGGCCGCCTCGCTGCGCGTGCGCGACGCGCGCGTGTCGCTGGACGCGCCGCCCGCGGGGCTGGCGGCCGGCCGCCTGGAGCTGGGCGCGCCGGACGTGGACGCGCTGGTGCGCGAGCTGGCGCGCGAGGGCGCGGGCGAGGCGCGCGTGGAGCGCGGCGCGGACGGCGCCATCGTGCACCTGCCGCGCCACGACGCGCTGCTGCACGTGGAGCGGCACGCCACGCACGTGTTCTGTGAGGGCGGGCCCGAGGTGCGCCAGGCGCTGCGCCGGGCCATCGCCGCCTGCCTGCCGCACGTCTAGTGGCGCACACTGCCCCCCTCCCCCTGCCGCACGTCTAGTGGCGCACACTGCCCCCCCTGCCGCACGTCTAGTGGCGCACACTGCCCCCCTCCCCCTGCCGCACGTCTAGTGGCGCACACTGCCCCCCTCCCCCTGCCGCACGTCTAGTGGCGCACACTGCCCCCCTCCCCCTGCCGCACGTCTAGTGGCGCACACTGCCCTCCCTGCCGCACGTCTAGTAGCGCACACTGCCCCCCCTGCCGCACGTCTAGTGGCGCACACTGCCCCCCTCCCCCTGCCGCACGTCTAGTGGCGCACACTGCCCCCCTCCCCCTGCCGCACGTCTAGTGGCGCACACTGCCCCCCTCCCCCTGCCGCACGTCTAGTGGCGCACACTGCCCCCCCTGCCGCACGTCTAGTGGCGCACACTGCCCCCCTCCCCCTGCCGCACGTCTAGTGGCGCACACTGCCCCCCTCCCCCTGCCGCACGTCTAGTGGCGCACACTGCCCCCCTCCCCCTGCCGCACGTCTAGTGGCGCACACTGCCCTCCCTGCCGCACGTCTAGTAGCGCACACTGCCCCCCCTGCCGCACGTCTAGTGGCGCACACTGCCCCCCTCCTCCCCCTGCCGCACGTCTAGTGCGCGCCCACTCTTTCAAGAGCGGTGCGCCTTACGTGCCGCTCGTCTACTGCATTGCAAGGATATTAAAAAAAAACATAAACTATGTATATACCATTAAATAAATTTTAATAAATATACAACGCTTACTTATTTTAAACCACTTTAGTGGCAAGCTAGCATACGACTCACCTGTTGGATAGTGCTAAACGTAACTATGGCTATGTTTTCTAATCTTTGCAGAAATAATACTAGAAAACAACCAAGCCGTTGCGAGCCAAATGGGGTGAAAGGAATAGTGAGACCCAATTTTCCAATTCTTAACTCTCTCATTCCCTCAACCTACCCCATTCCCAGACGCCATAGTGGAGAGTACCATACAAGCAGCAGTTTGAGACGATAGTCAAAAGGTTAAGTAGACTTCTGCAACTTTGTTAAAGCGAGTGACAGACTAGGATCATTAATGACGTCAAATTAAACGAAAACAAAAATTAATAGTAATTTATTAGCGCTTACTAAAAAAATCCTTTAGGTGCAGAATGTCCAAGTTGCAAAACGGCCAGTGGTTGCAAAATGTCCAGGTTGCAGAATGTCCAGATCGCAAATAATTGTTATGTGATGATTACATTTATAAAACCTGTGAGGTCTAACTTACTTCATTATAATGTTACCGGTGGTGGTTAGATATACAATAGAATAATATATTTTATGAAGATAGTTACAAGTTATATTACCATTTTAAGCGCTAAGCTCTCATTAAAAATAGAGTTATTGACAACAGTGTAAATAGAATATGAAGCTAAGCTACAATTATACAAGGAAAACAAACAAACTTACGGTTTTTGTTTATAATTAACAGCACTTACAAACCAAATTAATTAATTCATGATTTTAAATCTATGTGACATGACGCTAAGATTTTTTTTATAATAATATCACAACTACTACACTCAACGCCATCTAGATCCAAAATAAGCATATATTATATAGCATGGGTTCAAGATACGAATATACACACTTAAATACTTTTTTATGTAAATACATACATAATATACATAGAAACACCCAGACCAATTACAAATAGATATGTTCATGCACACAAATATTTGCAGTGCGCGGGAATCGAACCCGCGCCCTCTGCGTGGTAGTTCATACATAGTACCACCAAACCACAGAGGTCGTCGAATTATAATTGATAATATAATAATTAATAAATGCGTCTACAATCTGAAGGATTATATATATGACATATAAAGAGAATAATATGTAATGAGATTATAGTTGAATTTGTGAAGCTTTGACAATTTTCTCCTTACTAACTAAAATTGATAGAGGACATTTATTTTTACCATTTGGATTTTACTATTTTGACATTGTTACAATTATGAAATTTATTATAATTATGCCTTCTATTAATAAATTCAATTAAATACGTACTTAATAATATCTGTAATACTTTGCCTACTAATAATAATTTTGTTATCTATTGTACAGTACCTATTACAAGTATATTCACACACCATTGTTATGGTAGAATGTGTTGCACTTTAATATTTTACTATCTCTATGTACCGCATCTCTGGTGAATAAATGAATTTGAATTGAATTATAATGAATTGACACTTGATACATGAATAAATCACTATATTTCAAAATATTAATAAATAAAACACAAAAACAGGCATTGTTATTGTAGTATTTACTACATTGATACACTAGAATACACAACACACACTTTAACGACGGTAAGGTGTTTGATATCACGTGAAAAATAGCAATCGTCGATTATTTGTCGCAAAACTTAAAATAAAAATCGCTCTAACCGATATGTAGGTACCTACCTAATTTTTTATTTAAATCTAGATTTTTTTTTAATGTTACCACGGAGAAGTTATTTCAAGAACCCTAATTGTGTACACTACACCAATATCACATGCTTCTCCATTTATGATATCAAAGCAGAAACTTATCTCAACACGTAACATCGTAAAATATAAATAAAGTACAGCCACGATCACAGTAAACCATACACCATCACTTAAATCTATTCTAAATTTATAATAGTAGATTAGTAGCCAAGGGCTGTAAGGCATCAATTGCAGCCCGAGATATTATCGCCTATGTTCGAGGGTGCAATTGATGCTTACACCCGAGCTAACTATTCTGCTTTACATCTCGATTGTGAGGTAAGTAGAAAAAAACCGGCATTACAAAAAACAATTTTCAAATTTTAGGGACATGCAGCTTCCATTTTCATTGAATCGGGAGTGCAGCTTATATCTTCATCACTTACAGAACTCGATCTTTTTTCCTAATTAGCACATAATTATAAAAAAATCCCAAAAACAAACAATGTTCAAAGTAAAAGTTTCCGCCTTTTTTTTCAAGAACGAAAAATTGAGCTTCGCCGTTCGATATTTAAAATTGATGACTATTATACTCATACGATGTATATGATGACTATTATACTTTCCCCCGCGTGGTGGCCGGGGAAGAATGGTCCCAACCCTCTCTGTCCGTGGGTGTCGTACAAGGCGACTAAGGACAAAAATTATGACAGTACAACAGTCTACCGAATAACGGCGGTTAAACCGTTACGAAAACGGGTGGTAGAAAATAAGCATAACACAGGACGGGCAGCAGCGTCCTGTGATAAAGCTACCACCACTGCGATCGCCAACCCGCCTGCCAAGCGTGGCGATTATGGCAATATCCCCCCAATGGAGCAACAAAAAAAGAAATGGTCCCTAGTCCCCGGTCATCCCGCTATTCCTGGCTACGGTAGCGGCCATGGTAACGGCAGGGTAAGGGGTGCGAAGAATCCCCGGGTGCGGCCAGGCTACCCAAACCGACGACCTTTGGCCCTGGCAACATACAACGTGCGCACACTGCGGAATGACGAGAAGATAGTTGAACTGGAGGAAGAATTGAACAGGCTACGATGGGACATAGTGGGATTGTCAGAAGTCCGAAGACAAGGGGAGGACACGATAACCCTTAAGTCCGGTAACCTGCTCTATTTCCGGGAGGGCGACCAACTGTCCCAAGGTGGAGTCGGGTTTATCGTCCACAAGTCCCTCGTGAACAACGTGGTGAAAATCGAGAGTGTGTCGACGAGGGTAGCATACCTTATACTCAGAATCACCAAACGGTATTCGCTGAAGGTCATACAGGTTTATGCTCCCACTTCGACATACCCCGACGATGAGGTCGAGGCTATGTATGAGGACATTTCCAGAGTTATACATGCCTCTAGGACCCAATACACTGTTGTCATGGGGGACTTCAACGCGAAGCTGGGTAGACGAGGCGGTAACGAGTTGATAGTGGGGCAGTTTGGATTTGGATCCAGGAATCCCCGGGGCCAAATGCTGGCTGACTTCATAGAGAGGGAGGGCCTCTTTATGATGAACTCCTTCTTCAAGAAGCGCGATAGCCGCAAATGGACCTGGATTAGTCCTGATGGTGTCACAAAAAATGAGATTGACTTCATCATGTCGACTAGGCGGCAAATATTTAATGATGTCTCAGTGATCAATGCGGTGAAAACCGGAAGCGATCACCGGATGGTACGAGGCACATTAAATATCAACCCTAAGCTGGACCGGTCTCGACTGATGAAGTCTGCGCTCCGACCTGCACCGATTCAAATTCAAAGCTCCGAGAGCTTCCAACTCGAACTTCTTAACCGCTTCGAAAGCCTCGGCGATTGCGTAGACGTGGACGAATACAGCAACAGGTTCGTGGAAACTGTCCGTTCGGTAGGGTCTAACATCTTTAAAGCCCACCGCAGTAAAGGACCGAGAAAGATCACCGACCAGACCCTCGAACTTATGGACGAAAGGCGCAGGATGGTACTGCGGTCCCCAGAGGAAGCGAGTGACTATCGGCGGCTCAACAGACGGATCTCCAAGTCTTTGACTCGCGACCTTCGCCAATTTAACACACAACGTGTTAAAGAGGCTATAGAGCGCAACAAAGGCTCGAAAGTGTTCGCACGAGATCGGTCTGTTGGGCAGAGCCGACTTGTCAAGCTGAAGACTGGGGACGGCAGGCTCATCTCGTCTAAGCCAGAGGTTTTAGAGGAGGTCGAGAGGTTCTACGGACAGTTATACACGACACAACATGCACCTGTTAGCTCCCTAGCATCAGATCCTAGAGCTAGGTTAACTCGACATTACACCGAAGATATCCCGGACGTCAGCCTGTGCGAGATTGGTATGGCCCTCAGACAGCTCAAGAACAACAAGGCGCCGGGTGAGGATGGAATCACAGCCGAGCTACTGAAGGCAGGCGGAAATCCTGTCCTAAAGGCCCTTCAGAGGCTCTTTAGTGCCATCCTCCTCGAGGGCAAAACGCCGCAGGCATGGCACAGGGGTATGGTGGAGCTGTTCTTCAAGAAGGGCGATAAAACCCTTCTGAAGAATTACAGACCTATCACACTTCTAAGTCACGTCTATAAGCTGTTCTCGAGAGTCATCACTAATCGTCTCGCAAACATGTTCGACGACTTCCAGCCTCCCGAACAAGCCGGTTTCCGAAAAGGTTTTAGTACCATAGACCACATACACACGCTGCGGCAGGTTATACATAAGTCCACAGAGTATAACCGACCCCTATGCTTAGCGTTTGTGGACTATGAGAAAGCCTTTGATTCGATCGAGACCTGGGCTGTGATGCAGTCCCTCCAACGGTGCCATATTGACTATCGATATATCAAAGTGCTGAAGTGTTTGTATGAAAACGCCACCATGTCAGTACGAATTAATGGTCAGAGCTCAAGACCTATCCAGTTGCAGCGAGGAGTACGACAGGGAGATGTTATATCTCCGAAACTGTTCACCGCTGCACTGGAGGATATGTTTAAGCTTCTGACCTGGAATGGACTTGGCATCAACATAAACGGCGAGTACATCACTCACCTTCGATTCGCGGACGATATCGTGGTCATGGCTGAGACCGTGGAGGACCTCAGTGCAATGCTCGATGACCTCAGTAGAGTCTCTCGACAAGTGGGCCTAAAAATGAACATGGACAAGACTAAAGTCATGACCAATGTCCATGTTACACCCACTCCTATCACGGTCGGAGGCTCGATGCTCGAATTCGTTGACGAGTACATATACCTGGGACAAACAGTCCGATTAAGTAAGTCCGATTTCGAGAAAGAGGTCACTCGTCGAATCCAACTCGGCTGGGCAGCGTTCGGGAAGCCACAACATATCTTCACGTCCGCACTACCGCAGTGTCTCAAGACTAAGGTCTTTGACCAGTGTGTTGCCAGTGATGACATACGGAGCAGAGACGTGGTGATGTGTTTTTTTAATTACTTACCGCCCTAGGGCTTTTCTAGCTACATTATTACCCTAGAGCGCTAATTGGTCACCTACAAGCCCCATTTGGGGGTAATAAGGACCTACTTACCGAATATGAGAGATGTAAAATATATTGTTGGTACATAATAGGTGTAAGTGCGTACCTATTAGCATCGACCGGCGCAGTTGATCAGTTTGCGCCTTAGAGCATTAAACCAACCGGAGAGGCCACTGACAGGCGTACCCCTCTGCCAAAGGTACCAGCCCACCGGTCATACCCGTTATATAAAACTAGTTGACGCGCGTTCCGCATCATAAGTCACATATCAGTGCATGCGTAATAGCGTCTCAATAGAAATGCCGAATTGCAGTGTATTTTGGTGTAAAAAGCGTTCAGCGACATCAAGTCTACAAAAGGATAATATTACATTCCACCTGTAAGTATTATTTTGTTCTAATATTATTAAATAAGGCATTAAATTAGCAATTTAACCAAATAAAATGCTAATCAACAAGTGTTGCCAGGCTTATCATCAATACTCCAATCTGGTGTAATATTTTAAGTTGAATTAATGTGGGGTCACGTCAGTTAACCTTTAGTTTTAAGTGTTTTGTATGGAACGCGTATGTAACGCAAGCGCAGCGCCCGCAGTCGCTCCCTAATACTATCCATAGTGAGTCGTTTCCTAATACTGTACTTAGTAAGTCGTTCCTTTGTATTTGTTTGTACCGTGATTCAATGTAAAAGTAAGAAGTAAATAGTGTACCAATATTAAGTATTTTATTTGAGAATTCCTACGCGTCGTAACATTGACGAACACATGTATATAAAGAATAGATTGGGTCAATAGAGAGACCCAACACTGGTGACCCCGACGTGATTCTACTAACGTTTATACCTATGTTGAAAAGTTAAGAAATATAATAAACAGTTTACGACCTAAATCTCGAATTGATAGAGATTCTCGTAAAATATTTGTACATAAAGATTTGAAAGACTGTGAATATGTTTTTGTAAGAAATGATATGTTAAAAAAGTCGCTTTGCCCAACTTATGATGGACCTTACCGTGTATTAAGTAGAAATAATAAGGTATATGAAATTCAGTATCCTAACCGGAAAGCTTTCATATCAATAGATAGATTAAAGCCTGCTTATACGTTAAAGGAAAGTAATTCAGACGACAGTTGTAATTTAGACATACGAGTTAGTAATGAGAAAGATGTCTTAGATAAGGATAAACTGTTAAGTGACCAGAAGAAAGCAAACATTCGTACAACGCGAACAGGTCGCGTAATACGACAACCAGTACGATTTTTAGTGTAAAGGAATTGTTATATTACAAGAAAGCGAAACTACGCTTGCTATAATGTAGAGATGTAATAAAAGTTGATTCATAATAAGGAATCTTGTGCGTATAACACATGCCTTACATTGTATTTATAACATAAGCTATAAATAAGTATATGATTATTGAACTGAGTAGAGAATATTAGTAAAGAATGGTCGTATTAAATGTTATTGTGTTTTGTATTATCAGGCATTTTAGTGTTGAATAAAAGATGCCATAGTAAAGTAAAAAATAGAAAAGTGACTAAAAGTGTAGTAAAATAGTGGCCAAGAAAGGAGTAAGTATGTATTAGCGATTATGTCGAACCAGGCAGATAAAGCCGGTCAACCAATTACAGTTATTACTCAGCCACAGTATGTGCAGTAGGTATATGTATATGCATAAGTAGATGATTACTTGCGAGTATGTAACCTGTCGTAAATACATTTTATACTACTTGTAATGTATTTGTTACCTTTAATTAGAAATTAAAAGAGTATTGTATTGGGTTAAAATAAAACAAAATTTTTCTATGTATTTAAATATTGCACCTATTGTGTACCTACCAAACATTGTATTTGTTAGATAGATTTTAAGACATTATTTACTTTTTTTATTAAAAAAATATTTTTTTTTGGAAGGGGATGTATGTGGGGTCACGTCAGTTAACCTTTAGTTTTAAGTGTTTTGTATGGAACGCGTATGTAACGCAAGCGCAGCGCCCGCAGTCGCTCCCTAATACTATCCATAGTGAGTCGTTCCCTAATACTGTACTTAGTAAGTCGTTCCTTTGTATTTGTTTGTACCGTGATTCAATGTAAAAGTAAGAAGTAAATAGTGTACCAATATTAAGTATTTTATTTGAGAATTCCTACGCGTCGTAACATTGACGAACACATATATATAAAGAATAGATTGGGTCAATAGAGAGACCCAACAATTAACATAAAAACTAACCTTTCCTTTTTTATATCTCGCCTTGTTGACATATCTAATAAGTTTCATTTTGGATGTACATTATTGTGTCACCGTTCCCATATTTATTTATTTTTAATTAAAACCAATGTTTTTTTTACCAAGTAATGCACAAAATAATATTAAATGAACAAGTAAAATGAGATTATAAATCCAAATATACAAGATTAGTGCACTTTATTCCGAAAGATAATTGCTCTTTTCTTACAAAAATAAGCGTATTTATTTTTAAGAAACTGGTCACACTTTAACATAATTAGAGATGAGACAGTTTAATTACGATATCGATATTGGTTTTCCAGTATTAAATTAATTTTTTTTTGTTTGTTTTTGATTTTCAAAAGAAGCAGCGCCTCGAGTCGCTTGGGTCCAATATTGTAGGAACCATATAAGTGGGTTCCTAAGCGTACAAGTATCTGACTAACAGCTTAAAAGACAAAGCCTTCTGTGCTGCCAGCACTGCTACCTCCTCCCTACCCCCCAAGCGGCGGAGAGCTCAGTTTTTAGCAAGTAAACTCGCTGTGCGCTACCTCCTCTTATTGCATTACCTAGGATTAGTTAAACTAGATTTATAAGGTTAATTTAAATTGCACAGTTTTTCAGTATTTTATTATACCTACTTAAATAAAGACTTTCTGAAATATATTCTGTTGTTTTTTGTTATCTGAACAGATAAAATATCTCTCTAATAAAAATCTACTCATACATTCTCATGTCAGTGTCTTGTTACTATGTAATCAGAACAAAATCCTCCAATTACAAGCTCTGCTTAGTTGGAACGAAATTTGATAGCAACAGACAATTAATTCAAAGTATTATTTGGTTTGAATATACATACATACTTAGGAATAATACACGTAAAATTGACACGTAATAATTAATTACAATCTTTAATCCACACTAGAACAAATTTCAACAGGTGGTGGTTATTGAACATAGATCCTTGTGCGCAGTAGTAAAATAAAAAAAAAGAGTGGGTACCCATGTACGCACGTAAGAAGTTATACTTCTTTGGCATAACAATCCAAAAATACCAAATAATAATACAACGCATACATACATAAATATTTGAATTGATATAAACGCCAATATATTTTTTATTTATTCACACAGATTATTTGTACTGATACGACACACAAAGATCCGCAACTAACTTCAGTGTGTAAAAGGTTCGCAACTAACTTCAGGGTGTTGCTTTTTTCTGTCGGTGTGCGCGCGCATCGTAAAAATTCACTCTCATCATTTTTCCCAATCGCGCCAAAATAAGTATAACTTCAAAAAAAAAACGGCTAAATGGCAGTAGGACTCGCGCGCCGAGGGTTCCGTACTATCAGGGATCGGAAGTATTGAATAAACATTAGTAAACATAGTAGGAGAGCCCGACCGCATAACCAGATTTGTTTGTCGAACAATGTTTAACAAATAAATTTAGCCCGACCGTATGACGGGCTAATAATTACAAAAAAGTGTGCTAGTTAGAAACACTGTTTTATTCTTCCTGTAATATTGACATAAACATGAATTAACAGAATTACTTCTAGTTAATTCATGTTTATGCACTATTTACTTTACTTTCATCTATTTCAAAGTGCTTAAATAAAAAAAAACCTTAAAATTATAATAGATTATTATTACCTAAAACTGTTCTATATAATATAAGATAATGCTCATTTTAATAAGCAAACATAATAATCATGAAAATAATTAAATCTTTCGCGTACTTATATGAAATCCTGAACATCGATACTAAATATCGACAGAGTCAAGCTCTAACTGTTTTACGCTAAGGAAGCGTAAACTGATAGATGTCCCTGTGTGTGAATGTGATTGTGTGTGTTTAGTTTAAGCTAGTGTGTAATAATTTTATTGTGTGCGTGTCTAACGACGCGATTTAAAAATGCATTAGTAGTTAACATTGTAATTAGTGTGCGTTGCTCGCGTTACCCCGTCCCCCGCCGAAAGTGGCAGACTTTTGCGCAAGGGAAATAGAGCGCGTGTCCACTCCTGTTGGTTTAATGCTCTAAGGTTTGCGCTCTTTGGTTCGCGCTCGGCCTCCCAACAGAACTGCGCGGCGCGGTCTAATTTCTAACAACCAGTGTTTCCTAGTGGCCAAACTCGAGGGATCATAGAGTAGTCCTCTAGTAGCAAGTGCTTTTCGATCCCCTAGGGTATGGAAATAGGGGATCAGTGGATCAATAGTACTAGGCTAGCAGAAGGTTGTAGGAGGCTTGTATGATCGAAATACTTTGTAATTTTTAACATGTGAACAAGTGCTCAGTGTCAATCAGGTAAGTACCTACAATGACAGTTCATAAGACGCCACGTACCTATCCTATTTATCTTTGAAATCTATAATTAAGTAAACACGTAAAGAAAAACCTTTTTAACCTTTTATAGGAAAACATTGAGCGAACGAAGGGGTGCGATTTCGCATACTTAAAATTTATATGGAGAAGGAGAGCATAGAATTAAAATAGGTAATAATAATTAAAATATAATATGTAATAACAACAAAACACAATACGCAATGATTATAGAGGTGCTATACTCTTTGACAAAACAACTTCTATAACGCTTAAACATAAAAATTTAATGAATAATGTTCAGATTTAAGAGCTTACAATATTAAAAGACGAACAAACTCACTGCACAGACATTGATATTAATTTAAAATCGAACTTACACTGTTGGTACTGTAGCGTGTAGCGTGTAGCGTGCAGTAGCAGTACCTACTTGAGTCTGTGACTGTCACTATATGTCTGGATACACCTAACAATTACTACATAGGTACACATATTATGTTAAAATACACCAAGAAAATACACACGGCACTATTAACAAAATGATTGTAAACGCGTTTCACGCTCACATATTCACTAGATGGGAATTTGGTAATGGCAATATTTTGCATTTGTAATTTTGATAACCTATTCAATAACATTAACATTGCTTCAAAGAATTTCTTGGCATATGCTCGGTAATGCTTCATATTCACAGATTATAACCCGCTAACAGATTTCTTAAACAAGGTAACTGACACGTACAACTCATAGCGGCATTAAGCATACAACTACTGTAAGAACTCATTACGGGCCCTATGATTGGTGCATTCGAATACTTAACCTTAAACTGGCCAATCACAGCGCAGTTGTTACGTTCCTCGCATCCCGCTCCTGCCTCACTTTTTTTTTGAGCTTGAGTCAACAAATAACTATTACCTAATGCTGCATCTATCATGGTGTAATCTGTGATCGTAACAGATACGACAGCGATACCTTCACATATTTTTTTGATATTACATTTGGTGTCCTAGGTCTCTTTTTCCCTTCGTTTCTTGCCCTATAAATACAAATATATAAAAATAATAGGTATCTGGTATCTCGTATCTTGTATTGCCTCGCGTGGTCCCTAGGCGTTGAGGTCGAGGTCGGCGAAGAGGTCGCCGCGCGAGGCGACGGTGAGCGCGTAGTGCAGATGCAGCTGCTGCAGCAGCTCGCGCTCGTCCAGCATCTCCAGCGCCTCGGCGCGCGCGCGGTCGTCGTCGGGCAGCGCGCGCCACACGGCGCCCATGTCCCAGGCGCGCGCGTGCTCGAAGCCGAGCTGCAGCAGGCGCGCGGCCTGCGCGGCGGGCGCCAGCCGCAGGCGCGCGTCCTCCAGCACGCAGCCGCGCGCCGCCAGGTTGCGCACCATGACCTCGCCGAACTTGTCGCCCAGGTTGCACTGCTCGTACTGCAGCAGCGCGCAGCGCGGGAACGTGGCGGCCAGCAGGCGCAGCAGCGCGTCGCCCGCCTCGGGCCGCAGGTACACGAGCACGCACTCGGCCAGCAGCAGCGTGGGCGCGCGCGGGTCCGCGCCCGCCGCCGCCAGCTTGCGCTGCACCTCCCCCAGGCAGCGCAGGTCGCAGCCCAGCAGGTGGTAGCCGTCCGAGTGCAGGTCGCCCGACCGGATCATCACCTCGCCGTCTGCCGACAAGTATACGTAACTTCACGTTGGCCCACATTCTAGGGAAACGGATACGCGTTTCGATGAAATTCTCGTGATAGAATCTCAAAGCTCTAGCTACTTTTTTCCTATTTTAAAATGTTATTATATTCCATGTTTTTTTTTATATTAGCCTACCAAAGTGACTCTACCCCGCCTGATGGTAAGCAGTCAGTGGAATCCAAAAGTGGTGGCCACCATACCGAAAGCCATCATTTTAAACTGCTGGTATGGTGGCCTCCACTATGCGACTCGGGGTTAGCGGAAGGGAGTGAGAGGAGGTGAGGAAAGAGGTATGGAAAGAAATTGGGCCTCCGGCACTTTTACTCACCGAACGATACGCAATAGTACGAATACTATTACTCTTACGTCGATCTTTTATGAGAGCGTAGTACTTCATTCATGCTGAAACCAGCGTGGATCTACTACCGTAAAAACTAGCTTCCCGCAGCGTGGTTTTACCAAAGTCAAAGTATTTATTTCATTTTGATGATAAAGAATGATACTTATCAAATTACATGAAGTCGGCTAATTAACCTACAGCCAGTTCGCTGACGAGGTAGAGCTGTGAGAAGAACTGGCAAGAAACTCACGCCACTCTTTTCAATCGCCAGATAATTACACTTTTTTTTGTATGAGTTAACAATTTTAACATATCAACGCAACCAATGAACCATACAAAGTAATTATTACAAAACAACTAATTATTTAATAACATTTTTAAAAAAGAAAACAAACGAAAACCCGCGTCATGCATTACATGTTTAGTTCCTGCACTGATCCTGTCGCTCGTAGCGTGATGTTACATAGCCTTTATCCTTCCTCAAGTACTGTATACTGAGTTATTCAAATCCAACTGGTAATTCCAGAGATTAACGCGTACAAACAAACAAATAAACTCTTCCGCTTACAATTAGTATACATAAATTTATCTACAAGTACATTACATAATAATTTCGTTAAATACGGAGCGCCATCCATCGCATGCTGAGTAACTAAAACACTGTGCGGCGGCACCGCTGTGTGTTTGGTTAGTTACTCATCAGTTACTACCTACTTCGTCACTACGCTCGCCTGCTCGGGCCGGCGCGTAGGCGACGGTCGAACTCGTGACATTTGTTCACAGACCGATAGTAACGAATTCTCTTAACTTTAAGGACACGTTTTACAAAATATTGATGAGAGCATTTTTTTTATTATATTAATATTATAAATGCGAAGTTTGTGTGCACGTATGTATGTGTTACCACTCAACGCCTAATCGATCTGGTTCTCGAAGGAGACAAAACTCATTTTAGGCGCGGGCGAAGCCGCGAGGCGCAACTAGTAGATAATAAATGTAAAAATGCAACATACCTTCATTGCTTATTTTCTGCAGCAGTTGCTTATTCCTCTTGATAATATGACACTTTTTGGCAGTGACAGAGGGGAAATCAAGTTCAATGAAATTGCCAACAGCTTGTGTGGTATCCTTGAGCCGCCAGAACAATGTGTCGAAGCCACAGCCCAAGTTGATGATCTGGCACTTTGTGCCACAACGCTGCAACATTAACATGCTCATTATTATTCATTATATCCCAACCAAACCTGCTCTACTATTTTGCAAACTAACAGGTCAAAGAATAATCTAAAATCTAATTTCAATTTATCGCAACGTTGTTTATTGTTGTCTGTATCAATCATAGCAGAACACAGATCCACACACCAAGTTTTAGTGCAATGTTGGAGCCCGTTATTATACTAAATTTACTTACTCACATAAGGATAAGACAATATTAGAACATTCATAATATCCGAGTGATGTTGTTTTCTTGAATAGAATAACTACTTTTATTATATTCATTGTCACTTGGTCTTTCTTGTCCTTTCTGGCTCATCAATAAACCTTTATTACTATGGCTCCTATGTATAAGGGCTAAACTGCCGCTTAGGACTTTTTCCAATTATTTGCGCAATGGCTTTACTTTAGCCTCTATTTTATGATAATAAAAAACTAAAATATATAAATAAAATATTTTGGGCAAATATAATAATAATAATATAATACGCACAATAATTTAACCGCGAATAAAGCCCCGTCGGTGCGCATATGTACGTCAATTAACTTATAAGTTATGTAGTTTCAACGAAAATTGTGACTATAAAGATCCCCCCATTTGTGCCTCTTACGAGGGCACAGAGGATTATGGTATGAATAATTTAATTACACAGCAGTGATGTACCTAAGCATCAAAAGCGAAACTTATTAGGTATCAAAATAATGACACGGTATTATAAGTCCAGGTAAGACGCAATTATGTGTTATCTCTCTACAAATATATGTTACACTAGCGGCCCGCCCTCGCTTCGCTTAGGTATAAAAATTTTCAGAAGTGCTTTCTTCTAACATAGCCCGCTCTGTGGCTTTCTAAGTGACTATTTAAAAAAAAACATCATCACATACCTGTTTCCGCTGTGTGACATTATGCCCTCGAGCAAATTTGTACCAAATGAATTAAAATAATGTTCTGCCTGTGCGTTTTTAGTAAAAGAAAATTACAAATTAATTACGTTTTTACATACTTTTCGATATATTTTAAGGTAAGTATACGTCAGATTTATATCATCATGTCATTGGTCATTTTTATCTATGTGAAACGGTTCTAATAATTAATGATATTACTTTGATTAGGATTAAATTTTTGTATTGGGTTAAAAATACTTTGAACTTAACGCAGTACAACGCATAATAGTGCGCTGGCGGCTAACTATTTCGGTTTAATATTATCGTTACCTACTGGCTCGGCTCCTTTAAGTGACTAGCGACCCGCCCCGGCTTCGCACGGGTGCAATGCTGATACTATATTTAGTAACAGCATTGCCCGTGCGAAGAAAAACAAATGCTGTGAACGTTGTATTTACACATTCTGTAGTATATTTAATTTTACTACAGAATGTCTGCCCCCTGCCGCTATATCCCTCCCTGCATTTTTAATCTGTAATATCTTTGAAAATATTTATTTAAAATACATGCTCCAAAGGGCATTATTGATTTATATTAAATGCACAATGTATTTAAGGTACATAATTTGATAAGGATAAATGCTGTATTGCTTAAAATCGCTTCGAAAATAAGCCATTATTTCTCATAAAATGTAAAGGATAAAAATGGTTACTGTGGGTTATCCCTTAGAGATAGACATATGCTATCGCGGACTCTTTTGTAGACCGTGTTTTTAAGGTCTTTCATTTTTATATATATATAGATAGGTTGATTTATTCTTAATGTACAGTGCATCTACATTGATAGTGAAAGCCTGAGTAATCCACAATATGATATTGAAAACCGCATCCAAATCAATTGGGTATTTTTTGTGATTAGCGCTTTCAAACAGAGAGACAGACGCTTTCTAGCGACTTCCGTTTATACTATGAATAGATGATGCCTCACTAATTTCAGTAAAGAGTATTTATATGAGTATGGATTCGATAGCTTAAAAATAAAAGATATTCCATACAAACTTATACCTCCTATTTCACCCCTCTGTAGGGGTTGGTTAGAAAATGAATTACCTTAATTAAATAATTAGTATTTTCTAGTAATTTGGAAATCCTACTATCAAAACTATAGAAGTTACTCACAAACTTTGCCACCCCTGTTTACCCCCTTAGAGAATTAATTTTGCAAAATCCCGTCTTAGTAAGCACCTCCTACGTCCTAAATGGAACCTACATGCAAAATTTAATACTCCTAGCACTTTTAGTTTCTGAGATTTCGTGGTGAGTGAGTGAGTGACCTTTCGCTTTTATATATATAGAAGATGTATACCGACTATTCCATGTATGTATGTTTAAGTATTAGATACAAATATAATGTTTTATCAGAATTCTTATTTAAAACTATGTAACTTTCTCTGCACCACCTGAAGAAGTAGACTGGTAGAGAATGCCATTGGCATTAAGTCCGCCTATATACAATATGTATATAAAGTTTTAAATAAATTTAATAAATCAAGAGAGATATCCTACAGCATTACTATACTGCTATATGAGGGCCTTCCACCTGCAAATGACATTGCTTGGTCGACATGGAAGTCTTTGAACAGGCTTCCAAGTAGTCGTCCGAAGTAAGGAGAACATGCACAGTTGGGGGCTATTATAGCTCGGCAACTGCTTGCTTGTGTAGTGTCTCACCAGACCACGGCACATGGCCGCGTTACTCACTGCGCTCAGTGGCGTGTATTTTTTGTTAATATTGAAGTGTTTAATATCGTAATATCTTTTGAATGGAATGCCCGATTTCAATAATTCAAAAAAGTAGTCAACAGGTATTGATACAGTCTTAAATACGAAATAATTTATTTGGATAAGAATTATTAAAATGTTGGGGATAACAGGGTCTGAATTTGATCGGAATTTCTATCAACTTTTAAAATGTAAAAACGTAGTTATAGTGACTTAAATGAAAAAGCTAATTTTTTTACACCTTGGGTTGGTTTGCGTAGAAATTTCTAAGGAATTAAATTTTTCTAGTAATATATTATATAGCCTATGTTACTCCCTGATAATGTAGCTTTCTAATGGTAAAAGAATTTTTGAAATCGGTCCAGTAGTTTTTGAGTTTATTCGTTGCATACAAAAATACAAATCTTTCCTCTTTATAATATTAGTATAGATAATTCATTTTGTGAAAATTATAATACAAAATGAGTTGGATTTCGCAACATTTTCTAATATATCCTGGGACTGATTTTAAGATGAATATTATTATTAATATTTGATTGTTAGATTTATAATTTTAAATTATGAGGAATTGCGAAACGTAAAAATGCTGTATTAATTGTTTATAAAAAGTTGCTAATCATAATTTTGTTTTATTAATTCCTATAAAAAATCATGTTGATTTGCTTTAATGCTTATTGTGAAATTTCATTAAAATTGTTCTAGTAGTTCAAAAGATGAGAGCCAAAATACACTTCTAAAAACTTAAAATCTCCTGTAAAATTTTTGCAGTAAGGCCAGTTTCCATAGGAGCCCTTATTCTTGTTCTACTTGCAGATATATTTTACACCAAGTTATATCTAGATTGCTTGTATACCGTGACAATGGTTTAATATTACAAACAGTTCTCTAACCTCTAAAAACTGGTGAATGAACATCTCCATGACCCTGACCCTGGCGTAGTAGCCGCGGTTGATCTCCGGCGCCTTGCGGTCCACGTGGCGCGCGAAGTACGTGATGTAGTCGTCCTTCCAGTAGCCCAGCTCCACTGCGCACCGCTTGCACTCAGTTGCATCTGTGTTGGTCGCAATGATGGCTTCGTCTTCGGCCGTCCATGATTTTATATTATCCATCTCGTTTATCTATCGATTTACTTCCTGGTAATAAATTTCCTAAACATTACCAACTGCCTGCAATGTAAATTCTTTTCTAGGTGCTTATTTTAATGCAATCGAGTTAAAAACAAAAATATTTATTTATTTAGCATCACTGATGATGACAGATATGACAGCACAGAGTACTCTAACTATACATTAGAGATGAGACGTATTTGCGCTACCAGGTTTTAAAACCAGGGCTTCGCTGCGAAGTACGGCGCCCTGGTACGAGCAGACTATACTTGCAAGTATGAAAGTATGTGCTATAAGGCGAACGCGCGATAGCATAGCATAGAAAAATAATTCATATTTCAATGTATATAAAAAACACACTCGTATTTAGTTAATAATAAATACTTTGATCTTCAAAGTATTTTTTTATTTATACAAATTTGCTCCTTACCTTACTGGGTATACAGGTTGAATTTCTATGCAAGTATTTTAGGTAAGACGCTCGCGTCCAATACTTGCAAGTATGAAAGTAAGTGCTTTAAGGCGAACGATAGCATAGCATAGAAAAATGATCAATGTAAATAAGAAACACACTCGGACTTTGTGAATAATAAATACTTTTATCTTGAAAGTATTTTTTATTTATACGAATTTGCTCCTTATATTACTGGGTATACAGGTTGAATTTCTATGCAAGTATTTTAGGTAAGACGCTCGCGTCCAATACTTGCAAGTATGAAAGTAAGTGCTTTAAGGCGAACGATAGCATAGCATAGAAAAATGATCAATGTAAATAAGAAACACACTCGGACTTTGTGAATAATAAATACTTTTATCTTGAAAGTATTTTTTATTTATACGAATTTGCTCCTTATATTACTGGGAATACAGTTTGAATTCCTATGCAAGTATTTTAGATAGGTCACCCTAGCAAGTGCGGCGCGGCGCGGTGCTCGTGGTAGGTGCAACGGGAGCGGGTTGCCATACTCGAATTCGAACTTTAGTGGGTGGGACTTAGAGCATTAAACCAACAGGAGTGGACACGCGCTCTATTTCCCTTGCACAAAAGTCTGCCACTTTCGGTGGGGGACGGGGTAACGCGAGCAACGCACACTAATTACAATATTAACTACTAATGCATTTTTAAATCGCGTCGTTATACACGCACACAATAAAATTATTACACACTAGCTTAAACTAAACACACACAATCACATTCACACACAGGGACATCTATCAGTTTACGCTTCCTTAGCGTAAAACAGTTAGAGCTTGACTCTGTCGATATTTAGTATCGATGTTTAGGATTTCATATAAGTACGCGAAAGATTTAATTATTTTCATGATTATTATGTTTGCTTATTAAAATGAGCATTATCTTATATTATATAGAACAGTTTTAGGTAATAATAATCTATTATAATTTTAAGGTTTTTTTTTATTTAAGCACTTTGAAATAGATGAAAGTAAAGTAAATAGTTCATAAACATGAATTAACTAGAAGTAATTCTGTTAATTCATGTTTATGTCAATATTACAGGAATAATAAAACAGTGTTTCTAACTAGCACACTTTTTTGTAATTATTATCAAAAAAGCCCGTCATACGGTCGGGCTAAATTTATTTGTTAAACATTGTTCGAAAAACAAATCTGGTTATGCGGTCGGGCTCTCCTACTATGTTTACTAATGTTTATTCAATACTTCCGATCCCTGATAGTACGGAACCCTCGGCGCGCGAGTCCTACTGGCATTTAGCCGTTTTTTTTTTTGAAGTTATACTTTTTTTGGCGCGATTGGGAAAAATGATGAAAGTGAATTTTTACGATGCGCGCGCACACCGACAGAAAAAAGCAACACCCTGAAGTTAGTTGCGAACCTTTTACACACTGAAGTTAGTTGCGGATCTTTGTGTGTCGTATCAGTACAAATAATCTGTGTGAATAAATAAAAAATATTTTTATTGGCGTTTATATCAATTCAAATATTTATGTCTGTATGCGTTGTATTATTATTTGGTATTTTTGGATTGTTATGCCAAAGAAGTATAACTTCTTACGTGCGTACATGGGTACCCACCAGTGGCGAAGCGTCCATATAACACGATTCCTGCCGGCTTCCATTTTAAAATATGTCCTGACCTCCTTATACCTATCACTGCTTCCGTGTCTACTCAAAGACTAACTAGCCTTCCGAAACTCAAAATATTTTAATCTTACCGGCTTCCCTCCTCGGAAAAGTGACTCTTCGCTACTGGTACCCACTCTTTTTTTTTATTTTACTACTGCGCACAAGGATGTATGTTCAGTAACCACCACCTGTTGAAATTTGATTTAGTGTGGATTAAAGATTGTAATTAATTATTACGTGTCAATTTTACGTGTATTATTCCTAAGTATGTATGTATATTCAAACCAAATAATACTTTGAATTAATTGTCTGTTGCTATTAAATTTCGTTCCAACTAAGCAGAGCTTGTAATTGGAGGATTTTGTTCTGATTACATAATAACAAGACACTGACATGAGAATGTATGAGTAGATTTTTACTAGAGAGATATTTTATCTGTTCAGATAGCAAAAAAACAACAGAATATATTTCAGAAAGTCTTTATTTAAGTAGGTATAATAAAATACTGAAAAACTGTGCAATTTAAATTAACCTTATAAATCTAGTTTAACTAATCCTAGGTAATGCAATAAGAGGAGGTAGCGCACAGCGAGTTTACTTGCTAAAAACTGAGCTCTCCGCCGTTTGGGGGGTAGGGAGGAGGTAGCAGTACTGGCAGCACAGAAGGCTTTGTCTTTTAAGCTGTTAGTCAGATACTTGTACGCTTAGGAACCCACTTATATGGTTCCTACAATATTGGACCCAAGCGACTCGAGGCGCTGCTTCTTTTGAAAATCTAAAACAAACAAAAAAAAATTAATTTAATACTGGAAAACCAATATCGATATTTGTGATTAAACTGTCTCATCTCTAATTATGTTAACGTGTGACCAGTTTCTTAAAAATAAATACGCTTATTTTTGTAAGAAATGAGCAATTATCTTTCGGAATAAAGTGCACTAATCTTGTATATTTGGATTTATTATCTCATTTTACTTGTTCATTTAATATTATTTTGTGCATTACTTGGTAAAAAAAACATTGGTTTTAATTAAAAATAAATAAATATGGGAACGGTGACACAATAATGTACATCCAAAATGAAACTTATTAGATATGTCAACAAGGCGAGATATAAAAAAGGAAAGGTTAGTTTTTATGTTAATTCAACTTAAAATATTACCCCAGATTGGAGTATTGATGATAAGCCTGGCAACACGTTGATTAGCATTTTATTTGGTTAAATTGCTAATTTAATGCCTTATTTAATAATATTAGAACAAAATAATACTTACAGGTGGAATGTAATATTATCCTTTTATAGACTTGATGTCGCTGAACGCTTTTTACACCAAAATACACTGCAATTCGGCATTTCTATTGAGACGCGACGCTATTACGCATGCACTGATAGGTGACTTATGATGCGGAACGCGCGTCAACTAGTTTTATATAATGGATAAGACCAGTGGGCTGGTACCTTTGGCAGAGGGGTACGCCTGTCAGTGGCCTCTCCGGTTGGTTTAATGCTCTAAGGGGTGGGATGACAAATACTTTCAAGTATTTTAAAACCTGGTTTTTTTAACTGGTTTAGACCCTCGTAATTTTACCTACTTGTACTAAGAAGCCCTAGTATTGAAAATTGCAAGTATATCTCATCGCTACTATACATACGACACTTAGAACAATGACAGCATCACAGCCACAGACTAATGTTATCACAGCAGTGAGCGAGCCATTGACTTTTAAATAAACGGACCGGGCGACTTAAGCCTGCCAAATTAGATAAGTAGGTATTAGCCATTTTATGTGCACAAGGTCACGAGGGATGCGCTAGCTAATAAAAAAAAGATATCGAAATCGAAATATTTTACATTTTTTTACTGCGTGCTTTATTATGTCACAAATATAGTGAACTACAATCTACGAAATTTATTGGAATTTTGTTGACCTCTATTCAATTAAACAAAAGCCATTTACTTAATAATATTTTTATTTTTGTAGTTTAAACATAAGAACGTGTTAAATTATATAATTAAATATTGGTAGTACGTAGGTAATGTATTATTAAATAAAAACTACGTTTTACTGAACATTTTGTATTGTAATGTCTCATTTTTATCTAACAAACTCGCTGTCCGCGATTCTATAAAAATTACCCATAAATCTTATTAAAATAAGTAGGTATAATGTTATTCAAGTTTAGTGATTGATTAAGTTTAGTGAAATAATTGTAGGGGTCTCTCTTGTTTAGACAAATTAAATTACAATTTAACGAAATTGTTTCTGGTTTATTTTGTATAGTCGGCTAGTCGCAGTTCTATCCTATAAGTCCCAATCCTAATCCACAGTTCTGGTAGCAGTTAGTTTTTGGTTCGTCGTTCGTAACTCCAAAAACTTGGTTGATAAGGCTAAACCTTAGAGCAGGGCTAAACAGTATTGTGAATAATTGCAGGTTACAAAAAGTTATTTTTGTAATGAAAATAAAAACCAATAAATTGTTTCATTTAATTTTATGGTACACAATTTAGCTATTTAACCAGATTAGCTTAGCCAGATAAACATATTACTAGATTGCGACTGTAAGATAATGAATCGCTTTCAGACAGAGTTACTTTCGTATTTATATTATTAGTATGGACTAGGGCTAACATCTTTAAAATATAGCAACCAGGCCAAGACACGTGAAAACTCCGGATTTAAGAGCTCAGAACCCGGAGCTGTCAACAGGTTTTTTTAAACATATCACTGACTTTGTGTTTATATACTCTAAGAAACATACTCAGTTGAAAGCAGTTGAAAGCAGAGTAACTTGCGGGCACAGTGCGTGTGTTGCGGGCGACCCAAATCTTTAATTTTTTTAAACCGTGACTACAAATAGAGCTCCGCCCGGACGCTCCCTGGATTCTAAACTAGGACAAATCCAGAGAAACCCGGACAGATGGCAGCCCTAGTATGAACTAGCATGGATAATATGGATTTTTTTTTATATTATAGGCGGGGTGGAGTCACTTTGACTCCACCCCGCCTGATGGTAAGCAGTCAGTGGAATCCAGAAGTGGCGGCCACTATACCAAAAGCCATCGTCATAAACTGCTGGTATGGTGGCCTCCACTATGGCGGCTGGGAATGGGGGGTAATGAGGGAGGTGAAGAAAGAGGAAAGGGGAGAAATTGGGCCTCCGCTCCGGGGCGCTCTCACTCACCGAACGAAACGCAGTAGTACGGATACTACTACTCTTATGTCGATCTTCTATGAGAGGATAGTACTTCCCCGGACGATCCGGCCCATTTATGCTGAAATCAGCGTGGATCTACGATCTACTACCGTATTTTTCAGACCACGCACGGGTACAACACAGCGTGCTTGCTTGCTTTTAAACGTTCCGAATACGTTCTGTACTAAAATCTGTCACTGTCAATAGTAGTCAACACTCAAACCTGTCAAGTCAACTTATTTCGCTTTCACAACTTGTTTACTTTTCTCAATTTAGATAATTACTTTACTTTTTGCTCTGAATAAAATAAGGGTACTTGTACTTTATTACTTAAAGTTATAGATCAAACCTGGTTCGAAAAATCAACAACAATTGAATAGACAAAAGGACAGAAATTGCCGAAATACGCCGGTCGCCACTGGTTGTCACCTATTATATTACTACAAAAAGTGAATTGAATAGTTTTAAAATTATGTCTACATTCGATGCATTACCAGTAGTTTTACTAAGTGCTGTTAACGAAGATGTCGCCACAGAAGTAATAAACGGTGTGTAGTAGAAATATAAACTGTATAGAATTCAAGAACCCATGTCACAATATAAAATCCAGAATTAAAAAGAAATTCAATTCAGAACTCTTTGTTATTACAATATTATTATAATAATAATAATTATTATTATTTATTGTTCAAAAAAAATATAATTAACTATATATATAATTAAATTGGAATTAATTTATAATACTGACTAGTGTTTGTCAATTTTCAGAACTAATAGACAATGAAGTGACAGAGCAATATAAAGAAAGACAATCCACTGATCGCGTATGGAGGCTGGATAACAAGTACTACAGTGCAGACGTGCGGGTGCACACACTCATAGACAATGGCCAAATGGACTTGAAGCCAGCAACAGTAGAAGCACACATCATTTACCTCACAGAGGATGAAGTAAGCATAATACAAACCATATGACATCATTATAATAATAATAATAATATACTTTATTTCAGAAAAATGTTCCATAGTTTGTTAGTTACACCAAAAAGCTTATTAACTAGTGTTAGTAAAAATTAACCTACTTATAAAACTCTGCATTATGAAATAGATTACCGCCGACAACAAGACTAGAGTCCCAAGTCACTGGCGGTTAGGATTCCAGGGAGAGGAACTTCCTAACAATACTTGCCATGTTGAGCAGTACTGCCTTCTGGATCTGGCCCTTGACCCATCTAGCTAATGCGAGCCTCTTTAGGTGTCAATCATGACTCTTAGCTATTAAACCATTTACAGCGATCTATAGGCACAATGACAGCAGAATCCACATGTCCACATGTCCACACGCTATTAACAATGTGCGGACTCGCCTATCCAGGGCCTCCAATTCAATCTTTATCCACTTGAGTATGCTGAAGGAGTATGTAAGAGGTTTCACAGTAGCAGATCCACGCTGGTGTCAGCATGAATGGACCGGATCGACCGGGGAAGTACTACCCTCTCGTAGAAGATCGACGTAAGAGTAGTAGTATCTGTACTACTGTGTTTCGCTCGGTGAATGAGAGTCAGAGGTCCAATTTTCCCCTTTCTTCTTTTACCTCATTCCCTTCCCCTACCTGATTCCCAGCCGCCATAATGGAGGCCACCATACCAGCAGTTTCAGACGATTATTTTTCCACTGACTGCTTACCATCAGGCGGGGTGGAGTCACTGTTACTTTTGTGAGGCGGCTGATAAAGCGCTCCTGTATTTTATATTGATAGACGAGCAGCAGGTTTGCATCACTGCACTGGAGTAGTCTTTTATTTATTACACTATAAGTAAATTAATAAATAAGTTTTAAGTGTCAAATGACACTTAAAACTATTTACTGATTTAGCAGACACTAAAGCAAATTGTATTTATAACTTAGGCTTTTATAGGTCTCAATAGGGTCACCTATTATTTATTCTCCAGTCTTTCAATATGCCTCTACATAGCACATAAATAATGTGGGTTTACTGATACAGCATCAACTTTGACACCAGTAACATACATCTTAAATTTACAGACATACATTATGTGGAAAACTCAATAAAAGCAGCTAACCTATGATAGGTTAGCTGCTTTTATTAAGTTTTCCATTAAAGTGGTGTGTGTGACGGTACAGTGTGGCGACGAGGACGGCGGGGTGGCGTGTGCGGAGCGGCGCGCGGCGGCGGGGGGCGCGTGGCGCGGCTGCTCCGTGCGCGTGGTGGCGGCGGGGGGCGCGCGGGGGGCAACGCTGCGCGGCTGGGCGGCCACCGCGCGCGCCGAGCTGGCGGTGTGGGGTGGGGGCGGGCCGGGGGGGGCGCGGGGGGCGCTGCACGCGCACGTGTGGTCCAACCTCGTGCTCAAGGACAAGCGCGCCTGTCTCTTCTCTACTGTGCGCTGCGGTTCGTATCTCCCTTCGCGATTACTAATTTTTATTAGGTATTATTTTATTGAGTAAGGCATAATACATTTTATTAGGGTTTTTACCACCCATGCTCTGCATTGTCATGCTCACTAAAATGTCATTGCTTGTGGTGTCGTATTGGCCGGGTCATCACCTTCCCTCTAATATGGCGAGGGTAATGATGGCTGGCCCGTGCGTCATGCTCGTGAACGGGTGCTACTTGGGATGACTGGTCAATCTTGGCATGGCATACATTTAATATTTAATCCAGTATTACCTTGTCGTGCAATGTGACCAGGAGGTGCATTTAACAGTTTAATTAAAATACGTAGTCAAATTACCATACTAGATGAAACTAAATAATTGAAATCCTCTCTTTTCTTTCCTTAATCTTAGTATTATATTAATTGGTTAATTTGTAATAATTACTTTGTATGGTTCTTTGGTTGCGTTGAGTGTTTAAATTGTAACTCATTCAAATAACTGTAATTATCTGGCGATTGAAAAGAGTGGCGTGAGTTTCTTGCCAGTTCTTCTCACAGCTCTACCTCGTCAGCGAACTGGCTGTAGGTCAATTGGCTGACAAAATGTAATGTTGACTTTTCATAAGCATCATACTTTATGATCAAAATGAAATAAATGCTTTGAGTTTGAGTGCCGAAAAGCGCCATTCTCGTTGTGTGTAGGTAAATCTATATTACTGTTAAACCCCGTTCTCTATGACCGGTGCGAAAGTAGGACACTATCATATTTGACTATTAAAGCTTTAGTGTCGTACGGAACTGCTTGTATTGATCTAAGAAACATGTAAGTAGTAAATACTCTACATGTAGGCACAGATTACAGAACCTAATGTAGCTACCTCCACAATATATTGTTGTTAAGTTTGTATTGTTTGCGTATGGTCCGTTGAAGCCGTTTATTGGTCTATTGGACAGATTCGTCGGGCGAGGAGGAGGAAGAGGAGGAGGAGAGGGAGGGTGAGGACGAGGAGCAGCGCGCCGTGGAGCACGCGGAGGCGTTCGTGGCGGCGCTGGGCGCGCTGGGGGCGGCCGGCGGGGGGCGCGGGGGGCGCCGGGGGGCGGGCGAGGGGGGCGCGGGGGACGTGCCCGCCGAGCTGCGGCTGCGGCACGCCGAGGAGCTGGTGGGCGCCTTCTGCCGCGCGCTCGGACTCGACCCCGCGTCACTCTGACTCACGACCACGACAACAACCGCAGCGCAACTAAACGTGTATTTATCATTCATTATCTATTTATTCATTTTATAAAAACGGCGATCACTCATTTTGTAGCATACCAATCGCATAGCGATGCTCGTGTACATAATAAAGTTATTATCTAGCGATTAAATGTATTTAGCGACATTTTGTTGTCATCTTTATTTATTTATTTATTTATTTATTTATAAGGATCTCTAACAGGAAATACATGTCACGTTCATCACATTTCAAACATAAAAATAACAAGTCTCATGCTTCCTCAATTACAAGAGACCACAGCATGCAGGCATACAGCATCAGTACAGACAAAAAAAAAACAGAATTCAGGTGAAATAAAAATTAAAATTAAAATTAAAATAAAAAAAAAATACAATATTTGAAGACATGAAATAGATTAAACAATGACATAAAATTAAAAAATTAAATAAATAATAATTGTAGCTACGAGGACAACCCTCGCAGATGCGTATTAATAGCTTTTTTGTATGTAGATAAAGAATTACTAAATATGTCTATGTCTACCGAGATACCAGAGATTTTATTGTATAGGTATGAAAGTCGAACAATCGGCGAGTGTTTACCCAGGTTCGTTCGATGACGAGGTGGTCTAAATAGAGAACAGGCGTAGCGTGGCAGTTTAGAGGGTACATTAATATTTATCCTTTCGAGTAGATCCGGACAATCAACGTTATTGTTAAGCAACTTATACAGGAAAACCAAATCCGAAAGACTACGACGCGACTCTAATGACATCATCCGAAAATAGTTAAGCCTGCCTTGGTATGATTTAATTGACCTAGATATTCCAGCCCGAAAAGCTAGATGGTGGACAAGCTTGCGTTGTGTTTTTTCGATTCTAGTCTCATGAACTTGATATCCTGGATTCCAAGCAGTGCTACAATACTCCAGCCTTGTTCTGACGAAACTGTTGTACAATAGTAATGTGGTCGAACAACTTTTAAATTCTTTGGAATTACGTAACACAAATCCGAGCGACCTATGAGCAGCAGCAACGGTCTTATCAATGTGCTCAATGAAAGTTAATTTGCTATCCACAAATACTCCTAGATCCCGAATGACAGTTAATTCTATCAGTGCCTTTCCTAGGATTGTGTAGCACGAAGGAGTTTTATTTAGTTTCCTTGTAAATTTGATATGATAGCATTTGTCAGAATTAAAACACATTTCGTTATCTTCACACCATTGACATAGCCTGTCCATATCCAACTGAAGTAAGCTAACATCAGATGTATGTCGAACAATACGTGTGAATTTCAGATCATCCGCAAAAAGGTATGGAGTAGAATATTTAAATATATTTGACAGGTCATTTATAAAGATATTGAAGAAGAGCGGACCTAAATTTGAGCCCTGAGGGACACCGGAGGAGGATAAATATTGTTCAGATTCCTCTCCATCTACAACAACCGAGGAAAACCGATCGCTTAAATATGACCTGCACCAGTTTAATGCGGCACCGCTTATACCAAGCGAATGCAGTTTGTGCAATAATCTGCTGTGACTTACTTTGTCGAAAGCCTTTGTAAAGTCTGTATATATGGCATCTACTTGTAAACCACTGTCTACTGCCATTGATAAGTCATTTATGTAGCTAACAAGGTTGGTGTTTGTTGACTTTTTAATCATAAAGCCATGCTGATTGTAATATAAGAATTTTTTTACATGATTATAGAACAAATTGTAGACTAGTGATTCAAAGACTTTCGACAATACCGATAGAATAGATATCGGGCGATAGTTTGATATCATTTCACGCTTTCCACTCTTGTATATCGGCACAACCCTTGCATATTTCCATTGAGTAGGAAATTCGCCTGAACTCAATGACACATTGTATATCATAGTTAAGGGTGCAGATATTGGTCTAGCACAACGTGACCAGAAAGAAGCCGGTATATTATCTGGTCCTGAGCCCTTTGAAGTATCGAGCTCCTTGATTTTATTTTCTACATCCGCTCGGGACAACATAACTTCACCTAGTTCAGAAATGATAGTTGGGCATGGCTTATTAGGCGTATTGAGAGATGAATTGTGGGCAGGTAAATTAAAAACAGATGCGAACTGATCAGCAAACAGATTTGTAACTTCTTTAGCATTATCAGCAATTTTGTCACCTAAGACCATTGGTGAGGGATAAATAGAACTGTTCCTTTTTAAATTTTTTATGTGTGTCCAGAAGTGCTTGGGATGCTTTCTGATTTCATTTTCAATGTTTGAAATGTAATTTTTGTAGCAGGTTCTAGTTAGCAAGCAGCATTCCTTTCTGATGTAACTGAATTCAATCACATCTAACGGATTATGATATTTAATAACATTTTTATGCAACTTAAGCTTTAATTTTAAAAGTTTTATCAGTTGAAATGAGTACCAAGGCGGATATTTGCCCTTGCATGACATTGTTTCTGGTACGTATTGTCTTATTATATTTCTGATTCTTGTATAAAATAGGTCTACCATACTATTAACATCTTTGTTGGTACAAGAGTTAAATTCTTTGTTCCAATCGATATTGTTAAGCGATTTGATGATATTGTCATAGTCCTCTTTCTTTGTATCTGTGGATTTACACCCTACTGGAGATTGAACTCCTTTGAACTCGGTCCAACGCGACGCTACGGCTGTGCGGACTGCAGAGGTCTCGATCGTGAATTTTGCCTAAAATAAAAAAATGGTTTACGTACACTGTGGTATATTTTTAGCTGAATCGGGCGATCCTACGATTATACTTAGCAACTGTAGTAATTTAAGACAGTGTTTCAGTGTTTAACACCAAAACCATCATAGGTACCTGAGTAAGAATTACTTAGGTATATTATAATACGCTGTATAGTGTAAAGTGGTGTACAGTTTACAATAAGAGTAGGAACCTTGGTTGACTGTAAGAACTGCTGAAGACTCACAAGGTCCCGCGCCACACCTCCAGCTCCCTCTCTCACATATCTACCTGGTATGTGTACCTATTATTGGTAGGTCCTATGTTGGCCACCTCGAAAATCCAACATTGAGAGCACCCTTAACAAGGTTTTCATAAAGCTTGTACTTAATGGTGAAATATTGTAAGAGTCAAACAAAATAATATCAATGTAATACTTTATGTAAACAAATTAGTCACAATAGTCAATTACAATTAGTAACATATCTCTCGTAGTCTCCCTGTCGCTGTAAGGGTCCAAACACAATATTGCGACACGAATCGCTTGCTATACGATTCCTTGAATTCCATTGATTCTGCAAAAATGCACGAAGCGAATCAATTCGCAAGTTTTTGCGATACTTTTGTGCGAGCTCATTTATATTTGAACAATGCGACGTCGCATCGCATACTTACTGTGTTTGGACTCTCAACTATACCTAAATATTATGTTCTTACAAATATATCAACATGTCCGTAGAGTCGCGGCCTCACAAGCTCTCACCTGGAGAGAGGGACCCACTAATCATGTGTATTTCACACTTCCTTACAGGGTAGAAATGATCAAGTGTCAAATATAATGTAAATGAAATGAAATGAAATATATATTATGTTTATTCATATAAGTTAATTAAATTAACACTTATGAACGTCAAAGCAAAATGACAGCAAATTAACCTACGGGCAGTTCGCTGACGGAGTAGAGCCATGAGAAGAACTGGCAAGAAACTCAGGCCACTCTTTTTAATCGCCAGGTTATTACAATAAGTTACAGTTTCAAGTAGCATGCAAAGTGACACAGGCAATACACTTAACTCTATAGATACTTAATTACTTACAGCTTTTTATGTTGTAAAGAAAAATTAAAAAGTAAAATGTGTGCTTTACAGGCTGCCTCAATTTGCATATTGCTACAAAAGGTAAAGGCAACATGTGAACTGTGGTAAATGATTCTATGTAGGTATTATATAAACTGTTAATTTTTGGTATAAGTATAAAGTAAGATTGTAAGATTGAAGATGGCTCTGTGCCACCCCACCCCACTCCCAGCTCTGTGCTCGGTACAGTGTACCTGCAGTACGTACACATCTACGCATCGCTCTGTATATAGTATGATATTAGTGTTAGACGTAGGGGAGCCAGCGACCGCGACTCTAAGACACATTTTATCACAACGTAGTAGCAGGTAGTGTTGAACTGCTCACATTTTAAATGTTGTAGCAAGTCAAGAGAGTGTTTACTTATCAGTGTTGCGTGCTCTTGTTAGCTGTGACTTGAAGCCGTCTACGTACGTTTGTAACCATCCATTGTTGAGCCTATTTGATTTCTAGTAAACAATTTTATTAACAGTTAACGAGGCGTCACACGGTTTTTAAATGTCGTAATTTCGTACTTCGGTGAACTTATGTTAGAGACTCAACGTGGGTCAACAATGAATGCACACGCTCGTGCGTAACACTTACGAACTAGGTAGGTACAGTATAATATAACTATTATTGATATATTTTATCCATTCAACCCGGTGAAGCACTCTGCACTACGCACACGTGCACCTTACGTGATCAAATAAAACAACGACAGCGCACACCACCTACCTAAATGTGTGCCTGTCCACCAGTCTTATATTTACGGTAAGCAACAATTAGGACGAACTAATATTTAGAAATATCCAACATAACATCACCAGAGATACCCCCCGCGCCTGCGTGACCTTGACGACGGCGGCGGGAGAGAGCTCACACAAGAAGTAGAAGAAGTAGCCTCTGATACAGTGAGCAAACTGAGCGATACAGTATCTAAACTCTAGTGAACTCAAATCAAAAGGGCGTTTACGCGTTATGAGGGGCAACGTCGCAGTTTTGTGTAATTTTTTTAGGAAAGAGGAAAGGGGGGGAAATCCGGCCCATTCATGCTGAAATCAGCGTGGATCTACTACTGTATTAATTAAATTAAAATTCCGTGGTTTCAATTTTTATCTCTTAATCTTAGCTATATATAAAAATATGTTTTACTAAAATGCTAGAATAAGGTGAAAGCTGTATAAAAAGTAACAAATCATAGCTGTTACATTTCTATTTATATGCAAATAATACATTTGCAAACAATTACAGTTAAGCAAAGGAAAAGAGGATTCAAGGGACGACTACGAACTCTCACTCTCTCCATGTTTCAGTCGACAGTTGATTGATCGAAGCAATGTTAGTGTTTGTTGGATATTTCTCAATACTTGACTGCTACTTACCACATGACGTCATATTGATGTTGACCAATTGTATTTAAATCTACCTTATGTTAAATTAATTAGATATCACTCGTGTTTATGGTATGTATGTTTATAGGCAAACTATAATAAATACCTAAGTAATATATAATTTATAATAATTAGAGCAAAAGATACAATTCGATGTATTTTGCAGATAATAAGGCGACCCAATCTAATTGGTAGACTCTAGTAGAGGCTCGGCGTACTGGAGGCCGCTAGGGAACAGACCCCTCGGCTCCTCCCTCCCCCCACATACGACACTAGGTTATTGTACCCCACCACACACTCAACTTGAAACTAGTTCGTATATTCATGCACCAACACCTTACCTATATTAAATATACAATATACATACGTCAATAAGCTTTGTACCCCTTCAAGCACATTACGCGTACGCGCATCCACATAACATAATAATAAAAATACATAACAATTATAATAAAAACGTCATTCCAAAATAATATGTGCAATGATTATAGAGATATTACTCTTTGACAATAGAACTGCCAATAACCTTCAAATTAAAAAGAACCTAATGTACGTACGTAGGTACAGTCGCCGGTCGACATACATACTCATAGTACCACCCCAGCACGACCACTAGTACTTACCTTCATGTAAACAGGTATTTCAATGATTAGTAGGCGGAACGTTATCTATGTTAAGACACTTGTAAGTGCCAATAAGTATAAAAAGCGGGCGGAATAAGCAACTACATTAGTCGAGCGTGCCCGTATCCACCATGCCCGCTGTGTACGGGACTTCTCCGAAAACTCAGCTCGTACTTACTTTTTAGGGTTCCGTACCCAAAGGGTAAAACGAAACTTGAACATATTACTAAGACTTCGCTGTCTGTCCGTCTGTCACCAGGCTGTTTTTTTGCTCCTTTTTGCTCGATATTGGTATTGGCAAAAATATTCACAGAATATTAAGTTATTCCACTTTAAAATAAATAATTAAATTAAAATAAGTACCTATAACAAATATTTAAGGAAGCTCATTTTTTGTCGTTTTTAAAGATAATGGTACGGAACCCTTCATGCGCGAGTCCGACTCGCACTTGGTCGATTTTTTACTAAATACACGTTTTAATTTCGTTTGGTTCGACTATTACCTATATATACTTAAAATTGCCGATAACTAAGAGCTAGTTTCAAGTTCAGTAAGTATGTTTTGTAAATAACCTTGTAGATACATCACATGTATAATTTTCTAACATTAGATATAACAATCATGAATACAGTCGACTGCTCTCCCTTCGGCAGAATACATATAAAAGACGACCGACGGAGGTCAAAACACTTAAATATAATAAATTATAATAATCTGAAATGCAACAAACGTAACGTGTAGATACAATATAACAATACGATATAGGTACGTAATACTAGAGTCACTAACAAGTATTAAGGCTCCATGCGATCACAGCGGGTCAGCAGGCGTGCAGGCGCGCGGGCTGGTCCAGCAGCGCGGCGAAGTACTGGCGCGTGCAGCGCGCGATGTACTGGTCGTGCGCCGCGCGCGCCGGCCACCAGCCCTCCAGGAAGCCGATGTGGCCGCCGCGCGCCGTCACCAGCAGCGCCACGCCCGCCGCCTCCGCCTCGCGCGCGGGGATGGCGCTGAGCGGCTGGAACGGGTCGTCGGCCGCGCACAGGCACAGCAGCGGCACGCGCACGCGCGCCAGCTTGTGCCGCAGCGACGCCGCGCGGTAGTACGCGCCCACCGACGCGAACCCGAAGTGCTTGGTGGTGAACGCGGCGTCGAACTCGCGCACGGAGCGCGCGCGCTCCACGCCGCCCCAGTCCACGCGCTCCATGCCGCCCCGGTCTGCGCACTCCACGCCGCCCCAGTCCACGCGCTCCATGCCGCCCCGGTCCGCGCACTCCACGCCGCCCCGGTCCGCGCACTCCACGCCGCCCCGGTCCGCGCACTCCACGCCGCCCCGGTCCGCGCACTCCACGCCGCCCCGGTCCGCGCACTCCACGCCGCCGCGGTCCGCGCGCTCCAGCCGCCCCGGCTGCCCCAGCCACGCGTGCGCGCGCACCGTGTTGCGCAGGTTGCGCGCCATGTGGTACGACAGCAGCGCGTTGAAGGGCGGCCGCTCCATGCACTCCGAACCTACCACGATCACAAACAGAACGATATACAGTCATGATCAACTAATTAGGGACAATCTATTTTAATTAAACACGAAGCATTTGGGGCAGATGAAAGAGCCGGTGTATCAGCGAGGACCGTTCGACGACGTCTGGTAGAAGCAGGGTTGTTCGGAAGTGGCTCGCAAAGTACCGTTGTTGAAGAAAGAACATAGAAATGCTCGTTTGGCGTTTGCACGTAAATATGGACATTAGACCTACGCCCAATGGCAACATGTATTATTCTCTGACGAGACCAATGTTAATTTGATTTCTTCAAAAGGAAGGCAATACGTACGTCGTCCTGTAAAAGCGGAAATGAATCCAAGATTCACAAAAAAGCAACTAAAACACGGCGGTGGAAACATTAAAATGTGGTGTTCATTTTCTGGACGTAGAGTGGGACCTGTGAGGCAAGTTCAGGGTAACTTAGACCAATATCAATACAAGACAATATTGGAGAAACTATGCTTCCCTATGCTGAGGAGCATCTCCCTATTATATGGATGTTTCAGCATGATAACGACCCGAAACATACCGCCGCGCCCGTTCAGTCAAGTTGTTTCTTAGCAGTTAGTCAGCATCGGTGCTAGATTGGCCAGCAAATAGCACGGACCTTAACCCAATCGAGCACCTTTGGCACGAAATCAAGAAAAAAGTTGCCACTTATCATACCACCACTTTAGATGAAAATAATAAAGCTGTATGTGAGGCAGGGGCATGGCAGCTGATAATGTCTATGCCACGTGTGTCAAGGTGGTGTCAAGCAGTAATTACTAACAAAGGTTTTGCTACTGGGTACTGATTTTACAAGTAATAAAATGGAGCTGTTAAAGATATTATAATTCTGCAGATTATTAGTTTTGTTTAACTCTACTTTTCATTACACTTTATTGTCCTCAATTAAAAGTCTAGCTACAGAATTATACCTTGAAATTGAATACATGTTTAACCTTTGATATTAACCAAATTAAGCAAATAACAGGTGCTGAGAAATCAATAGGGTTTTATATTTATATGTACATAACCGGTTATTGCTCTTCACTATCTTGAATGTCCCTCTAGTTAGTTGACCACGACTGTATAAGTAGACCAACCCTGAGGCAATACGATACTACTAAATGAGAAATTAATTAGGTAGCGTACACATTATTTTATCGTATTTTCTGATTTGTTTTATTCTGAGAACTACCAAATTTATCAATTTTTTTTTAAATTAAGTACCTTATATTGATTTGTACAAGTGGGTAAATTTTTCGACTAGGTATAGATTAATTCTATTCCTGATGATTTATGGCTCGACTCGCCACTTCGTTTTGCGGATACTATAAATATAATGGTGGTTAAAACTAAACTAGGTAGGTACTCTGGTACAATTATACTACGTTAATACAATCTCATTCACCTTTGACGACGTCGAGCGGCGAGGAGACGACGAGCGCGGCGTGCACGAGCGCGGCGTCGCCGTGCTCGGCCAGGTAGTGGCCCAGGATGAGCCCGCCCAGCGACACGCCCGCCGCCAGCAGCGGCACGCCGGGCGCCGCCGCGCGCACGCGCCGCACCACCTCCGCCAGGTCGCTGTGCGACACGGCGCAGTACAGGCGCGGCGTGCTCAGCGCCAGCCCGCCCAGCCCGCGGTTGTTGAACACCACGCAGCGCGCGCGCAGCGAGCGCGCCGCCGCCGCCACGCAGCGCACGTAGTCCGCGTCCGCGCTGCCCGTCAGCCCCGGCAGCACCAGCAGCACCGCGCGCGCCTCGCCCCCCCCCGCGCCCTCCTCCACCCAGTCCAGCGCCACCTGCCCGCCGTCCGACAGCCGCAGCACCTCGCTGCATACCAATGGTCAATGGTAGCCTCAAGAAACTCAGATACATCAAATAGTGCATACTCTTGTGCAAGTTGTGGACTTGCAGACAATAGCCAATTGTAGTCATCAAACGAGTAACCTTTTATACAAGTCACCAATAAGTCATTTTTGTATTAAGAAACAAGTTCTGTTATCTGTTACCTACATATCCCTTGGCTGTACATAATAAATAAGATAAAATACTGTTGTTTATTAGCATCACACACTGTGGGGATGTTCATATCAATTTGAAGAGAAGAGGACCTGAGCATGCATAGAGCATGATAAAACCGTAGCCCACATAGTCCTGGAATACAAGGGAGTGATGACACATCAGGCACAAATCCTCGGCAGCCCGAGGTCTCTCCACGAACCCTGCGAAGAACCCAGGAAGCTTCTGCACTTCTGGGCGGAGTTGGGCTGGATGAAATAATCCAGCCAGACGCAATAAAAGACCAAGAGGTCTAAATACAAACAACGAGCCCACCAACAAGTAACAAGTAAGTTGTTATTGATTGTGACATAGTACCTATACTCAACTTGCTTCGCTCCTGGCTTTGTTTAATTTCAGAATGCCATCCAAAATTCTCACAAGTTCAATACCACTTCTTTAGTTGGGTATTAAGACAAAAATAACTCTTACAATGTCACAAAGAAAAACTTGTATACGAACTCTGAAATTATGTCTGAGACATACTATGACAATAATTTTCTTTTATGAAATTTATAAGTGAAAAACACAGAATCAAATTTATACATCTGTAATGGACATCAGAAATTTGTTTCACCAAATGTTTACACCATGTGGTCCCTTGTGCTTCACTATAAGCTACAGCTAACTGTTACAAGGTATTGAGCACACGATATCGCGAATTCGCAGTCTCTACTGATGTAACATCAGCGGCAAAGGGTTAATAATAAATTTAATATTAATAGATTTATAAGTGTGGCTCATACTTTGCCTAAAAGCAGTTTGTGTCATTAATATGAGCCACAATATAGTAGTATGTAAAGCGTGAACTTGTACCGGCGAAACTTGAGGGGCGGCAGTAGGCGAGATCGTAATATTGAACCCAGCACGGTCTGCAGGCGCGACTCCACGCACCACGGCGTGGGCCAGTAGTACTCTTTCAGAATGGGGACGTTCTGCTCCAGGAAGCGACGAAACTCGCCCTCACGACATATGAGCACCGGCTTCTGCAACCAACCATAGAAACCGACATAATTATTGTGAGAGCGTGCACCGCTAGTGGTGCGTCACGGGGCGCCCGCGCCAGACGGAAGAACTTTGAACATTGATAATATTTAATCATCTTTACCTTGACCACTTCCACTAGATAATAGGTTATGTACAATATTGTTAGTGAAACCCCGATTATTAACTCTTTCTTTATTTCAAATATGTACATAAAGATACCTAACATGATTGGTGCGAGACTAATAAAAAATAAATAAAAACTAAAATAAAAAAGTTCGATAAAATCAACAATACTCCACACTAAAGCAAAGAGGTACTTGTGACATCATCCAAGTAACTGTCACTGTCAGTCAAGTGTCAACAAACATGACTGCATGTGGACTGCATCGAGATGAGACTATTTTTGGGTTGCGCAAAACTTGTCGTTGCATTGAAACGAATACTAAAAAGCTTAGTCAATCATATCTCACAACACTTGAAGATAATAAATTTCATTAAAGTAAACTATGTCTCATTCATATATTCCTTCGCATGCCCTGAACGAAAGATGATAACTATTTCGCGTGCTGTAAAATAAACAGCATCATGGACATAAAACTGGACTGATCACTTGAAATGAAGTAGATAAAAAATACACTCGTATTTTGTTAATAATAAATACTTTGATCTTCAAAGTATTTTTTTATTTATACGAATTTGCGCCCCACCTTACTGGGAATACAGGTTGAATTTCTATGCAAGTATTTTACGTAAGACGCTCGCGTCCAATACTTGCAAGTATGAAAGCAAGTGCTTTAAGGCGAACGATAGCATAGCATAGAAAAATGATTCATAATTCAATGTAGTTAAGAAACACACTCGTACTTTGCGAATAATAAATACTTTTACCTTCAAAGTATTTTTTTATTTATACGAATTTGTTCCTTACCTTACTGGGAATACAGGTTGAATTCCTATGCAAGTATTTTAGATAAGGCGCTCGCGTCCAACCGTCCAACGTGGTAGCGGGTTGCCATACTCGAATCCGACCTTTAGCGGATGGGACGACAAATACTTTCAAGTATTTTAAAACCTGGTTTTTGACCCTAGTATTTTTACGTACTTGTACTTAGAAGCCCTGATAAATAATGAATTTTGCAAGTGTATCTCATAATAATCTGTCAGTGAAGTCATCTGTACTGATCTCTATTTTTTTTCTCTGTATTTCTTTTCTGTCATTGATTGAGTCATCTTCATCATCTTGGTTGGTGAGATTGTAAACGCGGCTGTTGTTAGTTGAATTTAGTCTAATAAAGTTGTATTTTATATGTTATTAGATTGAAGAGTTACTATTAATAAAATTAGTTTTATAAATTAATTAAATTCAAACGATTATATTTTTATAGTTCAGCTATTCAAATATGTACCAAGTTTTATAAAAATACAACTTTTTATTTATTTACAAAATAAACTCAATTTAAGTTTGACTTCATTATGAAAGGTTCAAAGTTCATAACGTGTGCAAATCGCTGCTTAACAGGGAAATCATCCACGCTTCAAAGGTAATATGCTCTAAAATAGTGAAAATATAGTAACTAGGCCTCGAAAGTAGCGGTGCGGTTCCATAGTTCACTGTCGCCTTGGACTTTGTACCTTTGTACAGTAGCCTCAGCTTTAATAATAAACATTGCGAACAACAATCATCATGAGACTAGAGCCTTGTATACTATTTTGAATAGTTATTGTTTCAATAATAATGTACATTAAATTACAGCAAAGAGAGTGGCTAAATATACTCAACATTTGCCTAGACCCAGAACTTGTCAATACAGCAATGACAAATGTGGTAAAGCTAATTGTTGCATAATGGGTGGGGTTTGGGAATAAAAGACCTGCATGTGTGATGGGTCATGCATTACCAATGACACAGATTACACGTAAGAGCTTTCTCTTTCACCCACCTAAGTGCTAGTATGGCAGGCATTAGTTGTGCACTGCCTATTTATGCTACAGTATTGAAAGAAATCATTGTATGTAGTGGTCAATGTCACTGTCTTCACCTTGGCAGAGTACACTGCAATCAATAAATTACAGTAAACCATTCATCACTTTCCAATTACAAATACATCATCATATCACCTGAAAGACGTCCACTGCTGGACATAGGCCTTCCCTAAGTTTCTCAATCTTGGCTGGTCATAACCGCCCTCATTCATACTAATTTCAAAAACATCTTTTTCTTTCATTTTTTTTTAATCACTGTAAATTTATAATTATTAATTAAATGTACACAGATGACAAATTAATACAAACTAGTGAATGTAATTCTTATTTAATTAATTATAAATAATGGGTATTGTTATGTATGTAATCAAATTATAACAATAATAATATTTGTATTGTTTAATTATGTTTTTTTGTTGACTACATCATAAGTAAGTATTATTATTCTCATTAATTTAAATTATTTGCAGTGGTCACCTAGCTAGTTGGTGTTGAGGGCACCTCTTTAGATAATTTCATGTGTGTGTGTGTAGTTTTAATTCATTAATTCACTATGCCAAATCTACTTCTCCATAAACATAGTATGCTTAAAAGGAGATAACTTATTTAAATTAAATTATTATCTTCAAGTTATTTATTTGAGACTGTACTACCTATGTTGTATGTTCTTAACATCTGTTTCTGTTTTGAATACCATTATAACTGCATATGATCAAGGTTCTCAAAGTATATACATACATACATAATTGGTTTCTGTTTAAATATACTAGAGACTATCCTGTCAAATGCTCTTTATTATCTTTATAGCTTGTTAGCTTTCTACGGCGCGGTTTCACCCGCGTCTTTGCTCACTGCTCTGCTCCTGTCGCCAGTAGCGTAATGTTAATAACCTTCCTTGAGAAAAATTTTCAAATCCAAATACTAGTTCTAGAGATTAGTGCATTTAAACAAACAAACAAACTCATTCGCTTCATATAATTTTTGCATATAAACAATATATTTTATTATAAGAACTTATTATGTCATAGGACACATTGTAAGGTCATCCCTGAAGTACTAAGCTGCATTGGGCATCGGGCCAACTACAACTATGGTTTGTGTTGCACTTAAATGACATACCATTATTGTAGAACATTTGTGATTCTTTTTACAGTATATGAGTTTGTAAGATTATTTAAACCGCAATGTAAGGGGAGAATGAATGATTATGATTAATAAATGAGCTAACACGAGCACCATATTGTGTGAAGCGCACGATGCGTGTCGTCGAAGCCGCCGCGGGCGGCCGCGCGGCAGAGCGCGTCCTTCACGCTCAACCTGTTCCGCGGACACTTCGAGCCGGCGCAGGTGTTCCCCTTCCCCGAGCCGCTGTCCGAGGACCAGCGCCAGATGCTGCAAGAGCTCGTACCGCCCGTCGAGAAATTCTTCCAAGAGGTGCGTATCACACTGCATTCTTAGTTACGTACTTACTACCTCGAGTGCTACTTATATAAATAGCATTATTCTCAAACCAGCTAATCACAGGTAATTTTACTGTAGATGTTATAATCTATTTTTTTTTATTTTTTTATTATTATTCTAGCCTACCAAAACGACTCCACCCCGCCTGATGGTAAGCAGTCAGTGGAATCCAGAAGTAGCGGCCACTATACCAAAAGCCATCGTCTTAAACTGCTGGTATGGTGGCCTCCACTATGGCGGCTGGGAATGGGGTTAGAGGAAGGAAATGAGGGAGGTGAGGAAAGAGGAAAGGGGGAAATTGGGCCTCCGGCGCTCTCACTCACCGAACGAAACGCAGTAGTACGGATACTACTACTCTTAAGTCGATCTTCTATGAGAGGGTAGTACTTCCCCGGACGATCCGGCCTATTTATGCTGAAATCAGCGTAAATCTACTACCTATAACGTATATATAATAAGTTAGAATAAACTTAGCAAATAATACCTACTATACTATACTCTATACTGGGGTATAGGATATAGTTAGTCCATGGGGCTGCATTGTACCAATTTTTATTTATCTGAATAGCTGATGTAATTCAGAATTGTATTTGGCAGGTGAACGACCCCGCGAAGAACGACTCCGACTCTAAGATCGAAGAGGGCACGGTGGCGGGGCTGTGGGAGCTGGGCGCGTTCGGCCTGCAGGTGCCGGCCGAGCACGGCGGCCTCGGCCTCTGCAACACGCAGTACGCGCGCCTCGTGGAGGTGTGTGGGCGAGTGGGCGCGGGGGCGCGTGGGCGAGTGGGCGCGCAGTGACGGACCTGTGTGTGCAGGTGGTGGGCGCGCACGACCTGGGCGTGGGCATCACGCTGGGCGCGCACCAGTCCATCGGCTTCAAGGGGATCCTGCTGTTCGGCACGCCGGAGCAGAAGGCGAAGTACCTGCCGCGCGTCACGGGCGGCGAGTACGCCGCCTTCTGCCTCACCGAGCCCTCGTCGGGCTCCGACGCCGGCTCCATCAAGTGCGTGCCTTCCCTCGCGGCTCGCTCGGCGCGTCCGCCCCCGTCGACTCTCAGTGACGGCCGTCTGTTGCAGGTCGCGGGCGGTCTTGTCGCCGGACGGCAAGCATTTCATCCTGAACGGCTCCAAGATCTGGATCAGCAACGGCGGGATCGCCGAGATCATGACCGTATTCGCGCAGACGCCCATCGAGAAGGACGGCAAGACCCAAGATAAGGTGAGCCCTCGAACGACACGCGTTTTCACATCGAATCCCTCCAACTAATCGAACGACGTATCGTTCTAGGTGACCGCGTTCATCGTGGAGCGGTCGTTCGGCGGCGTGTCGTCGGGCCCGCCCGAGAACAAGATGGGCATCAAGTGCTCCAACACCACCGAGGTGTACTACGAGGACGTGAAGATCCCGGTGGAGAACGTGCTGGGCGGGCTCGGCAACGGGTTCAAGGTGGCCATGAACATCCTCAACAACGGGCGCTTCGGCATGGCGGCCGCTCTGGCGGGCACGCAGCGGGCGGCCCTGCGCCAGGCGGCCGAGCACGCGGCCACGCGCGTGCAGTTCGGCCGCCGCCTGGCCGAGTTCGGCTCCGTGCAGGAGAAGCTGGCGCGCATGGCCATGCTGCAGTACGCCACCGAGACGCTCGCCTACATGGTCAGCGGCAACATGGACTCGGGCGCGCAGGACTACCACCTGGAGGCCGCCATCTCCAAGGTGTTCGCGTCCGACTCGGCGTGGGAGGTGGTCGACGAGGCGATCCAGATCCTCGGCGGCATGGGCTTCATGAAGGCGACGGGGCTCGAGCGTGTGCTGCGCGACCTGCGCATCTTCCGCATATTCGAGGGCACCAACGACATCCTGCGGCTGTTCGTGGCGCTGACGGGCATCCAGTTCGCGGGCTCGCACCTGCAGGAGCTGCAGCGCGCCTTCAAGAACCCCACGGCGCACCTGGGCCTCATCTTCAGCGAGGCGGGGCGGCGCGCGTCGGCCGCCGTGGGGCTCGCGCGCGGGCCCGACCTGGCGCCGCTGCTGGCGGCCGAGCTGCGGCCCGTGGGCGCCGAGCTGGGCAAGCTGGCGGCCGAGCACGGCCGCTGCGTGGAGGCGGCGCTGGTGCGCCACGGCCGCGCCATCGTGGACGAGCAGCCCACGCTCAACCGCCTGGCCGCCGCCGCCATCCACGCCTACAGCGGCGTGAGCGTGCTGGCGCGCGCCAGCCGCGCCGCGCGCCTGCGGCTGCCCGCCGCCGCGCACGAGCTGCGGCTGGCCGAGGCGTGGGCCGAGCACTGCGCGGCCGTCGTCCCCGCCGAGCTGGCGTGCACGCGGGACGCGCGCGCGCTGCGCCAGTCCGCGCGGCTGTGCGCGCTGGGGGCGGCCGTGGCGGCGCACCCGGGGCAGCCCTGCGACAACCCGCTCAACCTGTGAGGCCCCGCCCACTAGTATATTGTAATTATTTATTGAACGAATGCAGATCATGTCGGTATATTTTTGTAAGCTGTACAGTGTATAGTTATAGTGGTGTTCGCGACCGTAACGAAACGACGAACGCTCGTAAACTCCTAAGAAATAAAATGTAATTAAATATTCTGTTGTATATTGTTGTTTCCTTTCTAACTTCAAGTTTCGGCCAAACCTGCGCATCTGGCGCGCGGCGCTCGCTGCACCGCAACGTGAGACGGCAGCGTCGGTGGTCAGACGTGTGTAGTAGTATGAATGAAGTACCACCTACCCTCTCATACAAGATCGATCTAATAGTAGGTACTATTATTTTCCTTCATCTACCCTACTCCCCTTCGATTACCTGAATCGATCCTATTCTCTCCCTTTTCTATCCAGAACAATACGTGCGGGACTAAACTTTACAGCGGGAATAGACTTTGAATGATGATAGATGGGGACACCCACCTAATATTGATCAAGAATGTCTGGTGCGCGAGCGGTGGACACGGTCCGTAGCAGTGTCAGAATGAATTTGTTAGGTACGCTATAGGTTGTGGGTGGCGTAGTCAATGGCCCTCACTGTCATCATCACAAATAATTTTCTTTAACTTGTGTACGATTTTGTATTATGTTTTTTATCGGATTTTCAACGTCACGATGAAAGCAAATAAAAGACTGTATATATTATGATCCTATAATCTAAAAGTATAATTAATTATGTACAATGTCACCAGTTCGTATAAAAATGTACAGGAATATTGGGTATGATGCACAAGCTCGGTCGCGCTACACGTCTATCTGCAGCGAGGAGTCCCAGGCGCGCGCGTTGACCTGCCGCAGCGTGGAGCGCAGCGCCGCCCCGGGGCCCAGCGCCAGCGTCAGCGGCTGCGAGCGCTCGCGGCCGCGCGCGTACAGCGCCTGCAGCGTCTGCTCCCAGCGCACCGGCCGCGCCACGTGCCGCGCCAGCCCGCGCCGCACGTGCGCCGCGTCCGCGTACGGCCGCGCCTCGCCGCCGCACCACGCGGCCACGCGCGGCGCGCGCACCTCCAGCGAGCCCAGCGCCGCGCGCAGCGCCTCCTCCGCCGCGCCCATCAGCGGCGTGTGGAACGCGCCCTCCACGCGCACGCGCGCCGCGCGCCGCACGCCGAACGCGGCGCCCTCGGCCTCCAGGAAGCGCAGCGCCTCCTCGTCGCCGGCCACCACCTTGCAGCCCGGGAATAGGTAGTTGGCCACCTGGCACACGGGCGAGAGCACGCCGCGCGCGGCCGCGTGCTCGCGTGCGCGCAACAGCGCGTGGCCCAGGTTCGCGTCGGCCGCCAGCCACACCGTGAGCATGCCCCCGGGGCGCGCGGCCGCCGCGGCGCGCATGGCGGCCGCGCGCAGCTCCACGAGGCGCAGCGCGGGCTCGAACGACAGCGCGTCGGCGAACACGAGCGCGGCGATCTCGCCCAGCGAGAAGCCGGCCACGGCGCGCACGCGCTCCAGCGCGCCGGGCCGCCGCTCGCGGACCAGCTCCAGCGCCGCCAGTGACGTCACCAGCACGGCGGTCTGGCAGCGCCGCGCCAGCTCGTCCGCGGGGCCGGCGCACACGCGCGCCACGTCCCACCTGCCACCACCACACGACACGTTTACTACGTAGGAAAGCGCATCGCACTTTCTATTGAAAAATTAACTAATCACCTGTTAAATCTCTTGTGAAGTAACAATTGGGTTGCTAAAAGCATGAATATTTAGTTTAATTTGATCAAATTAGTAACTAACTAGATCAAATTGAACAAATTATCCATGCTTTTAGGTACTTTACATAAGATTTAACAAATGATTAGTTAATTTTTCGTTGATCAGCCTTTCACAAACTGGGGGTTAATGTTGATGGCAAGTTATATAAATGAATCTCTAGAAAAATATGCAGGTGCACAAAAAATAAACACACTTAAGCGCCTATTACACTACTCGTTATTCAGACTGTCATAAAGTCTAACTAGACAGCTTGCTATTACACAAGTTTGAAAAATGCGCGCTTGCTCATTCGCACGCAAGACGTCGACGTTGGCACTTTCGAAGTTCCAGAAGATTGCCGTAACACTCACTGCAATCAGCTTGACTATATACATAAACAACACTTAAATGACTAAACTTGAATTGATAAAAATAAATGTGAAAAGTATAAATATATCAATATTATCCTATTAATATTATAAATACAAAAGTTTGTGTGCTTATGTGTGTTTGTTACCAATAAACGCCTAAACGGCTGAACTAATTTCGATGAAAATTGGTATGTAGATAGATTTGGCGCTGGAGACATTTTTTATTTTCTTTATTTAGAGACATAGGCTACTTTTTATTTCAAAAACCAGTCTGGTTCCTGAGAGCGACTAAACACATTCTAGGCGCGAGCGAAGCCTGTAGGGCAGCTAGTAAATAAATAAGAGAGAGCCACCTATCTACTTGTAGGTTAATGTGTGTAAAATAATGACATTGTTGTAATTTTTCTTTCGTATTTTGTACCCACATATTGATTATCTGGAAGAGATGCTTCAACAGGTACTATCTATACATATAATAAAATTGGAGTGTCTGTTTGTAATATTGAAATAACCATTTTTTTACTACATGTATATATATATATATATATTTACAGTACATACACCAAAATAACATTTTTTACAATTTTTGTCTATCTCGTCTGTTTGTTCCGGCTAATGTCTGAAATGGCTGGACCTATTTTGACAGTACTTTTATTAGGTAGGGATATAATAAGAAGTTACTTGGGCTATGTTTATTTTAGAAAAATTCTTTTATAAATAATAATTATATGCGATGTAACTGACATTTACGCAGGCGGAGCTGCAGGCAACAGCTAGTAGTAGTAACTAAAGTTTTGTCTTCCTTGATACCAGACCAATTTTCAAGATAAAAGGTAGCATTGTCCTGCACCGAATCTACATACAATTTCATGAAAATTGGTTTATCCGTTTAGGCACTGAGTGGTAATAAACATACACACACACACAAAATGAGTTATTAGTAGCCTTACCCAACTATGCTAGATGCCAGCTGATAAAGTTCTTTAGCGGCGGGCAGTTCCTGCAAGCGGCGGCCCATGCCCACCTTCTGCGAGCCCTGTCCCGGGAACAGCAGCACCGTGGTGTCGCGAGGCTCCACCCGCTCGGGCACACTGCGCTCGCTCGGTCGCGCGGCGTACGGCTGTGTCGCCCAGCGCAGCTCCGGCTCGCTCGCCGAGGCTTCGCCGTAAGCGCTCGAATCATCCAACAGCCGTCGGAGAGGAGTTTTATCTTTCTCTATGTCTGCTTTAGAACTATTGTCACGAATCTGAATCGGTCGTGCTGGACTTACACGATACGCTCGAATAATACGCTGCATTTTTCTAATAGAAGTAGAACACTAGCCTAGCCTATAATATACATTTACGCATCTCGTTCAATAAATAAAATAATGTGAGGTCAAATCTATTTAAACTCATTATTTTTGAAACTGATTCATGCAATATTTCTTTAGATTAACATTTTGTACTCATTTAAAAATTAAAAAGTCAAAAATACACTTTCTAACAAACAGCACAGAGAGGTTATATTATCTGTCAAATCAACTGACCACAGATTAAGTAGAAAAACTGACTGACTGCCCAACCCTTAGAGCATTAAACCAATGCTCTAAGGCCCAACCTGTCAACCTTCAAACCATCCAACCATAGGTTTTATTTAATTACAGTGTAGTAAGTCGTGTAGAAAAAAAAATTGTGCTTTACAGGCTGCCTCAATTTGCACATTGCTACAAATGGCAAGGCTAATGTTTCTATTGTATAAACTGTGTAACGCGGATTTTATTTGTACGCGCAATCGATATAATATTATTGTTGCTATGAGGCGCGGTGGCTTCGCCACAGTATTAATATGCACCACAGTATTGTAAGCATACCTGCATTAAATTTTTTAATTTTGGTTTACGTCATTAAAACTGTTAATATTTGATCTATGATTAAAGTAGGATTGAACTTTATTTGCCACAAGAAATTAAAATGTACCTCTATTTCATAAATCACAGTTTGTAAATTTTAAGAACACTTACAATTTTAACAAAACAATACAAAATGTGTAACTGTTCCAATAAGGCTCGGGCCATGTTATTGATAAGTAATTCATAATAAAAATATCAAAACCAAATAATTATAATAATCTTCTTCTTCTTCTCTCATTTTTTTGGCAACAGAGCCGACGATTGTGTCAGCTATTTCTGCCAGCGTCAAGTTTAGAATAATATTCTTGTTGATTATATTAATGGTATATTACAATGATAAATATATGTCTGGGTGTAATTTATCTATAATATGTATGTATTTACAAAAAAAAAAGAAGTATTTAAGTATGTATATCCGTATTCTAGAACCCATAATACAAGCTTATAATATGCTTACTTTGGGTCTAGATGGCGTTGTGTGTAGTTGTCGAAATATTATTATTATTATTATAAAAATAGAAAAAATGTGGATGAAATTAAATGACAACCATCTTCCGTGAAAACAAAAGATGGACCCCAAATTATAATAATCATTATAAATAATAAAATATAATATGTCAAAATTGATCATTACAATAATGTCAAGATGTCACAGTTAAAGTCAGTCACAGTTAGTCACAGTCAAAGTCAAAGTCAATGTCACAGACAAAGTCACAGTCATATTTACAGACAAAGTCATAGTCAAAGTCACAGTCAAATTAATAATATTGTATAATATTATGTGGACACTATCGCATACCATCATCTAGTCCCAAGGTAAGCAAAGCTTAATTCAAAGTCAAAGGTACACTAAGAACCCTATTCAAATTTTAATTTCGTGTAGTTACGTGTAATTTTACGGTATCACGTGAAATCATCCGTCCTTAAATCGACTTTACAGACAACCAATATATTGATAAAAATTTTAACTCAAAAACTTAGATATAACACTTACCCTTTAACTTTAATAATTTAGAGCCAGTGTATTAGAATTATTTTATTTTCAATTCTTAAAATGCAGTACCTAATCAATATGTTTTTTTTTATGTAGCCTATTTTTTTTTATATTTCTTATTGGTTACTTTTTAAAGTATTGAGCTGTTGATTTTGGGTGAGAGGTAAGCCAAATTATGAATTTCTTCAGTTTGTACTAGTTCAGATTTTGCTTTAGTCCTTGTTCTGAGAGATTTTGCAAGTTACGTCTTCGGCGTCATCCTATATTAGAAAGTGACACACAGCCTCTGTACTACACAACTCGCTCAGCTCGTTTTTGGCTGTGTGTACTCAGTCCTGTTTAGAACATTACGTCCATGGTCTTTAATGTTCTCTACTACATCAGTAGTCTGTGCGGTAAATCGCTCTTTTCGGTTCATTGTCTGGTCTGTCATTGATATGACAGTAGAGATGAGATAAACTTGCAAAATTCAATATTCAGGGCTTCTAAGTACAAGTACGTAAAAATACGAGGGTCGAAAACCAGGTTTTAAAATACTTGAAAGTATTTGTCGTCCCACCCGCTAAAGGTCGGGTTCGAGTATGGCAACCCGCTCCACGCTGGACGCGAGCGCCTTACCTAAAATACTTGCATAGGAATTCAACCTGTATTCCCAGTACGATAAGGAACAAATTCGTATGAATAAAAAATACTTTGAAGATAAAAGTATTTATTATACACAAAGTACGAGTGTGTTTCTTATTACATTGAAATATGAATCATTTTTCTATGCTATCGTTCGCCTTAAAGCACTTACTTTCATACTTGCAAGTATTGGACGCGAGTGTCTTACCTAAAATACTTGCATAGAAATTCAACCTGTATTCCTAGTAAGGTAAGGAGCAAATTCGTATGAATAAAAAATACTTTGAAGATAAAAGTATTTATTATTCACTAAATACGAGTGTGTTTTTTATCTACATTGAAATATGAATCGTTTTTCTATGCTATGCTATCGCGCGTTCGCCTTGTAGCACATACTTTCATACTTGCAAGTATTGTCTGCTCGTACCAGGGCGCCGTACTTCGAAGCGAAACCCTGGTTTAATCCATCCTTAACACGTAATAAATCCTACACGGAAGACTAGGCAGTATGGTCGAAAGACTATAGCCTGCCCTAGGGGCTAAAAAAAAAAAAAAAAAACTAATCCATCCATTCCGTTGGCATTTATTCTGTTTTCGCCAAATTTTCATTGTTGAAACTAAAGTGTGTGGTACTTAGTGGTTGACGTCGCACGTCGGTGCTAATTATCGAAAAATATCCCTTGCGGGAAGATATTAAACTGAAGTCAGTTAAACTTACGGTGAGAATATCTTTCAGTATGGTTTTGTTTTGTACACTGACATTTAACTTAGTATATTTTTTTCGTGCCTTGCAATGGGTTTTGTTCGGTGCTAGTAGTATATTGCGTTTGCGAGCAGTTACATTAAACGGACCACGTTTAAAAAGTGACACAGCTGCGCTTCGTCGACTAATTTCGCTTTCCTTTCACGTAGACTCATCTCATTTAAACGTAACCTATTTGATGCTCTCGGCAACTTATTGTTAACGTTAAAAGAACCTATCAATATTATTAAACCCGTATTTATGTAGTGTTATAATGAATGAATGATTATTGGGCCCTACTACAGGTAACTCAAAACAAAGTCAACTGTAGTGAACATTAGTAGCACGTCATGTCATTGTCCACTGTAGCAGTAGCTCTGTAGTAGGAACACAGATTTAAACAATCGAAGGTATACATACTTGAAACCTAGTTGTGTTCAGTTTAAAACATACAAATGAATTTTATAATGGTACTAGTTTTCCGCGGCGTGGTTTCACCTGCGTCTTTGCTTACTGCGCTGCTCCCGTCGCCAGTAGCGTGATGTTACACAGCCTCTAACCTTCCTCTAGAACTGGGCTATCACACGCAAAAAGAAATTTTCAAATACTGGTAGTTCTAGAGATTAGCGCATTCAAACTTACAAACAAACTCTTTCTGTTTTATATAATAGTATAGATTAAAGACACCGCTAAAACCTTAACTGAAACTGATCATAGGAATGCAGATGTTTCTATTATTTGAAAAACAAAATACCTTCTGACAACTTAGTCTTACTAATATAATTAAGTAATTAAATGGTATTTCTTTATGGGTTCCGTAACCTGAACATTTGTCAAAACGGAACCCATAAAGGATCACTTTGTTTGTCTGTCTGTCAAGAGTTTTTTCTCAGCAATGCATTGATATTAAATACGAAGAGTATTCAATGTAAATTTGTAACCTCTTAAAACTGTCAAAAAATCAACATTCTACATCAACACAATCAGAACATAAATGGCTGTACTATACTAATGAAGCGGAAGAGTTTGTTTGTTTCAATGTGCTAATCTCTGGAACTAGCTACGATAGCCCAGTTGTTGAGGAAGGTTATACGCCATGTAACATCAAGCTATTGGCGACGGGAGCAGAGCTTTACGCAAAGACGCGTGTGAAACCGCGCCGCAGTAAGCTAGTGTTATAATATAAATAATTAATGCTATATTGGTGCACAATTTCAACTCTCACTTGACTGATTTTTTAATATTCAATGTTTTATTGACAATATACATTTTGCCTCCTGTGGAAAAATGTGTATGTTAGTGTTTGTTGCAATGTGTGTCTGACTCATGCCACAGCATAAAGTCCAAACTAAATTAATCGACCCTCCATTAGTCTCCGTGCCACTGATGTTTCAGTATTGCTGATAAAATCAATTATATTTTGTGCATTGACTTACTTTCCTACTCATTGTTATTCATGTTTTCATTATTAAAACTTGATAAGCAATAACTTATCTAAGTAGGCACTAATTACATACAAGACACGAGTTGGTGAGATAAGTAGCCTCATACATTTGGTTTGATATTTCAGGAGTGAAGAAGGATGGCTCGTGGACAACAAAAACTACAATCGCAGGCGAAGGCTGCGGAAAAAGCATCCAAGATGAAAAAGCAACAGGGCCACAGTGCTACCGACCAGAAGAAAGCTGCACAGAAGGCTCTCGTACACGTGTGCGCCGTGTGCAAGGTAACTGATGATCACCATGCCTACTGCCCCCTTCATAACCACAATAACCCAAATATGTTGTTAACAATTAGTCTACAATATGCTGAAATTGGGGTAGGTACAAAATTATTTGTTACTAGAAAAGGTATGTACTTAAAGTATACAAGCTACATTTATTTAGTTTTTATCTCGTCATTTAAATTACAAGAATGTTGACTCATTATTTGGTTGCAGGCCCAGATGCCCGACCCTAAGACCTACAAACAGCATTTCGAAAACAAACATCCCAAGAATGACCTACCAGAAGACTTGAAATCTGTGTAACACTTTGTTCTAGATTTAACATTTATTTAACTTTTAAGAATTGTAAAAATATCTTTTATTGAACGGCAGTTGTTTATTTCATTACTTTAGTTTAAGCTGTGTTTTTTTATAACTAAATGGTATGAGCACTTCAATACATCATACACTTGAATATACATGTGTGTCAGTCTGCTCGTCAACTCACCACTCCGCTCAGCATGCTTATGTTTTTTATTTTTAATGATCGGAAAACTTTGTGCTCGAACATTATGTATTGTGGAGCACATACTCAACTGTTAACTCAGGCCACTCTTTTTAATCGCCAGATAATTATAAATAATTCATAATTATCTGGCGATTAAAATTGTAAAAATTTTAATAATTTAAATTTTGGTCTTAGTTATAATTTTAATATTCCATGCAACCAAAGCAAAAAAAAATATTGCCAAACACCCAACTAATATCATTTTATCAAGATTAGGAGAAAAGGATAAAGAATTTTAATTTATATTGTTGAGGTTCCTACTACCTTCTTATAATTATTAGATTCCATACTAAAGCGTATCGTCCGGTGAGTGAGAGCGCCGCAGTGTCTGACCCTCTGTCCCCTTCCTCGCCACCCCCTACGTCGTATATATCACAACGGTTAGTTCATAACATATCTGTTATATAGAATATCATTGAGTTAAGTTATCATGTTATTTTATAAATTTAAGACTGAACACGTTTACCTATAGTTTGGTTTGTTTTTTCAAAGTCAAAGTCAAAGTCAAAGTCAAAGTCAAAGTCAAAGTCAAAGTCAAAGTCAAAGTCAAAGTCAAAGTCAAAGTCAAAGCATTTATTTCATTTAGATCATAAAGTATGATGCTTATGAAAAGTCAACATTACATTTTGTCAGCCAATTGACCTACAGCCAGTTCGCTGACGAGGTAGAGCTGTGAGAAGAACTGGCAAGAAACTCACGCCACTCTTTTCAATCGCCAGATAATTACAGTTATTTGAATGAGTTACAATTTAAACACTCAACGCAACCAAAGAACCATACAAAGTAATTATTACAAATTAACTAATTAATATAATACTAAGATTAAAGAAAGAAAACAAGGAATTCAATTATTTAGTTTCAACTAGTATGGTAATTTGACTACGTATTTTAATTAAACTGGTAAATGCACCCCCTGGTCACATTGAACGACAAGGTAATACTGGATTGAATATTAAATGTAAGCCATGCCAAGATTGACCAGTCATCCCAAGTAGCACCCGTTCACGAGCATGACGCACGGGCCAGCCATCATCACCCTCGCCATATTAGAGGGAAGGTGATGACCCGGCCAATACGACACCACAAGCAATGACATTTTAGTGAGCATGACAATGCAGGGCATGGGTGGTAAAAGAACCCTAATAAAATGTATTATGCCTTACGAACTCGTAATGATCATGATATGCATCTACTTCACATTAAACTTTTACTACAATAGTCAACATAATTACAATAATAGTCAATATAATTACTATAATAATAATCAATATACTGAATGATAATAATAGTCAATATAAGTACAATAAAAAAAATATCAATATACTTAATGATAATAATAGTCAATAAAGCTACAACAATAATAATCAATATAACATTAATCTTGCATTAAACGAGCAACTATACCCATGCTGCTTTATCATTTAAATAATCATTAATAGTATAATAACCCTTTAGAATAAGGCGGTTTTTAACAGTTTGTTTGAATTTTTGTAGGGGTAGATTCATAATGTCAATGGGTAATTTGTTATAGAAACGTACACCTAGACCCGCAAATGAGTTGTTTACTTTATGTAGGCGATAATATGTACCAACTAATTTATGTTTACCTCGAGTATTCACAGAGTGCATGTCACAGTTTCTGGAATACAAGTCTATATTTTTCTTGATAAACATAATATTGGCGAAGATATACTGAGACGCCACCGTCAGAATACCTATTTCTTTAAAAATCTCTCTTAGTGAAACCCTAGGGCCCAAATTGTAAATAGATCGCACTGCTCGTTTTTGAATTATAAAAATTGAATCAATATCCGCAGACTTGCCCCAGAGCAGTATACCGTATGACATCACGCTATGGAAATAGCTGAAATAGACAAGTCTAGCTGTTTCTATGTCGGTAAACTGTCTTACCTTTCTTATCGCAAAGGCTGCGGAACTGAGTTTACCAGCAAGACACGATATTTGGGTACCCCATTGAAGCTTGTTATCTAAAGTTAAACCCAAAAAAACTGTAGACTCAACAAAGCTCAAAGTTTCATTATTTAAACTTATATTAATAGCTAGGCTTTTAGTATTGGGCATAGTAAATTTAACACATTTAGTTTTCTTTGAATTAAGCAGTAGGTTATTCGCACTAAACCAGTCCAGAACTTTCACTAGTGAGCTATTCACTTTATCAATGTTAGTTTCCTTACGATCCACTTTAAATAAAAGTGATGTGTCATCAGCGAACAGTACAATGTCGCAAAAATTCTGAATATGGAATGGCAAATTTTGTTTTCCAACTGGTTAGCCATTAACTCTAGCTTTTGTTGTTAACATTCTATAAAGTCAAAGCAATGTATTCATACCTACTTCTTCAATTTGAAAAGCTTAATTGTGTAAAAACGACTTCAAAACCGTACCTATATGTACAAACTTAAACAAAAAGTAGGATTCTTCAATATAACTTGAACAAACCAAAACATCACTAAGTATATTTTTTGTAATTTTTTTCAAAAGCGTTTAAATACCTATCGCTGTCAAATTTATGTAGGACCACCTACCTTGCAAAAAATCATTATAAGTCAATAAAAAACTATTCGTAATTGGCGGAAATCGAGTAACCAACATACATTAAAAAATACTATCGAAATGAAATGAATTAAATTTTGTACGGTAGTAGATCCACGCTGATTTCAGTATGAATGGGCCGGATCGTCCGGGGTAGTACTACCCTCTCATAGAAGATCGACTTAAGAGTAGTAGTATCCGTACTACTGCGTTTCGTTCGGTGAGTGAGAGCGCCGGAGGCCCAATTTCCCCCCTTTCCTCTTTCCTCACCTCCCTCATTCCCTTCCCCTAACCCCATTCCCAGCCACCATACCAGCAGTTTATGACGATGGCTTTTGGTATAGTGGCCGCCACTTCTGGATTCCACTGACTGCTTACCATCAGGCGGGGTGGAGTCACTTTGGTAGGCTATAATATAAAAAAAAAAAAAAAAAAAAAATTAAGAACCAGCTCTTGAAGTTGGCTAACAAGTTCTGTTGTGTTCAAAAATTGCAACAGGTACTTATTAGTGGTTCAATATAACACAAAGTAGGTACCCACTAGCAGTTAACTTATTTTTTAATGGTAACTAGCTGCCCTTACCTGCACCTGGCGTGCGTATTTACCTCGTCTAAGTATACTCATATAGAGGAAAATGGTACCTAAATAAAAATAGTTTTGTATCTTAAAACTTAGAACACTTTATTCGATCGATAATATAGGTAACCTTATCTACATGCGAATGATTAAAATTTTAAATCGGAGGACGAGCTACATCTTCTCGTACGACTCTACGTGGCCGCACTCGGCGCAGACGCGCGAGTACACGTCGCTCGCGGCGTCGTGCGTCTCCGCGCCGAACGCGTGCTCGTGCGGCGCGCGCGTGCGGTCGAACAGGCTCGAGCGCACGTCCATGCGCAGCGCGCGCAGTCGCCGCGCCGTCTGGCGCGAGGCGGTGCGTGCGCGCGCCTCGTCGCGCCGCTCGCGCTCGCGCTCCAGCGCCGCCTCCGAGCCCCACGCCTGCAGCGCGCGCTCCTGCACCTGCGCGCGCAGGTACAGGCGCATGTCGCCGAGCCGCGCGCCGTGCGGGTTGCGGCGCCGCACGCAGCGCAGCGGCGGCGCGCGCGCGTCCAGGTCGCAGTCCTTCAGCAGGTACAGGCTCTTGGCCTCCGTGCGCGTCAGCAGCGCGTGCGCGTCCGCGTCGTCGCGGCACTCGTCGCACACGCGGTGCGCGAACGAGTCGAACAGGTACGACGCGGCGAAGGCGCGCCCGCACTCCAGGCACGTGGGGCGCGCCGCGGGGTCGACGATGGGCGCGGGGGGCGCGCGCGCGCGCGGCGCCTCGCTCGCTTCTTCCTCGGGTAGGAATCCGCCGCCAGTGTCGGGCGCGGGCTTGCGCGCGCCGCCGCCGTCCCTGCGCGAGAGTGAACGTGAGTGGCGGGCGAGAGGCGCTGGTGGGCGGGGACGCGGCACCCGCCGTCCCTGCGCGAGAGTGAACGTGAGTGGCGGGCGAGAGGCGCTGGTGGGCGGGGACGCGGCACCCGCCGTCCCTGCGCGAGAGTGAACGTGAGTGGCGGGCGAGAGGCGCTGGTGGGCGGGGACGCGGCACCCGCCGTCCCTGCGCGAGAGTGAACGTGAGTGGCGGGCGAGAGGCGCTGGTGGGCGGGGACGCGGCACCCGCCGTCCCTGCGCGAGAGTGAACGTGAGTGGCGGGCGAGAGGCGCTGGTGGGCGGGGACGCGGCACCCGCGGGGGGCGACACTCACGTGGGGGCGCGCGTGGCGAGGCGTGCGTCGCGCAGAGCCCGCGCTCGCAGTCGGTTGCGCTCGGTGCGGGCGCGCTGCGCGCTCGTGAGAGTGGGGTCTGCGCGGTCTGCGCCGGGGTCTGCGCGGTCTGCGCCGGGGTCTGCGCGGTCTGCGCCGGTGTCCGCGCAGTCTCCTTCCCCGAGAACTTGTTCGCCCTCCAAAATCTCATCCATCATTTCAGCCATAGTTGTTTCTGTAGGTATTAAAATATTTTTTTTTAAATATTAAATTTTGGCGACCTAATTTCTCTTTGGCTGCCTTCCACTTTCTTCTAGTTTCCTTCTCTTTGTTGGTCGGCGACGACTACTATATTCTTAGCATCGCTTCTACAAAGTTAAACACACACTGAACCTTTTTTTTTTTTTTTTTATACGACTAAGGTGACAAACAAGCATACGGCCCGCCTGATGGTAAGCAGTTACCGTAGCCTATGGACGCTTGCAACACCAGGAGCATCACTAGCGCGTTGTCGACCCTGTTAAAAACCTTTTAACTCCTTTCTTGAAGAACTCCATGTTGTAGTCTCTCGGGAAAACCTCGACGGGTACCTACTCTGAGTTCACCTAATTATACTACACAAACAGTGGTACATACTTAAATGATGAATTATTTGCAAAAAATAAGTAATTTACTTTAAGTAAGTATATAATTTTGTACCTATTTCATTACATAGCCTATTAATACAAACTGCTTTAACTTTACATTGGAATGAATGAATGTCTTTCTAAGTAAATACAACTGTTACAAGTACAACTATGGACACAATAATACTGTTAAAAGTGGTGTTCACTCCACAAATGGATAGGACTCTGTGCGTAGGTACACTTACACAAAGGTATTATTCTATCTAGAGGTTGTATGTACCTACATTGTTACCTTATGATTACACTTGTGTAGGGATTGAGCGGGTGGCGCAGAAGTGTGCACATGACTCACCTCCCCACTCCAGGTACAGCTGCTAGCTATCATACTGCATGACATCAACTGCCTTGGCTTATTGATGTGATGAACATCCTGAAAATAAATAGAGCAATTAATTACAGATGGCTCATTTCCACAACATGTGAGGGTGGGCAATTACAGAGCTAGCAAAATTGTAACTTTTAATAAAATTCTCTCAAAACAAACTTGCTTTTATACTTAGTTACTGAGTACCTACATGACTGTCACATACTTTTTTTTCTAGTGTGGCACTAGTGGGACTTTGTGCCATTTCAGGTAAAATGGTAAAATATAAGGCAAGATACACAAGTAGAAACGAGAATAGAGGAAGGCGGAGCGATTATGACGGGAACAGGTGGAAAAATATATAACCTACGTGGCACATCAGCCCCACAATCACACAGATCGATATCCACTATATTGTGTAGTCTAGTCAGGTGGAAAGTAGTACAAACACGCCTCAAACGCATACGTATTATCATGCTTGTAACAATTTAGAACACTTTAATTTAAAAAACCAGGGTCTAAAATATGCTTTTCCTTTCGTCTGAAAACTTTCTTTCCATAGCAGATTCCAGAGTTTCTGGAGAAATTCTCTGGAAAGACTCAAAAGACCATGACAGAAATATTTGTATTATATTATTAATTCTATATCAAAATGTTGTTACTAGAAAATTAACGAATATTTTATTTTATGTAAAACAACATAATATTCAAGTGATCAGATTAAAGTTTTAGAGTAAAAGTTTTTTTTATAAAATGTCACTCAAATATTTTACTAATTTCGCTTGTACAAGAATACGAAAGTAATTAGCTACAATACCATTTAATTAATACTACGTACGGCGTGCACATAAGAAATTACCTGCAATTTGGAAGGTATTCGATAAAAATTAACAACACAGGCTAATTAAAGAACAAGATGAACAACAACAACAAAGTTGATCAAAACTTCAAACAAATTCAAATGCATTAATGCACAGACTAATACTATGTTCAAATGTCAAATAAACTAGAGAACAGAGTATAGAGTAAAATCAAAACGAAAAACCTTAACCACATAATAGTAACCATAGACGTATCCGATCACTTCGAGTTAGAAAACGATAGGTACAGAGAGGTAGATATATCGGCAAATGCACGATATCAGTGAGTTAATCCCATGGACGTAATATACTCTTGCCACACTCACATACTACTCTTGCCTTTTGTACAATGCGGACGTGTTTTTTGTTTACAATGAAATTTTAAATAGTGATCATTTTATATAAAATTATTAATAACAATTTTTGCGGTGTGAGCAATTAATTAAACTGTGTCGCGAGTGTTCTATGTCTATCTTCAAACTGCAAGTATGAGATAAATTATTCTTATTCATAAATAGTGTTTCTGTGTTATATAATGGCTAACACAGGATCTAGTCCTTCTAACCGTGGAATGTTGCCCACATCAGAGATCCAGAGATGGGTAGCGACCATTGATGAATTTTTAGATGACATATGTTCTATTGTAAGCGATGGAAAAATGAACTCTGAACAGAAGCTTCGGGTCTCAAGCCTATGTCGCAAGGTGACGAATGGCACATCTCAGATGGCTGTTTTGTATCAAGCTCTGAAACAAAAAGCTATTGAAGCCATAATTGATGACCTTTGAAGACAGCAGGATTTATCAGACTCTTTTAAAGACTTCAAAGACGTAGTAGAGGAAAAGCTGATACCTAATGAAAATACTTCTTTTGCCGATATGGTGAAAAAAGGCGCTCAAAATTTTATTCGTCCTAGTAGCCTGAGTTCTGTTGCGATTTATCCAAAAGATAAAAGCAAAACAAGCGACGACACCAAGTCTTTGGTACAAAAAATCATCTCGCCTGAAGAACTAAAATTACGTGTACGTGGATTAAGAAAAGTAGGAAAAGGAGGGGTCCTAATTAGCACCGAATCCAAAGGCGATATAGAGAAAATAAAGAATTCGGAGAAACTTAAATCTTCAGGTCTCACTCTGGAGGAGCCACCCAAACGCCGTCCCAGGATTGTCATCATTGGCGTCCCCATAGCCCATAATGAGAAAGATGTTATGGAATGTATTTACGAGCAAAATCTTGCCGATAAATTTCCAAATACTACCCGAGATTCCTTTATGGCGGCGGTAAAACTTAGCCATAAATCGGGTAAGAGAACACATTCCTTTTGCAATTATATAATTGAAGTCCCCGCTATTGTTAGAAAATGCTTGATCACTCAAGGTCGCATTTTTATCAATTGGACGTCATGCCCAGTTCGGGACTTCACACTGGTAACGAGATGTTATAATTGCCAACAATTTGGTCATGCTGCAAAATTCTGTAGAGAAATAAGCCCTACGTGTAATCATTGTGGTGAAACTGGTCATGTGTTTAAGGACTGTAATAAGAAGGATGCCCACCCCATCTGTGCGACGTGTAAACGGTTCAAGAAGAAGTGTGATCACAGAACGGGGGACGAATCTTGTCCCGCACGTAAATTCGCCGAAGATAGATATATAAACTCGGTAGACTATAAAGGTGACTAAGTGTACTACCTGTTTTATTATTACCTTGTAAGCACTTACACACTAGTTTTATTCTATTCATTTATATTTTTTGTATTACCTAGCTAATAAATTTATTGACTCTTATTAGATATTAATGACATAAACCTATGTTTACCTAAATACATACTCTCGTATCGTACTCCACAAACTCAAAAGTAAAATTTTTGTTAGCATCACGTACCTAATACTTATGACTTATTACTAAGTTATTATTAAAATTGACAGTGTTCTAGTTATTCTCTAATTAAGAATAAAATGCTTTCACAGCAAAAAATACTAAAATAAACATGAGTAGCCTCAGACGTGACATACACATTATTGGCTTTAACCTAGATTATAAAATACTGATGATGACTACACTTCCATATCTCACTTATGTAAATAATAATTCGCAAGCAATAAATTTAAATAACTCTTACTTTTAAAATTTATAATAAGATCCTAATTATTTTTATTTTGTAAGATAATTTAGTATACTGACACAAGTTTAATATTATAAGACTTGCCAAAATAATCAGACATAGACTTATTTACAATAGATAATTAAGTTAATATATATCTGTAATTTCATTGTGATGTATATAATATATATTTCATTGCTAAACAATTTAAGTGTACATGTATCTGTTACTATAAAATTAGCACATAAACTGCCTGTGATACAGGAATACTCCTAGTACAGGCACCTAACATTATTATACCTGTTTTGTATTAATATAAGGCCACTAAAAATTGTACTTTTATTTAAACTGATTAAATGATTTGATTTGATTTGATTTTTTTTTTTTTTTTTTTTTTTTATATTATAGCCTACCAAAGTAACTCCACCCCGCCTGATGGTAAGCAGTCAGTGGAATCCAGAAGTGGCGGCAACCATACCAAAAGCCATCGTCTTAAACTGCTGGTATGGTGGCCTCCACTATGGCGGCTGGGAATGGGGTTAGGGGAAGGGAATGAGGGAGGTGAGGAAAGAGGAAAGGGGGGAAATTAGGCCTCCGGCGCTCTCACTCACCGAACGAAACGCAGTAGTACGGATACTACTACTCTTAAGTCGATCTTCTATGAGAGGGTAGTACTTCCCTGGACGATCCGGCCCATTCATGCTGATTTGATACTAAATAGGACTGATAACTCTAATTTACGAAAATTAACTGTATTACAAGTTGTTATGGTACATTTTACGAGTTACAGAGGCAAAATCCGGGACGAGAGGGATATCGACAACTGAGGCCGTGTGTCTCTTTCTTTCATCTTGCCGGCCTCGGAAAATACCTTTGTTAAAAAAAAATATCTCGAAAAACTGTGTTAAAACACTCGTATTTTAATCGCATTTTAATGATTCAGAGCCAGTGTATTATAATTATTTTATTTTCTCTTCAAATTCTTATGGAAGCAGTTGTTATTGTGTGGATGGTTGAGTATTTTATTATCTCTTGTTCTGATTGTTGGGTTCTTTCTTATTGACACAATCTATTCTTTACTTATATGAGTTCTTCATTGTTACGACGCGTAGGAATTCTCAAATAAAATACTTAATATTGGTACACTATTTACTTCTTGCTTTTACATGAGTCACGGTACAAACAAATACAACGGAACGACTAACTAAGTAGAGAACTAAGGAACGACTTACTATGGATAGTATTAGGGAGCGACTGAGGGCGCTGCGCTTGCGTTACATACACGTCCCATACTAAATACTTAAAAGTAAAGGTTAACTGACGTGACCCCACACTGATGTATATGATGCATGATGTGGTCTCCTCTAATTGAAGGATTACATTGAAATATATTTGTGTCCTTTTTACTTTTAAGTTACAATTGTGTACATCTTTTGTTGGAGATCCTTAAATATAAATAAATAAAAAAGATAATTTTATTACCGTAAAGTTTAATTTCAACCCATTCAGTTTGTACTAGTTCAGTTTTTGCGTGAAGGAGTAACAAACATGATAATAACACCACAAATACACAACGCTATCTAGACTCAAACAAGCATAATAACATTATTAAAGCTTGTGTTATGGGTGCTTTTATAAAATACATACATATTATACAAAGAAACACCCAAGCCTATGCATACTATAGCATCGACTATTTTAAGTTTGTCTCTCTTATTAAAAATCTTATTGTCACCGTATTAGAAAGAGACTCATGGCCTCTGTACTACATCTCTCGCTCGACTCGTTTTTTGGCTGCGAGTACTCATTCCTGAATACATCTCTCGCTCGGCTCGTTTTTTAGCTGCGAGTACTCATTCCTGTATAGTTTATTATTTTAATCATCGGGTGCATATAGGGAGTATAATAATATGTACAAGTACATTAAACAATACGAAAAAGCGCGGGAAATTTCGGTTTGGGAAGGTGTATTTTTAGCGGCAATTTTAAAAAGATAAATTTTAATTATAATTCGGTTCAGATAAATAAGGTGTATATGTAAATATTTATTGTATATTGTACATATATTTAATTTTCGATTAGTTATTTTCCTGAGTATTGGTAAGTTTTTGTACATATAATATTCGAAACGTGATTCGGGTCGAATGAACGACTCGCCTGATGATTTGTTGGGGGATTTAGGTTCTAGCTTAAATCCCCCCGTTGTTGGTAGTTATGTTACTGTCATAACACATGCTGAGGTGAGTGATATGGACACAGATGGGTCTGTAGCCACAGCAAGTGGAAGGGATACGGATGCTGTTACCTCTGAGAACCAAGCTAGTACTTCGCGTAAACGACGTTCTCTTAAACATAGAGTTTGCAAACATTGCCATAAAACAAAACAGAGTAGAAGGGTAGTGATTCCTGAGGGATCCTCTATTCTTGAAACGGAATGCATGTGCAAATCTAATTCAGAAAAATAAGACTTCAAAAGGTTCGTCGAGTGCCACACAAGTACAGCTTCACCCGATACAGAAACCAAATGTGGCGTTTCAAGTCATCCATATGGATATTACAGGAGTTAGCCGAGCGAATGGCCAAGTTATAGGTTAGGTTAGGTTAGGTTGGGTTAGGTTAGGTTAGGTTATGGGTTTCGTCCTCGGGGACTTCAACGCCAAATCCACGGCTTGGGGTTCCCCGGCCACGGACGTCAGGGGTGAGGTGCTCGAGGAGTGGGCCGTGGCACACGGCCTACTCGTTCTCAACCGGGGAGCCGTTAACACGTGCGTGCGTCAGCGGGGCGGGTCGATTGTCGATCTCGCCTTCGCCAGCCCCGCACTAGCCCGCCGTGTCGTAGGCTGGCGCGTCATCGAGGAGGTGGAGACTCTGTCGGATCACTTATACATCCGATTCGACGTCTCCGCCGAAAACCATGGCGCGCCGGCCAGAGCGGCCCCGGGAGAGAACAGTCCGCGTTGGTCTTTGAGACAACTGGATCAGGAGGCGCTCCTGGAGGCTTCCATCGTTCAGGCCTGGGTGAGAGCACCGGACAGGCCTGAGAACATCGAGATGGAGGCCGAGTGGTTCCAGGAAGCGATGTCGCAAATTTGCGACGCGGCGATGCCGCGGGTCCGACGCAGACCCGCCAAGCGTCAGGTGTACTGGTGGTCGCAGGCGATCGCACAACTGCGTCGCGACTGTGTCGCGGCGCGCCGCCAGTACACCAGACTCCGCAGGAGGCGTCGCCGCCCTCCCGATGCCGAGGCCAGGGAGGCAGAGCTGTACGAGGCGTACAGAGCGGCCAAAAAACGGCTGCAGGCAGCCATCTCGCGGGCCAAAGATCAGGCCCGCGAGCAGTTCTTGGAGACTCTGGACCGTGATCCGTGGGGGCGTCCATACCTTTTGGTACGGGGCAAACTTCGCCCGTGGGCGCCTCCACTGTCCCAGAGTCTCCAGCCACAGCTGCTGGAGGAGGTGGTGGCTGCTCTGTTCCCTCAGAGGGCGGAGCACCCTCCTCCGTTGATGGTTCTGCCTCCCATGGCTCCCAACGCGGACGACGACGACGTACCCGAAGTGACCCGGGTAGAGCTTCGAGCTGCGGTGAAGAGGCTTCAAGCCAAAAACACCGCGCCAGGACCGGACGGCATTCCAGGCCGTGCGTGGGTCCTGGCCCTTCGGGAGCTCGAGCCCCGACTGTTAGGGCTCCTCAGTGCGTGCCTTGAGGAGGGCCGATTTCCGCTGCTGTGGAAAACCGGCAAGCTGGTCCTCCTCAAGAAGGAGGGGCGCCCGGCGGACTCTCCGTCCGCCTACCGGCCCATCGTGCTTCTCGACGAGGTGGCGAAGCTCTTCGAGCGTGTCATCGCGAGCCGCCTCGTCGAGCACCTTAGTGAAGTCGGGCCGGATTTGGCGGAAAACCAGTTTGGTTTTCGCCGCGGGCGCTCCACCGTGCATGCCATCATGCGCGTGAGGAGTCTGGCGGAGGACGCGTTGTCCCGGGGCGAGGTGGTGTTGGCGGTGTCGCTCGACATCGCCAACGCGTTCAACTCCTTGCCCTGGAGCTGCGTCAGGGAGGCACTCGTGTACCATCGAGTGCCGACCTACCTCCGCCGCATTGTCGGGGCCTATCTTAGTGATAGAGCGGTAGTTTACCCGGGTCGCAATGCTCTCGGTCGGCGAGAGATGACCTGCGGTGTTCCACAGGGATCAGTTCTTGGTCCGCTCCTGTGGAACATCGGCTATGACTGGGTCATACGAGGCGTTCTTCTCCCTGGTGTCGTCGTGACGTGTTATGCCGACGACACCCTTGTCACGGCTCGGGGGAAGGACTATAGGCGCGCTGCCATCTCAGCTACGGCTGGGGTCGCGCAAGTCGTGGGTCGCATCCGGCGGTTGGGTCTCGAGGTGGCCCTGGCCAAATCGGAGGCCGTTTGTTTTCACGGTCCCCGAAAGGGGCCACCTCAGGGCTCCCACATCATTGTTGGGGGCGTCCGGATCGGCGTCGAGTCGACGCTGAAGTATCTCGGCGTCGTCCTCGACAGCCGGTGGAACTTCGTCGAACATTTCCGCCGGCTGGCGCCCAAGTTATTGGGCGCCGCCGCTGCCTTGGCAAGGCTGCTCCCCAACCTCGGGGGGCCCAGCCCAACCTGCCGGAGACTGTATGGAGGGATCGTGCGGTCCATGGCCCTGTACGGAGCGCCCGTATGGGCTGCCAACCTGGCAGCCCGGAACGTTGCCGTACTGCGGAGGCCGCAACGGGCCATGGCCGTGCGCATGGTGCGCGGCTACCGCACGATCTCGTTCGAAGCAGCGACCCTATTGGCCGGATCCCCGCCCTGGGACCTGGAAGCCGAAGTCCTCGCGTCGTTATTCCGATGGCGCGAGGAGGCGGCGGAGCGGGACCTGCGACCTCTGCCTCGAGAAATCGAGGCGCAGCGGTCCCAGCTCCGCACAGTCCTAGTGGCGGAGTGGAAGGCGCGACTTGCGCGACCAACTGCAGGGCACGCCACGGTGGTGGCGGTAAGTCCCGTCCTCGAGGAGTGGCTGGAGAGGAGGCACGGCGTCCTCACGTTCCGGCTGACACAGGTACTCACCGGTCACGGGTGCTTCGGCACGTACCTGTGTCTCATAGGCCGGGAGCAGACGTCCGTCTGCCACCACTGCGGGGTCTGCCCGCGCGACACGGCGCTCCACACGCTCGTGGAGTGTCCAGCGTGGGCGGACCAGCGCCGCGACCTAGTTGCGGCGCTCGCGACGGCCCAACTCTCGCTGCCGGCCGTGGTTCTGTCCATGGTCCGCAGCGAGAGGGCTTGGGAGGGGGTCGCCTCCTTTTGCGAGCAGGTAATGCTCGCCAAGGAGGCGGCCGAGCGGGAGAGGGAGCTGACCACCTTGCTCCCCGCCCGTCGCGCCCGCCCCGGACGTCGCCGTGGGGCGCTCCGGGATCTCCAGCCACCGTAGGAGGATGCCTGCGGGCGGCGATTGGGCAATCGCCGCTCGAACAGCACAGGCCCGAGAAGGCGGCGTACGTGTTCCACGAACGCCTCTCGATGGAGGAAGGGGGGCTAGGCCCCCCAAATCAGACGGGGCCCGCTCACGTTGAGCGGGCCGTGGCCCGTCGGGGTCGCGGATGAATGCGCGAGCGTCTCCCGTGACCCCGGCACTCTGGCCGTCTGGAGGAACACCGTGGGTTTTAGTCGGTATGCCGGTCGCTGTCTCATTGTGGCCGGAGAGTCCGACATAACCCCCGCCTCGCCCAGGCGGGTGCGTACTCGTAATGAGTTTCCCACGAAAAAAAAAAAAAAAAAAAAGGTTAGGTTATGGGTTCCCCCCCAAACGGGGTTCTCGCCTTGTCGCGGCGGGGGGGCTTAGTAGCCGTGGTTACCAAGGACCACGGTGAACCAAGAGGAACCCCAAGGAGGCGCCGCTCCTCTGGGCTTTGGCGGTAAGCCTACGATGGAGCGGCTCAGGAGGGTTGCGGTGCTGTATGGGCGGCACCGCAACTGGGTCGGGCTGCGGTGTTGCTTCGGCGACACTGCGGCTGGGGAGTGGCGAGGCCGCGGCGGGAGAGGAGTGCCGGTATAACGGTGCGCCGCTCTCCCTACCTTCCGCGGCCTCGGCGGGGCCGCAACCGCCAGATTGCGGACGCGGTGGGGCCGCAGGGGAAGAGGAGTGTCGGTATTGCGACGCGCCGTTCTCCCTATCCTCTGCGGCCGAGTTAGGAGGTGGCCTGCGGGCGGCGATCGGGCAGTCGCCGCCCGAACAGCACGGGCCCGAGATGGCAGTGCGAGTGTTCCGCACACGCCTCTCGAGGGAGGGGGGGCTAGGTCCCCCAAATCGGACGGGGCCCGCTCCGGTGTGGTGAGCGGGCCGTGGCCCATCGGGGTCGCGGATGAATGCGCAAGCGTCTCCCGTGACCCCGACACTCTGGCCGTCTGGAGGAACACCGTGGGTTTTAGTCGGTATGCCGGCCGCGCTTTGAGTGCGGTCGGAGAGTCCGACATAACCCCCGCTTTGCCCGGGCGGGTGTGTATGCGTAATGCATTTCCCACGTAAAAAAAAAAAAAAAAAGGTTAGGTTATGGGCTTGGCGGTGGTCGCCGAGCCTTACTCGGTCCCCGAGCATTGGCTGGGCGACCGGGACGGCCTGGTCGCACTCACATCGCGGTCTTCCACAGACTCCCCTCCCCTCTCGCTCTTAGAGAGGGGACCGGGATACGTGGCCGCCGCGTGGGGGGATGTGGCCCTAGTAGGTGTCTATTTCTCCCCAAACCGCCCGCTCTCAGACTTTGAGGACTTCCTGGAGGTCCTCACTGCAGTCGTGGGGAGGGCGGTGCCGCGCCAGGTCGTCGTGTTGGGCGACCTGAACGCCAAGTCGGCGGCCTGGGGCAACCCGGCTGCCTCGTGTGACGTCCGGGGGCACGCCGTCGAATTTTGGGCGGCGTCATGCGGAGTGTCCCTCCTCAACAGGGGGGCGGTCCACACGTGTGTGCGGCAGCGGGGAGGTTCGGTGGTTGACGTCTCGTTCGCCACCCCCGTGCTGGCCGCACGCATCGTGAACTGGCGGGTGGAGATGGTGGAAACCTTGTCGGACCACCGATACGTGCGGTTCGACATTTCCACCCAGGGTCCCCGGGGGCAGTTGGCCCGCTCTTGTAGGTCACCCTTCCCTCGGTGGGCTCTCACTCGCCTGGACGGGGAGGCAGCCAGGGAGGCGGCCTTCCTCCAGGACTGGCTGTCGCCCCCTGTTGAGGCCCCGGACGTCGACGCCGCAGCGGTCCGGCTCAGGGGATCCCTGACCGAGGTATGCAACTCCAGCATGCCTCGCTCTCGCCGTCCGCCTCCTCGTCGCGCCGTGTATTGGTGGACGGAGGAACTGGCGGGGCTCCGTGCCGCATGTGTGGCGGCCAGGCGGGCCTACACGCGGAGCCGCCGATGCAGCGCCCGTAGTCAGGCGGACGAGGACCGCCTCTACGTCTCGTACCGAGAGGCGAAGACGGCCCTCAAGACGGCTATGTGCGCTGCCAAGGACTCGGCGAGGGCCGAGATGTTGGAGGATCTGGACAGGGATCCCTACGGGAGACCATACAAGGCGGCGCGAAACAAACTGCGCCCCCATGGTCCCCCTCTGACCGAGACCCTCGAGCCGGTGCTGTTGGATGGGGTGGTACGGTCCCTGTTCCCGCGCAGGACCGACTTCACCCCACCAACGATGGACCCCCCGCCGCGTGCGGCCCCACCGGAGGAAGGGGTCCCTCCGGTGACTGCGGAGGAATTCCACGCGGGGGTCCTCAGCCTCCGCGCCAAGAAGACGGCCCCTGGACCGGACGGCGTCCCTGCTCGGGTGCTGGCCATAGCTGCCACTCAAATGGAGGACAGGTTTCGGGACCTTTTCAGCGCGTGCTTTGCGGCTGGAAGGTTCCCGAAGCCTTGGAAGGAGGGGCAGCTGTGCCTCCTCCGTAAAGAGGGACGCCCGGTCGATTCCCCCTCGGCATACCGGCCCATCGTTCTTCTCGATGAGGTCGGTAAAATGTTCGAGGGGATTATCGCCTGCCGGCTCAACAGCCATCTGCAGGGAGTAGGGCCAGACCTGTCGGACGCCCAGTTCGGTTTCCGACAGGGTCGGTCCACCATTGATGCGTTGGCCCTACTCAGGGGCCAGGTGAAGGAGGCAGTTGAGGTGGGGGGCGGAGTGTTGGCGGTGTCATTCGACATAGCCAACGCCTTCAACTCCGTGCCCCACTCGACTATATTGGAGGCACTCCGATATCACGGAGTGCCTCAGTACTTGAGGGGCCTCCTGGCCAACTACTTGGAGGACCGCGAGGTCCTCCTTGTGGACAAAATGGCCAGGCTGAGGCGATATAGCGCGGAGTCCGGTGTTCCACAGGGGTCGGTGCTGGGGCCCACCCTGTGGAACATCGGGTTCGATTGGCTCCTGCGGGGGGCCCTCCTCCCGGGCACGAGTGTCATATGTTACGCGGATGACACTCTCCTCACTGCCCGGGGGAGGAATTTCAGGGAGGCGGCCAATCTGGCCTCGGCTGGCGGATCCTTGGTCGCAGGGAGGATCCGCCGCCTTGGGTTGAGGGTAGCGCTGAACAAGACCGAGGCCGTGTTTTTCCACGGGCCTCGGCAGCGCTGCCCTCCTGACGCCCACATAGTCGTGGAGGGCGTCAGCATAGAAGTCCGGCCCCAGATGAAATATCTGGGCCTGGTGCTGGACAGCAGGTGGCGCTTCGGCCCGCACTTCAGCGGGCTGTCGACGCGCCTGCTAAAAGCCGCTGACGCCCTCTCGTGGCTCCTCCCCAACCTGGGAGGGCCCAGCGCACGATGCCGGCGTCTGTATGCCGGCATCCTGCGGAGCATGGCCCTATATGGGGCCCCCATCTGGGCGGACACCCTCCACAGGAGGGAGAATGCCACCGCTCTTCGCAGGCCACAGAGGGCCATTGCACAGCGGGTGGCGAGGGCCTACCGCTCAGTGGGCTTTTCGGCGGCGTGCGCTCTGGCGGGTACCCCTCCTTGGGAGCTCGAGGCGTGGGTCCTCGCCAGAGTGTACGAGTGGGCGGCGCGCCGAAAGGCGCTCGGAGAGTGCCCCGTCGTAGAGGAGCGGGAGGCCGTGAGGCGGGAGGCGAGGGACGCCATCGTCATCCACTGGACGGACGACCTCGCCACTGCCACCTTTGGCCGCCGGACCCTGGACGCGCTCGGGCCAGTTCTGCGGGAATGGCTCGAGCGGCCGCACGGTTTCCTCTCGTTTCGTCTTGTGCAGGTGCTGTCAGGGCACGGCTGCTTTGGCTCGCACCTGCACAGGATCGGGAGGGAGGAGACCCCGGCGTGCCACGACTGCGGCGCGGCGGAGGACACAGCGCAGCACACCCTCGAGGTCTGCCCGGCTTGGTTTGAGCCGCGCCGCAGTCTTATTGCGGAGATCGGCCAGGACCTCTCGCTTTCCGGCGTAGTTCATTCCATGCTGGGGAGCGAGAGGGCTTGGGCCGCGGTCGCCTCCTTTTGCGAGGACGTCATTTCGCAAAAGGAGGCGGCGGAGCGTGCGCGGGAGGACGACCCTCTCGCTGCGCCGCTCCGAAGGCGAAGAAGAGGTCGGAGAAGACGCCATCTTCTCCCTCCTTGCGGTGGTGATGGGCGGGCGATAGGCGCGGGGGCGCCTCCGCCCGCATTGCACTCCACACCACCTCCGCCGGACATTCCCGACCCTCCCCCCATGGGGAGGGCGTGAGGGGCCCGCCGTGAAGGCGGGCGATCGTCGGAGGGGGACTGGACGTAAAGGCTACGCCGGTTTCCCAGTTCCCCTCCAGTCAGACGATGCGGGAATGCCGCTGGGTTGTTTTAGTGGGTATACCGGGCTGCCGGCCCGGGGAGTCCCACATAACCCCCCATTCCCCCAAATGGGCGGGTATGCGTAATCGCATTTTTTCCCAGCGCAAACAAAAAAAAAAAAAAAAAAAAAGGTTAGGTTATGGGCGGGGGGGGGGGGGCGCGTCGTTATTCCGATGGCGCGAGGAGGCGGCGGAGCGGGACCTGCGACCTCTGCCTCGAGAGATCGAGGCGCAGCGGTCCCAGCTCCGCACAGTCCTAGTGGCGGAGTGGAAGGCGCGACTTGCGCGACCAAGTGCAGGGCACGCCACGGTGGTGGCGGTAAGTCCCGTCCTAGAGGAGTGGCTGGAGAGGAGGCACGGCGTCCTCACGTTCCGGCTGACACAGGTACTCACCGGTCACGGGTGCTTCGGCACGTACCTGTGTCTCATAGGCCGGGAGCAGACGTCCGTCTGCCATCATTGCGGGGTCTGCCCGCGCGACACGGCGCTCCACACGCTCGTGGAGTGTCCAGCGTGGGCGGACCAGCGCCGCGACCTAGTTGCGGCGCTCGCGACGGCCCGGCTCTCGCTGCCGACCGTGGTTCTGTCCATGGTCCGCAGCGAGAGGGCTTGGGAGGGAGTCGCCTCCTTTTGCGAGCAGGTAATGCTCGCCAAGGAGGCGGCCGAGCAGGAGAGGGAGCTAACCACCTTGCTCCCCGCCCGTCGCGCCCGCCCCGGACGTCGCCGTGGGGCGCTCCGGGATCTCCAGCCACCGTAGGAGGATGCCTGCGGGCGGCGATTGGGCAATCGCCGCTCGAACAGCACAGGCCCGAGAAGGCGGCGTACGTGTTCCACGAACGCCTCTCGATGGAGGAAGGGGGGCTAGGCCCCCCAAATCAGACGGGGCCCGCTCACGTTGAGCGGGCCGTGGCCCGTCGGGGTCGCGGATGAATGCGCGAGCGTCTCCCGTGACCCCGGCACTCTGGCCGTCTGGAGGAACACCGTGGGTTTTAGTCGGTATGCCGGTCGCTGTCTCATTGTGGCCGGAGAGTCCGACATAACCCCCGCCTCGCCCAGGCGGGTGCGTACTCGTAATGAGTTTCCCACGAAAAAAAAAAAAAAAAAAAGGTTATGGGCGGGGGACCCCCCACAGTGCTTACGTCCTCGTCGTGTCCCCTGGTAACGACCCAGTCCTGACCACCGTAACGGAGTGGCAGGCTGGGCTCGGCTAAAGTGCACTGTGCATCGTTGCTTATATTTACTTGTCGTGCGTGCTGCGATCGTAGGAGGCTATGCCTAAACCTGCGCGGGACGCCCTCGGGCGTTTCCTAAAACCCAAAAAAGGCCCTTCTCAGGGCCAACCAAAAGACCCCTCCCAGGGTCAATCTGACGTCTCGGCGTCCGAAGCTAGTCGCGCGCCGTCTGCAGCCAGCTTCTTCGGCGGGGTCGGTGATTCCGACAACGAGTCGCTCAGCTCACACGGCGTCTCAGACGCGGGTGAGCCACGGTCGGTGTCGCGCAAGCGCGCCTACCGGAAAGGAGGATCCGAGAGCTCCTCAGTTTCGGGCTCGGCGGGGCTGTCGAAGGCTAAAAAGCCTGCAACAGCCGCCGACACCCACGTCGTGGGTCTGGCGGACGCCCAACGCCAGTTGGACCTGGCTCGGCGGGAACAGCTCCAACAAGAGCTGGAGGAGCGAGTTGCAGCACAGGAGCAACGCGCGCGTGCTGCCCGGGCCAGGTCCGGGTATGGCGCTTCCCGCGTTTTATACTCGGACCACTCCCTTGCCGAGCTGGAGCGGATGGCGGAAGAGGACGAAGAGGAGATAGCGGAAGTCGCCTCTAAGTCCTCAAATCTAAAAGGGACGTTTCAAAAGGCCCTTAAATGCCGGGCCGCGAGCATGCGTGGCATCGTCGGGGAGCTCGTCAGAAGGACGGCGACCGACGAGACGCGGCAACTGCAGGCGAAAGTCGATCGCCTGCAGTCGGAGGTCAGCCAGCTTCACCAGAAGCTGGCCGACGCCACCGCCCGGCCGAACCAGGCCACACCACTGCCTGCGTTGGAAGCCCCCTCCTCAAACCTTGAGGATATTATCCGCAAGGTTGTAATGGAGGAGCGGGCGTTCACGAGAGCCTGCCTAGCGGGTATCGAAGACCGGCTCTTGCCGGAGAGGCGCCTCCGACCGCCACTTGCGGCGGACAAGCGGGGACAGCCGGGTCCGTCCTCGCAGGGGAAGGACGTTGTTCTCCCTTCCGCCACTCCGTCCAGCCAGCAGGGCTGGACCGAAGTGGTCGGGAAGGGGAAGGGGAAGGGCAAGGGGAAAAAGACCCAACCTTCCACCCCCATTCTTGCCGCCGCGCCTTCCAGCCAGTCGCAGACGGCTGGAGGAGGAAAGGGAAAGGGGAAGGGAAAAGGCAAAAAGACGGTGCCAGCCGCCCCTGCCGTTCCTGCCACCACTACCCCCAGTCAGCCGCAGACCAGCGGGAGTAAGAGAAAAGGGAAGGGGCGGGGGGGGAATAAGAGCAAACTTGTTCCCCCAAAGACTGCGGCCGTCGTGGTGACGCTCACCGCGGAGGCTGCAGAGCGGGGCGAGACTTACGCGTCCGTACTGCTGCGGGCGCGCGCCAACGCCGATCCCACCCAACTGGGGATTGGCAAAGTCTCCTGTCGGCGGACCCAAACCGGGGCTCGAATCTTCGAGTTCCCAGGGGCGGAGGGTAACGCCAGTGCTGACCTCTTCGCAGCCAAGCTGCAGGAGGTCATAGCGGACTCGGCGAAGGTGGCCCGCCCGGTGAAGATGGCGGCCTTAGAGGTGACCGACCTCGATGATTCGGTCACCAAAGAGGAGCTGGTGGCGGCGGTCGCAGCGATCGGGGGCTGCAGCGTCGCAGCGGTGCAAGGCCGGGACATCAGACCCGGCCGCGGCGGCATGGGCACCATGCGGTTCGAGTGCCCAGTCGCCGCTGCCAAAGCCGTCCTTGAAAAAGGACGGCTTTGTGTCGGATTCAGCTCGGGTGCAGTCCGGGCACTTGTAGACACGCCTCTGCGCTGCTACAGGTGCTTCGGCATTGGCCACACCCGAGCCCTCTGTCCGTCCACGGTGGACAGGTCGGACAGCTGCTACCGCTGCGGCAAGGACGGCCACAAAGCCGTCTCCTGCACGGCCGCCACGCCGCACTGCGCGGTCTGTGCCGCCAGTGGCCGCCCGGCGGGCCATGTCATGAAGGGGAGGATGTGTAATCCTCCCCCCAAGAAGGGTAAAGTGCAGGCGCCAGTCGGGCCTGCTACTAACGCCGTCGTTCCCGTGGCGGGAACCTCGGCGGCTGCGGAGGAGGAGGGTGCGATGTCCGACTGATGGATAGGGTCATCGAACATCGCATCCTCCAGGCGAACACCAACCACTGCCGGGCAGCCCAGGACTTGCTGATGCAGACCATGGCTGAGTGGTTGGTGGACTTGTCGGTGGTCGCCGAGCCTTACTCGGTCCCCGGGCATTGGCTGGGCGACCGGGACGGCCTGGTCGCAGTCACATCGCGGTCTTCCACAGACTCCCCTCCCCTCTCGCTCTTAGAGAGGGGACCGGGATACGTGGCCGCCGCGTGGGGGGATGTGGCCCTAGTTGGGGTCTATTTCTCCCCAAACCGCCCTCTCTCGGACTTTGAGGACTTCCTGGAGGTCCTGACTGCAGTCGTGGGGAGGGCGGTGCCGCGCCAGGTCGTCGTGTTGGGCGACCTGAACGCCAAGTCGGTGGCCTGGGGCAACCCGGCTGCCTCATGTGACGTCCGGGGGCGCGCCGTCGAATTTTGGGCGGCGTCATGCGGAGTTTCCCTCCTCAACAGGGGGGCGGTCCACACGTGTGTGCGGCAGCGGGGAGGGTCGGTGGTTGACGTCTCGTTCGCCACCCCCGTGCTGGCCGCACGCATCGTGAACTGGCGGGTGGAGATGGTGGAAACCTTGTCGGACCACCGATACGTGTGGTTCGACATCTCCACCCAGGGTCCCCGGGGGCAGATGGCCCGCTCTTGTAGGTCACCCTTCCCCCGGTGGGCTCTCACTCGCCTGGACCGGGAGGCAGCCAGGGAGGCGGCCTTCCTCCAGGACTGGCTATCGCCCCCTGTTGAGGCCCCGGACGTCGACGCCGCAGCGGTCCGTCTCAGGGGATCCCTGACCGAGGTATGCAACTCCAGCATGCCTCGCTCTCGCCGTCCGCCTCCCCGTCGCGCCGTGTATTGGTGGACGGAGGAACTGGTGGGGCTCCGCGCCGCCTGTGTGGCGGCCAGGCGGGCCTACACGCGGAGCCGCCAACGCAGCGCTCGTAGTCAGGCGGACGAGGACCGCCTCTACGCCTCGTACCGAGAGGCGAAGACGGCCCTCAAGACGGCTATGTGCGCTGCCAAGGACTCGGCGAGGGCCGAGATGCTGGAGGATCTGGACAGGGATCCCTACGGGAGACCATACAAGGCGGCGCGGAACAAACTGCGCCCCCATGGTCCCCCTCTGACCGAGACCCTCGAGCCGGTGCTGTTGGATGGGGTGGTACGGTCCCTGTTCCCGCGCAGGACCGACTTCACCCCACCAACGATGGACCCCCCGCCGCGTGCGGCCCCACCGGAAGAAGGGGTCCCTCCGGTGACTGCGGAGGAGTTCCACGCGGGGGTTCTCAGCCTCCGCGCCAAAAAGACGGCTCCTGGACCGGACGGCGTCCCTGCTCGGGTGTTGGCCATAGCTGCCACTCAAATGGAGGACAGGTTTCGGGACCTTTTCAGCGCGTGCTTTACGGCTGGAAGGTTCCCGAAGCCTTGGAAGGAGGGGCAGCTGTGCCTCCTCCGTAAAGAGGGACGCCCGGTCGATTCCCCCTCGGCATACCGGCCCATCGTTCTTCTCGATGAGGTCGGTAAAATGTTCGAGGGGATTATCGCCTGCCGGCTCAACAGCCATCTGCGGGGAGTGGGGCCGAACCTGTCGGACGCCCAGTTCGGATTCCGACAGGGCCGGTCCACCATCGACGCGTTGGCCTTACTAAGGGACCAGGTGAAGGAGGCGGTTGAGGTGGGGGACGGAGTGTTGGCGGTGTCATTCGACATAGCCAACGCCTTTAACTCCGTGCCCCACTCGACTATATTGGAGGCACTCCGATATCACGGGGTGCCTCAGTACTTGAGGGGCCTCCTGGCCAACTACTTGGAGGACCGTGAGGTCCTCCTTGTAGACAAAATGGCTCGGATGAGGCGGTATTGCGTGGAGTCCGGCGTTCCACAGGGGTCGGTGCTGGGGCCCACCCTGTGGAACATCGGGTTCGATTGGCTCCTGCGGGGGGCCCTCCTCCCGGGCACGAGTGTCATATGCTACGCGGATGACACTCTCCTCACTGCCCGGGGGAGGAACTTCAGGGAGGCGGCCAATCTGGCCTCGGCTGGCGGATCCTTGGTGGCAGGGAGGATCCGCCGCCTTGGGTTGAGGGTAGCGCTGAACAAGACCGAGGCCGTGTTCTTTCACGGGCCTCGGCAGCGCTGCCCTCCTGATGCCCACATAGTCGTGGAGGGCGTCAGCATAGGGGTCCGGCCCCAGATGAAGTATCTGGGCCTGGTGCTGGACAGCAGGTGGCGCTTCGGCAAGCACTTCAGCGGGCTGTCGACGCGCCTGCTGAAGGCCGCTGACGCCCTCTCGTGGCTCCTCCCCAACCTGGGAGGGCCCAGCGCACGATGCCGGCGTCTGTATGCCGGCATCCTGCGGAGCATGGCCCTGTATGGGGCCCCCATCTGGGCGGACTCCCTCCACAGGAGGGAGAATGCCACCGCCCTCCGCAGGCCACAGAGGGCCATTGCACAGCGGGTGGCGAGGGCCTACCGCTCGGTGGGTTTTTCGGCGGCATGCGCTCTGGCGGGTACCCCTCCTTGGGAGCTCGAGGCGTGGGTCCTCGCCAGAGTGTACGAGTGGGCGGCGCGCCAAGGCGCTCGGAGAGTGCCCCGTCGTAGAGGAGCGGGAGGCCGTGAGGCGGGAGGCGAGGGACGCCATCGTCGTCCACTGGACGGACGACCTCGCCACTGCCACCTTTGGCCGCCGGACCCTGGACGCGCTCGGGCCAGTTCTGCGGGAATGGCTCGAGCGGTCGCACGGTTTCCTCTCTTTTCGTCTGGTGCAGGTGCTGTCAGGGCACGGCTGCTTTGGCTCGCACCTGCACAGGATCGGGAGGGAGGAGACCCCGGCGTGCCACGACTGCGGCGCGGCGGAGGACACAGCGCAGCACACCCTCGAGGTCTGCCCGGCTTGGTTTGAGCCGCGCCGCAGTCTTATTGCGGAGATCGGCCAGGACCTCTCGCTTTCCGGCGTAGTTCATTCCATGCTGGGGAGCGAGAGGGCTTGGGCCGCGGTCGCCTCCTTTTGCGAGGACGTCATTTCGCAAAAGGAGGCGGCGGAGCGTGCGCGGGAGGACGACCCTCTCGCTGCGCCGCTCCGAAGGCGAAGAAGAGGTCGGAGAAGACGCCATCTTCTCCCTCCTTGCGGTGGTGATGGGCGGGCGATAGGCGCGGGGGCGCCTCCGCCCGCATTGCACTCCACACCACCTCCGCCGGACATTCCCGACCCTCCCCCCATGGGGAGGGCGTGAGGGGCCCGCCGTGAAGGCGGGCGATCGTCGGAGGGGGACTGGACGTAAAGGCTACGCCGGTTTCCTAGTTCCCCTCCAGTCAGACGATGCGGGAATGCCGCTGGGTCGTTTTAGTGGGTATACCGGGCTTGCTCGGGGAGCCCCACATAACCCCCCATTCCCCCAAATGGGTGGGTATGCGTAATTGCATTTTTTCCCAGCGCAAACAAAAAAAAAAAAAAAAAAAAAAAAAAAAAAAAAAAAAAAGGTTAGGTTATGGGTCCCCTCCAAACGGGGTTCTCGCCTTGTCGCGGCGGGGGGGCTTAGTAGCCGTGGTTACCAAGGACCACGGTGAACCAAGAGGAACCCCAAGGAGGCGCCGCTCCTCTGGGCTTTGCCAGTAAGCCCACGATGGAGCGGCTCTGGTGGGTTGCTGTTTGGGCGGCACCGCAACTGGGTCGGGCTGCAGTGTTGCTTCGGCGACACTGCGGCTGAGGAGTGGCGGGGCCGCGGCGGGAGAGGAGTGCCGGTATAACGGTGCGCCGCTCTCCCTACCTTCCGCGGCCTCGGCGGGGCCGCAACCGCCAGATTGCGGACGCGGTGGGGCCGCAGGGGAAGAGGAGGGTCGGTATTGCGATGCGCCGTTCTCCCTATCCTCTGCGGCCGAGTTGGCCTGCGGGCGGCGATCGGGCAGTCGCCGCCCGAACAGCACGGGCCCGAGACGGCAGTGCGCGTGTTCCGCACGCGCCTCTCGAAGGAGGGGGGGCTAGGCCCCTAAATCGGACGGGGCCCGCTCGCGGTGAGCGGGCCATGGCCCGTCGGGGTCGCGGATGAATGCGCAAGCGACTCCCGTGACCCCGACACTCTGGCCGTCTGGAGGAACACCGTGGGTTTTAGTCGGTATGCTGGCCGCGCTTTGAGTGCGGTCGGAGAGTCCGACATAACCCCCGCCTCGCCCAGGCGTTTGTAAAAAAAACAAAACATAAAACATGGGAAGTACGTCGGCGTCAGCCAGGCCCGCAAGGAGGCGGCGGAGGCTAGGCGCGCGGCGGCCAAGGAGGCCGAGGAGGCTGACTCTGACCGCCGTATCGCCGAAGTCACACAGCGGGTGTCGGCTGACAGGGCGTCCAGATTGTCAGAGATGTTGGCGGATTCCGCGGACATGGAGGAGCTCTCGGCTGGTGCCCTAAAGGAGCGCATGGAGGTGGCGGTGGGTGCAATCCGCACCATCGCCAAGATCTCGAGGCACCTGAAAGGCACCAGCCAAAAGGGGCTAAAAGATGCGGCAAGTACCATCGCCGAAGTGGCTGAAGTCCTATTTAATAGAACCGCCAGTGAGGAGACGCAAAAGTTGAGGGCTGAAAACGCTCGCCTGGCGGCCCAAATAAAACAACTGAGGGAGGAGCATGAGGCATTAAGAGCGGACCTCAGTGCGATCCGGCGCGAGCGCCCTGCCTCCAATACGGCGCCAAAAGAAACCGAGACCGAGCTGGTCTCGCTATTTAAGCAGGAGATGTCGAGACTTAATGCTCGGCTCTCGGTTATTGAAGGAAAGGTGTTGCGTCCTCCTCTCGCGTCGGATCGCAGATCTTTTGCGGCCGTTGTAGCTGGCCCGTCATCTCGGCCAGCGGCTTCACAGGCGGCACCACCAACTGGGGCATCGTCCGCAAAAACGGCAGCAGTTCTGCCTGCTGCCGCTCGACCGGGCCCTGCGTCGAAGGACAAAAAGGTGGCGAAGAAACCAGCGCAAGCTGCGGCTCCCACTCCCAAGCCCAAAGAAGGCGAATGGGAGACGGCGGGAGCCAAAGCTAAAAACAAGAAAAAAAGGAGGAAGACAGCCAAGAAAGCTGCCAAAAAGCAGGCTGCGCTGCGCGCTCCCCGCCCGTCGAGAGGGGGGCGACATACGCCCAGATATTGGCCACGGCGAAAGCCCAAATTGACCCTGCCGAACTAGGTATAGCGGCGGGTCTCCGGTGCAAGTCCACCCGCACTGGAGCCCGTCTGCTGGAGATACCTGGCACCACCAGCGGTGACAAGGCGGACGCTCTCGCCGGGAAGCTGAGGTCGCTATTCCCGGCGGAAGACGTTCGCGTCTCCAGGCCCGTTAACCTGGACGACTCCGTGGCGGCAGGCGAATTGGTCGCCGCCGTCGCAAGGGCCGGGGGCTGTGCTCCAGACCTCGTAAAGTCCGGCGAGGTAAAGCCGGACCGCAACGGGATGGGCACAGCCCTAGTTAGTTGTCCTGTGGTGGCGGCCAAGAAGCTGGCCGACGCCAAACGCCTGCTGGTGGGCTGGGTCTCCGCCCAGGTCAGGCTGTTGGAGGCCAGGCCGACCCGGTGCTTCCGGTGCCTGCAGACCGGCCACGTAGGTGCGAGCGGCCCCGGGAGAGAACAGTCCGCGTTGGTCCTTGAGACAACTGGATCGGGAGGCGCTCCTGGAGGCTTCCATCGTTCAGGCCTGGGTGAGAGCACCGGACAGGCCTGAGAACATCGAGATGGAGGCCGAGTGGTTCCAGGAAGCGATGTCGCAAATTTGCGACGCGGCGATGCCGCGGGTCCGACGCAGACCCGCGAAGCGTCAGGTGTACTGGTGGTCGCAGGAGATCGCGCAACTGCGTCGCGACTGTGTCGCGGCGCGCCGCCAGTACACCAGGCACCGCAGGAGGCGTCGCCGCCCTCCCGATGCCGAGACCAGGGAGGCAGAGCTGTACGAGGAGTACAGAGTAGCCAAAAAACGGCTGCAGGTGGCCATCTCGCGGGCCAAAGATCAGGCCCGCGAGCAGTTCTTGGAGACTCTGGACCGTGATCCGTGGGGGCGTCCATACCTTTTGGTACGGGGCAAACTTCGCCCGTGGGCGCCTCCACTGTCCCAGAGTCTCCAGCCACAACTGCTGGAGGAAGTGGTGGCTGCTCTGTTCCCTCAGAGGGCGGAGCACCCTCCTCCGCTGATGGTTCTGCCTCCCATGGCTCCCAACGCGGACGACGACGACGTACCCGAAGTGACCCGGGTAGAGCTTCGAGCTGCGGTGAAGAGGCTTCAAGCCAAAAACACCGCGCCAGGACCGGACGGCATTCCAGGCCGTGCGTGGGTCCTGGCCCTTCGGGAGCTCGAGCCCCGACTGTTAGGGCTCCTCAGTGCGTGCCTTGAGGAGGGCCGATTGCCGCTGCTGTGGAAAACCGGCAAGCTGGTCCTCCTCAAGAAGGAGGGGCGCCCGGCGGACTCTCCGTCCGCCTACCGGCCCATAGTGCTTCTCGACGAGGTGGCGAAGCTCTTCGAGCGTGTCATCGCGAGCCGCCTCGTCGAGCACCTCAGCGAAGTCGGGCCGGATCTGGCGGAAAACCAGTTTGGTTTTCGCCGCGGGCGCTCCACCGTCGTTTTCGCCCGGGGAGTCCCACATAACCCCCCATTCCCCCAAATGGGCGGGTATGCGTAATTGCATTTTTTCCCAGAGCAAACAAAAAAAAAAAAAAAAAAAAAAAAAAAAAAAAAAAAAAAAAAAAGGGTTAGGTTGGGGCACTAATATGGACAACCTCCCCGTGTGCCTGGATGCCGTGGTTCCTATCTGGATACGTCCGGTGGGAAGTGCATGCGTTCAGGCCGGTGTGCCCTGGGCGTCTGTCAATCATTCCCAGGTTTGATTTCAGGCCTGGAAATCATTGGCAGATGGCGAATAGTCCTACAGAGGGGTCTCCTCGGAGACCTCCAACTCGTAGACCTGGCTCTCTCGCGAGAGCCGGGAACGAGGGCCGAAGCCTCTAGGGGTATAGGCTGCGAGGAAGAAAACCTCTATAAAAAATTACCCCCGCTTTCCACATGTCTCTCTGTTAAGCAGAGAGCATTGTGGAGAGTCTAGGGTGGGGCAGTGTCGGATTCTCCGGCACTGTTCTGCCAACTCGCAAGCCCGACTCTCTCGCGGGAGTCGGGAGCGAGGGCCGCCTCCCTCCGGGGTGGGGGCTGCGAGGAAGAAAACCTCTATAAAAAATTACCCTAGGAAGGGCCTGGCATGCATTTTGCTGCCAGGCACTTCATCTCGTAATCCCGACCCAGCGGTGTTGGGGGCGAGGGCCGCCACCCTTAGGGGTGGGGGCCGCGAGGAAGAAAACCTCTATAAAAAATTACCTTTAGGCGGGCCTGGCATGCATCCTTGCTGCCGGGCATCGTGTCAGGGGCGACGGAATAGTCTGATACAGACATCCGTTCGGCCCGACCCGTAATCCTGAACGGACAGGGATGGGGGTCTTCGGACCGCGTGGAAGAAAACCACTATAAAAAATTACCCGAAGCCTAAGCTTGGCGCCGGCCAGGGGCTGCATGGCCGAGGGGAACTCGGTCCCAAGGCGTCACCGAGGGAACTCAGAGCGAATTTCGCCTTGAGTTCCTTCGGGTTCTCAAAAACCCTCGAGGGAACCCACCCTCGTTAATCAAAGTAAAATCATAATGAAATCGACGAAAAGTAAGACAACTACCCAGGTGGGTTCCGTCTGCACCGCAGACGGGGAATCCCACACCGGCGGAGTCCCGCCGGTCAGCCCCCATCGTATTCTGGGGGGGGCAACTGATCGTCCCGCTGTCTCAGCACGTGACAGCACAACCAAAGTCCCGGAGGAGTTGCGCACGCCCAGTCCTGCGCGCCCATGATCATCGCGGAGGGTGGCGCTTCATCCAGGGAGTTCTGGAGGAAGCGCTCCCATACCGATGAGAACAACCCGGGGTCGGATTCGGCCTCGGGTTCGGAGGAGGCTCCAGTCGGCTCGCGCACCAGAGCCGCAAAGCGCGGACGGGGCCAGGGCGCCCTCAAGCACGGCCGATACGTCGGCCAGGCCCGCAAGGAGGCGGCAGAGGCCAGGCGTGCGGCGGCCCGGGAGGCTGAGGAGGCCGTCTCGGACCACCGTATCGCTGAGGTCACCCAGCGGGTCTCGGCCGATAGGGCGTCCCGGCTATCGGAGGTGCTGTCAGACGCATCCGATGTAGAGGAGCTCTCGGCTGGTGCCTTGAAGGAGCGCATGGAGGTCGCGGTAGGTGCAATCCGCACCATCGCCAAGGTCTCCAAGCACCTGAAGGGCACCAGCCAAAAGGGCTTGAAGGATGCAGCGGCATCCATCGCCGAGGTGGCTGAGGTCCTGTACAACAGGACCTCTAACGAAGAAGTCAGGCGGCTGCGGGCCGAAAATGCACGCATGGCTGCGCAGATGCAGGTGCTGAGGGAGGAGCACCAGGCGCTGCGGGCTGATCTCGCTGCGATCCGCCGCGAGCAGCCGGCGTCGGATGACACGGCGGCACGGAGAGGCGAGCCGGATTTACTCCAGCTCATTAAGCAGTTGAGCGCTCGCTTCTCCGTCCTGGAGGGAAAAGTCCTGCGTCCCCCTCTCGCGGCGGACCGAAGAACTTTCGCGGCGGTGGCAGCGAGCCCGTCGCCCCGGCCTGCGGCCTCAAAAGCAGCACCACCTGCGTCGCCTGCAAAAAAGGCAGCAGTTCTGCCTGCTGCCGCTGGGCCGGGCCCTGCGCCAAAGAAAAAGCAAGGAGGACCAACGCCAGCGCAGGCTGCGGCTCCCGCTCCCAGGCCCAGAGAGGGCGGATGGGAGACGGCGGGAGCCAAAGCAAAAAAGAAGAAGGCGCAAAGAAAGGCCGCTAAGAAGGCTGCCAAGAAGCAGGCGGCCCTACGTGCTCCCCGCTCGGCTGCAGTAGTTCTCACACTGCAGCCGGCGGCCGTCGAGAGGGGGGCGACGTACGCACAGATTCTGGCCACGGCTAAGGCCCAAATAAACCCGGCCGAATTGGGTATAGCGGCGGGTCTCCGGTGCAAGTCCACCCGCACTGGAGCCCGTTTGCTGGAGATACCCGGCACCACCAGCGGCGATAAAGCGGACGTTCTCGCTGAAAAGCTAAGGACGCTGTTTCCAGCGGAGGACGTTCGCGTCTCCAGGCCCGTCAAATGCGCGGACCTTCGCGTTTCAGGCCTGGATGACTCTGTAGCGGCTGGCGAATTGGTCGCCGCCGTCGCAAGGGCTGGGGGCTGTGCTCCGGAGCTCGTCAAGTCCGGCGAAGTAAAGCCGGACCGTAGCGGGCTGGGCACGGCCCTAGTGAGTTGTCCCGTGGCGGCGGCCAAGAAGCTGGCCGACGCCAAACGCCTGCTGGTGGGCTGGGTCTCCGCCCAGGTCAGGCTGTTGGAGGCCAGGCCGACGCGGTGTTACCGGTGCCTGCAGATTGGCCACGTAGGTGCTGGCTGCAAGGCAGAAGACCGCAGTGGTTGTTGTTTCCGCTGCGGTCAAACCGGGCATAAGGCCGCCACCTGCGGGGCCGCGCCGCACTGCGTTGTGTGTGCGGCGGCAAGCAGGCCGGCGGATCACCGGGTCGGCAGGGCCTGCAACAGGCCGGCCAAAAAGAAGGGCAAAGGGCCAAAAGCCGTGGCCAAGCCGCCAGCCAGCAAACCGGCTGGCGGCAAAAAACCTGATCGTCCCGAGGAGGGAGCGGAGATGGACTGCCAGTGATGGCTCCACTCCGCTTCCTCCAGGGGAATATAAACCACTGCGCCAGGGCTCAGGACCTCCTCCTGCAGACCATGGCGCAGTGGAACATAAATGTGACGGTGGTCGCCGAGCCGTACTACGTTCCACCCCGGGATGACTGGGTGTCGGACGGGGATGGCTCGGTGGCCATCATGTCGTCGCCCACAGTGCCCCTCGTTTGCTGTTCGAGGGGCCAGGGCTTTGTGGCAGCGCGCCTGGATAGTCTCGTGGTGGTTGGGGTGTATTTCTCCCCCAACCGCCCTCTCGCCGACTTTGAGGCTTTTTTAGCCCTAGTGGGTACCGTCGTCGCTCGAAGCCACCCTCACCCCGTTCTCGTCCTCGGGGACTTCAATGCCAAATCCTTGGCTTGGGGTTCCCCGGCCACGGACGTCAGGGGTGAGGTGCTCGAGGAGTGGGCCGTGGCACACGGTCTACTCGTTCTCAACCGGGGAGCCGTAAACACGTGCGTGCGTCAGCGGGGCGGGTCGATTGTCGATCTCGCCTTCGCCAGCCCCGCACTAGCCCGCCGTGTCGTGGACTGGCGCGTCATCGAGGAGGTGGAGACTCTGTCGGATCATTTATACATCCGATTCGACGTCTCCGCCGAAAACTGGTGGTCGCAGGAGATCGCGCAACTGCGTCGCGACTGTGTCGCGGCGCGCCGCCAGTACACCAGACACCGCAGGAGGCGTCGCCGCCCTCCCGATGCCGAGGCCAGGGAGGCAGAACTGTACGAGGCGTACAGAGCAGCCAAAAAACGGCTGCAAGTGGCCATCTCGCGGGCTAAAGATCAGGCCCGCGAGCAGTTCTTGGAGGCTCTGGACCGTGATCCGTGGGGGCGCCCATACCTTTTGGTACGGGGCAAACTTCGCCCGTGGGCGCCTCCACTGTCCCAGAGTCTCCAGCCACAGCTGCTGGAGGAGGTGGTGGCTGCTCTGTTCCCTCAGAGGGCGGAGCACCCTCCTCCGCTGATGGTTCTGCCTCCCATGGCTCCCAACGCGGACGACGACGACGTACCCGAAGTGACCCGGGTAGAGCTTCGAGCTGCGGTGAAGAGGCTTCAAGCCAAAAACACCGCGCCAGGACCGGACGGCATTCCAGGCCGTGCGTGGGTCCTGGCCCTTCGGGAGCTCGAGCCCCGACTGTTAGGGCTCCTCAGTGCGTGCCTTGAGGAGGGCCGATTTCCGCTGCTGTGGAAAACCGGCAAGCTGGTCCTCCTCAAGAAGGAGGGGCGCCCGGCGGACTCTCCGTCCGCCTACCGGCCCATAGTGCTTCTCGACGAGGTGGCGAAGCTCTTCGAGCGTATCGTCGCTAGCCGCCTCGTCGAGCATCTCAGGGAAGTAGGGCCGGATTTGGCGGACAACCAGTTTGGTTTCCGCCGCGGGCGCTCCACCGTGCATGCCATCATGCGCGTGAGGAGTCTGGCGGAGGACGCGTTGTCCCGGGGCGAGGTGGTGTTGGCGGTGTCGCTCGACATCGCCAACGCGTTCAACTCCTTGCCCTGGAGTTGCGTCAGGGAGGCACTCGTGTACCATCGAGTGCCGACCTACCTCCGCCGCATTGTCGGGGCCTATCTTAGTGATAGAGCGGTAATCTACCCGGGTCGCAATGGCCTCGGTCGGCGAGAGATGACCTGCGGTGTTCCACAGGGATCGGTTCTCGGTCCGATCCTGTGGAACATCGGCTATGACTGGGTCATACGAGGCGTCCTTCTCCCTGGTGTCGTCGTGACGTGTTATGCCGACGACACCCTTGTCACGGCTCGGGGGAAGGACTATAGGCGCGCTGCCATCTCAGCTACGGCTGGGGTCGCGCAAGTCGTGGGTCGCATCCGGCGGTTGGGTCTCGAGGTGGCCCTGGCCAAATCGGAGGCCGTTTGTTTTCACGGTCCCCGAAAAGGGCCACCTCAGGGCTCCCACATTATTGTTGGGGGCGTACGGATCGGCGTCGAGTCGACGCTGAAATACCTCGGCGTCGTCCTCGACAGCCGGTGGAACTTTGTTGAGCATTTCCACCGGCTGGCGCCCAAGTTATTGGGCGCCGCCGCCGCCTTGGCGAGGCTGCTCCCCAACCTCGGGGGGCCCAACTCAACCTGCCGGAGACTGTATGGAGGGATCGTGCGGTCCATGGCCCTATACGGAGCGCCCGTATGGGCTGCCAACTTGGCAGCCCGGAACGTCGCCGTTTTACGGAGGCCGCAACGGGCCATGGCCGTGCGCATGGTGCGCGGCTACCGCACGATCTCCTTTGAGGCTGCGACCCTATTGGCCGGATCCCCGCCCTGGGACCTGGAAGCCGAAGTCCTCGCGTCGTTATTCCGATGGCGCGAGGAGGCGGCGGAGCGGGACCTGCGACCTCTGCCTCGAGAGATCGAGGCGCAGTGGTCCCAGCTCCGCACAGTCCTAGTGGCGGAGTGGAAGGCGCGACTTGCGCGACCAAGTGCAGGGCACGCCACGGTGGTGGCGGTAAGTCCCGTCCTCGAGGAGTGGCTGGAGAGGAGGCACGGCGTCCTCACGTTCCGGCTGACACAGGTACTCACCGGTCACGGGTGCTTCGGCACGTACCTGTGTCTCATAGGCCGGGAGCAGACGTCCGTCTGCCACCATTGCGGGGTCTGCCCGCGCGACACGGCGCTCCACACGCTCGTGGAGTGTCCAGCGTGGGCGGACCAGCGCCGCGACCTAGTTGCGGCGCTCGCGACGGCCCAACTCTCGCTGCCGGCCGTGGTTCTGTCCATGGTCCGCAGCGAGAGCGCTTGGGAGGGGGTCGCCTCCTTTTGCGAGCAGGTAATGCTCGCCAAGGAGGCGGCCGAGCGGGAGAGGGAGCTGACCACCTTGCTCCCCGCCCGTCGCGTCCGCCCCGGACGTCGCCGTGGGGCGCTCCGGGATCTCCAGCCACCGTAGGAGGATGCCTGCGGGCGGCGATTGGGCAATCGCCGCTCGAACAGCACAGGCCCGAGAAGGCGGCGTACGTGTTCCACGAACGCCTCTCGATGGAGGAAGGGGGGCTAGGCCCCCCAAATCAGACGGGGCCCGCTCACGTTGAGCGGGCCGTGGCCCGTCGGGGTCGCGGATGAATGCGCGAGCGTCTCCCGTGACCCCGGCACTCTGGCCGTCTGGAGGAACACCGTGGGTTTTAGTCGGTATGCCGGCCGCTGTCTCATTGTGGCCGGAGAGTCCGACATAACCCCCGCCTCGCCCAGGCGGGTGCGTACTCGTAATGAGTTTCCCACGAAAAAAAAAAAAAAAAAAAAAAGGTTAGGTTAGGTTAGGTTAGGTTGGGGCACTATTAGGACAACCTCCCCGTGTGCCTGGATGCCGTGGTTCCTATCTGGATACGTCCGGTGGGAAGTGCATGTGTTCAGGCCGGTGTGCCCTGGGCGTCTGTCAATCATTCCCAGGCTTGATCTCGGGCCTGGAAATGATTGGCAGATGGCTGATAGTCCTACGGGGTGGTGCTATGTCGGAGTTTCTCCAGACACTGTGCCGCCCCTGCAGAGGGGTCTCCTTGGAGACCTCCAACTCGTAAGCCTGGTTTTCTTGCGAGAACCAGGACCGAGAGCCGCCACCTTTAGGGGTAGGTTAGGCTAGGCTAGGTTAGGTTAGGTTAGGTCAGGATAGGTGGGGGCTGCGAGGAAGAAAACCTCTATAAAAAATTACCCTAGGAAGGGCCTGGCATGCATTCTGCTGCCAGGCATTTCATCTCGTAATCCTGACCCAACGGTGTCGGGAGCGAGGGCCGCCACCCTTCGGGGTGGGGGCTGCGAGGAAGAAAACCTCTATAAAAATTACCCTAGGAAGGGCCTGGCATGCATTCTGCTGCCAGGCATTTCATCTCGTAATCCTGACCCAACGGTGTAGGGAGCGAGGGCCGCCACCCTTCGGGGCGGGGGCTGCGAGGAAGAAAACCTCTATAAAAAATTACCCTAGGAAGGGCCTGGCATGCATTCTGCTGCCAGGCAGTTCATCTCGTAATCCTGACCCAACGGTGTCGGGAGCGAGGGCCGCCACCCTTCGGGGTGGGGGCTGCGAGGAAGAAAACCTCTATAAAAAATTACCCTCAGGCGGGCCTAGTGTGCTTCTTGCTGCTGGGCGGGCAACAAGGTGATACCTCGTTGTCACTGCCGCTATGGGCGGACGGATGGTCTGGTACAGACCCCCGTTCGGCCAACTCGTAACCTCGTCATGATAAGGCGGGAACGAGGGCCGCCACCCTTGGTCGGTGGGAGGGTGAGGGCTGCGTGGAGAGTCCACTGTAAAAAACCCCTAACACAAGCTGTTTGCCGTGGTGAGGTGTGCGTGGCAGGGTAGGGTAGTCCCTGTCGTTAACGGCAGCCAGAAATGGCGGCTAGTCGGCGGCGCAAGGCCGACCCCAGTCGGATACCTGTCGCCCTCCGTATTGGGTTACAAACTTAGACTTGCCCGTGTATTGGGGGATCTCTGCACGGGTGGACCTTTAGTTCTCCCCCACTCGTGGGATTTATTATGGATTCTTTAAAAAAAACAAAACTTAATGATGACGTAGGAGAGAAGAAAGCAGCGGTCGTTGTTTTACAGCGACTGCCTGCGGAGGGGCTGCGCACGCCCAGTTTTGCGCGCCCGGAGTGCACCCAGTCGGGTGTTGAGGAGGCGGGTGAGATGTCCTCGGATTCTGAGGCGTCGAGCCTGGTCTCTGTAAGAAGCACTAGGAGTGCTATGAGCGTGGGTAGCGCCGCAACCAGCAAATTCTGGTTGAAACGCCCACGCTCAGCATTGGATAACCCGGGCCAGGATTCGGCTTCGGGTTCCGAAGAGGCGTTGGCTGGCGCCACCAACGCGGCTGCCAAGCGCGGAAGAGGCCAAGGGGCACTGAAACACGGCCGATTCGTGGGAATCGGCCAAGCCCGGAAAGAGGCAGCTGCAGCCAGGCGTGCGGCGGCAAAGGAGGAGGCGGAGGCGGAGTCAAATCGCCGAATAGCCGAGGTCACCCAGCGAGTGTCTGCGGTCAGGGTGTCTCGGCTCTCTGAGACATCTGTAGATGTCTCGGACATGGAGGAGTTGCCTGCTGGTGCCTTGAAGGCGCGGCTTGAGACTGCAGTGGGTGCAATTCGCACCATTGCGAAAGTCTCGAAGCACCTAAAGGGCACCAGCCAAAAAGGCTTAAAGGATGCGGCGGCATCTATCGCCGAAGTGGCTGAGGTCCTATTTAACAGGACCTCGAACGAAGAGGTCAAGCGGTTGCGGGCCGAGAATGTCCGCATGGCTGCTCAGGTGCGGGCGCTGCGGGAGGAGCAGCAAGCGCTGCGGGCGGACCTCGCGGCGATCCGCCGCGAGCAACCAGCGCCGGAAGACGCGGCAGCACGGAGGGGCGAGCCGGATCTTCTCCAGCTCATTAAAGAGCTGGGCGCACGCTTCTCCGTGCTGGAGGGGAAGGTGCTGCGTCCCCCTCTTGCGGCGGATCGAAGGACCTTTGCGGCAGTGGCGGCTGGCCCTTCGACCAGGCCTGTGGCTTCGCGGCCGGTACCACCTGCGGCGTCACCCTCGCAAAAGACGGCAGTTCTGCCTGCTGTTGCTCGGCCAGGCCCTGCTCCCAAAAAGGGAAAGGAAGGAGGTGCGCCAACACCATCGCAAGCTGCGGCTCCCGCTCCCAAGCCCAGAGAGGGCGAATGGGAGACAGCGGGAGCCAAGAAGAAGAAGAAGGCAGCGGCTAAAAAACGCAGCAAGGCGGCCAAAAAGCAAGCTGCCAAGAAAGAGGCCGCCTTGCGCGTGCCAAAGTCTGCGGCGGTAGTGTTGACGCTGCAGCCGGCGGCGATAGAAAGGGGCACAACATATGCGCAGCTCCTTTCTGCAGCTAAAGCCAGCATCAACCCATCTGAGCTGGGAATAACATCTGGGCTACGCTGCAAGCCCACGCAGACCGGCGCTCGGCTGCTGGAAATTTCTGGAGCCACAAGCGGCGAGAAAGCGGACGTCCTTGCAGCCAAACTAAGGTTGCTCTTCCCAGCGGAGGACGTTCGCGTGTCCAGGCCTACGAAGTGTGCCGATCTTCGTGTCATGGGCCTGGACGATTCCGTCACGGTAGAGGAATTGGTCGCTGCCGTCGCTCGTGCAGGGGGCTGTACCCTCGAGCAAGTGAAGGTGGGTGCGATTCGACCAGACCGCACTGGGATGGGGACAGCCCTCGTAAACTGTCCTGTGGCGGCGGCCAAAAAGCTCGCCGGCGGAAAACGCCTGCTTGTGGGCTGGGTGTCGGCACAGGTCAAATACCTGGAGCCCAAACCAGCGAGGTGCTACCGCTGCCTGGAGGCAGGCCACCTAGGCGCGCGGTGCACCTCGAAGGAAGACCGCAGCAATTGCTGCTACCGTTGCGGTCAGCCCGGGCACAAAGCCGACTCGTGTGAAGCCACGCCGCACTGTGTCATCTGTGCGGCGGCAGGCAAGCCGGCGGAGCACCGGGTGGGCTCCAAGACCTGCGGCCGGCCAAAACCGGGCAGAAAAAATAAGAAGGGGGCATCCGAACCGCCGCCGCAACCGGCTGGCGGCAAGGATGTTGCACGTCCCGTGGAGGGAGCGGAGATGGACTGCCAGTGATGGCCCCACTCCGCTTCCTCCAGGGGAACCTTAACCACTGCGCCAGGGCTCAAGACCTCCTTCTGCAGACCATGACACAGTGGAATATTAATGTGACGGTGGTCGCCGAGCCATACTACGTCCCGCCCCGGGACGACTGGGTGGTGGACCGGAATGGCTCGGTGGTCATCATGTCGTCGCCCACAGTGCCCCTCGTTTGCTGTTCGAGGGGCCAGGGATTTGTGGCAGCGCGCCTGGATAGCGTCGTGGTGGTTGGGGTGTATTTCTCCCCTAACCGCCCCCTCGCCGACTTCGAGGCTTTTCTTGCCCTACTGGGTACCGTCGTCGCTCGAAGCCACCCTCACCCTGTTCTCGTCCTCGGGGACTTCAATGCCAAGTCCACGGTTTGGGGTTCCCCGGTCACGGACCTCAGGGGTGGGGTGCTCGAGGAGTGGGCCGTTGCGGTCGGCCTACTCGTTCTCAACCGGGGAGCCGTGCACACGTGCGTGCGTCAGCGGGGCGGGTCTATTGTCGACCTCTCATTTGCCAGCCCCGCACTAGCGCGACGTGTCCAAGGCTGGTGCGTCATCGAGGAGGTGGAGACACTGTCGGACCATCGTTACATCCGATTTGATGTCTCCGCCGAAAACCATGGCGCGCCGGTCAGAGCGGCCCCGGGAGAGAACAGTCCGCGTTGGGCATTGAGACAATTGGATCGGGAGGCGCTCCTGGAGGCTTCCATCGTTCAGGCCTGGGTGAGAGCACCGGACAGGCCTGGAAACATCGAGATGGAGGCCGAGTGGTTCCGGGAAGCGATGTCGCAAATTTGCGACGCGGCGATGCCGCGGGTCCGTGGGAGACCCGCAAAACGTCAGGTGTACTGGTGGTCGCATGAGATAGCGACCATGCGCCGCAACTGCGTCGCGGTGCGCCGCCGGTACACCAGATTTCGTAGGAGGCGTCGCCGCCCTCCCGATGCCGAGGCCATGGAGGCGGAGCTGTATGAGGCGTACAGAGCGGCCAAGAAACGGCTGCAGACGGCCATCTCGCGGGCCAAGGATCAGGCCCGCGAGCAGTTCCTGGAGACTCTGGACCGCGATCCCTGGGGGCGTCCATACCTTTTGGTACGGGGCAAACTTCGCCCGTGGACGCCTCCACTGTCCCAGAGTCTCCAGCCACGACTGCTGGAGGAGGTGGTGGCTGCTCTGTTCCCTCAGAGGGCGGAGCACCCTCCTCCGCTGATGGTTCTGCCTCCCATGGCTCCCAACGCGGACGACGACGACGTACCCGAAGTGACCCGGGTAGAGCTTCGAGCTGCGGTGAAGAGGCTTCAAGCCAAAAACACCGCGCCAGGACCGGACGGCATTCCAGGCCGTGCGTGGGTCCTGGCCCTTCGGGAGCTCGAGCCCCGACTGATAGGGCTCCTCAGTGCGTGCCTTGAGGAGGGCCGATTTCCGCTGCTGTGGAAAACCGGCAAGCTGGTCCTCCTCAAGAAGGAGGGGCGCCCGGCGGACTCTCCGTCCGCCTACCGGCCCATCGTGCTTCTCGACGAGGTGGCGAAGCTCTTCGAGCGTGTCATTGCAAGCCGCCTCGTCGAGCACCTCAGCGAAGTCGGGCCGGATCTGGCGGAAAACCAGTTTGGTTTTCGCCGTGGGCGCTCCACCGTGCATGCTATCATGCGCGTGAGGAGTCGCAATGGCCTCGGTCGGCGAGAGATGACCTGCGGTGTTCCACAGGGATCAGTTCTTGGTCCGCTCCTGTGGAACATCGGATATGACTGGGTCATACGAGGCGGTCTTCTCCCGGGCGTCGTCGTGACTTGTTATGCCGACGACACTCTGGTCACAGCCCGGGGGCAGGACTACAGGCGCGCTGCTATTACAGCGACAGCAGGTGTCGCGCAAGTCGTGGGTCGCATCCGGCGGTTGGGTCTCGAGGTGGCCCTGGCCAAATCGGAGGCCGTTTGTTTCCACGGTCCCCGAAAAGGGCCACCTCAGGGCTCCCACATTATTGTTGGGGGCGTACGGATCGGCGTCGAGTCGACGCTGAGATATCTCGGCGTCGTCCTCGACAGCCGGTGGAATTTTGTAGAACATTTCCGCCGGCTGGCGCCCAAGTTATTGGGCGCCGCTGCCGCCCTGGCGAGGCTGCTCCCCAACCTCGGGGGGCCCAGCTCAACCTGCCGGAGACTGTATGGAGGGATCGTGCGGTCCATGGCCCTATACGGAGCGCCCGTATGGGCTGCCAACTTGGCAGCCCGGAACGTTTCCGTGTTACGGAGGCCGCAACGGGCCATGGCCGTGCGCATGGTGCGCGGCTACCGCACGATCTCCTTCGAGGCTGCGACCCTATTGGCCGGATCCCCGCCCTGGGACCTGGAAGCCGAAGTCCTCGCGTCGTTATTCCGATGGCGCGAGGAGGCGGCAGAGCGGGACCTGCGACCTCTGCCTCGAGAGATCGAGGCGCAGCGGTCCCAGCTCCGCACAGTCCTAGTGGCGGAGTGGAAGGCGCGACTTGCGCGACCAAGTGCAGGGCACGCCACGGTGGTGGCGGTAAGTCCCGTCCTCGAGGAGTGGCTGGAGAGGAGGCACGGCGTCCTCACGTTCCGGCTGACACAGGTACTCACCGGTCACGGGTGCTTCGGCACGTACCTGTGTCTCATAGGCCGGGAGCAGACGTCCGTCTGCCACCATTGCGGGGTCTGCCCGCGCGACACGGCGCTCCACACGCTCGTGGAGTGTCCAGCGTGGGCGGACCAGCGCCGCGACCTAGTTGCGGCGCTCGCGACGGCCCATTTCTCGCTGCCGGCCGTGGTTCTGGCCATGGTCCGCAGCGAGAGGGCTTGGGAGGGGGTCGCCTCCTTTTGCGAGCAGGTAATGCTCGCCAAGGAGGCGGCCGAGCGGGAGAGAGAGCTACTCGTAATGAGTTTCCCACGAAAAAAAAAAAAAAAAAAAAAAAAAAAAGGTTAGGTTAGGTTAGGTTAGGTTAGGTTAGGTTAGGTTAGGTTTCTCCAGCCACCGTAGGAGGATGCCTGCGGGCGGCGATTGGGCAATCGCCGCTCGAACAGCACAGGCCCGAGAAGGCGGCGTACGTGTTCCACGAACGCCTCTCGATGGAGGAAGGGGGGCTAGGCCCCCCAAATCAGACGGGGCCCGCTCACGTTGAGCGGGCCGTGGCCCGTCGGGGTCGCGGATGAATGCGCGAGCGTCTCCCGTGACCCCGGCACTCTGGCCGTCTGGAGGAACACCGTGGGTTTTAGTCGGTATGCCGGTCGCTGTCTCATTGTGGCCGGAGAGTCCGACATAACCCCCGCCTCGCCCAGGCGGGTGCGTACTCGTAATGAGTTTCCCACGAAAAAAAAAAAAAAAAAAAAGGTTAGGTTAGGTTAGGTTAGGTTAGGTTAGGTTTTTTTTTTTTTTTTTTTTTTTTTTTTTTTTTTTTTTTTTTTTTTTTTTTTTCGACTTCTACCTCCAACATTATTGGAGCCTGTTCTAGGACTAATTCTCTTTGTCATACCAGTTCTCGCTTGTGTTCCTCTCGCACTTTCATTCCGCATACTTTTTCTTTCTACATTCGTCATATCTTTCATTCTTTCTAATGGGTGGGACTCCCATTTTCATAATTATCTATCTAATCTATTCTACTTATTATTTCTATTTTCTTTATTTAAATAACTTTCTTAATGCTATTAACACGGGGGGCAATGAGGGGGGAAAACAGGGATATCTTTTTATTATTATTATAACAATTTTCCTTACTGTCTAGACTTATTCTACATTTTCTTAAAACTACTATTTACAAGGGGCAGTACAATCTTAGCTTAGGACAGAACTAATTTAATGAACTAAAGTAATATACGACAAATTGTTATATATAAGTACAGTTTTATATATTACAATTAGGATCTTATAACTAACTTACTTCTATGCTCCTTACATCAATTTCTGGGTTATATATGTTAGCCTAAATATACAACTATAGTTATCTAACATAACTTTCTTATTCTTTATTCCTATTATTTACAATTTTACAAATTTTTATGCAATATTTAAGGAGCATATCTCTGTCCTTTCTAGCCATTATTTCCGAGATGGAATTTCGATCTAACTTAATATCTAACGTGAACTCCAATCTCTGCCTCTCGCGATCATGGGCCGGGCAGTCCAGAAGAACGTGGAGGACAGACTCCAAACACGCAGGATCGCAGATGCACGATGGACTCTCCTTGCGCTTGAAGCGATGCAAGTACTCGGAGAATCCACCGTGCCCCGTCAAAACCTGGGTGAGGAATCTGTCCACCTTTATTTTACCGATGATCCGGTACGCGGCTATCACGTCGGGGAAAAACACCTTGGTGACTCCAGCCGTTTCGCCGGCACGGTACCGCTGGTTCCATTCATCAAGCGATTGCATACGAATGCTCCGCCTGATGAATGAAACCGGGCAGCTGTCGTAGTCAAAGGCGCGTTTTAGCTTCAGCGCCGCCTCCTTGGCCAGATAGTCGGCACGCTCATTCCCCTCTAGTCCTGCGTGAGCTTTGATCCAGAACAAGCGGACACGTTTGTCCTGGATCAGAGCCCTTCGCAGATGACCCCGCGCCTCGACGGCCAGGGGATGGAGGGCTTTCGGGTTTTTAAGAGTGAGCAATGCCGACAAAGAGTCGGAATAAATCCCGACTGATCCGGCCAAGTGGTCCGCGGCCATCCGCGCCGCCCGGCATATCGCCAGGAGTTCCGCCTGGTATACCGTACAGTAGGACGGCAGAGCTAGCTTGAGGGTTTTGGTTTCGGCGGCACCGGTCCATACGGACAACGCCGCCCCCACTTTGCCCTCAATCTTGCTGCCGTCCGTAAAGATGTTGTAGGTATTGGCGCAGTTCGCGTCAAATTGCTCCTGGTCTGCCAGGTACTTGAACTCTAGGTCGATATGACAGGCGGGGTGCGGAGACCGGAGAGCCAGGGTCATCCGTTCCACCTCTCGATCCCCTATCACCCGTTGGGGCACCCCCCTTCTCGCCTCGTATAAGGTCGCGGCTTCGCGAACACGGAGGTCGAGGGGGAGTATCCCAGCCAGCAACAGTGCCGAGTTCAGAGAGGTGGTCCGGTATGCCCTACATAACTTCTGCGCGAAGCCCCGCTGGACCACGTTTAGCTGCTTGCGGATACCTAGTTTGTCTACGGCCGGCGCCCAGACGGCAGCCGCATACAGGATCACGGGCTCAACCACCGCTATGTATATGGTGCGGATTACTTCAGGATGGAGGCCCCAGCTGACCTTAGCCGCACGGGCCAGCTGGTGGTAGAAAGCGACCGCGCGCTTGCAGACGCTCGCGACGTGGGCGTTGAAGGTGAGTTTACGGTCTATGACGACCCCTAGCAGCTTAATTTCGTTCGTCATGACAATGTCGACCCCGCCCATACGGAGACGCGGGATGTCATACTTCAGTTTGCGCGTCACAACCATAGCATTTGTCTTGTGAGGCGCAAACCGAAGTTTATTAAATGCACCCCACTCCCTCACACGCTCAAGGGTGGCATTGGCATGACGTTCGATTTCGAGGGCCGTCTCACCCTCAAACACCAACACCACATCGTCGGCAAACGCCTGCGCGTAGTCGCCTTTGGCCTCCAGCTCCTGAAGCAGTGGATCCAGAATCAGGTTCCACAAAATCGGCCCGCCGATAGATCCCTGCACGCAGCCCTTCCCGGTGTCTCTTTCGTGCTCCTCCCCCAAGTACCTCACCCTAGCCCGCCTGTCGCTCAGGTAGCTGCCCAAGAGCCGCCGGATGTTAATGGGGCACTTTTCCTCAGCCAGCCTGACTCTAATCTTAGGCCACCATGCGTTGTCGAAGGCGCCCTCTATATCCAGCGAGACCAGAACAACAATTCTTTTCCTCTCCAGATTGTGCCTGATATGTCTCACCAGGGTATAGAGGGCGTCCTCGGTGCTTCGCTGGGGCATAAAGCCAAACTGGCGGGTACTTAGTTTGGGCACTAGATGGTGTTGTAGCCTGGCGACTAGCATTTTCTCCAAGATTTTCCCAAGCACCGGAAGGAGCCCGATTGGACGATACGACTTGGGAGTCGCGTAATTGGTCTTCCCCGGCTTGCGGAGGAATATCACCGTGGCCTCCTTCCAGGGCTTAGGAAAATAGTGGAGTTCGAGGCACTTGTTGAAGACGCACAAGAAGAGGTCCGGGTCCAGTTCAATCGCGTGCAGACATATATCGGCAGTAAAACCGTCCGCACCTGGGGCTTTTTTTGGGTCAAAAGACCGACTGGCCAATTTTAACTCAAGGTGAGTAAAGGGTGGGTCACCCTGGCCCGAAGAAGCGTCGATGTCGGTCCGCTCGGCCAGGACCCTCACCCGGCGGTGCTCTTCGGAGTCATGTTCTTCGGAGTCCTCCGGGTAGAAGGTCTCAGCCAAGAGTCGAGCCGAGCCCCTGGCGTCTAGCTCCTTATCGTTTACCACTAGCGGTGGATCTACGTCTCTTCTGGTAGTTCTGCCGAGGACCCTATATATACCCCCCCACACAGATTCCCCGTCCTGTCGCTCGCAAAAGGAGACCCAGCTGCGCGTTTGCGCATGCCTTACCTCGGTCTCATACCTCTCCTTCGCTTCCAGGTACTCTCCGACAACCTTGTGACGCCTGACCGGCGCAGCACTCCTAATCCTACCTTTCTTGGTGGCCACCTCGCGCTTGAGCGCTGCCAACCCCTCGTTCCACCACGGCATCGAAAGAACCTCCTTATGTTTAATGTGTGGTATAGTTTCTGTGCATGTTTTGTGTATCATGTTCTCTAATTTCGTGACTGTTTCGTCCAAATGTGTTGGTGTTTGTATATTTTGGATTGTGTCTATTGTGAAGTGTTCTTGCGTTTTAATTTGACCCATTTTCTTACGAAACTGGGCCCAATTCGCCTTTTTTGTGTAAAATTTTCTAGTGGTTTGTCTAATAGTGTTTGTGTTTATGTGTCTAGTGTTGATTAAGAAGGTTATGGCGTTGTGGTCCGAGTTGGTCAGGTCTTCGCGCACGCGCCAACCGTCCACCAATCCAAGCAGGTCAGTAGACACAGCTGTTACATCAATGTAACTGCTGTACCTTTCGCCGCCCCGGATAGTGTCAAAGGTGGGGGTTTCCCCTTGGTTCAGGAGGCAGAGACCGAGATCCTCCAGGAACCCGCGTAGTTCTTCGCCTCGGCGATCTGTCACGGGGCTGCCCCACCAGACGCATTTGGCATTGGAGTCGCCCCCGATAACAATGCTCCGAGCTCCCGTCTCACGCTGCACCCGGCGCAGATGTGCTAGGTACGAGTCCATCGGCAGGTCAGGCTCAAAGTAGAATGAGATCAGGATAATCTCCCAGTTGCGAATACGGATCCCCACCACTGAGATGTTAGTCGTGGTGAGTTTCGGGTATTGTGTAATGTTTAGGTCCGCGTCAAATACTATGATCGCGGCCTTCACAGTCCCACTTCCCTGGTCAGCGCACTGGAAGACCCTGATCCCACTCTGACTCTTCACTCGCCCTATCCCCCCGACATATGGTTCTTGCACCAGAGCAATCCGTGTACGCAGGTTAGAGGCTTCGATTAGGAGGTCGGAGTGTGCCAACCTTTTGCGCTGGAGGTTCGCCTGGAGGATGTTTAGACCCACTGTGTCCGCCGGCCTGCCCTTAGCAATATGCTACGGATGAGCGGGCGATGTCATCCCACCTCCTCCTGACGGGACAGTCCTCACTAAAGGCGTTGTGTTCTACATGGTCGAACTTCGCCCGATGACAGTTCCGGCAGGAAGGTGGCAACACCGCCAGCGCATCCGGGCACTTAACCTTTAGGTGCGGCCCACCGCAGTGACTGCAAAGGTCTGCTGGTTCCTTGCAGTACTTGCGCCCGTGGCCAAATCCTAGGCATCGCGTGCATTGGACCAGTGGAGACTGGTCCTCTGCTCGCACCCTCTGCAAGTCGACGTGGACCGAGCCCAATCCGGTTATCCGAGCCCACAGGGTGGGCGACGTGCTGATGACTATGTGGGCCACGTGCGGGTTCCTTGCTCTCCTGCGATACTTCACCAGAAGGCGGTCTTCCTCGGGGCCGAGGCCGTCAAAGAGGTCCCGATTCTGGTTTCTTAGGGCCTTGATAACGTCATCATCGGTGTTTACTGCCAAGACGCCTCTAAGGACCAAAAGTGGGTCTCTGTTTTTGACATCCTCGACCACGAGGCCCGTTCCCTCTTTTGCCAGCTTTTGTTTAGCCTTTGTCCTCTCCTCGACAGTCCCGAAACCCATGATCACCTTGCGATCTTTGGCCTTTCGGACCCGGTCAACCTTTACCCATCCTTCTTTTGCGTCGATGGTCTTTCTCACCTTACCAAGGACCTCGTCCGCCGTCTCTTGATTGTCTTCCGAGGTGACGACCACCGAGTGCAGAGCTGCAGGCCGCGGATGTGAAGGTGGCTGCGATCTTGAGGAGGTCACACTGGCGTAGCTTCGCCGCTGCTCCTCAATCGCCTGGTTGCACTTTGCCAGCTCCTCCTGGAGAGCCTTCATCCCCTCTTTGTGCTCTAGTAGCAGCCGAGAGTGCTCCTCTAGGTTTTTGCTCAGTCCAGAGTCCGGGGGGACCGTGAGCGAGGCGTCGCTGCTTGTATTCACCGGCACCCCATCCACAGAGCCCCCGTTCCCTGTCCGAGCCCCGTCGGCCTCGCGTTCCGCCTCGGCGTCGGCAACTAGCTTTTTGAGCTTGTTTAGGACGTCCACGAACGTTTCTTTTATTTCGCTCTTTAGGTTTTTGGACTGACCCAAAGCGATTTTCGCCCTTGACACTTGCGCGGTCGCCTCTTGCACTCTACTCTTTTTAGTGGTCGCCACAGATGTGTGTGCCTGCACTTCACCCCCTTCCTTGGGACTGTCCGTCAATTTACGGATTGTATGCCCTTTTGGTTTGGAGGTGGTCGGCGCGCCCTGTACCTTCGTAAAGGTAGAGTCATTAGCGGCCGGCTCCCACTTTTCCAAACTGCGTCGAGTCAATTTATGAGGTCCTTTGGGAGGTGGGGGGGGGGTGGGTGGTAGGTTAGTGCCCTCCTGCTTTTTTGTCGGTGTCCGGTAAGTAGCCATTATGGCTGAGGTAGAGGTCACGTCAGTCAATAAAATAAATAAAAATATATAAAAATATAAAATGTAAAATTAAATATAAATTGTTTGCCGCAATAGCGGTTTGTAAAGGACAGAGACTAAAAATGGTGGGCAATATGCCCTGCCTTAAAATCAACTAATTCTAACCTTAAAACTATAAAAAGTAGCGAAAACGCTACCTTTTGTCTATTGACTCTAGGTAGAGTCACCCCTGTACTTGCAAATTGTGGCCCCAAAAGGGGGTTCCACTTCCCCGAAAACCGCGCGGCTCTACGACCAACGGTTACCGAGATATTTCGCTTCAAAGTTTTTCAAGATGGCGTCCGCGCAGTATGTCAATTTCTTTAAAAATTTATATCTAGAGAACCGCTGATCGCAGAACAGCGTGCGACGGCTTCCCGTGTTGGCCCCTTCGAGATCTACACAAATCCGTCTCTTAGAGCAAAGTCAGGGGTCGACTCTATATAGAGTCCTACCTCATACCAGGAGGTACGCGTAATTGTGACTTACGCAGTAGCGAAAGCCGCGTCTTGCTACGACTTATAGGGCCGGAGTTATTAAAGTTTTAATATTTTCAAGATGGCCGCCAATATGGCCACCACTTGTCAAAATTTTTTTCTTAAATCCGCAATTTTTGGTCTAGGACGACCGTGTTTGGGCTCTTTTGAAAGGTCTTATTTATATCTATTGAATAGCCTAACACACTTGTTTTTAAAAACAACCCCTAATGTATGGGGTGCGAAAAACACACTTTTTTTACAAATATATTAAATAAAAAATACTAAAAAGAGTCCTAAAAATCTAGAAAAATTTTAGTAGCTTAATCTAACTATATACAATTTTTTCAGCAAGGTTCCGGTGAGATTAGACCAAGGGTTGCACCCCCACGTGTACACCCCTAATTTTCGAAAAATTTTTACAGCAGAACTACTGGGCCAAAAATTTTGAAATTTAGTACTAAGCTAGACCTTGATAAATTCTAAAGAACACAATAAAATAATAGGGGGGTCGTCGCTTTACTTTTTTATTTATTTAATTTTGAAATTTTTAGAAATATTAAAATTCAAATTTCACCGGAACCACTGACCTTAGAAGAATGTGCGAAGTACCGTTGAGTTGGTCTCGCTGTGCCGCGTCTAATGGTGTAATCAGCTTTCCCCTCACCTTGCTGGATCCAAAAACACGTGGCCACGTGGTCGAGGGTTTTTTGTAAATATTTCCGCGAGTTTCCGCAGGAAAAATCCAAGTCACGTGTCAAATTGAAGGGCTCCACAGGCCCCGTCTGGCGATATAAAAATATCGATAGGTTCTCGATCGCGTTCACGCAGCGTCTTCGTTCAAAGTTTTTTAAAACACAATTTTTCACTATTTTTCCACTTTTTCAATCACTTTTCACAATTTTCCACAAAACAAGATGCACCACCTTGTAGAGCGCACAATTGCGCAACTTTTGATGTATCGCACTTAACAATTCGTTGCGAAAAAACCACTTTTTGGATTTTTTAAAGACGGAGCACGGCAAAAACGTGGCGTTCTCGGCTAAGCGCACGGCGAGACTCGGTTAGGTTAGGTTAGGTTAGGTTAGGTTAGGTTAGGTTAGGTTAGGTTAGGTTAGGTTAGGTTAGGTTAGGTTAGGTTAGGTTAGGTTAGGTTTTTTTTTTTTTTTTTTTTTTTTTTTTTTTTTTTTTTTTTATATGACCGCACGTAAAGTGCGGCCGGCCAAGAGATCCTCTGACTTAATCAGAGACCTTAGTTGCCATATTAATTTTGGTTGCATTTTTATTTGGTTTTTAGTTGGTTTGTACATATTTTATTTACATTTTTAATTTTTCTAGAGTTTGCCTAAATTTCTTTTTATTTTATTTTACACTTATTTTAATATTATTATTACTTACTGTTTCTTATTACTATTTTATGTACAAATATTTATATTTCATTATGACTCTGCACCACAGTGCAGAGCGTGTTTGCCAAAGTGCAAGCTTAGTTTGCAAATTAACAAATCGCCTCTGCACTGTAGTGCAGAACTCGTAGTTTCATATGCATGACAACAATAATAGAAGTACACAGATACAGAGGAGAGCGACAAACACATAGACAATAACAAAAGGAGGCCAAGAAACGAAACAAAACAACAATCTCCCCTCCACTGTGCACACTGCACAGACCGACACTGTGGGCCGACCACGGCGCTTTGCCAACTTCTCCCTCGAGACGGAGGGAGACTGCTAACGGAACTCTTCTCTGGCTTGCATTTGTTATAATGTAGTCCAAGAGACAGAGCCGTGCAGGTCCTGGACTGCGCCGTGGTGCGGTGCTGGTGAATGTAGAGTGCGGTCTGTACAGTATGCACAATTGGACAACACACGGCACGGACAATACTCTGAGCTGTGCATCGGCAGCCTCGCTCCAATGGGGCACCTTAGCAGTAGGCCACTGCTGACCTTGCTAAGGTGTCCCATTTCCGCCTGACTGGGCACTGAGAGTCGAAGGCGTTATGCCCTGTGTCAGGACACCCGGCCTTTGTGCAGTTGCAGCAGGAGGGCCGCTCCGCAAGCCTCTCCTTGCACGCGTCTTTGCGATGCGGCCCTCCACAATGACTGCACACGTCCTCAGTGTCCTGACACAGCCGCCTTGTGTGCCCATAGCCTAGACACCGAGAGCATTGCACCAGGGGGGACTGGTCCTCGACTTTGACCCGTTGGAGGTCGATATGGACGGCTCCGGCCCCCGTCAGGCAGCCCCACAATCGAGGCGAGACCTTCACCACGATGTGGGCCACCAACGGGTTCCTCGTCTTTTTTCGATATCGGACCTCCATCCGGTCATCGTCCCCGCTGATGTCCTTGAGGAGGTGCTTGTTCTGCGCCCTAAGCGCCCTCAGCACCTCCTCGTCGGTGTTATAAGACATAACGTCTTTGAGGACGATCAGCGGGTCCCTGCCTGCAATGCCCTCGATGTGCAGATCTTTGCTGTTTTTCTGGAGCTTGGCCTTCACCCGCTCCAGCTCCTCTGCCGATGCACAGCCCAGAATGACCCTTTGGTCCTTAATTTTACGGAGCCTGTCCACTTGGACCCCTTCCTTTATTGCCTCTGCGGCAGATCTTATTTTTTCTATTACTTGGTCACCGGTGTCCATTTCGTCTTTCGACTTTATGACGATCGAGTGCATGGCCGACGCTCCCCAGGCTTGAGGCTTCGGGGGTCCGGCCACTGCACTCGCGTAGGACACCGGTGCTTGCCGCAGGGCCTCCCTGAGGCCAACCATTTCCTTCTTATTTTCCTCCAATAATTTTCCGTGTGCCTCCAGTTTTGTTATAAGTAAAATCTCATTTGTCGGCCTCTTGTCCTGTCGATCCTCGACCACGGGATCCTTGGCCAATGACTCAACCCTCTCACCACGTTCGGCCGCCTGCTCCTTTACGATCTGATAGAGGCGATCAACGGCCTCCAGCACGTCGTTTTTTATGTCTGTGCGGAGGTTGCGGCTGTTGTTGATCTGGGTTTTGGCCCTTATCAACAACGCCTTGGCCTCCGCAAGACGGCTGGGGTATTTTGGTTTAGACTCCTTGACGACCGGAGCCGGGGCAGCCTTGTTTTTCGGCGCAGCGGTTTTTAGGGGAGGCGACGTCGAAGACCTCAGCTTCGACTCGATCTCCCCTATGCTACGCCTGACCTGCGCTACCCCGGAACCGGTCGCCACAGGAGCCGCCGTCTGCGACGTGCTGGGCTCTTTTGTAGGAGTGCGGAAGCCGAACATGGTGAGCCTAACGTTTTATAAAGACAATCAAATTAAAATAAAGTTTGTAAAAGTTATATATAAAGAGTCAAATAATAATTAAATAATTTGAATTTAAAATATACAATTAAAATGCAATAGCAAAAGACAACACAATTAGCCTAAGTAACTTGTGGTCAATAAACCACAAGTTAAACAATTAAATTAAAATAAAATAAAAATAAAATAAGTGAATAAAAATTGTCGATAAAGGTAATAAATAATGAAATTATAAATATAAGATTGATAAAATACTAAATTTGTCAATTTTAAATAGTCAAAATAAAATAATTTAAATTATTAAAATTGTAAAACAATAATTAAACATCAGTCAGTAAATAGTCAAGACAACAATATTATCACAAAATGACACGAAATACAAAAATATAAAAATTTTATATAAAATTTTCCGTAAAATTTCTGATATTGCCCCTACGTAAGGTGTGTAGATGAAATTCTTACTGACGTAAATAATAAACCTTTTAAGGGTGGGTTTGGGCGGGCA